>CM035837.1:165235994-167635994 GCA_020510985.1 Pholidichthys leucotaenia
AGCAGTAAAATATGGTGGTGGTAGTGTGATGGTCTGGGGATGTTTTGCTGTTTCAGGACCTGGAAGACTTGCTGTGGTTAATGGAACCATGAATTCTGCTGTCTACCAAAAAATCTTGAATTAGAATGTCCGGCCATCTGTTCTTGACCTCAAGCTGAAGTGCAGTTGGGTTCTTCAGCAAGACAATGATCCAAAACACACCAGCAAGTCCACCTCTGAATGGCTTAAGAAAAACAAAATGAAGACTTTGGAGTGGCCTATTCAATGTCCTGACCTGAATCCAATTGAGATGCTGTGGCATGTCCTTAAAAATATCATGTACGCTGCGTAATTGTGCAACGCACAAGTGAGTTAACACGAGCCCAAAGTGCAAGTAAAGTAAACGTGTTTATTAACAAAGGAAACACAACACAAAATAGTGTCCATGAATACAGTCAAAATGGGAATGATAAGAAGACAGGCTACAAACTCAGTTGGCAAGCCCCACGCGCTCCCAGGTGGAACTGGGCAGCTGATAGGAAGGGCAAATAATAATAATAGGGAGGAAGACTTACATAGGCGTCAGAGCGCAGCTGGCTCTGGAAACAACAACACCCGCAAAAGTCCAAAGAATAAGTGAAACCAGTAATGAGTGAACCTGGACTTCAAATGTAGACTGACGCCGACACAACGAGTGCTTCCACTGCCACACATAAATACCCTCATAGACTAATGAGCGGCAAGTGGAAACAGGTGCGTGGCAACAGCCGATGAGTGAGTGTGTGTGTGTGTGTGTGTGTGTGTGTGTGTGAGTAAGTGAGCATGAATATAAGTGTGTGTGGAAACACAAGAGGTGATGGCACACAGCCAGTGAGTGCCCTGCAGAGAGAGAGAGAAAGTGGGAGAGGAGGAGGCATGGCCGTAGACTGGCACAGAGCCAGGCTCAGAGGCTCTAATAACATGCCAGCTGGAAATAATTAACAACAATTAGGAACTACAGCCCCAGATCATGGGCAGGGTTGGAGACATCCAACCCAGTCCATGACAAAAAAGGCAGTTCATGCTCAATAACCCTCCAATGTGCCTGAATTACAACAATTCTGCAAAGATGAGTGAGCCAAAATTCCTCCACGGCGCTGTAAAAGACTCATTGCCAGTTATCGCAAACGCTTGATTGCAGTTGTTGCTGCTAAGAGTGGCCCAAACAGTTACTAGGTTTAGGGGGCAATCACTTTTTCACACAGGGCCATGTAAGTTTGGATTTTTCTTCCCTTAATAATAAACACATTCATTTAAAAACTGCATTTTGTGTTTACTTCTGTTATATTTGTTTAATATTTAAATTTGTTTGATGATCCGAAACATTGAAGTGTGACAAACATACAAAAAAATGTTTACTGCCCTCCCATCAAGCTTCCTAGTTGTCGACTGGTAGACAGCAAGCTAACACGTATGGTGCAGGAGAAAGGCGAAAGAGGAAGAGCTCTTCCGCGTCTGCCCTTTATACCCCTGGTGACGGCGGACCGGAAAGGCAGGGCCGTCACCCCCCACTACACCCAGGGTATACAGGACACTATATTGGTACACCACATTTTCCTCCCCCTGTAGAAAAATTCCAAACACACTGATGAGGCCCTCCCAAATTTAAACCAGATTCACGCCCTAGTAAAAATGACATTTTTGTACAAAAAATATATATATACAGGCCTATCCATTCACACAACATAAACTAGAGAGGGCCAGGTAGACTGCCGACCCACCTCAACATGGCTAGACGGGTTATTCTGCCATCTTTGAAGCAATCGAGTCCATAAAACAAAATGGTCGTGTTCCTGAAAACTAAAACAATCCCTTAAACACATATATATACACAGTCAGAACTTCCTTAACAAAACACAAACAGTTAATATGTACACTCATCACTTGTTGCCAGCCCCCACCCCCAACACACCCACCCCACAACTTGGGCACTTCACACAAACAACATATCCAACATAATACAAAGTGTTGAGGGTTTTTTTTTTTTTTTTTTAACAACATAGGGTAAAATGCAACTAGTACATATTAACTATTGCCACATTTCCCCTATATAGTTCTGCTCTACTCTTTTCTTTTCTTTTTTACTTGTTTCTCCCGCGGCTGCGCCTCCATCAAAACCGCGGAAAGACGAGTATTGCTGGGTGTGGGCGGGATCGAGGTGGCGCTACACTCTGCTGACGTAGTAAAGGACGCGACCGACTCCTCCACAACAAAGAAAAAAATAGCGGATTACGAGCGGAGGATTTCCACGGTGGTCACTATTCTTCTGTGGGTTTTTAACACAATGAATATCTTTAACGAGACAAGAGAATTTTACAGGAGAAGACGACGTGGATTGAGACAACACACGTTGGAGCAGGAGAGGAGAATAGCGGTTGCCCAGGAGGAATCTGAAGCAGCTGCATATGAAGCAGAGATCATTCAGAGATCATTTCATTTGTTCAGTGTTCATGTGCATACATATGTCAAACGTGTTTTTTAAATAAAATGTTGTGCACTTTTAAACTACGTCGCCTCTGTTGTTCAAAACGGTTAAATGTTAACAGACGGTTAATTAAATGCTGAAACACCGGGGTAATTTAAAATAATGCAGAAGCTTAATCCTAAACCCCTTTAACTTACCAAATAATTTATATTATAAAAAAGCCAATCCAAATCTAGACCCATTTTGTGTATTGTGTAATAATGATACACTGATGATAAACTGACTTCCCAAAAAAAGCAGCAGCTAGACAACGCACTTTTGGTTTGATGGAATTGCCAATTGACCTTGGAATTATATGTGGAAACTTGTTATACTTCCAGTTAACTTTAACTTACAAAATAATTAAAAATATTATAAAAAAGCCAATCCAAATCTAGGCCCATTTTTTGTATTGTGTATCATTTGAGTATCATTGTACAATCTATTGTTCTTTATAAGGGTTATCTGTTCAGTGGTGGCTAATTACACACTAAAACAACGTAGAAAATGACTGCAAAGAAAATGCTGCAGCTAGACAACTCACTTTTGGTTTGATGGAATTGCCAATTGACCTTGGAATTATATGTGGAAACTTGTTATACTTCCAGTTAACTTTAACTTACCAAATAATTTATAATATTATAAAAAAGCCAATCCAAATCTAGGCCCATTGTGTATCATTTGAGTATCATTTTTCCCATCTATTGTTATTTATAAGGGTTATCTGTTCAGTGGTGGCTAATTACACACTAAAACAACGTAGAAATGACTCCAAAAAAAAAATGCTGCAGCTAGACAACTCACTTTTGGTTTGATGGAATTGCCAATGAACCTAGAAATTTTATGATGAAACTTTTTTTAATCCTACTAAATACTGTGACATTGTCACACTGCCCAACACCAAATTATAATTTTCTTTTTCAAACCAAAGATCACTATGGATCTATTGAATCACAATAGCATAGGTTTATCATATTCATGTCAACGTTTACAACATCGAAAATGTTATATTTGGGTTTACATGTATGGGTATTTTCGCTTTATATTATACTAGACTGCTTATAATTTATTGGAATTCTCAGAATTTGGAATGCCGATATAACATTCAATTCACATGTACTTACCTTTTACCTAATTCGACTTTTACCTTTATCAGTGTCTACTGCTGAATGTAAATTACACCTGTGTAACTGCTTACAATTTTACTTAAAAACTGTACCCAATGTAGAGCAATGGATACAGCAGTGGTAATATTTATTAAATTTAACAATAACAATTACATTACCATTAAAAATCTTGACGCCTTTATTGCTGAACAGCAGGATTAGGGTCATATGAGGCAATGGAATGTGTATGTAATTATTCGCCTTTATCATCCAGTGTTATAATATACAAACCACACTTTTATCCAAAAGACTAACATTTTATTACATTACAAATATTCCCAAAACATGTTAACAAATGGGGAGCTTTCAGTACTTCGACCAGACTGCCAAAATGGTTTCGGAAGGCTCCGTGGAAGGAAGCCGTCTCTGTCAGCTCATCCCTTCTTAATGCGGCTTCCTGCTGCTGGGCTAACTGCAGGTGTCTTTCGCGCTGTTCATGCTGCCGTTGATGCTGTTCGAGCATCCTTTCATGGATCCGCATCTCCTCAGCATGATTCTGGGCCATCAGTGATGCAAGGTCTGCAATGTTGCTGCTTTTCAGCTTGCCTATATGAAAGACAGAAGTCATTGTATTTAGATAACACCGGATCAAAACATGTCAGAAAAAATATTATGGAATTAAACTGTTGAAAGCCTGTGGTAGGATGCTTCGTTGCTGTATTTAAGCTCAACTGTCATGTTGCTGCCCCTCAGTAGAGTGGGCTATATGCAACTTCTGTGGTGATGTGGTTAGGCCTCCCTTCATTTCAAAAAGGATTAATTGTAAAAAGTATTTTGATTTAATGGGTTATTTTTAAAAGAATTTCTTTGTACTGTGGCCTCATAAATCAGAATGGGTTAATAGTGTTAGCTGACTTGAAGAATTTCAATCAAGCATTTTGATTTGAAGTCGGTACATGTGCTCTTTTTTTTTGTGAAAATACAACAGTATTTCCACCATCAACACACCTATAACACTGTGCCACTGTGGCTATGAACACCCCTGAATCTAGTATTTTTATAAACGTAGAAAGACATTTTAAATTCCTTATTATGCATCTATAGAAAATAACAATCACATATAAAAACAACCGGGTGGTAATTTTCAGTTTGTTGTGCCTTACCAGCACTTGACCGGAAGATGCCAGATAGTGATGGAGCTGGCAGTCCAGTGAGGCGGACCCCAAGGGATTTGAAAACTGTGTATAGAAGGAAAAAACACACAATAAAGCTCACAAACAAAGTGCAACATGTACCGCAAACACAAAACTTTTTAACCAGAATACAATAAGCTTACGTCAGCGTTTTGTTCACGTGAATACTGAAATAAAAGCGCGATTCAGCAGCTTGATGCGAGGTAACAACAAGGTACAGAGGTAGCTAGCTATTAGCGGGCTAGCCATCACCACAATTGCCCACAATCAAACAACTTTCTTTATTGCTTAAATAAAGTGCGCTTTTGGACCGAAAGGCAAGAAGACGGACAATAACAAAACAACACTCACCGTCACCGTTTTCCAATTGCGTGGCCGTGTCGAGTCCAAATTCTCTGCCATTGATAGTAGGCCAGACACTTCCTGGTATATTTTTTCATTGCGAGTTGCCCCACCAACTCACTCTGGATGTAGTCATCGGCTACGAGGGACAGAAAAGTCCGCACCTCCTCGTTTGTTCATGGAATAAACTTGCGCGTGGACATCGTTATATGAGAACACAATTGTGAATCCAGTCACCGCGGTTACTCGCTGAAATTACAAATGGCGGTCGTGTAGCTTCAACAGAAAACAAAACGGACGCGTTTTGTGACGTTACGCCCTGACCAATCAGCGTTTAGCAGTCGATTGACGTCAAATCACACCTCGCTTTTCGCTCAGCTGTACCCTGCCTCTGAACAGGCATGAAAATCGTAACGGTTAAACCGTGAGGACTTGGGTGGAAATGGCGAAAAACCGAACCAAGTAAAAAAAAAGTAAAGCCCAGGTGATACTGGTGGAAATGGGGCTTATGTGACCTTAGGATAAAATGACATACCACCAACACCACCACACCATGCTAATACCCCCCCAGTCACCTTATAGTCCCAATGGGAGACCCACCACATGGATTTCCATCTGGCAGATCCCTCCCAGAGTACCTTCGCCTCTTCATCTCTGGGGACGAGCCACATCAGTGTTTCCTCTCGTCCACTCACCATAGCTCGTTAGGGTGTCTCCACGATTCATCGGACAGTCTCAAGTAGCCACAGACAAGAATCTTGTCTGCAACTTTTCTCAGATGTGGATGCGTGAGTGCATCCTTTGGAGATGAAATCTCCCTTCTGTCATTTATTTATTTATTTAGCGAATGCAAAGTCCTTAAGCCAAGCAGTTGCCTCCTGGTTTGCTGTATGGAGGGTGTGTAATCCTCCTTCCAGTCTTTGGAGCGGGCAAGCCTCTATGATGTGTTCCATAGTTTGCTCCTCTCCACATGCGCACAGTGGGCTAGGGCTACTGCCCCATCTGTGAAGGCTGGCCAAGCAGGGGCCATGTCCAGTCCTGAAGCGATTTAGTGTAGACCACTGTCTCCTTGGGAGGTTGGTGCCCGGGACCTGTTGGTTGGGGTTTATCACCAGCTGTTTGTTTGGGACCTCCTTGGTCTCCCATTCCTCTTGCCAAGCTGTCTGGATGGTAAAGTCAGCTGGGGGAGGGTTTTTTCCAAATCGGCCGTCTGGATGAAAGTCGGGCAGTGGGTGGGGTGTAGATATCTGCATGGATTGGTAAGTGAGGAAAATCTTTAACTTTTTGGAGCATCCTTTGAGTTAATGCTGCTCGCCGGATGTGTGGAGGGGCTATGTTTGACAGTACAGAGAGCAGGGGAGTGGTGTTGTGCGGATTGTTCCAGTTATAGTTCTCATGGTTGAGTTGAGCTGAGGTGTCTACATGGTGTGTGTAAGATGACCTGGACCAGACAGGGGCACAATATTCTGCTACAGAGTATGAAAGGGCCAGTGCTGAGGTGCGCAGGGTGGAGACTGCCGCCCCCCATTTTGCACCAGCGAGCTTGCAGAGCAGGTTGTTTCGTACTTTCACCTAGCAAGCCGTCCACTTTAGATGTTCCTTGAAGGATAAGGTCCTATCAAGGGTCACTCCAAGATAAGTTGGATTTGGGGCATGCTTAAGCTTGAGTCCGCTCAGGTGGATGTTTAGTTCTCTGGCAGCTTTTGCATTGTGGAGATGAAATACACTGGAGACGGTTTTTGCTGGGCTTGGTTTTAGGCGCCAGATTTTGCAGAACTGGTCCAGTTTAGCAAGATCTTCCGTGAGCACCCGTTCCAGTGGTTCAAAGTCTGGTGCATGGAATGCCAGACAGATGTCGTCTGCATAGATGAATTTGCGGGATTTTGTAGTAGGCAGGTCGTTTATGTAGAGGTTGAACAGAGTTGGAGCTAGAACTGAGCCTTGTGGGAGTCCGTTTTTCTGCATTCTCCATGCACTTGTGTTCTGACTGAGGTGGACTCTGAACCTTCGGTTGGTCAGCAGCGTTTTTATAATTGCTGTTGCCCAAGCAGGGATCGCCTTTATAAGTTTCAGGAGGAGGCCTTTGTGCCAGACCGTATCATAGGCGGCTGTAAGATCGAGAAACACAGCCCCTGTCTTCAGTCTGCTCTCGAAGCCATTTTCAATGAAGGTGGTTAGGGCCAGTACTTGTTCTCCTGTACTGCGGTCCTTGCGGAAACCTGCTTGATCCCACTTAGAATATCCTCTATTTCTGGGGAAATGCGTTGCAGTATTAGGCGCTCCATGATTTTGTAAGGAACGCTGAGTAGGGAGATTGGGCGGTAGCTTGCTGGTAGTTTGTGGTCTTTGCCAGGTTTTGGGATGGCAATGACCTTTGCTGCCCGCCATTTCTTTGGGATCGAGTTCGTTTGTGTGATCCTTGTGTAGAATTGTGTCAACCAGGTTAGGCTCGGGGGCCAAGATTTTCATGAATTCTGGGAAGATGTTATCGTATCCTGCTGCCTTTCCACATTTCAGGCCCTGTAGGACTTTCTCCAGTTCAGCAGCCTCGAAGGGTTCAGGGTTCGTTTCCTCTACAGGCATTTTTTGGTGTTTTTTTAGCTCAGTTGTAACTGCTGTTCTGGTGTCTTTGTCTTGGGGTGCTTTGGCGATAGCCAGTAGGTGGGATGCAACTTGGTTGGGTGTGACGGATGCTCGGCTTTGGCTAGGGGGCTTCTGTGCAGCTCCTAGGCGACGGATGAGGCTCCAACATTTCCTGCTAGAGTGGGTAAAGCTCCGGTCAGCAACTGTCTCCTCCCATTTCTTTCGCCGGGCTGTATTTAGCGATTCAATGAGATGGTCTGCTATCTCTGGGTCCCCTGATGTTTGATAGGATTGTAGGAGGGCAGCACTTTCTCCGTCCAAACATGGGACATAGAGGGGTCGGTAGCCTCGTGGGATTGCAGTATGGGCAGCCTTGAAGATTGCGCTGCAGAAGCGGTTGTATGCTTCATCTACAGTGATGGTGTGGAGTGGGGATGGTAACAACGCTCCGGTCCAGAGTTTCACTGAATTTCTTCCAGTTGGCTTTGCGGAAGTTCCAGCGCATCTTCCTTGGGCTGTATATGACTGGAAGTTGTAGGCCAATGTGTACAAGCAGGGGCCGGTGTTGGCTGTGTGGAAAATCATCAAGAATGAGGATCTGTGTAGGATATGGCTCCCCATTCAAGAGAGCTGACCCAACACAGGTCAGGAGAATAGTCCTTCTTCCACCTAGCAGAGTGGAAGGTTCCTCTTTGTTGGGGTCCGTATATCAATGCGAGGTCATTTCTGGATGCCCAGTCTGAAAGTGCCTCCCCATCACTGTCCACTGCTGGGTACCCCCAGTCAGGGTGATGGCTGTTAAAGGGGGCAATGGATCAGCGTTCTCGTCGCGCCCTCCGCCAGTACCCGGGCTCGCCTGGGGAAGCTATGATCCTACCAGCAGACTAAATTCGAAGAGACGACGCCTCTGTGCCAAGTCAAAGAAGAATCCTAGTCACAGTCCTAAAGCCGAAAGCAAACAGCCCCAAGAGCACTTTGTGGTAGGATCTGCCCTTCGCATATTACAACTAAACGTTGAAGGCCTATCTGCAGCCAAGCGAAGCCTTATTGAAGTCCTCGCCTCTTCCAACATTCAATTGATGTAATCTGCCTCCAAGAGACTCATATTGGCACAGAGGAAGCTGGCCGCTTCACCATCAAAGGCTTTGACCTCCTGTGCTATGTTCTACATGCTAAACATGGACGTGCCACCTATGTGCGTTCTGACATAGTTGAAGCAAATCACCTGATAACAACACATTTCTCAGACACCATAATCATTGGTGGCTTCCATATTGTCATGTGTACAAGCCCCCTAATGCCCAACTGGGATCTGCAGGTCTTACCCACCCTACCCCACCCTGCCATCCCTTCTGTCATCAGGGATCATGTCACACTCAAGTTTGGATGCTGGAGCTTTACTTTACCATCCATTGATTCTATGATGAAGTTTGAAGCTCTCCATCCCCAAGCCGTAGTAGCTCCTGAACACGTTTTCAGCGTATAAGGGTCAGAAGGTGTTTTAATGTGAAACAACTGGAAAAACTCTAATTTAGCAAGTGATTTGTTGCTTTGTTCATTGCGTACTGCATACATTTTTTGGGCTTTCTCTCTGTGTCCTGCAGGATAAACTAACACAGGGCTAATTTTTGAGCAGGAATGTGAGCTTTCTGCATCACCACAAATTTCTGCACATCTAGATGTGACTAGTGTGCTTTCATAATCATGTGACTCCCCACCATGGTCTGTCTCAGCTTCATGAAGTTCTATGGGAGGAGGAGAGGGGCCAGGATGTCGTGCTGCTAAATGTTTATCACTACTGCAGTCAGAACACTGGATTGGCTGTTTACAGTCTTTCGTCAGATGCTGAGTGGATCCACAACACTTAAAGCAAATATGATTCTCTTTCAAGAACCATTTGCATTCTTCTATTGGTTTCGCTCTAAATGTTTTACAGTTCTTTAATGGATGTGGCTTTCTATGTATGGGACATTGTTTATCTGGGCTTTCCATTCTTTTGTCTGCGTGGTTACCTTTAGTTAAGATGAAGATTAAGATTAAGATAAGCCTTTATTATTCCCAGAATGGGGAAATTCTACGATTGCAACAGCACAGGGATAGCAACACTCAGAGCAATAATTTAGAAGATAAGAAAATAAAATAAGAGCAGTGAATATATACATAAATATATATATACATAAATATATATAGATATAATATATTTTATATATATATATATATATATATATATATATATATATACGTATATATATACGTATATATATATACATAAATATACGTATATACACAGTACGGAGCATTGTAGCTAGATGGAATAAACAGCAATAATCGTCTATTTAGTTACCCCACATAGTATGAATATGTACCCATTACGTATTGTCACCCTCCGTAGCGATTGATATTTTCCCTGCTTGTATACTGGAGGGGACCATTTTGTGTAAGTCTGTTGCGTCTTTTGCATTCAATACTATTAGGTCGTCACGTTTTTTTGCTATCTCTGCGCGCAGCCCGCTTAGGTTATAAAGTCTGACAGCTTAGGTAGGAAGGACCTGAGAAACCTCTCGGTCGCGCACCTAGGATGGTGTAGCTTACTGCTAATTGAGCTCCTCATTGTATTCAGTATGTCCTGTGTAGGGTGGGACTCGGACTCCAGCAGCAGATGACAGCTTAGCCACCATCCTTCTCTCATCCTATCTCCTCCACTGGGTCAAGGTGCTTACCCCAGGACAGAGCTAGCTTTCTTGATCAGTTTTGTTCAGTCTCTTCCTACGGCTGCTGTGATGCCACTGCCCCAGCAGACCACTCCAAAAGTGATGGGCTGATGCCATCACCGAATCGTAGAATGTCTTCAGCAGCACCCCTTGTACACCAAAAGAACCTGAGCCTCCTCAGTAGGAACAGCCTGCGCTGTCCCCTTCTTGTAGAGTGCGTCGGTATTGTGTGACCAGTCCGTTCTATTATTTGAAATGAACAACCCCAGGTACTTGGTAGGATTTCACCATCTCAATATCTGTTCCCCTGGATGTTTACCTGGTGCTGTGAGGGGTTGTCCTTTGCCTGCGGCAGTCCACACCAGCCTCCTTAGTTTTTCCTCGCGTTTGATCTGGAGAGTAGTTCCAATGGCACCAGTTCTACCGAAGTCCTGGATAAGTCCTCTGTACTCAGCTTTATCTCGTTGGAGATGAGGCCGACGATCGCAGAGTCGTCAGAGAAACTTCGCAGATGGCAGCGTGTTGTGTTGTGTGAGAAGTCCACAGTGTAAAGGGTGAACAGGAAGGGAGCCAAAACCGTTCCCCTGGGGGGCCCCCGTGCTGCCGATGATCGTGTCGGACACCCAATCCCGGGGTTCTCACAAACTGTGGCCGGTTTGTGAGGGTAGTCCAGGATCCATGATGACCAGGTGCGGACCACCCCTGCGCACAGCAGCTTTGTCCTCAGGATCATTGGTTGGATGGTGTTGAAAGCACTGGAGAAGTCAAAGAACATGATCCTCACCATGTTCCCAGGTTTCTCCAGGTGGGACAGGGGAATGGTGAAGAAGGAAGATCATTTGCATCCTCCACCCCGATGCCATTGCTGGTAGGCGTACTGGAGTGGATCACATCGCTGTCCACCAGGGGGGCGGAGGTGAGCAAGGAGCAGTCTCTCCAGGAGTCTTCATCATGTGGCGACGTCATGGGCCTCTGGCCCTGTAGCTGTTTAGGTCTCTGGGGTGGGGAGTCTTTGGTACAGGTACCACACAAGATGTTTTCCACAACTGTGGTACCTTCCCATGCTTCAGGCCTTCAGGTTGAAGATGTGCTTCCACAATCCCACACAGTTTGGTCTGGCGCACCGACTTAAGGAGCTTCACGCTGATGCTGTCCCAGTCCCCGAGGGGGCCTTCCTCACCTTGATCTTCCTCAGCTCTGTCCTCACCTGGGTCTTAGTTAGGGTCAGGTTGTGGGACTGTGTGCTGGGAGTGGGGGGTGTTGGTGGAGGAGGGGTGTGGACAGCAGGTCTCGATGACTGTAGTTGGCAGCAGGTGTTTGTTGTGCAGGCGGAGGGGAGGGCGGGTTGGTCAAACCTATTAAAAAACAGGTTCAGAGACTGTTCACCCACTCCTGCCCCCCGTGGCCTGAGAGGAGGTATTCTGGAGCCCAGAGATGGTTTTAAGGTTTCTCCAGACCCCGCCAATGTCACTCTGCTGCAGCTTGTCTTCCATCTTCTTCCTGAAGCTGTCCTTGCCTTCTCTTATCTTCCTCCATAGCTCCCTCTGTACGGACTTCAGCAGCTCTCTGTTCCCCGACCTGAAGATCCTCTTCTTCTCTCTCAGAAGTGTTTTTATCTCAGGGTTGATCCAGGGTTTGTTGTTTGAGCAACACCGTATGATCTTGGTGGGTATGGTGTTGTCCACACAGAAGTTGATGTAGTCCGTGATGGTGTGAGTGAAGCCATCGATGTCCTCACCATGTGGATCGCAGAGCTGCTCCCAGGCAGTGATTTCAAAACAGTCCTTTAGCGCGTCCATTGCCTCCTCAGACCATATCTTCACCATGTGCATAACCGGAGGTTGTCTGTGTACTAAGGTTTTGTACACCGGCCGGAGATGAACCAAGTTGTGATCCGATTTCCCGAGTGGGGGGAGTGGTGATGAGGTGTACACCTCCTTATTATTTGCATAGAATAAGTCCAGTGTTTTATTGTCTCTAGTGTGGCATGTTGCAGGTGAATCTGGTGGAACGTCTGTTTTGTGGGCACTGATGAGATGCTTACTGGTGAACTTGGGGGCTTTTCAACTCTGGCATTCATGTGAGTAGGTGGAGAGAAACTGAAACTTGGGTCATTTCTTATTTTGGCCTGTTGTCTGACGTAACTGGAGAAAAAGCTGAAAGGAGGGAAGGCAACCTCGTGTATTTCTTTGTATTTGGCACCTGCTGCAATCCACTTCTCCTGTAGGCTGTGAGGCAGTTTCTCTACAACAGGATTCACTCCACGGGCTGTATCCAGGTATGAGAGCCCAGGTGAGTATCCACCATCCTTTGCACATTCAATTTCCTGTAGAATGTCACCAAGTTCTCTCAACTTGAGTGTGTCTTTGTTGCTGAGTTTGGGAAAATGTTCAAGCTTTTTTAGCAGTGCATTTTCTACTATTTCAGGGGACCCATAACACTCTTCTAGCCTTTCCCAGACTAAGTTAAGGACTGCAGTTGGGTTGAAGACATGTGCAGAGCGGATCCTCTTTGCTTGTTCTGCTAATTCTGTACCGAGCCATTTTGATCGTCAAATCTAATTGCTCATGGTGTGAGAGACTGAGATATTTTGTGGCATTCTGGAAAGATCCCTTCCATGCCCAATAATTCTCTGGGAGGTCATCAAACTGTAGCAGTCCTGTGCTCAACATTTCCCTGCGTGTGAGATATTTAGTCAAATCCTGAATACCTTCTGCATCTGCACAATGTGTTGCAGGGGCATAATAGGGTTGTAATGTTGGGGGATTAATTGTCTCTGTAGCTCCATGCTCCTCTTCAATGTTAATGCTGGCCTTACTCTTACCATCTACAGCATCAGATGGGATGAATGGTACATTTGTGGCCATTTCAATCTGTTCACATGGCATCTTAGAGGAGGTAGCTGGATCAGTTTTGAAAGGAATTTCCTCAAAGTGCCCATCAGAGTGTTTCTGTACATACTCAGATGTGTGTTGTGCTGCATTAATTGGCAAGTCCATTAATACTTGACTAAGTTCACTCCTTGCACATTGCTCTGCTTCTTCATAAGCCGCAGCTTGCTGCAGCAGCCTTTTATAAGAGGATTTATACCCGAAATGAACTCATGAGCCTGAAGAAGTTTTGGACTGGGTGGGCTGCGGAAAATTTGGCTTCATTTCCAAAGGCAATACAGCGTCCAGCTATACGGGAGCATACAGGCACCCGGTTCAAGCCTAGGCTGAAAAGGAGACATAAACACCGGCGTGAGAGAAAGAAAAAGCGGGGCAAGTGAGCCAGGATCTGCGCTGTCCCTAGCATCTTCCTCTCCAACGCCCGCTCTCTCATCAGTAAGATGGACAACATTAAATTACGGATTATGAACAACTGCATGAACAGCTGCGTTATGGTGATAACAGAGACCTGGCTGCATGAAAACATCCCCGACCTAGCTGTGGAGCTAGCAGGCCACACCATCTACCGGGCAGACCGCACAGCAGACTCTGGTAAGACGAGAGGAGGGGGAGTATGTGTATATATAAACAACAACTGGTGCACAGATGCAACGGTTATTGAAAGGCATTTGACATAATGTCGGACCCAGGGAACATGCACACACAGACTCAAGTTCAATACAATGATCTTTATTGAATAACCAGCAGGTGTGTGGGTGCGTGTAATGCGGTGTGTGAATGTTGTTGGGGGTGAATGAGCTGCAGCCGGGGGTAAAAGAGCGCCGTACAGCCTGGCAACCCTAGAGACAGAACCACACACAGGTGTTAATTTCGGCCGTGGTTATGATGGATGGGAGAATAAACAGGGCTTACTTGCAGATGTTCTGGAGTTGGCGTCGGCTTGGGCTTTGGCCTCCTGCCAGGGACGGAGACAACGCCTGCTGAGCGCTACTTCCGGTGAAGCGTTGTGATTGGGCGGCCGTGGAGAGAGGAGCGGTTTCCGCTGCGCGAGGAAGGAGAACCGCCGCCGAGGGATCACCTGCTGCACAGGGGAGAGCCTGGGAGAAGAACGGTTTAGGTTGGAATTGTTGAGTTTACGTGCCAACGGAGAGTCCAACGATGTAGCACAGGGCTGAGCGGAATCAGGGCCGTGCGCAGGACGAAGAGCGATCATAGCAGACGGCTCCGTGCCAAAGCTCTAGGCAGCACGGGCTATATAGTCCGAGGCTGATTCCTCCCAGGTATGCGCACAGCTGAGGCAGATGACGGCCCCAGAGTGAGTTGTAACAGCATTGCTGTCCGGGACTTGGAGTTTCTGATGCTTAAGTGCAGAACTTTCTATCTCCCAAGGGAGTTTTCTGTAACGTTCATGTAGCAGTGTATGTCCATCCTCGGGCTAATGCTAAGACAGCCATGAGCAAACTGCATGATGTCATTTGCAAACAACTTAGCAGGCTACCAGAAAGTGTTTTTGTTGTGGCAGGAGATTTTAACAACTGTACCTCAAGACTGTTTTACCCAGATTTCACAAAAATGTGGACATTCAAACAAGGGAAATAAAACTTTGGGACCAGGTGTACACGAACATTCCTGGAGCATACAAAACTCATTCATCTCCCCACCTAGGACATTCTGACCACCTATCTCTGTTTTTAACACCAGCCTATAACCCCCTCATTTGCAGAGTAAAACCACAATATAGGACTGTGTGGTGTTGAACTGAAGAGGCTTTATCACCCTTACAGGACTGTTTTGAGGACACAGACTGGGAGATTTTTTGAACATCCAGATATTGAATATTACACCACTACAATATTATCATACATCAAATTTTGCACAGATAATGTAGCCACAGAAAAACAGATTAAAACGTACCCCAATCAAAAACCTTGGTTCAACAACAACGTGAGAAAGCTGTTTAAGGCCAGAGATGCAGCATTCAGATTGGGGGCCAAGGAGGACCTACAGGGATACAAGAGCAGACCTGAAGAGGGGCATCAAAGCAGCAAAAATGAAATATAAACAGCTCATTGAGGATAATTTCAGAGAAAATAACCCACGAGGTATGTGGCAAGGTATCAAGACTATTACTGTTACAAGCAAAACTACAGTACTCCCATCAACATCTCCCTTTTAAATGATCTTAACACATTTTTTTGCTCGATTTGAGGAGAGTCTTAGGCAAGAATCAGATATGAAGATGACTATGACAGCAACTAAGAGCGATAAGTCACTCATTTTTCAGTCATATCAAGTCCAGCGGGTCCTGCATAACATCAACACCAGGAATGCACCAGGACCAGATGGAGTTACAGGTCAGGTACTAAAAACATGTGCTAGTCAGCTAGCCCCAGTATTTACAGCTATTTTTAGCCAATCACTTCAACAAGCCACAGTTCCCACTTGCCTCAAAACTGCCACCATTATTCCTGTGCCCAAAACTTCAGCTGTCACAGGTTTAAATGATTATCAGCCCATTGCTCTCACACCAGTAATCATGAAATGTATGGAAAGACTGGTGCTGCAACACATCAAATCTTGCATTCCCTTGGACCTGGATCAACATCAGTTTGCTTACAGGCCAAACAGATCAACAGATGATGCTATCTCAATAGCATTCCACACAGCTCTTGCCCATCTCGAAAATCCAAACACCTATGTTCGGATGCTGTTTGTTGACTTCAGCTCTGCCTTCAATTCCATCAGCCCCAACAGACTGGTCAGCAAACTGCAGTCACTACAGCTTGGAACATCTCTTTGTCAGTGGATTAAAGATTTTCTCACAAACCGACCCCAGCATGTTAAACTGGGTAGCCTTTCCTCTTCCACTGTCACTCTCAGTACTGGTGTACCCCAGGGCAGTGTTCTCAGTCCAATCTTGTACTCCCTGTATACTCATGACTGCGCCCCCACCCACAGTTCTAACGCAATAATTAAGTTTGCTGATGATACGACCATAGTGGGTTTGGTGGCAAACAACGATGAATCAGCCTATAGGGAAGAGATTCAGACATTGTTGGCATGGTGCAGAAACAATAACCTGTGCCTAAACACGAAGAAGACTAAAGAAATAATTATAGACTTCAGGAAATCAAAAGCACAGCATGCAGGTTTGAGCATCGAAGGGGAGGAGGTGGAGCAGGTTGCTGACTTCAAATTCTTGGGTGTGTATATATCCAGAGACCTGGGTTGGAAAGCGTATACAACTCACAACATCAAGAAAGTCCAGCAACGACTCTTTTTTTTCTCAGGTTCAGGTTCAGGTTCAGGTTCAGGTTACTTTATTTGTACCCGTAGGTAGATTTGTTTTGCAGTTGGTGACATCCATATTTACAAGCCACAATTACATTCAACATAGACACAAACACAGGCACACATCTTACAAAATAGGTAAATATAAAATATGTACAATATAATTTTTATAGCTTGTTCAACTCTTTGACAGCAGCAGGGACAAAGCTGTTTTTGTAGCGCTGGGTTCTACTTTTTGGGACAGCAAACCTCCGTCTGGAGGGAAGAAGCTGAAAGTTGCAGTGCAAAGGGTGGGAGTCATCATTTAAAATTGAGTCGGCCATCCTCTGTACTTGTCTGGTGTACAGGGATGTCAGGCTCAGCTGTGACTCACCAAGCAAACGACTGGACCATCTGACTACCTGATCCAAGGATTTCCTCTGTTTCAGTTTTATCTGACCAAACCATGACATTAAAGAAAAGGATAAAACAGATTCAATAAAAGCCCGATAGAACATAGTCATTATGGTTCGGTCAATTTGGAAGCGTGCAAGTTTCCTCAAACAATGCAAATTTTGCTGACCCTTTTTGCACACCCTTTCACAGTTCACCTCAAAGTTCAATCCACTATCAATAATCGTCCCAAGATATTTGTACGATTGTACACATTCGGTGGTCTGGCCTTTTAGTATGGTGACTTTGTGCCTGGGAGTTTTCCTCCTAAAGTCAATAATCATATCTTTCGTTTTTGTTGTATTCAGCTGCAGGTAGGAATCCTCACACCAGTGAACAAAGTCATCAACTACTGGGCCGTGGCCACTCTCACCATCCTGGAGGAGACTGACAATGACTGAGTCATCAGCATACTTTATAATGTGTCTGTTGTCATGTCTGCTCAGACACATGTTTGTGTACAGGATGAAGAGTAGTGGTGACAACACACACCCCTGAGGAGAGCCAGTAGAAGAGCACTTTAGGTCAGACAATGTGCCATTGACCCTTACTCTCTGCGTCCTGTTGGTTAAGAAATCCAGAATCCAACCCACCAGATTATTGCTTAAATCAAATTGTTGCAGGAGCCTTTCAACTAAAATATGAGGTTGGATTGTATTAAAGGCAGAAGAAAAGTCCACAAATAAAAGCCTGGCGTGTGTCCCATTAAAATCCAGATGTTTAAAAAGCATGTTAAACAGAGTGACAGTGGCATCCTCCACTCCTCTGTGAGGCCTATAGGCAAACTGCAGAGGATCCAATGCATGTTCAGTCTGCTTTAGGACCTCACATCTGACCAGTTTTTTCAAAAATTTTCATTAAAATTGAAGTCAAAGCAACTGGTCTAAAGTCATTTACCGTTTTAGGACAGCTGGATTTTGGAACGGGAACAACCACGGCATCTTTCCAGATCTTAGGCACATGTTGTGTCTGTAAGGACTTATTGAAAATGTAGTGAAATATAGGACTCAGTTCATGTGCACAGGACTTTACCAGGCGTCCACATATATTATCAGGGCCCTGACTTTTGTTCACTTTTACAGCGCAGAACTCCCTTTCAACATCCTGCATCTCAATATTAAAGTGCTGATTGTCTTTGAGTTTCTGTTTCAAATCTTGGATTTCTGTGCTAAAATCAAAGGAGTCAAAACGACCATAAAAACAATTAAGAGCATTAGCCAGCTCTGTGTCTGAACTAAAACCATCTAAAAACACACGATTACTGCGCTCTGTGCTCTGAAGGCCTGCAATTTTTTTCATACTGGCCCAGGCCGAACCAAGTTTATTTGCTGCCATCTTGCTTTCCAATTCTGATTTATAATTCTGTTTTGCTCTTAAAATTTCAGCCTTTAGCTCCTTAGTGGCAACCTGTAGCGCAGAAACAGACCCCTGTTTAAAGGCAAGTGCTTTCCTCTGTAAGCAGGATTTAACTGATTTAGTAACCCATGGTTTGTTGTTGGGATATATTTTGACACGTTTATGTGGAACAATCTTATTTTGACAGTCAGCCATGTATGAGCATGTGAGCTCAGCCAGAGAGTCCAAATCATCCCCGCAGGCCATTATGAACATCTTCCAGTCTGTACAGTCAAAGCATTCCTGGAGGCTGTGCTCTGAATCTTCTGTCCACACATCAATGTCTCTCATCTCCACCTTGCCTCTTCTGAGAGCAGTTTTATATGTGGGCAGCAAATGAACACAGTTGTGATCTGAGGATCCTAAAGGAGGAAGGGGGAGTGATTTATAGGCCCTCTCTATGGATCCATAGCACAGGTCCAATGTCTTTTTTCGCCTGGTTGGGCAGGAGACATACTGATGAAAGTTTTTAAGTGTCTTCTTTAAAGAAACATGGTTAAAATCCCCAAGAATGAAGTTTGGCGCCTCTGGAGAAATTGACTGCAGCCGCTGCACCACATCAGAGATGGTGCTGGAGGCGGAGTCAGCGTCTGCCCTCGGATGAATGTACACAGTTGTGATGAAAAGTTGGGGAAACTCTCGAGGCAAATAAAAGGGGCGTAGTGACACAGACAGCAGCTCCACATGGGGTGTACAGATGCGCTCTCTGACCGTGACAGATGTGCAGTACTGCTTATTAATGTATAAACATACTCCGCCCCCCTGACGTTTCCCCCGTTACCTCTTCCTGCCGATCCGAGCGCAGCGGAGCTCCAACGCCATCAATCCACAGGTCTGCATCCCGATCATGCGCAGTAAGCCAAGATTCAGTGAAAGCCATGACGCAGCAGTTCTTAAAATCCTTCTGGTAACGTACGTTGCCTTGAATTTCCTCCACCTTGTTTCTCACAGACTGTGCATTCCCAAAAATGATCGAAGGAAGAGGAATGTTACCAAACTGACGTCTCCTAAGGCGCAATTTCACACCTCCACGTCTTCCACGCTTCCTCCTGCCGCTTCTCTTTTCACCGCTGTGTCCGTCTCTCAAAATAAAGTCCGGCAGCTGAAATCTGGGCGCAATCAGAGACTCTGCACCAGCTGTGTTAAAGCGCAGCAACACGTCCCTGGAATATTGTATTCTGCCCGCTATTCTGCTCGCCATGGAGCCGAACGCGTTTACCTCAGAGACAAAGAGCCACAGCACAGAAAGCAGTAGTGCGAGATATGACAGGAAATCCATGTTGCAGATACCAGGGAGCTGTTCGCCATATATTCCACCAACGCTCCAGGGCAGAAACGACACAGAGGATTTTCTAAAAACGTAAAAAAGTACAAAAAACACACACACGCACACACGCACTATATCACCAAGCTCAGAACCCTGAAGCGCAACAAACTTCCTCCAGCTCTGCTTAAGAACTTCTATCGCTGTACAGTAGAGAGTGTCCTGATGTATGACTGTACTGTCTGGTACTCCAGCTGCACAGAGGCAGAAAAGAAGGCGCTGCAATGGATCATAAAGACAGCCCAGTGGATTGTGGGCTCCCCACTCCCGAGCATGGAGGACATTTACTCCACACGCCTCCTTAGAAGAGCTAAAAACATCAAGAATGACCCAACACATCCAGGACATTACCTGTTTTCCACCCTTCCCTCAGGGAGGCTCAGTCATTAAAACTCGGACCAGCAGAATGAAAGAGAGCTTCTTCCCTAGAGCAGTAGACAGACTGTTGCACTCATAATCTTTTTAGCAGGCATGCATACAGTTACATATATGTAGAGTGCATTAGTATTTTATCTATTTATTTAGTATTTTATCTATTTATTGTTTACTAGCAAATGCTCTGTTTTAGTGTTATTAGATCTTACTGCAGCATTTGATACTATTGATCATTGTATTTTGTTACAAAGGCTTAGAAATTGGGTAGGTGTTCCTGGAAAAGCTCTGGATTGGTTTTTCTCCTACCTTTCTGGTAGGAGTTTTTCCGTGGCTGTTGGCTCTTATTCATCTGATTCTGCTCCTTTAACCTGTGGGGTGCCTCAGGGTTCTATTCTAGGTCCACTTTTATTTGCCCTATATATGCTGCCACTTGGTTCTATCATCAACAAATTTAAAGGTGTGTCTTATCACTGCTACGCTGACGATTTACAGCTACTTTTCTCTTTTAACCTTTTGAACTCTGTTCAACTTCCCTAAAAACGCCTAAAAATAACATGCCCAAAGTAAATCAAAAGCTGTTCTTCAACCCTTTGCAGCATCTTCATGGGGTTAGTCTCATTTAAAAGAAAACACTCTGAATTTTTTGGCAAAACAGTCATAATCTCTCTAAGTGCCCCTGCCACTAAGTAACAAGAAAGTTCGCCTGGGTGTTTTTTAGATACAAATGCTTGCAAATAACATACAGCTGTCAGATACTGGCTGGAAAACACAACAGAAATGTAGAACCAAGTGTTTCAAGCTCAGGTCAAAATTTTGTAAAAAATACCACAAAAAATGAATATATTACACAGCTTTTTTCTCAGGTTGTAACAAGGCTGTGTCTGTACTGGAAGACCAGAAATACAGCTTTTTTTTTCAGTGCACACTGAGACGCACTAAGATGCAGAGACGTGATCGCCCGCGGAATTCACAGAGTTCAAGGGGTTAAACCTGACCATGTTGACAATTTAAAAATTATTCATGATTGTCTGTCCGCAATTAAGGACTGGATGTCTAGTAACTTTTTGCAACTTAATGCTGATAAAACTGAAGTCCTTATTGTAGCACCTGATAATCCAGTTTCTAAGATGGTTAAAAGCATTGGTTCATTAAGCTCTAATAAGATAAGATAAGGTAAGATAAGCCTTTATTAGTCCCACAATGGGGAAATTCCAGGATTGCAACAGTACAGGGATAGCAACACTCAGAGCAACAATCAGAAGACAAGAAAAAACAAGAGCAGTGAATATACATATGTACATATAAATATATAAATATATAAACACACAGTGCGGAGCATTGTAGCTAGATGGAATAAATATATAAATATATAAACACACAGTGCGGAGCATTGTAGCTAGATGGAATAAATATATAAACACACACAGTGCGGAGCATTGTAGCTAGATGGAATAAATATATAAATGTATAAACACACAGTGCAAAGCACTGTAGCTAGATGGAATGAACAGCATAACCGTCTACTTAGTTATCCTACATGGTATAATTATGTACCCATACATATTGTCACCCTCCGTAACGACCGGTATTTTCCTAGTTGTATACCGGAGAGGACCATTGTGTAAGTCTATTGCGTCTTTTGCATTCAATACTATTAGGTTGTCACATTTTTTTGCTATCTCTGCGAGCAGCCCTGCTTAGGTTATACAGTCTGACAGCTGTAGGTAGGAAGGACCTGCGAAACCTCTCGGTTGCGCACCTAGGATGATGTAGTCTGCTGCTAAATGAGCTCCTCAGTGCGTTCAGTATGTCCTGCATAGGGTGGGACTCAGACTCCAGCAGAGATGACAGTTTAGCCACCATCCTTCTCTCTCCCATCTCCTCCACTGGGTCAAGGCGTTGCCCCAGGACAGAGCTAGCTTTCTTGATCAGTTTGTTCAGTCTCTTCCTATCGGCTGCTGTAACACCACTGCCCCAGCAGACCACTCCAAAAGTGATGGCTGATGCCACCACCAAGTCGTAGAATGTCTTCAGCAGAATCAGAATCAGAATCAGAATCAGGTTTATTGCCATTGTTCATGTAGTACACAAACTAGGAATTTGTCTCGGTACAATGCTGCAACATTAAACATGATAAGATAAGAGAAATAAACTATACATGTAATAAAGTGTAGGATAAGATTAAGTGATACTGGTCAACAGTTAAAATATATATTAGCCAGCAGCAGATACTGTGGAGAACTATATAGTGCAGTCGGTAATGCAGGAAGAAAACAGTGATGATTGACATGAGTCTGGTTGAGCTGCTGTACATGGTGCACGAGAGTCACTTAGTGTTCAGCAGTCTAATGGCAGAGGGGAAGAAGCTGTTCATGTGCCGGGAGGTTTTAGTCTGGATGGACCGAAGTCTTCTACCAGAGGGGAGGGGGGCAAACAGTACGTGACCAGGGTGTGAGGGATCGGCTATGATCCGGCCAGCACGCCTCCGGGTCCTGGAGATGTACAGATCCTGGAGAGATGGGAGCTTGCAGCCGATCACCTTCTCAGCAGTGCGCACGACGCGCTGCAGCCTTAGTCTGTCCCTGGCAGTGGCTCCTGCGTACCACACGGTTATGGAGGTGGTGAGGATGGACTCGATGATGGCTGTGTAGAACTGCACTAACATCTTGGTGGGTAGCTTGAGCTTCCTCAGCTGCCGCAGGAAGAACATCCTCTGCTGGGCTTTTTTGATGAGTGAGCTGATGGTCAGCTCCCATTTGAGGTCCCTGGTGATGGTAGTGCCTAGGAAGCGGAAGGAATCAGCAGTGGTGATGGGAGAGCCTGAGAGGGTGAGGGGGGGCAGAGGAGTAGTGACTTTTCTGAAGTCTACAATCATCTCCACTGTCTTCAGAGCGTTCAGCTGCAGGTTGTTATTGCTGCACCAGGACGCCAGCTGGGCCACCTCTCTCCTGTAGGCGGACTCGTCGCCGTTGGAGATGAGCCCGATGAGGGTGGTGTCGTCCGCAAACTTGATCAACTTGACAGACTGGTGGCTGGAGGTGCAGGAGTTGGTGTAAAGGGAGAAGAGTAGGGGGGAAAGTACACAGCCCTGGGGTGATCCGGTGCTGATGCTAGTATAGTCTGAGACAGTCTTTCCCAGCCGCACATGCTGCCTCCGGTCCGTCAGGAAGTCGATGATCCACCTGCAGAGGGAGTCAGGCACGTTGAGCAGGGACAGCTTGTCCCGGAGCAGAGCGGGGCGGATGGTGTTGAATGCGGAGCTGAAGTCCACAAACAGGATCCTGGCGTAGGTTCCCGGGGAGTCCAGGTGCTGCAGGATGGAGTGGAGGGCCAGGTTGACTGCATCGTCTACAGACCTGTTGGCTCGGTAGGCAAACTGCAGCGGGTCCAGGAGAGGGGTGGTGATGGACTTGAGGTGGGACAGGACCAGGCGCTCAAAGGACACCCCTTGTACACCAAAAGACCTGAGTCTCCTCAGTAGGAACAGCCTGCGCTGTCCATTCTTGTAGAGTGCGTCAGTATTGTGTGACCAGTCTAGTTTATTGTTCAGATGAGCACCCAGGTACTTGTAGGATGTCACCATCTCAATGCCTGTTCCCTGTATGTTTACTGGTGCTGTGAGGGGTTGTCCTTGCCTGCGGCAGTCCACCACCAGCTCCTTAGTTTTCCTCGCGTTGATCTGGAGGCAGTTCCGATGGCACCAGTCCACAAAGTCCTGGATAAGCCCTCTGTACTCAGCTTCATCTCCGTTGGAGATGAGGCCAACGATCGCAGAGTCGTCAGAGAACTTCTGTAGATGGCAGTGTGTTGTGTTGTGTGAGAAGTCCGCAGTATAAAGGGTGAACAGGAAGAGAGCCAAAACCGTTCCCTGGGGGGCCCCCGTGCTACCGATGATCATGTCGGACACACAGTCCCGGGTTCTCACAAACTGTGGCCGGTTAGTGAGGTAGTCCAGGATCCATGATGACAGGTGCTGGTCCACCCCTGCGCACAGCAGCTTGTCCTTCAGGATCATCGGTTGGATGGTGTTCAAAGCACTGGAGAAGTCAAAGAACATGATCCTCACCGCATTCCCGGGCTTCTCCAGGTGGGACAGAGAACGGTGAAGGAGGAAGATGACCGCATCCTCCACCCCAATGCCATGCTGGTAGGCGAACTGGAGTGGATCCATCGCTGGTCCCACCAGGGGGCGGAGGTGAGCAAGGAGCAGTCTCTCCAGGGTCTTCATCATGTGGGACGTCAGGGTCACTGGTCTGTGACAGAGAGCTGAGGAGAGCTGAGGAGAGCTAAATCTGTGTATTCTGAGAGACTCCAGCAGCAGTTCACTGCTAATGACTTGGCTTCTGTGTGGAGAGGACTGAGGCAAATCACCAACTATCGGCCTCAGGCTTCTAAAGGTCAGGATGACAAAGCCCTTTGTCAAAAACTGTCCCAACATTACGCCCGTTTTGACACCTCGTCAGCTGTGTCCAACTCACCCACTCCACCCAGCTCCACTGCCTCCTCAGCCCCTAATTCATCAAAAGCGGTCCCCCCCTCCTCCTCCTCCTCCTCCCCCCCGCCCTTGTCATCAGTGAGCAGGACGTGCACAGACAGTTCTCCAGACTGAACCTGCGCAAGGCCCCCGGGCCGGACGGTGTGTCTCCCTCCACCCTGAGACACTGTGCGAAAGAGCTGGCTCCTGTCTTCACAGACATTTTTAACACCTCCCTTAAGCAATGTCACGTGCCGACCTGCCTCAAATCCTCCACCATCATCCCTGTCCCCAAGAAGCCACGGATTACTGGACTTAACGACTACAGACCTGTAGCGCTCACCTCTGTAGTCATGAAGTCCTTTGAGCGCCTGGTCCTGTCTCACCTCAAGTCCATCACCACTCCCCTCCTGGACCCGCTGCAGTTTGCCTACCGTGCTAACAGGTCTGCGGACGATGCAGTCAACCTGGCCCTCCACTCCATCCTGCAGCACCTGGACTCCCCGGGAACCTACGCCAGGATTCTGTTTGTGGACTTCAGCTCCGCATTCAACACCATCCGCCCCGATCTGCTCCAGGACAAACTGTCCCTGCTCGATGTGCCTGACTCCCTCTGCAGGTGGATCACCGACTTCCTGACGGACCGGAGGCAGCATGTGCGGCTGGGGAAGTCTGTCTCGGACTCTGTTAGCATCAGCATTGGATCACCCCAGGGCTGTGTACTTTCCCCCCTACTCTTCTCCCTTTATACCAACTCCTGCACCTCCTCCCACCAGTCTGTTAAGCTGATTAAGTTTGCGGACGACACCACCCTCATCGGGCTCATCTCCAACGGCGACGAGTCCGTCTACAGGAAAGAGGTGGCCCAGCTGGTGTCCTGGTGCAGCCACAACAACCTGCAGCTGAACGCTCTGAAGACAGCGGAGATGATTGTGGACTTCAGGAAAGTCACAACCCCCCTGCCCCCCCTCACCATCACAGGCTCTCCCATCACCATTGCAGATTCCTTCCGCTTCTTGGGCACCACCATCACCCGGGACCTCAAATGGGAGCCAACCATCAGCTCCCTCATCAAAAAGGCCCAGCAGAGGATGTTCTTTCTGCGGCAGCTGAGGAAGCTCAAGCTACCCACCAAGATGTTAGTGCAGTTCTACACGGCCATCATCGAGTCCATCCTCACCTCCTCCATAACTGTGTGGTACGCAGGAGCCACTGCCAGGGACAGACTAAGGCTGCAGCGCATCGTGCGCACTGCTGAGAAGGTGATCGGCTGCAAGCTCCCATCTCTCCAGGACCTGTACATCTCCAGGACCCGGAGGCGTGCTGGCCGGATCATAGCCGATCCTTCACACCCTGGTCACGTACTGTTTGCCCCCCTCCCCTCAGGTAGAAGACTTCGGTCCATTCGGACTAAAACCTCCCGGCACATGAATAGCTTTTTCCCCTCTGCCATCAGACTGCTGAACATTAAGTGACTTATTGACTCTCGTGCACTATGTACAGCAGCTCAACCAGACTCATGTCATTCATCACTGTTTTTCTGTTGCATTATCAACTGCACTGTGGTACCCCATATTATCTGCTACTTGCTAATTTATTTACAACTGCCTTGACTAGTATTACTCATTATTACTATTATTATTATTATTATTATTATTATTACTTATTTCTCTACACTTATTGCACGTTTTTAGTCCTTTAGTTTTTTAGTTTATCTCTTTATCTCATCATGTTTTTAATGTTGCAGCATGGCACCGAGACAAATTCCTAGTTTGTGTACTACATGAACAATGGCAATAAATCTGATTCTGATTCTGATTCTGTAGCTGTTCAGATCTTTGGGGTGGGAAGTCTTTGGTACAGGTACCACACAAGATGTTTTCCACAACTGTGGTACCCTCCCCAGCTTCAGGCTCAGGTTGAAGATGTGCTCCACAATCCCACACAGCTGGTCTGCACAGGACTTGAGGAGCTTTGCGCTGATGCCGTCCGGTCCCGAGGCCTTCCTCGCCTTGATCTTCCTCAGCTCCGTCCTCACCTGGGTCTTAGTGAGGGTCATGTTGGGGGGCTGTGTGTTGGGAGTGGGGGGGTGATAGTGGAGTGGGGTGTGGGCAGCAGGACTCGATGTCTTCAGAGGCAGCAGTGGTTGTTGTGCAGTCGGGAAGGGGGGGGGGGGGGGTTGGTCAAACCTACTGAAAAACAGGTTCAGATTGTTCACCCACTCCCTGCCCCCCGTGGCCTGGGGGGAGGTATTCTGGAGCCCAGAGATGGTTTTAAGGTTTCTCCAGACCCCACCGATGTCGCTCTGTTGTAGCTTGTCCTCCATCTTCTTCCTGAAGCTGTCCTTGCCTTCTCTGATCTTCCTCCTCAGCTCCCTCTGTACGGACTTCAGCATCTCCCTGTTCCCCGACCTGAAGTACGGTCTAATCTAAAAAAAATCTTGGTGTCATTTTCGATCAATCGATGAGTTTTGATCAGCATGTCAAATCTCTGACCCGGAGTTGTTTTTTCCACCTTAGTAATATATCCAAAATTAGGTCATTGGTTTCCTACAGTCAGTTAGAAATCATCATTCATGCCTTTGTTTCTTCACGTCTGGACTACTGTAATGCTGTTTTCACATGTCTTAGCAAATCCTCTTTACACCGCCTACAGTTAGTCCAGAACTCTGCTGCAAGATTACTAACTAGGTCCAGTAGATTCTGTCATATCACTCCCATTTTGGCCTCCTTGCCTTGGCTTCCTGTAAATTATAGAGTTGATTTTAAAGTTCTTGTTCTTACTTATAAAGCCATTCATGAAGAGGCGCCTTTTTATATTAGTGACTTGCTCCATCTACACCAGCCCAGCAGGTCTCTCAGGTCTTCTCATCAGAATCTATTGGTAGTCCCTAGCACTAGGCTCAGAACCAAAGGCGATAGAGCCTTTGCTGCTGTTGCTCCCAAACTTTGGAACTCCTTACCTTTTGAACTTAGATCTGCACCTTCCATTGATGTTTTTTAAGAAGCAACTAAAGACCCACCTTTTTAGCCTGGCTTTTTTATTAACTATGTGTTGATTGTATTTTTATGTGCTTTTACTGTTTACTTTGTTTTTATTTTTTACTGTTTTATGTGCCTGTGTTTTTATTTTGTTTGTTACCATGTTAAGCACTTTGTGACTCTGTCTGTGAAAAGTGCTATATAAATAAACTTATCATTATCATTATTATTATTATTATTATTATTATTATTATTATTAAGATGATTGTATTTTAAGCTGTTAAGAGACTGCTGAACAGTTTCATTGTATTTTGTGTACAGTGACAATAAAGATTCTATTCTATTCTATTCTATTCTGATAGTTTAGAATATATGTGCTTCAAGATTAGCTTTCTGTGCTTCAAGATTAGCTTTCTGTTTGATGAGAGCTACTTCTTTCTCTGAAAAAACTCATTTAGCTCGTGCAGCATCTGCTTTGGCTCTAGCTTTTATGGCTGAGGAAGTAGCTGAAGAAGCCTTGCTTGACTTAGAGCTACGTGAATATAGCAAGCTACCTTTTACAGCTGTAGCCAGGGGAGTTTTATGTTCCGTCTCCATGACCTCACTTCTGGATTGGAGAGTTGGCTGGTACTGTTTTCTTGTGCGGAGGCTCATTTGCTGCTTGTTGCCTTGTTTTATTGTGCCCACTGCACCGTAGTCCTTTTACTTTACTGCCCTCCCATCAAGCTTCCTAGTTGTTGACTGGTAGACAACAAGCAAACATGTATAATGCAGGCTTCACTGATAACAAGATGTCTTCTTCTATCTTGTTTATTGTTCCAACACCACAAGGAACTTAACGTGACGTACATTTGTTCTTACGTTTGTTGTTACGTTCGTTCTTACATCTGTGTAAAACTGAAACAAAATGAAACATACAGTATATACAGTACATCATTAATAATGTGGTCACTGTGTCTAGCTTAGCACAAGTTAGCATTAACTCTGACCTAGCTTGTTTACACCGTTAGCACTGTTAGCAACAAACCAAAAGGTAACTTAAAATGCACAAACTTAACTGTGCAGTTCTCATTACAATTGTTAACATTCTCAAATTATATAGCATACTCATGGACTAATGATGTCCAAGGCGACAATAGTTAAAACAACATTCACAGCGCTTACACATCGGACTGATCCTCATACTGCTCTTTCACTATATCAGTCCCTCCAGGATTTCACGATGTTGCGATCGCACCAATTCACGCGAAATCAGCCAATCAGCGCGACTATTGCGTGACCTTGCAACTTTGGCCAGTCATCACAACTTTCCCACAATTTTGGCCAATCCTCGTCAACTTCCGCCAATTTCACCAGTCAAATTTGTCTCTAACTGGTGCTGAAACGGTCAGTCTAACCAATCAAATGCATCGCTGCACCGCGTTCACTTCTGTGTTTATAGTGAGTAGTGAGTTTATAGTCTACAGTGAGTAATGGAACACATCAGCAAACAGAGTGTGTGATTTAAAAAAAAAACCACTCACCCGCGAGGTTTTCGACACTGTCCCTTCCTCCGTCTCCCCCAGCTTGTGCGTGGATGCCTTGCCACGTCTCCGTCCTGACCGTGTGTACGAAGCGCTGGGTTTGTGTTGAAAAACATGCGCCTGTCCAAGAGCACCCCGTCGCAGGAGCGCGCATGAGGAGAGTACACTACACTACAGCCAGTGTTTTAACATTTATACATCTTTAAAGGTAAAATCATTACTTCATCTGGTCAATGAGCTTTAAAACTGAATTGCCGGTGTGGACGGACAAACGCATCCACCCCCCGCCGTCCCGCTGTAAATGAAAGATGTGTGTGTGTGAAGACCGACATGCAGCAGGCAGACAGGTAGGCATGGAAAGAGATAGAATATTCTCTGTATTTTTTTTTTCAGAAAAACACAGACCCCAATAGCCAATACAGTGCAACAGAAAAAATTATTTATTTTTTCCTCTCCACTCGGTACCGAGTGGTTGGGAACCGTAGGGAGTTTTCAAATGAAGGTGCTGCCAATAATTTCCAAATCTCTACTCTTTAACATGCATTCAGTGCAATTCAGCTGTTGTAATGGATATTGTGTTAATGTTTGTATTTGCTGTTGCACAAGAGTTTTTCTGTATAGCAGAAGTTTCTGCTTAATTTACAAATCACTATAATAGGAAATTTTTGACAATCCTGTGCTTTTCTTGTATCGTTATATAGAATATCACTGCAGTAAACTGGAAGAAAGCATCTGCTTTAAAATTTGGAATTCTTCCCACAACTTTTAGTGCAAAAAACACTCTATAAAACATTGCAACTTTTATCACAACTTTTTTTAAAAATGATCCCGTGAATTCGGGCTTTTTGGCCCCCAACAATCATAAAAACATCCCGCAAAAAACTGGAGGGACTGCTATATGGTTCACTGTGCATGTGCAACACTGTGTACAAGTTCAAAACAATACTTTCATTCAACCACCAGAGGGCGCCAAACTCACTTACATGGAACAATGTAATAAGAACTACTCAACTCGGGGTCGGGCTCAAATGACAATGTTGCACACTCTTGTACAGTAGGTGGCGGTATGCACCTTTCAGTTGTTTGCTGTCTGCCAGTAACCGAGAGAAGAAGAAGAAGAAGAAGAAGAAGAAGAAGAAGAAGCACTCAACTCAAATTATAAATGCAGAATAAAATGAGAACTCAGGAAGGGGGCAAACACTTTTTCACACCACTGTAAATATATATATGACAGTAACGAACCTGTTAGTATTTCAGTAATTATAATGCTTTAATGAAATTCTTAAAAGTAATTTTGTTACATAACAAGTTAATAACAATGTGTCAGATTTATATAACGCTTTTCATGGACACAACGATGCTTTACAATGGATACATTATTCATTCACTCCACAGACAGACACTGATAGTGGTAAGCTAGTACTGTAGCTACAGCTGCCCTGAGGCAGACTGACAGAAACGTGGCTGGCAATCCGTGCCAACAGCCTCTCCGACCATTTATACACATTCATACCAAGTGTCATGGACACTTGCGGCAAGGTGAGTAAAGTGTCTTGCCCAGGGACACAATGGCAGGATGGCTGGGGAGAGTGGGACTTGAATCGCCAACCCTCCGGTTATTGGACGACCCGCTCTACCTCATGAGCCACTGCCACCCCAAGTTAAGTAATGGCGTTACAGTCATGTGTTGCTCCCAACACTGCTGAAGACAAAGACTGGGTACAAAAGAAACAGAAAAACAAAGAAAAATGTAAAGATATGTACTGAAATACGACTTGATAAAATAGACCAGAAATTAGTTTGTGAAACATTCATTTGCTCTCATTACTAATGACCAGTGTTGGGCAAGTTACTAAAAATAGTAACTAGTTACAGTTACTAGCTACTTCTTTTCAAAAGTAACTGAGTCACTTACCAGTTACTGCATGATTAAAGTAACTAGTTACTTGGAAAAGTAACTTTCATGTTACTTTTAAACGCATACTTAAATCATCTTGCACACAGCAAGATCAAGGGCCCCTTGTTCTCATCAGAAAAAAGAAGAAAAAGAAAACTGATGGGAAATAAAGTCTCATCTTACAGAGAAAAAGTCTCATCTTACAGAGAAAAAAATGTCTGATTTACACAAACTATTGTTATCAGTAGAAAGTCAGAAATTTACTAGAAATAAAGCTGTAAATTCACAGAGAAAATTTTGGACCCTTGGTGGGCCGTTTTTGGCCCATGAGCTATATGTTTGACACCCCTGAACCAGCCTATTAAAAATGCATATTTAGAGGATTTACTTCCATGAAATAGTTGCATATCACAACAGTATGTAAATGAATAAGATAAAATAAAACAAAAAGCACAGATAAATGAAAGTTCACCTTAAGCTGTTCTCTGCTGCAACAACTCACAGTCACTTTTTCTCTGTGCGGTAAGAAAACATTTACACAACTGCAGGCATTAAATGCAGCTTCTTGCTCTAAAAATACTCATGTTTAACCACAGAGGTAGGAGCTGTTGGGGGCTACTCACTGCTCGGACAACAGGTGATAAGAGCTCGATATGACAAGTTACCACACCATGGCATTTCTTCCCACTGGGTTGCAGTGTGAGCAGGATAGGAAATAGACCCGCGGAGGAGACTGACGGCTGCGCCAGCTAGGTGGGATCAGTTTATATTTATTTGTGCTGTGGAGAAAGGAAGCAGGCAAGGCAACGAGCTAGATGACAGAAATTTTATTCCATCTCCAACATACAGTACAGTAAAAGGGCTCCTGGGTCTCTGTGCATTCCTCTTTTATATCTTTAATACCATGCATTGAGACCCGGAACTTCCGACCATAATAAATTGTTGTTTAGAACAAAACCTGTGTCGCACATTAACAGGACATAACGCCGGCACCGCTCTCACACCCTTCTTCTTCCTAGAAAGGGAGAGGAGTAACTGCTCTGGCAGTTACTCCTCTCCCCGGGGGGCGCATAGTCCTTACTGTCCCATCTGATACCCCCCAGTGACACTTACTCTTTCGGTCCATTGTTCCCCCCTTCCCCAGCTGCCTTCTCTGGGTGGAGAAATCCCACACCATGCCCCCACAGCACTAAAAATATCTGTCCATATCAATAAAAAGAGTAATGCGAATAACGCATCTGATCAAATTTCAGTAACTGTAACGCAATTGAATTTTTAAACAGTAATTTCGTTACACAGCACATTACTGCAAAAATAGTGGCATTACAGTAACATGTTACACCCAACACTGCTAATGACCTCCTGCTGGGACCAATTTTTTGATCATTGCATGAACCAGAGCACTCACCTCAAGCCAAGGATAGCTAGTGCTTTATTTGCATTAAGGATGCCCAGAGCCAATTTGAAAAAGTCTCCGATCTTGCTGAATAAGTCAATTCATTTGTGCTATGCAAGCAGCACGATAGACATGACATAGCCATAATGGCTAATGTAATTAGTCTATAGTTATAAAAAGAATGGTGGTAATGAATTGTTTAATTCTTGGGCAAGAGTAATCCGTTTTCCAGCTAAGTTCTAATATCTCATTGTAACACATCCTCTGTGAGAGGAAATACTTGTTGAGCATGGAAAGCATTTGTAGCACCCAATGTGAAGGATAAATCCTACATTAACACATGAGTGCACAGTGATAACAGTCAACGAATCACACACACACACACACACACACACACACACACACACACACAAGCTAGGCGCATCATAACTCTCTGTCTTGTTGGCTCCATCAGTCTGATCTCCCCCTCAGGCAAGGAGGGAGGCCAGAGGTGGAAGGACTCTGGGTGGGAGTGCCTCAGGTCTTTTACCATGGGGGCCATATAGACTCTCCTGTCTGCTGGAGGGTGAAATGAGCCCAGGTAGAGCATACTGAGCAGTGGCTGGCAGACCAAAACAAGATTGGTGGTTCTTCCACCTTCACTACTTCTGTATGCTTTCCAGGTGACAAACTGTATCTGGTCTAGACGTGTGGAGCAGGGTTTGTCAGTTTTTTGAATTATAGGACACTCAGCTAGGGTGACCATGGTGCTGTTGATGATTTCAATCGAACTGGCAGCTAAAAATGTACTGAATTACTTGCAGTTGGTGGTTAGGCTGGTCATTAAATCAATCAGTCAATCAAGTTCTGTTGTTTTACTGCACAGTGGCCCTCATTTATCATATGTGCATAGAAATCTGGTGCAAAAAATGATTGTATGACCGATCAGTTACTTCAGATTTTAGATTTTCTGCTTAAATCCACCATGATAATTGCTGCAGTAACATAACTGTATGAAACTTTTATAATTACTAAAACAACTTCTTTAATCTGTAAAATAATTAAAACACTCATCCAAAGAAGGCAAACGTATCACCTGAAAACTTACGCTGCTCAATGTAATTTGATATTGTGGAGGAAAAATAAGTTCAGCTAAGATGCGGCGAGCTGGAAGGTTGCAGAGTTTTATTTTCCTCCATCATAATGAGACGCACTTGTAGCGCTGTGCGCTACTGTGCTGTACAGTGCTGTGCTGTATCGTGTGTCCTGAGGCATGTCACACAAGCTCTTTTATCAGTGATACAGGAAGAGAGAATGCACGGCACATTAGCATCACAGTAAATACACATGATTAGCATGACATTGGTTGGCTCTTTGTCCGTCTGTGCATTGTCCTCTGTATGCTAATTGCCTTTTGTTTCCTCCACCCTTGTTGAGCGTGAATAAGAGTCAATCTGCATTGTGCTGGGTCGCCACATGGCTCCCCCCAGAATGCTCAAAAGGGGCTGTGACACCCCCCCCCCCCCCCCCCGCCGTCGTTTGGGCTCCAGCTCTGGTAGAACTGCCGGAGGGCATGTCAGTCCGTGGGGGGACAGGGGAGGGGTGGAAAAAAACAGTGTGCTCCGCTCCAGGTTCCAGCACGTTGAACGGCCGTGGATCGTGGGCGCACAGGCCGGTGTGTGTCATGCGTAATGGAACAAGACAGCGATCGGCCGGCTTTAGGGAGTGAGGTGTGGGAAGAGCGCTGTGGAAGAGGAGGGGGAGGGGGAGGGAGTAAGTGAGTGCCGGCCCGGGACGTCAAAGGTGTCTGGGCCGTGCAAAAATTGCGTGTGGATCCGCGATGGTGAGGGACTTTCCCAGTAAACCTGGCGGAGATCCACAGCGGCTTTGAAAAAAAATTTTTATCTCTGACTCCTCTCGCGGCTCGATCCAGCGAGGATGTGGGGAAGGCGAACGGCCAAATTCCCTGAGGATGCGTAGCGGCTGTGAAACAACTGCAGCTGTGTGAGGATGTGAGGCGGTTTGGCTTTTAGGTGCGGAAGCAGCCCTAAAGCCATCGGGGACAGCAATCGGCTAAATTCCCCTTGTGCGCCATGGCTGAGAAACCCATACAAAGTCCTGTGGGGGGGTTTTTTGGTACTTGTTTTGTACCCGTAGGTAGATTTGTTTTGCAGTCTGGTGACAAGCCACCAGCTGCCGGTCGCTGCGTGCGCAAGCGCCCTGTATCCCTAACCTGCATGTTTTTGGCATGTGGGAGAAAACCGGAGAAATCCCAGAGTAAACCCACGCAACACGGGGAGAACATGCAAACGCCACACAGATCACTGTTGGTCGGGGGTAGGGATCGAACCCACGATCTCACGATCCCCGCGATCCCCCGGCCGAGGGAAAACTGTGCTGCCACAGTGCTAACCACTGCGCCACCGTGCACCGTGCAGTTCTGGGGCGCGCGCTCTGATGAGGATGAAGAGGTTGCAGGCATTCTCTGGTCCTCTGCTGTCCACAGCGCGGTGAGAGGGAGCAGACGGTCATTCGGATAAGATCAGGCGAGGGCCGCACCATGACACGTGCGGGGGCTTCCCGTCCGGGTCATCTCCGGGGTGTTTGCCTCATGTTCCATTCTTCGTCAAGGGTCACCAGTGTGGAGGAAAAATAAGTTCAGCTGAGATGCGGCGAGCTGGAAGGTTGCAGAGTTTTATTTTCCTCCATCATAATGAGACACACTTGTAGCACTGTGCGCTACTGTGCTGTACAGTGCTGTGCTGTATCGTGTGTCCTGAGGCATGTCACACAAGCTCTTTTATCAGTGATACAGCATGACATTGGTTGGCTCTTTGTCCATCTGTGCATTGTCCTCTGTATGCTAATTGTCTTTCGTTTCCTCCACCCTTGTTGAGCGTGAATAAGAGTCAATCTGCATTGTGCTGGGTCACCACAATATGATTAATACTTCTTCAGCACAGCCAGATGTCTCTGCTGCAGTACAAGTTTACAGCGACTTGACAATTTGCATACATGATCTCAGCCTTGTGAGACCTCAGCGTACCATACGATAGTACTAAGACTGATAGATATCAACCTTTACGTTAAAATGATTTGGTAAGTGAGGGCCAGTGTGGGTAAGTACTGAAATAAATCTTTGATGGTAAAAGTTAAGGTAATTGTTGCTGTTTTTGAATGTGACAATATGGAGGCGACTTTATACCTCAAAATAATCTGTAAAACCAAGTGCTCTTTAACAACCAAGTGCATCACCTCTTCCCAAGAGCAAAAACTAACAACTTTCATCAGATTGATTTAGATGCAAATGGTGTACTCACACATGGTAGAAAATGACACTTGTTTCCTATTTTCTTATTTTCCCCCCTCTGTGCACTGCTTTGCAAATTAAGTGGAGTGTTTGTGACAGCTTGATGCTGGCGGAAGCAACAGCAAGCAGAGCTTTGGATTGCAAATGTTCCCTGAGGGGGCCGGCCCTGGTTTGATATACTTAATAAACTTCAAATCCGACAGGCTGGCAGAGGCAGCACTCGTCTGCTTATTTCTCTCTCTCTCTTCTCACAGTGAGATAGGAGGCCCTGTGGAAATGGGAATAGGGAAAGTTTAGACTTTTTTTTTTTTTTTTTGAGAAAGGATCAACAAAGAAAGGTTTGTGTGTGTGTGTGTGTGCGCTTGTCATACAAAACAGAGGAAAATGCTTAAAGGAAGGCTATGTGTGCACTGGCTTTATGTTTTCAAAAACATAGATTCACAAATAGATGTAATATATTAGCGGGTAGCTAATACACAATGTATTGTATTTACTAAGAACGACATAAAGACCAGGCAAGTATTATCTTGGAAAGCTCTACACGGGATGACAAAACTATGGAAGTCCAATCTCAAAGTTAGCCTGAAGCGTCGACTGTTTGCAGCAACAGTTGAATCTGTACTGCTGTACGGAGCAGAGACCTGGACATTGACTTCACAGTATAAAAGGGCCTTAGATGGTAGCTACACCAGAATGCTTAGGGTTGCTCTAAATGTCTCTTGGAGAGACCACATGAGTAATGTTGATCTTTATGCTGACCTACCTAGGGTGTCCACCAAAATCCGAGAAAGAAGACTGAAGCTGGCAGTACATTGTGCAAGACATGACGATATGGCAGCCAACCCACTTGTACTTTGGGAACCCACACAGGGTAATAAAAGGAGGGGTGGAAAACAGGCCAGTTACATAACAACACTACTTAGAGACATGACACTCAAGAACTTAGGACTGCCATACTGGATAGGGAGATCTGGAAACATTATATTTATCATGGGACTCGAGGAAGCATTGGATAACATTGTGTTGTTGCTGTGTCCTCGCACTAGTAGTAGTAGTGGTAGTAGTAGTAGCTGTTGTGTATGTAAATAGGCTGTATTAGTAAGATGGCAGCCGGGTTGGTCATGGGCTAGACTGGGGTGGCTACTGCCAGTTTCCGGTGGTGACGCTGCCCATGGTATAAAGGTGTGAACAGAAGAGGCTCTGCCTCTTTCGTTGTGGAACCACTTGCCATAGGCCTGTATGTATACCCAACTCTGTTATGAATAAAGCTCCATTAAACTACAGCAACCGTGTGCTTGCTTGTCTCAGTTATGGACATAACATTTGGCGACGAGGTAAAAGCGGGAATGGATAATTTTGTTGCTGAACTTCGGCCGTTTTTGGAGGCGCCGGGCACGCCGCCCGTGTCATGGCCTCATTGTTTCTCATCTTTTAGCAGCTACCTCGTGGTCTTGGACCTCGGTGAGCGTGAGAGGCTCCGTGCGAGGTCAGTGTTAATCCATAAGTTGGGCGCTGAGGGGCAGAGAGTGTTGGACAGTCTGGGTGGGGCCGACAGTTTCGATGGCGTGGTGGAATTAATGGCGTGCCATTTTCATGCTGATGAGAGCGTTACGGTCCGGCGCATCCATTTTCGACAGCGCCAACAGCGGTTAGGGGAGCCGTTGACGACGTTCGTCGCCGAGCTCCATAGGCTGGCGAGGGGGTGTGAGTTTGGACCCCTGGAAGAGGAGATGATTCGGGACCAACTGGCGGAACATGTTCGTAGTGAAGCGGTCCGGTCCAGGTTGTTGGAGTTTCCAGGAGAGTTGACGTTGACCACAACTGTTGAGCTCACCCAGCATTTTGAGGCAGCAGAGATCATCACGAGGGGCCTGCCTGAAGAGGCTTTTCGGAGTGAATATGATGCTTGCGCGAAGGCACCGAGTTGGGACCCTAATGACAGTGACGCCGGAGGTGACTCGTATGCCACAGTGGTGAAGATTCGGTCTGTCCCTGGTACACTTCGTTGTTATGGGTGTGGGTCCCCTGTTCACCGCTATAAAGCCAGTGTGTGCCCAGTGAGAGGAAAGCGATGTGGCAAGTGCGGCCTGCGGGACCACTTTGCCAGGACGTGTGACAACTTCGTACGCAGGAGCCGTAGGAGATACCCAGGTGCTGTGCAGAAGTCTCCAACTATCGTGCATATGGTCTCCCCAGCGACTACGGGGAAGATTGGCTGTGATGTCATGCTTGACGGTGTCATGGTTCCGCTGTTGGCTGACACAGGTGCTGTTATCTCAGTGTTGAACATGATGACCCTGAGCAGTTTATTTCCCCATCAAGAGATTAAACAACCTGAGAGAGACTATTATGGCTATGGACTGAATAGGCTGGCTGTGGTGGGCTTTATGGAGGTAGAAGCCCGTTACGGGTCGGTCGTGGTGCCCCGAGCCCGCATTCATGTCACCGCTGCAGGGGTTAACTTCATGGGGTGAAACCTATTTTATAGCCTGGGTTTTTCAATCCCCAACGTGTCGGGTGAGGAGTGGTCGGACTGCGGGCTGTGGAGCCAGCCGACTCCGCTGATGGATGGCATGGAGATGAGGGAATCGGACTGGTTGGACATGTGTCAAGAAGGAGAGCACGTTTGATGCTACGCGAGGATGCCGTGGGTTGGACCCGATGCTGGTCTGTTTGATGCCCAAACTGGGGGTGTGGAATGGCATGACAGGACCTCAGAGGCAGCCTGTAAGGACGAGGCGCCCACGCTGGATCCGGAAAGAGCGGGACCAGAGAGCGAGTTGTTTCATCGCTCGGGAAGACGGTCAACCATGGAAAACATGGAGTGGGCCCAGGAGTCGACCGGACCATTGGTGGAGACCAGTCAGACCCAGCATCATCGGAGGAGGAGGCCGCAGGCTTCCCTGTGGGTCGGCAATCTGGTACGGCCTAGGGTTGAGGCCCAGATGAGAGGTGAACACGGCTCGCGTGAGCGGCGCGACTGGAGGAGGTGGCTTCAAGTGGAGGTCGTTTGGAGCGATGGGTTTCTACGCTTGTCTGACCAGACCTGGAGGCATCCAAATGAGCTGCGCAAGGTGGAAGAGACGAGACGGCGCCGTGGGAGCCCCGAGGTAAAGAGACGGGAGCATCAGGAGAAAGACCTGCCTGAGGACTGAGAGAATTAATTTAATTTTGTCTGTGTCTTTTCTTCTCAGTCCGGTTGTGTTTTATTTTCTTGTTTACGTTTGCCTGCTCCTGGATTGGTACCCTGTTTAATTTAAAAAAAAAAAACAAAAAAAAACAGAAAAGTAGGAGCACTATGTGAGGGAAGTTTTCTATTATAATTGTGGTGTTTATAACATTTTGACCTGAGGGACTCATTTGTGCAAATTATGTGAATTCGCTAATTTTGAGAGGAAATTAACTAACTAACTAACTAACCTGCACTTATATAGCGCTTTTCTAGTCACAAAGACCACTCAAAGCGCTTTCATTAATACTAACCCTCTATTCTAAGGGCCTATAGGAAACAGATATCTAGGGACAATTTAGAACAGCCAATTAACCTAACATACATGTCTTTTTTTACCTAGGGCCACTTTAGAGTCTCCAATTAACCTAACCTGCATGTTTTTGGCATGTGGGAGGAAACCGGAGAAATCCCGGAGTAAACCCACGCAACACGGGGAGAACATGCAAACTCCACACAGATCACTGTTGGTCGGGGGCTGGGATCGAACCCACGATCCCACGATCCCCACAATCCCCCGGCCAAGGGTAAACTATGCTGCCGCAGTGCTAACCACTGCGCCACCGTGCAGCCCCGAAATGCCAGGAAATGTTATTGAAATAATGTATGTGCCCAATTTTGGGGTGGTGGGGTGTGTTTAGCCCATGTAAATTGTTCATAATTGAGTATTTACATACCCAGCGTTTTGGAATGTGCCCAGTGTGGGTGTGTGTGTGTTGGGGGGGGGGGGGGGCGCCAGTAGCTATTATTTGTCTTGTGATTGTGTATTTTGTGTGGAGCTGTTCTGGGATTATTTTTATTTTATTTTCTTAGTTACACGGCTTTGTTCTGTGTTTGGCGGCAGAATAATCCGCCCAGCCGTGTGGGGGTGCTGGTAGTCTACCTGGCCCCCATTTGCTTGTGTGCATGGATAGGTTGTTTGTCTTTGAAATTGTTTTGGTTTTACTGCATGAGTCGGGAAGCAAATTTTGGGGGGGACCTATCTGTGCGCTTGGCATTTTTTTTGAAGGGGGGGAGTGTTGTGTATGTAAATAGGCTGTATTAGTAAGATGACGGCCGGGTTGGTCGTGGGCTCTACCGGGATGGCTACTGCCAGTTTCTGGTGGTGACGCCACCCATGGTTTAAAGGTGTGGGCAGAAGAGGCTCTGCCTCTTTCGTCGTGGAGCCGCCTGGTCAGCGGGGCGTGTGCCGTAGACCTGTATGTATACCCAACTCTGTTATTAATAAAGCTCCGTTAAACTGCAGCAACCGTGTGCTTGCTTGTCTCAGTTATGGACATAACAGTAGCGGGTAGCATGGTTGCGTTGTGATTAGCACTGTTTGCTCGCACAGCAAGAATTTGTCTCAGTGCGGTGGCGATGTAACCTTCACAAATGATTTGTTCTTCTGGCTGAACGTACTGTACTGAATCACTTACCGTAACTGTACCAAATCACTTACAAAAAGGCGGATCCAACTGCATGCCGAATCCACAGCGTCTCAATCTTGTAGACTTCTTTGATCGACAGCTCCCCTACCCATCTACAGCCTTTTACAACCTTGCAAACTTGGAGCTGCTTTTATTCGTGGGTCCTGCAGGATGTGAACAGATCCAACATGGCACCACCTTGACAAAAGACTCTCTTTGTTGAAGATGAAGCAGCAAAAAGTGATTCTGAAAACATTTGAGGTGAGAAATGTATCGGTTAGTTTCTGAATCTGTTTTTATTTGATGCACACAGCTGCTCTTTTAAAAGTTTTTAGCCAAAAAAATGTTGCACTGCAACCTATGATTTACACTGACAATGAATGTGAGGTGGAGTAGAGGGAGCACATACTGATTCGTGCCTGCTCTGTACTGAACCACTGACTGAGGGATTTCCCCAGAGCTCATGCTTAATATAGTCGGGTGGTAACATGAGATAGTCACACTTACAAATCCAGATGAACACAGACATCTTGAACACTGCAACCACCAGAGCACCAAATGGACTTCGCCCTCTCCATTCAGCCAGCTCTCAATTCAGTCAACATACTAGTACACTAGGAACGAACCCAGAATCAGCTTTAAAGTTCTTTTTTGTCTTTAAATGTGCCACACATTTTCTATGGGAGACACATCTGGACTGCAGCAAGGCCAGTCAGTACTCACACTCTTTTACTATGAAGCCATGTTGTTGTAACACGTGCAGAATGTGTCTTGGCATTGTCTTGCTGAAATAAGCAGGGATGTCCCTGAAAAAGACGTTGCCTGGATGGCAGTACATGTTGCTCCAAAACCTGTATGTACCATTCAGCATTAATGGTGCCTTCACAGATGTGCAAGTTACCCATGCCATGGGCATTAACACACCCCCATACCATCACAGATACTGGATTTTGAACTTTGTGCTGATAACAATCTGGATGGTCCTTTTCCTCTTTAGTCCGAAGGACACAGCCTCCATGATTTCCAAAAACAATTTGAAATGTCGACTCATCAGACCACAGCACACTTCCACTTCCACTATGTGTCAGTCCATTTCAGATGAGCTCAAGCCCAGAGCAACCAGCAGCGTTTCTGGGTGTCGCTGATGTTTGTCTTTTGCTTTGCATGGTAGAGATTTAACTTGCACCTGTTGATGTAGTAACAAACTGTGTTAACTGACAATGGTTTTCCAAAGTGTTCCTAAGCCCATGAGGTAATATCCTTTACAGAATGACATTGGCTTTTAATGCAGTGCCATCTGAGGGATCAAAGGTCACAGGCATTGAATGTTGGTATCATGGGGGGACATGTGTGCAAACATGTCCCACTCTTTAAGTTATGTTTCTCTCCTGTTGTCAGTATGGTTATTTTGTCCTCATCTTTAGTTTTCGGTTCATTCTGGGTATCATTATCACCCTTATTATGCCATCTTGTGTTTACTCTTTACAACAGCACTCTCTGTTTATTCTGCCATCATTACTGGTTCTTCGTAAATTCCTCATGGTTGCGCCTGATTGTGTCTCTCTCCCGCTCACCCCCTCCTCCCTCTCTTAATTAACCCCAGCCATTTGTCATTAGTGTCTGTGTATATATGTTCCACTCACTTTTCAGTTCGCTGTCACGTCGTAAACACTTGTGTTCGTCATCCGCATTAGTCCTGTTTGTTTACATGCATGGTAGAGATTTAACTTGCACCTGTTGATGTAGTAACAAACTGTGTTAACTGACAATGGTTTTCCAAAGTGTTCCTAAGCCCATGTGGTAATATCCTTTACAGAATGACATTGGCTTTTAGTGCAGTGCCATCTGAGGGATCAAAGGTCACAGGCATTGAATGTTGGTATCATGGGGGGGGCATGTGTGCAAACATGTCCCACTCTTTAAGTTATGTTTCTCTCCTGTTGTCAGTATGGTTATTTTGTCCTCATCTTTAGTTTTCGGTTCATTCTGGGTGTCATTATCACCCTTATTATGCCATCTTGTGTTTACTCTTTACAACAGCACTCTCTGTTTATTCTGCCATCATTACTGGTTCTTCGTAAATTCCTCATGGCTGCGCCTGATTGTGTCTCTCTCCCTCTCACCCCCTCATCCCTCTCTTAATTAACCCCAGCCATTTGTCATTAGTGTCTGTGTATATATGTTCCACTCACTTTTCAGTTCGCTGTCACGTCGTAAACACTTCATAAACACGTCATAAACATCATCCGCATTAGTCCGGTTTGATTTCATGTTATATGTTCTGTCAATGATTATCCAGCCCTGTGCTGCATCTTTTGTTATTAACCCCTTGAATTCTGTGAATTCCGCGGGCGGTCACGTCTCTGCATCTCAGTGTGTCTCAGTGCGCACTGAAAAAAAAAGCTGTATTTCCAGTCTTCCAGTACAGACACAGTCTTGTTACAACCTGAGAAAAAAGCTGTGTAATATATTCATTTTTTGTGGTATTTTTTACAAAATTTTGACCTGAGCTTGAAAACACTTGGCTCTACATTTCTGGCTGGAAAACACAACAGAAATGTAAAGCCAAGTGTTTTCCAGCCAGTATCTGACAGCTGTATGTTATTTGCAAGCATTTGTATCTAAAAAAACACCCAGGCAAACTTTCTTGTTGCTCAGTGGCAGGAGCACTTAGAGAGATTATGACTGTTTTGCCAAAAAATTCAGAGTGTTTTCTTTTAATTGAAACTAACCCCATGAAGATGCTGCAAAGGGTTGAAGAAAAGCTTTTGATTTACTTTGGGCATGTTGTTTTTAGGTGTTTTTAGGGAAGTTGAACAGAGTTCAACAGGTTAAACTGTAGTCATCTCTGCGTTTGGGCCCGTCCTTGCTGCCTTGCTGGCACTGGAACATGACAATACGACGTGATCAAAAAAGGACCCAGCAAGATGACGTCCTCAAAAAAGGACTCAGTAGGCGAAACCGACAAGGACAGGAAGAGGTGGAGAACGGAGCAGCTCCGCGTTGTTATCCAGATGCTGGACTGTGTAGCCACTGCGCGATGCTGCTTTTATCCGGAGGATGCTGCGGTTCACTGGGAGGCAGCCGCAGCGTGGATGGAGGCTAATCCATCCACGACTTCATCGGCAATTCTCCCGTTCCAGCGCCAGCCCCGGCTCTTCTCCAAGCCAGCTCCACTGTCATCCAGAGGGCTTCAGCATCAGCAGAACGTGGGGCAAGGCAAGTACACGCTTCTTTTTCTTTATTCACTTTGAGTGATGTATCTTGCTTTACTCCAGACAAGGCCCCTCAGCGGCAACGATCAGTTGTCACTGAGCCCTCGCCATTTGTTTCTGCTGCTGTTTCCATATGTACACCACCACTCACCTCTACTCCTTGTTTCCCCAAGGTCATCTCAACCTTAGTTGGGTCCATAACGGAGGAGGTGAGCTGAAGCGCTGCTACTGCTCCTCTTCACGTGCACGCTCCAGCAGTGACTGTTCCACCTCACATGCACACTCCAGCAACGATATGCTCCGCCTCACATGCATGCCCCTGCAGAGACTGTTTCTCCTCAGGTGCACGCCCCTGTAGAGACTGCTATGTCTCACGTGCATGCTCCTCCAGAGACTGCTATGCCTCACGTGCATGCCCCTGCAGAGACTGTCTCATCTGCTGTTTCTTCACCATCTCCTGTGATGGTCATCGCCTCTCCAGCTGCAGAGTCACCGGGGTCCTTGCCAGCGGAAGAGCAGGAGTTAAGGCAAGTCCTCTTTTTTGTTCTGTTAATATCTGTGTTAAAGAGGTCTTGTCTTGTTCCCAGTGGGGAGACCCATTTGCAGCCTCCACCTGCTTTGAGCTCTCCCCACCAAGCTCTTCTGCTGACTGTTTGGGTGTGATTCCTGCTTCAACCTGTACCTCTTCCTCCCTGTCCGAGGTGGTGGCGTCAGAGGAGGGTTCCTGGGTATCTGGACCGGATGCGTCCCTGCCGTCTCAGGCTGAGGTCAGCACACCCCAGCCATCTCATTCAGGAATCATCATGTGCAAACGATCAGCACATGAGGACAGTGTGCTTCAGTCATCTGATCCAGAGGTCGGTGTCCCCAGCCATCTTATCTAGAGGTCAGCGCGCCCCAGCCATCTCATCCAGAGGGCAGCGCTCCCCAGCCGTCTCATCCTGAGGTCAGCGCACCTCAGTCATCTATTTTTGAGCAAGAGACTCTAATGTTGTTACCCCTAGAACTGGAGGCTCCCATGTTAGATCCTGGGTTCAAAGCCTCTATGTTATTATCGTCTGAGTTTAAAAGTTCCATGTTACTTCCTGAGGTTAAAGGCTCCATGATGACTCCTCCTGAGTTTAAAAGTTCCATGTTGTCATTTTCTGAGTGTAAGAGTTCTATGTCATCATCTCCCAAATACAAAATGTCCATGTCATTTCCTGAGTTTAAAAGCTTTATGTTGTTTTCTTTATGCCGCCATCAGTGTGTGAATGTGTGTGTGAATGGGTGGATAGCAGGATCTGTAAAGCGCTTTGGTCATCAAGAGATGAGAATAAAAGCGCTATATAAGTGAATGCCATTTACCTTTTACCATTCTTTTGTGCAAGAAAGTCCTGTATTTTTCCCCAGAGTTAAGGGCTTGCGTGTTATTTTCAGGGTAAAAGATTTGTGTGTTATTTTCTGAACATGATGTTTGTGTGTTTTCTCCTGTCTAGTGGCCCATGGTGTTTGGTAGGCCGCCTTACGCCCTGTGTTCACCCTTCCTGTGACCATTGGACTTTGGAAGGCCACCAGACCCATCATGTACTTCAGTTGGGGGCCCTATGGACTTGGATAGGCCCCCTGACCCATCTTGTTCTCTGGTCCGGTGGTCCCAGAACTTTGAGAGACCACCCGACCTACCTTCCTTTGTTTTTGGGTCTTGGACTTTGGGTTGCCCCCACAGACTGTGGCTTTGTGTTGGACTTTGCTTGGGGAAGGTGTTTGTCTTGGCCCACCTGGCCTTTTCCCCCACCACCGACCCGGGGAGGGTCATTTTGTGTTTGTTTGGGGTCGTATGGAATCCGCCCTGGGGGAGGGGGTGCACTATCATGGGGGGACATGTGTGCAAACATGTCCCACTCTTTAAGTTATGTTTCTCTCCAGTTGTCAGTATGGTTATTTTGCCCTGACCTTTAGTTTTCGGTTCATTCTGGGTATCATTATCACCCTTATTATGCCATCTTGTGTTTACTCTTTACAACAGCGCTCTCTGTTTATTCTGCCATCATTATTGGTTCTTTGTAAATTCCTCATGGCTGCGCCTGATTGTGTCTTTCTCCCTCTCACCCCCTGCTCCCTCTCTTAATTAACCCCAGCCATTTGTCATTAGTGTCTGTGTATATATGTTCCACTCACTTTTCAGTTTGCTGTCACGTCGTAAACACTTGTGTTCGTCATCCGCATTAGTCCTGTTTGTTTACATGCATGGTAGAGATTTAACTTGCACCTGTTGATGTAGTAACAAACTGTGTTAACTGACAATGGTTTTCCAAAGTGTTCCTAAGCCCATGTGGTAATATCCTTTACAGAATGACATTGGCTTTTAATGCAGTGCCATCTAAGGGATCAAAGGTCACAGGCACTGAATGTTGGTATCATGGGGGGACGTGTGCAAACATTAGATTAGATTAGATTAGATTCAACTTTATTGTCATTACACATGTATGAATACAAGGTAACGAAACACAGTTTAGCATCCAATCAGAAGTGCAAAGGACAGCAGGGCAGTATATACGGTAATTAACAGTATGTGCAATTTAAGCAAATATATGCAAATATATGCAGCAGTGCAGAAAGTTAAAAGTACTGTTATGTGCAAATAATGTGCAATAAGTTAGATGTAGTTATGTAGTTATGCAGTTATGTACAGGTGAGGATGGTAAAAGATGATTGTAAGAGAGTCAGCGGGGAACTAAGTTCAATAACGTGACAGCTGTTGGAAAGAAACTGTTCCTAAACCTGCTGGTTCTAGTCCGAAGGCTTCTGAAACGTCTTCTGGAGGGGAGAAGCTGGAACAGTCCATGAGCAGGATGGTTGGAGTCCCTAAGAATGCTGCGTGCCCGGCGCCGACATCTTTTCCTGTAGACGTCCTCTATAGCTGGAAGTGGAGTCCCTGTGATGCGTTGGGCGGTTTTCACCACCCGCTGCAGCGCCTTGCGGTCAGCTACAGAGCAGCTCCCATACCAGAGTGTGATACAGTTGGTCAGGGTGCTCTCTATCACGCAGCGGTAGAAGTTGCCCAGGATGTCAGTTGACAGATGGTTCTTCTTCAATGTCCTCAAGAAGAAGAGGCGCTGATGGGCCTTCTTGATCAGGCTGGTGGTGTTAACTGACCAGGACAGGTCGTCCGAGATGTGGGTCCCCAGGAATTTGAAGCTGGGGACACGTTCAACAGCTATGCCATTGATATGGATGGGGTCATGTGTCTCTTCCCTCTCCTTCCTGTAGTCCACTATGAGCTCCTTGGTTTTGCTGGTGTTAAGGAGCAGGTTATTGTCAGCGCACCAAGTAGCCAAGTGCTCAACCTCTGCCCTGTAATCTGACTCGTCGTTGTCCCTGATGAGTCCAATCACCGTGGTGTCATCTGCGAACTTTATGATGGAATTGGATCCATACATAGGCCTGCAGTCATGGGTGTAGAGGGAGTAGAGGAATGGGCTGAGCACACAGCCCTGTGGTACACCAGTGTTGAGTGTGATGACGGAAGAACGGTTGGGGCCTGACCTAACATGCTGGGGTCTGTTGGTCAGAAAATCCATGATCCAGTTGCAGGTGGAGGTACTGATTCCCAGGTCCCCAAGTTTGGTGAGCAGCTTGGAGGGGATAACTGTGTTGAATGCTGAGCTGAAGTCAATAAACAGCATTCTTGCGTAGGTGTTCTTGTCATCCAGGTGTGAGAGTACATAGTGCAGCGCTGTAGAAACCGCATCCTCTGTACTCCTGTTGCTCCGGTAGGCGAACTGATGAGGATCCAGTGTTGGGGGCAGGCCTTTTTTGAGCTGTGCCAAGACCAGTCGCTCAAAGCACTTCATGACTATGGGCGTCAGTGCCACAGGGCGATAGTCATTTAGGCACGATGGTGTTGAATGTTTCGGCACTGGTACTATTGAAGTGGTCTTGAAGCACGCTGGTACCACGGCCTGGGCCAGGGACAGATTGAAAATGTCTGTGAAGACCCCTGCCAGCTGCTCAGCGCATGCCCTCAGCACACGCCCAGGAATGCCATCAGGGCCAGCAGCCTTACGTACGTTGACATGACTCAGTGCATTACGGACGTCGGTGTGGGTGAGTGTGAGGTGGTGGAGGTCATCAAACATGTCCCACTCTTTAAGTTATGTTTCTCTCCTGTTGTCAGTATGGTTATTTTGTCCTCATCTTTAGTTTTCGGTTCATTCTGGGTGTCATTATCACCCTTATTATGCCATCTTGTGTTTACTCTTTACAACAGCACTCTCTGTTTATTCTGCCATCATTACTGGTTCTTCGTAAATTCCTCATGGCTGCGCCTGATTGTGTCTCTCTCCCTCTCACCCCCTCATCCCTCTCTTAATTAACCCCAGCCATTTGTCATTAGTGTCTGTGTATATATGTTCCACTCACTTTTCAGTTCGCTGTCACGTCGTAAACACTTCGTAAACACGTCGTAAACATCATCCACATTAGTCCGGTTTGTTTTCATGTTATATGTTCTGTCAATGATTATCCAGCCCTGTGCTGCATCTTTTGTTATTAACCCCTTGAATTCTGTGAATTCCGCGGGCGGTCACGTCTCTGCATCTCAGTGCGTCTCAGTGCGCACTGAAAAAAAAAGCTGTATTTCCGGTCTTCCAGTACAGACACAGTCTTGTTACAACCTGAGAAAAAAACTGTGTAATATATTCATTTTTTGTGGTATTTTTTACAAAATTTTGACCTGAGCTTGAAAACACTTGGCTCTACATTTCTGGCTGGAAAACACAACAGAAATGTAGAGCCAAGTGTTTTCCAGCCAGTATCTGACAGCTGTATGTTATTTGCAAGCATTTGTATCTAAAAAAACACCCAGGCAAACTTTCTTGTTACTCAGTGGCAGGAGCACTTAGATTATGACTGTTTTGCCAAAAAATTCAGAGTGTTTTCTTTTAAATGAGACTAACCCCATGAAGATGCTGCAAAGGGTTGAAGAAAAGCTTTTGATTTACTTTGGGCATGTTGTTTTTAGGTGTTTTTAGGGAAGTTGAACAGAGTTCCCTTTTTCTCATTATGTTTTTAATGTTGCAGCATGGCACCGAGACAAATTCCTAGTTTGTGTATCACATGAACAATGGCAATAAACCTGATTCTGATTCTGATTCTGATTCTGAGTTCAACAGGTTAAACTGTAGTCATCTCTGCGTTTGGGCCCATCCTTGCTGCCTTGCTGGCACTGGAACATGACAATACAACGTGATCAAAAATGGACCCAGCAAGATGACGTCCTCAAAAAAGGACTCAGTAGGCGAAACCGACAAGGACAGGAAGAGGTGGAGAACGGAGCAGCTCCGCGTTGTTATCCAGATGCTGGACTGTGTAGCCACTGCGCGATGCTGCTTTTATCCGGTGGATGCTGCGGTTCACTGGGAGGCAGCCGCAGCGTGGATGGAGGCTAATCCAGACATCCATTTCCACCCTTGGGTGCGGGAACTCCCTGTTCCCGTCACACCACCTTCACCAACCATCTCCCCCTTGTCGGAGACAACTGGCCCATCACCGCCTGTTAATCCCGTGGAGTTGAGAAATATCTGCGGTGGTCGGTCAGCATTTGGGAAGCCTGAGCGCAAAGGAGGATCGAGAAGATGGCACTCTTGAGCTGTCAAGACTGGTTTTCTGGCATACTCCGCAGGTGATCCTTCGGTGTGTCTCGCGGGTGAATCTTTGGTGGTCCCCACGTCTGCTTCCCCAGCTGTGGATCCATGGATGTCCCCAACCGAATCACCATGAGTGTTCCCAGCTGCGTCTCCCAGTTCATCCTCAGACGGGCTGCCGAGGGACTTCATCGGCAATTCTCCCGTTCCAGCGCCAGCCCCGGCTCTTCTCCAAGCCAGCTCCACTGTCATCCAGAGGGCTTCAGCATCAGCAGAACGTGGGGCAAGGCAAGTACACGCTTCTTTTTCTTTATTCACTTCGAGTGATGTATCTTGCTTTACTCCAGACAAGGCCCCTCAGCGGCAACGATCAGCTGTCACTGAGCCCTCGCCATTTGTTTCTGCTGCTGTTTCCATATGTACACCACCACTCACCTCTACTCCTTGTTTCCCCAAGGTCATCTCAACCTTAGTTGGGTCCATAACGGAGGAGGTGAGCTGAAGCGCTGCTACTGCTCCTCTTCACGTGCACGCTCCAGCAGTGACTGTTCCGCCTCACATGCACACTCCAGCAACGATTGCTCCGCCTCACATGCATGCCCCTGCAGAGACTGTTTCTCCTCAGGTGCACGCCCCTGTAGAGACTGCTATGCCTCACGTGCATGCTCCTCCAGAGACTGCTATGCCTCATGTGCATGCTCCTCCAGAGACTGCTATGCCTCACGTGCATGCCCCTGCAGAGACTGTCTCATCTGCTGTTTCTTCACCATCTCCTGTGATGGTCATCGCCTCTCCAGCTGCAGAGTCACCGGGGTCCTTGCCAGCGGAAGAGCAGGAGTTAAGGAAAGTCCTCTTTTTTGTTCTGTTAATATCTGTGTTAAAGAGGTCTTGTCTTGTTCCCAGTGGGGAGACCCATTTGCAGCCTCCACCTGCTTTGAGCTCTCCCCACCAAGCTCTTCTGCTGACTGTTTGGGTGTGATTCCTGCTTCAACCTGTACCTCTTCCTCCCTGTCCGAGGTGGTGGCGTCAGAGGAGGGTTCCTGGGTATCTGGACCGGATGCGTCCCTGCCGTCTCAGGCTGAGGTCAGCGCACCTCAGTCATCTATTTTTGAGCAAGAGACTCTAATGTTGTTACCCCTAGAACTGGAGGCTCCCATGTTAGATCCTGGGTTCAAAGCCTCTATGTTATTATCGTCTGAGTTTAAAAATTCCATGTTACTTCTTGAGGTTAAAGGCTCCATGATGACTCCTCCTGAGTTTAAAAGTTCCATGTTGTCATTTTCTGAGTGTAAGAGTTCTATGTCATCATCTCCCAAATACAAAATGTCCATGTCATTTCCTGAGTTTAAAAGCTTTATGTTGTTTTCTTTATGCCGCCATCAGTGTGTGAATGTGTGTGTGAATGGGTGGATAGCAGGATCTGTAAAGCGCTTTGGGCATCAAGAGATGAGAATAAAAGCGCTATATAAGTGAATGCCATTTACCTTTTACCATTCTTTTGTGCAAGAAAGTCCTGTATTTTCCCCCAGAGTTAAGGGCTTGCGTGTTATTTTCAGGGTAAAAGGTTTGTGTGTTATTTTCTGAACATGATGTTTGTGTGTTTTCTCCTGTCTAGTGGCCCATGGTGTTTGGTAGGCCGCCTTACGCCCTGTGTTCACCCTTCCTGTGACCATTGGACTTTGGAAGGCCACCAGACCCATCATGTACTTCAGTTGGGGGCCCTATGGACTTGGATAGGCCCCCTGACCCATCTTGTTCTCTGGTCCGGTGGTCCCAGAACTTTGAGAGACCACCCGACCTACCTTCCTTTGTTTTTGGGTCTTGGACTTTGGGTTGCCCCCACAGACTGTGGCTTTGTGTTGGACTTTGCTTGGGGAAGGTGTTTGTCTTGGCCCACCTGGCCTTTTCCCCCACCACCGACCCGGGGAGGGTCATTTTGTGTTTGTTTGGGGTCGTATGGAATCCGCCCTGGGGGAGGGGGTGCACTATCATGGGGGGACATGTGTGCAAACATGTCCCACTCTTTAAGTTATGTTTCTCTCCAGTTGTCAGTATGGTTATTTTGCCCTGACCTTTAGTTTTCGGTTCATTCTGGGTATCATTATCACCCTTATTATGCCATCTTGTGTTTACTCTTTACAACAGCGCTCTCTGTTTATTCTGCCATCATTATTGGTTCTTTGTAAATTCCTCATGGCTGCGCCTGATTGTGTCTTTCTCCCTCTCACCCCCTCCTCCCTCTCTTAATTAACCCCAGCCATTTGTCATTAGTGTCTGTGTATATATGTTCCACTCAGTTTTCAGTTCGCTGTCGTGTCATAAACACTTGTTGTGCTCCTCATCCGCATTAGTACAATTTGTTTTCATGTTATATGTTCCATCAGTGATTGTCCAGCCTTGTGCTGCGTCTTTTGTTATTAAACCTGCTGTAGTCAGCTCTGCGTTTGGGCCTGTCCTTGCTGCCTTCTCAGCAGTGGAACATGACAGTTGGTTTTCAGCTTTGTCACTTTCATGCACAAAATTCTTAAGATTCTCTGAATCTTATGATGATATTGTGGATTGTAGATGATGAAACCCAAAAATTCCTTGCAATTGTACATTGGGAAACTTTGTTCTTAAACTATTGGACTTTTGCCTACACAGTCGCTCACAGAAAGTGGCGAACCTCACCCCATCCTTGCTTGTGAACAGCTGATCTTTTTTGGAATGTGTTGCAGGCATCAAATTCAAAATGAGTGAATATTTGCAACAAACAATAAAGTATATCAGTTTGAACAATAAATATCTTGTCTTTGTAGTATATTCAATTCAATACAGGTGTCACAAATATCTGCTTTGTGAGGCAGATGAAAGTTGTAACAGGACCCAATAGTGCAGGCAGGACTTCAGTGCAAAATGATTTATTTACAAAAACACGAAAGAACAAACAAAAGGCACAGCATGGGGGCTGGAAAATACTCAGGGCTTTAAACTAAACATAACTCACAGATTAACACAGAAGAACACAGGCTGAACACGGGGAGAGATGACACAATGGCCCAACACAGAGCACAATCACAGGCTCACATATATAGGGAGACAATTACAGCAAATGCCAGACAGGTGGGAGAAATCAAGGGCAAAATGAATAACACACGGGGAAACAGACAGGACGGGTGGGGCTCTACTGACACTCAGACAGAGATTACACAGAAGACATGACCATAGACAAGCAGGACAACAATACTAAACTGTAAAAATAAACAGGTACTGTATGGCACAGTATAATCAAATACAAAAAGGCAACCATAAAACATAGATAACAGGAGAAGACAAGACAGACAAGGATCAGGCAACATGAGGCACTTAATAATAATCATAATAATCATCACAAGTAATCACAAAAATGCAACAATTCTAGCAATAGGCTGAAAAGGATTTGCAAATCAATGTGTTCTGTTTTTATTTATGTTTTATACAATGTCCCAACTTCATTGGAATTGGGGTTTGTATGTTCCTGTACAGTGCTTTGGCTAACAATTGTTTTTCTTAAAGCGCTCTATAAATAAACTTGGTATGATATGATATGGTAATGCTAATGTCAAAAAGTTCATGGACAACCTTCTGAACATTGGATCAGATGTGTTATACCTTGTGACTGCTGGCTTATCTAACATAGCCACTTGGTCTGTTAATTAGTTTATACTAGAAAGATGCTCTTTTTCTTTTCATGTGGCTTTGCAAGCTTTTACAAGCTTATACAGTGATGTATATTTTCAAATATACAGTGCATTACAAATCTACCTTATAAACTCTATAAACTCACCTAATATTTAAAAATATTTAAATGAGTAGAAATCCTGACTTAACTGAAAGTCATTTTGGGTCCACATGACCAGAAAAATAGGAACTTCCATTAATTTTAAACACGTACGTAGCATTAACATTCTTCTCAAGTCTCTTCTACACGTGGTCCATTCTGAAGTAAAAACTTACCATGAGGAAAGTGCCATAACATAATCCTGCAACATCTCTCAGGAGTTCCTTTTAATCCCCCTCTAGTAAATTAAAGTGAGAAATTGAATTAGAGGCTTTTCTTGTCCAATAATGCAGATTTAGAACAAAGTAACTGATAGAGTGCAAATACATAGTCTCCTCTATTCTGACATATCCTCAGAAGTCTAATCTCTCACATACACGCAGTGTTTGATGTCCAATTAACCAGAATGCACACAACTGAATATCCCATTTAAACCTCATTATCTAGACAAGGGAAATGCTGCTACCTCAGAGTTTGCTGTCAAAATGCCCATGATCTGCATTTCCAATGTGCCAGCTATTTCCAGACATAAAGGGATAAAGGACAGTTGTAAGCAGAGGAAATAATCCTTGCAGGCACAGGACTGATTTTCTAATCAACACAGGTGGAATGTTCTCAGTTCTTTATCTTATACTCTAGATAGCTCAAATTAAAGTCAATGGCTGCAAACTTTGACAACATTAATACTTTTTTATTGACATACTGAAGGAAAGGCTGAAGAAATAATCTAAAACAGTCAGTGTACTTATCCACACTCACCCTGTCAATCGTTTCCTGTCAGTCTTTACTGCAGTTTGTCAAGTAATGTCTAAATTCCCTCAGAATCCACTCCATAACTCATCTGTTTTGTCAGTGACAGATGTCCCCAGATTTTGACTCCTGTCCAACAAGATACTGACAGGTTTCTCTCTCTCTTCACCTCACTTTAGGCAGTAAAGAGCATGGTGGCCTTGAGTGGGGATTATGCTACATATTCAGTGACTGGAATATTTGAAAAAAGCATTTCAAACGTGTTACTGACCTCTCTGTTCAGCGCTGCAGAGCCACTGCGGTAAGAATGTGTCTGAAGTCAGGGTAATGTGAGCTTGGTAATTGTGAACCCCTTTCCCCTTTCTCTGCTGGCTGTGGTGAGGGGAAGCAGCGAGTGTGTGCAGAGGTTGTGAGAAGCTCTACCATTCCCTCTAATAAGCCCCTGTGGGACCTCGACGAGCCCGGCCTGCCAGTACATGCAAGCCATCTGCGAAGTGAGAACACCAGCTACTTTGAGGGGGGTGCTTAGCAAGGCAAGTGTGAACATTCATGGTTATAGAATAATGGCCTAATATCGCTTTCTGCTCTGTGACAGGTTATTGCCAAACGCTGTGGGGTTACAATAAGACGTCAGATTCAATGACTGTTTAGCATTCAGTGCAGCGTGAATTATTTCAGTGCGCTCCAGCTCAATGGGTAAGATGATGCAGATGGAAAACTTTTCTGATTTGTTTAACTGATGTGTTAGTTAATCTCCGTCAAACTTGACTTTATTGTGTGGCTCACCTCAGAACTCTATAGCAACAAAATGCTACAAATTGTTTGCACTGTGAGAATAAATGACTACAATATCACTTGTTCAAAAAAGGAAAAAAACATGTCTTAAAATGTATTATTCACAAACCATATAGTAGTTGTTACTGTTGGGCTTGTGTAAAGTGTAAGGACAAAATGATGCCATTAGCGGAAGGGCTGTGAAAGAGAAACATTAGGGGAAATCACTGAGGTACAGTTTCTTTCACAATGTGTACGTTAATCATAACTTGACTCACCCAAGATGATATTTCTTAATCCTGTTGGTGCCCAAACCTTCAAAACAGCTTGCTGTGGTCTCCAGCCAAAGCACTCGGTGAAGGCGAACAGAATGTCTTCATGTACTGAACATGGCTACATGGGAGCACTAGTATAATTAATTGTCGGGGAGCCTTGGCCCTAGAGCTTCTGAGCCTCCTTTTTTCATTTTATATCGAGCACAAGGATCTTCCCCCTCTGAGCAAGTGGTTCTGCTGCAGGGGTCCCCAGCCTTATCTGCAGCGCGGTCTTATCGCTAACTTGTTCCTGCAGCCTGACTGTAGGAAGATTAGCTCTTCACCTCTTGTCAGCTCCTGATTTTTCCTCCAGTGAAGACAGAAAAGAGTCCAACATAAGCCAAGATTAAGCTGGTACTGTGCCTGTGCTACCTGTATTTTTCCAATAGTTTTTTTGTTAACTGAGTGGCCAGTGTAAAGGTCAAACCTCTTCAGTTTAAGCCTTTACCTTAATAGAGTAATTACTTTGAAAATAGTAGTGAGAAAGTTAACTTGGAAAGACATGGTGCTCCCATATAGACTGAATATGGTGTCTTTTCTTTTTCCCCCCATACAGTATCCTTAATGTATAGTATATTTGACTGGTGACCTTGAAGTCGGGCTTTAATAAAACTACAAGAGGAAAATGTGTTCTTTGTAAAGCACAGTCGAAGCACAGTTGAAGAGTACTGTGGATGTGGGTCAGTTGTTGGCTCTGAGCTGTCATAGGAGAGGACTTAGAAGAGGACGTTGAAGAGCTGTGTGATGAGACCTGCGATCACAAGCTCAGCCAATTAGCAACTGAAAGGCCAGCATTGAACTCTGACCCTGACTTCTGTAGTTTTAGTCTAGAGAGATGTCTCATTTTGTTCATTATACCAGTGTGGTGTATTCTCTGCCATCAGAGCGTTAAAGGTAGGGCAAGACCACAAATGGTCCAATTAGGATTGTTCTTCAAAATGTTGACATATAAAAGAAAAAGGGGGTTTTGTGAAGAAAAATAACTAAGATTTAACATTTTTTAAGATACACCTTAAACCTTTTCATTCATTATAACGATATACTGTAACTGGAGTGGTGACCTAGTGGTCCAGCTGCAATCAAAATTATTCAACTCTCACTGCAAATTAGGTTTACTGGCAAAATGTACAAACTAGCAGCTGTTTACAATAAACAAATCAAACAAGAACAATTTTAAATAGCTCAACACAATTGATATTACGAGTGGTTTCTCCAAATTCAACACAAAATGCTAACTTTAATGACTACTGTAGGCTCACAGTTATTCAATCCCTTCATGACAAGCATCTTTAGTACTTGGTAGAGCACCTTTTTGCTGTTATGACCTGCTGCAAATGTGATGCATAGCCAAACACCAGCTTCTGGCAGCATTCCTCATATTCTTGGGTTTGCGTGCTGCAACCTCCTTTATCAAATCCCACCAGAGATTTTCAGCAGGGTTCAAGTCAGGTGACTGCAATGGCCACTCTAGAATCTTCTAGGATTTCTTCTGAAACCAAGCCTTGGTGGACTTTGAGGTATACCTTTACCTTAGACCTTGGTTCCTCCCGTCGTTGAAATGACAGCGGGCCACCAGTTCCTTCCATTTCTCCCTCTCGGCAGCGAGAGACTTGGCATCAGCGAGGTTCGAGGATACAGAACCGAGATCTTTCTGGAGTGTCCTCCTCCAGGTGTGCTTTGGTCTGCCAACCTTCCTGGTATCATCTGGGTTGAAGTCAGCCACCACGTGTGCTGCAGGTTGTTTTTCCGGTAGATGAAGGAGATGTCCCACAAAGGAGAGCAGTTTGTCCTTGGTCCTGGTGTATACATCGACGTTTGCAACCCTGTCGCAGTGACTAATGTGCAGGATTTTTCTCAAGCATTTTGTATGGAATACGTCCACTAGGTTTTTTATTTTCACCATTTCACTCCAAGTCTCTGAGGCGTACAGGGTTGTGGATAACACAAGTGACCTGTACAACTTGAGTTTGAGATCCAGAGGCAGTTTCTTGTCCTGCCAGATCTTGTTCAACCTTCTGAAGCATGTGGTGCCTTTTGCCATTCTCGATCTGACTTTTTTTTTCTGATTCTCTATCACTGGCTATGATATTCCCAGGTAGGTGAAGTTGTCTACCTGTTTGAGTGCGTTGTTGTTGCACATCCCATCCTGTGTCTGTTGGAAATCTCCTGCAAACATGATCTTGCTTTTTTCCTCGCTGATTATGAGACCCACCTTGCCTGCAAAAAGTGCCAGGGTGTTTGTCAGCACCAGCATGTCAATTTCATTGCTTCTTCTTCTTCTTTTAGATTTGACTGGCGGTTGGCATCCATCTTACAGGTGCATTACCGCCACTGACTTGATTATCATCACTCTATATCTTTGTATAAGGAGTTCTTATAAGGAGTTCTGAACAACTCCCCATGCGTGAAAAAATCGTCTGTCCCCGGACCGCGTCCTCTCGGCGGCTCACCTATCACTCTATATCTTTGTATAAGGAGTTCTTATAAGGTGACGTTTTCCACAAAGTGTAGATTGAGCAGTCTTTCTTTGTTGAATGGTATACCCATTCCTGTTTCTTCACACTTCCTCATCAGGCAATCGATGACAAGAATAAACAAAAAAGGAGACAAGATGCACCCTTGCCTTACACAATTCATCACATGGAAGGGTTGTGATGGTCCAGAATCTGTTCATGAAGTGTTCTCATACATGTTCCTAATGATATTGCAGAACTTAACTAGAATGCTGTAATGCCTCATGATGATCCATAATGACGCTTGGTGCACTGAATCAAAGAACTTTGAGAGGTATGCTTGGGATCATTGTCCTGTTGGAAGGTCCAATGACGCCAAGCTTCAGCTTCCTCACAGATGGCATGACATTTTCTTCCAGGATTTCCTGATACTTGAATGAATCCATCTTGCCCTCCACCCGTTGCAGGTTTCCAGTGTCAGAGGAAGCAAAGCAGCCCCAGAGCATCACTGAGCCACTGCCATGCTTTACTGTAGTCAGGGTGTTCTTTTCAGTGTATGCTCATTCTTTCTCCTGTAGACATACCACTGATCCATAGGCCTGAAAAGTTCCAGTTTTGTTTCATCGATCCACAGAACAGAATCCCAGAACCTCTTTTGCTTACTTATCCAAAAAAAATCCAAGATGGCGCCGCGGATGGCAGCCACTGGCTTCTGCTCTCTGATGTTTTTGATAATTTTGTGTGTTTTTTTGGACTTCTGCTCTTCTGTCCGAATCACCTATTCAAGGGAGGAACTACTTTCACTCAGACTACCTCCCAATGCAACTTCTCCGCCAGTTGCTGCTGCTGATCTGAAGTTTTTTCAGTCAATCTTAGCTGTGGGAGCAGCGGCTATTGGTGCTGGCCGGAAACAAAGGCGGCGTGGTAAACGTGCCGGTGCGCTAGTCAGGCTGAAGAAACGAGGATTTCGCACGCCGCTCCCATCGATCCATCTGGCAAATATCCGCAGTTTGGCGAACAAAATGGATGAACTGCTGCTCCTGACTCACAAAAACTGGGATTTTAGCAGATCTGGCGCCCTTTGTTTCACGGAGTCCTGGCTGAGTGAACACATCCCGGACAGCGCAGTCCGCCTGAACGGATTCCAGCTGTTTCGCGCTGATCGCAGCCGAGAATTCTCTGGAAAGACTAAAGGTGGTGGAATCTGCTTCTACATAAACGAAGGTTGGTGTACTGATGTCACAGTGTTGAAGAAGTTTTGTAGCCCTAACCTAGAGTCACTGTTCATAAACTGTAAACCCTTTTATTCACCGCGAGAGTTCTCCTCATTTATTCTGGTCGGAATTTATATCCCGCCTGCTGCTTCTACAACAGAGGCCCTGCAGCACCTCGCTGACCAGATAGCAGACGTGGAGGAAAAACATCCAGACTCTCTGCTTATCATTCTGGGTGATTTCAATAGAGCTAATCTCACAAATGAGCTTCCTAAATACGGACAGCATATTAAATGTCCCACCAGGGACACAAATACACTCAACCACTGTTACACAGTTTTAAGAAATGCCTATCATGCCGTCCCCCGTGCAGCTCTGGGTTTTTCTGACCACTGTCTGCTCCATCTTATTCCAACATACAGACAGAAACTAAAAACTTCCAAGTCTGTTGTAAGGACTGTGAAGAAATGGACTGAGGAATCAAAGCTGAAGTTACAAGCCTGCTTTGACTGCACAGATTGGAGTGTTTTTGAAGCTGCAGCCATTAACTTAAATAAACTCACTGACACTGTGACGTCATACATCTGTTTCTGCGAGGACATGTGTGTGCAGACCAAGACCTTCTGCACATACAGCAACAATAAACCCTGGTTCATTCCTAAACTGAAGCAGCTACGTCAGACCAAGGAGGAGGCCTACAGGACTGGTGACTGGACTCTGTACAAGCGGGCCAGAAACATGCTGACGAAGGAGATCAGGCTTGCTAAGAGGAGCTACAGTGTGAAGTTACAAAAAAACTTCTCAGCCAACAACTCTGCTTCTGTCTGGAGAGGCCTGCAGAATATCACCAACTACAGGAGACCATCCCCCCACCCTGTGGAAAACCTCCAGCTGGCTAACGACCTAAACAGCTTTTACTGCAGGTTTGAAAAGAACCTACAGTTCTCACCTCCCACGCACACAAAAGGATTATCTGCAGCCCCAGGAACTCCATCCCTCCTCCACTCTGACCTCCCACCAGCACTAACGATCTGTGAAGAGGAGGTGCGCCGGGTCTTTCAGAGACAAAAGATCAAAAAGGCTGCAGGACCGGATGGTGTGTCTCCGTCCTGCCTGAGAGTCTGCTCCAACGAGTTGGCCCCCATCTTCACCCGGATCTTTAACAGATCACTGGAGCTGCGTGAAGTGCCTTCCTGCTTCAAACGCTCCATCATCATTCCAGTTCCCAAGAAACCCTCTGTTACAGGATTAAACGACTACAGACCTGTTGCCCTGACCTCTGTGGTCATGAAATCCTTGGAGAGATTGGTGCTGAACCACCTGAAGGTCATCACAGGCCCCCTGATGGACCCACTGCAGTTTGCCTACCGGTCAAACAGGTCAGTGGATGATGCAGTGAATATGGGACTACATTACATCCTGCAACACCTCGACTCCCCAGGGACGTACGCCAGGATCCTGTTTGTCAACTTCAGCTCAGCGTTCAACACCATCATCCCAGGCATTCTTCATCAGAAACTCCTCCAGCTCAAGGCGCCCCCCTCCACCTGCCAGTGGATCTCCAGCTTTCTGACTGACAGGTGGCAACAGGTGAAGCTAGGGAGATTTACATCCAGCTCCCGAAAAATTAGTACTGGCGCCCCCCAAGGATGTGTCCTTTCCCCACTGTTCTTCTCCCTCTACTCCAATGACTGCACCTCAGAGGACCCTTCTGTTAAGCTCCTGAAGTTTGCGGACGACACCACAGTCATCGGTTTGATCCGGGATGATGATGAGTCTGCATACAGGCGGGAGGTGGAGCAGCTGATCCTCTGGTGCAGCCAGAACCATCTTGAACTTAACCCAGCCAAAACGGTGGAGATGACTGTGGATTTCAGGCGACACCCCCCTTCATTCCCCCCACTCACCATCCTCAACAGCACAGTGTCCACTGTGGACTCCTTCAAGTTTCTGGGAACCACAGTCTCCCGGAACCTGAAGTGGTCCTCCCATATAGACACTGTCCGGAAAAAGGCCCAGCAGAGGTTGTTTTTTCTGCGTCAGCTCAAGAAGTTTGATTTGCCTCAGGAGCTGCTGGTTGTCTTCTACACCGCCATCATCCAATCTGTCCTCTGCTTTTCCATCACTGTCTGGTTTGGATCTGCCACTAAACAGGACAAGACCAGACTGCAGCGGATCATTAAGTCTGCGGAGAGGATCATTGGTACTGACCTACCCTCCATTGAGAACTTATATCGGTCCATAACCAGGAAACGGGCGGGAAACATCTGTGCTGACCCATCACACCCCGGCCACAAACTGTTTGAACTTCTATCTTCTGTTCGTCGTTACAGATCACTGAAGGTCAAAACCACCCGTCACAGGAACAGTTTCTTTCCTCAAGCCATCACTCTGATGAACTCCTAACATTCACCTAGTCCTACCTGTTGCTGTACTCATGACTTTTCATCCATTATTACATTGCACAAAACTCTCACACTGCTTTTTACTTCATTCACATTATATCACTGAATCTGAGTTCACATTGAAATACTGTGTGACTGTATATTTTTTCATATATTTCTGCAAAGTGTGGTTAGTCTGAGTAAATAACTGCATATATTCCTGTATATATTTGCATCCTTTTATAGAAACGTGGACAGACTGTAATTTACTGTACATACTCTGTTGTCATTGAATCCTTATTTAAATCCTCCACCTGAACAATGAGAGCAAGTTTTTAGCCAAAGTCAAATTCCTTGTATGTGTTGTGCATACTTGGCCAATAAAGCTGATTCTGATTCTGATTCTGATTATATAGTTTTGAGCAAATTGGAGCCAACTTTTCATGTACTTTTGGGTCAGAAGTGGTGCACGTCTTGGAGTTCGGGCATGGAGCCCTTCAGCATTTAGTATGTGCCTTACTGTGGAAACTGAAATGTCAGTGCCTGCTGCCACTAAGTCTTCCTGCAGATCTTTTGCAGTCAGTCAAAGTTTGTTCTTCGACTGACTGCAAACTTCGACTTGATCACCTGCCTCCTCAGAACTCTGGTGCCAACCATTGATAGCGTCCTCTTTCTGCCATATCCAAGTAGTGTAGCCATGCAACTAATGAAGCTTGTGATTGGTTGCATCAGGTGTGCTTGAGATCACACATAATTTGCAAATATGTGCTATGACATACAGTGGCAAATATCTAGTCATGGCTTTCCTAAAACTTTCAGTCTAAAGAAATGTAACATCTGCCTTCATTTATAACCCTGGCAGAATTTATTTTAGAAATCTTTTTTTTTTTTAAATAGCAACACACAAACAAACAAAAAGTAAACATTGGACCCATAGGGAGTAAGTTGTACAGAAAAAGGGATTTACAAGACAACAACAAAAACAGTTAGACATTAAATGAAGCAAAAATTAATTAGCAGTGAGGAATAATAATAAGTAAGTAATGGTAATAGTGATTATATCACTTATTGCAACTAGGGGCATACTGTACAGGTAAACAGAATGTATACGTATTAACATAAGAAGAAGAAGCCAACTTTATTGTCATTCAGTCCATACAGCCAATCAAGTACAGTGGAGCAAAATTATGTTTCTCCTTGCTCTACAATGTTAATCACATCTAGAATCAGAGGGGCCGCTGGCACAAACAACTTCTCCCATTCTATTATACTCCAAGCTAGAAGGCGGGAAGTACCATTTTTACATGGTCTTTGATATGACACGGCCGGGGCTTGAACCCCAACCTCCCGATTGTGGGGTGGATGCTTTATCAACTAGGCCACCACTCTGGGTTAAGGAAAAAGAAAGTGTAGATGAATGAAAGTAACAATAATAGAAGTAAAGGTATAATTATATTAATTTAAAAAAAAAACATAAGTCAGGGTTGAGCTAAACCATAGCTTAATTGGAAGCAGTACAGTACAGCTAAGTGCTACCTGGTGTAGCAAATGGTTGTGGTGTTATTCAAGGACACTAAAATTGGGGAGTTTTTCCTACATAATCAAAGAAAGGTTGCCAGATTTAATAAAATTTTGAGGTGGAGCCTTGTAAAGTAAACTTGATATGTTCAAGTGTAGCATTAAATCTGTCTGTGTACATATTCATATTCTGGAGGGTAATTTACAAACCGTAATGCTGTTTATTCCATCTAGCTGCAATGCTCCTGCACTGTATATATATCTGTGTACGAATGTATATCTGCTGCTTTGGCTAACCAGTTCTTATTATCTTGTTGACTATTGCTCTGAGTGCTGCTACCCCTTTGCTGTTGTAATCCTGGAATTTCCCCATTGTGGAACTAATAAAGGCTTATCTTATCTTATCTTATCTTATCTTAAATAGAGCATCCTTAATTCAGAGGGAGTGCGTTGGAGGTGTAGGCGACTCCCACTTCAACAGTATACGACATTTCGCCAGAAAAGTAAGGAACACTATGAAGTTGGAATGTCGGGTTGTAGTTGGCACTGAAGCAGGGAGGATTGCAAACAAAGCTGTAATGGCATTCAGTTTGCACTGTATTTTTAGTAGTTCTGATATTGTTGTGAAAACTTCAGACCAAAACTTGGACAGTGATGGACAGGACTACAGCATATGAACAAGGGAGGCAGGGGCTGATGGTCAGCGGTCACAGGTTGGGTCTCCTTCAGAATAAATTTCCTTTAGTCTAGTCTTGGTCCAGTGAATTCTGTGAATGAGTTTACATTAGATAATGCCATGCTTGGCACAAATAGAGGATGAATGAACCATTTTGAGAATCTGATCCCACTTGTTATCAGTAAAATTAATAAGTATTCCTCCCACGGGGACTTGATCCCCTCCACAGGGTGAGGCTTGAATTAGCTCGTACAGCTGAGAAATTACTTTTTTAGGTGAAGGACAAGGTTTCAAAAAAGTATCAAAAGACTTTAGGCTCAGCAGGAAATTCTGGAACCATTTCACGGGCAAAGCTGAGGACCTGAATATAGTGAAAGAAATGGTTTTGGGGAACTGAAAATTTTTTTGACTAGCTCACAAAAAGACAAAGGTCCCAATGACATACAAGTCTTTTAGTCCTGAGACCCAGGCCAAACCATATTGCAAAACCCTTGTCCATTGTTGATGGTGGGAATAAATGATTAGCTAGGAGTGGAAATGATATGGGAAGGGACTGTTAATTAAAGTATTTCCTGAACTGTTTCCAGATTTTCACAAAGGATTTGACTATGACATTAGCTATATAACCCTGAATGGGGCATGAAGGGGGACAATGTAAAATAGCTGATAATGAAGTTGGCTTGCATGCTGCACTTTCCAAGTGTAACAATTTGGGCAAGTGTAACCATTTTTTGGGGGGGAAGGGGGGAGAATTGATAGGGCTCATCCAATGCAGTACAAGACAAGATATTCAGTGTTCAAACTGACAAACTTTGTTTTGTTTTTTGCAAATATTCATTCATTTTGTTATGATTGCCCTTTTCAGGGCATGAATGAAGCACCAAATGCCAGCAGTGAGTTTGCTTGTTTATTAACAAAAAGTAACAAAATAATGTGCCACGAGGGGCAATATATAAACAACTATAAACACGCCCTCGAGGGGGAATAACGTGAGACATGCAAACACTCAAAAGAACCATGAAAGATAACTTACAAATAGCATGAGAGTCCACAGTCCAAAAGTAGAAAGAAGACTGGAATCAGGGGTAGGGGATTCCAGCCTGAGTAGGGTGAAGTCGCAGTGAGGAGTGAACCTTGCTAATGACCTTAAGTAGTACTCCAAAAACACAAATACAAACAGGTGTGGAGAGAATGAAATCAATAAAATACAAACAGCTGTGACAGGCCATGAACAGACTGACAGGCGGAAGTCCTGCCGTGGCGCTGTCAAAACAAAAGCACAACCATAAAGACAGATAAACATGACTTGATACAGAAAAAAAGAATAATAATCAGGAGACCCGAGCACAGTACAGAACCGCACTCGGGAGCATGACAGTGCCCCTCCCTTAAGGGGTGGACCCCCAGACACCCCACAGTAACATCAAAAAGAAAAGGAGACCCCCCCCAAAAAAAAATTTAAAAAAAATAGCAACAACTACAAAAACCAACCCCGGGAGGGCGGTGGGGGAATCCAGGCCCGGAGGGAGAGACACAAAATAAAACACCCAAAAACCCGTAACCATCATCAACAACCAAAATATAAAGGGAACTGGGTCATACAAAATAAATAAAGAAATAGTTCAGGTGGCCTCCCGGTGTCCTGGCTCCACCCGACCATCAAGTGGAAAAGGCCGGGCGGCCAACCAACCCCCCAGCGACCCCAACTATGAAAAAAGAGTTTGGGTGGCCGACCGAAATCCCAGGAACACCGAACAGCCAGATGGAATGAGTCGGGTGGTCTGCCTGAGAACCTAGACCACCTGACCCGGCAGCTCAGTGTTTCGGGCGTCCGGCCAGTGTTCTTCAGCCACCAAGACAGGAAGGGTGAACCGAGAGGTGGCTTACCCACCGGGAGGCTCAGTGGCAGGAAGCCGGGCCAAGGGAGAGGAACCCCAATGGCGTCTGGTGGTGGAGAAAGGAGGCGGACTACGACAGTGTCAGGCTGGAGCTTAGCAGCACCCGCAGTGGACCCTGGCTGAGCCAACGCAGCACCCGTGATGGCTCCAGGCTGGAGCTCAGTAGCACCCGTGGTTGACCCCAAATGGACCAAGGCTGCACCCCCAGTGGACCCCGACCGAGCCAACGCTGCACCCACGGTGGACCCAACCCAAGGAGGGACCCAAACAACGGCCTCTGGCAGGGGGGAAGCAGCGCCCTGGACAACCTCCAGAGGCGAACCCGGGCCCTTAGGGACGTCAGATGGAGCTGGATCATCTCCGGTGACCCTGGAAGAAGGCTCAGACACAGAAGAGAGACACAAGGGGTCAGGGTCACCGGCAGCGGCGGAGCCCGGCGAGGCGAGCTCGAATGCAGCATGAGGCTGCACCTGGCTCTCCTCCCCAAGAGACAGGCAGGATTGCTCCAAAATAGAAAGACAAAATAGAGCACTTGCCTGATCTTGAGCTCCACCGCCGTCCAGGACTCTGGTGATCCAGATAAAGAAGGTGATACGGGCTTGGTCATCAGGAGGTCAATCTCAGGTTCCCACTCCAGCTCCTCCCACTCCAGCCGGCTGCAGAGGCATGATTGTCTCAGCAGTCCTGGAACCCCCTGGCGCAGAAACCCACATCGATGGCTCACTGTACACAGCAGCAGGAGATCCGTTACTTGCTGGGGCTGAATTCTGCTCACTGGAGACCTGGGGACGCTTCGTCGTCGGCTCAGGTTCCAAATGGCTGGCAGCCCTCCTCCTCTGTCCATATTGTGGCTGCAGGACTGGGACCAGGTTCACCAGGGCCGCAGGATCCTCCCTCGTCCGGCGGTCTACTCCTGGCACCGACAGACACTCAGGGGGTATAGGAGGAGACACAGAGGTAGCAAGTTCAGTTTTAGTGGCTGCAGCAGGTGGTGGGGGCTCAGTGGACTGCATAACCTGAGCCCCACCCTCAGGAATCAGACAAGGTAATTCATCAAATTGAGGAAAAGAATGAAAAAACACTTGCCTGTTTTCTTGGGGTTCGATGGTTCCTCGTGCAGTAGGCTCGGTTGTGGCCTCTTCCGTAGAAATGGTGATGGTGGGTCCCTCGGGTCCCTCAGGAAGACGAGGAGGAGCTGCCCCAGCAGGATCGGTGACGGGTGGGACCGGAGAAGGAACCACAGGGCTCGCAGCAGCTAGAGAAAGCGCCGTAGAGGAGGGTGGAGCAGCTGAGGCAGTCCGGGGTAGAGGAGCTGGCAAAACAGCAGAAAAAAGAGACCTGGAGGCTGAGGCTGTTGTCCTCACTCTCTGCCGTGGCGAAGAAAAAACAGCTGACTAGGAGACAAGGGAATTTTTCTGGTGGCCCAAAGCAGGATCAAAACGGGAGCCCCGCCGAGAATTGACCCGGTCAAAAAACTCCCTCCCCTTCAGAACGGCCGTGTACCGGGGAGGAGATGGGTTCTGAGCAGGGCGGCGACGTCTTCTGGCTGGAGGCAAGGCTAAATTAAAATTGGAGAAACACTGCTGCTGCGCTGAAACTGAGGCCAGCATCTCGGCGAACTCAGGAAAATTATTTAACCTGGGATTAGCCTCCACCAACCTAACAGCTGCCACCACACTTTTAAAAACTTTACCAGGGTTGCAGGAAGAGAAAGCTTCAGCCACACGGCCTCTGATGAGTTCAGCTGCCCACTGTTCTTCTTCACTAGGAGCCTCGGCTGCCCTCCTCATATGGTCCACTTGAAAACAGCTTTTTGACAATGAAGACACCGGAGCTGGAGCCGTAGCAGGAACCTCATGGTGAACCGAGGGATGGGAGTGCTTCACTGTTGGCTTCGGTTTAGGCTTCCTGAGAGACTTCTTTGCCAGCTCACGATTCTGTTGCTGAAGCGCTGATGACTCAGAGATCCTCTCCCTGCCTTCAGCATGCTCAACAAGGTGAGCATGACGCTTCACAGCCGCCTCTGCGAGGTCCAGGTACCATAAAGCATCTCTTGGTGTAGAATACTGACGGGCTATGGCCAGGAGGTCATCTATTTCCATAAGAGCCTGGCATGATTCAAAACCCAGGCTCAATGGATACCACCTGCCGAACGGTGCCATAACACCCAAAAAACGCTGGCACCCGAAAAGAGAAAAATTCAGAGCCAAAACAAACTCACTGTGGCTGGCACCTTGTTTGGGCTGCGACCTCCTGTTATGATTGCCCTTTTCAGGACCTGAACGAGGCACCAAACACCAGCAGTGAGTTTGCTTGTTTATTAACAAAAAGTAACAAAATAATGTGCCACAAGGGGCAATATACAAAACACTATAAGCACGCCCTCGAGGGGGAATAACGTGAGATATACAAACGCTCAAAAGAACCATGAAAGGTAACTTAGAAATAGCACGAGAGCCCACAGTCCAAAAGTAGAAAGGAGACTGGGGTAGGGGATTCCAGCCTGAGTAGGGCGAGGTCGCAGTGAGGAATGAACCTTGCTAGCAACCTTAAGTAGTACTCCAAAAACACAAATACAAACAGGTGTGGAGAGAATGAAATCAATAAAGTACAAACAGCTGTGACGGGCCACGAACAGACTGACAGGCGGAAGTCCTGCCGTGACGCTGTCAAAATAAAAGCACAACCATAAAGACAGATAAACATGACTTTTTTAGCCAAAGTCAAATTCCTTGTATGTGTTGTGCATACTTGGCCAATAAAGCTGATTCTGATTCTGATTCTGATTCTGATTCTGACTTGATACAGAAAAAAGGAATAATAATCAGGAGACCCGAGCACGGTACAGAACTGCACTCGGGATCATGACACATTTTGAATTTGATGCCTGCAACACATTCACAAAAAGTTGCGACAGGGGCAAGAAACGACTGGAAAAGCTGATAAATGCTCAAAAACACCTTTTTGGAACATTCCACAGGTGAACCGTTTAATTGGAGATAGGTGAGTATCATGATTGGGTATAAAAGGAGCATTCCCGAAAGGCTCAGTCATTCACAAGCAAGGATGGGGCGAGATTCACCACTTTGTGAACAACTGCCTGGGCAAATAGTCCAACGGTTTAAGGACAATATTTCTCAATACAGAGTAAATATTGGACCCATTCAACATACAGTATGCTGTTGAATTTAATGCCGGTAAAAACTGCTTTTAAAAAAACTATAAGACTATGGCAGATATGTCAATATCTGCTGTAGCGACTCGTCCAACTCACTTGTAGTGGAAAAACGGACGTTAAAAGAATAATAATAATAAAAAAAAATGTTCCAATAAAGCTGGGATAGGGGCATGTTTACCACTGTGTTACATCATCTTTCCTTTTAACAACATTCAGTAAGCGTTTAGGAACTGATGACACTGATTGTTGAAGCTTTGTAGGTGGAATTCTTTCCCATTCTTGCTTGATGTACAACTTTTGCAAAGAAACAAAAAAAGCTTCTCAGTTTAAATATAAATATCTGGTCTGTGTACAGTGTTTCCTCTGGTTTAAAGACCTTGGCGCGGTGGCAACATATTTTTCCGGGGGGAGGGGGGCAGAAAACACGTGACACGATTGTAACTGGAATATGTTAATTTTACACTATTTCTTTTTTATTTTTTAAAATTTTGCACAGTAATATTGCATAATGGAACTTACCATTTGAAGTATTGGACATCCAAGGCTTGAATGTTGGCATACTGGGCCAGTTGGGGTCCCACCCAGATGTCCTGTGTTTGGACTTTTTACTGGTGTCATCCTTCTCTCCTCCCTCTGGTCTCACCTCTCCTGGACCCTCTGCCTGAACACTTTCCTCTGCTTGGCTCCTCTCTTCTGTCTCATCTTTGTCATGAATCCGGGTTTGGAGGCCAAACCCAATTCTGACTCACTGTTATGCCTTGACCTAGTTTCCTCCTGACAGCTCGGGCACGCTCCCTCCTCCTGTCAATCTCCTTCAGCTGCACTGTCTGATGTTCACACACATACACACACCCACATGCACTTGTTCCATTCATTCTCATTTCACACACTCTCACGCACCTGGTGTTAAATCAGTTCTGCCCACGCATTTTCACACCAGCAATCTCTTTCCCCATTAGCTTCTGGAGTATATGTTTGCCGCGCCAGAGGAAAGAGATTGTCGGGGCATCCACTCTCGTTCATGGCAGTGTGCTCTCCGTGAATGACGTACCACTCCCTTCACGTTCTCAGCCCAACATCTCCAGATGATTTATTCCTGGGTGTTCGCGGCTGCCTCAGTTTACAATCCTCCTCCACCAGACTGCTCGGATCGCTCCAGCCCTGTAAGTGTCATTTTGTTCCGCCTTTCTTTCTGTGCTGTTTGCAGCCCTGCAGCGCTAGGCTTATTGCCTTTCCTTTTTGCTAAACGGTCCCGCAACACTAGGCTTCCTGACCGGGCTGTAGAGCATCCTATACGTCTGGTGGCCTCATCCTGCCATTACACCCCTCTGTATTTTTGTGTGCTGAACTGAACTGTTACTTGGTGATATTGGACGTGTGATTTCCTTTGTGTTATTAATAAAAATGCACCATCTACTCTCGCTTTTGGGTTTATTCAGTCTCTCTCTCGTGCGCATGGAGGTTTATGACAATCTTTCCCTCTCTGAGCCCTGTCTAATTCAGGTACTCTCTCTATGGTGGCATACAAACAGGTTAGAAAATACCAAGTTTCATGTTTTGTCCTGCAGGATTTTTTTTCATGATTTACATAAATAACCAAAATGTGTATTTTTTTTCTGTATTTTTATTCTAGTGTTTCTTTTTTTTTTTTTTCCATTGCTGCAGAGTAGGAAAGTGTCACGTTCTGAGTGCGGGGGGATTCCACCGGGCTCAGGTTGTCTGCCTTTTTTCATATTTGTACTGTGTTGTCATTTTGAGTTGTGACTTATCCTATATTGTTTTTCAGTATGATTTATTTTCCCATTTACGTTCGTTGTCATTTGTTTATTGTATTTTTGAGGTTGCCTGTCTCCATTTTCTGCCATATCGTTATGTTTGCATTCTGTTGTGTTCTTTCTCTCAGGGTTGACAGCTGTCAATGGCTTTCTGGGGTTTTGCTCTGAGTGGGCGTGGCCCTGCCAGCTGTCAGCTCCAATGGTTTCCTCATTATTCCCAGCTGGTCCGAATTATGTGTCATTGCTTTCTCCTGCCCGTTCAGATAACTCACAGTGGTCATTAATTATGTAAAGGGCTTTTGATCCCTATTTAAGGGGAGTTATTTTCATTTCCATTTGCCGCTGTCTTGGTTTGCATTCTCCTCGTCTCCACCAGAGCCCTGCCCTGCTCTGGTGTGCAGAATCTGTACATTTTCTCCTTCGTTTTGTGTGTGTGTGTGTGTGCGTGTGTGTGTGTGTGTGTGTGTGTGTGTGTGTGTGTTAAGAGCACTGTGTTGAACTTTATGTTTGCTGTTTGTTTTCAATAAATTCTCCAAACTCACAGTTCAGTGCATGGGTCTCATTCCTCCTGCCCTGAAGGGTATTCATGACAGAAGACAGCAGCCAGTAGAGACCCAGCTGCTGTGAGTTTGGTGATTTTTTTTTTTTTTTTTTTTTTTTTTTTTGTCATTTCGTTCACTTCAGCGGCGGCAAAAGCTCGTTGGGTTCTCTGTTTTTTTTTCTCGTTGGTTTTCTTTTCACACCGGGATTTACCATGTCTGCCACCCCGGAGGTGTCCATCCTTAGACTGGATGAAGTGGAGCGATGGTCAGTGTGTGTCCTGGAGGATATTTTGTTGCAGGCTCAAGCCTCCTGTACTCCTGAGGCAGCCCGAGAGTGTCTGGAGAGCGTAGCGCAGGTGGTTGAAGCATGCCCCAGCCTGTGGGATCACCCGGAGCTCACAAACCTACTCCTCTCCATATTTCTTCCTCAATCTACAAGTAATGAGCCGGGGAAGTCAGCTCCGATGCCTGCGCCTGCGCCAACGAAGAGCAAGCGCTCACGCAAATGGAAGTCTCCAGCCTCTCTCCGCTCTCCGGCAGCAGCCCCACATTCTCCTCCCGAGCCTTGGCCCACTCCATCAGCCGAGGAGCTGGAGGAGCGCAGGTAGGTTATACTGGCAGAAAGTGACCTCCTCCTGGAAGTTAAGCCATGGCTCCTCCCGGATTTGGCTCAGGAGCTGGAGCAGATCCGGAGTTTGAGCTGATGAGTGGGCGTCCTCTGACTCCGGAGCCTCTCCCTCTCCACCTTGAACCTATGTCTTCGTCTCTCACTCCTCGCCGTCGTTCTGGGAAATCCCGCCGGAGGAATGCTCCTACCTCTCAATTGGTAGCCTCTCCTACGCCGGGACAGAAGCCTCCCTCAGCAGTGCACCTTCCAAGTTCTTCTTCTTCGGCCAAGTTGACAGCCTTCTCCCTCTCTGCAACTGATGTTCCTTGCTTCCCCTTGATGCTTCCTCCCGCTGCTATGGGCCAAGCTGTTTTTTCCCCAGCTCCTCCCAAAACTGTGTCAGCAGGGGCAGCTCCTCCACGTTCCTCAGAGGGGCCCACGACCATTGAAGTCACGGCGAGGGTCAATCTCCAACCAGCTGCAGTAGTAAACATCATGCCTCAGGAATGCAGGCAAGTGACTTTTCATTCTCTATTACCTACATTTGAATTATCTTTCCTGATTCCCGGTGGTGAGGCTCAGTCCTTGCAACCCTGTGAGCTCTCACCACCTGCTGTAGCTAACGACTTATCACCTGCTCTCTCCATGTCTCCTCCTCTGCCCCTTGAGTGTTCGCCAGCCCCTGGATTGAGCCACCGGACGTTGGAGAAGCCTGCAGCCCTGGACGACCTGGTTCCAGCCCCACAGCCATGCAGAGCCATGGATGGAGGGTGAGCGCTGAAACCAAGCCGACACCTGTGGCGATGCAAGAGCAACCCCTGGCTCCAGCTGACAAGGATTCAGTGCCAGCAGGAGATCCACCTCCTGTCACCATGCAGGGCGGCGCACCTGCGTGGGTCAACTTGCTGGGAGGCCCCAGGACTGAACTGACCACCATGCCTGCTGCAGGAGCCACCACAGCAGAGCCGGAGTTGGAACACCAGAGAGCCATTTTATTACATTTAAAATGGCCAAAATTATTACATTACTGGTAGGTACTACGTTATTGGCAGATATTACATTATTGGTTGCTACAAACCATCATGACAATTTATGTCATGATGGTTATGTCATAAATTGGCGCACAAATTTTCATGTCATAAATTTTCATGTCATAAATTGGCGAATGCAAACTCTTCAGAGTTCAAGAAATTTCAAAAAATAAAAAAGAATTTTGCATCATATAAAGTAAAAATACCCATACATGTAAACAAAAATGTAAAAAACAACATGTGGCCATAGTTCAAAAAGTTGACCTGATTGAACGAAATCAATGTGATTTTTTGGATTCAGCGCATCAAAATTGTCCTAAATCAGATAAAAAAATTAGACATAAATTGTCATAAATTATAATTTATAACGTAAATTATAATTTATGTTCATTATTATGTACCTGGCAAGTTAAGATGACCGAAATTCACGAAGTCAATTGGCTTGAGATCTGGAGACTGGCTAGGCCACTCCAGGACCTTGAAATGCTTCTTACGAAGCCACTCCTTCGTTGCCCGGGCAGTGCGTTTAGGATCATTGTCATGCTGAAAGACCCAGCCATGTTTCATCTTCAATGCCCTTGCTGATGGAAGGAAGTTTTCACTCAAAATCTCACGATACATGCCCCATTCATTCTTTCCTTTACACGGATCAGTCGTCCTGGTCCCTTTGCAGAAAAACAGCCCCAAAGCATGATGTTTCCACCCTCATGCTTCACAGTAGGTATGGTGCAACTCAGCATTCTTTTTCCTCCAAACACAACAAGTTGAGTTTTTACCAAAAAGTTCTATTTTGGTTTCATCTGACCATATGGCATTCTCCCAATCCTCTTCTGGATCATCCAAATGCTCTCTAGTAAACTTCAGACGGGCCTGGACATGTACTGGCTTAAGCAGGGGGACACGTCTGGCACTGCAGGATTTGAGTCCCTGGCGGCGTAGTGTGTTACTAATGGTAGCCTTTGTTACTTTGGTCCCAGCTCTCTGCAGGTCATTCACTAGCTCCCCCCGTGTGGTTCTGGGATTTTTGCTCTCCGTTCTCTTGATCATTTTGACCCCACGGGGTGAGATCTTGCGTGGAGCCCCAGATCGAGGGAGATTATCAGTGGTCTTGTATGTCTTCCATTTTCTAATAATTGCTCCCACAGTTGATTTCTTCACACCAAGCTGCTTACCTATTGCAGATTCAGTCTTCCCAGCCTGGTGCAGGTCTACAATTTTGTTTCTGGTGTCCTTTGACAGCTCTTTGGTCTTGGCCATAGTGGAGTTTGGAATCTGACTGTTTGAGGTTGTGGACAGGTGTCTTTTATACTGATAACAAGTTCAAACAGGTGCCATTAATAGAGGTAACGAGTGGAGATCAGAGGAGCCTCTTAAAGAAGAAGTTACAGGTCTGTGGGAGCCAGAAATCTTGCTTGTTTGTAGGTGACCAAATACTTATTTTCCACTATAATTTGCAAATTAATTCTTTAAAAATCAGACAATGTGATTTTCTGGATTTTTTTTCCCTCATTTTGTCTCTCATAGTTGAGGTATACCTATGATGAAAATTGGAGACCTCTCTCATCTTTTAAGTGGGAGAACTTGCACATTTGGTGACTGACTAAATACTTTTTTACCCCACTGTATATGTATCTGACATCTTGTGCTGGGAAATGCTTGGTACAACAGGGTTTTCTGTGCTTTTTGGACACATCACGTGACATGCGCAGAACTGCGCCAGGGACAGCAGGTGACGATGATGTGTTATGAAAGCGGAACGTCAAAGAGTTAAGACGGCTGACATTGAACAGTTTTCCATCTGAGCGTATTCAGAGATAGATGTCCCTATGCTTTGGACACAGTTCTAATACAGCACTAAGATAAAAAGAGAACAGGGAGAGAGCCAACACACAGCCTTGCTTGACACCGTGATTCATGGTGAACTGGTCAGAGAGTGTGTTGTTGAGAGAGACTTGGGCAGTCATGTCAGTGTGAAGCTGAAAGATGAGGCTGACAGTGCCCTCAGGACAGCCATAACGACGCAGGAGAGACCAGAGACACTCCCTGATCACCGTATCAAAAGCTTTGGTGAAGTCAATGAACATGATGTAAAGGGGCATGTTCTGCTCCAAAGCGTTCTCCTGCAGCTGGCGCAATGTGAAGATCATGTCAATGGTCAATCTAGATTTACGAAAGCCACACTGTAATTCAGGGAGAATTGCATCGAAGATAGATTTGAGGTTCTCCAAAATCACTTTGCCAAGCACTTTGCCAGCGATTAACAAAAGTGAAATGCCTCTGTTGTTACCACATTCTTGCTTATTGCCTTTCTTCTTGAAGATGGAAATGACAACAGCATCTTTGAAATCTTGTGGCACAAGCCTTTCATTCCAAAGTTCTGATAGTATGTCATATACAGTACAGATGATCTGTTCTCCTCCATTCTGGTAGATCTCCGCATGGATACCATCCATTCCGGGAGAATTATTGGAGGCAAGGCTTCGTACAGCCTGTCACACTTCGTCTATGTCATGCGGTGGCCGTCGCGAGCCACCATAAGACGCCAAGAGTCACCGGTGAAGTTTGCATTGGTGTTTATTAATGAACAAAAGAACACACAAAGTAAAGAGCCATGGTGGGCTAAAACACACGACACTAAACACAGACGATCATAAGGCTAACACGAAGCACACTTACGATCACGAACATGGAACACTCATTGACGTCCGAGCCGAGGAACGCTCGCTTGATGTCTGGCAAGGATAAACGTGGACATGGAACCATAGACAAGGAATTGTTGACCATTCATTGACATTGACACTTCGTTGACAAGACTGCCGCATTATTCAGCTCCCAGAGCCCACTTAAATGCAGGGCTGCTGATGAGCCAATAATGCAGCACAGCTGTCAGGCTTGACAGCAGGAAGCCCCTCCGAGCGTTGTCACAATAAAGGCTCGGGGAGCCAGAAGGTAAACACTGCTGTCAAACCTGGCGGAGATGATGCATGGCCCGAGCGCGGACGAAATCGGGGCACAGACCGTGACAATACCTCCCCCCCAAGGGCGGGCTCTGAACACCCGATGATACCCAAGCCCCCACCCCCACCCCCGCAGTGTGGGCGGATGGGGGAGCAGGCCTGGAGGGAGAGGACCAGCAACAGAAAAAAAACACCATTATTATGGCCGGGAGCACAGTGATAATTACAGAATAAATTTCCCAGAAAAAACACAATACTGCCTAATGCACAAACCAAAGTTAACACAGGGCATAAATGAGGCAATTACAGAGCACGATTAACGGAAAATACGATACTCCATAATGCACAACCAAAATCGAAGCAGATACAAATGAGGCAATACAGAGCACGGTAACAAAAAATACAATACTCCATAAAGCACATTAACACACAGGGCAAGAGAAAAAAAAAACAACCAGAAAAAACACGTTACGTCCCTCAAACAGAAGAGGGGAGAAAAAAAAAAACAAAACACATGCTTACAAGGCAAAACCACTGAGCAGAATTATCACACCGATAGGCCTTTAACCCACACAACTCAACAGAAATGACGACAGGCAGAGTCCAAAAATAACGGAGACCGTTCCAGTGGTCTCCCTGCATCCAATGGCCAACGGGTGATTACAGTGGACAGGACATGATCGGGCGGCCTACCCCAGTCCCAGGCCCGGAAGGTCAAATCCTCCGGTGGCCGAACCAGGTCGCCCAGTTGCAAACACAGTATGTCGGGTGGCCGACCCAGGGCACCGAACTGGCGAAACAGTTCCTTGGGTGGCCGACCCGCATCCCTCAGCCACCAGAACCGTGGGAAGACAGCCTGTGGCAGCCTCCCTGGGAGGGGGGGAAACGTGGGAGAGCCGGGCCAAACGTAGAGGCCCCCCAACAGCCCCCGGCGATGATGAGCTGGGCTGGTGACTGCCACAAGGGTGATGATGATGACGACGAGCCCGCACAATGTCAGGCGGCGAAGGGTCTGCAGCTCCTCCACTGACCTTGACCCATACCGATACTGCACTCGCGGCTGCACCCGCGTTGGACCCCGACTGGGTCTCGGCTGAACCCGCGTCGGACCCCCACTGGGTCTCGGCTGCACCCTCGTCAGACCCCCACTGGGTCGGCGCAGCACCGGTGACGACCTCCGACCCCGAACCTGGAACCTCCAGCACAGCGACTCCAACTGGCTCTGCACCGGTGACTCTGGAAGTAGGCTCAGAAGACAAAAGAGAACCGGATCAGAATCACTGGTAGCAACAGAGCCCAGCAAGACGAGCTCGAGTGCAGCAGGTGGCTTCCCCTGACTCGCCTCCCCGAGAGGCAGGCAGAAATGCTCCAAGACAGAAAGGAGAAACACAAGGTAGAGCACTTGCCTGCACTCGGGTTCTGTCGCCGTCCAGGACTTCATCGATCCAGGCTCAGGACAGAGAAGTTCGTCATCAGGCTCCCACTCGGCCACGGCAGGTTCTGCAGCCAGCATGATGGTCTCTGCAGTCTGTGGATCCTCCAGCACTGACGTCCACGCCGATAACCCGCACAGTGTGGTGGCAGGGGACCCTCGATCTGCTGGCTCGAACTGTTCCAATGTGGAGACCCGGGGACGCTTAATCATCAGCGCAGGCTTCAGGTTGCAGTCCGCTCTTCTCCTCTGCCCACGACGTGGCTGCGGGGCTGGAACCAGGCTCTCCAGAACCACAGGCCCCCTCCTCCCCTACGTCCCCTACGGCGACGCAGGCCTGGCGTCGTGGACCGCTCAGCGGAGGGAGACACAGACGCAGCAGGTTTAGTGGTCAGAGCTACAGCAGGTGGTGGGAGCTCGGGAGACTGCAAACCCCGAACTCTGCCCCCAGGAGTCAGACAAGGCAGATCACAGCTATGATGCGAGGAATGAACTTGCACTTGCCTCCTTCCTGGAGGTTGGTTGGTGCCTGCTGCAGTGGGTGGAGTCTTCCTTCTACCCCTCCGGATGGTGACGGCAGGCCCCTCGGGACGACGAGGAGGAGCCGCTCGAGGTGGATTGCTGACGGGCCTCGCCGGAGCGCGACTCACAGCACCCACAGCAGCTGGAGATGACGTTGAGGAGGAGGGGGCGGCAGCCAGGGCGATCTGGGCACGAGGAGCTGACGGCACAGCTGAGACAGATTGTTGGAAAATGTATATTTTGTATAAAGATTATCCATCCATCCATCCATCCATCTTCTACCGCTTTTCCGGAGGTCTGGGTCGCGGAGGCAGCAGTTCAAGCAGAGAAGCCCAGACTTCCCTCTCCCCAGCCACCTGCTCCAGCTCTTCAGAGGGGATACCAAGGCGTTCCCAGACCAGCTGGGAGACATAGTCTCTCCACCGAGTCCTGGGTCTGCCCTGGGGTCTCCTCCCAGTGGGATGTGCCTGAAACACCTCAAGTGGGAGGCGTCCAGGAGGCATCCTAATCAGATGCCCATACCACCTCAACTGACTCCTTTCAATGTGGAGGAGCAGCGGTTCTACTCTGAGCCTCTCCCGGATGACTGAGCTCCTCACCCTATCTCTGAGGGTCCGTAGGATTGCTGGACTCATGGATCCTCATGGATCGTCACCTTATCGTGGTGGGGGGGGGTTGCGTGCCCCAGTGATCCCAGGAGCTATGTTGTCCGGGGCAATTTGCCTCTGATAGGGTCTCCCAAGACAAACTGGTCCTGGGTGAAGGGCCAGACTAAGAACGATCCAACAGACTCTCATGATAAATTGTATATCAAGGATTCAGTGTACCCCGCCCGGTATGGGGTTACCGGGGCCCCACCCTGGAGCCAGGCCTAGGGGAGGGGCTCGAAGGCTAGCGTCTGGTGGCTGGGTTTCCACCCATGGGACCCGGCCGGGCTCAGCCCGAAGGAGTTACACGGGTCCGCCCTCCAGTGGGCTCACCACCTGCAGGAGGGATCATGGGGGTCCGGTGCTATGTGGATTAGGTGGCGGTCAAAGGCGAAGACCTTGGCGGACTGATCCCAAGCTTTCTAAACTGGCTATAAAGATTATCATTTTATATAATCAAGTGTATGTGTTACTGTGAGGTTTTGCCTATGTGCATTTGCTCATCTTTGCATATTATGCTAAGAAATGATTACTTGGTGAAATTGTGTACGTGACTAAAAGTCTGAGAATAAGGAAAAGTTAATCTTGTTTTTGTATAAAGTACTTTGGCTGCGATTAATTGCAGTTAAGACCTTATGTGATGTACTTTTGTAAAGTCACTGTGTTCTTCCTCTTTGAGAATGTCAGCATATTTTTATCATGACTGTGTTAGTGCCGGAAGGGAGTATTCAGGTTCAGGTTCAGGTTACTTTATTTGTACCCGTAGGTAGATTTGTTTTGCAGTTGGTGACATCCATATTTACAAGCCACAATTACATTCAACATAGACACAAACACAGGCACACATCTTACAAAATAGGTAAATATAAAATATGTACAATATAATTTTTATAGCTTGTTCAACTCTTTGACAGCAGCAGGGACAAAGCTGTTTTTGTAGCGCTGGGTTCTACTTTTTGGGACAGCAAACCTCCGTCTGGAGGGAAGAAGCTGAAAGTTGCAGTGCAAAGGGTGGGAGTCATCATTTAAAATCGAGTCGGCCATCCTCTGTACTTGTCTGGTGTACAGGGATGTCAGGCTCAGCTGTGACTCACCAAGCAAACGACTGGACCATCTGACTACCTGATCCAAGGATTTCCTCTGTTTCAGTTTTATCTGACCAAACCATGACATTAAAGAAAAGGATAAAACAGATTCAATAAAAGCCCGATAGAACATAGTCATTATGGTTCGGTCATGGTTCGGTCGTTCGGTATTCAACAGATGTTCTTTGTGATTGTGTAACCAACAGTGTATAAAAGTGCTCAGACACTGGGACTGCCCCAGTGCATGGCTGAATGTTAACCATTGCCTGTACTCCTTGCGGCAAGTAAAACTCATAAAAGAATATTCCGTGTCTTGAATCTTTATTGAGGTAACGAACTAAAATACAGTCTTTTTGAGGTTTTAGATTCTTGACATACGTGGTCCTTCGGAGCCGGATGGATAACAGCTAGGGGTCGCTGGAGAGGACGCCTCCCCAGGTGAAAATCCGTGCACAGTCTGACTTGGTCAGTCATTTGAATACCCGCCTTCAGGGACCTGGTGGACAACTGAGGCTCCATCGTCTCCTAGTGACATCCATCCTCAAGTAAGAAGTAATTGCATGTTTTTGATATCATTAAAAGTGACGGACGGGGTCCGTAGGAAAAAATAGGTTGCAATACCTGGACAGGGTCCAAAATAGAAGTATCGGACGGGGTCCGTAAAGAAATAGGTTGAAACACCTGGACTGGGTCCAAAATAGAAATAGGCTGAAATACCTCGACTGGGTCTAAAATAGAATATCAGGTCGTCTGGGACGTAATGGTAATGTAAATAAAGATACATACATTTTTCCTGGTAAAACTTTTATTATTCGTACCGAATAAAATAAAAACAATGGGAGGATGCGTTTGTAAGAAGTCTAAGGAGACGGGAAAACAAAAAAGGAGAAAAGAGACAGCAATCGAACTATAAAAAATTACAATGAAAGACAAAACTGCAATGTGAAAAATCCAGAAAAATACCTTACAAATTGGAAAAATCAGTATGGATTTGAACCCACACTGAACGTCGACGAGTGCTCCGTTTTAGCAGCCACAGTCGAACAAAAACATAAAAATAGTAAGAAAACAGGCAAAAGTAATCCAGAAGTTCAATGCATGATATTATGGTTAGATGCGGCGACAGATATACAGAATAAAATAAGAGAAATCAAAAAGAAAAAAGGAGGAAGTAAATAAAATCATAATAATAACTTTATTCTATGTATAAGATATTGATGTTAGACTATAATATTTAAAGACGGTCGGATTAAATGGCAACAGAACCGGATAACATTAAAATGGACAATGAGAAACACAGTTATTTTATTTTATTTTATTTTATTTATTTATTGTGTGAGTCTTAGATAGAGGCAGCTGCAGTTTGGTTGTTTTGTCTTTTTGGAAGGTTCCTACTTCGACCTTGTGGAGATAGGAGGGAAAAAAAAAAGGGGGCAATTCTGCGTTTGTGTGTGTGAGTGTTTTAAAAAGCAGACTATGTGGGAGAGGAGTAATCTAAATATGGGTATTTTTACAAAGTTTTGGGTTTTACCTTTTCAATCTAATTTTGCAGAGTTTTAACTAATGTTGCATACGTGGTAAATTATTTACATATTTTTTAAAGCAATTTTGACGTATTACTGACCTTTTTTTTCTTTGACTGAAACATAATAGTGCACTTTAGAGGAAAAAGGACTGACGTGTGACAACTGTACAATCACTGTACAACTGTACAATGACAATAAAGCCTATTCTATTCTGTTCTATTCTATTATATTCTATTCTGTTCTAGTGGTCAAATGCAGGTGCTGCAAAAGAAAATATTTCCCTGTGTGCATGCAACATTTCTACATCTCCACAAAAAATAAAATCCAATCAACTCATTCTTGGTCTTCTAAGCCATCCTGTATACGGGGATGTGAGGGTGTGTGTCTGTGTGTGTCACTTTCTATCCAGAGAATAGAAATTTTAAAAATGATAAATATATTATTACATTATCGTCTGCAGTTATTACATATTCAAATGATTATTTTAATGCTAGGCCGATAACGTAATAACCACCCAATAATGTAATAACGTATTACGTTATTGGCAAAATGTTGCTACGTTACTGGCTCAAAAATTTTATTACATCATTGGCAACTTATTATGTTACTGGCTTTATTACATTTAAAATGGCCAAAATTATTATGTTATTGGTAGGTATTGCGTTATTAGCAGATATTACATTATTGGGTGCTACATGGCTGATTACTGTTGGACTCTGAAGAGAGACATCCCTGCTGCTGAGCATTCTAGAGGTTCGAATAAACGGAAGTTGAAGCTCTTAATTTTGAACAATGATGACGTAACATTCAATTTACATGTACCTACCTTTATCAATGTCTACTATTCAATTTACAGTAATGAAGTTTGTAACGTTTAATCAATAAATTGTGTTAGAAAACAATTTTTTCTCTTAAAAATCTATTTCGGATGAGAAATATTAACAAAAATCAACCGATAATGTCACAAAAATGTAATCGATTTAGTCAGAAGATCAGATTTTTAAAAAATCAACTTAGCATAAAAACCTGACCTGATCGAGAGAAATGGATGTCATTGTCGGATTCAGCGGTGCAGAATTGTCTTAAATCAGTTGAAAAAAACACAGACAACTTACAAAAAAATTGTTTTTGTAACCCTGTGTTATTAATTAATGTTGTAGTAGCTGGTGAAGTAAATCCTCAGCGATTCATCAGTCACTCTTGCCTTTCCCTGCAATGAAGCCTAGCTAAGCGACTCCTCATCGTTGTTCCAGTTACCAGTGGGTTAAAACCACCATAAATGCCTCCACTGCATATATACCTCTTGTACTTTTTCCACTTTTAAAGTACTTTAATAAACTCGTGCTTCTGTTGGATAGCAACACTAGAGAGACACTCTCTGCCTGCAGAAACGGTCACGCAGGCGCCGGGCGGGCAGGCGAGGCGCTTCTGCGCAGATGACGATCACACATGTTGTTCGTGTGCGCGCTTGCGGAGCATTTCTTTCATATTTAATTTTTCTTAAATTAATATATCATCGGCATGGCGGCATACTTCCAAGGACATCGGGCCGTCACATGGAAATGTTACCAGAGGAAACCCTGTATTCAACTGAATATAGGCTGAAATGGCGTGCGTCTCTTACAGCCTCTGACATCTAAATCCAGCTCCTGGTGTGCTTGTCGCGGGACTGCTTCTACTGACAGGAGAAGGGGTGAAGGCGGGTTTCTGGCGCTTTAAAACCAGATTATTTCGGGTAGGTGGGGCTCGATAGCCGGGAAGGCAGCTTACCTAGGGGAAGGAAAACCCTGATTTCAAACCTCCGCTGCCTTGCGGTATACCTGCTTATGGGAAAGGCTTCGGGAGTCAACCCTGAAAAAAAAATCCGGAGTCGGAGCCCCTAAGGCAGTTCGTCGTTGTCTACAACGTCGCTCTGGCAGCTCCTGCGACGGCGCTGGAACCATGTGTACTGGCTTTTGCCTTTCCATTGGATCATTTCAGTGACGTGCAGAGGGGGGACCTGCTGCATGGGTAACAGCTTCTCCTCCATATCAACTTACCCAGGCTTTGCACAATGGAGAGGACACTCCAGCTTCGCTATGCAGCGTTGATACAACACAGGAAGCAGCAGTCTACCGGTTATAAGTCTTCGCTCGATTGGCGTAGAGCTCGACGCCAGGGGCTGCTTCTGATGGTGGGAGGGGCCATCGTGCTCCACTGGGCAGCTACCGCCCACCTTAAGCTGGCCAGCCCCCAGCCAATAAGGTGCTGCCTCGCCACGGACCGTTAACCTCACTGGGTGCGTGGGGTCTAGGGTGAAAACCGACAAGCGGTTCGATAACCTCGCACCAAGCAACAAGAACAGAAAGAAGAAAACACCTTCCCTAAAGATGAGTACATGGAACATCAGAACAATGACACCAGGTTTCTCTGACGATCTTCAGGAAATCAGCGATGCTCGCAAGACAGCAGTCATCGACATGGAACTAAGCAGACTGCAGATGGACATCGTCGCTCTCCAAGAGACCAGGCTCTTAGGGTCAGGATCTGTGAGAGAGAGGGACTTCTCCTTTTTCTGGCAGGGGAAACCACCTGACGAGACCAGGGAACATGGAGTTGGATTTGCGGTTAGGAACACCCTCCTGGGATCCATTATTCCACCCACAGAGGGAAGCGAACGCATTCTGTCCCTTCAGCTTCACTCCTCAGAGGGAACAGTCAGTTTACTCAGTGCCTATGCATCAACACTGATGTCTACGGCGGAAGCTAAAGACAAATTCTACGACGGCCTCAGTACTGCCATAGAGAAAATCCCAAAAAAGGAACCATTGTTCATCCTCTGCGACTTTAACGCTAGAGTTGATGCCGACTACAACTCTTGGCCTACTTGTTTGGGCCAGTTTGTCGCATAGGAAGGATGAACAAAAATGGACAATGCCTACTGGAACTCTGTTGCCATCACGGTCTCTGCATCACAAATACATTCTTTAACACGAAGCCCCAACACAGAGTCTCCTGGGGACATCCAAGATCCAAGCGCTGGCACCAGCTTGATTTGATTCTCACCAGACGCAGCTGTCTACCCAGCGTCCAGATCACACGAAGCTACCAGAGTGCTGACTGTGATACAGATCACTCCCTAGTATGTAGCAAGGTCAAACTGCGAACCAAGAAAGTGCACCGCACGATAAAGGAAGGCAGGCCTCGCATTGATACAAGTAAGACGCACGACCAGGAGAAAGTGGCAGAATTTGCACGCGTGCTTGAGGAATCTCTCTCGAGGATGACGCCAACATCATCACACTATATAAGAACAAAGGTGACTGGAGCGACTGCAGTAACTACCGTGGCATCTCTCTCCTCAGCATCGTTGGGAAGCTGTTCGCTTGTGTTATCCTCAAGAGGCTTCAAGTTCTTTCAGAGAGAGTCTACCCTGAATCGCAGTGTGGGTTCTGAGCCAACAGGTCTACAATCGACATGGTGTTCTCTCTCAGACAGCTGCAGGAGAAATGCAGGGAACAGAGGCAGCCACTCTTCGTAGCCTTCATTGACCTGACGAAGGCTTTCGACCTTGTTAGTAGGGATGGCCTCTTCAAAATCCTCTCCAAGATCGGATGTCCGCCCAAGCTGCTCAGCATCATCCGATCATTTCACGATGACATGAAGGGCACAGTCGTCTTTGACGGCTCAACTTCATCTGCCTTCGATATTAGAAGCGGAGTGAAACAGGGATGCGTTCTCGCACCGACTCTGTTCGGAATCTTCTTTGCCGTCATGCTGAAACACGCCTTTGGTTCTGCCAAAGAGGGCATCTACCTTAGACCCAGATTGGATGGAAAGCTCTTCAACCTCTCCAGACTAAGAGCAAAGTCCAAGGTCCAGCTAAAATGTCTGTGTGACTTCCTCTTCGCAGATGATGCAGCAATCACTGCCCACTCAGCCGAGGACCTTCAGCAGCTCATGACTCGTTTTAGCGAGGCTTGTCGCGACTTCGGACTCACCATCAGCCTGAAGAAAACACAGGTCATGGGACAAGGCATGGATTCTCCACCCAGCATCAGTATCTTCGATCATGAACTAGATGTTGTCCATGACTTTGTCTACCTGGGATCCACTATCAATGACTCCGTCTCTCTCGATACGGAGCTCAATAAGCGCATCGGCAAAGCAGCTACGACCATGTCCAGACTGACAAAGAGAGCGTGGACCAATGGCAAGCTGACAGAGCATACCAAAATCCAGGTCTACAGAGCTTGCGTCCTCAGCACCCTCCTGTATGGCAGCGAGTCCTGGACCCTGTGAGCTCGACAAGAAAAGAAGCTCAACGTATTTCACATGCGCTGTCTCCGTCGCATCCTACACATCACCTGGCAGGACAAAGTCACAAACAACAGCGTCCTGGAGAGAGCTGGAATCCCCAGTATGTACACGCTGCTGATGCAGAGACGCATGTGCTGGCTGGGGCATGTGATACGCATGGACGATGGCAGGATCCCCAAGGATCTCCTGTACGGTGTCCTAGCTCAAGGCAAACGTCCATCAGGCAGACCCCAACTGCGTTACAAAGATGTCTGCAAAAGGGACTTGATGGCCATGGATGTCGACCTCACCACGTGGGAAGCTGTAGCCTCAGACCAGACGGCCTGGAGGCAGATTGTGCAGAAAGGCCTGTCCAGCTTTCAACAGTCACTTATACAGCAAGCTGAGGCGAAGCGACAGAGGAGAAAGCCCCGAGGCCAGGCAGACCGACCAGCAATGGACTTCACCTGTGTCCAGTGTGGCAAGGATTGCCACTCCCGCATCGGACTTTTCAGTCACACCCGACACCGACGCTGCATCAAAACCACCCAGAGCGCACCTCCATAGTCTCCCAAGACTGACAGATGCCAGAGAGAGGCTGAAATGGATTTTTAAATAATTGTGTTATGTTTTTATTTACTGTAGGATCATATATTATATATATATTATTTTGGCGGTGCCCTAGGCTGGAGAGGGGTGACGCCCCGCCTCTGGGAGGTGGCGTCACCTGGGGTATATAAGCTAAATGCGGGAGACATCTTGTCTCTTCACTGTGGCTCCTGTGCTCGCGGTAGAGTCTCCTGTGTTCCTGTGTTCTTGTTCAATAAAACTATAAAACGTCACCTTGCCTCTTCATTAATTTGAGACACAACATTTGGCGATGAGGATATATGGAGATAGAAAGGGCTGCTACCACTTTTCATTCATTTTTGGAGGCTCTGGGTGAGCTGTTGGTCCCATGGGCCAGATGGCATGCGGCCTTCGAGAATTATCTTGCAGCGTTAAACCTCAGCGACCTAGACAAATTGCATGCGAGGGCTATTCTGGTCCATAACCTTGGTATGGAAGGCCAGAGGATCCTGAGCTCACTTGGAGGAGGTGACTCATTTGGCGATGTAGTGAGGCTCATGGCGGGCTACTTCCGCACCCCTGAAAACATTATAATGCAGCGCATGCAGTTCAGGCAGTGGCGCCAGTGACCCAGAGAGTCGGTTCAACAGTTTGTGGCAGACCTTCGGTAGCTGGCGGGTGAGTGCAGGTTTGGGACTTTGGAGAAGGAGATGGTCCGCGACCAGTTAGCGGAACACGTGGCCTGTTCCTCGGCGAGAGTCCGCCTGCTAACCCACACTGGTGAGCTAACACTGCTAGCAGCCATGGAGCTAGCACAACAACACGAAGCAGCGGAAAGGCTAACAAAGAATCTCGGTGATACAGCGGCCCCGCACAGGAACGATAAGCAGTGGCAGGCACTGGCCTTGGATTCGGATGATTGCAGCGAAGATGAATATGCGGCCATTGTGAAGATTAGGTCCCCCCGGGGACACCGAGATGCTACGGCTGCGGATCCAGCAGGCACCGCTATAAAGCGATGGAGTGGGCAGCGAGGGGCAAGCGTTGTGGACGGTGTGGTTTGTTCCACCACTTCACCAGAGTTTGCCGGAATTTTGAGAAGGAGGAACGATGACCTGGAAGAGGTGCGCCAACTAAGAAGATGCGTACAGTGGTCCACACTGTCTTGCCAACCACGGATGGTCATATCATGTACAAGATACTGTTGGACGGGACACCAATACTGATGATGGTGGACACGGGGTCAGCAGCCTCCATTCTGAATTTGGCAACGGTAAAGAAGTTCTTCCCCCATTACACCATGAGTAAAACAGACATAGCCTGTTACAGGTATGGTGACAACCCGCTGGGCATTGTGGGCTCGTTGTGGCTGTCGGTGAGGTACAGAAAAGTCTCTATGTGCGCAGTCAAGTTCATGGTGTCCCGGAGTGGTAACAACTTGATGGGCTGTGATTTGTTTTATGGGCTTGGGTTCACCATCGCCTGCAGAGAAGTGGAGGAGTGGTCGGGCGGTGGACTGCGGGACCAGCCATTTTATTCAGGAAGTGGTGAAGAAGTGTGGGACTTGGGGTGGCCCATTCCGGGTGAAGAGGGACGCTGCCAGCACCAGAGTACGCCGACACGATGGGTACTCCGTGACAGTGTTTGCGGTCCTGTGGACGCGGGACCCGAACAGCATGGTTTAGCCCCCATGAAGGCGGATGGTTCCAGAGAGCCAGCGCAACGAGGCTCCAGTGGTTTGCCGAGTACTACTGTTGAGCTGGGTGCTGCCAGTGCCGCTCTGACGCAGCAACGGAAAATGATCGGGGTGAGACCGGATGGCACGAACCCTAGATGTACCCAGAATGAAAACAAGGGACAAGGCTCGAGCAAGCCTAGCGGGACGCTGAAGAGCCTTATGGGTACCGGTTTACGATGCAGAAGAGGAGAAAGGAAGCCTGTGGGTGCTCCCCTGGGGGTGGGCGATGGTGTGCACCCTAGGGTCGAGCCTCGGCTAGGACGTGTGCGCAGTTCAAGGGAGCTGAAAGATGGACAGGGTGGTCTGCGCGTGGTGTGAGCTGACGATGACGGTTACCTGAAATTAACAGATGGGTCGAGATGGCACCCAAACGAGCTGCGGCGTTCAGGAAGGAAGAAGAGCCAGTGCAGCCCATCTCCGGTAACGAAGAAACGGGGGCGCTCTGGGAGTGGGCTGCTGGACGGACGCTCCAGAGGGGGGCTTACGGGAGACCCGGGCTAGGACTTTATTGGGGCTTACGGTGTGTCCATTTATAGTATACTTTGCAGTGTGTTCGTTAAGGTTAATGTTCAAAAAAAAAAAAGAGAGAGAAATGTGATATTAAAAGGAAATGCAAAGTAATGTAATTTGATTATTACCACCATTGTGTGTTGTGAATGTTATGTAGCTTTGAGGATGCTCTGTGTGTGTGTGGAAGGTGCAGTAACACCTGTGTGTGAAAAATCAGTAAGGGTGTGTGTGTGTGCAAACTATTTGCCCTATTGTAATGGGGAACGACCCCGCTTTGTAGGGGGAAAGACGTAAACACCTGCCCTGGGTGACTACCGGGATGTCAGAGCTAGGTCTAAGACCCCCAGTGTCAGTAGCCCCTGTACCCGCGTCAGTGGGTGAGTTGTGACCTATTTGACTGGACTCTCTGGCTTGAGGAGGGTGGAGTGAATGTGGATTACACGGGCCCAAACTCTCATTAATAGCCAGAAGTTTCTTGCGAAAATGTGCTACATGGCAACAACTGAGCTAACCAATGGTGTCTCTCTCCCTGTAGTTCTAGCAAACAGGTGGAGCACCCCTACCCCAGGGCAACTCTTCCTTCCACAAAAGATGGTTGTAGATTAAGGTGAACCCTTGTCCTTAATGGCATAAACACAACAGTGACAGACCCCACAACATGCTGTATTAATATTATTGGAATTCCCAATATTTTAACTCAGGTGTCACCCTTAATCACAGCATCAGTAGTAGACTCCTGACACCTTAGCTCAAAACACACAGTCAGAATTTCCCCTTTTCTAAAAGGGAACAAGATAATACTCTGTCACCTAAAAATTGGAATGAAGCAAGCAAAATCGTCAAAGGTAAAACAACAACAACAAAAAAAGTTTAATAATGTTGAAGGCCACAAAAATGAACAAGAACAGAAGTCTTCCTTTTCAGATTAACAGACTGTAGAAAGAAGAAAATTCACAAAAACAGAACAAAAAAAAATCACAAAACTAAAGGATGTCACTCGAGTCCTTAAGAGGCAATTCCAGAAAATTCACTGGATTCTCTCTGCTCATTCCCACCACCAGCTATCAGTCCCTAGTGTGGTTAAATCCTCAGTGTCCCAAAATGGCAGCTCCACAGTCCTCTGTCTTTAATGAGGCACACCGACCGTATCACAGCACACAGTTCAAATTAAAAAAAAAATCAAAACTTTACCTCGGTCTCCCTTGTGGTGCAGTAACAAATTTAGAACAGTTATACCAGGCAGAATATAGCAGCAGGCACATCCACACGTAACAGGTTAAAGAGGAAATGCATTGCTGAAATGACGTCTGGATGGCAGGGGCAAAACTCCCACCAGCTTCCACTTTAATCCGGGATTCGGCTGGCTGTGGCAACCACTAACGTATTCTGGAATCCACCTGGCGGCGAGTGCACGCGCTCCGTGGGCTATCTTTCCAGAACAGCCGAACTTTCACTAGCAGAAACACGCGGTTGACCCATTTGCCTCTCTCTGGGTAATTTATAGGACCGAAGGTGGCTGGATTAATGTAAACAAACTTGAAACAACAGTCCTGCTCGCTGAGTCAATATCCACTTCACCAGCGAGCCACTTACGCTGTCAGTCTCTTCTTGTCCTAGACAACAGTGGGGCGGAGAAGCTATGGCGGGGCTAACACAATAACTAGTTGAGCAAAACCCACATGCAACTTCAAGCTGTGTAAAATAAAAAAAACAACACTCCGACGACGGGACGTGCCATTTTCTCCAAGCGAGTAGCGCCAGCGTTCTGATTCAAAACCCACATGTCTTGTGCGGAAGCCTGGTGACACTTTTATGCACTTTCAGCTGCCCTGTCACTCGTTCTCTCTAGCAGCCTCCGCGAGTTTGTTCCTCCAGCTCTTTCTGGGCTCCCTGCGTCTCCTCCTCGATCTGCCCCAGCCTCCCCATCAGCTCAGCCTTCTCTCACCCTATTCGCTCCTTCTGTTGCCTGATAGGCTACTCCACTTCCCCAGTTGATCTAACTTCCAGTTAGGCTGCGACACCTGTCAAGGGAGTCTAAGAGGCTGGTATACCATTTTAGAGAGCAGATTAAGTATACCGTTACACTATGTTGTGTACTTTGATCTTAACTGGGAGTCTCTGTGTTACATTTTAAGGGATGAAATGCAGTTAGGAGTCGGGTACCGCCATTGTTCTCATTTGTGTTTACTTTATACTTGTACTGTGTGTATATTTATTTCGGGATTAATTTATTTTGGTGTGGCCCTTTTGAGTTTAGTGACTGTTTACATAGCAGAGTGCTCCGCTGGGCCAGTGTGGTGTGTGAGTGGTTAGGCCTGTAAATACCTTTGTATTAGTGTGTGAGTAGGGTATGAATTTTAAAGGGGAGTCAATTGGTGTGCTTGTAATTTTTTCAAGGGGGGGGGGGGGTAGAATGTAGGATCGTATATTATATATATACAGTGATCCCTCACTTACTGCGGTTAATGGGTTCCAGAACCGACCGCGAAAAGTGAAAAACCGCGAAGTAGCGTCACCCCTAATGACGTCACCCATAAATAATACGTACGTTCATTCTCTCACTCTCTCTCATATGATACGTGTGTGTGTGTGTGTGTGTGTAAGTATACATACATACGTAGATGTAAATAAAGTGTACATAAATATGTTTTTAGAACTCTTTTATTCTTATAACAAGATACGTAACTCAAGATGAAGATGATTACTGCACAGGTTAATGAGAGCTTTACTGCTCCTCAGGTGACGCCTCATCGTCAGGTGCTAGAGGCGCAGCATCGTCGAGGGCAGCTTCCGATAGAGCTGGAGAAGCTGCAGGAGGCGGCGTAGTGGCTCGACGGGAAGACTATTTTGCACAAAAAGGCACAAGAGAACAGCGAAAAGTTCCACACGGCGAGACTAAGCAACACGAGCGATAAAAAACAATGAATGCGGTCTTCCTTCGCTGGGTATGGGCGCTCGGCAGGGAGAGAAGCTGGGTAAAACGTCTCGGCCAATCAGCTTGCGAGACTCCCGAGCCGAGCCAACACGAGAACAGCAAACAGAGAGGTGGATTTTGAGTTGTGCGGGCTCTCCGTGTTGATACCTGATGTTCTAATGTAGTCTCCCTGCCTTCTGCTAGCGCCCGCCCATTTTTTCTCAATTTTGAATTTTTGATGAATATTTTTGAAAAATCCGCGATGCACTGAGGGTGCGAAAGGTAAGGCGCGAAGTAGTGAGGGATCACTGTATTATTATGGCAATGCCCTGGGCTGGAGAGGAGTGACGCCCCGCCTCTGGGAGGTGGCGTCACCTGGGATATATAAGCCAATTGCGGGGGACATCTTGTCTCTTCGCTGTGGCTCCTGTGCTCGTGGTAGAGTCTCCTGTGTTCCTGTGTTCTCGTTCAATAAAACTATAAGACATCACCTCGCCTCTTCATTACTTTGAGACACAACATTTACGTTTTACGCAACATCCCAACTTCACCAGAACTGGCGTTATAAGACCAGAGATTAGGCAGTGCCATGTCCCCCAGTGATTTAGGAGGTTGAAGCAAGACCGTTTGCAATCTGGGTGGACGTTTGTTCCGTATAAATTCTGAGATTAATGCATAATAATTCAATATGAAAACTGAGATAATTTGAAATGAATATAATAGTTTAGGCAGTGTATTCATTTTGATGGAACTTTGCAGTGAGAGAGGATGGTATTACTGACCTGCATTTGAGATCCTGTTTGTTTGATTGATTGATTGATTGATTGACTGGTTGAAAGTTAGTTTCAAATAAATCTTTAAATGTATCTGTAATATAAATCCCAAGGTACTTAAGCTATTTGTCCATCTATCTTCTATGTGTGCAACTTTAAAGGGTGGAGTATGTAGAGGATACAGACGTGCAGCTTGGTTTAGAGGGAGAAGCTCACTCTTTGAAAAGTTTACTTTATATCCAGATATTGAGCTGAATGCTTCAAGAATATACTGCATAGGAGGGATGGACTTAGCTACTGTATATCGGAAATATATATATCAATAAATCAATAATGGATATAAAATTGTGGTTATGTGTTAACTTATATACAACTAATACCCAAGGGCCAGGACTCATTTTGGCTGGATCCAGCAGATCTTGTTCCAGCATCTTCCACAATGGGACCAGAACCTCTTTAGTGGGATCCACCACCTCTTGTTTCACTGTGAAAATATGTTAAGTTTTGTCTATTATCTAATGTTATCTGTGTTATTAGTCTTTATTTATGTGCCGGGCACTTCAGGTGACATAGGTGTGGTGTTTGAATTAGCTCTCAGCATGAAGGATGAAAACTGAATTCCAAAAGACAGACAACTTAATTGAATTTCTTTTAACTGGTGGAAACAGTCGTAGTCTGAGGGTGTGCAAACCTTTTGGATGTGGACAGCCCCATGGAGACAGGACAGGTATTAGTGCCGAGGTAGAAGTGATGTCCTAAAAGGACCTGTAGCTAGCACAGAATAGCAAGTGGACAAATTTTTTGTTGCCTTGTAAGCCTCCTGGCTTTCATTCCAGTCATGGACCATAAAAGCTACCAAAGACTATAAACTGTTTTCGTGTGACACGAAAAGGTTGGGTTCTTTGATAATTTATGAGCTGATTTGGAAGCATGAAGGCAAGAGGTGTGTGTGTGTGTGTGTGTGTGTGTGTGTGTGTGTGTGTGTGTACTTAGTGTATAGTTACAGTAAAACTCCACACACTTGTGGGTGTTTACCTACTTGTTTAGTCTTACTTGTTTTTCCTCATGGTCAATTCAAAATTTGGCCAAGTTTATCATTTTCTCCACTGCAGAATTCTGGCCTGAAGGGAAAAGACTGAAGTAAACAAAATGCTGCAGCTTTTTTTTTTTCTTTTTTGTGTTTTTTTTTCCCCTGAGGGGTCATATTCTCACGTTACCTCACCCTTTGAGCTGTCGGAGCATCAGCCTCTCTGTATTTCGGGACCTTTGACTTTACAAATTGCCCACTGCTCAAGGCTATACTATTTTTCCAGAGTCTTGTCCCACTAAAAATATCCACATGCTCTAATATACAGTGCTGTGAAAAAGTATTTGCCCCCTTCTTGATTTCTTATATTTTTACATATTTGTCACACTTAAATCTTTCAGATCATCAAACAAATTTTAATATTAGACAAAGATAATCCAAATAAATACATAATGCAGTTTTGAAATGATTATTTCATTTATTAAGGGAAAAATATATAGCCAAACCTACTGGGCCCTATGTGAAAAAGTAATTGCCCCTAAACCTAATAACTGGTTGTGCCACTCTTGGTGGTACCAACTGCAATCAAGCATTTGTGATAACTGACAGTGAATCTTTTATTTCGCTGATGAGGAATTTTGGCCCACTCTTCTTTGCAGAATTGTTTTAATTCACCCACATTGGAGGGCTTGAGCCTGAGGTCACAAACTGATGGTCGCACATTCTCCTTCAGGATTTTCTGGTACAGAGCAGAATTAATGGTTCCATCATTTACGGCAAGTCGTCCAGGTCCTGAAGCAGCAAAGCAGCCCCAGACTATCACAATACCACCACCATGTTTGACTGTTGGTATGATGTTCTTTTCATTAAGTGCTGTGTTAGTTTTACACCAGATATAATGGGGCACATGCCTGTAGAGGAGCTTGAAATAACGAGGTGATGTGATTCATAAACCAAAGTTTATTATCAGCTCCTCTAACAAGTCTCATCTAGGTGCAGCAGCAGAAGAAGTAAGAGAGCGAACACCTTCGGCTCTATGAACTTATACTCGCACATAACAAAAGACATGCATATCAAAAGCTGACATCCCTCACTATCTTAATCCCCTCTTTTGTCTTCGTACTCCTCCACCTGGCCCTGGGGGGTCAGGGCAACCCATCCGGTCTCCACCGCAGCGCCTCGGATGCTCTTTGGTCTTCACTGGCGGTTGAGACCCTTTGTCCTGTTCTGAGGTGTGAAGTCGCTTTACATATGTAATCACTAAACACTCTCACATGCTTAAACATATGTAGGTTATGGGATATATGATTAATATAGACCACAGCCCCCCCCAAATGACTAAGAAAAGGACAATAGAAAAATTCACAGTTTAAGATAATTATTATGACATACTAACTGCTACACCTCTTGACACAGAAGAAACTTTCCAGCAGCCATGCTCCTAAGAGAGTTCAGTGGTAATCATAACAGCATAGTAATATCACAAGTCAGTCCTAAACTGTTACAGCACAATTAGTGAACAACTGTTGAGTAGTTCGCATCAGTCCCTGTGCCGTCTGGGTTTTAATCTTCTCCTGAATCTGCTGTGGGTCCGCTTGGGCGTCCTGGTGGGACCTTCCTGTAAGGAATCTGCAGCTTGGGGAGGACAGTGATTATTTGTTCCCTGCAGGGGGGCTGAGTCTTTTCTCTTGGGGGGTCTACCCCGCCGAGGTGCTCTCGCCAACCGTGCAGGCTCGTCTCTCAACAAGAAGGCAGGTTTAAGTCTGTCAATGCTGACTGTTTCTTTTCTATCCCCAAAATCAAGCACAAAATGTTTATCACCAGGTTCCAGCACTCTGAATGGTCCATCGTATGGTGGGCGGAAGGTTGGTTTTAAAGCTTCATGCCTAACAAAAACGAATTCAGCGTTTTTTAAAGCTTGGGGGACAAAAACCCCAAGAGGAAAAGAGTGATGTGCCGGTCCGGGGAGAGAGTCCGGTCCGTTGCTGCCTAAAAACCTCGGGGCTGGAAGATGCCCTGGCTCTGGGTTCTCTGGTAAAAATTCACCTGGGAGCCTGAGAGGTTGTGCAAAAACTAATTCTGCTGGGGAGGTGTCTAGATCCTCTTTGGGCGCAGCACGCAACCCCAATAAAACCCAGGGAAGTTTATTTACCCAATTTGTATCCGTTAGTGAGGCTCTGAGGGCGGCCTTTAAAGATCTGTGAAAACGCTCGCATAACCCATTAGCCTGAGGGTGATAAGCGGTGGTGCGGTGAATTGTCGCCCCTAAGCTGCTGGCCATGGCTGACCAAAGCTCCGAGACAAATTGAGGGCCCCCTATTGGACGTGATGTCGATGGGGAACGCCGAAACGTGCCACCCATTTTGTCAAAAAAAATGCGGCGACTTCTCCGCTGTGGTTGACAGCCAGAGTGACTGCCTCCGGCCAGCGCGTGGTGCGGTCCTATCATTGTTAACAGATGTGTGAAAACCTTGGGAGGAAGGTAGTGGCCCACGAGGGTCGACATGAACGTGTCGAACTTCCTAGCAGGGATTGGAAAAGGCTCCAGAGGGGCTTTTGTGTGTTTGTGTACTTTGGCGCGCTGACAAGAAGTGCAAGTCTTTGCCCATTCTTTTACGTTCTTGCGCAGGCCAGGCCACACAAACTTTTCGGCGACCATTTTAACCGAAGCGCGCACACCTGGGTGTGCGAGGGAGTGAATCGAGTCTAAAATACGGTGGCGCCATGCAGCTGGGACTAACGGGCGAGGTCGGCCGGTTGAGATGTCGCATATTGGGGGGGCACACCGTCGCGTAAACCCCTTTCCTCCAGCCTTAACCCTGTTGGTCCAGACAGGAGTGCGCGCACGTCCGCGTCACTACTTTGCTCCTCTGCCATGGCTGCATAATCTATCCCTGCGTGGATTGGTGCTGCGTATGTGTCCGCGTTGGCGAAGAGTTCTGCGGCTGAGGTAGTATAATCTGTCTCCTCGCGCTCTGGCGATGTCACAGCACGAGAGAGGCAGTCTGCTACCACGTCAAGTTTGCCTGCCACATGTCGAATGTCTGTGGTGAACTCTGAAATCGCAGAAATCTTTGTTGCCTGCCTGACCACGGTTCGGAAATTTTAGCCATCGCAAAGGTGAGCGGTTTGTGGTCTACAAAAGCCGTGAAACGCCGCCCTTCCAACCAGAACTGGAAGTGGCGGATGGATAAAGTGAATGCGCTAGCAGCTCTCTGTCAAAAGTGCTGTATTTACGCTCAGTTTGGTTTAGCGATTTGCTGAAGAATGCCAAAGGTTGCCAGATTCCGCTGATGTGTTGTTCTACAACTGCCCACAGAAATCCAAGATTTGAAACAGAAACTCAAAGACAATCAGCACTTTAATATTGAGATGCAGGATGTTAAAAGGGAGTTCCGCGCTGTAAAAGTGAACAAAAGGTCAGGGCCCGATAATATATGTGGACGCCTGGTAAAGTCCTGTGCACATGAACTGAGTCCTATATTTCATTATATTTTCAATAAGTCCCTTACAGACACAACATGTGCCTAATATCTGGAAAGATGCCGTGGTTGGTTCCCGTTCCAAAATCCAGCTGTCCTAAAAACGGTAAATGACTTTAGACCAGTTGCTTTGACTTCAATTTTAATGAAAATTTTGAAAAACTGGTCAGATGTGAGGTCCTAAGGCAGACTGAACATGCATTGGATCCTCTGCAGTTTGCCTATAGGCCTCACAGAGGAGTGGAGGATGCCACTGTCACTCTGTTTGACATGCTTTTAACATCTGATTTTAATGGGACACACGCCAGCATTTATTTGTGGACTTTTCTTCTGCCTTTATACAATCCAACCTCATATTTTAGTTGAAAGGCTCCTGCAACAATTTGATTTAAGCAATAATCTGGTGGGGTTGGATTCTGATTTCTTAACCAACAGGACGCAGGAGAGTAAGGGTCATGGCACATTGTCTGACCTGAAGTGCTCTTCTACTGGCTCTCCTCAGGGGTGTGTGTTGTCACCACTACTTCCTTCATCCTGTACACAAACATGTGTCCGGAGCAGACATGACAACAGACACATTATAAAGTATACTGATGACTCAGTCATTGTCAGTCTCCTCCAGGATGGTGAGAGTGGCCACGGGCCCAGTAGTTGATGACTTTGTTCACTGTGTGAGGATTCCTACCTGCAGCTGAATACAACAAAAACGAAAGATATGATTATTGACTTTAGGAGGAAAACTCCCATGCACAAAGTCACCATACTAAAAGGCCAGACCACCGAATGTGTACAATCGTACAAATATCTTGGGACGATTATTGATAGTGGATTGAACTTTGAGGGGTACTGTGAAAGGGTGTGCAAAAAGGGTCAGCAAAATTTGCATTGTTTAGGAAACTTGCACGCTTCCAAATTGACCGAACCATAATGACTATGTTCTATCGGGCTTTTATTGAATCTGTTTTATCCTTTTCTTTAATGTCATGGTTTGGTCAGATAAAACTGAAGACAGAGGAAATCCTTGATCAGGTAGTCAGATGGTCCAGTCGTTTGCTTGGTGAGTCACAGCTGAGCCTGACATCCTGGTACACCAGACAAGTACTGAGGATGGCCGACTCGATTTTAAATGATGACTCCCACCCTTTGCACTGCAACTTCAGCTTCTTCCTCCAGACGGAGGTTTGCTGCCCAAGAAAGTAGAACCCAGCGCTACAAAAACAGCTTTGTCCCTGCTGCTGTCAAAGAGTTGAACATGCCTAAAAAAATTAAGATTGTACATATTTTATATTTACCTATTTGTAAGATGTGTGCCTGTGTTTGTGTCTATGTTGAATGTAATTAGTGGCTTGTAAATATGGATGTCACCAACTGCAAAACAAATCTACCTACGGGTACAAATAAAGTAACCTGAACCTGAACCTGAACCTGCCCCTATGGCCAGGTCTGAAGCGTCTGTGGTTAGCGCAATGCGGGCCGAGGGATCGGGGTGAACCAACAATGTGGCATTAGCTAGGGCACTTTTTACTTCCGCGAAGGCGCGTTCGCGCTCCGGAGTCCATTTGACCGCGTTGGAAGGTTTTTGTTTTCTGAGCGCGTCATATAGGGGGCTGCATGAGCTGAGCTGCGTGGGGGAGGAAACGGTTGTAAAAAATTAACCATTCCCAAAAAATTCTTGCAGCGAGTTGACCGTTTGTGCCGTGGGAAACTTTATACTGCGTGAACTTTGTCTGGCAGTGGGGACTGCCCCCCTTCGGGAGAAACTCTGTGTCCTAAAAAAGTCAGTTTGTGACACGCCGAATTGCATTTGGCGGGATTGATTATTAACCCGTGCTCTTCTAGTCTCTGAAAAACCATAGTGAGGATGCTGCTCGTGTTCCTTCCTCAGACGAACGTGGCTACCAGCATATCGTCGAGGTAGACGAACACGAAAGGGGAGGGTCGCGTAATACTGCGTCCATCATCCGCTGAAAGGTTTGAGCAGCGCCTTTGAGGCCAAAAGGCATCCGCAAAAATTCAAAAAGACGAAGGGGGTTATTACAGCTGTTTTAGGAATGTCCTCTGCTCGAGACTGGGACTTGATGAGAACCGCGGACTAGGTCTATTTTGAAAAAATGCGCGTACCCGCCAGATGTAGTGAAAGTCTTGAATGTGAGGAATTGGGTAGCGGTCATGCGCTGTCGCATTGTTTAATCTGCGGTAATCGCCGCACAGCTCCAAGAACCGTCGGATTTCGGACCATGTGAAGTGGTGACGCCCAGGGCTTTTCGAGCGTCTGATAATGCCTAATTTTTCCAAGGGTGGTAAAACTCGTCCCGAGCTATGGCGAGCTTGGTCGCGTCTAAGCGCCGAGCTTTGGCGAATACGGGTGGGCCCGTTGTGGGAATAAAGTGTTCGACCCCGTGTTTCGCCACTGTGGCTGAGAATTTGGGAATTGTGAGTGCTGGAAATTGGGTGAGGAGTTGATCAAACTTACCTCCTGCTGTAGTGACGCTGGCCTGCACGGGTGGTGGGGAACTCGAGCGAGCAGGGAATAAAGCAAAGGACAGTGCATTAACCAAGCGTCTGTTTGCTAGATCAAACTAATAACCCATGGGCACACAAAAAATCTGCGCCCAATAAGTTAAAAACTCACCGCCGCTACAACAAATGTCCATCTGTAGTTGCGGCCGTGGATGCAGAGGGGCCGGCTCTTTTCACCAAAAGTGTCGATGATGGAGCCGTCGGCTGCCACCGCTCCATTTGCCCTGGGGGCCCATGGCCCGGTCTGCTTGGGAGGGCATGATAAAACTCATTTGAGCTCCGCTTGTCGATAAGGAACTGCCTGCCGGTGTGTCCGTCCGCCACATATAAAAGCTTGCTTTTTTCGCCGAGAACCGCCGCTGTTAACAGCTCTCGGCTTGGCGTTTTCCCGAAATCGTGAATTTGCAGGGGGGAACGCATTTGTAAGCCTTCTCGGCGAAGCGGGTGGTGGTAATAACAAACGGTCGCTCCGTCTGTTACGTCTTGGCCGTGTCGCTGTCACTGCGGCGTGATTCTGCTCGGGTGGTTTGTGCTCCTCGTGGCTCCGGACATCAGCGTTGAGGTCTGCGGATGCTCCTGTGGGTGTCTGCTCCTTGCAGGCGTTGACGAGCCGTTGAGCTTCGTGAGCCAGCGTGCAGAAGTCTTGCTGGGTGCTGCATCGCATGTTGGCAAGCGTCCCTCTCATGTGTGGCGGCAGCGTACTGAGGAATATGAATTGGAAGAGGAAGTTGTCATTGTCCTCTTCTTTAAGTTGCAGCCAGTCCTCCATGAGGGCCTTGGGTCTGCATCTTCTGTGGCCGTAGACCGCCAGGATCCTCTCGGCTCTCTCCTCGGCTGAGGGGACGTAATTTGCCACGATTGTCGCTTTCAGTTCTTTATATTTGTCCTGGGCCGGCGGCCGCTGGATTATGCTCCGCGCGCATCTCGAAGTGGCGGCGTCGAGTTTGGCGACGATGTGATAGAACTTTGTATCGTCAGCCATGATGCCCGCAAGTGCAAACTGGGCTTCAGCTTGCTGAAACCACGAGGCGGGGTCTTCCTGCCAGAAGTCCGGCAGCTTGACGGTGACGGCGTTTGTGTGGACCGTCACTGATGTGTCCGCAGGGTGAGAGTGCCTTGCTTCGGCTCTCTCCGCGGCGCTGGTGCTCGGTTGAGCCCTCTCTATCACTTCTGCCGTGGGGGAACGTCGTCCATCTGTTCCCCTGTCTGCATGGGCGCCGGCGTCTGCCTGGGTCGCCACAGATGAGTCGATCGCGGGGGAACGCCTCTGGTCCATTCTCGCGTCAGGGTCACCAGTGTAGAGGTGCTTGAAATAACGAGGCGATGTGATTCATAAACCAAAGTTTATCATCAGCTCCTCTAACAAGTCTCATCTAGGTGCAGCAGCAGAAGAAGTAAGAGAGCGAACACCTCCGGCTCTACGAACTTATACTCGCACATAACAAAAGACATGCATATCAAAAGCTGACATCCCTCACTATCTTAATCGCCTCTTTTGTCTTCGTACTCCTCCACCTGGCCCTGGGGGGTCAGGGCAACCCATCCGGTCTCCACCGCAGCGCCTCGGATGCTCTTTGATCTTCATTGGCGGTTGAGACCCTTTGTCCTGTTCTGAGGTGTGAAGTCGCTTTACATATGTAATCACTAAACACTCTCACATGCTTAAACATATGTAGGTTATGGGATATATGATTAATATAGACCACAATGCCTTCCAAAAAGTTCAACTTTTGTCTCGTCAGTCCACGTAATATTTTCCCAAAAGTCTTGGGGATCATCAAGATGTTTTTGGCAAATGTGAGATGAGCCTTTGAGTTCTGTTTGGTCAGTAGTGGTTTTTCCCTTGCAACCCTCCCATGGATGCCATTTTTGCCCAGTCTTATTGTTGAATCATGGACCAGTGTCCAAACAAGTGAGGCAAGTGAGGCCTGCAGCTCTTTAGATGTTGTTCTGGGCTTTTGTTTCTCATCTGCTCTTGAATTTCTTTAGATCATGGCATGATATGTTGCTTTTTGAGATCTTTTCGCCTACTTCACTTTGTCAGACAAGTTCTATTTAAATGATTTCTTGATTCAACAGGTCTGACATCAATCAGGCCTGGGTATGGCTAATGAAATTTAACTCAGCTTTACAAAAATTGTGGTTAATCAGTTAATTCATGATGTAACGAGGAGGACAATTACTTTTTCCACATAGGGCCAGGTAGGTTTGGATAGCTTTTTTCCCTAATAAATGAAATCATCTTTTAAAAACTGCATTTTGTATTTACTCAGATTGTCTTTGTCTAATGTAAAAATTTGTTTGATGATCTGAAACATTTAAGTGTGACAAATATGCAAAAATATAAGAACTCAAGAAGGGGGCATATAGTTTTTCACAGCACTGTACATAGTAATACTAATTCTCAGGGTTTCTTTTTTTTGTCTGCCCGTCTCACCAAAATTTCATTTTGGTTTATTTCTGTTGGTTACATTAGGGTTTGGTCTGTGTAAACTGGAGGTGTAACAAAAAAAAAAAAAATCAATCGAGCTCTTGTGTGTTTTCTTTGATGGTCTGTCATAGTTCAACTGTTGAGGTTCAGTGTGTGGTAGACTGCTTCACCTCTTTATTATGATCGTGTAACATCATGGCATTTCTTTTGTTATAGATTAGACATTAACATTCATGTGATAATTAGATTAAACTTTAAGCTGTGGTGCTGTCATTGGTGAGAAATCAATTTGATTGTGGTAGGAACTGGAAGTTATCCAAGCCCTCAGTTAAACCGGCTTAACTTTGGCTAAAATGCAAAACTATGACAGTGGTGAATTTGTCTTTAGAGTGGACCACAAGCCAGACTTCTCTACTTACTGTGCAGTTTAGAAATCATGTTTAAAAAAAAAATCCAATCCGCCTGTCATGTTCACTGCGCAAACTGTGCAGTGAACATATGAAATGGCAGTGAGCCCAAAACGCAGAGTAAGTAACGTGTTTATTTACAGTGGAAAATGTACAAAAATGTCCAAATAACAGTCACAGTAAAAAAGGGAAGACAACCGGCTTCAAGCTCCGTTGACAGGGAAGAGCATCTAGCACGCTCCCGGCGGAACAGGAGCGGAGGGAAAGGCAAAAAATAACTAGATTTACACTAGTGTTGAAGTGGAAAGGCTCTGAGAGAACAACACGATTCAGTCCAGGTGGAAACCAACAGATGCGAGCCTGGATGTCCAGTGTTGACATTGTTTAAGTTGCCACAACGACCGGTCACACTGCCACACTATTTATACAGAACCTCTAATGAGGGCGACTGGACCCGGCCGTATGGTATGAATGATAATTGGATGAATGTGTGTGAGTGCATGTGTGAATGTGTGAATGTGCATGAGTGTGTATGTGGTGATGAGACACCTCCGGTGAATGTCTGGTGAGAGGAGGAGGGGACGTGGCCATAGGACTGTCAAAGAGCGAGGCTCAATCTGACAGCTGGAATTAATAATCAGTAATTAAACCCAACAGCCACGAGTCATGCTTGGGGTGACGACCCCGAACATGACAGTGCCCCCCCCCAAGGGGTGGAAACCAGACACCCACTGTACCATCATAAAAAAAAAAAAAAAAAAAAAAAAACCACTCAAAAGCCCATACAAACAACCCAGGGTGGGAGAAAACAGGTTAGGGGGGATAAATCAGGAAAGGATAATCACCACCATACAACATGACACACTCTCCAACCCCAAAACTAACTAACCCACCCCACCCCCAAGAGTCCCACAGTTCAGGGGGGCCGACCAGAGTCCAAGTCCCAGCAGGTTGCCATAAGTTCATGGGGCTGGCCAAAATCCCAGGGCCAGCGGGCGGCCTGCAGAGCAGTGTCCGACGGACTGCCAGGGCACACGGCCACCCGGTGAGGGAACCCTGTTTTTTGGGTGGCCTGCCCACACAAGTAGGCCACCAGGACCGGAAGGGCAAATGAGGCGGTGGCCTACCCACTGGAAGACTAAGAGGTGGGTGGCCGAGCAGAGTATGAGAAACCCCTGCGGTCGCTGGCAGCGGAAGGAAGAGGAACCCGATGGTGCCCAGCAGAAGGAGGAGGAACACCCACAGGGCCTCCAAAAGGGAACAGATGGCCCCGGCATCCCCAAACTGTTCTGTGGCACCCTCAGTGGTCCCGACAAAGGACAAGGACTTAGTGGCACCCGCGATGGACCCGGGCTGGGCCATGGCTGCTTCCACGGTGGTCCCAACCTGGGATAATGTTGCACCCACGGTGGACCCCGACCGAGCCATGGTTACACCCACGATGGAGTCCAGCTGGACCCTTGCTGCACCTGCGGTGGGACCCGGCTGGGCCACTGCTGACCCCAACGCCATCTTGGCCATGGACCAGCCGACCCGTATGAGCACCCAAGCAAGGAGGTGGTCGATCACTGGCACCCTGGACTGGGACCGGGTGCCCCCAACAACTGCCTTGACCGGAACCTCGGTGGCCTCTGGTTGCAGACCTGGATTCACGGTCTCGTCCGGCATTGGAGGATTCTCTCCGGCGACTCTGGAAGAGGACTCAGAAAGAGAGAGGGAAGGGTCAGAGTCGCCGGCAGCAGCAGAGCCCGGCGAAGGGAGCTCAGGTGCAGCATTTGGCTGCAGCTGGCTTTTCTCACCTAAAGCTAGGCAAAAATGCTCAATTATAGAAAGGAGAAAGACAAAAGAGAGCACTTGCCTTAGCTCAAGCTCTACCGCTGTCCAGAACTCCAGCGAGCCAGGCGATGTCTTCTCAGGTTCTTCTCAGGTTCAGCCTCCGCGAGGTTCCGCTTAGGTGCCAACTCTGCTGTGGCGGCTTCCACAGCAGGCGTGATGGTCTCTGCAGTCTTCATTCTCCCAGCTGCCATGATCCACGCTGGTGACTCCTCCGGCGTGGCGGCTGGGACCTGGTTCACCACGGCTACGAGAGGACATCTCTCCCGGACCTCTGACTCCTCCTGATCCAGACTGCTCGGCTCCGGTTCCAGCAGGCACACCAAGGGAAGAGGAGAGAGGGCTAGTGAACAGTTATAAACAGCAGCAGGTGGGGAGAGCTCAGGAGACTGCTTTTCCTGAGCCTCCCTACCGGGAATCAGGCAAGGCATTTCATTATTAGTGTGAGTCAAATGAAAACGTACTTACCTTTTTCCCCGGTTAATGGTATTGAGTGCAGCTGCTGCTGTTCGGACGTCTTCACCCGTCCGTCCGGGAAAGGTGGTGCTAGGCTCCTTGATAGAAGGTATGGGAGCCGCCCCTCTCGCCTCAGGAACGGGAAACCCCGGTGACGAAATCAGGCGCCGCCCTGCTGCCGGAGAACAAACTGAGGGGGAAGACCTCACAGCGGATGCAGAAGGAGATCCTGCAGACGAGCCCAGTTACCCCCGCAGATGATCCACTGTGGGGGTAACTGGGCTCGGTGTGGGAGCAGTTGGAGGGGCTGGATTGATCCTCCGGGATTCCGGGTGATGCTGAAGACGCCGACCTGGTGGCTGCCATCCTGACACGGTGGACGGAGGAGAGGAAAAGATGACCGCCGGCGGAGAAGGGCGTCTCTGTTTGGGCTTCGTCTGGGAAGCCCTTCTCTTCAGGTCGGGGAAAGCCTGCTCGAGCGCGAAGACTCCGGAGAGCAGCTCGGTGTACTCAGGTTAATTCCAGAGGCCCCGGTGAGTCCTCAGGATCCGGATGACTCCGTCGAGGCAGGCTAACCGATCTCCGGGACCGAAGGAGTCGTGCGCTTCCTCCAGGAGCTCCCAGATTCCCCAGACCGCCCGCTGCTCCTCCGTGCTGGGCTGTCCTGCTGCCCATCCATTAAACCCAGTGTGGGAACAGCTTGACCAGGACATGACGCTCCGAGCAGGTGGGTGACAAAACACAAAAAATGAGCAACACGTTACTTACTGCTTGGACTTCTTTTTCGGTGGCAACTTACTGTCATGTCCTCTGCGCAAACTGCGCAGCGAACATATGAAATGGCAGCGAGCCCAAAACGCAGAGTAAGTAACGTGTTTATTTACAGTGGAAAATGTACAAAAATGTCCAAATAACAGTCACAGTGAAAAAGGGAAGACAACCAGCTTCAAGGTCCATTGGCAGGGGAGAACGCCTAGCTCCTAGCCTAGGAGCGGAGGGAAAGGCAAAAAATAACTAGACTTACACTAGTGTTGGAGCAGAAAGGCTCTGAGAGAACAACACGATTCAATCCTGGGGAAAACCAACAGATGCAAGCCTGGATGTCCAGTGTTGACATTGTTTAAGTTGCCACAACGACTGGTCACACCGCCACGCTATTTATACAGAATCTCTAATGATGGCGACTGGACCCAGCTGTATGGCATGAATGATAATTGGATGAATGTGTGTGAGCGCATGTGTGAATGTATGAATGTTCATGAGTGTGTAAGTGTGTATGTGGTGATGAGACACCTCCGGTGAATGTCTGGTGAGAGGAGGAGGAGACATGGCCATAGAACTGTCAGAGAGCGAGGCTCAATCTGACCGCTGAAATTAATAATCAATAATTAAACCCAACAGCCATGAGTCATGCTTGGGGTGATGACCCTGAACATGACACCGCCTTTATTTGTAAAGCACTTTAAAAACAACCACAGCTGACACAAAGTGTTGTACATAAAAACATAAGAATTAAAAACAATAAAATGCAACTAAAAAATACAATACAGCACAAATAAACAGTAATCATAGATAAAAGCAACAAAAACAAGTAAAATCATATGTCTCAAAGTGGGTCAAAAGCCAAAGAATAAAAAAATAAATACAATAAAATAAATACAAATTTAAAATTTAAAAAACCCTAATTATACCCTAATTATGGGCCACTACAGGACATCACATCATTGTCATGGTTTCTCCCTGCAGTGCACTGGGGTTACACGTGCAGTTATTCTAGTTGCATCACCTCTAACCCTGATCCTACCGAGTGGGGTCCGAATTGACCCCACACATATGTTCTTATGCACAACATGGACATATTATCGATCACAGCTATCATGCTTTCTGACTTTGTTTGTCATCATCTGTGAATCACAAAAAATAAATCTGATTTAAAATACAGTTTTCTTCTGTACTGTCAGTTCAGATTTTTCATTGGGGTCCGATCGGACCCCAGGGAAAAATATGATGTTAATGATATTAAATGTATGAATTTTGTGTTATATTTCAATGAATGATGGCTCAACGAGGTAGACCTTGCCATGCAAATATGCAAATACTTTGCCATTGTAGCAAAGTAGCATTGTATACTAGCATTGTATTCTGTAGGCCCTACAGAACACATGCACAACAATGGCAAAGTATTTGCATTTCTTGTACCAATTAAGAAGTGAAATTAGATAATTTCCCACAAAAACCTGAACACACCAGGGCACACTGGTTGAAAAACACATTACAACCGGGCTACTCGTGCTGAAAGGCAGGCAACCGACAAACTAGCCCCATTCCGGGATTTTTGGATCATGTTTCAAGCACAACTCGTTGTTTTAACCAAATAAAACATTTTAAGTGAAAAAACTACTTTGGTATTGCTTAATAATCCAATTAACAGTTAAATTTTGTGTGGGGTCCAAACGGACCCCACTTGGTACTATTTGTATGTAAAATATGTTGGTAGGATGAGGGTTAAAAGTGCTCAAATCCTCATATAGAAGTAGGTGTTAAAAACCATGCGCACGCTCATTCAGCTCGAGTTTGCTCTGCTCTCACGGCATATTTTCACAACCACTGTGAGACACTCTTTCCACTACTTCCCATGTCTCTGCCAACATGAAGTACTATTGCACCAATGACACATCCATTTCCTGTAAAAAGGCTTTTGTCCATATTAGGGATGGGCATTCGGTGAAATTTTCTTCACCGATCGTCGGGAGAATTAATGATTAATAATCGGTTAATCATTAACATTTTTAGGTACGTAACAAGGCAGGTAGACTACATTAGAACATCAGGTGCACGGAGAGCCGCCCAACTCAAATCCACCTCTCTCTCTCAAATCTCTCTCTCTCTGTTCGCTGTTCTCGTGTTGGCTCGCTCGGGAATCTCGCAAGCTGATTGGCCGAGACGTTTCACCCCGCAAGCTGATTGGCCGAGACGTTTCACCCCGCAAGCTGATTGGCCGAGACGTTTTACCCAGCTTCTGTGCCGCTCGCCACCCAACAAACGAAGACCGCATTCATTGCTCTATCGCTCGTGTTACTTAGTCTAGCTGCTCGGAACTTTTTGCTGTTCTCTTGTGCCATTTTGTGTGAAATAGTCTTCCCGTCGAGCCACTACGCCGCCTCCTGCTGCTTCTCTCGATGATTCTGCGCCTCTAGCACCTGAGGAGCAGTAAAGCTCTCATTAACCTGTGCAGTAAATCATTTTCATCTTGAGTTACGTATCTTGTTATAAGAATAAAAGAGTTCTAAAAACATATTTATGTACACTTTATTTACATCTACGTATGTATGTACACTTACACACACACACGTGTGTGTGTGTCTTCTACCGAATCTTCATGACCTTCTCAATAAAGTTTCTGAAAAAAAAAAAAGAATCTTCACGACCGCCATTACTCAGCGCGCAACCACTGTTGGTGGTTTCTTCGCGTAATAAGGGTGTTCCATGGACCCTGTCGATGAGGTATATTTGTATGCTGCATTGCAGTGATTGCAGTACACCTGGTCATTTTTTAAACTGAAATGGTCCCACGCAACACTTCGCCGTAACCGCTTCATGATTTGGCGATTGCCCTACGGAAGCGCGCATGTATCAACTGAGGCACGCCAGGGTATGGCGATGGTGTAATGTTGCCCCCTGGTGCCCAAATTTTGCCATTGCATTGTTTGAGGACGGCTGTGCACTAGGCCTAATAACCTCGGATTGTTTAAAAAAAAAAAAACGGTTTGGTCGACGAAAATGAACTTCCGTCGGTGAATTCTTAATGATCAATTATCGGTTAATCGGTAAAATTATGCCCATCCCTAGTCCATATATATTCCATAGTTTCTAAAGGATGGGAAAACAAGACTGGGCTGGATGAGCACAGTGAATATTTTTTTATTGTCCTGCCATATTCATTTAAACTTGTAATGTCTTGCAACATTTTAAAATACTTGATCATCTGCAGGCATTTTCTCAACACTCAGAGACACACCAAGCATGGTAGAAGCTAACATTCTGCCTGCTGATGTGTTTTGCATGGGTGCCACAGTTTTGATATATGTTGGTGGTTTATAAGTAGAAACTTGGCTTGTGGTTTAGTCGGTTGATGCATGCAGTATGGGTCACATTGAAATTGATTTAAACTTTAAGTCCATGCTTAACTAATGAACTCAACAATTTGAGAAAAAAAAAAAAAAAAAAAAAAGTTGGCGGCGCGCCTAGACGCAGCGGCCCCTCTTGGTATCAGTGAGTGTGAGAGTTTTAATCATCCCAGACGTACATTCTGTAAAACTTACAACCGTGAGACCTTATTAAACAACAAGGTACTGCACGCTGCAAGAATCGCGGCGATCGGTTGTGATTTGGACATTCTACGCCAGCATGGAATTTTGGCGGAGTCCCCGCTGGAAGCTACTCGGGAGAGGAGGAAGCGGAAGCGGAGCGAGCGCAGGCAAAAGCGAGGAAAAAGGGCCGGGATCCATGCTAGGCTAAAGGCTAACCCCTCCAGACCAGCGGTACCGTCGCTTCTTCTATCAAACGTCCGCGCCCTCGAAAACAAGGTAGACGAGCTGCGTTTGCTGAAAGAAACCCGGAGAGAATGGAGGGACTGCTGTGTGTTTGTTTTCACCGAGACATGGCTCCACGACAACATTCCTAACGAGGCCATTCAGCTGGAAGATATGGCGATGTTCCGGGCCGACAGGGAAACGGCGAGCTCCGGTAAGAGCCGGGGGGGTGGGCTATGCATCTATGTTAACAAGAACTGGTGTGTTAATGCCACGTTAGTGTCTAAACACTGCTCTCCGTTGGCGGAGTTCCTTATTGTTAATTGTCGGCCTTTTTATCTGCCGAGGGAATTCAGCAACGTGTTTGTAGTTGGTGTTTACATAGCGCCGAGCGCTAACGCTAAAGCTAATGCTAAGAAGGCACTCGGGGAACTGCACAATGCAATCAGTAAAATCCAAACGTCACACCCGGACAGTTTTGTGGTGGTTGCGGGGGATTTTAACCACACCAGCTTAAAGACTGTACTCCCCAAGTTTAAACAATGTGTAGACTTTAAGACCAGAGGAGAGAATATGTTGGACTTAGTGTACACAAACACAGATGCATATAAAGCGTTACCCCGCCCCCATCTCGGCCGTTCTGATCACATGTCCGTGATGCTGGTTCCTGCCTACAAACCTTTATTGAAGCGCAGCAGGCCAGCAGTGAAACAAATCAGGATTTTGCCAGAGAGTGCAACCTCTGCACTGCAAGACTGTTTTCATCACACAGACTGGAGGATCTTCAAAATAGCAGCCTCCCAGGAAGACAGGACAGATGTGGAGGAGTATGCTGATTCGGTCACCAGCTACATCGCGAAGTGCACAGAGGATGTCACTACAGTGAAGACCATCACTATGCGGGGTAATCATAAGCCCTGGATGACTGCAGAGGTGCGCTCGCTGCTTAAAGCCAGAGATGCAGCGTTCAGAGCGAAGGACAGGATTGCCCTCCGCTCAGCCAGGTCTGCGCTTTCAAAGGGAATTAAGGTGGCAAAGCGCGCCTATGCGGAGAAAATCCAGGGACACCTCTGTGACACTAGGAACACCAAGCAGATGTGGCAGGGAGTTCGGACACTGACGGGCTTTAAGTCTAGGCAGGGGGTCGATGATGACGACGCTTCGCTTCCAGACAGGCTTAACGACTTCTTTGCACGTTTTGAAGCATCAAACTCGACAATCAGAGGGAGGGCCGGCCCACTCCCACCATCGGTCGGACCAGCTTTTACCATTAACATAGCGGACACACGGAGGACCCTATCCAGAATCAACCCACGCAAAGCTGCAGGTCCAGACAACATTCCGGGACGTGTGCTCCGAGACTGCGCGAGTGAGTTGGCGGATGTCCTGACTGACATTTATAACATCTCCCTGAGTCAGGCCATCGTTCCCAGATGCTTCAAGACCTCTATCATTGTACCGGTGGCAAAGAAACCAGTGGTGTCATGTTTGAATGACTATCGTCCTGTTGCACTTACACCAATTGTGATGAAGTGTTTTGAACGGCTTGTCAAACCACACATCACAGCCTGCCTCCCTGCATCACACGACCCGCTCCAGTTTGCATATCGTTCAAACCGCTCCACGGAGGATGCTATAGTCACCACCCTACACTCTGTCATCACCCACCTGGACCAGAAAGACACCTACGCCAGACTCCTGTACATTGATTTCAGTTCAGCATTCAACACCATTATTCCCCAGAGACTGACAGAGAAATTACTCCTTCTCGGTCTGAACACCGCCACATGTCTCTGGATCCTGGATTTCCTGACTGAGAGACCTCAGTCTGTCCGGGTTGGAAACAACATCTCCAACTCTGTCACGCTGAGTACCGGAACCCCTCAAGGCTGTGTACTCAGTCCACTGTTGTTTACACTTCTAACACATGACTGTGTATCCAAACACGAGGGGAACCAGATTATTAAGTTTGCAGATGACACCACGGTGGTGGGACTTATTCAGAGGGATGAGGAATCAATGTACAGGGAAGAAGTGAGAGACTTGGAGGGCTGGTGCAGGGAGAACAATCTGGTGCTCAACGTGGACAAAACAAAGGAGATGATTATCGACTTCCGGCGGTCACAGCCTGAGCACGTCCCCCTCAGCATCGGCGGCCGTTTAGTGGAGAGAGTAGAGAACATCAAGTTCCTCAGAGTGCAGATCTCGCAGGACCTGACCTGGAGCAAGAATTCCTTGGAGATCAGGAAGCGAGCTCAGCAGAGACTACACTTCTTGAGGAAACTCAAACAGGCCTCTCTCCCCATCTGCATCCTCAGGACCTTCTACAGAGGTGTGGTGGAGAGTGTTCTGACGTACTGCATTGCTACATGGTACTCCAGCTGCAGTATGTCAGACAAAAAAGCCCTGCAGAGGATAGTCAAGGGGGCGGAGAGGGTAATTGGAGTCTCCCTCCCCTCTGTCCAAGAACTTTTTCAGAACCGTTGTAGGAGCAGGGCACTGAACATTGTCAAGGACCGTTCTCACCCTCTGCATAAACACTTTGAACTTCTTCTATCTGGTAAACGATTCCGGAGCATCAGAGGCAGAACCACCAGACTGATCAACAGCTTCCTCCCACAAGCTGTCAGGATGCTGAACAGCTGACCCGGAATCTCACATACACACTACTGCACCTATGGACATTTTGTATATTATAGTTAGTTATTCTTTTTCCCCAAGTATGTCTCAGGGATGTGTGAATGGATGGGGGGGTGGGAGCTATGTGGGAGTGTGTCTTAATCATGCTGCTTCTTATATGGATGCCGAGAGAAACGCAATTTCATCTTGCCTGCACTACAGTTGTATGTACAGCAATATGACAATAAAGTTTGATTTGATTTGATTTGATTTGATTTTATATAATCTACTAGCAAAAAGTTTGAAATATCTTACTTTTAATTTCAATTTGTGTGATATAAAGACAATCAAATATATAAACTGTCATGTGTTTGCATCTGTTTCTTAATTAGTGCATTTTTAAAATGTTTTTAAATCTCTATTAATCAACTGCATCAATTATTAAGTTTTGGTACACTGTTATATTTTCTGTAAGCTAAGACAAAATAAATGCTGATGCAGTCACAAAAATGAAGATGAGTCAGATGCTTGCAGGCCCAAAACCACTGCTGTGTGAACAGGTGGTAGAACTACCAGTCCTCATATCAAACTGTTTCAGGTTGCTCACACTTCAGCTCTTTCAGAAGAACTAGACAGTGGAAACTGAAATGGAACGGATAATTTATATATCTATATCAAATAAACAGAAACAGTAAAAACACAAAATAAGCTGACAATTCTATCAGATGTCATGAAGCTGTGTGATAATTTCTGTTCTGCTTTTTTTTTAAAAAGAGCTCTGTGGAAAATATTTTGCCAAAATGCCCAGAATGAACTTGATTGTAATGTAGAATTGTTTGTTTGCTTGTTGATTTTTTAAAAGGTTTTTTAAAGGTCAAAGATGCCCAGCTCATTTACTGCATGTTGCAGAAATGAATAATTAATGAATAATTAATGACATAGAATTACAATTTTCATTCCTGCAGTGGAAACCTTCTACATTTCAGTTCCTTAGGGGGAAGGAAACAGTTTAAATGTTGTTATTATTTCAGATACCTATCACTAATTGTGTAATTATATTTTAGCTCATTTCCATATGGGCAAACCAGGAAAAAAAAATCAAGCACGTGTCCGTCACTGCCTCTGAGGTGCACCAAAGAGCAAATGGATTTACGCATATGCAGTCATCTATTATGAAAGAGACAGGAGATAACTTTGGGATGACTGACAAGCAGCAGCTGGGAGGGAGGATAACACAAACCTGACATACAGCATCACAGTAACACAGGTGTCAGTCACAACAGCTAATTAAAACAAAGCCAGCAGTACATTAAAAATGATTAATGAATGCACTGCCGGTCTCATTTCTGTTATTTATTACTTATCTGTAGTACTTTATAATACAGCCCCCAAAGTATAACCTAATTATGGGGCAAGTACTATGTAGTTAACCGGAGTGGTGGCCTAGTTGGTAGAGCATCCACCCCACAACCGGGAGGTCATGAGATGGGATTTGAACCCACGATTTGAACCCCACCCCCACCCCCCACTGTAGCTTTCACTACTCACAGTAGCTGTGTGGCCTGGGGTCAGCGAAACAGAGATAGGCACCGACCCATACACCATATGGTGTCCCACATGCTGTGGAGGGTTGGGGGGGGGGTACTATGTAGTTATGATGTGAACACCACAAAAGTTCTGCATAAATATAGCATAAGTGTAGTGTAACTGTAGGGTACGTATGGCATAAGGATGACATTTGGCATAAGTATTGTGTAAGAACTACATAATTACAGTGTAACTGTAGTTTAAGTACAGATTATTAACTGTATTCTTCCTTAAGTTTAATACGATGTAGTTACAGTGTATAAGTATAGTGTACAATAAGTGCAGCTTGAGTACAATTAATTATATCATAATTACACCATATTTATGCCATACTTTTGTATAAGGCTTGTCAAAGTAGAGGAAGCATTCACCACACCCCTGTACTTAGACCATACCCACACCATATTGATGTTATACTTATGTCCTACCTATGTTGTGCTTATGTCATTTTTTTTTGTATATGTTAGAATAATTTTGAATTTAAATTATTCAAAGTCAGATAATCAGGCGGAAAGTTGAACTTATGTACATTTATTACAAAAATATATTAGGAGTCACCCCAATGGCCACCTTAGGAGAGGAATTACAAAGCACAGCATTCAGACAAGCTTAGAATCCCTAAAGCTTACATTCTTCTAAGTCTGATATATATAGGTAGGGGAGGATGGGATGAGAGAGGAGGAAAGGAGAAGGACAGACAGAAAGTCCTGATAACTGAGCTTATCCAGGCGGATGTCACAGACACTCTGGTGACAAGAATGCAAATCTAACAGAATGTCCATAAAACACTAATCTATATAAGATGAGGAGTTCCTGTGCATTCCTGTGACCCGAAACAGGACATGTCAAAGAGATTATAGTAAATGGCTTAGATCATTCCTTACGCATGTACTAACCCTGTACTGATCTTCAGTCTGAACTCTCTGAAATTGCTCACAGAAACATGCCAAGAAAATATAAACTTATCCTATATGTAATGCACATATAAACATTAAACATGGCATGTGAAAGGTATGATACTTCTCAAATATAATAATACATTATTAATATCAATAATAATGTAGATAATATGGAATTCTTCTATCAGTATACTTCAGTAATCCCAGAGGGAAATTCAGGGCATCCACCTATACTCTCCTCTGATACAGATCAGAGGAGGCCTGTTACATGTAGTTAATGACATTTTACTACTGTGTGCTCCTGGCTTCTAATCACAGATCAGCAGAGCAGTTACCAGCTTTAAAGGATGTGAGTTCAGAAAAAACAAGAACCAAAAAAATGCTTTTGCAAATATTTTCTCTCTTTCACTTCTTCTAGCTGCAGTGAAGACTCATGTATTACGGCATGAGCTCTTAAGAAGTGGAAAGTTGGGGGGGGGGGGGCTGTAGACAAAAAAAAACAACTAAATTGGCATTTTTGGTTTTCATTTGTCTTTAAGAATGCTCAGCCAGTTATGAAGACAATCTTTAAAGTGTTTTTACTGATATTTTGCTCTCACATACAGTAGATCTAGAAGTCAGGGATACACACACACACACACACACACACACAGGTGTACGCACACATACGCGCACACACACACAAATGTGGATAAAGAAAAACAAAATAGGAAAAAATAAGACAATTCTCTCTTTGTATTTATTCTGATATTTGAAATTATTACATCAGCACTTCTGTTTTGTTACTGCCAAAATATAGATCACAACTGAAAACAGGTAAACCCATAAAAAAGCCTCTCAGAGTCTGGAATAAAGAAGCAACTGAATCACTGAGACCTTGTTTGGAATTGACAGACTGGGATCTATTCTTCAATGACTGTGGCAGTGATTTTAACATGTTGACAGATGTGCTCACCAACTATATCTTATTCTTTGAGGACACTGTCACTCCCAGCCTCCATATAATAATGCACCCAAATAATAAGAAATGGGTTACAAGGGACATGAAAATCTGCTTGGTCCAAAAGAAAAAAGCTTTTCTACAAGGAGACAAGCTGAGGGTGAAGGAACTACAGAAAGATTTTGGGAGGATGGCGAAGCTGGCTAAAATAAATTATAAGAATAAGGTGGAGCAGAAATTAACATCAGGAAGTAGCAGGTTTTAAACATCATGATGGGCAGAGCCTCAAAACCTCCCACGTTCAACTGCCCAGACCCCATTTCCTTTGCAGAGCAGCTTGACATCTTCTTCATCCATTTTAACACCAGCAGCACACCAACCACCTTGACCTCCCCACCTTCAATCTCCCCCCATGAACCCCTTATCATTGAGGAGCAACTGGTGACGTCCATCTTGCATAGAGTCAACCAATACAAAGCCCCTGGCTCTGATAGGCTCAAGGCAGGGTCCTCAAAGAATGTTCCATTCAGCTAGGTTGGGTCCGCTCCAGACTTTTTCAGCATTTCTTGGATTCTGGATGTGTCCCTGATCAGTGGAAGGAATCTACCAACATCCCAATCCCCAAAAAGACTCATCCTAAAGACCTGAAAGACTACAGACAAGTGGCCCTGAACTCTGTGTTCTGTAAATGTATGGAGCAAGTGGCGTGTGACTTTTTGACCAACACATCACACAGACTGGATCCCCTCCAATTTGCCTATAAGGCAAAACAGAGTGTAGAGGATGCATGTGTTACACTTTTAGATATTGTCACCAAATAACTGAACTCTTCCCACCCACACACACGGATTTATTTATGGACTTTTCTTCTGCTTTTAACACTGTACACACAGACACCTTGCTACATCACCTGACAGACCTGCAGGTTCACCCAGCATTGATTTTATGGATTCAGAGTGTTATATATGACAGGCAACAACAGGTGTTTTTAAATGGTTTTACATCTAGCAAGTTGATTTTAAACACAGGTCTTCCTCAAGGTTGTGTTTTATCACCAGTTTTGTCCTCTGTGTACACAAACAACATCTCCTGTGACAGTGAAGGAATGACTCTTTTTAAATATGCAGATGACATGGTCCTGGTGGCTCATCTGATAGACAGTACTGCGCTGACCTGCTATCAGCAGGCGGTCAACGATTTAGCTCAGACTTTTAATCAAAACTTTCTGTAGTTAAACACCACAAAGACTAAGGAGTTGTGCTGTGGGAGCAAAGAGAAACTTTTAACTACTCTCTTTACACCCCTCAGTATCCAGGGTCAGTTCAAGTTTTTAAATGTTTGGGAAAACAGATAGACTGCAGCCTGTCTTTTGCACACCATGCTGACTCTGTTTATAAAAAAGTACAACAATGCCTCCACTTGCTGAGGAACTGAGAACTTTTAACAGGAACTCTGATTATATTGGCATGTTATCTCTATATGCTTTATTTTTATGTTACTAACATAACTATAATATTATTTTTTTGAAAATAATTCCCAGTTTTATATATTTTTAAAAAACTTTATTACGATTTTTGTTTACGTCGCAATGCATTCTGGGTAGTGACGTAGAATGGTTGCAGCCGTTTTTTCTGTCTTATACAAGCCAAGAAGCGAAGCTCCTAACTACTGCCATTTGTCAGTGAAAATGCTACATTGCGCGGCTTTTGGATGTAATTTCCAATCAAAGGGAAATAAAGAGAGCGGGGTGAGCCTCCATAGCTTTCCTAAAGAGGGAAAGTGGAGGAAAAAGTGGGGCGGCAGCGGCTCAGCAGGTCGTCTAATAACCGATGGTTGGTGGTTCGCAATCACGCCTCTCCCAGATATCTGCGTTGTGTCCCTGGGCAAGACACTTCACCCGCATTGCCTCCAGTGCCCTTAACACGGGTATGAATGTGTAAAAATGTTTAAATGCTCGGTGGTGGCCGGAGAGGCCGTTGGCATGGATTGGCAGCCACATTTCCCTCACTCTGAGTCTGTGATCACGCGCTGTAGCGCATGCCTGATAAAGCTGACATATGTATTAATCACGCTGTGATAATAGCACAATATCGCTCAAAGCGCGCGCATGAGACATGTCTGTGATCGCACGCTTGTATTGACCATTCCTGCCTTTTCGTATCCTAACCGTGGTTTTGGGACGCAGGGGAGATGTATCTTCCTCCGCGGTTTAATTCCGAGTAAACCTCACTCTTGTGGTACACAGAAGCACAGGCCGTTTTGCTGAAGCGTTGGGCTTTTATTTATATACCGCACTGTTGTCAGCAACAAATTCTACCTGCTCCGGTCGACCGCCTCTTTCTACTTATCCGCACCAAATCACACACCGTTCGCCCACACACCCAGGGAGAGGGGCGGGGGGCGCGCCTCTGCTGCGCAAACGCCATCACTCACTCACGTCCACGCACCGAGCTGCTGCCCCATCCAAACACACGCACCAGACAATCCCACAACACTTGATAGAGCTGACATAATGTATTAATCACGCTATGATAAGCACATCATCGCGCTTTGCGCACGAGCGTGCGCTTTGCGCACCAGTGTGGCCGGATGAAATAAGGGAAACCCAGTGTTGAGGCACGGAATAAGTGCAGGCAGGACACTGCGAAACTGAAGTTTAAAAGGGTGTTTATTTCATCCTCCAGCACGGATGCTCACTCCAGCGCTTGTGGAGCGAGCCCTTTTTTTTTTTTATTTACTTATTTTGACCCATAGGTAGATTGTTTTGCAGTCATGGTGACAATCCACCAGCGCCAGTCGCTGCGTTGCGCAAGCGCCCCTTAACTCCCTAACCTGCATGTTTTTGACATGTGGGAGGAAACTGGAGAAATCCCGGAGAGTAAAACCCACGCAAACACGGGAGAACATCTAAACTCCACACAGATCACGTGGCCGGGGGCAGGATCGACACCACGATCTCCGCGATCCCCCGGCCGAGGGTAAACTGTGCTGCCTCAGTGCTAACCACTGCGCACTGTGGTTAGACAAAATAAGTAATAAAAAAAAAAGGCTCGCTCCACAGCGCTGGAGTATGAAATAAACACCCTTTTAAACTTCAGTTCGCAGTGTCCTGCCTGCAATTATTCCGTGCCTCCACACTGGGTTCCTTTATTTCATCCGCCACACTGGTGTGCAAAGCCCACGCTCGTGCTCTTTGAGCGATATCATGCTTTATCACAGCGTGATTAATACATATGTCAGCTTTATCAGGCATGCGCTACAGCGCGTGATCAGAGACTCAGAGTGAGGGAAATGCGGCTGCCAATCCATGCCAACAGCCTCTCCGGCCACCACCGAGCATTTAAACATTTTTACACATTCATACCCAGTGTTATAGGCACTGGAGGCAATGCGGGTGAAGTGTCTTGCCCAGGGACACAACGGCAGGATATCTGGGGAGAGCGTGATGCGAACCGCCAACCATCAGGTTATTAGACGACCTGCTCTACCTGCTGAACCACTGCCGCCCCACTTTTTCCTCAACTTTCCCTCTTTAGGAAAGCTATGGAGGCTCACCCCGCTCTCTTTATTTCCCTTTGATTGGAAATTACATCCAAAAGCCACGCAATGTGGCATTTTCACTGACAAATGGCAGTAGTTAGGAGCTTCGCTTCTTGGCTTGTATAAGACAGAAAAAACGGCTGCAACCCTTCTACCGTCACTACCAGAATGCATTGCGACATAAACAATAATGGCGATTTACATCGTATAAAGTTTTTTAAAAATATATAAAACTGGGAATTATTTTCAAAAAAATTATATTATAGTTATGTTAGTAACATAAAAATAAAGCATATAGAGCTAACATGCCAATATAATCAGAGTTCCTTTTAATGTCAGCAGACATACTGTATTTTAATTCTGGTTTGCTTTCATTAATTGATCCATTCTTTTCTTTTAACATTTCATCTGGTACAGTTCCCTCTTTCATCAAGTACAAAACAAAGCTTTCCCGTATAGTTAATCAGGCTAGCAAACTCATTGGCTCACCACAGACACCACTGTCTGAACTGTATCAGCGCTCTGTGATCAGGAAAGCAACCCTGATCACAGAGGACCCACCTCGCCACCTTCATCACTCTTTTCAGTTACTGCCATCAGGCAGATGATATAAAGTTCCGTGGGCCCATAAATACATTTACAAGAAATCATTTATTCCCTCTGCAGTAACCATCCTGAACAAAATCAAATAGTTACCATACTGCACATGATTTTATTTGCTGTCTCCTTTTTAACCATGCTTACTTTTTAAAATTGTTTTTATCTTGTGAGTTTGAACATGTCTTGAGAGTGCTGAATGTGTTATATTGTTGTAGCCATGTCAAAGAAGAATTTCTGTCACCGACAGGGACAGACAATAAAGTTATTATTTTCTGTCTGTCTGTCTGTCAGTCTGTCTATCTATCTATCTATCTATCTATCTATCTATCTATAAAAATAACTAAAAGAAAGCACATGCAACTATTTTCTGAAGTAGCCTATAGTTTATCATATTTATGACAGTAATTTTTTTTTTCATTTTTGCTACTACTGTCACGAGGCTGAGCACAGTGTGTCACCGTGCTCAGGCTCTTAATTTATTTTTGAGTATTTGCTGTATTTTTCCTGGGTTGTGTGTTTATTTTCCTGTGTGTTGGTTTAAGATGTATTCATAGTGGTCAGTTGTTCTGTTATTCAGTCATGTCCTTATTATTATTATTATTATTATTCTGTCAGTTTCTGTAGCTTAGTGTTTATATTTTGTTTCTTTGTGACACGAGTTCTCTACCTCCTCTTCCAGACACTCCCACCTTGTCATCATTTCACATTCAGTTCACTAGTTGTCCTAGCTGTGAGCTGTCTAGTAATTATGTCAACCTGCCCGCTCATGTGACTCACACCTGCTATCACTTGTTATCATTTGTTTCTGGCTATTTAAGGACTGTTATTTCTCTCTCTCATTGCTGGAGTCTAAAAGATTCTCTCACGTCAGAACCCTATCCCCATTCTGATGTACATCCTGCCTACTCTTTTCCGTATCTGTCTGTAAGTTTGCTTTGCGCACCGTTTGGATTTTTGTGTTGGTGCACTGTTTGGACTTTTGTGTTCTTTCAATAAATATCACAGACTACAGTTCAGCATTCGGGTCTCTCCTCTCTGCCCTGAGGGGCAATTCATGACATGTACCTTGCAAGATTTAAAGTTAATAAGGTTGCTACAGTTGCAAACAGCTGCTTTCTTTTTACACGATATGTTTAAATATACTAATTTGTTCCCCCTGAATGAATTAAAATCAAATATGATAGCATATCTTAGTTCTGATCTGGTTTCTACCACCTGCTGAAAGACATATCTTGCTTTGGATTGCTTTAGTCATTTGATACTTGTGTCAACCTGCTTCTTACCAACTTCATCTTCCTGTTTGTTTTGGGAATGCAATGTTAATAAATTTTTGTCACAGCTCTTCTTTAGGCCCTTCACTGGAAAGAGTTTGATTTCTAATTTAAGTGTCCTATTTCCCATACAGACATTGACATGTTGCATTCTCTTCCATCTATTTGCTTCTCATATATTTTGCATACAGCGGGGAAAATAAGTATTGAACATGTCGACATTTTTCTCATTAAACATATTTCTGATGAAACCATTGACCTGAGATTTTCACCAGATATCAGTAACAACCCAAGTAATCCACACATAAAAAGAAATCAAGGCAGCTGTGTTCACAAAACACGTTATATTTAATAAAGTGGAATGACAGGGAATAAGTACTGAACACATGAAGAAAAGGAGGTGCAAACAGGCATAGAAAGTCAAGAAACCAGCTGAAATCCATCAGAACATAGGAATCCATCCCATCCCCCATCAGTACAAATTAATTTCAGCTGGTTGAATCCTGAATGATAGCCTTTAAAAAGGTCTGTGAATATCAGATTGTCACACCACAAAGAACTCATGAGGGGTAGAAGCAAAGAGCTCTCTCCAGACCTTCGCAACCTTATTGTTGCAAAACATAATGGTGGCATTGGTTATAGGCGCATTTCTAAACTGATGAATGCTCCAGTGAGCACTGTTAGAACCATCATTCGGAAATGGAAAGAAGATCATTTTATCATAAACCGGCCATGACCAGGAGCTCCTCACAAGATTTCTGACAGAGGAGTCAAAAAAATTATCAGAAGAGTTATCTAAGAGCCAAAGACTACTCAGAGTTCTCAGTGGGGGTCTTCCACGCCGAGGGGCCCGAGCCAGCTTGCTCGTCCGCCACTACAAAGGCAGGCTTAAGTCTGTCTATGCATACTTTCTCCCGACGACCCCCCAAGTCTAACAAAAAATGCTTGTCCGCTGTTTCCAGCACTCTGAACGGGCCATCATAGGTGGGCGCAATGGAGGGCGATGGGCATCGTGCCTGACGAACACGAACTCCACGTTCTTCAAAGTTTTTGGCACGAAAGCGCGTGGAAAACAGTGGTGGGCCGGGCCGGGCAGCGTGCCTGTGTCTGCACTATGCTGCAAACGCTGAGACGGGCAGTTGTCCGGCGCGGGATTATCTGGCAAAAATTCCCCGGGCAGCCGCAGTGGCTGAGAAAAAAACAGCTCTGCCAGGGAAGCCTCCAAATCCTCTTTTGGTGCGGAACGCAACCCCAATAAAATCCACGGCAACCGATCTACCCAATTTGCACCCGTCAGCAAAGCCCTGAGTGCTGCTTTCAGTGACCTATGAAAACGCTCGCATAACCCATTGGCCTGTGGGTTGTGCGCGGTTGTGCGATGAATTGCAACACCCAGGCTGCAGGCCATCGCGGACCAAAGGTTGGAAATAAACTGAGGGCCTATCGGATGTGATGTCCAATGGGATTCCAAAACGCACCACCCATGTTGTCAAAAAAATGCGCGCCACATCCGCGGACATGGTTGCCACCAGCGGAACTGCTTCTGGCCAGCGTGTGGTGCGGTCCACCACTGTCAGAAGGTGCGTGCACCCCTGCGATGTCAGGAGGGGGCCCACGAGGTCCACATGAACATGGTCGAATCTTTTAGCCGGTATACTAAATGGCTCCAAAGGAGCCTTAGTGTGTCTGTGCACTTTGGCTCGTTGGCACGCTACGCAGGCTGCAGCCCACTCTTTCACTTGTTTGTGCAGGCCTGTCCACACGAACTTCGCTCCCACCATTTTGACTGACGCGCGCACTCCTGGGTGCGCCAGAGCGTGAACTGACTCAAACACACGGTGGCGCCACGCGACCGGGACCACCGGGCGCGGGCGTCCTGTGGAGACGCCGCAGATTCGGGGGGGGCTTGCCGTCTTGCAGTACCCTGTTCTCCAGCCTTAACCCTGTTGGTCCAGACTGGAGCGCGCGCACGTCCGTATCGGCAATCTGCTCTGCGGCCATGGCTGTATAATCTATCCCTACGCAGACCGGGGCCACTACCGCGCGCGAGAGACAGTCCGCCACCACATTCAGTTTACCCGACACATGCTGAATATCGGTCGTAAACTCCGAGATCGCAGCCAGCTGTCTCTGCTGCCGGCCCGACCATGGTTCCGAAACCTTGGCCATCGCGATCGTCAGCGGCTTGTGGTCCACAAATGCGGTGAAGCTGCGCCCTTCCAGCCAGAACTGGAAGTGGTGTATGGCCAGGTGGAGAGCCAGCAACTCCCTGTCGAAACGCGCTGTATTTACGCTCACTGTTGCGCAAAGCTCTGCCTGAAAAAAGGGAGCGGCTGCCAAAAACTGGCGACACGTTGCTCCACGACGGCCCCCTATGGCCACGTCCGAGGCGTTGGTAGTGAGCGCTATCCGGGCCGCCGGTCTGGGTGCGCCAACAGTGCGGCGTTGCCAGGGCTGCTTTAACCTCAGAGAGACGCTGCTCTCGCTCCGGAGTCCATTCAACTCCATCCGCGGGTTTCTGTCTCTTGAGCGCGGCGTACAATGGCTGCATGAGTTGAGCTGCGCAGGGGAGGAACCGGTTATAAAAGTTAATAATCCCCAAAAATTCTTGCAGCGCCCTGACCGTCTGAGGCCGGGGGAAAGTTCGCCACGGCACGCACTTTGTCGGGCAAGGGTATCGCTCCCCCTCCGGTGAGACGCGGGTGCCCAAAAAATCAATCCCCGTCACTCCGAACTGGCACTTCACCGGGTTGATTATTAACCCGTGCTCCTCCAACCTCTGGAAAACCATCCTGAGGTGGGTTACGTGTTCTTCTTCGGACGCACTGGCTACCAGGATATCATCCAGATAGACGAACACAAATGGGAGATCGCGCAGCACCGCATCCATCATGTGATGGAACGTCTGTGCCACTCCTTTTAATCCGAATGGCATGTGCAGAAACTCGAACAAGCCGAACGGAGTTATTACCGCTGTTTTGGGTACATCCTTCGCGCACACTGGGACCTGGTGGTAACCGCTGACCAGGTCTATTTTAGAAAAAATGCGTGCTCCGGCGAGGTGAACGGAAAAATCCTGAATGTGGGGAATCGGGTAGCGGTCATGTGCTGTGGCGTTATTCAATCTGCGGAAATCACCGCACGGTTGCCACATCCCCTCTGCCTTAGGGACCATGTGTAGCGGGGATGCCCATGGGCTGTTTGAACGCCTGATGATGCCCAACCTTTCCAGGTTGGCAAACTCCTCGTGCGCTATGGCCAGTTTAGCTGCGTCCAAGTGCCGAGGTCATGCGAAAACGGGCGGCCCGGTGGTGGTTATAAAGTGCTCCACCCCGTGTTTAGCGATGGCCACCGAAAACGTCGGGACCGTGAGTGCTGGGAACTGAGTGAGCAGTGTGTGGAACTTACCGCCTGGAGCTGTGACGTTGGCTTGTGTTACTGGCCCGGCCCCTCAAGCTGTACAGGGGAGAGAGTCAAAGGACAGTGCATTAACCAGGCGCCTGTAGCAACATCAACTAGTAAACCATGTGCACACAGAAAATCAGCTCCCAGGATTGGGAAACTCAGTGCTGCTATGACAAAAGTCCACTCGTATGTACGGCCGTGTAGAGATAAAGCCAGTGTTCTCTCATCAAAGGTCTTAATGTCCGAGCCGTTTACTGCCACCAGCCCGGGGCCGCTAGGTCCTGCCAGCCGGTTGGCGTAGGTCGGCAGGATGATGCTCTTCTGGGCTCCGGTGTCTACGAGGAAACGCCTCCCTGAGCGCAAGTCCATCACGTAGAGCAGCTTGTTCTCTTCGCCGGCGGTCGCAGCTGCTACCGACTGCTGGCCTTGGCGTTTCCCGAGCGCTTGAATTGGCACGGTGGTGCACATCTGCGTGCGTTCTCTCCAAAGCGGCGGTGGTAGAAGCAGAGCGTGTCTCTCTGGTGCTCCTTGGCCCCCACTGCCACTACCGTCGGTGGCTCCTGGCCTCCTCTGGTCGTCTCGCTGGGTTCCGATGCTGTCACGTTGACTGTGAGCACTCTGCTGGTGATGATGATCCGGTCTGCCTCCTGGGCTAGCGCACGGTAGTCACGCGCGGCCAGCAACGGCGAACTGGCCAGAACCGCCCTCGCCTCCATTGGAAGGTTCTGGAGGAAAAGGTGGGCAAACAGAAAATGCCCGTCGTCCATGCCCATTAACGCCAACATCTTCTCCATCAGATTGACAGCCGAACCATCTCCTAACTCAGAACGCCTCAGGAGCCTCTCTGCTCTCTCACAGTCCGAGAGCGTGTAGCGCCGGGTCAGCGCAACCTTGAGAGCCTCGTATCTGTTGTGGGCTGGGGGCTGGTCAAGCAGGCTCGCTACCTGCTGAGCTGTGCGAGCATCCAGCGCTGCAACCACGTAGTAAAACTTGGTGTCGTCTGCCGTTATTCCCCGGAGGGCGAACTGGGCCTCGGTGTGGTGGAACCAAGAGCGCGGGTTGTGCTGCCAAAAGTCCGGTAGCTTGACTGAAACAGCGCACGCGTTGTTGGGGGTTCCCGTCCGGGCCCACTCCGGGGTTCTTGCTTAGTGTTCTATAATTCATCCAGGGTCACCAGTGTGGACAGTGTGAATAATGAGGCTGGTTTATGAGCAGACGATTTTATTACACTCTCTCATCAGTCATACACAGAAAAGCATCAAACAACCAAGCACGGTTTCTCCTTTTATTCCAACCGCTCATCTCACATCTGCATGACATTTCACATCACATTGCATGACATTTAACATCACAATACATTCACCCTTAAACCCCCCGACTCCTTCTTCCTGCCAACTCTCCATGATCTCCCTGACTATTGTCCTCCTCTGTTCACCCTCTGCATCCTGACTGAGACGCTGTCTGAGCTGACTCACCCAAGTCTCTACACTGCCAGTTTATCTTGTATTATTATTTTTGCCGCACGCTTTTTACCCTTTTGGAGAAGACCTGCCTTTTTCTCCTCCTCCCTAGCCTGTTCTTGCTGTCTATTCAACCTCTCCACATATGCATTTTTGTCTGATTTACACTACCGTTCAAAAGTTTGGGGTCACTTAGAAATTTCCTTATTTTTGAAAGAAAAGCACTGTTTTTTTTAATGAAGATAACTTTAAACTAATCAGAAATACACTCTAATATCTAATATACATTGCTAATGTGGTAAATGACTATTCTAGCTGCAAATGTCTGGTTTTTGGTGCAATATCTACATCGGTGTATAGAAGCCCATTTCCAGCAACTATCACTCCAGTGTTCTAATGGTACAATGTGTTTGCTCATTGCGTCAGAAGGCTAATGGATGATTAGAAAACCCTTGTGCAATCATGTTAGCACAGCTGAAAACAGTTTAGCTGGTTAGAGAAGCTATAAAACTGACCTTCCTTTGAGCAGGTTGGGTATCTGGAATTTTTTTTTTTTTTTTTTTTAATTTTGTGTGCTTTATTGATCCCCAGAGGGGAAATTGAGGGCATCCACCTGGATGGATGAAGCAGCCACGGTACGGCACTATCCCTTAACCATTCACACACACATTCACACCTAGGGCCACTTTAGAGTCTCCAGTTAACCTAACCTGCATGTTTTTGGCCTGTGGGAGGAAACCGGAGAAATCCCGGAGTAAACCCACGCAGACACGGGGAGAACATGCAAACTCCACACAGATCACTGTTGGTCAGGGGCTGGGATCGAACCAGGGATCCCATGGCCAAGGGTGAGTTGCTGTGCTGGCACAGTGCTAACCACTGCGCCACCCGCACCGCCCAATATTTCAAATACAAATCATTATTTCTAACCTTGTCAATGTCTTGACTATATTTTCTATTCATTTTACAACTCATGGTGGTAAATAAGTGTGACTTTTCATGGAAAACACAAAATAATTGTCTGGGTGACCCCAAACTTTTGAACGGTAGTGTATTTGGTAGGGGGCCCCCCCATATGCTCAAACAAGCCATCTCTTTGAAACCATTTTACCCATGTTTACCTCCGCCAGGCCGAAAAGGCCAGGAGGAGGTTATGTTTTTGCCAGGGTTTGTGTGTTTGTCTGTTTGTCTGTCTGTCTGTTTGTCTGTCTGTCTGTCTGTTTGTCTGTTGGTTAGCAAGATAACTCAAAAAGTTTTGGACGGATTTGCATGAAACTTTCAGGCGTTGTTGGAAATGGTACAAGGAAGAACTGATTAAATTTTGGGGGTGATCCGGTTCACCGTCTGGATACAGGAATTTTTTTAAAGCATTTTTCAACACTGTGACATAGGGCCATTTTCAACATGTGCGCAGGCGCAATGGAGGGCGCTGGTTGTCGTGTCTGCAACACAAACTCTGCGTTCTTCAACGTTTTAGGCACAAAAGCACGCGGAAAACACTGCTGGCCTGGGCCCGCCAGCGTGCTTGTGTTTGCGCGCAACTGCAAAACCTCACACGGGCAGCTGTCCGCCGACGGATTCTTTGGCAGAAATTCCCCGGCCAGCCATAGGAGCTGCGCATTTGGCAGAAATTCCCCGGCCAGCCATAGGCGCTGCGCATTTGGCAGAAATTCCCCGGCCAGCCATAGGCGCTGCGCATTTGGCAGAAATTCACCGGCCAGCCATAGGAGCTGCGCATTTGGCAGAAATTCCCCGGCCAGCCATAGGCACTGCGCATTTGGCAGAAATTCCCTGGCCAGCCATAGGAGCTGCGCATTTGGCAGAAATTCCCCGGCCAGCCATACGCGCTGCGCAATAACGAGCTCTCTGCCGGCGAAGCTTCTAAATTCTTGTTTGCCGTGGAGCGAAACCCCAAAATAATATAATATAAAACCCACGGCAACCTGTCTACCCAATTTGCATCCGTCAATGGAGGAGATGGACACAACAGCAACACTTCAGTTTATTACCTCCACCAAGGAGGCAATGCTTTTATTACTGAACCACTAATCCTATCACTATCAGATTGATTGTCATTGATTAATTGTGTGTTTATTGCACTGTCCCTGTCAAATAAACAAATAATCATTGTGAATCCAATTGCTAGTCATATGTTTACATGCTCAAGGAATCTGAAAACGTACACACAAACACTATATGGGGGGAATTGTGGCGCTTGGCGGAGGTCTGCACTCTCCGAGTGCTTTTCTAGTTTAAGCTGTTTTCGCTCTTCATTTAGTTTTTCACGACGTACGGTAGCTTTTAACACTTCCTCCATTTCCTTTACAGCATATCCCAGACTACTCAAAGGGTATTCAGAGCTGTGTTTATAATTATCCATTTTATCGTTGTCTTTATCGTTATCCAGTTTTGTTGCCATTTTAATCCAACCATCTTTAAATGCTATGGTCTACTATCAATATCTTATAACATAAAATGTAGTTATTATAATGATCTTATTTATCTCAACTTTTTCACACCAACTTTTCCACAATTTTTAAAACTCTTTGCAGTAAGACCAACTGTATTTCAGAGACGCGCTCGTTGCAATTTCTCTAGGAGTTACAACCTTTTGGTCTGAGCTAAATACGCTAGGGGTGCCAACTCTATTTTTTGAAATCAAGCAATGATTTCAAGGGGTTAAAACCTTTTGGCAAAGCTATGCATCAGCCAAGTAACACTTCTTTTTCGGCAACCCTATATCAGTTACTTCAGGGTCTAAACCTTTTACCCAGGCTATGCAATGCTCAATGGGGCAGCTCTACTTTTTGGTGGCCCTACAGGATTTTTTTTGTCTTTTTCTTATTGTCCACCTCGGAGTTTAAACCTCTTGCCCAAGCTATCTCCAACTCTACTTTCTGGAACAGTACTAACATGTATAACTTATCCCACGGGGTTAAAACCGTTTGGAGATTTCCTTATCAAACTCAGTAAATATTCCTTAAAAACAACATATCATAGACCATATCTCAGTTTCATTCTACAAATAAAATCACACATGCATGAATATTTAACCTCTACAGAAAGGTCTGTCCCCGAAGGGACAGGCAGAAATTTGTTGAAAAAGGTTTTCTGCTTACCTTTTATAGTTTTGCAGCCGCCGAACTGTAGAGAAAAAATCATCACGCCGTCTACAAAACTAAAATTTAGCCTCGTAACTGGGAGGAAACACCAAATTGTTACGTTAAAAATATCTTAACCCCCAGTTCTTTTATACGAAGGCCAAATAACCAGACTGAGAGATGAAGTACAATTTCACTTATTTTACTGAAGCTGAGATATAGTACAGGCAGCACTGGAACACAGCTCTTTAGGCAAAACCACAAGAGAGTGCTCCCAATATCTGGGTCCTACACTTTTTATAAAACTTCCCCACTCCCCATGCAAGGGGGGGGTGGTTTCCTCATTTGTATCAGTAATTTTCCATCATGTGTACATTCCTGCTGAAAGCAGAAGTGATCCTAACTGTTTCCAACAAGTAGGTTATAGGGTGTAACCTAAAAACAGCTATGTAGCCTACGAAGCAAGCAGATAAAGTGTGTGAAAGGTCATTGTTGCAATCTTAACTGACATTTCTGAGAAATACGATTGCTACATGGAATTTTGGTCAGGTCAGGCATTGGCTTGCTTGCTACCGGATAACCATGAAAACCGGTACTACCTGTCTCATGGGTCGGGCCGTTGGCAACTCAACCGGCATCCCCGCCCTTCCGAGGGCGTGGAAGGTGAAACAGGGCATCCTGGCAGAACTAAAAACAATATCTGTCACAAGTCTGTGGTGGACCATTCCCAGTTACACAGGGTGAGACTGGACATCCTGGCAGATAACCACATCTGTCACAAGGTCTGTAGTGGACTGTGCCAGTCGGTGCATTGTGACATGCACTACACAAAGAGCAGAGATAAACAAACCTATCATCTGGTCAGTCACTGCAACAGATACTGGAGTCAGTTTGTCTTGGCTTGTCCTTGCCACTGATATTACCTTTATCTGCCAAGAATGTGCTGCTAGTCCAGCAAAAGCTAGCAGTACTCAAATACTTTGCAAACAGTTTCATGAAATGGTCAATCAGAAAGCAACTCATACCGGCTCAGACGCCGCCCGGGCTTACAAGGTCCACGCTGATCTGTTCACACTCCGACAGGCAGCGAAAAGTAAGCTAGGAGCAGGAAGACAAAAGAAGAGGAAAACAGCAACCTTGTGTGTAGCAGAATGGAATGTACGCACTCTGTTGGACAGAACAACATCACAGTGCCCAGAAAGACAGACCGCGCTTGTGGCCCTGTAGACATAGCTGCACTTAGTGAAACAAGATTGCCTGGATATGACAGCTTGGAAGACCATGGGTACATCTTCTTTTGGAGTGGGAGATCAACTCAAGAAAGGAGAGAAGTAGGAGTGGGCTTTGCAGTTAGAAAGGAGATAGTAGCAATGCTTGATGAGGAATCAGTGCCAATCAACGACAGGATAATGACTATGAGACTCCCACTACAGCGGAAGATGTATGCCACACTCATCAGTGTATATGCCCCAACAATGACCAACACAGAGGAGGTGAAGGAAGAGTTCTACAGTGATTTACGTGAGACTATCAGGCGTGTACTGACTGATGCCAGGCTAATACTCATTGGAGATTTTAATGCCAGAGTTGGTTCGGACACTGAGAAATGGAAAGGAGTGCTAGGTAGTCATGGAGTAGGCAAGTGCAATGCTAATGAAGAGCTTCTACTTGCACTATGTTCAAAGTACAACCTTGTGATAACCAACACTCTATTTTATGCACAAGGACATACACAAGAAGACATGGATGCACCCAAGATCCAAGCACTGGCACTTATTGGACTACATCATAGTCAGGCAGAGAGCCATAAGGGATGTATTGGACACCAGAGCAATGAGAGGCGCGGACTGTGGTACTGATCATGTTATTCTGAGATCTAGATTAAGGATTTGCAGACAAAAACAGCACTGCAGGACGGGTGCGAAGCCACCACGGAAGCTAAACACTAGTGCACTGAAAGGCCAAAAGAAGCAGGAAGAACTTACACAGGAAATGGATGAAAACTTGAAAGACTGGGACAGCAACAACTCAGAGAATGACAGAACAGAAATGGGCAACACTGAAGGATACACTGTATCAGACTGTGAGTGATGTATTAGGCCACCCAGAGAGGAAACATCAAGATTGGTTTGATGAGCATGATGAACACCTGAAGAAACTACTAGAAGCGAGGAATACAGCTAGGCAGGAAAACCTACAGTGTAACACAAGGTCAAAGAAGAAGAAATACTCAAAGGCTCAGAGTGAGCTACAGAAGTACACCAGAGAGATGAAGTCCAACTGGTGGGATGGAAAAGCGGAGGAACTTCAAACTGCAGCAGACAGGAAGGACATGAAAACATTCTTCACAGGTTTGAGAGAAATCTACAGCCCTGAACCAAGATGATTGATCCAACTAAAGGCTATGGATGGTGAAACAGTTTTGCAGGAGAAAGACAAGATCCTGGACAGATTCGCAGACCACTCTGACCAACTACTAAACAACCCTCGAGATCTCACTGAAGAGGCTAAAGAAGCTCTAGTGCAGCGACCAGCTGTATCAAGTCTGGATGAACCACCAAATTTTGATGAACTAATGGCAGCTATCAGGACAACACAGGACGGTAAAGCTCCAGGAAGGGATGGAATTCCAGCAGAAGTGTGGAAATTTGGTGGTGTTCAGCTGACCAACTGCCTGCACAAGCTCATCCAAGAGATATGAGTGGCCCACCACAGACCTGTGGCAGATATTGTTTTTAGTTCTGTCAGGATGCCCTGTTTCACCCTCCACACCCTCGGAAGGGTGGGGATGCCGGTTGAGTCGCCGACGGCCCGACCCATGAGACAGGTAGTATCGGTTTTCATGGTTATCCGGTAGCAAGCAAGCCAATGCCTGACCTGACAAAAATGTAATGCAACTAAACAATTAAAAATGAAGACTTTTTTCAAATTTTCTGTAAAATGTAATTCTAAACAAATAGCAAGGAATAAATCTGGACATCCCCCATCTTTTTTAGAACACCTCCACATTCATTCTGACTTAAAATGGCTAAAATAAATGTTAAAAAATGTCAAAACAAAAACAAGGTTAGACATTGATATGGGAACATTTCTTCATAAAGAGCTGAATATTTAATGGGGTGTACTAATTCACATGATTCTATATATCCAGTAAATCTATGCATTTTCCATATAACCTCGTGACTGCATTATTTTAATTGCTTTTAATCCTACATCAAGTTTGTTTCTGGTTCAAAATGTATCATACGGTGGTGTGAAAAAAAAAGCTGCCATTTGAACAGGGGTGTGTAGACTTTTTATATCCACTGTATGTATCCATGATGTAGGTTTGGATTTTTTTCCCCTTAATAATAAACACCATTATTTCGAAGCTGCATTTTGTGCTTGCTTGTGTTATCGTTGTCTAGTGTTTGGATTTGTTTGATGATCTAGGGCATTTAGGTGTGACAAACATACAAAAATAAGAAATCGGGAAGGGGCAAACTCACTAAATAACCATTGAATATCAAACATGCAAAGTTGTCAGTACAGTGGAAAATTATCCCCAGAAGTGATCCCAGAGCCCTCATCATCACTTTGCATTCCACATGTAATTCTTCCCAGCTGACTGACCCTCTTCTGTAAGAGGTCCTTCTCTCTTTCCAGGTTCCAATATTCCCGCAATACCAGTTTTGCCCAGGAGCAAAACTGAGCTAAATCCTTTTGAGACTTCTTAGTCTGACACAAGTCTTCTATCACAGAGATATTGAAAGGAAGCCCATCAGTGTCCTCTTTAGTATAAACTGCAAGAAAACAGAAACTGTGGTTTATGATTTCACAATCTTCAACTGAGAAAAAAATGACAGCACTGATTGCAGTCATTTGTATTTTTAATGCAAAAACACAACTTACAAGCAAGATGCAGTGAGATATTGAGAATGGCCTGTGTGATACACAACACAGCTAAAGTCAAAATTCCTATCCTGAGGAGTCTTCTTCCTGTGAACATACAGCCACATGCACACAATACAGTCAGTCATTCTGTTGAGATGAAAACTACAACATCTAACCATCTCTGAGGTTTAGCACAAATACCTGATTGTAATTGGGGAGGGGGGCTCAAATAATCACTACTTCAATTTTATTTTGCAAGGTTGGACTGAATATATATTTCAGTTCCATTGTGTCTCCAGTGTATGATTTAATTACACTGTAATTTCCCCTCCCCAGCTTTTTTCCAGAGGGTTCTAATATCAAATTGTACTTACCAATTTGTTTAGAGCCACCAGTTGTATTGATCCCTTCTGATCTCCCAATCTCATATACAGTTGCATATTCTGAAAGTTCATCCTCTGCCATGGTGATCAGCCGACCGTGAAGAACTCTAGTCTGTACACTGTTTTATAAATTGCTGCCTCTTCCGAGTGGCTTTCCAAAAGAGGAAGTGCATATTTCTTGTAAATGAATGGACTCACAGAAGTATTAAAATGTTTATCCATCCATCCATACATCCTTAGGTATGACTGTGAGAGTGAATGGTTGTCTGTCTCTCTGTGTTGGCCCTGCGATGGACTGGCGATCTGTCCAGGGTGTACCCTGCCTCTCGCCCAAAGATGCTGGGATAGGCTTCAGCCCCCCCACGACCCGAAAAGGATTAAGCGGTAGAAGATGGATGGATGGATGGATGGATGAATGTAAATATAGCACATCAGTGCCTCTCAGTAAATTTGAATATTGTGGGGAAAAAATTATAATTCAAAAAAAAAACTTTTGTATGTTCAATGTTCATTGCAGTCACAAGGAAATATTTCAGGCCTTTTTAAATTCAATTTTGATTATAGTTTTTGAAATTAAAAATGTAAATCATGATATTCTATTTATTGAGATGTACTAGTACATAAACATTACACTGTACTCTGAAAACTAGTGACTAAGCAGGGTGGAAAATATTAAAAGAAGAGGCCTTTGTAGCACAATGTAGTCAAGGTGTAACAGTCTGTTATATGAAAATATTCAATGTATTACAAATGCCATGAAATTGTATTTTTTAAAATAAGAATTAATAAAAATGCAAAGACATGCTCTCATTTTCTCATTTTTCACTCTGAACTTCTGCCTGACAAATTACTGCCAGCTAACATCAGTGAGCAGCATGTTGGCACCATTGCCTCCTCTTCCAGTTGGTGACTGGGGTCACATAACTGAATTTAAATAGAAAATAACAGCACCAGTTATGTTCAACCAGTTTTATGTTCCAAGGTTGTCATAGCCAGGAGCGGCACTGGGGTTAAGCTCCCAGTGCTCATAAAATGGTCCTTATGGCGTGCGTCTCGAAAAGCCTCTGACAACTAAGTCCAACTCCTAGCCTGCCCGTGTGGTTTAGTCTCTAAGCCCGGCGGAACTGCTTTTACTAATAGGAGAAGGGGTGAGGGCGGATCTCTGGCGCCTTAAAACCAGATGCTTCGGGTAGATGGTGGCTCATCAACCTGGGAAGGTAGCCCATCTAGGGGAAGGTAAACCCTGATTTCAAACCTCCGCTGCCTTGCAGCACACCCGGTCACGGGAAAGGCTTTGGGAGTCAACCCTGAGGAAAAATCCAGAGTCGGAGCCCCTAAGGCAGTTCTCTGTTGTGCTCAACATCGTTCTGGCAGCTCCTACAACGGTGCTGGTGCCAAACTGTAGCAGCCCTGCTGTTCCTTTGGATTCATCAGTGACGTGGAGAGGGGGGACATGCTGCATGGGCAACATCTTGTCCTCCATATCTTCCTGCCCAGGCTTGAATCCTACCAATGGCCAACGCTGGAAGGTAGAACACCGGATCACTGGAGAGGACACTCCAGCTTTGCCTTTGGCGTAGACAAAACACGGGGAATGACAGTTACCGGTTATAAGCCACCGCTCAATTGGCGTAGAGTGCGGCGCCAGGGGTTGTTCCCGATGGTGGGAGGGATCATCGGATCTCACTGGACAGCTACCGCCCGCCTCAAGCTGGGCAGCCCCCAGCCAATAAGGTGTTGTCCCGCCACAGCTTGCTTTCCTCATTGGGTGCATGGGGATGAGGAGAAGTCTGAACAGCAGGCTGAGAACCTTCGCACCAGGCAAGACAAAAAAAACAAAAGAGACCAACTCTAAAACTGGGAACTTGTAACGTCCACACTATGATGACAGGACTCGCTGCTAACCTCAAGGACATCAATGACACCAGGAAGACTGCCATCGTCAATAATGAGCTGAAGAGACTGGGAGTGGATATCGCCACTCTCCAGGAAACACGGTTGGCTGACGCAGGCACACTGAGAGAAAAGGACTACACGTTCTACTGGCAGGGAAAGGGCAGTGACGAACACAGGGAACACGGAGAGGGTTTCGCAGTGAAGAACACCTTGCTGAAGATGGTGGAACCGGGCAGCAATGGCTCTGCACGACTCCTCACCCTCCGCCTCAACACCACTCAAGGCCCAGTCACCCTCGTCAGTGTGTATGCCCCAACACTGACAGCCACACCAGAGGCAAAAGACGAGTTCTACGAGAATCTCGCAACAACTGTCAGGATCATCCCCAACTCTGAACAACTCATTCTCCTTGGAGACTTCAATGCCAGAGTGGGTGCTGACCACGACTCCTGGCCCTCCTGTCTCGGACCATTTGGCGTGGGCAGAATGAACGACAACGGACAGCGGCTGCTCAAGTTCTGCACATATCACGATCTGTGCATCATAAACTCGTTCTTCAAGACCAAGCCCCAACACAAGGTTTCCTGGCGACAACCGCGCTCAAAGCACTGGCACCAGCTGGACTTGATCCTGACCAGGCGCACCTCACTGAAGAACGTGCTAATCACCCGTTCGTTCCAGAGTGCAGATTGTGACACAGACCATTCATTGGTGTGTTGCAAGGTCAAGCTGCAGCTGAAGAAATTCCATCATGCTAGACAGCCTGGAAAGGCATGGATTGACACCAGCAAGATGGCCCAACCAGAACTTGTTGAGCAGTTTGCCTCCACCTTTGAGAAGGAACTTGGTGTACCACGAGAAGGACAATCTGCAAAGCACAAGTGGGAAGAGCTGCGAAACACCATCCACTGCACAGCCTTGGCTACCTTTGGGAGGAAGACCTCGAAGTCACAGGACTGGTTTGATGCCAAGTTGACCGAGATGACCCCCGTCATTGAAGCCAAGCGCTCAGCACTTGCTGAGTACAAGAAGTACCCAAACGAGAAGAATCTCCAGATTCTCAGGGCTGCGAGAAGCAAAGTTCAGCAGACTGCTCAGCGCTGTGCCAACGAGTACTGGACTCAGCTCAGCCAAGACATTCAAACCGCTGCCATAACAGGGAACATCCGTGGTATGTACGATGGCATCAAGAAAGCACTTGGTCTGACTCAGAGCAAGACGGCCCCCCTCAAATCCTCCACTGGGGAGATGATCACAGAAAAGAACAAGCACATGGAGAGATGAGTGGAACACTACTCCGACCTCTACTCCAGACAGAACACCGTGACACCGTCAGCCCTTGATGCCATCGACTGCCTGCCATCCATGGACGAACTTGACGCCGAGCCAACCATCGACGAACTCAGCAATGATAGCTTGGCCGCTGGCAAGGCACCCGGCAACGACGGCATACCCCCCGACCTGATCAAGCACTGCAAGACCGCCCTACTGCTGCCATTGCATGACATCCTCTGCCAGTGCTGGAAGGAAGGTGCCATACCACAGGACATGAGGGACGCCAAGATCATCACCCTCTACAAAAACAAAGGGGAGAGAAGCGACTGCAACAACTACAGGGGCATCTCCCTCCTCAGCGCTGTTGGCAAAGTCTACACACGAGTTGTTCTCGTTCGTCTACAGAAGCTTGCCGAACGTGTCTACCCCGAGTCTCAGTGTGGCTTCCGCGCTGAGCGATCGATAGTAGACATGATATTCTCCATCCGCCAACTCCAGGAGAAATGCAGAGAACAGAACATGCCCCTGTACGTCGCCTTCGTCGACCTCACCAGAGCATTCGATCTGGTCAGCAGAGAGGGCCTTTTCAAGATCCTGCCAAAGATAGGATGCCCACCAAAGTTGCAAAGCCTCATCGAATCGTTTCACACCAACATGCAGGGGATAGTGCAGCACGACGGCAACGTCCCAGAGCCATTCAACATACGCAGCGGAGTGAAACAGGGCTGTGTACTTGCGCCAACCCTCTTTGGGATTTTCTTTGCTATGCTCCTGAGGCATGCCTTCAGCACAGCAACAGAGGGAATCTACCTGCACACAAGATCTGACGGCAGGCTTTTCAACCTCGCCCGCCTGAAAGCCAGAACCAAAGTACGCGAGGCTCTAATCAGAGACATGCTGTTCGCAGACGACGCTGCAGTCGCAACCCACACACAGCAGGCGCTTCAGACCCTGATGGACCGCTTCTCCCAGGCATGCAAGGACTTCGGGCTTACCATCAGCCTGAAGAAGACTAATGTCTTGGCGCAAGGCACGGAAGCACCACCAACCATCACCATCGACGACTATGAGCTGGAGGTCGTGAATCAGTTCACGTACCTGGGGTCCACGATCAGCAACAACCTCTCCCTTGATACAGAGATCGACAAGAGGATTGGAAAATCAGCCTTCATACTCGCTCGCCTCACCACACGAGTGTGGGAGAATCCCAAACTCTCCGTCAAGATGAAGATGACAGTGTACAATGCCTGCGTCATCAGCACACTGCTCTATGGGAGTGAGACGTGGACAACATACGCCCGGCAAGAAAAGAGACTGAACTCCTTCCACTTGCGCTGCATTCGCCACATCCTGGACATATCCTGGCAGGACAAAGTGCCCAACACAGAAGTTCTGTCCCGCGCCGGCCTTCCCTTCGTGTTCACTCTACTAAGGCAGCGCAGGCTCCGCTGGCTAGGCCACGTTCACTGTATGGAGGATGGCAGAATTCCCAAAGACGTCCTCTACGGAGAACTGGCAACTGGCAGGAGAGACGTTGGCCGCCCACAGCTGCGCTTTAGAGACATCTGCAAGAGAGACATGAAGGCCCTGGAGATCAACACAGAGCGCTGGGAGGACCTTGCAACGGATCGCTCCAAATGGAGAGGCACCCTGACCAGACAGCTCAAGGCGGGTGAAGAGAGACTGACTGCTGCAGCCGATGAAAGAAGGACCCGCAGGAAGAACCGCCACAGACCCAGCAGCACGGAGACCACCCACAAGTGCGACCTGTGTGACAGGGACTGCCATTCGCACATCGGCCTGTTCAGCCACAGGCGGTGCTGTTCCAGCAGAGTAGACGTTTAGGATTCTCTTCCATGGTCATCATAGACCGACGGAGGCCGACGACAACAGCACCAGTGATTCAAGTAAAAGCAAGCCTTTTTCTATTTTTTTTTATTCATCCATATTGTAACACACATCACATAATTGTGGAAATGAATATTTTCCTTCAATGTCAGAGGAGGGTTTGACACCATAAATTGTATTTTGATGCCAAAAATAATGAAATCCTAAAATGTTCTCAGATCAGGTTCTCAGCTTTATTATCTGTGCAGCTTATGGATGCACAGATCAAGCTGAGAAAGTGATCCAGATGTTTGGGTTCCAGCAGACACAGAAAGGAGAAAAGATGTCTGAGACAAATTAGCAGAAACAGCATGACTTTAATGAAAGAGTACAACAACAGAAAACTTTATGCAGTACCTTTATTTACACAAAACATTTCCATCTCCAAGCTCAAACATTTATGATTGCACATAAATTGTGATTTTTTTTTTATGTTGAAGTAAAACAATGACATTAATGAGGAAATTAAACTGAATCAATGTGCAGGCCCATTGTAAGAGGGAGTAATTCACAAGAACCAAAACTGACAAACCCAGACCGAGGACTGATGCTGTCCCCCCAAACACAAGACAAGGAAGAGTCCAACAGTGACCATGGTTACATGGACACGAATAAACCGGTTATGATTGGATTTCTGGAGTTATCCGATTATTTAAGTGGCCATGTAATTATGGTCATTAACTCAAGTGGTTAACCCTCTAATAATCCATTTAATCAGTGCCTGTAAACACAACAAAACCATTATCAGTTTATGCCCAGCAGTCGGTTTATTGTGACCATGTAACCAGGGTCAGTGACATGTGTACCAGAACCTCTACTGCATGTGATGACAGACCACATGTACTGTTGTCAAAATAACTTTGGTATGAATGAGTCACAAAAATGAACCAAAATATCTGAATTCTATGAATATGTCGCACCCACCTGTCCTGTAACACTAACACGTCCATGTTGTCATTTCAGAGGTCAAAAACTTCTTTAGAACTAATTTAGTTTAGTGTCTGAGTCATTTAACTATTTCTACACAGTGTTGTGTTCCATTTTACTCTGACAGCTTAATCATCATCAGACCACAGTTCCTTCATCATTCCACTGTTCAGCTGCCCCACAAACCCTTACTGTGATGTCACTGCTCACAATAATGAAGACTCCACCAGCCCCGATGGTCACTGCTCCAGCCTTCAACAAGCCTCTGTCAGCTGCAGAGAAATGACAAAAGAAACTAGAAAAGCACTCCCAGAGCGCAGACCTCCGCCAAGTGCCACAGTTCCCCCCATACAGTGTTTGTGTGTACATTTTCAGATTCCTTGACCATGAAAACATATGACTAGCAATTGGATTCACAATGATAGGATTAGTGGTTCAGTAGTTATTGACGAAAATGGCATTTTCCGTAATGGCGGTTTAGCGCCACAGTTCCCCCCATACAGTGTTTGTGTGTACGTTTTCAGATTCCTTGACCATGAAAACATATGACAAGCAATTGGATTGACAATGATAGGATTAGTGGTTTAGTAGTTATTCACGAAAATGGCATTTTGCATAATGGCGGTTTTCTTGTGGACGGTGATCCGGATCACCACCAAAATCTAATCATCTGTAGGATACCCCATTTCTGACAATCTGTGAAAATTTCATGAAAATCTGTCCATAACTTTTTGAGTTATCTTGCTAACAAACAGACAGACAGACAGACAAACCAACGCCGATGAAAACATAACCTCCTTGGCGGAGGTAAAAAACATGTCACTGTGCCTTAATACTTGATGATTCCTGCCCAAATAGGAAGGTTTTTCTCATGAATCTGTGCCTTTTCTCTTCTACTACTTTCTACTACTTTTATTTATTCCTCCTAAATTTGAATCATTTTTGCATAAATTTGCTACTTTTGAGATGGTTTTTAATATTGAAATTTAAAAAATGTTTTAAAATAACTAATTACCTTTTTCTTAATTTTTATATTAAATGTGCAACTTTTTCATGCATATTTTTAGTTTTTTTGCGTACATTAGTGAACTATTTGGAAAACTTAGATTTTTCTGTTAAATGGGTTCACATGAGGAAAACTAGAAAAGCACTCGGAGAGCGCAGACCTCCGCCAAGCGCCACAATTACCCCCATACAGTGTTTGTGTGTACGTTTTCAGATTCCTTGAGCATGTAAACATATGACTAGCAATTGGATTCACAATGATTATTTGTTTATTTGACAGGGACAGTGCAATAAACACACAATTAATCAATGGCAATCAATCTGATAGTGATAGGATTAGTGGTTCAGTAGTAAAAGCATTGCCTCCTTGGCGGAGGTAATAAACTGAAGTGTTGCTGTTGTGTCCATCTCCTCCACTGACGGATGCAAATTGGGTAGACAGGTTGCCGTGGGTTTTATATTATATTGTTTTGGGGTTGCGCTCCGTGGCAAACGAGAATTTAGAAGCTTCGCCGGCAGAGAGCTCGTTTTTGCGCAGCGTCTATGGCTGGCCGGTGAATTTCTGCCAAATGCGCAGCTCCTATGGCTGGCCGGGGAATTTCTGCCAAAGAATCCGTCGGCGGACAGCTGCCCGTGTGAGGTTTTGCAGTTGCGCGCAAACACAGGCACGCTGGCGGGCCCAGGCCAGCAGTGTTTTCCGCGTGCTTTTGTGCCTAAAACGTTGAAGAACGCGGAGTTTGTGTTGCAGACACGACGACCAGCGCCCTCCATTGCGCCTGCGCACATGTTGAAAATGGCTGTATGTCACAGTGTTAAAAAAAAAATGCTTTAAAAAATTCCTGTATCCAGACGGTGAACCGGATCACCCCCAAAATTTAATCAGTTCTTCCTTGTACCATTTCCAACAACGCCTGAAAGTTTCATGGAAATCCGTCTAAGACTTTTTGAGTTATCTTGCTAACCAACAGACAAACAGACAGACAGACAGACAGACAAACAGACAAACCCCGGCAAAAACATAACCTCCTCCTGGCCTTTTCGGCCTGGCGGAGGTAAAAATATGGTGAACTATTTGATATAAGAGAATATTTTACCTTTATAAATATGTTAGTTGTTTCCAGAATATTTTGATTGGTTTTAGCATTCAGTTCTTAATTTACTGTTAGAGTAAACAAACATCATTAACACAACTTCCATTACTTCTAGTCCATTAAGTTGTGTAGATCTGAATTGTTTCCACTTGGTTTATAACTGCATAAAATAATAAACTTGTCTACATCCTGAGTACCTTTCTTATCATGTTTCTCACAACAGTTTGTTCAAATAAGTATAGACTATTTCAGCAGAATCCTAAAATATTAATAGTGCTAATTTATGGAAAAAATAACGCTGCCATTATCAGAGTTGACACCGATGATGAGGACTTTGGAGGATGTAAAGAACTGCATTTGGTAATTTCCTACCTTGTTCCACGTTTCCTCCTTGTAGAAAGCAGGTTTGCTGGTAAACATGTCAGTCTCTCATGGTTTCATTGATAAACTAGAAAAGCACTCGGAGAGCGCAGAGCTCCGCCAAGCGCCACAATTCCCCCCATACAGTGTTTGTGTGTACGTTTTCAGATTCCTTGAGCATGTAAACATATGACTAGCAATTGGATTCACAATGATTATTTGTTTATTTGACAGGGACAGTGCAATAAACACACAATTAATCAATGACAATCAATCTGATAGTGATAGGATTAGTGGTTCAGTAGTAAAAGCATTGCCTCCTTGGCGGAGGTAATAAACTGAAGTGTTGCTGTTGTGTCCATCTCCTCCACTGACGGATGCAAATTGGGTAGACAGGTTGCCGTGGGTTTTATATTATATTGTAACGTGCTGCTCGACATGGCGACGTCCCACCGGGAGGTTTGAACTCACACCTCCCGCTCCGGAGTCCCGCACTCTACCTGTGTCGCCAATAGGGTCAACCCACTTGGCAAGCCAAGTAGGGTGCTCATATTGAGTTTGCTACAATATTATTTTTTTGGGGGTTGCGCTCCGCGGCAAACGAGAATTTAGAAGCTTCGCCGGCAGAGAGCTCGTTTTTGCGCAGCGCCTATGGCTGGCCGGGGAATTTCTGCCAAAGAATCCGTCGGCGGACAGCTGCCCGTGTGAGGTTTTGCAGTTGTGCGCAAACACAGGCACGCTGGCGGGCCCAGGCCAGCAGTGTTTTCCGCGTCCTTTTGTGCCTAAAACGTTGAAGAACGCAGAGTTTGTGTTGCAGACACGACAACCAGCGCCCTCCATTGCGCCTGCGCACATGTTGAAAATGGCTGTATGTCACAGTGTTGAATGAAAAATGCTTTAAAAAATTCCTGTATCCAGACGGTGAACCGGATCACCCCCAAAATTTAATCAGTTCTTCCTTGTACCATTTCCAACAACGCCTGAAAGTTTCATGGAAATCCGTCCAAGATTTTTTGAGTTATCTTGCTAACCAACAGACAAACAGACAGACAGACAGACAAACAAACACACAGACAAACCCCGGCAAAAACATAACCTCCTCCTGGCCTTTTCGGCCTGGCGGAGGTAATAAATAGATGCACTTTATTGATCCCAAACTGGGAAATTACAGTGTTTTCCTGTGGGTTATTTTACAGTGTTTTTCATGTTTTGCTCTATAAAAAGTAGAACAATTTCATTTTTGGAAGCCATCTTTTAAATCTACCACCATAGTCCTGTCATGCTGCTAATGCTACTACAATTCTATGAACAAAGTAATAAGTCACATCTGCTCTGTCACAGGTTTTCATGTCATGTCCCTGGTAAAAAATAAATATGCTAAATATATTTAATTTAGGTATATTTTAGTGTATTTTAATATATTTTGGTAAAGTAAATTTTAAGTGTGCTATTTTGGAACAACTTTTTTTGTATTCAGTACATTTTAGTTAAATTTAAATTGAAATAAAGTTCAACTTTGAGTATGCTTAATGTATTTTTATGTACTAAAGTGGAACAATTTTAAGTACACTTAATGCATTTTTAATATATTAATTAATTTATTATTTATTTATTTATTAATTTATTTATTAATTAATATTAATTAATTAATTAATATATATCTGTGACGATTTACTCATTCACTAATACACTATGATTACACTACTTTCATATTTTAAGTGCATTTATTGTGTATTAGCAATAGTCTTATAATTGATTTATAGTTTATTTAAAACCTATTTAAAATGACTCTGCAATACATAGAAATGTCATTTAAAATACTCTTTAAATATACAATGTTTCTATTGTAAATACATTTTTCGTATAATGAAAATACTTCCAAGTATACACTTAACAAATATATTTTATTTGTATTTCAAAACAAACCAAAAATACATTCAATTACAATGTAGTGCAAAAATTGTAACTAAAGGTTTTGAACCTCGAGAAGTGAATTATGCAAAAAGTAGAATAATCTCAAATGAGTTAGTGCTGTCACTTCACATGACTCTGGTCTGAAGTGTCCCCTTAACGTCATTGTCTGCAAGTTGAAATAAATTTAATAGAATGCATATTACTGACCCCTTGGACCGACATTTTGATGTAAAGAAATTAATTTCATTTATTTTTTTCAAAGTTCTTCCCTTTGCTGATTTCAGCCTCAAATCCATAGGCAAAAATTCAATATTTCTCTCCCACACACCTAATTTTCCAAACTTGTAGACAATAACATCAAGCATATCCTCAGAGTGAGCGGCATCTGAAAGAGCAGCCCTCTCGGAGCTTAGAAGCACATTAAGAACTGCTAGACAAGAGATAAACTGAACACATTCATCACCACTTTTTGTCAAAACTTATGTGGTGTTGCTTGGTACCTGGTAGCATGAAAACAAATGTACAAATAACAAAACTTTTTTTTTTTTACCCTTTTTGGCAAACAGCCCTTAACAATGGGTAGAAAAAGAAACAATCAGACCTTACACGAAACATTTATGGCCTCTTATGTGAAAAATGTTCATTGTTGCACTTCCTGCGTAGTGCAGCTCGCACCTCAGACACTGTGGTTCCGGGAAACTCCTCAATCACCACATCTGCAAAAGAAAACTTACTTAATACAGATTTTAAGTATATAAACCACGTTTTTGTACTGCTATGTACTAAAATGTATAAGGAGATCGTTTCACATGACAAATCACCTAAGACAATGAAAGAATTAGTTTTATTCACTCTACATGCTCTATAGTTTAAAGGTATGTCTGGTTACACAGTTGAAATTACTTGTAATGGCCTGCACCTTGGCTACATCAAGCTGGCCTTTGGTCATATCTCCTCTTCCATTTCTCCCGGTTAGTGTGGAATTTGCCAGAGTGTCCTCTGAAAAAATCAGAACGGCCAGTTCTTGTGCGAAAACAGTCATCCTTGTGCGGTTTAAACGTAGGAAAGACCTTTTGGAAACAGCCACCAACTTCCCAGGTAAGAAGTGCTGTACAGATAAAGATAATAAAAGTGACATTGTGTGTTACACATTTTTGATTCAAACACATCAATTTGAAGCAAACATATTGTATACAATTTGATATGAAATGAAACTTACCATCTCCCCTTCACTCTCTGATGAAGACATTGCCAATGACATAGAAATTGACATTGAATTGTCTGAGACATGTGTCATTGAAGCATTAACTTTTGCAATGCAATCCTTCATCAATTTCAATGTCTCTGGGAGTTCTTCAAAAGCAGAATAAAGAAGGTAACAGCAGGATTACATAAGCCACATTTACAAATAAGAATACAAATATTTCCATAAGAGCCTTTATACATACCAAGAAGACAGTCAATTATCTCAGCCATAGTTGGCACAGCATGTTGAACCTCAATCAAAGACTACAAACAGAGAAAACATTTTTAAATAATTATAATTAAGTCCACCAAATTATAAGTACTTACCTCTGAATTGGCATCTTCAATGTCTTCAGCCTAGAAATTGACACATTAGTCATGATAGAATTTAATGTAAATACCAAGTCAAACAAAACTTGCAAAGGGCGAGGACTGCCAATGTCAGTTACATCACCACTATGATCAGGTGAAATCTGCCGTATGCGTCTTTTCTTTAAGAAAATAAAAATCTTCTTGGAATATCCGTTTCAGAACCAGGGAGGATATATTTCCTTTTCAGTCGGACTCGGTCCATTTTCTATGTTTGTCTGTACTCTGAGCTAGCTAACGTAACGTTAGGTTGTTTTGATTTGAAAACGGATGGGATAAGATACATGACTACTTTTACCAGAGTGTTTAGCGCGAATGGCGCATGCGCATAACAATCGCCCCGAACAAGCCAGCCAATCATAGCACAATGACGTCTTTCACGCATGCGCAATGCTAGGCGCGAATGTCGGTTGCTTTAAGCGGGAAGAAGAAACAGAGAGGCACAACCATAATATATATTTAGTAAAAATGTCAAAATATAGGTTTGCCCTTGTTAGTTGGGCGAAGGGACCTGACAAAGATAAAACCAGCGTCGTTCCCATCAGCTGGATAATTGATTTTGACCCAGCTGCTACTACTGACACGACATATCTTGTTGAATGTCGAACAATTGTTCGACATTCAAAAAACATGACATATCTGTATTGCAAAGAAAAGCTTTACAACTTTACACTGGCATTGTGATGAATACTGGTTTGTGTTATGATCGTTTCACCTGTAACAGGGTTATTTATCATTCTTACAGTACAACTCTGAAAAAGAGAACTAACTCTGTTGTACAGTTAAGTGATGGACGATTTTGTGAAATATCAACACTTATTGATTTTTCTAATGTCTCTCTTGTGAATGGTGGCATATGCGTGTTGGTGAAAGAGCTGAAGAGTACTAAAACCATTTTTTGGCAAGATGCACAGTTAAAGATACATTCTATGTTTATTACTGAAGTGTCAAGGACCAATAATGTATTTGCTGTGGACCCCCTGTCACTAAAGCGTAAATGTGTAATGTTAAGTTGTCTTAACAGGTTCTTTGTTGTCCCCCTTCCAAACAATATTGAACGAGATTGAAGTATCTTAAAAATAAAATATTAATCTGTTTCAATTATACATTGTAATTATTTGTATATTTTTGAAAAATGCTTAGTGTTTTAAGCATACCAAAAATATGTACTGATTAATACATTTTCATTTATGTTCATACATGCAATTAAAACTGTAAATACTCACTTATGTACTTTGAAATAAGTCAAAGAATAGTGTAATGTATTAAATGTATTGAAAGTATGCAACAAAATACAATTTTAGCTAAATATTACTTTAATATATTTATTGTATTATATAAAAATATATACTCAAAGTATGCATAAAATATACTTTAAATGTATAATGAAATATTTGAGTAGAAGTATATTTCCAATTAGATATATATATTTTATTTGAAATATATTTTTGGAAAAATATATTTCAGTATAGTGTATTAAAAAAATACTTATTACAAAGTATGTTTTAAGTACAGTTACATAAATATATTTACGTTATACTTGAAAGTGATTCTTAGAAAGTACAAGTATATTCTAATATATTTAACTTGTATTTTTGAAAAAAAGAATATAGTAATAATACACTTCAATATATTTTTTTTCACCGGGGGTCCCATCATATAATGCTACTGCCAATCTCTAATGTCTCTCAGAAACTGTGCCTTCACCTAATAACTGTACAACAGATTTTTGAAATAAGGGCTGACCCAGCTAGCTAGTTGAGCTAGCACAGGCAAATAACAATTGCAAGTTTATGAGCTTTTACTGCGCATAACCAAGAAACAAAGCTGGCGAAATAAAACAAGATCACAGACTACAGAATCTACATGTTAACTTAAGTCATAAAATGACCAAAACAATGGCCATTCATTAACTTACCCGGGGTTATTGAGCAGACACTCCGTGAAATGAATAGTGGTCTATGGGGAAAGTTCCATTGTTTGGAACTATTTGCTGCTCCATGACCCAGGTGACTTCTGCATTTCACAGTTTCTATAAAAGTTGTAATGTCTGAATAATGGAGGGTGGAGAGTTTGCTCTGTTGGACACTGAACACACTTAATAGAACTTCACATCTCAATATATATCCCAGCCGTAGCCCGCCTGACGTCACTCACCCTCCCAACCCCGGCTGAGCTACAGCAAGCCCCGAAGTACAATTCCCATATGTATCATCCCCCCTCCACAAAGTTCCAGACCCTACCCCGTTTCAACAAACCAAGAAACATCAAACTCAGCACATCAACATAACAAACATTTATATTGTGGTGACACTAGACAGCGGGTGGACATTCCTCTCACACCCAGAAGCAGGAATAGGGGCAGAACAATGGACTGAAGGGGGTACCCCCCAAGGAGTAGCTTGACATACAATGAGGGCAGGGAGGTGAATGTATGGTCAGGAACCTAGCAAGTGTTATGTTAATGTGTCACACATTCTGTTTGTACAGGAATGTAGCAAGTGTTATGTTAATGTGTCACATACAAGCATAATGCACTAGTCCTTTCCTTACATCCTCTACAATATATATATATATATATAGGGCAGCACGGTGGCGCAGTGGTTAGCACAGTGGCAGCACAGCAAGAAGGTCATGGGATCGATTCCACCCTTGACCATCGTGGGCTCGATCCCACCCCCAGACCATCGGTGACCCTTCTGTGTGGAGTTTGCATGTTCTCCCCGTGTCTGCGTGGGTTTACTCCGGGCACTCCGGTTTCCTCCCACATGCCAAAAACATGCAAGTTAGGTTAATTGGCATCAAAACTGGGGATTCTAAATTGTCCTTAGGTATGGATGTGAGAGCGAATGGTTGTCTGTCTCTCTGTGTTGGCCCTGTGATGGACTGGCGATCTGTCCAGGGTGTACCCTGCCTCTCGCCCAAAGATGCTGGGATAGGCTCCAGCCCCCCCGCGACCCGAAAGGATTAAGCGGTAGAAGATGGATGGATGGATGGATGGATATATATATACACACTACCGTTCAAAAGTTTGGGGTCACTTAGAAATTTCCTTATTTTTGAAAGAAAAGCACTGTTTTTTCAATGAAGATAACTTTAAACTAATCAGAAATACACTCTAATATCTAATATACATTGCTAATGTGGTAAATGTGCTGCACGGTGGTGCAGTGGTTTAGCACTGCGGCAGCACAGTTTACCCTTGGCCGGGGGATCACGGGGATCGTGAGATCGTGGGTTCGATCCCAGCCCCCGACCAACAGTGAGCTGTGTGGAATTTGCATGTTCTCCCCGTGTTGCGTGGGTTTACTCCGGGATTTCTCCGGTTTCCTCCCGCATACCAAAAACATGTAGGTTTAGGGCGCTTGCGCACGCAGCGACCGGCAGCTGGTGGCTTGTCACCAGACTGCAAACCAAATCTACCTATGGGTACAAATAAGTAACAAAAAAAAAAGACTATTCTAGCTGCAAATGTCTCGTTTTGGTGCAATATGTACATAGGTGTATAGAGGCCCATTTCCAGCAACTATCACTCCAGTGTTGTAATGGTACAATGTGTTTGCTCTTTGCGTCAGAAGGCTAATGGATGATTAGAAAACCCTTGTGCAATCATGTTAGCACAGCTGAAAACAGTTTAGCTGGTTAGAGAAGCTATAAAACTGACCTTCCTTTGAGCAGGTTGAGTATCTGGAAAAAATTATTATTTCAAATACAAATCATTATTTCTAACCTTGTCAATGTCTTGACTATATTTTCTATTCATTTTACAACTCATGGTGGTAAATAAGTGTGACTTTTCATGGAAAACACAAAATAATTGTCTGGGTGAACCCAAACTTTTGAACGGTAGTATATACAGTATATATATATATATATATATATATATATATATATATATATATATATATATATATATATATATATATATATATATATATATATATATATATATATATATATATGAACGGTAGTATATATATATATATATATATATATATATAACCACTGCACGGTGGCGCAGTGGTTTAGCACTGTGGCAGCACAGTTTTACCCTCGGCCGGGGGATCGCGGGGATCATGAGATCGTGGGTTCAATCCCTGCCGCCGACCAACAGTGAGCTGTGTGGAGTTTGCATGTTCTCCCCGTGTTGCGTGGGTTTACTCCGGGATTTCTCCGGTTTCCTCCCGCATACCAAAAACATGTAGGTTTAGGGCGCTCGCGCACGCAGCGACCAGCAGCCGGTGGCTTGTCACCAGAATCAGAATCAGAATCAGCTTTATTACCAAGTATATTTACAAGTAAACACACAAGGAATTTGACTTGACATTGGGCGCGCACATTAGGCGCATCCAATGACACGGCAGCCATAGGCGCCTGTCTGCAGTGGGGGTAAAGGGGGGAAGGGGGGGGGGAAACACAATAGGCAGAGAGAAAAAACATAGTTATCAGAATCACGCTCGTATAAGCTCATATAAGCTCATATAAGCTCATGAGCCAAATTTTGATTACACAGAAAAAAACCCTCTATGCACATTAGCAGACAATAGATACAATCACACAGCAGAGGGAGGGAGAGCAGTGTGTGTATATTTGCATGTCATTGTGTAGTGTGAGTGTAACAGTTGTTAGTGAGCAGCAGAGGGCGCCTCCAGGCAGTGGATAGATGTTATAATCATGTGACTTATAAACAAGTCAAAGATCAGAGTCTGTCTCTCTTTTCCTCTTCCTTGCAGAAGGCACATGGGCAATGTCCTTGAGAGACCAATCCGCTGACGACAACAACTGATTGTTGATGTATGGGTAGACATAAGCCACTTCCCAGCGTTATCTTCATCGAGGAGGAATGTAAACAAAGGCACCAAAACACAAGGTCAAATCTGCACAGTGCACTCAGAGAATAAAAAATTTCTCTCTCTTCGATTCTGTGCTTCAATTTCATACAGGCTTGAATCATACTTTAGATCATTCTCTGGAGAGCACTCAGCGATCCACAGATGTTATCCACCTACCGAAACATAGGTAAAACATGTCCAGAGAGTTTGTTCTCTCTTCAATGCATGCCAGATAGTAAATTCCATGTTAATCCTGCCGCTGACAGTCAGTGCTCCCCCCAGCTGGACGAATTGTTGAATTTGTTAAGGGAGCTACGCCGGGGTCCGCATTTGATTAGCTCACCCAGATAATTTCGATACACTAGGAAAACTCCAGGGGCCAAACAGAAGATCCTGTGATCAGTTCAATCTCAGTCGAATCACACAGACACATGAATTCCAATACCATGAGTCTCCCTTGGGTTCCCCCTGACCCGATCTTCTACTTTTTAAAGTGGTGACAATCGCATATAAGTCGCTTTCCAGATCCATAATTTCCATTTGGATTAAGATTCAGCCAGGAGAAGAGTGACATTGCAAGCTGGGATCAGAAGGGAGAGGATTAGGAGGGAGAGGGAAGAAAAGCGTCTGCTCTCTCTCAGAAGCGGAAGTGAATCACCAGACTGCAAACCAAGTCTACCTACGGGTACAAATAAGTAACAAAAAAAAAATATATATATATATATATACAGTGGTGAACACTCAATGGACCTGTTGGACCGGTTCTGTGACTCGCATTTTAGGTCAGAACAAAGGCAGGAAGCTTAGCCTTGTTATGCAAGGCTGGAGACTGTGGGGGGTCAATTAAAGGATGCGTGGGAAACAGTGGAAGTGATATCATGGAGGGAAATGCATTGTGACTGTCTTTATTATGCAAGGTGGTGAAATTCATTGTGACTGTCTTTATTATGCAAGGTGGTCTGTGGGACATGTGATCTATGAGGTGTGAAGTCCCTGATATTTAAGGACGAGAGTTTACTGTTTCATTCTCTTTTTTCTGCTTTGAAATGATGGAGATGTGAATAAAGCTGACTCTGAGAAAGAACGCTGCCTCGTCATTTTCACATCTTCCACACTGGTGACCCCGAGACGTATCATGGAAGAAAGAAATTCCCCCGGGCCAGCCGCGTCAGGAGCCCCCAGCCAAGCGAATGCTGCTACAGTCCAGCTACCGGACTTCTGGCAGAACAATCCGCGCTCCTGGTTCAACGCAAGACTCTGACGATGATCACTTCATTTTCACCCACCTCTTCCTCAGGACTCTACCGTCAGCAGCGAGAGCGGCTCTGGCCAGTTCGCCACTGTTGGCCCTACGGGACTACCGCGCGCTGGGCCGGGGGATATCGGTAGATGTCACGAAATTCTACCACGTAGTCGCAAAGCTGGACAACAACACGGCCCAGCATGTGGAGAGCCTGATCGACCAGCCGCCGGAGAGTGACAAATACGGCGCGTTGAAGGCTGCACTCATACAGCAATTCACCCCCTCGGCGGAGGAGCAAGCAGAGAGGCTCCTGGCGCTGACGGAGGGGGAAAACGACATGCCCGCAAGCCTGATGGAGAAGTTGTTGAGGTTGAAAGACTCTGACAATGATCACTTCATTTTCACCCACCTCTTCCTCAGGACTCTACCGTCAGCAGCGAGAGTGGCTCTGGCCAGTTCGCCACTGTTGGCCCTACGGGACTACCGCGCGCTGGGCCGAGAGGCGCAGCGGATTGTCAACGCCACCAAGCGGCGCACAGCCACGGCCGCTGCAGCGGAACTCGGCGCGACGACCGCAGACGACAGGAGGCCAGAGACAGCGGTGCCAGACTCACCGACGACGGCGGCAGCAAGGGCCAGGGAGTGTGGACCGGACGTCTTTTGTTTCTACCATCGCCGCTTCGCAGAGAGGGCACGCAAGTGTGTACCGCCGTGCCAGTTCGGGCGTTCGGAAAACGCCAAGACCGGGGGTCGGTAGCAGCCGCGGCCCTCGGGGAAGAGAACAAGCTGCTCTACTTGTCAGACGCACGCTCCGGGAGGCAGTTCCTCGTCGACACAGGCTCCCAGTTGAGTTTCATCACTCCTTCCTACGCGGACAGACTGGCGGGTTCCGGAGGTCCCCTGGTGACAGCGGCGAACGGCTCGGAGATTAAGACCTTTGGTGAGAAGACTCTGCTTCTGTCTCTACACGGCCGTGCATATGAGTGGACTTTTGTTGTAGCAACAGTAAATTTCAATATGCTGGGGGATGATTTTTTGTGCTCACATGGGTTGTTGGTTGATCTCACTAACAGGCGCCTGGTTAATGCACTTTCTTTTGATTCTGTCCCCTGTGCAGCGCGAGTGGCCCCACCTACAGCACAAGCCAACGTCACAACGGCAGGCAGTAAGTTCCACACACTGCTCACTCAGTTCCCAGCACTCACGGTCCCCACATTTTCGGCAACAGTCGCTAAGCACGGGGTGGAGCATTTTATTACCACTACCGGACCGCCCGTTTTTGCAAAAGCTCGGCGCTTGGACGCAGTTAAACTAGCCATAGCACGCGAGGAGTTCGCCAACCTGGAGAGGTTGGGCATTATCCGACGTTCAAACAGTCCGTGGGCTTCCCCCCTGCATATGGTCCCGAAAGCTGACGGATCATGGCGCCCTTGCGGGGATTTTCGCAGGTTAAACAACGCTACAGCGCACGACCGCTACCCAATCCCACATATCCAAGATTTCTTGGTTCATTTGGCAGGGGGCGCGCATTTTTTCTAAAATAGACTTGGTCCGCGGTTACCACCAAGTCCCAGTGCGCGCTGAGGACATACCCAAAACAGCGGTAATAACTCCGTTTGGTTTATTCGAGTTTTTACGCATGCCATTTGGACTTAAAGGGGCTGCTCAGACGTTCCAACGCATGATGGACGCGGTGCTTCGCGATCTCCCTTTCGTGTTCGTCTACCTGGACGATATTTTAGTAGCCAGCGTGTCCGAAGACGAACACGAAAAACACCTGGCCACAGTTTTCCAAAGGTTGGGAGATCATGGGTTTATAATCAACCCAGCGAAGTGTCAGTTCGGGGTGGCGCAGATCGATTTTTTAGGACACCGTGTTTCCCCCGAAGGAGCAGTCCCGCTGCCTGACAAAGTGCACGCTGTGGCAGATTTTCCCCGTCCGCAAACAGTCAGGGCGTTGCAGGAGTTTTTGGGAATGGTGAATTTTTATAACCGTTTTCTCCCCCGCGCAGCGCAGCTCATGCAGCCGCTGTATGCCGCGCTCAAAAAAAAGAAACCCGCGGATAAGATCGAGTGGTCCCCGGAGCGGGACCAAGCGTTCTCGGAGGTGAAAGCAGCCTTGGCAAAGGCTGCGTTGTTGGCACACCCAGACCCAACGGCCCGCATAGCGCTCACCACTGACGCGTCAGATGTGGCCATAGGGGCGGTCGTGGAGTAACACGTAGCCGGGGTTTGGCAGCCCCTCGCCTTTTTCAGCAGGAACTTGCGCGATAGCGAACGTAAATACAGCGCGTTCGACAGGGAGCTGCTCGCTCTCCATTTGGCCATCCGCCACTTTCAGTTCTGGCTGGAAGGACGCGCTTTCACCGCGTTTGTTGATCACAAACCGCTAACATTCGCGATGGCCAAGGTCTCGGAACCGTGGTCAGGCCGGCAGCAGAGACAGCTGGCCGCGATATCAGAGTTTACCACTGATATTCAGCATGTGGCGGGCAAACTCAATGTAGTGGCAGATTGCCTCTCACTCGCTGTAGCGGCCCCAGTCAGCGTAGGGTTAGATTATGCAGCCATGGCCGCAGAGCAGGTTAATGACGCGGACGTGCGCGCGCTCCAGTCTGGACCAACAGGGTTAAGGCTGGAGAGCAGGGTGCTGCAAGACGGTATGCCCCCCCTAATCTGCGATGTCTCCACTGGACGGCTGCGTCCAGTGGTACCGGCCGCGTGGCACCGCCTCGTTTTTGACTCGGTTCATTCTTTGGCGCACCCTGGAGTGCGCGCGTCGGTCAAAATGGTGGGAGAGAAATTTGTTTGGCCGAGCCTCCGCAAACAGGTCAAAGAGTGGGCAGCAGCCTGCACAGCGTGTCAAAGAGCCAAAGTACACAGGCACACGAGAGCTCCTTTGGAACCGTTTCACATTCCGGCCAAGAGGTTCGATCACGTTCATGTGGACCTCGTTGGACCCCTCCCGCTGTCACAGGGGTGCACACATCTTCTGACAATGGTGGACCGCACCACGCGCTGGCCTGAAGTGGTCCCGCTGGCATCAACCACGGCCGAGGAAGTGGTGCGCACGTTTTTAACAGCTTGGGTGGCGTGCTTCGGCGTGCCGTCGGACATTACGTCCGACAGAGGCCCTCAATTTGTTTCCGAGCTTTGGTCAACAATGGCCCGCAGCCTGGGTGTCACAATTCACCGCACAACCGCGTACAATCCGCAGGCTAACGGGTTATGCGAACGTTTTCATAAGTCATTGAAAGCGGCTCTCAGAGCGTCACTGACGGATACAAATTGGGTTGACAAATTACCATGGGTGTTATTGGGGTTGCGTTCTGCACCTAAAGAGGATCTAGAAGCCTCCCCAGCGGAGCTCGTGTTTGCGCAGCCACTCCAGCTGCCTGGGGAGCTTCTCCCAGATAACCCTGCGCCAAACGCCTCCCCGTCTCAGCTGTTGCGGAGTAACATAGAATCAAGCACGCTGCCCGGCCCCGCGCACCACAGTTTCCGCGCGTTTTTGTGCCTAAAACTTTGAAGAACGCAGAGTTTGTTTTTGTTAGACACGATGCGCATCAAACCCCGCTGCGACCGCCTTATGACGGACCATTCAGAGTGCTAGAAACAGGGGACAAGCAGTTTTTGCTAGATTTGGGGGGTAGGAAAGAGAAAATTGGCATAGACAAACTTAAACCCGCTTTTGTGGTGGCAGAGGAGGAAGTGCTGTTGGCAAAGGCCCCGCGGCGAGGTAGACCACCACGGAGGGTTTCACACAGTAATGTTTCCCAAAGTAATGTTTCCCCAGAACACCCGCAGAGACTGACTAAGGGTTTCCGCCCCCAGACATCAAATCCCCAGCGGGACAGTGCTGCAGAGACGGTGAACCCCAGCTTCAGCAGATTCGGCAGGAGGCTGAAGCCTATCCAGCATGTGGACTGATGTGTATTGATGCTATCACAGCATGCATGTGGTTATTTTCTTGTTGTTCTGTTTTTCTAAAATGCTGGGGAGTCTTGTGTGGTGAACACTCAATGGACCTGTTGGACCGGTTCTGTGACTTGCATTTTAGGTCAGAACAAAGGCAGGAAGCTTAGCCTTGTTATGCAAGGCTGGAGACTGTGGGAGGTCGATTAAAGGATGCGTGGGAAACAGTGGAAGTGATATCATGGAGGGAAATGCATTGTGACTGTCTTTATTATGCAAGGTGGTGAAATGCATTGTGACTGTCTTTATTATGCAAGGTGGTCTGTGGGACATGTGATCTATGAGGTGTGAAGTCCCTGATATTTAAGGACGAGAGTTTACTGTTTCATTCTCTTTTTTCTGCTTTGAAATGATGGAGATGTGAATAAAGCTGACTCTGAGAAAGAACGCTGCCTCGTCATTTTCACATCTTCCACAATATACTGTATATATATACAGCTTTGGACAAAATTGTTGGTACCGTACCCCTCTGTTAATGAAAGAAAAAACCACAATGGTCACAGAAATAACTTGAATCTGACAAAAGTGGTAATTAATAAAAATTCTATGAAAATTAACCAATGAAAATCAGACAATGCTTTTGAATTGTGGTTCAACAGAATTATTTTAAAAAACAAACTCATGAAACAGGCCTGGACAAAAATGATGGTACCCTTAACTTAATATTTTGTTGCACAACCGTTTGAGGCAATCACTGCAATCAAACGATTTCTGTAACTGTCTATTTAATCTTTATATTCTATTTAATCTTTATATGGATGAGTTGTTAAAACAACTGAATGCCTGTAAAACTGGGTGTTTAATAGGGAATAAGTTAGTGAATCATTTTATGTATGCTAATGATCTAGTTATTCTCAGTCCAAGTAGTGCTGGTCTTCAGGAGTTATTAAGAGTGTGTACTGCTTATGGAGAGGAAAATGACATAAAATATAATACAAATAAGAGTTGTGTGCTGATTTGCCGCACTAAAGAAAATTTGTGAATGAAATTCCCTGTCTTTGAATTGGCAGGCAGGGAATTAATTGTCAGGGATAAAATTAAATATCTGGGACATTTTATTAATGATAGAATGACTGATGATGATGATATTTTCAGACAACACTGCAAAATCTACATGCAAGCAAATATTCTTGCTCACAGGTTTGGTTTTTGTTCAGATGAGGTGAAACTAGTTCTTTTTAAAACCTATTGTACACCTTTATACACTGCTCATTTATGGATAAATTATAGGAAACAAAGTATGCAGAAATTACAGGTTGCTTACAAAGATGCTTGAAGAATTTTACTTAAAAAGCCTCGATGGTGCAGTGCTTCCGAGTTATACACACTCTTAATAACTCCTGAAGACCAGCACTACTTGGACTGAGAATAACTAGATCATCAGCATACATAAAATGATTCACTAACTTATTCACTAACTTATTCTCCATATTTTCCAATATGAAGACTTGGGTTAAGCCAAATAGAAGCCATAGAATGAAGATGAGAGCGAAACTCTAGTATAGAAGCAACCCTCTTCCAAACGTATTGTAAAAAGGATACAATAGGATGCGACTGAAATTCAGAAGAAAGTTTGATTGTGATTAGATGTACTAGGGGAAGAGGGCTGCTCAGATAACTCTCCAAATAAAACCAAGGGGGAGCTCTCTCAGGGGGGAGAGCCCAATGAATCAAATGTCTAAGACTAAAAGCGTAATGATATAAAACTAAATTTGGGACCCCCAAACCTCCTGAATCTGTAGACTTTTGTAATCTTTTCAACTTTAATCTAGGGCGCTTACCATTCCATAAAAACTTATTGCACAACCTATCAAACTGTCGAAAATAACCAACTGGGATCCTAAGAGGAAGAGATTGCATAAGGTAATTAAATCGGGGTGCACAAATCATCTTAATAACATTGACCTTGCCCCAGAGAGACAAAAAAAGAGGTGACCACCTTTCTATGTCTATTTTAAATTTTTCGAGCAAAGGCTCAAAATAAATCTGATTCAGATCCGATAAAGTGTGAGGAAACAGGATGCCAAGATATTTAATTCCTAATTTTGGCCAAGAGAAGCCTATATTTTGACCAAATGTAAACAGTGTTTTAGGGCAATAAGATGTTAGAGGGAGAATTTCTGATTTTATCCAGTTAACTCTATAACCAGACAAATGTGAAAATTGGTTAATAATTTTAAGGAGAGCTGGAATTGATTTTTGAGGTTGTGTAATCAGTACCAATGCATCATCAGCATACAACATTATCTTATGGGTACTGCCATGGACCTGAATACCTGGAAAATTGCCATCTTTGCGGATAGCAACAGCTAATGGTTCTAATGCCAAAGCAAAAAGCAGGGGACTTAAAGGGGAGCCCTGGCGCGTACCCCTATAAAGTCTAAAAGGCTGTGATGTAACTCGATTTGATATCACTGAAGCTTTAGGTTCATTATATAGTAATTTAATCCAAGAAAGAAACTTTGAACCAAAACCAAAAGTCTCTAGAGTCGCAAAGAGATACTGCCACTCAACCCTGTCAAATGCTTTTTCAGCATCCAGGGAGAGGGCTGCTACTGGAGAGAGGTGTGCAAGTGAGGGATCATTTTGAACTGACCATATGATATCAATAAATCGCTTAATATTGTCTGCCACACCCCTGGAACGAATAAAACCCACCTGATCAGGATTTATAAGAGATATCATTACTTTATCTAATCTTAATGCCAAAATTTTGGAGAGAATTTTACAGTCAGTTTATACTGTAAGACTAATTGGTCTATAATTCTTACACTCTAACAGATCTTTATTGCTTTTTAAAATAAGCGAAATGAAAGCCTCTGTTAAAGAAGGGGCAGACAGCCTTGTTCAAAAGATTCCACAAACATTTCTAAAAGTAAAGGAGAAAGCTCATCAGCACAGGCCCTGTAAAATTCTACAGTGAATCCGTCAGGGCCCGGTGCCTTCCAGTCGGGAGGCTCTTAATAACTTTCACAATTTCCTCTTTAGTAATTGGGGCGTCAAGCAAGTCTATTTGTTCCTTCGTTAGGGAGGGCAAAGACAGGGATGACAAAAATGCATAGATCTCTTGAGATCCAGCCTCCATTTCAGAAGAATAAAGTGAAGTGTAAAATTCTCTGAAAGCACCATTAATTTCATTTAAGTCTGACACCAGAGTACCATCCTGTGTCCTAATAGCAGATATAGTACACTGAGCTTCTTTCATTTTAATATATCTAGCCAGCATTTTGCCAGCTTTGTCCCCCTCCTCGAATTGTTTATGCCTAAGGCGAAATAGGGAAAATTCAACTTTTTGTTAGGATTGAATTCAGCTCATACTTAAGCTTCAGAAGGGGTGACAAATTTACTAAATTTGTGTCCTGTTTGAATGAAGTCTCTAATATGGCTATTCTCCTCTCCAAATCAATCTGTTTAGCAATGTTAGTTTTCTTTTTAAAAGATGCATATTGATTAATATGTCCCCTAATAAATGCCTTAAAGGCCTCCCAAGCAACACTGGCAGAGGGAGCAGAATCCCAATTTGTCTCAAGATATAAGGAAATCTCTGCTTTCAAAGAGGACACAAAATCTGGATTAAGAAAAAAGCTTGAATTAAGCCTCCATCTAGAATTTTTTTTTTAACTGACAAGGCGGGATCATATGTAAAAAAACAGGGGCATGATCTGATAGTATTATGCTACCAATGAAGCTCGAATTTACAGAAAAAACAGAGAATTTTGACATTAAAAAGTAATCAATCCTGGAAAAACACATTATGAGCAGTGGAATAAAAAGTGTAATCCCTTGTGGACGGATTAAAAAGCCGCCACACGTCTACCAAACCAATTGCATTGCACATGTCTTTCAATGTAGAGCCAGATTTAGATGAACGCTGTGAGGGGGTGCTCCGATCTAAAATGTTGTCCATGACCTGATTAAAATCCCCACCTACTAAAATGGGATAATTACCCATTTCGCTTAATTCGTGTTCAGTTGTGCAAAAAATGCACAATCAACTATATTTGGTGCATAAACATTAGCGAGTATCATCCTATGGCCCTGAACTTCTATAAGAATTATAAGGAGTCGTCCATCATCATCACTACCTCTTTTTTGACACTTGAACTGCAAATGTTTATGAAAAAGGATTACCACCCCCCTTCTCTGGCTATTACCGGCAAGACGCAAACCCATGGCCCACCCAATCCCGACAGAGTTTTTTAGATTCTGTTTTAGTGAGGTGGGTCTCCTGAAGCAATGCTATATCCACTTTTTTTGATTTAATAAACGCCAAAAAAATTTCCTCTTAATTGGGTGGTTAAGGCCTTTAACATTCCAAGTAATGAGGTTAAGAAAGCTCTGACAATTAGCCGACATCATAAACGGTACATATTACCATCCAAAATATCCAGCAATTCTCCACCAAAAACCCCCTCACTGGGCAAAAGACAAGCACAATAAAAATTAAAAACACAAAAAAAAGAAACGAAAAACCACTTAATCATAAAGTAACATAAACGGTGACCTAAAACCAATGTCACCCATCGGTGCACAAAAACAGCACCAACCAAAAAAAGAAAATAAAAAACTCTAGGACCGTGACTGTGAACAGTGCAACAAACTTAGGGAGAGCCGCAACATCGCAGCAGCCTCATGCCTACAGATAATAAAGCATGGGCAGTAAAAAAAAATGAAACCTTACATTAATACTGCATCAAATCCTCCGTCAAAAATATATAACAAATAAACATATAGCATATATTCATACCATTGTTCATCAATGTCTCACGTAGTGAAAGAATCAGGTTCAATGCTTTCTTAGGGTCAGTGAACTCCTGTTTACCACTTGCCAACTTCGCAACGAGAACTGCAGGATACCTGAGAGAGAATGCAATTTTCTTCTGGTGCAGCAGGTGTTTACACTGCTTGAACGACGCCCTCATCTCGGATACTCGTCTGGAATAATCCAGGAAAATCATGATGTGATGACCATTCCAATCCAGCTTTCCCATCCCGCGCGCTGCCTCCACAATACGCTCCTATCCTGAAAGCGCAGAAGTCGAATCAGAATCAGAAAAGCTTTATTGCCAAGCATGTTAGAAACACACGAGGAATTTGACTTGACATTGGCGCGCAATGTAAGCGCATCACAATGACACGGCAGCCATGACAAGGCGCCTCATCAAAACAGTGGGGGATAAGGGGGGATAAGAGGGAAGGGAAGGAATGACACAATGGGCGGAGAGAAAAAAACTTTGTTATCAAAATACAGCTTATAATTATGTAAGCAGAATTATGATTACATAGAAAAAACCTCTCTATGGCACAGAGCAGACAATCAAACCTCACAAAAACAAAGACAGCAGAGAGAGACAGTGTGTGTGTATCAGTTTGTGATATCAGTGTGTGTGCGGTGTGGGTGTATCAGTTACTGGAGTACAACACAAATAGTCTCCTAGGCAACGATGGATGTTATATTCATGTTTATAAACACAGATAGTCATGTCCCAGAGTTAATCTCTTCTTCATGCCAGATGGTAAAAAACTCCATGTTAGTCTCATTGAATGCTGTCCTTGGAGAGTTCTGATTATTGCCCAGCAGCAGCAGTGTTTGGTTAAGCAGAGCCAGCTCCACATCGCCTTATCTCCACTCTGGAGGAGTGAATTGTCCAGGGGCGCCGATCAAGGCCGAATCTGCACAGACACTTAGAGTGTAGAATTTTCTTCTCTCATGCGATTCTATGCTTCACAATTCAAATTAACATTCACTGGCTTTAAATTCATTCCTTGAAGAACACTCAGCGACTCCGAGATGTAACCAACCTTCCGATTCAGTTCAGCATTCCGCCGCCATCAGCGCTCTTCCAAGCTGGTGAAATTGATGGAGAAGCTTCGCCGGGTCCGCTTTTTGATTAGCTCCTTCCAGTTTTTTAAATTTACGATACACAAGGAAGACCCCCAGGCCAATCAGTAGGAATCCTGTGACCATGAAGCCGAATATATATAAATCTTCCACATCTTCGATGGAAAGATCACACAGACACATGAGTCTCCAATTATCCCATGAGTCTCTCACATAACCCGCAGCTGAAGTGCCTGCGGGACATTTGGGCTCCCCCGGGCCCGATTTTCTGTTTGAAAAGGTGGTGTCAATTGCATTTAAAGCCCAGCTTATAAGATCCATTTTTCCGTTTGGGTTGAGATCAGCGAGAAGGAGAACGGCACAGACACTCACTCAGACGCAGCAAGCTGGGATTTAGGTCGGGAAGGCCAGGAGAGGAGGAGGAGGGAGAAAAAATGCGACTGCTCTCTCTGAAAGCCGAAGAAGAATCAGGATAGCCCTGGGTGGCTGGCCGTCTGATTTGCGTCTAGCGAGGCTCCAATGCGCACGGTCAATTTCCAGCCCTCCAGGGAAACTCCATTTTCAGCAGATCTGGGATAGCTTTGCGCATGAAGGTAAGGGCATCTGATTTTTCAGTTTTCTGGAAAGCCGACAAAGCGTAGCTTGTTTCGGCGTGATCTATTTTCCAAGTCGTCCAGCTTCAGAAGTAAATCTTCCACTGCGTCTGGTTGCGGGGGGATTAGCATCCAGAGCTACATTGGCATCCTCAAGAAAGGCGATGCGAGATTTCCACGTCTCCCAGCCGGGTGCTAACTCCGTTAACTTGGTGTCCACCGCCCTCGTTGACGCCTCAATAGAGTTAAGTTTGTGGGTTTTTCTTTCATTAACTGAGGGGTACCAACAATTTTGTCCATGTGTGTATATGTATAACTATAAACAGATAAACTCTACAGGTGTCTGGGTAGACTGCCAGAACGCCCCACCTAGTTGGAGCAGATTATTCGGCCGCTAGTCCCAACCGGCGTCAAACCGACAGTCCTTGCAACAAAGTCTCCAGGGTACCTAGGCCTCCGATGAATTCTAGCTGGGCGTCCCCTAGGAGGGGACCCTGCACCTGACACCGGTCGGCCTAGCCTGCGGGCCCTCATCCATCAGGAACCCCAGTCCCAGCTCTCACTGAAACGTCCAGCTGGCAGCTTCAGTCCTCTGCTCCGGTGGTGACCTTTCTCATTCTACTGGTGTGGGCCACTGGAGACCCATCTTCAAGCTCAAACGTGTCCGGGCCCCATCACCTCCGCGACCTGAAAATGGATCTGTCCACAGTGGCGTAGCTAGTGGGAGCAGACAGGGTGTCTGATCCTACTCGGTCCTATTTCCTCAGTCCATGGTTCCCGTTGCCCTGCACTTCCTGTCAAATCTCTGTTTCATTTGTGTTGCTGTCTGGTACCCAGCTCCGCACTGCTTCCCATGCCTTCTTGGGACCTGTCATTGGCGGCCCCAGCTGTTCACAGCGCAAGGATAACTCGCGCCCCAGCATGAGAGCCTGCCGGGGAACAGCCTGTCATAGCATGGCAGATGCTCTATAGTGCAGTAACGTGTTTTGCAGGGCTTCCCGAGAACGTGGAAACCATCTGCCAATGGGGCTCTCAGTCCATTCTTCAATGTCTTATTGAACCACTCAATGCTTCCATTGGGCCTGAGGGTGGTAGAACACCGTCTTCACATGTTCCATGCCTCTGCTACCCAGATACCTCCTCAAACGCCGGAGTAACCGTGGTCGGGGGTCCCCCATCTAGCAAACAGGGACGTCAGGAACCCCTGACTGCCTTCCGTCATAACAGAGTTGGTTGGGAATACCTCTGGCCACTTTGAGAACACAACATACGCCACGAGCAGGAACTGGCTATTCGAAGGCGCTGCATGCAGTTCACCACAGATATCCAACTCAACATGTCTCCACGGCCCAGACATGGCATGCAGTGTTTCACCATGGCCTCGATGTCCTTATCAATACTCAGCCACCAGACAGAGTCCCTACTGCGTTGCTTCACTTTGACCACCCCATATGACCCTCATGTAGCATCGGCAGGACACTTGCCCTTAGGACACGGGATCTGGGCACATTGTCCTCTGGCCACACACACCTCATTCCAGCAGCTCAGTTCATCCTTGAACCGGTGGTTAGGAGCTAGCTCACCCTGTGCCCTTGCTGGCCAGCCCTCTCTAATCGCTGAGCGTAGTTCCACCAGTACCGGATCCCTTTCCGATTCCTCCCGTAGGTTCCTGAGCTGAGTTCCTGAGGGGATACAATCTTCTGAGGGGCTCCATATAGCGCGTGGATTAGATCCACCTCAGCTAGGTCATCGTCCCCATCATCCGGTAGGGATGAATTATCCATGGCGCAAGATAAGAGGTCCACCACGATGTTGTCTTTGCCTGGGGTGAACTTGGTGGTGAAATTATAAGCTCTTAACCTTTCAGACCACCTATGAATCCTCAACGGCCTGTGCCTCGACCACGACGTCTCCAGTAATGTTGTGAGTGCCCAGTGGTCTGTCCGTAGGGTGAAGTGGCACCCGTAGAGGTAAATGTGCCACCTCTCGCCCAGACACAGGTCATCGCTTCCCTCTCACTCATGCCATACTTCTGTTCCGCTGCCGAGAGGGACCTTGACGCAAACGCCACCAGGCACTCCACGCCATCCTGCACCTGAGACATGACTGCCCCCAGTGCCGAACCGGACACATCACAGGTCACGATGGTCTCCTGTTTGGGGTCAAAATGGGCCAGTACCGGTGGAGTGGTGAGTTGCTGCTTTAGTTTGGCGACCACCGCCGAGCAGGCTGGGGTCCACTCCCACTGCGCATCCTGCTTCAACAGAGCCCAGAGGGGCTCAATCGTCTCTGAACAGCGGGCGATGAACCGTCCATAGAAGTTGACCATGCCCAGAAATGACGAGATCTGAGTTGGCGTGGAGGGATCCGGGATGCACAGAACTGCCTCCACGTTTGAATGTAGCGGTTGGAGCCCTCTCCCGGTCAGCCGGAACCCCATGAACTCTACTGTGTCCACTGCGAAGATACACTTCTCGCCATTCAGGGTAACCCCATGTCTTTGAAGTGTCTTCAGGACCCTCTCCAGCCTCTCGCTGTGTTGTTCCTGCGATGTGCCATGCACCACGATGTCATCTAAATATGCCACCACGCCCTTAAGACCAGCCAACATCGTTGACATCACCTTTTAGAAACAACTGGGTGCAGAGCTCAGACAAAACAGCATCTGAGTATATCTGAAAACCCCCATGTGGGTGACGAACGCCGTCAGGTTCCTGCTGTCCAGGTGGAGTGGCACCTGCAGGTAGCCTTGGCGGAGGTCCAACTTCATGAAAACTTGAGACCCACTGAACATTGCCGTGATCTCCTCCATGGTTGGGAGAGGGTACCTGTCCAGAATGACCACCTTGTTCACCATCCAGAGGTCTATACACGGTCTGATGCCCCCCTTTCTTGTTGGCCACCACCAGGTTGGATATCCACAGCGATGCATTCACTTTCTCAATGATGCCGGACTCCAGCAGCTTGGACAGCTCTGCCGAGACTTCATCCCGCAGCGTGAGGGGGAGCCACCGCAGTGGCTGAATTTTTGGTGTCACGCTCTTGTCGATAAGAGGGCGATGGTGAAAAGCATCTATACAACCCAGGCCCCTAAACAATGCAGGCCAGCGGAGGTGCTAATCAGGGTACACCGTTAGCACGGTTGAGCCCTCCGGGTCCCTTATGGAGAAATCCAGCTCCCCCAGCAGGTCAATTCCCAATAGGTCTGCCTCCTGGTGCGCCACCTGAAAGGTGAATCTGGGCGCCATCTTTGACCCACAAGTCACAGAGAATTCCACTGCGCCCAACATCTCAATCTCCGCATGACCATACCTGATCATCTTCACTGCCCCCGCGCTGATAGCCTTCGTAGGGAACAGCCTCCTCAGTGTAGCCAAGCACAAGATAGATCTCCCGGCCCCCGAATCCACCATAAGGGGCACGTGGACCCCGTCGAGCTGAAGCACGTACCACTTTAGCGGCCCCTTTCCCATGTATGCTACACACACCCGTCCGATGCCGCTGGGCTCCGCCATCCCTAAGCCAGGAGATACAGTGTGGGCTCTGTTACATGCCTTTGTCCACCTTTTCTTCTTCTTAGCCCGTCTTTGAGGCCTAGTTAGCATGCTAATCGCTGTTCTCGGCAGGAAACTACAAGCAGTCGGCTTCTCGCTAGCTACTGCTATTAGCTTCTGCAGGGTCGTGGATTCCCTTTGCTTAATTAAATCCAACACCCCTTCCAGTGATAGGGTTTCCCAGGTTAGCCTTAGCATGGTTTTCAGCCACGTATTGTTGGTGCTGGGAGCTACCTTATCCCTCTCTAGCTCATCTGCAATAGGCCTAAAGGCGCACTTCCTCGTTAAGCTGCGTGGCTCTATGACAAACGACTGCGTGGACTCACCCACTCGCTGTTGACGGTCGAAAAATTCATACCTCCTTTCGGTGATGGTGGAGTGGTCACCAAAGGTACTGTCCATTAGTGTCAACCTGTCTTCCAGCGAGCCACCGCCACATAGCCCGAAGAAGATACGCTGCCCCTCCGTGCCGAGGTAATGCACTAACAGACTCCTCCGTCTCTCCTCGCTGATGCTACCGAGTCCGGCCGCCGTCACATATTATTACAGTAGATGCCTCTCAGATGATGCTGTTACCAAATTTATGCAGATTGTTTCCTCTATGCCATGTGTCAACACAACGGAAATAAGCTATAGACAGCTTGCTCCTTCTGTAATTGATAACATGGTGGATAGTGTTTCAGCTTCTCTGCATCAGACTCTAGACTTGGTGGCCCCCTTAAAAAAGAAAAAGTCTAATCAGAGATTTCTAACTCCTTGGTTCAACACAGAAACTCGTAGCTTAAAACAGAAGACTCGTCAATTAGAAAGAAAATGGCGCTCCACTTATTTAGATGAAATCTATTTAGCTTGGAGAAATCATCTTTTAATTTATAAAAAATCTCTTAGAAAAGCTAGAACGAGTTATTACTCTGCATTAATAGAAGAGAACAAGAATAATCCCAGGTTTCTTTTCAGTACTGTATCCAGGTTGACAAAGAGTCAGGACTCTGTCAATCCTAGCATTCCCTTAGAGCTTACTAGTCAGGACTTTATGAACTTTTTCAATAATAAAATTTCATCCATCAGAGATAAAATCAATCAGATTCTTCCCACAGTTAACTTAAATACTGTAACTACTACAACTCCTTCTATTGATGTCTGTCTTGATGAGTTTACTCCAAGCGACCTTTGTGAGTTAGACAAAATAGTTTCCTCATCCAAACCTTCAACTTGTCTTTTAGACCCTATTCCTTCCAGGTTATTTAAAGAAGTCTTCCCACTTATTGGTAGCCTTATCTTCATATAATCAATTCTTCATTAACTTTAGGCCATGTACCGCAGGCTTTTAAAACGGCTGTAATTAAACCCTTACTCAAAAAGCCAACGCTAGATCCAGGAGCTTTAGCTAACTATAGACCAATCTCTAATCTCCCTTTCATTTCAAAAATCTTAGAAAGAGTTGTTGCTACGCAATTTATTTGACCACCTGCAGGGAAATGGTTTACTTGAAGAGTTTCAATCCGGGTTTAGAATCCATCATAGTACTGAAACAGCCTTAGCGAAGGGTCACTAACGACCTCCTCATTGCATCTGATAATGGACTAGTTTCTGTACTTGTCCTTTTAGACTTAGTGCAGCTTTTGATACTATCGATCATAATATTCTACTTGATAGATTAGAACACTATGTTGGACTTAATGGAACTTCGTTGCAGTGGTTTAGATCTTATTTATCTGATAGGTTCCAATTTGTTCATGTAAATAATGAGTTTTCTTTCAACTCAAAGCTCAGTCGTGGAGTTCCACAGGGATCTGTGCTAGGCCCTACTCTTTTTAGTTTATATATGCTTCCGTTACGCAACATTATTAGAAAGCACTGTATACATTTTCATTGTTATGCTGATGACACAACAATTATACCTGTCAGTGAAGCCAGATGATAGTAATCAATTAACCAAGTTAGAAGCCTGTCTTAAGGAAATCAAAGCTTGGATGACTTGTAATTTCCTGCTATATAAATTCAGATAAGACTGAAGTCATTCTTGTTGGTCCAAAAAACCTTAGAAATTCCTTTCCAAATCAAACTTTCAGTTTGGATGCGGTTACTCTTTCTCTTAATAGCTCTGTGAGGAACCTTGGAGTTATTTTTGATCAGGATTTGTCCTTCAATTCACATATTAAATTTGTTTCTAAGACTGCCTTCTATCATTTGTGTAATATTGCCAAGATTAGGAGCATCTTGTCTCAGAGTGATGCTGAGAAACTGATCCACGCTTTTGTTAGCTCGAGATTAGATTATTGTAATTCTTTATTATCAGGCTGTCCTAAAACATCTTTAAAAAGTCTTCAGCTGATCCAAAATGCTGCAGCAAGAGTTTTAACAGGTACTAGAAAGAGAGATCATATCTCTCCGGTTCTGGCCTCCCTTCATTGGCTTCCCATAGAGTTTAGAATTAAGTTTAAATCCTTCTTCTTACTTACAAAGCTCTAAACAATCAGGCTCCTTTTTATTTAAAAGATCTGATACTACCGTATTATCCTAACAGAGCACTACGCTCCCAAAATGCAGGATTACTTGTAATACCTAGAATCTCCAAAAGTACAATGGGAGGCAGAGCCTTCAGTTATCAAGCTCCTCTCCTGTGGAATCAGCTGCCAATCTGGATTCGGGAGTCAGACTCGATCTCTGTTTTTAAGAATAGGGCTAAAACCTACCTTTTTGATATAGCCTGCAATTAGGGAGGGATCATGTGTTTCTGAACCCTCCCTTAGTTATGCTGCTAATAGGTTTAGTCAGCCGGGGGACCTCCAGTAATGCACTGGGCCTCACTCCTTTTCTCACTCAATGAAATATTTTTTTTGCTGGTCATTAACATTTATTTGTTCTCTCCCATAGATTGAGTCCCCATCGTGCTGTTTGCTCTCTACATGTCTGTTCTTTTCTTCTTCTCTATCCCCTCACCCCCCAGCCAGTCGCAGCAGATGACTGCCCCTCCCTGAGCATGGTTCTGCTGGAGGTTTCTTCCTGTTAAAAGGGAGATTTTCCTCTCCACCGTCGCCAAGTGCTTTCTCACAGGGGATCGCCTGATTGCTGGGGTCTTTCTGCAACTGTGGGGGTTCCCCCTTCAGTTGATAGTGCTATGAGATGACTGTTGTTGTGAAATGGCGCTATATAAATAAAGTTGAATTGAATTGAATACACCTCGAACATGTTCCTCCACCAAGCCCACGGTATAGCCGGTGTACCCTGGCACTGAAGGAATGGAGGTGGCTTCCTGACGTACGCGCCCATTTTTCCTCTGTTATGTCTTGAAATGAAGGAGTTAGAGGCGAGCCTTCATGCATCGAACAAGTCTCAACTTTATTAACAGAACTAGGGTTTATATACAAGGGGGCCGTGCCAACCTCACACCACCCTAGGGGGCGGGCACTGCCTCTCATACCCACACATACACACACAACATTCCCTCCCCCCTTGGAAAATGGGAAATCACACACACCATTGAAGACCACCCAAATTTAGAACCCAAATCACGCACTAAGAACCTGGGGAACAAAAAACTGCAATAAAACAACCTATCACATTCACACCAAAACAACTAAAATGGACCCTGTCTCTTGAAAATACAAAATAATCCCATATTATACATACATTCACTCACTCCCATGCACACCAGCAAACAATATATATATTGTAATATATATTATATTTACATATAATAATTTAAGTGACCCCAGTGTCTCTGGGCAGCCACCATCTTTTACACTGCCATGGACGACCTGGGCAGCCCCATGGCATATGCGCCCCTGGCCACTGTCTACCTCCAGGGTCGAAGCCCCCCTCCCTGGCAAAGATGTCTCTAACCGGAGGCCCAGGACAGCCCCATGGCGTCTGTACACCCGGCTGCCATCCACCCCCAGGGTCGAAGCCCCCCTCCCTGGTGAAAATGTCCTCTCCCGCCATAACAAGCCTCTTCCCTCTCGGCTCGCTGTGCCGTTCTCCGGTGCGCCATCTCTTTGCGCTCGCCGAACTGTTCGTGACCGTCTGCCTCCCCACCATCAAGGCTCCAGACACTCCGGCCCCCAGCGGCCACACCCCAGGTACACCCAAAGCTCGCTCCTCAGCATCATCTGCTGCCTTGGGCGCCTTATCATAACACCCAGCACCCTCCTCCAGGGAGCACGGCTGCTGCTGCTGACCTCCGGGGCTCATGATGTCACCCCCGTCGGTCTCATTCTCTGGCCCAGGCACCCCGCCGCTGCATCCAGCACTCTCGGTCCTGGTGCACCGCTACGCTGTCACCGTGCCCGGCTGTGGCTGTTGACCCTCTGGGCCCTCAGCATCACCCCCGTCGGCCCCACTGTCCAACCCGGGCACCTTGTCACCGTTCTCAGCACCCTCGTCCCAGGTGCCCCACTGCGCCGACTCGCTGTCCGTTTGCAGTTGCTCTCCCTCTGGGCTCTCAGCACTGTTCTCGTTGGCCATATCCTCTGACCTGGATGCCTCGTCGATGCTCCTGGTACTCTCACTCCAGGTGTCCCTCTGCACTATCTCTGCATCCTGCGGCTGCTGCTCTTCCCCGGGGCTTTCAGCCTGCATGGTCTCGCTCACCCACTGTGTAGCTTCCAGCAGCGGGCTGACTCCTGCTGCACCTCCTCTCCGTCGTCTTCGCGTACCGCGCCATCTGCCTCATCAGCGCTATGGTCTTGCACCATGCTGCGCACCATGGCTGGCTCACTATCTTCGGTGACCGTGGACTCTTCCACCCATGACCCCGGTTCTACCACGACATCCAGCTTGGCACCCGCAGCCCAGTTTTGGCACACAGTTAGCCCAACAGCTAGCCAGTCCGTAGACGAAGAATGGGCTGTTAGCCCATCGAAGCTAACTAGCCCCGCCAATTCTGGTGCCTACAGCTCCAACACCCGCAGCCTCCTGGCCCTCATCTGTTCGGCAAAGTGCATGCCCATTCACCTAACGGCATCCTCGTAGCACTCTTCTGTGCCCAGCGAGTCGAGGATCCTCCAGCCCTCCGTGCCGAGGTTACGGACCAGGAGTTTCCGCCGTCATCTCCCATTGAGTCCATGGAGGCCCAGCGCTGCGATGTAGTTTTCAAATTCAGCCCTCCAGTCTGGCCACGCAACCAACGGCTCTCCCGCTGTCTCCAAGAATGGCATCAGAGGTGGAGACATCCAGCATGCTTCCATACTTTAAAATATCTCCAATTTACCTTGTTGCCAAAATGTTATGTCTTGAAATGAGGGAGTTGGAGGTGAGCCTTCACGCATCAAACAAGTCTCAACTTTATTAACATAACGGGTTTATATACAAGGGGGCCGTGCCAACCTCACGCCATCCTAGGGGGCGGGCACTGCCTCTTATACCCACACATACACACACAACATCCTCATCGCCAAATGTTCAGTGTCCAACAGAGCTTGCTCTGTTGGACACTGAACACCCTTTATTGAACTACATATCTCTATATAAATTCCAGCCGTAGCCCACCTGATGTCACTCACCCTCCCAACTCCGACTGAGCTACAAGCAAGCCCCAAAGTACAATTTCCGTATGTAACAGAAGTCTACCAGAGTGTCGCAACTCTCATATGGCGTTGACGTGGCCCTATGGCGTGGCCACGCACGTAACTCAGTGGACACGTCTTAAAGTGGCAGTACATGAAAAACGCCATATTAATATATAAAATAATATTCAAAAAATTCCTACATCCAGATCGTGATCCGAATCACCACCAAAATCATATGTTCCCTGTGCCATTACACACCTTTCCTGAAAATTTCTTCAATATCTGTTCACTTTTTGAGTTATGCTGCTAACAGACAGACAAACCAACCAACAGACAACCCAACCAATACCACTAAAAGCATTACGTCTGTCCTCCCTTGGTGGAGGTAATAAACATCATATTAAAGCATTGCTTGCTTTCATGATAGACACAAATCCAGATTAATTTCAATTACTGGATTCAAAATCAACAATAGGTCAAACAAACAGGCATAATCAAATGACAAAAGACTGAGTTCTGACTTGATAGTTACTTCCGCCAAGGAGGTTATGTTTTTGTCGGTGTTAGTTTATTTACTGTATTTGTTAGTCTGTCTGTCTGTTAACAAAATAACTAAAGAAGTTATGAATGGATTTGGATGAAAATTTCAGGAAAAGTGTGTAATGGGGAACTGATGGTTAGATTTTGGTGATGATCTGAGGATGCATACCGCTACCAAGGGTGTTGCTTGTATTTGTGCAGCTGGATTACACAAAAACTACAGGATGGATTTGGATGAAATTTTTCACCAGAGGTGGTTCTTGGGCTAGAGAGGAACCCATTACATTTGGTGATGATCTGAGAATGCATATCTCCGCCAAGGATCTCATCTTCTCACAGTGTGTTAGCAACAATACTCCAAAACTAATGGATAGACTTTGATGCAATTTTCACCATAAGTGGCTCTAGGCCTACACACAAACCCATTACATTTTGGAGGTGATCCATGAGGGCCAGAAGGAGCCTTGGTGGAGGTATGTGCTCTGAGTGCTTTTCTAGTTTTTAATGTAGTGCAATAAAAAAATGCACTAGTTAACCTGATTGGCTCTACGCATGATGAAGGCCACCCAGCCCTCACCCTGCAAGAGTAGGTAAGCAAGGTAAACAAGCAATGCTAACCTTGATGCTAAGATGGTGGCGTGTGCACAATGCGAGGCTCAGCATCTTCTCAGATTTTGTGGATTAGCAGTGTTATTTCTGCTCATTTCGGGTCTGTTCGTTCAGAACAGCTTCGCTTTCACATCTTAACACCCGGAAATGAGCTTTTTGGACATTGGATTACAAAATAACGATAACGATCTTTTTATCAGCAACCTACGTCTCATCCCTAAGCTCCGGAGAACACCCGATGCTAGGCAAGCTACCTGGCTGACCGGAAGTGCTCGCAGGCGGCGTAGAGACCATAAACAAAGGCGGGGGAAGCATGGAGGGCTAAGAGCTAAGCTAAAGCTAACACCGCACCGGCTTTCTCTACCCAGTATTTTCCTCGCTAATGTACGGTCACTGGCGAACAAAATGGATGAGCTACGGCTTCGGATCACCAACAATAAGAGACTTATGAACTGCAATATCATGATTTTCACGGAAACATGGTTACACAGTGGAATACCCAACAATGCTATCGAGCTAGCCGGCCTACACACTCTCCGGGCAAACAGAGCAGCTGATGACTCCGGTAAAACCAGAGGTGGAGGAGTATGCATTTATATTAACAAGGCTTGGTGCACAAACTCTGTCACTGTTGGGAGATACTGCTCAGCTAACCTGGAGTTTCTCATGGTTAAATGTAGACCTTTCTATCTGCCACGCGAGTTCACTTGTACCATCATAACAGCTGCTTATATCTCTCCGGATGCTAATGCTAAGCTTGCTATGAAAGAACTACGTGCAGCTATTAGCAAACTGCACACCCAGAGGCAGCATTTATTGTGGCGGGTGATTTTAACCACTCTAACCTCAAGACAAGTGCTTCCTAAATTCTACCAGCATGTCTCCTGTCACACAAGAGGGGACAAAACATTGGACCACGTTTACACCAATATTGTGGGAGCCTACACAGCAACTCCCCTCCCCCACCTAGGTCAGTCTGATCACTTATCTTTGTTCCTTACCCCCAAGTATGTACCGCTCCATCAACCGGGTGAAGCCATCAGTGAGGACCAATCAAAGTGTGGCCAGAGGGGGTTGACTCTGTACTCCAGGAAAAGTTTAGGAACACAGACTGGAGTATGTTCACCTCTCAGGCTACCTGTGGCTCCCACATAAACATCGACTCTTACACCCACTCAGTCCTGGACCATACCAACACCACTACTGACAGTGTCACCACGGAAAGACAGATCACCAAGTACCCAAATCAGAAGCCGTGGATGAACAGAGAAGTGTGGCTTCTGCTAAAGGCATGTAACAATGCCTTTAGATCTGGTGACACACAGGCCTACAGTTCATCCAGGGCAGATCTGAAGAGGGGCATCAAGAAGGCCAAGCACAGCTACAAGCTGAAGGTGGAGGAACATTTTGGGGACTACTGAACCCCCCGACGCTTGTGGCAGGGCATTCAAGCTATCTCTGATTATAAGCCCAGCAACTCCATACCTATAGCCATAAACTGGGTCCTTTCTCAATGAGCTAAATGACTTCTATGCTCGTTTTGGACAAGGACAATAATGAAAGCATATCTAATCCCCTCCCTCCTGACGACCTCCACCCACCTCACACTCACCCCCACCACGTCCGTAACGCAGTGAGTCATATCATCGTACGTAGGCTGCTGGCCCTGACGGCATTCCTGGGCGTGTGATGAAGGCATGTGCTGAGCAGCTGGCAGGGGTCTTCACGGACATCTTCAACCTGTCCCTGGCCCCAGGCGGCTGGTACCAGCGTTGCTTCAAAGACCACTTCTATAGTACAAGTGCTGAAACATTCAAACACCCATTGTGCATAAATGACTATCGCCCTGTGGCACTGACGCCCATAGTCATGATGTGCTCTTTGAGCGACTGGTCTTGGCACAGCTCAAAAAATGCCCTGCCCCCTACACTGGACCCTCACCAGTTTGCCTACCGGAACAATTGGAGTACAGAGGATGTGGTTTCTACAGTGCTGCACTGTGTACTCTCACATCTGGATGACAAGAACACCTACGCAAGAATGCTGTTGTTGACTTTCAGCTCAACATTCAACACAGTTATCCCCTCCAAGTTGATCACTAAACTTGGGGACCTGGAAATCAGTACCTCCACCTGCAACTGGATCATGGATTTTTCTGACCAACAGACCCCCAGCATGTTAGGTCAGGCCCAACTGTTCTTCCATCATCACACTCAACATTGGTGTACCACAGGGCTGTGTGCTCAGCCCATTCCTCTACTCCCTCTTCACCCATGAACTGCAGGCCTATGTATCGATCCAATTCCATCATAAAGTTCGCAGATGACACCACGGTGATCGGGACTCATCAGGGACAATGATGAGTCAGATTACAGGGCAGAGGTTGAGCACTTGGCTACTTGGTGCACTGACAATAACCCTGCTCCTTAACACCAGCAAAACCAAGAAGCTCATAGTGGACTACAGGAAGGAGAGGGGAGAGGACACATGACCCCATCCATATCAATGGCATAGCTTGTTTGAACGTGTCCCCAGCTTCAAATTCCTGGGGACCCACATCTCGGAGGACCTGTCCTGGTCAGTTAACATCACCAGCCTGATCAAGAAGGCCCATCAGCGCCTCTTCTTCTTGAGGACACTGAAGAAGAACCATCTGTCAACTGACATCCTGGGCAACTTCTACCGCTGCGTGATAGAGAGCACCCCTGACCAACTGTGTCACAGTCTGGTATGGAGCTGCTCTGTCGCTGACCGTAAGGTGCTGCAGCGGGTGGTGAAAAACCGCCCAACGCATCACAGGGACTCCACTTCCAGTTATAGAGGACGTTCTACAAGAAAAAGATGTCCTTGCGCTGGGGCACGCAGCATTCTTAGGGACTCCAACCATCCTGCTCATGGACTGTTCCAGCTTCCTCCCTTCCGGAAGGCGTTTCAGAAGCCTTCGGACTAGAACCAGCAGGTTTAGGAACAGTTTTCTTTCCAACAGCTGTCACGTTATTGAACTTAGTTCCCTGCTGAATCTCCACATCTCTCCCCTTTAACTCCCCCCCCCCCGTGCTTCCTCAAACTGTATACACATATATATCATATCTGTATATTGTCATTATATATTGATACATACTGCTCTTCTGTATATTATCATCCATATTTAAACTACATACTGTTTTTCTGCGTATTGCCACTCTGTATAGTTAGATTTGTCCTGCTACTTACCTCACTTCACCTGTACTTTGCTCTTCTGTAATTTACGCTAACTTATTCCCATCTCTTACCATCCTCACCCTGTACATAACTGCCCACCTAACTTATTTGTTACATTTATTTGCACATAACGGTACTCTTAACTTTATGCACTGACCTCATCTGCATATATTTGCTTAAATTGCACATACTGTCAAATTACTGTATTTACCGCACTGCTGTCCCTTTGCACTTCTGATTGGATGCTAAACTGTGTTTCGTTACCTTGTATTCATACATGTGTAATGACAATAAAGTTGAATCTAATCTAATCTAATCTAATCAATGAAAAATGGTAGACATAACCTTATTATTCATGACTTACCCTTTTGTCAACTGCTTCTGGTCACAAAGTGTCACTGATGTATGGAAACACTTTATATGACAAAGTTACAGCAAAAGTATTACCTGGAATAATTATTTCTGAAGCTGTATCACTTCATATTTTCTCCAGTTACATTTACAGTATAAAAGTTGTATAGACAAAAATGTCTACCATGTGTCACTTTTTCTCCTTAAAAATTAATTGCAAATTTAAAATTCACAAGTACGTTTCAGCTAACTTGGAGATGCTAAAATAATCCAAATTAAGTTTGCAGCCTTGTGACTTATGCAACTATCAAACTGAAGAGGGATATCTAAAGTCCAGCTATAGCTAAAAAAAAAAAAAAAAAATAGTTCCAACACTGAACCACTGAAACACTGAATCTGCAGCAGCCTATTTGGTATTCTTCAGCATGCATTCTGCAATTTGGGATGTACAAGCTGGTATCAGGCTCACTGGAGTCCAGTGGAGTGTACAGTTTTGTATGGGTTTGTAGTACTGAAAGACCTCAGTAGCAAGCAAATGCAGCTACAGAAGCCAGAGGGGAAAACATCTGGAAATCTCTGACAGTCTGCTTTGCCTAAAGCAAGGTAAACACACCTATGCTCTAATGCTTTAATTTAAATGGCATGTCAATTACCTTTGGTATCGTTTTTTAAGAAGTAAGGTGAATGCTTATGTTATAATCAGACCTGATGTGAATAAGAAACTCCAGACAGTGAAGCTGCACCATCCATTTCATATCAATTTTTTAAATATACTGGTAGAAAACAGGTAGTTGGGCTTTTTTGGTCAAACCTAAATGTTTGTCAGAAGCCAGGCTGAGCCTATTTGTCAGACAGACGGCAAACTTTACTCACATAAAACCTGATCCATCTTAGATGTATGACATCATGCCTGAAATATGTTGTCAGTGTGGGTGGACCCCCACAAACAGACTGGGACAATCAGAGCGCTCAGCTGGAGCAACTGGCCAGAAACAATGAGATGTGTGTATTGATATCAATAGGCAGCCTCCCTTTGTCTAGCTTTTTCCTGCCCAGTAATCCTTCCTATTGTTATGGGTGACTCTCAAATGCAAATGTCTTCCTGTCAGTAATCATCTATTGATGTGGGTGACTCCTCAAATGCAAATGTCCATGCACTACTGCCTGTGAATGCATTGTCTGTAGTGGGGTATTTAAACTGCATCGCTCTGTAACTCTTTCTCTCTCTCTGACGACTGCCTCAACCTGACCACACAATTGCCTGAAGAGCCTGAGAGCTCACTCGGTGCGCCTGCACGCGCGGTGGGGTGAGTTCTGTGATGGCGGTATGAATTAATAAACTCCCTCAAAAACTCTCAGTTAGCTGCTTATTGCACCGAGACAAAATTCCTAGTTTGTGTAACCTACATGAACAATGGCAATAAACCTGATTCTGATTCTGATTCTTATTATTTCATGCGCCACACGGGTGACCCCGACCCAAGAAAAGAACACGCTGGCAGCCCCCGGCGGACGACTCTCCGACGACAAGCGAACGCAGCAGCCTGACGCAAATGATCTGCCCCTCCTTCTGCTACAGGGAGACCTCGACGCAGAGCCACCACCAGGGCGAAACTCTTCGGAGATCACCCACGACCGGGGGAAAGCCGGCAGAAAGCTTCATGGTGAGATCTGCACGCCTGAGATCTGCACATCCACGCTGGGACCGGCGCTCTCACAGCTCCTCCGCACGTAGAGCGCACACACCTCAATCCTCTCTCCACGACGGCGACCTCCAGGGGCCCGACGGAGAACGCAGCCGCGTGGACCTGAATGCACCATGACCGAACTACAGCAACAACCTGAAACAGGGATGTCCATCGGCGCCGACTACGCTGATCTCCAGCAAGCTCCCTGACCCTGACTCGCCTCTACAGTGGACCTGCCAAGCACCGAACCCCAGCTCGCACACCAGGGGGGTACGAAGGACGGCGCACCACGCACCGGGACTATACGGCTCCACAGACCGCCATCATCCTTTGCCGCTGCACACAGAACCTTCAGGGCTGCTCACACACCTGAAGCACGCGACGCAGCTCGATCACAGGATTTTTGTACGGGTCTCAGCCACGGCACACAAAGGGAATTCAGCCGTCAGCTGTCCCCGAGGGGCTTTAGGGGCTGCGCCAAGCGCGCACCTAAAGCCAACACGCCAAGTCCCATCACACAGCCTGCAGCTCTTTTTTTCTCACAGCCGCTACGCAGCCTTGCAGCTCCTGTTTCTTCATAGTCGCGAGAGGAGTCAGAGACAAATTTTTCTTCGCACAGCCGCTGTGGACCTCCACCACGTTCAATGGGACAGCCCCTCAACATTGCGGATCCACAGGCAATTTTTGCACGGCCCAAACAATTTTGCCGTCCTGGGCCGGCACTTGCTACCCCCACCCCCCTCCCTCCATCTCCTTGGCACAGAGCCTTCCCCGCAGCTCGCTTCCAAAGCCGGACTATCGAGGTCTCAGCTCCCCGCTGAGCCCTCTGGGGGGGAGTACCGTGGGTGACCCCCCACAACAGACTGGGACAAGCAGAGCGCTCAGCTGGAGCAATTGGCAGAACAATGAGATGTGTGTATTGATATCAATAGGCAGCCTCCCTTTGTCTAGCTTTTTCCTGCCAGTAATCTTCCTATTGTTATGGGTGACTCTCAAATGCAAATGTCTTCCTGTCAGTAATCCTCCTATTGATGTGGGTGACTCTCAAATGCAAATGTCCATGCCTACTGCTGTGAATGCATTGTCTGTAGTGGGGTATTTAAACTGCATCGCTCTGTAACTCTTTCTCTCTCTCTGACGACTGCTCAACTGACCACACGATTGCCTGAGAGCCTGAGAGTTCGCTCCGGTGCGCCTGCACAGCGCTGGGGTGAGTTCTGTGATGGCGGTATGATTAATAAACTCCCTCAAAAACTTTCAGTTCGCTGCTTATTATTTCATGCCGCCACATCAGTTTCTTTTGGCTACTCATTTCTGTACATTAAAGGGGTCATTGACTGAAAAATTGTTTTTATAGGTTTTAACCTTCTGAAATGCATCTATTGGTCACATGATTATCGGAAAAAAAAATTAAAACTCTCTTCAAAAAAACCCCACAACCTTTATCTCATTTTTCATTTTTTATATATCTCACTCCATTCTGCCTTATATTTTGTTATATTTTTGCTGTGATGCTACATCATTAGCATCATACTCTGTCTACAGTTAGTACCACTAAGGCGGCTAGCTGAAGTTAGCAGTTTAGCCACTAGTCTAGGCTCATCCACAAATTCTTCTGTGCTTATTGTACTCCAGGGGCCGGTCATATCCTGTCAGCCACTGAAACTACACGCCTCTGTCAATCAGCGATGCATTATTCCGTTCATTCTTTCAGACAAAATTGCGTTAGTTGGCTCCGAGCTAGGACCTAGCCAGCTGAGATTAGCAACAGTGGCGTTTGGGGGGGATGGGTGTAAATGAGGCTTTACAGATTTAAAGAGACATGCACCGAAACTAGCCATTCTCAGAAATGCTGCAAATGATGATAAACAGTTTTACTGCAATAATTAAATCATTAAAGAAAATTTCACCAAAATATGTCACAAACATTTCATTAAGACATGTGTGAGTTGTTAAAAATGTGGAAAAAGTGCAGTCAGCGTAAGGATGGAAATGAATGAATGAATATTGTGATTGTGTAAGTTATTAAAAGGAAAAAACTCAATTATGCTATTTACTGACAGTATGGTGAAAAATACTACCAGAATGCAACTAGACAGAATGAAGCTTAAAAAGAGCACATATGTAGCCTCTCAAAACTTACTGAAGATAAAAATAGAAAATGATCACATTTAGGATTGTCCTGAGGCCTGTTGCTCAGCTATGGTGACTCCTAGCTCAGTTCACATCCAGACTAATCTTTCCTTCATGTCTCTCTGACTGTATCTGTAAAGGCAAAAACTGGTTTTTGAAATTTGGCACATATAAAAGTAAAATTTTGCACTTTAGAATTCCTATTCTACTATTGGAAGAAAAATGAATAAACGATAAACTATTACAGTATTGGTCGCATTTGTACAGACCTTTGGACTGTTGTAATATCCACTGACTGGCAATTTAAACAATCTGTAAACGGCTCTGCGTGGTGCATACTGCTTCTATGTAGTGTCCGGTTCATTTACTGTATCAAGCCCAAATACAGATTAGCAAAATTACACACAAAATTACATATCTAGCTCCTTTGATACTTTTTTCATGACTGTCGACACCTTTGTGCCTGTCAGCCCCTATCTTTTCGTTTTTGTATACCTGAAATTGTCTTTTTTTTCTGATTTGCCACCAACAAATTGTTGGACTCGGTGGTAAACCATTTAAATTTCGATGGTCAAGAGGCAAAGACCAGCATATACTGAAATCACATGACTGGGTTTAGTGAAATTGTTATCATTAGAACTACTGGAGAAGAATTCTTTAAATTTGGGGCACAAATGTTCAAATGGGAATCCAAATAATTTTAATTTATCTGAACAAAATCATTCAGACCAACACAAAAGACTAAGATTTGTCTTTCAAAAAGATCTAAATATTACATGTGGGCCTCTTTATACAGATGGAGATCGCTGGGTGACCACTGAGAGATCAAAAATTGAACCAATCTTTCAACAATCTCCTAATGCCTAAAAAAAGCAATTTCTGTGTAATTGGGAGATTGTTGTGTGATTTTCATGGCAATCTACAGAGATCTTTGAAAGACTGTTGAGAAATCACTGGGAGACCAGGAGAGATTGTTGAAGGACCAGGAGTAATCACTGAGAGACAAGGAGGGATCGCTGAGAAATCATTGAGCATCTGTTGGGCACCCACAGAGGTATACATATTTGATAGGTTTCTAGTGCTCTTCTATCCCCTTGACACAGCGGTTGAGATTTCTGAGATCACTGAAAGATGAAAAAAAGGCCATCTCTATTGGCATTTCATTGGATGCGCAGTGAGCCCTCACTGATCTCTCAGTCATCTCTGCCTTTGGGGTGGAAAAATTTGGCGTTCATTCAGAGATCACTGAGAGATCATTGAAAGATCGATGATGATGTCTTGGTGAACTTTCAATGATCTCTCAATGATCTCCACCCCTGTATAAAGGGGGTATCACATATCTTGTATTTAGATGCGTTTAGAGTGAGTAAGCTTTAAAAAAAAATAAGAATACAGATACAGTACTGTGTTCTGTTGCCAAGCACACATATTTGACTGATATAATGCTCCATCCATATTTAGTGATACTGTAGGTATCAAATGACATATGCAGGGCGTGCAAAGCAACTGTCAACCTTAGGGTTAAGATAAAACGACGAACATGTGAATTACACCCGTGTGATAAGGCTCCTACACTGGTGCCTGTTAGGCTCACATTTATGTATGAACTCTGATCCATCCAATTTAATTCTCCCTAGAGGTGAAATCCGTGGGTGGAAAATGTTAATATCTGTCACCTGAGCAGACTGCCACAGTCCACGACGCAACACTTTATCATTTCAAATTAAAGCTTCGGTGGGGGCAAATGATACAAACAGCGACAATGCTGCGCCACTCCCATATCCGAACAACCACATGGGAGTCTTACACGATAGAGATGTGGAGATGGCTGGAATTAATGGGCGTGTTTGGCTGAAGAAGCATGGCTTCGTAGCTCAGAAGAGGATTATGGGATGCAACAGCGCATTCTAGTGGTCAACAGGTTAATCACAGGGTGTGCTGTGAAAATGTGGTCTGAAAATTGGCTGTTGAATGCTGGTTGACAATATGGTATGGGTGGGGTGGGGGGGGGGTAGCATTTTTCAGATGACAGTGACATGCAGCCTTTATTTCTGATGCCATGTTTTTGAAGCTTGTTAGTAGCTGCTTCTCACTTTAATTTTCCCTAGTCACAAACAGCAGATTAGTGCATATGGTTACTGCATATAGGCAGACTTGACAAAGTGCCTTGGCAATGGCAGTCATGTAGTGAGATGTTCAAACTCTTGAAAAGAGACTATAGAAAATACTGAAATGAGATTTTGGGTATGCGCTTTGGAAAGACGTGAGTATATATTTATAGGTTTGTCCATCCAAGCAGAAAAAAACAATCCCAAAATCAGAGGCAGGGGCATGCCTCCACACACACCCGCTGCACTCAGTCACTGGAAAGCCCTCACGCCATTCACGCACGCTGCCCTCTCACTATTCCATATCATGCACCCGTGCTCACGCGTTCACATTCAATTACGCGTATTCAGGTGCACTCATGCGGGCAGGCGGCAGAGGAACATCCACCTGCATACATACAGGTGTTTTATGGTGTGTTTGCACGTCTGAGAGCTGAGCCTCTAAAAACAGTCCACAAATCACGGAAACAATGGCAAACGGCAGTTGCTAATGTGCACGCACAGAAAGTGTGAGGGCGCAGTTAAATGCGCCTGCTGTGTTTGCTGCCAAACATCTGCAATGTCATTTAACTGGTAGGGAAACTGACAAAGAGAGACCGCCTTTTAAGACCTTTTTTTTTTTTTTTTAAGCCATCCTAACAGCAGCTAAATGTTGAACACCTTTAACCAATGATCTCAATTATTTCTTATGAGCTCATATGCAGTCAAAATTGTTTTGAAAATAAAATCTGTTAAAAGGTTTAAAGTTCTGATGACACATTTTTGACTTCCTCTAATTTTTCAACACAAAATACAATATGACAAAATAGTCTGTGCAGTTGTAAGTAAAACAGGCTTTTTTTTCACGCGAATATCTGACGTTTTCATGAGCGCCATGTCACCAATTATATCAGTGGCTGGAAAACCCCGCTGTCATGTTGTCACGTCATCGGCAGAACACAGCGGTTGGCTGTGCATTGTACACACTGGATGGAAGCGGTTGAAAACATCGACGATGGTTCCAGCACATGTAGTCTGGAATTGGTTTGTGTTGTTCAATCTTCCGATGATAATAGTTCCGAAGAATTGGATAACAATGAAGAGTCTGGGGGCATCAGACCGTATAGGTTTGAGCCGTGCCAAGCGGGCATCGTGCCAAGCGAGTCACACTCAGAGAGTGACAGTGAAGAGGCACTCATGCCCACCGCAGCAGCAGCGACAAACACACGACAGGGGAACACCAGTGTTGCTCTTTTGTTACAGATATTGCAACAAATTATTTGTTCAAAAATATTTAAACCTGATTTTTCAATAAAATCATAGCAGTGTATTCTCTGTGGCTCAGGCATCGGGTTTATTATGGATTATATTTTGTGTTCTTGTTGTTTTTGTTTTGTACATGTGTTTTATGTGCGTTTTGAGCCACTTTCAGGTGGGCACTGTCCAAGATTCGCCGGTTCAAACACATGCGCCCTCTCTTTTTGACAGTCAGCTGTTCATGTTTTGTGTGCATCATCTACTGTGTTGTCAGCCAGCCAATATTGCCAACACTATCACAACGTGTTAGCCACTCCACACAGCCGTGGTTCTGTTGTGCCCCTTGAAGCGATGTCGGCCCTGGGGCACAACCGTGGTTAACACGTCTTCTCTCCATGTTCGTTGGGTGATGTCAGCCCAGAACGCCAACTGTAAGTGTTTCTGTTTATTTTTGTAAGTCTTCACCTTTTTGGGAACTGTTGTCATCATTCTTATGTTCAATACATGTGCTGTGGTGAATTCTGCACGTAAATCCATTCATCATGACCCTCCGTGCGCTCTTACGCAGGGCTGACATCGCTTCAAGGATGCACGAGAACCACAGCAAACATGGCGTGACTAACACATCGTGAGAGTGCTGAAAATACTGGCAGACAAACAGCACAGGTGACTGGCAAACGGCGGCGAAGTATACGCACTGCTGGTGATGGTGTGAATAGAAGCACCTGGGCGAAGACCAGGAAACATGATCAGCAGGAGGGGAATCAGCTGCCTGCTGATAATGAAAGAGGGGACGTGCCCGGACCGGCGTGCGATCAGAGAAAGTAGGTCAAAGCTGCGTGTAAATCCATTAATCCTTCCCTTCCTCTGCACTCCTCCTGCATAAAAGTGCACGAGGAGCGCACGAGGAGGCTTATGTCAGTTGGAGCTGAAGCGTGTGATGTGGTCTTTCATTGCCTGCTGTTTATCTGAGCTTGCAACACAACACGAAGGCATAGCCGTAAAATTAAAACAAGAAACCAGAAAAACTGTGAGCTACAAAGCTGCTGTCATTCTAGTTAACAACACCGGAGTCCGTTCTGTCGATTATGTCATTGGGATGCCACCCTTAATTTGGTGGGTGGTGTCATAACCCGAGTGTCGGTTCTGGCCACACTCGGGTCTCATATCTTTTTGTTCTCTGGCTTTGGCAGCTGAGGATTCCTTCCAGCTCCTCGGGCTCTTATTGTGAAGGCGCCCGGGGGAGCTCCCTGCTGTCAAAGTCAGCTGCTGCTCTGCTGTCATTAGCAGCAGCTGTGCCGCGTTGGGGTCATTAGCCACCAGAGATATAAGCGGGTGCTAAATGTCCTCCAACGCGGCAGTCTCTGTTATATCCTGTTATGTTCACCTGTATGTTCAGCCACGTTCCGTCGTGCTCCTGTTATTCTCCTTGCTCATCGTGGTTAATGGACTTGGGAATCCCCCGTTACCCGTCTGTTAACGGTCCCGTTGTAAGGTACGCTCTGTGTGACTGTATCTTTGTGATTATCTCGTCTGGCGCATCGGGTGTTCCCCGGCTCAGACTTCACCCAGCCACTGTATGTGTTCTGTGTGTGTTCATCCTTATTCTACAATAAATTACCACTGCAAACTCTCTGGTGACTGAGGCGTCTTGTGACGGTCCGTGAGGGCCGTCGTGACAGTAGACTGCCGCCAAACGCCCGGAGAGGAGGCGTTGTTTCGAGACGCCATTCACCGTGCAGTTTGCAGTAGTGGACTGTTTGTTCCTACCTGTCTGGGTGCCGTGTTGAAGCATGCCATCGTGGACGTCTCGTGCTCGGAGGCAGGACGCTGTTCTCGCTGACACCCTCGAGCGCGTGGACAGAGTCCTTGTCGCCGCCTCCCTCCTCGAATACAACAGCGAAGTACCCTGGTACCTGGACCTAGCCGAGGAAATTCTGGATTTTCTTCCCCGCTTCACTAATCATCCAGAGGTAAGCGTGAGGAGAGATGACATCGCCGCCCAGCGTGAGATACTCCGAGGGCTGGAGGGAAATCCTGGCAGGGAGCCGAAGCGGAGGAGACGTCGCCCCTCGCTTCGGGATCCTGCTCCTGCCTCCGTTCCAGCCCGGGAATTCGCACCATCCGGAGGTCTTTTCCCATCGGGCATGTCGTCACTCGGGATTCCCCCAGAGAAGCTGCAGATGACAGCAGATAAGATCTGGGACCGGGTGGCTGCTGCTTGCTCCGCTAAGAATCCTCCAGCGTGTATGAAGCATGTGGTGGCGGCGGTTAGACTCGTGGAGAGGAATCCAGCGCTGCGTGAGTTTCCTGAGTTTGCTGACTTGCTTGCCGCCGTTTCTGCTCAGGAACGGCGATTTCCGGACCTCACCTTCGCCTCTCCCCCTACAAGGAACCGTCGTCACTCCGGCTTCCAACCTCGGCTAGAGCCCCGTCTGGATGCTGTTCCGGGTCGCCGCAAGGGCTCAACCCCCCACACAGCTGTCACTCCTGCGCCTCGTCAGAGGGGAATCCCCGCAGCCTCGTCTTCTCCCGGGCCCTCGCCTGCTGTCCCGTCAGCGGTCCATGCCCGACTGACCCCGGCTGTCGCCCCCTCCTCCTCATCGCCTATCCTGGCTGCTGTGTGTCACGAGAGCGCCGTTTCGGCGAGCTTCATCCCGGATCCGCCTCGAGTGGCCTCATCTCGTCTTCCCAGAGGGCCCTCTGTCGCCATCCAGCGGGGAAAGGAAGGAATGACGTCCCCCACAGCGGAGACCATCTTACCCTTAGGGGAAAGGCAAGTGCATGATAATTTCTCTTCTTTTGACATTGTTGTGCCTTGTCTGACTCCTAGGGGTGGAGTTCAGGGTATGCAGCCCCCTGAGCTCCCTCCACCCGCTGTGGATGAAAATATTAACCCTGCTTCCTCTGTGTCTCCCTCCGCTGAGCGGTCCTCGACGTCAGGCCAACGTCGCTGGATGAGGAGGGGGCCTGCGGTTCTGGAGAGCCTGGTTCCGGTTCCGCAGCCACGCCATGGGCGGAGGAGGAGAGCGGACTGCAGCGTGGAGCCATCGCCGATGAAGAAGCGTCCCCGGGGTTCCACGGAGGAGCGGTCCGGTCCAGCAGGGCGAGATTCTCCTGCCACCATGCCGTGCGGGCCACCGGCGTGGACATCGGTGCCGGAGGACTCTCTGGCTGCACGCACCATCATGCCAGCTGCGGAGCCCGACGCAGCTGAGTGGGAGCCTGAGGACGACCTCCTGACTTCTGAGCCCGGATCATCGCAGTCCTGGACGGCGTCAGAACCCGAGCTCAGGCAAGTGCTCTGTTTTATCTTTCTTCTTCACCTTTTAGAGCACTTTTGCCTGTCTCAAGGGGAGATGAGCCGGGTGCAGCCACCCGCTGCGTCCGAGCTTATCTCGCCGGGTTCTGGTGCTGCCGGTGATCCTGATCCCGGGTTTTCTCTCTTGTGTGAGTCTTCTCCCAGGGTCGCCGGCGAGGGGCTGCTCTCACCTGCTGCGCCAGAGGTTCCGGTTTCGGGGTTGGAGGTCGAGTCTGGTGCCACGCCGACCGGGTCCATCGGGAGTGCTGTTCCGGTCCAGTTGGGGTCCACCGGGAGTGCTGTTCCGGTCCAGTTGGGGTCCACCGGGAGTGCGGTTCCGGTCCAGTTGGGGTCCACCGGGAGTGCCGTTCCGGAGGCCCAATCGGGGTCCACCGGGAGTGCTGTTCCGGAGGCCCAATCGGGGTCCACCGTGGGTTTGGTTCCGGAGGCCCAATCGGGGTCCACCGTGGGTTTGGTTCCGGAGGCCCAATCGGGGTCCACCGTGGGTGCTGCACCAGCAGGTCCTAGGTTCGGTGAGGGAGCTGCAGATCCCCAGCCACCGGATGCTGGACAGGCTCGTTTTCTTCTTCACTCTCGTCTCCACAGTCATCCTCCTCGTCTCCCTGAGGAGCACTACCCATCTCCACCTGGGTCTGTTGGGGTCCCGAACGCTCCGCCCGGTTTCCCCTCATCTCCCCCCTTTTCTGCGGAATCACCGGCTGCTTCCTCCCAACGGTTCTGGTGGGCTGGTGTTGCGGGGCGGCCGCCTGAAGGGCTGTCTCGTTGGTTTGGTTCTCTGGGTCGGCCCCCCGACCTGTTTATCTTCCTGTGCGGCGACCTGCTCCGGCCGCCTGAAACTCTCTTCCCCCGAGCATGGGACTGGGGTAGGCCGCCCGAACTGTCCTCTTTTCCCCTCCCTGTTCTGTGGCCTCTTGTTGCCGGACGACCCCCCCGAACCTTTTGCCCCATCCCTCCGGGCCTGGACTGCGCCCTTTCCGGGTTCCTGATCTCGTCTGTGGGACTGTTGGGGTGTGTGTGTGGGGGGGGGGGAGGGGGATTGTTTTGTGTTTTTGTGTCACTCTGTTTGCCAAAGGGTGTGTTGCCTATTTTGTACTTATTGTGGTTTTTTTTCTCCCTACCTTTGTAGCCTTGTTGGTCGTTTGTCTCTCTCCCTCCTGCCAGCGCCCCATCTTGGGTGTTACTCAGGCCGCTCAGAGCTCGGCCTTGAGGGGGAGGTACTGTCATAACCCGAGTGTCGGTTCTGGCCACACTCGGGTCTCATATCTTTTTGTTCTCTGGCTTTGGCAGCTGAGGATTCCTTCCAGCTCCTCGGGCTCTTATTGTGAAGGCGCCCGGGGGAGCTCCCTGCTGTCAAAGTCAGCTGCTGCTCTGCTGTCATTAGCAGCAGCTGTGCCGCGTTGGGGTCATTAGCCACCAGAGATATAAGCGGGTGCTAAATGTCCTCCAACGCGGCAGTCTCTGTTATATCCTGTTATGTTCACCTGTATGTTCAGCCACGTTCCGTCGTGCTCCTGTTATTCTCCTTGCTCATCGTGGTTAATGGACTTGGGAATCCCCCGTTACCCGTCTGTTAACGGTCCCGTTGTAAGGTACGCTCTGTGTGACTGTATCTTTGTGATTATCTCGTCTGGCGCATCGGGTGTTCCCCGGCTCAGACTTCACCCAGCCACTGTATGTGTTCTGTGTGTGTTCATCCTTACTCTACAATAAATTACCACTGCAAACTCTCTGGTGACTGAGGCGTCTTGTGACGGTCCGTGAGGGCCGTCGTGACAGGTGGCACCACAGTCCAGTCAGCGGCTGCAGTTTTTTGATAACTATGCAGGCGCTGTTGTAAATATAATTTTGATCATAGACAATGACTTTTGGGTTTACACAACATGCTAAAAAATGTCAAAAACGTGTCATCAAAACTTTAAAGGTACCATTAACTGCAAAAGAGTGTTTTTGTGGGTTTAAATCTCATAAAATATGTCTGTGAATCACATGTATACTGATAAAATATCAAAATGCACACTCCACAAAGAAATACACACTATTTTTATTTTGTTACATGCTTAAAAAAATGAGTAGATTGTGGAGAAAGGAGGCAGGTGAGACAACGAGCTGGATGACACAGTTACTTTATTCTTTCTCCAACATATTTTACAGCAAAAGAGAATCCTGGGTCTCTGTGCATTCCTCTTTTATAACTTTATTTTCATGCATCGAGACCCGGAACTTCCGACCATAACACACTGTTGTTTGAACAAAGAACTGTGTGGAACATTAACATAACATAACGCTGGTGCTGCTTCAACACTCTTCTTCTGCCAGTGGTACCGGCATTTTACTCCTCTCCCCGGGGGGGTGCATAGTCCTTACTGTCCCATCTGGAACGCCCGGTGACACCTCCTCGTTTGGTCCATTGTTCCCTGAGAGGAGAAGTCCAACACCATGCCCCCACACAGCCCCACCCCCTCCCGAACACCCAGAAAGGGCACTAACCCCCCCGTCCTTTGGGCTTGAGCTGGCATGCATAGCAGCTGTAGCAGGGGGTCGCCGATCCAGTTGAACAACCCTGCTGGCGGGGTAAACAGGAGGGCATGTCAGTCTGTGGAAGGAAAAAGGGAGGGGGAGAAAACACATCAGCTTCACGCACGCAGGTCCCTGCCGAGGGATCACCAACTTGCGGAGCCACCAATGGTGGCCGTCCGTGCTGGGGAGCTTGGGCCAACACCACCTGCTCGTCTGCCAACACAAAAGCGGGCTTCATCCTGTCGATGCAGACAGTCTCTCTACATCCCCCCAAGTCTAACACAAAATGCTTCGCCCCAGGTTCCAACACCCTGAACGGTCCGTCGTACGGTGGGCGCAGCGGGGTCCGGTGCGCATCGTGCCTGACAAAAACAAAACTGGCATTCTGCAAGCTTTTTGGGAAGAATGTGTGGGGAAAACAATGGTGGGCCGGGCCCGGTATGCTCACAGCCTCCATACTGTGTAAAAATTGCGTGGGCAGATCAGCTTCGGCTGCGGGGTTTTCTGGTAAAAAAACTCTCCGGGGATCTGCAGCGGCTGAGAAAACACGAGTTATGCCGAGGAGGCTGCTAAATCCTCCTTAGGTGTGGAGTGCAACCCTAAAAGAACTCAGAACAGGCGGTCAACCCAATTTGTGTCCATGAGCGAAGCTCTGAACGCTGCTTTAAGCAACCTATGAAAACGCTCACATAACCCGTTAGTCTGGGGGTTGTATGTGGTAGTGCGGTGAATTTTGACCCTCAGGCTGTGGGCCATCGTGGACCAGAGTTTTGAAATGAATTGTGGACCCATCGGACGTGATGTCCGATGGAGATCTGAAACGTGCAACCCAAGCCGACAAAAAAGCACATGCCACTTCCGTGGATGTGGTAGAAGCCAGCGGGACCACTTCAGGCCAGCGCGTGGTACGGTCCACGATTGTTAAGAGATGCATAAAACCTTGTGACGGCGGGAGGGGTCCAACCAAATCCACGTGGACGTGATCAAGCCTCCTGGCTGGGATTTGGAACGGCTCAAGGGGGGCTCTGGTGTGCTTGTGCATTTTGGCCTGTTAGCATGCGACGCAACCTGCAGCCCACTCTTTCACATCCTTGCGCAAGCACAGCCAGATGAATTTCGCCCCCCTAGCTTCACTGAAGCGTGCCCTCCTGGATGCGAAAGGGAGTGGACCGACTCAAAAATGTGACGGCGCCAAGAGCTCAGAACCATCAGGTGCGGGCAGCCGGTGGAGACGTTGCAGAGCAAGGAAGGGCACCCTTCTTGCACCATCCTGCTCTCCAGCCTTAACTTTGTTGGCACAGATTGAAACCCGCAAATGTCCGCGTCCCCGGCTTGCTCCGCGGCTATGGCGGGGAAATCTATTCCCATGTAGACCGGGGTGATTAACGCGCGCAACAGGTAATCGGCCACGACATTGAGCTTACCGCTGACGTGTTGAATGTCGGTAGTAAACTCCGAAATTGCGGCCAGCTGCCGTTGCTGCCGGGCCGACCATGGTTCCAAGACCTTGGCCATTACATACGTCAGCGGCTTATGGTCCACGAACACGGTAAACTCGCACCCCTCCAGCCAGAACTAGAAATGGTGCGTCGCCAGGTGGAGAGCCAGCAATTCTCTATCGAATGTGCTGTACTTGCGTTCGTTGCTGTGCAACGTGCGGCTGAAAAATGCGAGCAGTTGCCACAAACATGAGACGCTCTCATGAGACGCATGGGTGCTCCACTACTGCCCCTATGGCAATGTCAGACACGTCCATAGTGAGCACTATCCATGCAGACGGGTCCAGGTGAGCTAACAACACGGCATACGCAAGTGCTGTTTTGGCATTAGTAAAAGCCTGGACTCGTTTGGGAGTCCAGTCGATGGCTCCTGTGGGCTTCTTTTTTTTAAGTGCGGCATACAATGGCTGCATCAGCTGGGCTGCCCAGGGAAGGAAACAGTTATAAAAATTAACCATTCCCAAAAACTCCTGTAGTGCCCTCACAGTCTGCGGACGCGGAAAGTCCGACATAGCGTGCACTTTGTCCGGTAACGCAATCGCGCCCTCTGGGGAAATGCAGTGGCCCAAAAAGTCAATCACTGGCACCCCGAACTGGCACTTTGCTGGGTTAACTATCAGCACGTGCACTTCCAACCTCTGGAAAACTGTCCTGAGATGGGCAATGTGCTCCTCCTCGGATACGTTGGCTACCAGAATGTTGTCTAAATAGACAAAAACGAAGGACAAGTCGCGAAGCACTGCGTCCATCATCCTCTGGAAGGTCTGCGCCGTGCCTTTTAATCCAAACGGCAAGCATAAAAACTCGAAAAGGCCAAAAGGAGTTATTACTGCTGTTTTTGGAACGTCTTCCATGTGCACTGTGACCTGGTGGTAACCGCGGACCAGATCCACTTTGGAAAAAGCACGAGCCTCAGCCAGGTGCACCGAAAAATCCTGAATGTGTGGAATAGGATAGCGAGCGTGTTCCGTAGCGTTCAAGCGCCGGAAATCGACGCATGGTCGCCACGACCCATTGGTTTTAGGCACCATGTGTAGCGGGGATGCCCACGGGCTGTTGGAGCGCCTAACGATGCCCAACTGCTCTAAGTTGGCAAACTCCTCTTGCACGCTGGCCAGTTTAGCTGCGTCCAAATGCCGAGGACGTGCGAACACTGGCGGGCCTTTTGTCATTATAAAGTGCTCGACTCCATGTTTTGTTACCGTAGCTGAAAAAGTCGGGACCATGAGTGATGGGAACTGTGCGAGCAAATGTTGGTACTTACCCCCGGAGCTATAACGTTAGCCAGTGTGGTCGGCCCAGCTCCCCGAGCTGTGCAGGGCAGTGAGGTAAAACAGACAGCGTCCACTGATCTCCTATTAGCAACATCGACTAACAATCCATGAGCACACAGAAAATCTGCTCCTAAAATGGGGCCGGAACATGCAGCTATCACAAAGTCCCACTGAAAGTTGCGTTTGTGTAAGCATATCGTCAGTGTCCGCTCGCCAAATGTCCTGATGGTGGATCCATTGGCAGCCGTGAGCTCGGGACCGCTGTGTCCTGCCACCCTGTCTGTGTTGACCGGCAGGATAAGGCTCTTCTGTGAGCCGGAGTCCATCAAAAACCGTCTCCCCAAACATGTGCCTGTGACATAAAGCAGTCTGTTCCTGCCGCCATCACTTGCAGCTGCCACTGAATTCCGAAAGTGCCATCTTCCCAGCTTCTTGAATTGGCATGGCGACAGGCAGCGTTCGGCATTTGAGCCGAAAAGGCGATGATAAAAACAGATCTCCGTGTTCCTTCATCTTCTGGTGTCAGTCCCAGCTACCACGAACAGCTCCTCAAACTTGCTAGAGTCCCTCATGGATACCGGTGCCACTGTCTGCACGCTGAGAGTACTGGTCGCCAAAAGGAAACGGTCCGTTTTCTGCACCAGGGCCGGTAGTCCTTGGCAACCAGCCGTGGTGAGTTGGCCAGGATCACCCTTGCTGTAGCCAGTAGGTTCCTGAGGAACAAATGGGCAAACAGGAAAGATTCGTCATCCTTCCCCCTCAGTGCCAACATGCTCTCCATCAGCTCCACTGCTGATTTGTCCCCTAACTCCGAACGCGTTAGGAGCCTCTCTGCCCTCTCACTGTCAGAAAGGGTGTAGCGCTGAAGCATCCTCCAGGGATGGCAACAGGAAATTCTGATTTCAGCTGAAATCTAATTTGGTCGATTGACTTATGGGGGGGCCAGGGGGGCACAGCCCCCCTGAAGCTGAGAGTTTTTCAGTAAAACAGAAGTAATTTAGACTGAAAAAAATGAAATACTAGACTTAGATAAATCATTAAATTTAATGAAAAGTTAACTTACTTTTTCTTCAATGTTGTCTCACTGTCTTTAGTCCAACATATTTAACAGTTCTATAAGAGTTTATTACACTATTTACACTGGTCACCAAGTCGCTTCTAAGGTAGTCGGCATGTTTCTTCACTTTTGATGCGTGGTCTGACAGCGCCACACATCCATAGCTGCGTCCAAATGCCGAGGACGCGCGAACACCGGCGGGCCTTTTGTCATTATAAAGTGCTCGACTCCGTGTTTTGTTACCGTAGCTGAAAAAGTCAGGACCATGAGTGATGGGAACTGTGCGAGCAAATGTTGGTACTTACCCCCGGAGCTATAACGTTAGCCAGTGTGGTCGACCCAGCTCCCCGAGCTGTGCAGGGGAGCTGGGGAGCTATGCCGTGGATGTGCACATCCACGCGAGCCATAGTTAATCAAGTCTTTACAATACACACAAAAAGCTTTTCCGGCCACGTCTGGTTTCTTCAGAAAGTGTCCGAGTGTTTCTGTTACCTCGTCGAACTTTGAGCCAATTTTCACCTTTACCACCACTTTTCTCTCAAGCCAATTCCATCGGAACTTATTTTTGACACTTTTGTCTATTTCTAGCACTGATGACTCCTGATCCTTCGATAAAAATCTCATAATTCCGCTGAAAACGATACCGAAAGCTCAGAATTCCAGCACGAACACGCCGCCATGAATTTTTGACAAAGCATACAACGAGCCATTTGATTGGTCCAATCGTTTGCAACTATCCAATCGCAGGGCTGTTTACAATACAGCAGTAGCTTGAGTACAAAACATCCGGGTTATCGCGGGAGACTTGACTCAGGGAAGCACCGAGTGCTTATGTAATCGTGTTGATTTTCGCTAAAATCGGTAACAATAAGGTACCTTACCCCCTTAGTGGATTTAGACGATTCACAGAAATGATCAATTTGAAAATAAATCGGCGGAAATCCGCGGATCGGCGGAAAATTGCCATCCCTGATCCTCTTGAGCACCTCATATTTTCTGTGGGCCGGCGGCTCCAGGAGCAGGCTCATCACCTGTTGCGTGGCATTCGCATCCAGCGCAGCAACCACATAGTAATACCTGGTATCGTCAGTTGTTATCCCACGGAGTGCGAGCTGGGCTTCTATGTGCAAAAACCACATGGTCAGGTTGTGAAGCCAGAAGCCTGGGAGCTCAACTGGGACTATGCATGCGGCACTGGTGCCCTCCCTCCAGGCAGTCTCTGGGGCAGTGCTCGGCTCGCAGAAAGGAGACAGGCGAGACAACGAGCTGGACGACACAGTTACTTTATTCTTTCGCCAACATATTTTACAGCAAAAGAGAATCCCCAGGTCTCTGTGCATTCCTCTTTTATAACTTTATTTCCATGCATCGAGACCTGGAACATCCGACCATAACACATTGTTGTTTGAACAAAGAACTGGGTGGCACATTAACATAACATAACGACAGCGCCGCTTCAACACTCTTCTTCTCCCAGCAGTACTGGCATTTTACTCTTCTCCCTGGGGGGCGCATAGTCCTTACTGTCCCGTCTGGTACCCCCTGGTGACACCTCCTCCTTCGGTCCATTGTTCCCTGAGTGGAGAAGTCCAACATCATGCCCCCACAAGATTGCATTTCCTGGGTTTTGTGATGTCATAAACCAACAAGAACCGCCTTCTGTTCTCTAATCTGACAAATCAAGTGCCTCCTTTACTTGTGAATGGCCAGTTCAAACAACCTTTATCCAGTCAGATTAAGGGCTCTTGCATCAGAGCAATAAACCAACCAGTTCAGACAGAACTTCACAGACAACTTTTCTAATGTGCCGTAAACAAACAGAAATGTTTTTTGGTCTTTAAAAAAACACATTTATATGTTAATGAGAATGTCAATACTTGAAAATACACAATATGCAGCCTTAAAGGGACTGATCTTGAGGTGTTTTATTAAAGATGTGCTCCAGTGGATGTAATCCCACTTGAAAACAAATCTTATCTAAAATGGTATCTTGTGCATTTTTTCCACAAAAAAACACCTTTCATTTGTGAAAATCTTTTCTTTTCTCCTCTGCTCTGAAAAGCTGGGATCTATGAATATTCTAATTAGGCCCACCCACATCCCACCCACAGTAACCACACACAAGTCTGAAAGCTGGCAAATTTGACCAGAAAATGATAGTATTGAAGAGCTAATTCCTACAAAATAATAATGTAATGTTGCAGTGATTACACAGAGTCTAAGGGACTATTTGGCATATGTGGACAACACAAGCAAAGCTGTACGGCACCTAACACCGGCTGCTACCGCCATCCTTTGCCAGAATTCAATTCAATTTTATTTATATAGTGCCATTTCACAACAACAGTCACCTCATAGCACTTTCAACTGTAGGGGAAACCCCCACAATTGCAGAAAGACCCCAGCAATCAGGCGATCCCCTGTGAGCAAGCGCTAGGCGACGGTGGGGAGGAAAAACTCCCTTTTAACAGGAAGAAACCTCCAGCAGAACAAGGCTCAGGGAGGGGCAGTCATCTGCTGTGACTGGCTGGGGGGGGGGGGGGGGGGTGACGAGATAGAGAAGATGAAAAGAACAAACATTTTATAGAGTGTCATCTGCTGACTGAGTGTCAGAACTGCATCTGAGTGGGAGACCTGAAAAAGTCTCAATACATACAGTATTGAGACTTTCACAGGTTGCACTACACTTTTTTGTTATCTATCATTTTCTCAGACAGGCTTGTAAAAAATCTGTCAATCTGTTATCTATCATTTTAATTGACTAATGAGATCACTCTCAATGTAATCTGTCAAATGATAGACAGCTTTCAGAATTTTTAGTCATTGCTGGAAAAATTCTGTCGAAGGACAATTTTCAGTGAACAAAACTTCAGATATACAGTATATACGGTATATAGTATGTAGAGGGAGATGGGAAAATTTATGTTGTGGAACATCAGGGAACATGCTGGTGCTTCTGCAACTGCGGAGTGTTATTAAATGGGGAGTGTTTAAATATTTTTATTGAAAAAAGCATTTCAACAGTGTGTAGTTTCAGTCTGCTCCTCTTGTGGCTTATTACCTCTCCAGCTTTGGAGAAGACTCGCTGACATGGCATGTCAGCGGTTGCTGGCATGTGGAGATACTTTGTTGCCATCTTGTAAAGGTTTGGGTATATGGTTTTGTGTGTTGCCCAGTAACAGAGTGGGTCTTCTCCTCTGGAGAGGTAGGGCTCAGACAAATAATGTTGAACTTCCACTGTGGCATCTGCTGTTGCACTTTGAGAGTGTTGTGTTTCACCTAAACAAAAAGAAAAACAAATGTAATTAGCAATCTTTTATAATAAGAAAATTATGCTTAAATTAATAACATAATACAAACCAACTCCGCTATCCAAAAGGTTCCACAAGTTGTCTTCTGCTGAAGGCCCAGGTTCTTCCTCTGCTGCTGACTGACGGAGTTGATAACATTTTAATACATGTGGCTAGAGACGTTTGGCAAACACAATAATAACAATATGGAATAATAAATGGTTACCTGTTATGCTGATGGCATTGTTCTCTCCATCCTCATGGTTGCAGCACATTCACCAGTCAATTTTGACATGGCCTCTTGAGCATGTGTTTCATTGGCAAAAATCTAAGGTTTTAAATGGTGGATCCAAAAATGTCCACCATGTCCCCCCTTTACGACACTCACAAAAACACACTTTATACTCTCAAAAAAATGACAACCACACAAACAACTCTATCTATCTTCTAGTGTTTGTGTGAATGAGTGTGTATGCATGTATCTCTGTGTAATATTTAGTAAATGTAATGTGTTTTTGTTTAATGTTACTGAACCTAAACCTAATTCTAACTTGTGTAATACTCTCCCTGACTTGTATTCAAATGCACAACCCTCTCAAACTTCCCGCAAGCCCTCAAGTCACGTGATGGGACCGACATGAGGCCTCGCTTACTACAGTCACATGACTGTGGGCATGCTGAAACAGCACTCGATGCACTGCTCATGACACTTCCACTTTATATTGTTCGAATCAGTGTTGAGTGGGCGGTGTTGAGCATAACATCACTACCATTGCACTGGTGCTCCTCGTAGCATGCATGGGTGCCTGTTATATGTACAATTTCAAAAGTTAACACCACCAAAACTGTAGAGAGGAGCGACCAGATTGATTGTATATTGTATGTGACCACACATGCATCGGGGTAGCACGGAACACGGCAGAGAGGCAAGGCCAGCAGCTCGGACCATTTGCAGCCAGAGAGTGGACACATTCAGCCATCCAGCTGGGGACAAAGTGCCCTGCTGATGCGGCTCGAGCAGCATCTCTCCGCAATTACTAAACAACACTCTACTCTACATTCATTATCTGCATAAATCATTTCTGTATGATTTTAAATGTGTTTTACTTTGCCATGATGCATCGGGGCCAAACTGTCAGATTACATGTGATTAGCCTACATCTCTTTTCTCCTTCTGTCTTTATCATGCAGCAACAACTCTCAAAAAAAGTCTTAAACAAATCAACATGTGTAGCATCTACAGAATCTCACAAAAATGAGTACACCTCTCACATTTTTGTAAATATTTTATTATATCTTTTCATGGGACAACACTGAACATATGACACTTTGATACAATGTAAAGTAATCAGTGTACAGCTTGTATAACATTGTAAATTTGCTGTCCCCTCAAAATAGCTCAACACACAGCCATTAATGTCTAAACTGCTGGCAACAAAAGAGTACACCCCTAGTGAAAATGTCCAAATTGTGCCCAATTAGCCATTTTCCCTCCCCGGTGTCTTAAGTGTGAATGGGCAGCAGGTGTGTTAAATTTGGTGTTATCGCTCTCACATTCTCTCATACTGGTCACTGGAAGTTCAACATGGCACCTCATGGCAAAGAACTCCCTGAGGATCTGCAAAAAAGAACTGTTGCTCTACATAAAGATGGTCTAGGCTACAAGATGACTGCCAATAACCTGAAACTGAGCTGCAGCGCAGTGGCCAAGACCATACAGCGGTTTAACAGGACAGGTTCCATTCAGAACAGGCCTTGCCACGGTCGACCAAAGAAGTTGAGTGCACGTGCTCAGCGTCACATCCAGAGGTTGTCTTTTGAAAATAGATGTATGAGTGCTGCCAGCATTGCTGCAGAGGTTGAAGGGGTGGGGGTTCAGCCTGTCAGTGCTCAGACCATATGCCGCACACTGTATCAAATTGGTCTGCATGGCTGTCATCCCAGAAGGAAGCCCCTTTTAAAGATGATGCACAAGAAAGCCTGCAAACAGTTTGCTGAAGACAAGTAGACTAAGGACATGGATTACTGGAACCATGTCCTGTGGTCTGATGAGACCAAGATAAACTTATTTGGTTCAGATGGTGTCAAGCGTGTGTGGCAGCAACCAGGTGAGGAGTACAAAGACAAGTGTGTCCTGCCTACAGTCAAGCATGGTGGTGGGAGTGTCATGGTTTGGGGCTGCATGAGTGCTGCCAGCACTGGGGAGCTACAGTTCATTGAGGGAACCATGAATGCCAACATCTACTGTGACATACTGAAGCAAAGCATGATCCCCTCCCTTCGGAAGCTGGGCCACAGGGCAGTATTCCAACATGACAATGACCCCAAACACGCCTCAAAGATGACCACTGCCTTGCTAAAGAAACCGAGGGTAAAGGTGATGGACTGGCCAAGCATGTCTCCAGACCTAAACCCTATTGAGCATCTGTGGGGCATCCTCAAACGGAAGGTGGAGGAGTGCAGGGTTTCTAATATCCACCAGCTCCGTGATGTCATGGAGGAGTGGAAGAGGAGTCCAGTGGCAGCCTGTGAAGCTCTAGTGAACTCCATGCCCAAGAGAGTTAAGGCAGTGCTGGAAAATAATGGTGACCACAGAAAATATTGATACTTTGGGCACAGTTTGGATATTTTCACTTAGGGGTGTACTCACTTTTGTTGCCAGTGATTTAAACATTAATGGCTGTGTGATGAGTTATTTTGAGGGGGCAGCAAATTTACACAGTTATACAAGCTGTACACTGACTACATTGTATCAAAGTGTCATATCTTCAGTGTTGTCCCATGAAAAGATATAATAAAATATTTGCAAAAATGTGAGGGGTGTACTCACTTTTTTGAGATACTGGAGATGCTACACATGTTGATTTGTTTGTTTAAGACTTTTTTGAGAGTTGTTGCTGCACGTTAAAGACAGGAGAAAGGAGATGTAGGCTAATCACATGTAATCTGACAGTTTGGCCCCATGCATCATGGTAAAGTAAAACACATTTAAAATCATACAGAAATGATTTATGCACACAGTGAATGTAGAGTGGAATGTTGTTTAGTAATTGCAGTATCTCACTTTTGTGAGATACTGTAAATACATCAAGGCTTACCTAGATTAACTATTTGACACAAGGCTCTGACATTTACTGATGTAAAATCATACCATGAGTAGGCTATGTGTCATGCTGGAATCATGAATTATCAGGCTAATGATAGCTAGCACTTTACTGCACAAACAAATAATAAATCCTTTGATAAAAATACAGCCGTACCGGTTGAACGATAGGCCAACTTGTATTCACAGTGGCCTCAGGATAGTGGTTTTAACTGCATTGTTCCTTAAAAGCAGTTTAATGGTAAGACCCATCTTCATTTAGGTCAAGATTTTAAAGCAGCTGCCCCAAAATGCTAACTGGTTCTGGAGACTAGGCTGGCTCTTTAGTTCCACCCTCTTTATCCGAGGCCATATGCTGTACTTAGTTCTGATTGGTTCCTGGTATTTGGGATGTCAGTAATATGATCTGTCTAAACTTTAAGGCCCTTTCATACCTTGACGATTTAGGCAGCCTATACCGACGTACCAAAATTTCTCAAACACTGGCATACACTCAAAATTTTCAATTTTAGGCATATGCATCACGTATCCATAACGAGTTGGACAAATACATAACATATTAGTAACTTATATAGAACATTTCGATAACTTATACCAACGAATGCTTAGTGTGTTGCCGGCGTTCACAACTTATGCCCAACAAAAGTCTAACTTATGCATATCTTATCCTAACTTATGCATAGGACAGTCACGCCAAACTGTCATCGCCTCCTGATCCATGAATCCTAGGTGTACGAGAGCATAAAGGCTCCATCATCTCGGTTCACCCGAGATGATTCTCTCATCCAAAGATCATTGCACAGTGGGGGAAAGGGTAAAAGAAAACAATAAAACAGCTGATGTGACACGGCTTTGAACATCAGATGACAGTCAAAACATGTCAAGGTATGAAACATCTCTTTACTTTGTCTGAATAGAAGAACAAGACCAGTTTGACATGGACACGTGCGCACCATAGAGTCTTGACAGTTTCCTCCTGTGAACCAACGCTGCCAATATGCCATTATACAGTAGATGCAAGTTAGAAACATGTTTAGTAAGTTACACATAGGTTCAAAGCACATTACTCATAGGTTAGAAAAAGTTTTGGGTACACTAGACATTATCGCAACGTATTTCGATTTATCAGCAACTTACAAGTAACGTGTGTGAATGATCGCATAACTTACCTACAACTTATGGCCCACATATGCGGGACCTATGAGCCATATGCTGGATACGTCAAGAAATTTTGTGCATACTCAAAATTTTTTGATGACCTTGCTGTACCACGACCTATACCAGCGTGCTGCAGCGTGCTCTTAACTCATATAAAGCTTACCCTTAATTTATTAGACGTAGGCCAGCATATTCGCCATTTTTTCAAAACGCCAGCATACGCTGCCTAAACCGTCAAGGTGTGACAGGGGCTTTAAGCAGAATAACACATACATGACATTTATGGGCGATTTCACTTCTGATATGTCTTCTAAGTCATAAAAGACATGTTACAAGAAAAAAAAACTTTTTTTTTTTAAATGTCATTTTGCACACTGTGGTTAATGTTAACGCAGAGAATTGCGCAGCATCTTTTCCACGGTGACCAGCAGTTCATCTCGTGTGTATTAAATGAGCCTGATGTGACATGCTGTTTCTCATTAGCGGCGTGTAGCTCACTTTCCCCCCTCCTCCTCTTAAAATGAACACCGTCTCCGACGTGTGCATGACAGCTGGAGATGAGTACTCAGTTAAGTAGGAGAAAATAAATCAAAGCACTCTTTGCTATCTTTTTGTGATGATTTGTCTAATTCTTGCATGTCCGCACGGGGCGAAGGAGGGGAGGGGAGGAGATAGAGAGGTAGCAGGGGAATAAGGATGAGGAGATGCGTGTGTTGTGGAGAGATATTTCAGAGAGTGTGGTGAAATAGATGGGAACAGAGCGAGAGAGGAGGAGAGAGACGGGGAGAGCGAGTGTTTGGCCCAGCTGCACAGCAAATCTGTTTATTCTGCACAATTTGGCATCAAACACAGCAGACTGCCGAGTGCCTGCTACTGCTTGTGGTGCCCCATTAAAATGGAATTTATTGCTGCCTTAAGAGCAAGCCCGAATTACACATTCCCCCCCCCTCCTATCTGCTCCATTCTTCTTTCAAGCTTCCTCCCTCTTCTTCCTTCTGCACTTTCCCCACCTGGCTGTGGTGACATAAGTTGTGTTTTTTTAGCTTCCAATTCTCGCACCAGCTGTCAGGGAAGTCACCAGAAACGGCTCGTTACAGGCAGGCATGGTAGGCATGCCCACCTCCAAGTCAGTCAGTGCAAGTCGCTGCCGTCAACGCTGTCACCATATAGAATGGCATTCAGCAGTCAGATTTTAAAAGGAAACTGCAGTGTCCATGAATGTGGTGGAATGCTTGGCTACTGTCATGTAACACTGCAGATGGCTGATGTTTTTCCTGTGTTTTACTGTTTTCAGGTTCTTCTAGGGCAGCCTGGAGTGAGACACTGAAATAATCAGACTGCCGGTTAAGCCCGAGGACACCATCAGTGTGAGAAACTGTTTCACATTTGGTTCACACTTCTAACCAGAACTTAGGAGAAAGTGTGAACTCTGGGCCCACATCTCTCTCCATTAATCTCCTCAGCCAATGATAAATTCATATTTAATGGCCATGGCCATCGTCTGGGAAGGAGGAGCATTCTTTCAATATTGCCTCTTTCCCCCGCCGCTTGGTCGAGATAATTGATTTCTCTGTGGTAACAAGGTATCGACCACGCATGGTAGCCAACTAAGACGGCAGCTCGATTCAAAGGAGGGCTGAAGAGATGGCGGAGAGAAAGCGGGAACAAGGGATGGAGCGAGACGGAGAGAGAGAGGGAAGGAGCACTGGAAGCCAACAGGCCAAACAATTATTTACAGTTAAGAAAACTGGCTGACTTTAGGTGGGCATTAGACTGGACAACCCCTGTCCCGTTTTTGTGGATTTCAGAAGGAAAAGATAATTTGATATTTCAGCTGTTCATCGGTGTTGCACCTTTAATTCGCCAAATGGAAAGCATATTGATCACACCGTCTGTCACATAATTAATCGAAAACAATGTCAGAAACAAATCTGGAGGGTCTCTTCTCAAGCACATGCTTAGCCTGCTTAGAAAGCAGCATATTGTTGCCGTTATAGATTTGCACTTGGCAGCATTATGATTTTGCTCCTTCGACCCAGCGGTGAAGACAGAAACGGAGTCAGGCTTAAACTGATTTTTTAAATTACTTATTTACTGTAGTACTGCTGCCTGTATGTAAATGTGGCCGCCATGACCCCTTCAAAAAAGATTCTATGTAACACCAAAACACAACTGTAATTACTATCATATTTAAAAGGTTTATTGCACTATTGAAATATATATAAGAAAAATAGCTGTGGAAAAAAAAAAATTGTTTACATAAAAGTTCCACTTGGAAAAATAAATGTTACTAGACCTAAGGGCTCAGTCACACAGGCCTGTACCTTTGAATACCTCCATCCACCTGTGACAATGCTTAAATACAAGTGTAAGGCCAGCAGATAGACCCAGGTGGTATGCAAACGTGGCCAGTGGAACAATAGAGGGTATGCACATGATGTCACTGAGCAGAACTCATAGCAGTTACAAAACACCTGAGTGGCAAAAATGAGTGGCAGCAATAGGGTTTATGCAGTAACACAAAAAACACATGGTATTTGGTTGCAGGAGTATACAGAGTACCTGCTTGCAATGTGGAGAGCTAATCTCATCATTCCACCTTCTATTAATTGACAAAAAATAGATAAATAATTACAGGCCCAGAACCATGGTATTTGGTTGCAGGAGTATACAGAGTACCTGCTTGCAATGTGGAGAGCTAATCTCATCATTCCACCTTCTATTAATTGACAAAAAATAGATAAATAATTACAGGCCCAGAACCAGTTCTTCACTGTGTGCTCTTATCCACACATCACTACAGTCAAGTAAACAGTGTGGTACTGACATCTAAAGTAAAAAAAGGCACTTTTTGTACTGCTGTGACTAAATATTTTAATTTTTATGTTTTGCTGCATACAAACTAAAGCTCCAACAAGTGTTTGCCACTGAAAACACATGTGGCAGCTTGTGTAACTATGGTAACTGTCCTGTAACTGCAAGAGTTCTGTTCCAATGCATTCCCTCTATTGTAAACGTTTTTACATTTTTGTCAATAGTGTACGTGCTACACTCAGTCAGACCTCCAGGTGTCAACATTTGTGCTTACCCGCAATGCAAGAAAACAAAAGTGGATAAATGCAGCTTGGGGCTCACGTCTGATTCCGGTGTGACGGGAGTTTACACAGGTATACTTGCATTGAGCCACACTGGGATAGGCATCCATGCTGATGTATTCCCATATGTTATTGCGCAGAATATACACTCGTGGACAAAACTGTTGGTACCCCTCTGTTAATGAAAGAAAAACCCACAATGGTCACAGAAATAACTTGAATCTGACAAAAGTGGTAATAAATAAAAATTCTATGAAAATTAACCAATGAAAATCAGACAGTCATTTACCTAAAACGGTAAACGACTTTAGACCAGTTGCTTTGACTTCAATTTTAATGAAAATTTTTGAAAAACTGGTCAGATTGGGCTGCATGGTGGCGCAGTGGTTTAGCACTGTGGCAGCACAGTTTTACCCTCGGCCGGGGGATCGCGGGGATCATGAGATCGTGGGTTCGATCCCAGCCCCCGACCAACAGTGAGCTGTGTGGAGTTTGCATGTTCTCCCCGTGTTGCGCGGGTTTACTCCGGGATTTCTCCGGTTTCCTCCCGCACACCAAAAACATGTAGGTTTAGGGCGCTCGCGCACGCAGCGACCAGCAGCCGGTGGCTTGTCACCAGACTGCAAACCAAGTCTACCTACGGGTACAAATAAGTAACAAAAAAAAAAAAAAAAAAAAAAAGATGTGAGGTCCTAAAGCAGACTGAGCATGCATTGGATCCTCTGCAGTTTGCCTATAGGCCTCACAGAGGAGTGGAGGATGCCACTGTCACTCTGTTTAACATGCTTTTTAAACATCTGGATTTTAATGGGACACACGCCAGGCTTTTATTTGTGGACTTTTCCTCTGCCTTTAATACAATCCAACCTCATATCTTAGTTGAAAGGCTCCTGCAACAATTTGATTTGAGCAATGATCTGGTGGGGTGGATTCTGGATTTCTTAACCAACAGGACACAGAGAGTAAGGGTCAATGGTACATTGTCTGACCTAAAGTGCTCTTCTACTGGCTCTCCTCAGGGGTGTGTGTTGTCACCACTACTCTTCATCCTGTACACAAACATGTGTCGGAGCAGACATGACAACAGACACATTATAAAGTATGCTGATGACTCAGTTATTGTCAGTCTCCTCCAGGATGGTGAAAGTGGCCACGGCCCAGTAGTTGATGATTTTGTTCACTGGTGTGAGGATTCCTACCTGCAGCTGAATACGACAAAAACTAAAGACATGATTATTGACTTTAGGAGGAAAACTCCCAGGCACAACGTCACCGTACTAAAAGGCCAGACTGTGGAGGACCGAAATAAGTGCAAGCAGACACGACGAACTGAAGTTTAAAAGGGTATTTTATTCATCCTCCATCACGAGGGTCGCCCAGCGCGGTGGCAGTGCGCTGGAGCGATCCCTCCATCTCAAGTCAGCAACAAGCAATGCTAGTGGTCAAAAAGAGAGAGAGCAAGCGATATGCAGTTGACTTATATACCCAGCTACAGACAATACATGCACAGCAGTAAAGCATGGACATTTGCATTAGAGTCACACATATCAATAGCAGGATTACTGGCGCCGGGATTAGACAAAGAGAGGCTGCCTATTGATATCAGTCCATACATCTCACTGTTCTGTTAATTGCTCCAGTTGAGCGCTCTGCTTGTCCTGTAGGCTGTGGGGGTCACCACACCGCTCCCCCCAGAGGGCTCAGCAGGGGGCTGAGGCGTCGATCGGCCGGCTTTGGAAGTGAGCTGCGGGAAAAGCTCTGTGCAGGAGGAGGGGGAGAAGGGGGAGGAGGAGGGGTGGGGGTAGCGAGTGCCGGCCCGGGACGGCAAAGTTGTCCAGGCCGCGCAAAAATTGCATGTGGATCCGCGATGGTGAGATGCTTTCCCGTTGAACATGGCGGAGATCCATAGCGGCTGTGCAAAGAAGAAAAAGAAAAAAAAACAAAACTGTCTCTGACTCCTCTCACGCTTCGATCCTGCGAGGATGCGTAGCGGCTGTGAAGGAAAACAGAAGCTGAAGCTGTGTGGAGGACTTGGCGGTTCGGCTTTAGGTGCGGGTGCAGCCCTAAAGCCTTCGGGGACAGCAGACGGCTGAATTCCCATCGTGCGCCGTGGCTGAGACCCATACAAAGTCCTGTGCGCGGGCTGTGTGTCTGCTCCAGGTGCGTGAGCGGCCCTGAAGGTTCCGAGGCTGGCGATCGGCCGTGTTTCTCGGGCATGTGCAGCGGCGGAGGACGCTGTATCGGTCTGTAGAGCCGGCTTGTTTCTGGTGCGCGGCACGCGCTGCGGCCACATACCTTCCAGCTGCGCTGTTCTCATAACCCCACGGTGTGCGTGCGGGGCTTCTGTGCACGGCAGGTCCGCTGTCACAAGGTGAGTCAGGGCCAGGGAGCTTGATGGAAATCAACACAGTCGGCGCCGATGGTCTTCCCTGTTCAGGCTGTTGCTGTCGTTCGCTCGTGTCGGGTCACGGTGCGTTCTGGTCCAAGCGCTGCGTTCTCCGTCTGGCACTGGAGGTTGTCATCGTGGAGATAGGACCCGGTGCGCGCGCGCTCATGTGGATGTGAAGGATGTGGACGATCCTCTGTCTCTGGGATCCACAGCGCGGCGAGAGGGAGCGGGCGAGCTTTGTCCCTCGGCAGGTCTCAGCGTGGAGATCCAGAAACTCAGGTGAGGGTCGCACCATGACGCTTCTGAGGCTTTCCCGGTCGTGGATAATCTCCGGGGTGTTCGCCTGGTGTTGGTTCTGCGTCGAGGTCTCCCGTGTGGCAGAAGGGAGGGCAGTCCATTCGCGTCAGGCAGCTGCGTTCGTTCGTCGTTGGAGTCACCCTCCGGGGTGTTCTTTTCTTCGGGGTCACCAGTATGGAAGACCGAAATAAGTGCAGGCAGACACGGCGAACTGAAGTTTAAAAGGGTATTTTATTCATCCTCCATCACGAGGGTCGCCCAGCGCGGTGGCACTGCGCTGGAGCGATCCCTCCGTCTCAAGTCAGCAACAAGCAATGCTAGTGGTCAAAAAGAGAGAGAGCAAGCGATATGCAGTTGACTTATATACCCAGCTACAGACAATACATGCACAGCAGTAAAGCATGGACATTTGCATTAGAGTCACACATATCAATAGCAGGATTACTGGCGCCGGGATTAGACAAAGAGAGCCTGCCTATTGATATCAGTCCATACATCTCACTGTTCTGCTAATTGCTCCAGCTGAGCGCTCTGCTTGTCCCGTAGGCTGTGGGGGTCACCACAAGACCACCGAATGTGTACAATTCTACAAATATCTTGGGACGATGATTGATAGTAATTTAAACTTTGAAGAGAACTGTGAAAGGGTCTGCAAAAAGCGTCAGCAACATTTGCATTGCTTGAGAAAACTTGCACGCTTCCAAATTGACCGAACCATAATGACAATGTTTCATCGGGCTTTTATTGAATCTGTTTTATCCTTTTCTTTAGTGTCATGGTTTGGTCAGATAAAACTGAAACAGAGGAAATCCTTGGATCAGGTAGTTAGATGGTCCAGTCGTTTGCTTGGTGAGTCACAGCTGAGCCTGACATCCCTGTACACCAGACAAGTACAGAGGATGGCTACTGTAGAAGAGCTTGAAATAACGAAGCGATGTGATTTTATAAACCAAAGTTTAATATCAGCTTCACTCCTCAAACAAGTCTCATCTCGGTGCAGAAGCAGAATAAGAGGTCGAACGCAGTCAGACCTTCATACTTATACCCACATTCAACAAAAGACATTGCATATCAAAGCTGACATCCCGCATTACATAATCCCCCCTCCATTGTCCTCCGTCTCCTCCACCTGACCCTGGGTGGTCAGGGAGATCGATCCGGTCTCCACCGCTGCGACTCTGTCTGTTCTTTGATCCTCGCTGGCGGTTGAGACCTCTTGTCCTGTTCTGAGGCTTGAGGTCATTCCACATACAGTGGGGAAAAAAAGTATTTAGTCAGCCACCAGTTGTGCAAGTTCTACCACTTAAAAGATGAGAGAGGTGTCCAATTTTCATCATAGGCATACCTCAACTATGAGAGACAAAATGAGAAAAAAAAATCCAGAAAATCACATTGAAGGATTTTTAATGAATTAATTGGTAAATTCCTCGGTAAAATAAGTATTTGGTCACCTACAAACAAGCAAGATTTCTGGCTCTCACAGACCTGTAACTTCTTCTTTAAGAGGCTCCTCTGTCCTCCACTCGTTACCTGTATTAATGGCACCTGTTTGAACTCATTATCAGTATAAAAGACACCTGTCCACAACCTCAAACAGTCAGACTCCAAACTCCGCTATGGCCAAGACCAAAGAGCTGTCAAAGGACACCAGAAACAAAATTGTAGACCTGCACCAGACTGGGAAGACTGAATCTGCAATAGGTAAGCAGCTTGGTGTGAAGAAATCAACTGTGGGAGCAATTATTAGAAAATGGAAGACATACAAGACCACTGATAATCTCCCTCGATCTGGGGCTCCACGCAAGATCTCACCCCGTGGGGTCAAAATTATCACGAGAACGGTGAGCAAAAATCCCAGAACCACATGGGGGGACCTAGTGAATGACCTGCAGAGAGCTGGGACCAAAGTAACAAAGGCTACCATCAGTAACACACTACGCCGCCAGGGACTCAAATCCTGCAGTGCCAGACGTGTCCCCCTGCTTAAGCCAGTACATGTCCAGGCCCGTCTGAAGCTTGCTAGAGAGCATTTGGATGATCCAGAAGAGGATTGGGAGAATGTCATATGTCAGATGAAACCAAAATAGAATTTTATTGTAAAAACTCAACTTGTCGTGTTTGAAGGAGAAAGAACAACATACGTACTGTGAAGCATGGGGGTGGAAACATCATGCTTTGGGGCTGTTTTTCTGCAAAGGGACCAGGACGACTGATCCGTGTAAAGGAAAGAATGAATGGCGCCATGTATCGTGAGATTTTGAGTGAAAACCTCCTTCCATCAGCAAGGGCATTGAAGATGAAACGTGGCTGGGTCTTTCAGCATGACAATGATCCCAAACACACCGTCCGGGCAACGAAGGAGTGGCTTCGTAAGACGCATTTCAAGGTCCTGGAGTGGCCTAGCCAGTCTCCAGGTCTCAACCCCATAGAAAATCTTTGGAGGGAGTTGAAAGTCCATGTTGCCCAGCGACAGCCCCAAAACATCACTGCTCTAGAGGAGATCTGCATGGAGGAATGGGCCAAGATACCAGCAACAGTGTGTGAAAACCTTGTGAAGACTTACAGAAATCGTTTGACCTCTGTCATTGCCAACAAAGGGTATATAACAAAGTACTGAGATGAACTTTTGTTACTGGCCAAATACTTATTTTACCGAGGAATTTACCAATTAATTCATTAAAAATCCTTCAATGTGATTTTCTGGATTTTTTTTTCTCATTTTGTCTCTCATAGTTGAGGTATACCTATGATGGAAATTGGAGACCTCTCTCATCTTTTAAGTGGGAGAACTTGCACAATTGGTGGCTGACTAAATACTTTTTTGCCCCACTGTATGTAATCACTAAACATTCTAATATGTCTATACATATGTAGGTATGGAATATATGATTAATATAAGCCACAGCCCCCCCCCCCCAAAAGACTAAGAAAAGGACAATCAAATTAGTTTTACAGTTTAAGATAATCTCTATGACATATTATACTGTTAAACCTCTTGACAGGGAAAACAAGGAACAATCTTTCCAGCAGTCATGCTCCTGTAGAGAATTCAGTGGTAACAACAACAGTATAGTAATATCACAAAACAGCCTTAAAACTGTCACGGCACAATCTGATAACACAGTTAACAACTCTTTGTCAATTTTGCATCAGTTCCTGTGCCGTCTGAGTTTTAATCTTCTCCCGAATCTGCTGTGGGTCCGCTTTGGCGTCCTGGTGGGACCCTTCTGTAAGGAATCTGCAGTTTGGGGAGGAGAGTGGTTATTTGTTCCCTGCAGGGGGGCTGAGTTTTTTTTCTTGGGGGGTCTACCCCGCCGAGGTGCTCTCGCCACCCGTGCAGGTTCGTCTCTCAACAAGAAGGCAGGTTTAAGTCTGTCAATGCTGACTGTTTCTTTTCTGTCCCCTAAATCAAGCACAAAATGCTTATCACCAGGTTCCAGCACTCTGAATGGTCCGTCGTATGGTGGACGGAGGGTTGATTTTAAAGCTTCATGTCTAACAAAAATTAACTCGGCGTTTTTTAAAGCTTGGGGGACGAAAACCCGTGGAAAAGAGTGATGTGCTGGTCCGGGGACAGCGTCCGGTCCGGTGCTACCTAAAGGCCTTAGGGCTGGAAGATGCCCGGGCTCTGGATTCTCTGGTAAAAACTCACCTGGGAGTCTGAGAGGTTGTGCAAAAACTAATTCTGCTGGGAAGGCATCTGTTGCTCCCCTGGGTAGCAGCCCAGGAGGAGGAAACGTGCATGTGGAAGTTAACTCTCCAACCTGTGATAGAGAATCGGCAGAACACGTTTCGTTATTTCACACAAGGAGTTTATTCTTTGTCCTCCAGTGCGTGAGTCTACTCTCTATCACTGTGCGACATGCGCCATCTATTGGTCGGCGTATGGAACTGCACTCAACTCACACGAGTTATAATGGAACCAGGTGGATTACAAATGCATTGTAGAAAAATAAAACAAAGAATAACATAAAATTGTAGGGGTGCCTGTTTTTTTTAAATTTTCTTATCCAAATGTCTTTTTCACCTCTTACATAACTATTAACTATTTCCAACCCTCTACACTCTCCCCCACTTCAAATAAATGTCTCCCGACATTTCATGTTCTAGGGTGACTTAATGCATGAGAGTGTACCAATTATAACCATGGGACTGAGGTTGGGTGAGGTAGTGGAATGGCATGTAGTTTTGAGTTAGCGGCACAGGGGTAGGGAGTAGGACAGGTCTTACGTCTGCAGTCCAAGGCTGGTACGATGGCTGTCCCAGGACGTCGTAGGTCAGTCTCTCTACTGGCCTTGCTCTCCGCTGTGACCTTCTCAGTTCCTCCTGTTCTCCATCCATCACCTTCACTTGTCCTTGACGTTCTTCCTGCAGCAAAGCTGGTCCATCCATTTGCTCCTCAGCATCCCGCTGAACGGGGACCGGTTCCTGCCTTACTGGTGGGCAGAACTCTCTAGCTGTCGCTCGAAGCCTTTGCTGATTTTGAGGATTTTGCTCTGGCATGACAGGTACTGGTTGCTGAGTGTTTTGGTCTGGGAGATTTGAGGCATTTTGCTGAGGATTTACGGGTCTGTAACATGGGATTTGGCTACGGAGGTTGTAGCGGTAAGTATTTTCCTCTTCTTCCTCTGAGCTGTCATTGTCCGTGTTGTCACTGTTAGGATTTGTCTCTGTCCTCTTCTTCCGTTTCTGTTTTGTCTTTTCTTTTGCAGGCAGTTCTTCTTCTAAAGGCAAGTCATTTACAGGCAACAGCAGGTTTCTGTGTAACACTCACATCACTTGGCTGCCTCTCTCTGCTTGTACTTTATAGACTGGTCCATCTCCCACTCTCTCAACTACGCGATGTACTGCTGACTCCCAGTAAGCGCGCAGTTTCCCTGGGCCTCCTCTTTCAGAGAGGTTTCTGACCAACACCCTGTCGCCTGGTTGGAGTGTGACACCTTTTAAGCGTTTGTCGTACTGCTTTTTGCCTTTATCTGAAGACTTTTGACTGTTTTCTGCAGCGATTTTGTAAGCAACACGCATCCTATCAGCCCATTTTTTAGCGTAGGTTTGATGGCTGTGTGTGTCAGTGTCTTTTGTCTGGTTCAATAGTAGATCTACAGGCAACCTTGGGACTCTGCCATATAAGAGGAAAAATGGAGAATAACCTGTTGATTTGTGCCTTGTACAATTGTAAGCATGTACAATTTGGGGTAGGTGATCCTTCCATTCACTTTTTTTCTCCTCCTGTAGGGTACGAAGCATTTGGAGTAGTGTACAATTCAGGCGCTCCACGGGGTTGCCCTGCGGATGGTATGGAGTGGTTCGTGAGTGAGAAATTCCAGACAGTTGTTGTAATCTGTGGAAGAGACTGTTTTCAAACTCACGTCCCTGATCGTGATGCAACTTCTCAGGGTACCCGAAACGAGGAATAAAATCCTGAAATATCTTTTCTGCAGCTGTTTTGCCTGATTTATTCCTTGTAGGGTATGCCTGTGCGAAACAAGTGAAATGGTCCACTAGTACGAGGATGTACTCATACCCTCCTTTACTTGGCTCAAGGTGTAAGTAGTCGATGGAGATTAACTCAAAGGGAGCACTGGTGTTTACTGATTTACCATTGGGGTTAGAGCCTTTTCTAAACTCTTGGTTAGGGAGGAGACCTGTGCCGTCAGCTCCTGGATAGCTACACGATTAGCTTGGACTTCAGTGTGCATTTTAATCGAGCTCTGATCTGTCTCTACCTGTGCCGCATTAACACTGGTGACTTTGTGTTTGTGGCTTTGTCCCAACCTACTCAATCTCTCTGTCTCTTCACTAACAAAATTTGCTATGAGCTCCAGGATGGAGTCATCTGTGACACTGGTGTTGGAGATGTGAGGTTTAAGGTCTCTCCTAACATAAGAGTATTTTTCATTCAAACCCTGATACAGTGAATGGATAAACACACCTTGTACCAACTTGTCGTCATAATGAAACCCACTACTGTTTTTAGATGCAACCAACACACGCTGTTTTAGCCCCATTAGTCTATACATAAACTGTTGTGGTGTTTCTTTGTCATTTTGCTTAGCATTACTCAGCTCCTGAAATAATTCAGTGCTGCTTTTCTCGCGTAGATGTGTCCTTAAGAGAAGTTTTAACTCAGCTACAGTAAGGCTATCCTTGGTTACACGCATATCTTTAAAGGTACCAGGCTTAATTATCTTAAACACCATTCTGATAATCTCAGCCTCTGTGAACCCTTCATTTAGCCCTTCATCAAGCTGTTTGCAAAAGTTATTGTAACTCAAATCAGAATCAAAATCAGAGATTTGACCACCATAAATCTTGTACTCTCTACGTGGCAACAGTGACGTAAGTTCAGTCAGTCTGACTAACCCTGGGTCAGGAACTACAGATGGTGATGTCGGATGGTTCTTCCCAGATGGTGCTGCAGCTCCAGTGGTCACAGGAACTACTATGACCGGATCATCGTCGAGTGACACCTCTGCATCCACTTCTCCAGCTGCTGTGGGCCGTTGTAGTTCAATGATGAGGTCACGGAAAGCAAGCAGGCGAGACATCCCCTGGTCTTCAAGGCTCTTCAGTTGTGGACTTCTCATCGAGTCAACAATGAAGTCGAAGAGTTCCACTTCGGTCGATTCTGCGCCTGGCAAATTTTCTCCCACCTCATCCTTGAACGACTCAGCCAGCTTGTAAAGGACGTTTCTGCAGCGGGCAATGGTCAGCTGGCGAAGCTCTTGCTGGATTTCCCATCTCAGGTCATGTAGAGCAGACATGGCTGTGGTCTCCTGTAGTCAGTCGCTTAGGTCAATGGCTCAGGAACAGGTGGTCAGCATCCCTTGGTTCTTCAATGATTAGTGCCAGACCAGTAAGTGGCGCTAATCCCGGACGAGCCCCCAAAATTGTTGCTCCCCTGGGTAGCGGCCCAGGAGGAGGAAACGTGCATGTGGAAGTTAACTCTCCAACCTGTGATAGAGAATCGGCAGAACACGTTTCGTTATTTCACACAAGGAGTTTATTCTTTGTCCTCCAGTGCGTGAGTCTACTCTCTATCACTGTGCGACATGCGCCATCTATTGGTCGGCGTATGGAACTGCACTCAACTCACATGAGTTATAATGGAACCAGGTGGATTACAAATGCATTGTAGAAAAATAAAACAATTAAAGAATAACATAAAATTGTAGGGGTGCCTGTTTTTTTAAAATTTTCTTATCCAAATGTCTTTTTCACCTCTTACATAACTATTAACTATTTCCAACCCTCTACACGTCTAAATCCTCTTTAGGCGCAGAACGCAACCCTAATAAAACCCAGGGAAGTTTATTCACCCAAGCTGTATCCGTTAGTGAGGCCCTGAGGGCGGCCTTTAAAGATCTGTGAAAACGCTCGCATAACCCATTAGCCTGAGGGTGATATGCGGTGGTGCGGTGAATTGTCGCTCCTAAGCTGTTGGCCATGGCTGACCACAGCTCTGAAACAAATTGAGGCCCCCTATCGGACGTGATGTCCGATGGGACGCCGAAACGTGCCACCCAGTTTGTTAAAAAAAACGCGAGCGACTTCCACAGCTGTGGTTGACGCCAAAGGGACCGCCTCCGGCCAGCGCGTAGTACGGTCTATCATTGTTAACAGGTGTGTGAAACCCTGAGACGAAGGTAGTGGTCCCACGAGGTCGACATGAACGTGGTCGAACCTTCTGGCTGGGATACGAAAAGGCTCTAGAGGAGCTTTTGTGTGTTTGTGTATTTTGGCACGCTGACAAGACATGCACGTTTTTGCCCATTCCTTTACATTTTTGCGCAGGCCTGGCCAAACAAACTTTTCTGCGACCATTTTAACCGAGGCGCGCACCCCTGGGTGCGCAAGGGAGTGAACCGAGTCGAAAATGTGGCGGCGCCATGCAGCTGGGACTACTGGGCGAGGTCGGCCGGTTGAAACGTCGCAGATTAGGGGGGGGTACACCGTCACGTAAACCCCTTTCCTCCAGTCTTAACCCTGTTGGTCCAGACAGGAGCGCGCGCACGTCCGTGTCGCTGCTTTGTTCCTCTGCCATGGCTGCGTAATCTATCCCTACGTGAATCGGGGCCGCGTACGCATCCGCGTTGGCGAAGAGTTCTGCGGCTGAGGTAGTATAATCTGTCTCCTTGTGCTCTGGCGATGTCACAGCACAAGAGAGGCAGTCTGCTACCACGTTAAGTTTGCCTGCCACGTGTCGAATGTCTGTGGTGAACTCTGAGATTGCAGCTAGCTGTCTTTGTTGCCTGCCTGACCATGGTTCTGAAATTTTAGCCATTGCAAAAGTGAGCGGTTTGTGGTCTACAAAAGCCGTGAAACGCCGCCCTTCTAACCAGAACTGGAAGTGGCGGATGGATAAATGAAGCGCCAGCAGCTCCCTGTCAAAAGTGCTATATTTACGCTCGGTTTGGTTTGAAGATTTGCTAAAAAAAGCTAAAGGTTGCCAGGTTCCGCCAACATGTTGTTCCACGACTGCCCCTATGGCCAGGTCTGAAGCATCTGTGGTTAACACTATGCAGGCCGAGGGATCGGGGTGTACCAACAATGTGGCATTGGCTAGAGCACTTTTTACTTCCGCAAGGCGTGTTTGCGCTCCGGGGTCCATTCGACCGCGTTGGAAGGCTTTTGTTTACTGAGCGCGGCATACAGGGGCTGCATGAGTTGAGCTGCGCGGGGGGGGAAACGGTTGTAAAAATTCACCATTCCCAAAAATTCTTGCAGCGATTTGACCGTTTGTGGTCGTGGAAAATTTTGTACCGCACGGACTTTGTCTGGCAATGGGACTGCCCCCTTCGGTGAAACTCTGTGTCCCAAAAAATCAATTTGTGACATGCCGAATTTGCATTTGGCTGGGTTGATTATTAACCCATGCTCTTCTAGTCTCTGAAAAACTGTAGTGAGGTGTTGTTCGTGTTCTTCCTCTGACGGGCTGGCTACCAGCATATCGTCGAGGTAGACAAACACGAAGGGGAGGTCGCGTAATACCGCGTCCATCATCCGCTGAAAGGTTTGAGCAGCACCTTTGAGGCCGAACGGCATCCGCAAAAATTCAAAAAGACCGAAAGGGGTTATTACCGCCGTTTTAGGAATGTCTTCCGCTCGAACGGGGACTTGGTGATAGCCGCGGACCAGGTCTATTTTAGAAAAAATGCGCGCACCCGCCAGATGTAGTGAAAAATCTTGGATGTGAGGAATTGGGTAGCGGTCATGCGCTGTCGCATTGTTTAATCTGCGGTAATCGCCACACGGTCTCCAAGACCCATCGGTTTTCGGGACCATGTGGAGTGGCGATGCCCAGGGGCTTTTTGAGCGTCTAATAATGCCTAATTTTTCCAGGGTGGTAAACTCGTCCCGTGCTATGGCGAGCTTGGTCGCGTCTAAGCGCCGAGCTTTGGCAAACACGGGTGGGCCCGTTGTGGGGATGAAGTGTTCAACCCCGTGTTTTGCTACTGTTGCTGAAAATTTCGGAACTGTGAGTGCTGGAAATTGGGTGAGGAGTTGGTCAAACTTACCTCCTGCTGTTGTGACGCTGGCCTGCACGGATGGTGGAGAAACTCGAGCTGAGCAGGGGATAGAAGAAAATGACAGTGCGTTAACCAAGCGCCTATTTGCTAGATCGACTAACAACCCATGTGCACACAAAAAATCTGCACCCAACAAGTTAAAACTCACCGCCGCTACAATAAATGTCCATCTATAGTTGCGGCCGTAGATGCAAAGAGGCAGGCTCCTTTCACCGAAAGTGTCGATGATCGAGCCGTTGGCTGCCATCGCCCCATTTCCCCGGGGGCCCATGGCCCGGTCTGCGTGGGAAGGGGTGATAAAACTCAGCTGAGCTCCGGTGTCAATCAGGAACTGTCTCCCGGTGTGTCCGTCAGTCACATAAAGCAGCTTATTTTTTTCGCCGAGAGCCGCAGCTGTTAACGGTTCTCGGCTTTGGCGTTTCCCGAACTTTTGAATTTGCAGGGGGGCACGCATTTGTACGCCCTCTCGGCGAAACGGTGGTGGTAATAGCAGATGTCGTTCCGCCTGCTGCGCCTTGGTCTTGTTGCCGCCATGGTGGGCGGGCTCTGCTCGGTTGTCTGTGGTTCTCCGCTGCTCTGGGTATCCGCGCTGAGATCTGCGGATGCTGCTGTGGCCATCTGTTCCCTGCAGGCGTTGATGAGCCGCTGCGCTTCTCGGGCCAGCGCGCGGAAGTCCTGCTGGGTGCTGCACCGCATGTTGACCAGCGTCCCTCTCATGTGTGGCGGCAGAGTGCTGAGGAAGATATGTTGGAAGAGGAAGTTGTCGTTGTCCTCTTCCTTGAGCTGCAGCATGTCCTCCATGAGGGCCTTGGGTCTGCATCCTCTGTGGTCGTAGATCGCCAGGATCTTCTCTGCTCTCTCCTCGGCTGAGGGGACGAAGTTCTCGACGATGGTCGCCTTCAGTTCTCTGTATTTGTTATGGGCGGGCGGCCGTTGGATTATACTCCACGCACATCTTGACGTGGCAGCGTCGAGTTTGGCGACGATGTGATAAAATTTTGTGTCGTCCACCGTTATGCCCGCCAGTGCAAACTGAGCCTTAGCTTGCTGGAACCACGAGCTCGGGTCTTCTTGCCAGAAGTCTGGCAGCTTGACGGTGACGGCGCTTGTGTGGGCCGTCCCTGATGTGTCCGCCGGGTGAGAGCGTCTTTCTTCTGCTCTCACGGCGGGGCTGGTGCTCGGTTGAGCCCTCTCTGTAGCTTCTGCCGTGGGGGAACGTCTTCCATCCGTTCCCCTGTCTGCATGGGCACCGGCGCTTGCCTGGGTCGCCTCTGATGAGTCAATCGCGGGAGAACGTCTCTGTTCCATCCTCGCGTCAGGGTCACCAGTGTAGAAGAGCTTGAAATAATGAAGCGATGTGATTTTATAAACCAAAGTTTAATATCAGCTTCACTCCTCTAACAAATCTCATCTCGGTGCAGAAGCAGAATAAGAGGTCGAACGCAGTCAGACCTTTATACTTATACCCACACTCAACAAAAGACATTGCATATCAAAGCTGACATCCCGCATTACATAATCCCCCCTCCATTGTCCTCCGTCTCCTCCACCTGACCCTGGGTGGTCAGGGAGATCGATCCGGTCTCCACCGCTGCGACTCTGTCTGTTCTTTGATCCTCGCTGGCGGTTGAGACCTCTTGTCCTGTTCTGAGGCTTGAGGTCATTCCACATATGTAATCACTAAACATTCTAATATGTCTATACATATGTAGGTATGGAATATATGATTAATATAAGCCACAGCTACCTCCATTTTAAATGACTCCCACCCTTTGCACTACAACTTTCAGCTTCTTCCCTCAAGACGGAGGTTTACTGTCCCAAAAAGTAAAACCCAGCGCTACAAAAACAGCTTTGTTCCTGCTGCTGTCAGAGTTGAACAAGCTGTAACAATATATTTGTAGGAAACTCGAAATGAAGAGACTGAATGATTTTTCAGTATTGGTTTATTCCATATCAAGTCCTACAGCTCCTCTCTCAGTCAGGGAATGAAGAGGGCGAGTTGACATAAACCACATACCTTTATACTGTTACAACAGACACAAACCACATTCACATCAAACACAGAATTCCATTCCTAACTAATCCCCCCATTGTCCTCTCGGCTTCTCTGTCTGACCCTAGGAGTCAGGCAGTCTCTTCAGGTTCACTCTCAGATCTTCTCACTTCTCCTCTAGTCCGCAGGGGGTCCAGACTCAATGTCCATCTGGGGCGTGATGTCAATACACACTGTGAGCTCCAAGTTCCCTCATGTCTGGGTCTCTGCCAAGGAATATGTGAGCTACATAATGTTACGCCACATCACTCCCCCTGAAACGCCCAAGAACGGACATACACCAACCTTAAGTCAATAATGGACAGTCATACACACTATGTCAAGAAGGGACACACACACACCGCCCTCATGTCCATAATGGGCAGTCATACACATTACACCCTTACAGCCCCCCCCCCTTTGCAGGATCTACAGCACAATTTACACGGGTTGATCCAAATACACATCACTCTGCCCGTTGCTTAGGCTTCAATCTCCTCCCGAATGTGCTGTACGCAGGCTTCGCAGCCTGTGTTGTGCCTTCCTGCGGTGCGCCTGTGGAATGAGGGGGAGAAGGGTTATTTACCCCCTGCTGGGGAACTAGGGGCTGTCCCTTGGGAGGCCTGCCGCGTCGAGGCGCCCCCGCCGGCCGTACAGGTTCGTCACGTAGCACAAAAGCAGGCTTTAATCTGTCAACACTGATTGTCTCTTTCCTGCCCCCCAAGTCCAGTACAAAATATTTCTCCCCGGTTTCCAGCACTCAAAGTCGGCGCCCAACATGTTGAAACTCACCGCCGCTACTATGAAGGTCCATTCATAGCTGCGGCCGTGCAAGGACAGGCGCAGAGTTCTTTCGCCAAACGTCTTGATCGACGAGCCGTTTGCGGCTGTTGCTCCATCTCCGCGGGGACCGGCCGCCCGATCCGCGTAGGTCGCGGTTATGAAACTCCTCTGTGCTCCGGTGTTGACGAGGAATTGCCGTCCGGAGCTCGCATCCGTCAGGTAGAGCAGCTTGTTCCGTTCGCCGAGGGTCAAAGCTGCTAACGACCTCCGGCTCTTGCGTTTCCCTGCTTCCTGAAGTTGCATGGTGGGACGCATCTGTGAGCCTTGTGCGCGAATCGTCGATGGTAGAAGCACATCTCATCCTCTCCTCTGCTCCGGGACCACGCTGCCGCCGTTGTCGCTGGGGTCGGCTCTGCTGCCACCGGTTCTCCGTCGCCCTGGGCCGCCGCGCCGAGGTTTGCTGCTGCCGCTGCCGCCTCCTGCTCGCCGCATGCATCCAGGAGCCGCTCCGCTTCCAAAGCCAGCGCGCGGAAGTCCTGCCGGTCCAAACACCTCATGCTGGACAGGGAGCCTCTCATGTGCGCTGGAAGGGTCCTCAAAAAGATGTGCTTAAATAAAAACGCATCATTGTCTGCCCCGATCATCTGCAGCATGTCCTCCATGAGGACGGTCGGCCTGCGTCCTCCTCTGTCGCGCAAGTCCAGGAGTGTTCTGGCCCTCACCTCGGCTGATGGTACAAAGCTCCGAATGAGGGCGGCTTTCAGGGCATCGTATTTGCCAGCAGCAGGCGGCTGCTACACCAGGCTCCGCACACACTGGGCTGTGCGGCTGTCGAGTCTTGCGATGACATTGTGGAATTTAATGTCATCTTCTGATACCCCGTAAAGCACGAACCGTGATTCCACGTGTTGGAACCATGAGTGCGGGTCCTCTTGCCAGAACTCGGGGAGTCTAATGGAGTTTACGCCAGTGCGGGTGGTCTCCGGTGAGTCAGGTTCGGAGTCGGAGAGACGACCTCCAAGTCTTTCCATTTTTCTCACGTGTGGGTCACCAATGTAGGAAACTCGAAATGAAGAGACTGAATGATTTTTCAGTATTGATTTATTCCATATCAAGTCCTACAGCTCCTCTCTCAGTCAGGGAATGAAGAGGGCGAGCTGACATAAACCACATACCTTTATACTGTTACAACAGACACAAACCACATTCACATCAAACACAGAATTCCATTCCTAACTAATCCCCCCATTGTCCTCTCGGCTTCTCTGTCTGACCCTAGGAGTCAGGCAGTCTCTTCAGGTTCACTCTCAGATCTTCTCACTTCTCCTCTAGTCCGCAGGGGGTCCAGACTCAATGTCCATCTGGGGCGTGATGTCAATACACACTGTGAGCTCCAAGTTCCCTCATGTCTGGGTCTCTGCCAAGGAATATGTGAGCTACATAATGTTACGCCACATATTGCACATAATTTAGGTACCTATTTATTAACTCCATTTTATATTTACTTATTTTTGTAGGATGTTACTTGGGTTCTAAATATTTTATTGTGTTTTAGACCTTTGAGTTTTTAACCTCTTAGACTAGTTTTTAACTTTAATATGACCCTTCTCTCTTACCTCTGGTTTTTCTCCCATCTCTTTGTCTTTTTATACCCTGATTGATGGAGCCTTGAGTATTTTTATCATGTTTATAGTCAGCTCCATGTGTGCCTGTGTTTGTGTCTATGTTGAATGTAATTTGTGGCTTGTAAATATGGATGTCACCAGACTGCAAAACAAATCTACCTACGGGTACAAATAAAGTAACTTGAACAATGCTTTTGAATTGTGGTTCAACAGAATTATTTTAAAAAACAAACTCATGAAACAGGCCTGGACAAAAATAAGATAAGATAAGATAAGATAAGCCTTTATTAGTCCCACAACGGGGAAATTCCAGGATTGCAACAGCACAGGGATAGCAACACTCAGAGCATCAAAAGAGAGAGGAAGGGGAAAAAAAAATCGGAATCGAGCCGCTGTTGCAAAAGGCAGCCGACTGGTGTGGCGCCGAAATATATATATAGCATAGAACACAGTGAAGACAGTCGTCATCAAGTGGAGAAAATATGGCACAACAATGACATTACCAAGAACTGGACATCCCTCCAAAATTGATGAAAAGAAAACTGGTCAGGGAGGCTGCCAAGAGGCCGACAGCAGCATTGAAGGTGCTGCAGGAATTTCTGGCAAGTACTGACTGTTCAGTGCCAAAATGATGGTACCCTTAACTTAACATTTTGTTGCATAACCTTTTGAGGCAATCACTGCAATCAAACAATTTCTGTAACTGTCAATGAGACTTCTGTACCTCTCAGCAGGTATTTTGGCCCACTCCTCATGAGCAAACTGCTGCAGTTGTCTCAGGTTTGAAGGGTGCTTTCTCCAGACGGCATGTTTCAGCTCCTTCCACAGATGTTCAATAGGATTTAGATCAGGGCTCATAGAAGGCCACTTTAGAATAGTCCAATGTTTGGCTCTTAGCCATTCTTGAGTGTTTTTAGCTGTGTGTTTTGGGTCATTATCCTGTTGCAACACCCATGACCTGCAACTGAGACCAAGCTGTCTGACACCGGGCAGCACATTTCTCTCTGGAATACCTTGATAGTCTGGAGATTTCATTGTACCCTGCACAGATTCAAGACACCCTGTGCCAGATGCAGCAAAGCAGCCCCAGAACATAACAAAACCTCCTCCATGTTTCACAGTAGGGACAGTGTTCTTTTCTTGGTATGCTTCATTTTTGCGTCTGTGAACATCGAGCTGATGTGCCTTGCCAAAAAGTTCCAGTTTTGTCTCATCTGTCCATAGAACATTCTCCCAGAAGCTTTGTGGCTTGTCAACATGCAGTTTGGCAAATTCCAGTCTGGCTTTTTTATGATTTGTTTTCAACAGTGGTGTCCTCCTTGGTCGTCTCCCATGAAGTCCACTTTGGCTCAAATGACGACGGATGGTGGGATCTGACACTGATGTACCTTGACCTTGGAGTTCACCTTGAAAGTGTTTAGAGGTTGTTCTGGGCTCTTTTGTTACCGTTCGTATTATCCGTCTCTTCCATTTTTCATCAAGTTTCCTCCTGCAGCCACGTCCAGGGAGGTTGGCTACAGTCCCGTGGATCTTAAATTTCTGAATAATATGTGCAACTGTAGTCACAGGAACATCAAGCTGCTTGGAGGTGGTCTTATAGCCTTTAACATGCTTGTCTATAATTTTCTTTCTAATCTCCTGAGACAACGCTCTCTTTTGCTTCGTCTGGTCCATGTTTAGTGTGGTACATAACCATGTCACCAAACAGCATAGTGACTACTTGTCACCCTTTAAATAGGGCGACTGACTGATTACAAGTTTGTAGACACCTGTGATGTTCATTAGAGGACACATCTTGTTTGAACATGTCCCTATGGTCACATTATTTTCAATCTTTTCTAGGGGTACCATCATTTTTGTCCAGGCCTGTTTCATGAGTTTGTTTTTTAAAGTAATTCTGTTGAACCACAATTCAAAAGCATTGTCTGATTTTCACTGGTTAATTTTCATAGAATTTTTATTTATTACCACTTTTGTCAGATTCAAGTTATTTCTGTGACCATTGTGGGTTTTTCTTTCATTAACAGAGGGGTACCAACAATTTTGTCCACGTGTGTATGTGTAGACATTGGTACAAGTGCATACAAGTGGACATAAAAGTATGCACACGTAAACATAGATTTATTATAGCATTATATAAATCACTGTAACAGAATTATATATTAGGTTTATGGCTGCTCACCACATCACTGCTCCATGTTGCCTCACATGGGTTCACTTGCCTGTGCAATCACCTGTAGACACCAGCACATGCAGACATCACAAAGAATTTTGAATTAAAAACTCCATTGATCACCTGCTTTATAGGTGGAAAAATGCTTTCTCTTGTATCCACAGATTAGACTGCATGACTGTCTTTATACTTGCATTCACATGCCACTTACCTGCATCGTGAACAGCAGGTGGATACAGGTATTCACAGGTATGAGAGCTCCAAAGATTATTTTTTTTGTCACTGCTTTTGTTTGTTGTGGCTGCTGTCACCTGTTGCTCCATATTAACAACATTCTACTTCAGCGCCTTCAAAAGTACATCTGAAAAATAAATCTAAATGTGCACTTCTTACCCCAGTCAAAAGGTTTTCCAACATTACAGCAAAGGCGATACATCCCACAGCAAGACAAAATATTTTACCTTTGTTTAACCAGGTGAGACATTGAGTAAATCCTTATTTGTAATGTTGGCCTGAAACCATCCACACTGTAGAATTTTCATTTAAGTTAGCATGCATATGTTAGGGCTGGGGGACAAAACTGGAGCACGTGGAGTAAACCAAAGCAAGAACTAGGTAAATACTAGACAGATGGGCTCAACCACAGACTTGCTTACTGTGAGGCAGCAGTGGAAACCACTCATTAACAACACTGCCAAAAGTATGTTAAATGTACATAGGAAAATATAGGTGACCAGTGACTACTGGTCACTGGTACATGTCTTTTATTGCATTAAGAGACATCAACTAGATCCGTAAGAAGTGTTAATTTTGGAAGACTTGGTTTCCGTTTTGTGCCTCGACTTAAAGCACTTCTGCTAAATGTTGGACGCATCATAAAGACATATGAGAGCAATAACTAAACCTCGTGAAATGAGTAATATATTGATTTGATAGAAATATAGGAGTTGTACCCTTTCCTTTACCATCTCAGCCTGCTGTTCACTGTATAAATGGAGGATTTAAACAGTGTTGTTGTTATGCGTTTACCAGCTTACAATGTAATTTATTTAAGAGCTCTTAATTGGACTACTTACTCATTTGGCCCCGGTTGGTCCCACAGCAGAACGGAGCTCAATCACAGCACACTGGGGCATGCTGGAATATGGAGCTACAGAGACACACTGTACACAGCCAGCTGTTTGATGTCTGCAGCCGCCGAGCGTATGCTGCACTGTACAGCATAAATAAACACGCAATCCCCCAATGAGAGGACAGCTCGACACACAGGAGACCTTATTTCAGGCTAATGAACTATTAATGGCGACGTGAAATTCAAACATTTTTGGACGGTCTTCTCTGCAGCCATTGGTGGCTCTGCGTGTACTGGGAGGCAGCGAGAATGAAAGGGAGAGAACAAACCAATTTGGATGAACTGTGCACACCCCTCTTACACACACACACACCAGCTGGGCTTAGATCTCAGAGGGCCTGATGTGTTGTTGAAGGTCTGCATTAAATGAGGCTATATAAAATCTATGTCAATGGGTTCAGCCTGGCTTACCACTCTCCACAGCAACTGTTAATGGAATAACTATAAGATGTATAAATGATCCCTGCTTTAATTCATAATAATGTTGGACCTCATCGCCTGCCCATTCAGCCCAGCAGATTATAGAAATAGCCGTAATGACTGTTGGAACAATGAGCCAAATTGCATTATCATTCAGTACCACGTCAGCTTTGGAATAACTGGTGCTGTTCTTTTGCCCTTTCACTGGAGATCTTGAATAACAATGGCTTACATTTAATTTACTGTCAGAAAATTAAGTGCCGAACATGAAAGATTTAGGCTGCACAAATACAGCATTAAGAGCACACTGTTAATAACACTAAACCACGTCCAGGTGTGGAAGGGTTTTATTTAGGTTTAATTACAGGTAATAAACCATATCTGTATGTGGTATGTTAGTGACACATAATAGAGCTTCATCTTAGCAGGGATCCTCACTCATGCATCAAAATTAATAATCATAGCAAAATAAACACCTTACAGTATTTCATTTTTAGCGCAGACATGGACATGCGTGTTACGGTTTATAAAATCTCTGGTGATTAGACACTAGAGATTACATGTACTCTATATCACAGTAGAACTATGTCATATTTCAGGATTTAAGTCACAACAAATGCTGCAAGTTTCAGTAATGAATCAGTTTATGAACATGAAAGTCTCTATCCAAGATGGCTTCAAACTGCATTTGAATTGCTGGAGTCTACTTCTGAGGAGAACTGAAAAAGGTTCCTCTGTTGGGATTATTAAAATAGTCCTTGGTCCTCTATGTGAAGATATACACACAAAGCCATACAGCTGACCGACCAAAGATATTGGCCTTTTTACCAGGACTCGCAAATCTGCACTGATCCCTGTAAAAAATGCACAGTCGCACTAAATTAACAGTACTAAAGTGTAGACTCACAAGAGTAACTACTATTTTGCCCCTCCTTGACTGGTGAGTAGAGCAGTGCAGAGGGATGTGTGGAAGTACTTTACAGAAAAATATAAATATAAAAAACTGGAAGATACAGTGTTTGAGCACTGATCAATATTCTGTATCCATGAGTGCTCACACTGAAGTAATTGCACTCCATCTGAAAAAAAGTGGCATCTGTGCTACTCAATAGTTCTTAGTACATAAAACATTCCAGCAGCTTGAACTTGTCTGTAGATTCTGAATCATGTTAGACGCACTAAATGGTAAATGGCGTTCACTTCCTGTATGTAGTGCTTTTTACTCATTTCTGTATGACCAGTGCTTTACAGATCCTGCTAGCCACTCATTCTCTCGCGCTCTCTCACGCACATTTACACACTGATGGCTGCGAAGCTGCCATTAAGATGCTGGCCTGACCCACCAGGGCAACTGGGCAAGATCAACAAGTGACGATGAGAGCAGGAGTGGCTTATTTTTCTAAACCGTTAGTTTAAAGACGCACTCTGGCGGATATAAATCCCCCATAAAAACAAATTTTACATTGTCTAAAATGATATCTTACGCCCTTTTTTCTATTAAAAAAAACTTTCATTGTCTTACAGTTTCATGTCAAAATCTTTTCACCCCCCCCCCCCAAAAAAAATGCCACAACCGGTGATTACTAGGTCCAACCACATACACAAGGCTAATACTGGCTAGCACTACATTATCAGAATAAATCCTGTGATAAAAAGACTTACTGGTTGAAGGACATGCCCAGTTGTGTGCACGGTGGCCCAGGAAAATGACTGAAACTGCATCGGTCCTTAAAAGCAGTTTAATGGTAAAACCCATTTTAATTTGGGTCAAGTTTTCAAAGTAGTTTGTTAAAAAATGCTAACTAGCCTGGAGGATAGCTTCATTTAGGTCAGAGAGTCCTGATTGGCCCAGCACTACCCATGTGCCAGCACCACGAATTGTTACGTCACCAAAAACATTCCGTCTCAGCTCGCCTTTCTGCAGGGGGTGGGGCTTAAGTGACACTTTATAACAAAAAAAGACATATGGGACATTTGAGTGATTTTGCTCTTGATATGTCTTGTCTCAAAAAACATGTTACAGATATGTTAACAAGAAAAAAAAAATTGATTTTTATCGGAGTGTCACTTTAATGGTACGACAAAAAAAAACATTTTTACATTTAAGAATACCACAGTATTACTTAAAAAAAGCAGCTGCAGATTTTGCTTTGTGTCGCACATCTGTCTGAACTCTCACGTCTTAAAGTACAGCTTTCCCAAACATCTGGTGATAAAATGAAGATATCCGTAACTAAATGGTCACAGTATAACATATACAGTATACAGTATATTGTCTTTAGTGGGCAAGGCTTGAGAATCAAAAGTGGTGCAACAGCAGCCTCTAATGGTGCATACCAGTAATAACTCATAAAATCATGAAAAAGTCACTTTGGTTTAGATCTGTGTGCAAAAATTTGCAGCATAACTCCCAATCAGTTTCAGTGTTTGCATAGACTTGTTAGTATTCAGAAGTTAAAATAATGTCTTGATTGATGCACATCATAGCACTTAAATATAAATCAAAATCCTCAATCATTTTCAGTCAAACAAAGCTTTGTGATAATTAAAGAAAAACGTTAAAATGAACACACTAACCAATAATACTTCTGTTTTTTGTTCATTACCTGTGCCAGTGCGTGCCTGTCTCTGTGGTTACAACCACAGGTTTGCAGACAAAAACTATACTGCACATGAAGTTACATAGAATTTATGTAGAAAGGTTAAAACCTTGAAGCCACTTACAATAACAAAGAAACAATTTGTCATTAAAATACTAGTAATCAAATAAGGAAAAAGGATTAAAAACCTCTTTAAAAAAAACTAGTAGTATGTTAAAGTTTGAAATGGTATTTTTCCCATGCAATTATGTAAATAGAAATTCTTTAATAGTAATGACTACCCCAAAGTGACAACATGATAGCATTTTTGTCCCTGTCCATTACTTCAGCTGTGGAGATGCAAAGAAGTGGCCATGGCGATTAGAGACAGGTGTTGTTTTGCTCTTGCTCCCAAATCTGAAGGTGAGAAGGGATACAGAATTATAAGTTTAACAGTTCAGCAAATACATGGTTAAAGAATATTTTTAAAGACTTTCAAAATATGGGGGCGGCTAAGCAGGTGGTAGTCACATGAATACAGTAAACCGTATCAGAAACAATGAATAATAGTTTTACTTCAATATTTTTTTTCCCTTTCTGCTGCTCCCTTTCGGGGTCGCCACAGTGCATCATCGCCTGATATCGCAATGATCCATATGTCAATTTGGCAAGGATTTTTACACCGGATGCCCTTCCTGACAACTTTTTTCAAAAGACTTTAATATTTCTGTGTTTTAAAGCACTTGCAGTATTAAATTCAATCAGCTTTTCTAAAAAAAAATAAATAAATAAATTGTCAAGAACTCATCAAAAAAAAATTAGCACATCGTTTATAAAAAAAAAAAGGGAAATAATGTTTGTTTCCTGCGGTGGTTAAAAACTTTAACTGGCTCTTAACCAATGGCTTTCATTAGAATAAGCATCAGTGGACCTAAATTTGCTATTTGAGGCCCGAGTCTCACAAGTATTAATGGTGGGAATCACCAGAGGTCCCACTGTACTAGGGGTGGGAATCGTGAGGGACCTTGTGATTCGATTCCAATCATGGTACTTGGGTCACGATATGATCCTATCACGATTCAACGATAATCACGAAATCAAGTATCACAATCCCATATATTTCAACTTTTTTCAACTTACTCAACCTCAAATCATGTCCCAAAGTAAAACTGTTGGCATCTCTTTGATTTAATAAAGTATTCTCGGGGCTTCATTTTCTGCGGAGACACGTCTCTGCACACAGGGAGGGTGGTGGACGGTTTTGGAGTAGATTCCCACTCTAGATACGTTTAGCTGACGCTGTGGACTCTTTTAAAAAGCAGCTGAAAACTTTGTTTAATGAGGATTTCCGTTGAGTTTCAAATCAACTGCTTTTTAATGGCAAGTCTGATATTTTTAAATTATTTTAATCTTGTGTATTAACTTGTTTTTGTATTTTTAAAATTATTTTTATCTATCAACTTCCTTTTATTCCATTTTTTATACAGCGCTTTGTGACTATGTCTGTGAAAAGTGCTTCATAAAATAAACTTTACTTACTTGACGCTCAGAGAAAAAGCAAGCTCCATGCCGGTGTTTTGTTTTTTGTTTTTTTTTTGTTTTTTTCGTGCAGCGCTTCTTGTGGATCGTGTGTCATTTCAAGGTCTTTCCTTCCATCTTTGTTATAAAATCCAAAAAAGGCCCGACATTTGAGCTAACTGCTTGCTACTGTAAATTTCAAAGCCGGCTGCAAATCTTGCTGAGACAAGCTATGACTTCACTTGACTGGGTGCTTGTTTGACACCATCTAGTGGACTGAAAATACACCTGGTTGAATACCCAAGAGAGTATGCAACGTCTACAGGATAATTAATAATAAAAGATCGATCCATGCGTTAGAGATCAGCGCATTGTCGTTAGTGTCAAGTATCACGATCCATCACTGAATTGATCTTTTGTCCCACCCCTACACAATACGATATTATCCTGATACTTGGGCAGCGATGCAATATTATCTTGAGTTTGTGATACACCAAGTATTGCGATATCATATTGTAGTTTTCCACCTCGATCTTTTTCTTGTCTAACTCCCGACTAGATCTCAGAAGTCTCTCCTTTGCTGTGCTAACCTAACCAAACAGTGAGCATTTAGCACCATCTAATGGACTGAAAAGGCAATAGGTAAATTTGTATTTGCTACATTTACTTTATTTAATAAAGTATCACGATACTAGCATCTCAGAATTGGTACAGCATCACCACCACAAAGTACTGTGATATTACGCTGCATCAATTTTCCCCGACACCCCTAATCAAGTGTAAGTTCAGTCAGTTCAGTTAAATCATAAAATTGTTTCTTTCCCATTACAATAAACCTACCACTGACAGGTTGATTGTTTCAATATAAAGCTTACATTTTTAAGGAAATGAAAGCATGTCAATAACAATTCCGTCTAAACAGCTAAGTGATTCCTGACCAATTACAGATATCCGTGTTTAACGTCACTGTGCGTTTTTATCATTTTAGATCATAGAAGAAAATTAATTTCCTTGTCGCCAAGCAATGATGTTTAATATGTCAAACATGTGTGTCCAGGGACTTTGATGTTTGGGATAAACTTACAAAGTGGTGCTGGACAAGGTCTGCATCACGCGCTGAGACACTGAGCTGGAGGAAGGCGTTTTGGCCATCATCTGATGCTCTGGAGTCGTCACTGGTCCCAAAATGCTCACTACAAAAAGGAATGATATGAATGAAATGAATAGCAAGCTTCTCCTTTGTCAATAAGAATAACTAATAAAAATGCCAAGCAATTGGGAAAGATTTGTTACAATATCTCATATGGTAGCTTTTCTAAAAGCCAAAGCAAACCCATAGTTGTAACCTGTCGACGCATATTTTAGGGAAGACTTCATCTTTTGTCAATGCGTCTTTCACTTGTTTACCTTTGTGGTTAGGAGTGTCAGTATGGTGAGCACCATCAATGTTTGCATTATCTGGATAAGCAAACTGGCTCCAGTAGCTGTTTGGAATACTGAGTAAGCGCTCTACAACCTAAGGAGCAAAACACAGTGCTTGTAGTCAAAAACTGAGACATTAAACAATCATATAAAGAGCTACAAAACAATGCTACTTTTTAAACCCTGTGTAATAAGAAGGAGACTTCATTGCTCTGAACTTCATGAATAGTCAGAGAAGCTACTTCTGGTTTTACCCTTGGTTGTCTGCTGGTGTCATGCAGGATGGTCATAGGGTCTGGGTCGGGAACAGCATGACCCACAAGAGTAGGGCCAAACACCCTGGCCAGGTTGTTTACATCCATCTTGGTATCCACACTCTGAGAAACCCTAGGAAGATGCATGACAGGAAACTTTTACATCATCATCTTCTCCTCAGCAATGATTGCTGATCTGGTCTTCAAAGATGAAAGAGGGGAACACAATGCTCCCGAGTCCTAAAACTTGTTACACTTTGATAAAAGCCTCCTTAGTGAATAAGTAGATGTTTGCACTACTCTGGTGATATAGACAGAGAATAATCCAAGTCAAAAAATAGGATGAAAAGGTTCTTAGCACTGGTAAAATGTGATTAATGAAAATTACTTCTGCAGATGGATCATTAGGCAGGCCAGAGTGTCCCGGTTAGGTTGAGGCAGCTCACTGATGGTCTGATACAGCAGAGCAAGGCTGTTGTCATCATCCTGGATTTCTACAAAACAGAAACATTTAAACATTCATGTTCAGGGGTGCATCTTAAATCACACCAAGGGAAAAAGTCTCACCAGCCGCTTCCATGAAGGCTTTGTTGAGATGGAAGGTGAGCAGTGGCTCTGGAAGGTTTCTCAGAAAATCTTTGAGGATGCCTGTAATGACATTGATGTCCTCAACTTTGTGAAGAGAAGGCAGAATCTTCCCCCTGATGAGCTTCTCCTTCAGTTCTTTAACCAAGCGCTCGTGGCCAGAGAGCCTGTAGAGGCCAACCTAGAGCAAGAAAAGAGAAAAAGAGACCAGTTACTGTCCGCCCTGTGTTCCTATCACCCAGTGGAAAGGATTAGAGCATTAACATTACTCTCTTACCTCACGCAGGCCTCTGTGTTCAATCTCCTTAATGCAACAGATAACCAAAGCTGGGATCATTGGGGAGGTGGCTGGAGCAAAATCAGCCAGGGCTGCCTACAGTATTGACATGAATTAATAAAACAAAAATAAAACATAACAAAAAAAAGAGAAAACCTACATCTGTGCTCTTGATGGGGGTGTTACAGGATACAGCTGTAGAATTACAGGGTAGGGGGCAATGTTCACGACACTCTGGGTGGGTCACAACCCTGCAGTCCTGGCAGCGAAGACACAGCTTGCCAAACTTTGTTCTTTTTCCACATGGCACACAGAACTCAGACTTGATTACCTAAGAAATATAAGAAAAATATAAAATAAACTAAACAAAGGCAGAGGTGTGCTCTCAATTATACATCCATCACTTTAGTTGACTAGAATTTTGTTTTACTGTTTTAGAAATGAAGTGGTGTTTCTTTCCTCCTGCATTAGCTCCAGGTGTTTTGGGCTGGGCTGGAAGATTGGAGGCAGGTGTGCTGGGAGCCTCGCTGACAGTCTCTGATTGGTCAGCAGTGGTTGTATCACCCCAAGACGGAGCAACTACAGATAGAGTCACAAGTTAGTCAACCCTACATCATTCAGGGGATCTATTAAGATATGGAACTCATCCCTAAAGTACATTGGTTTTATACAGGGTTCCCACTCTTCCCGAAATTATTTTCCAGGACATGTTTAGCTGCAACACTGACAGATAACTTATTGCGTCATACACTAATGCATTCCCCTGCCCCACCATACATTGGAGGTTCTGAAACTTGAACCGTCTACAGAGTGCAGGTGAAGAAACTCCACGCATACATGATGAAACACCTTCGAGCCATAATGAACATCTCATGGAAAGACAAGATAACCAACATAGAAGTGTTGAAACGAGCTGGTCTACCATCAATGGAGGACATGCTAATGCAGATGAACCTGAGATGGCTCGGACATGTTGAGAGGATGGACCGCCAGTGTCTCCCTCGGCAGTTACTCTACTCACAGTTATGTGAGGGCAAACGCAATCAGGGTAGACCAAGGCTCAGATTTAAAGACACTGTAAAAAGAAACTTGGAGAAGTTGGACATAGACAGGAGTTCCTGGCAGTAGAAGGCTAAGGACAGAGCTGTGTGGAGGAATCTGATCAGACCTAAATGAAACAGTCATTGTCGCCCACGACAGACTGCTATGATGATGACTTCCATGAAATCACAACAGTATGTAAATTAATAAGAAAATAAAATATAAATCATAGATGAATGAAAGTTCACCTCACACTATTAGCTACTCACCACTGAGACAAAGGGGGATCAGGGGCTGTTACCTCAGTGATCTGATCACAGAGCAAGGACAAGTGTGTTCTGCCGGCTGCTGTCTGTTGCCATTTATTCAGACTGCCACCCACCACGGCATTTCTTCCTACTGGGATATGGTGTAAACTGGGGCGGGACAGGAGACTGACCCGCGGAGGAGACCGTCTGTGGCTTCTCCTTTTGTTATGTCGGTAGCAGGAGCCAAGAACGAGGTCAGGTGTTGGACTGAACACACGTTTATTAACAGACACTCCACAGTACACAAGCGTACCCGCCAGGCAGAGAGGTGGCCAAGAGACCCCCCCACCCCCCGCTCACTGTTCTCTTTACCCTGGGCAGTGGCAGAACCGGAAAGGTGGAGCCACCACCTGTGTCACACAAACAAGGTCCAAAGTCCAATACAACATTCCCGCCCCCCCCCCTTCACAAAAGCCATAGGGTCACACACACAATTCAAACCCACCCTAATTTGGAATCCAAAACACACCCTAAAAAACAGTAACATAGTATAAGTGGCCTAATGCAGTCATGCAAAAAAGGCTACACTAGGGGAAGATGGGTAGACTACCATCCCACCCCACACGGCGAAGCGGATTATTCTGCCGCTTAAATTCCACAATAAACAATTCAACACAAAATACCGCCGTGTCTAAGCCTAAACAACATAATAAATTAATCCCCACGAACATAGGTAACCAGTAGATTAAAGAGTTTTTAACGGTTCAGAACATCACAAATGGATCAAGCAATAAGAACATAATTTCCCCCTTTCTTTACTTTTTTTTAAATGAACTGTCCAACCATCAGCTCGCCTCAGGGGAAGAACCACCCCCCGGGTTACCGGTGGCTGATTCGACTCCAGTGCGCCTCCTCTTCACTACCACCAGGGACGTCCCTCGTTCAGGCCCAAGCTCATTTGGATGCCTCCACGAGTCACCTGACAGCTGGAGGTAGGCATCCTCCTGAACAGGCACCACCTGCAGCCGCCCCTGGTGCTCTTCCATCCAGCGCTTGGTGCGAATCCTCCACGACCGTGCCTCCTCCCGGGCCCAGACCACATCCGCAACCCCCAGAGGGGCCCTACGAGGCTTACAGAGTTTCTGTTTGGCAAGTCGTTCTACCGTGCCAGCCGGTCCTTCCCCGACCGCTTTTGTCTCCGCTGCCGCCCTCGCCGTTGTGACTCCATGTTCTCCGGTCCCAGGAAAAGATGGAGTCAGCCACTTGGCGCCACCCGCCGTCACAGGCGTCCCGCCGTGTCGCCCAGTTCCCTCATCTAGGGCTACTTGGGCTCTGGCACAGGAACCCTCCTGTGATGGCTCTGGGTGGCGTTGGTTCTGCTCACTCTCCAGGGTGCCAGACAAGTTCTCGTCCCACACAGCTCCGTCCACCGTTCTTGGGACCGGCTGGTCCCACAAACCGCAGCCCGACCACTCCTCTCCAGTACCACTCTTGATTGTGAAGCCCAAGCCATAAAACAAATCACATCCCATTATGTTCTCTCCGCGAGCAATCATGGTGAGCTTCAGGTTGCACACCTCTGCCGACTTGTACCGAGCCGTCAGTCTCACCGTTCCCACAGTGGCCAATCTCACTCCACCACAAAGCGCCGCCAAATCACCTCCAATCCTATAATGCGGGAAAAAATTCCTCACGGTTGCCCAATTCAACAAGGAGCCCACCACTCCCGTGTCAGTCAGCAATGGCATTGTCACCCCGTCCAGTTCCACCATACAGTAGGAATGTCCATTAGTACTTGGGGACACAGCGTGAACAACCGTGGGAGCGGGAGAGTCCTCCTTGTGTCTTAGACTCCCTCGATCGAACTTGTGGCATGCCCTGGCGAAATGATGCAAGAGTCTGCACTCGCCGCAGCACTTCCCTCTCGCCGGACACCCCCTGGCCTTATAGCGGTGCTTTGTGGACCCACAACCCAAACACATGGGCGTTCCCGAGGCGGACCTCATTTTTGCAGCATTAGCGTAATTTACATCACCCTCCATGCTATCGTCGCTGTCTGGGTCCACTGCTTGCGCCGTCGACTGGTTCAGGGTGTCGGTGTAATATACTCCCACTGAGCTCCTGTGATAGCTTGTCTGCCGCAACTGCTGAGCTCAATCAACAGCTGTGGATAGCGTCAGTTCGCCCGAGAACGTAAATATAGCTTCGACCTTGTAGCAGGGCAGATAGTATGTTCCGCCAACTGGTTGCGAACCATCTCCTCCTCCAATGATCCAAACTGACAGTCCTTGGTCAGCTATCGCAGGTTTGCCACAAACCGTTGCACTGACTCGCCAACCCGCTGGCGGCGCTATCAAAACTGAATCCTGTGGACGATGACGTTTTCCGGGGTGCGAAAATGTTGCGCCATTAGCTCCACCACTTCTTCAAAGCTATCACATTCGCTCAAAGTACTCAATATACGCCATCCTTCCATTCTCAAATTACAAACCAGCAGTGCTCGTGCCCTCAACTTCTCCAGCCTCCCACGGTCCAGCGCCACCAAGTATGTCGGAAATGCGGCAAACCATCTCGCCCAAGGGACGGACGGCTCACCGGGAAGCTCAAGAAATGGCTGAATAGATGTCACACACGTGTCCATACCTTTTATCCTCTTCGCCAAATGTTATGTCGGTTGAACTGTACACACGTTTACTAACAGACACTCCATAGTACACAAGCGTACCCGCCAGTAAGAGAGGTGGCCAAGAGACCGCCCCTCCCGCTCTCTTATACCCTGGGTGGTGGCGGAACCGGAAAGGTGGAGCCACCACCCATGTCACACAAACAAGGTCCAAACTCCAACACAACACCTTTACCAACTCCGTCCACAGTGACAGTGGACCAATGAGCACACATTGTGTGCAGATAGCGCTTATGGGAGTTGTAGTTTTGTATTCTCACATTTCAATAGGTATTATTTTAGATGCCGTTTGAGAAAACTACAGCCCGCCACAGTGGCTATACTAGTGGGACTCACTGTCTTACCGGCCCCTGCTGAAATCTACTCGCCATTGACGGGTTGGCAGGTATTGTCAAGCCCCGATTCTTAGAAATTATGATAAATTTATCATAGAATAATGCAAACACACCCGCAGATTACAGTGTCACACTTAATTAGCAAGAATAAAGAACAAGGCATAACATTTCATAGGTGATTTTACTATTGTAAAAATGCTCTGAAATATAAACACATAAGGATTTAAATATGAAACTGTCTCCTTTAACTGTTTAAGTACAGATGCTCTCTAATCAGAGCCAGGGGTTGTTATAATCATACTGTACATGTACACGATTACAACAGCAAGCCTGTCATAACCTAATAATGTATAACATGCGTTATCATAGGTATGTGAGCACCAGTCTCATTACACAATAGTTTGCTACCTTTCTAGGTAAAAACATTTTAAAGACTTAGACACCTTAAAAATACCCTGCACAGAAACTTAGACATTGGAAGAAGAAGAAACACTGACTAAAGAAAAAAGATATAGTGCACCGGAAAGTATTCACAGTGCTTCACTTTTTCCACATTTTGTTATGTTACAGCCTTATTCCAAAAGGGATTAAATTCATTTTTTTCCTCAACATTCTACACACAATACCCCATAATGACAATGTGGAAAGAAGTTTTATTTGGAAATTTTTGCCATTTTATTCAAAATAAAAAACTAAGAAATCACATATACATAAGTATTCACAGCCTTTGCTCAATGCTTTGTTGATGCACCTTTGGAAGCAATTACAGCCTCAAGTCTTTTTGAATATGATGCCACAAGCTTGGCACACCTATCTTTGGGCAGTTTCACCCATTTTTCTTTGCAGCACCTCTCAAGCTCCATCAGGTTGGATGTCAGGCATCGGTGCACAGCCATTTTCAGATCTCTCCAGAGATGTTCAGTTGGATTCAAGTCTGGGCTCTGGCTGGGCCACTCAAGGACATTCACAGAGTTGTCCTGAAGCCACTCCTTTGATATCTTGGCTGTGTGCTTAGGGTCGTCGTCCTGCTGAAAGATGAACCGTCACCCCAGTCTGAGGTCAAGAGCGTTCTGGAGCAGGTTTTCATCCAGGATGTCTCTGTACATTGCTGCATTCATCTTTTTTTTTGTTTTGTTTTTTTTGTTACTTATTTGTACCCGTAGGTAGACTTGGTTTGCAGTCTGGTAACAAGCCACCGGCTGCTGGTCGCTGCGTGCGCGAGCGCCCTAAACCTACATGTTTTTGGTGTGCGGGAGGAAACCGGAGAAATCCCGGAGTAAACCCGCGCAACACGGGGAGAACATGCAAACTCCACACAGCTCACTGTTGGTCGGGGGCTGGGATCGAACCCATGATCTCATGATCCCCGCGGTCCCCCGGCCGAGGGTAAAACTGTGCTGCCACAGTGCTAAACCACTGCGCCACCGTGCAGCCGAGGATCTTTCCCTCTATCCTGACTAGTCTCCCAGTTCCTGCCACTGAAAAACATCCCCACAAGCATGATGCTGCTACCAACACTGGTGTGGTTAGGAACGGTGCCTGGTTTCCTCCAAACATGATGCCTGGCATTCACACCAAAGAGTTCAAGCTTTGTCTCATTAGACCAGAGAATTTTGTTTCTCATGGTCTGAGAGTCCTTCAGGTGTGTCTTCTGGCAAACTCCAGGCGGGCTGCCATGTGCCTTTTACTAAGGAGTGGCTCCATCTGGCCATTCTACCATACAGGCCTGATTGGTGGATTGCTGCAGAGATGGTTCTCCTTCTGGAAGGTTCTCCTCTTTCCACAGAGGAACACTGGAGGTCTAACAGAGTGGCCATCAGGTTCTTGGTCACCTCCCTGAATATGGCCCTTCTCCCCCGAGCACTCAGTTTAGACGGCCAGCCAGCTCTAGGAAGAGTCCTGGTCGTTCAGAACTTCTTCCATTTATGGATAATGGAGGCCACTGTGCTCATTGGGACCTTCAAAGCAGCAGAAATTTTTCTGTACCCTTCCCCAGATTTGTGCCTTGAGACAATCCTGTCTCGAAGGTCTACAAACAATTCCTTTGACTTCATGCTTGGTTTGTGCTCTGACATGCACTGTCAACTGTGGGACCTTATATAGACAGGTGTGTGCCTTTCCATATCATGTCCAGTCAACTGAATTTACCACAGGTGGACTCCAGTTAAGCTGTAGAAACATCTCAAGGATGATCAGAGGAAACAGGATGTACCTGAGCTCAATTTTGAGCTTCATGGCAAAGGCTGTGAATACTTATGTACATGTGATTTCTTAGTTTTTTATTTTTAATAAATTTGCAAAAAATCTCAAAAAAAACAAAACTTTTTTTTTAACATTGTCATTATGAGGTATTGTGTGTAGAATTTTGAGGAAAAAAGTATTTTAATCTCTTTTGGAATAAGGCTGTAACATAAAATGTGGAAAAAGTGAAGCGCTGTGAATACTTTACGGATGCACTGTAAATATACTTAATAAAAATTTGCATGCACTTGAAAACACTATATAAAAATGGGTTGACAGAGCAGAAGCTGCGGTATACGACTTTAACCTGGATGGAAAAATATATTTACTCACAGTGTGTGGATTTATTGTGTAAAGATTATTTGGCTTATTACTGACTGCCCAAAACCAACAGAAAGACTTTTTCAATGAGTTGCATTGAGGCAAAAAAGAAAAGCAAAAAACTGCAATAACACAAATATGAAAATTTGAAAATAGGGGAAATGACTACATAAGTAGCCTCCGTAGCCTATGCAAGTCTTTTCTTGACTAACCTGTTGTTTTAAGTTTCAAACATTTCAGTGATTTTACTGCATTTCTCTGCATCTGTGATAAGGCTTTAATTTGCTCCTCTTTTCCTTTTCTTTTGAGTGTCACCACCACCACCTCCCATTTTGCTGCTGACAGCAGATGTTACGGCCGTTTTTAATAGCATAAGTTGAGCTGAGCAAGTTTGGAGCAAATGCTGACCATAAAATAAGTAAGATCACATTTACAGTTCTAGTAAGCAGTTAAATTATTCAGCAGCATATTTCACAGTTGAATGAGTACACAGCATTGTTGCAACCTTCAATAATAATTATGTTACAGTAGATATGAAAGGAATGTTCCTTATTAGTACAGAGTAGTGTTATGTGCAGTCTCTCTGAGCAGTGCAGATTGTAAAGTCTGACAGCAGCAGGGGTAAAGTAGGCTACATTAACATAAAATGCTTTCCCTTTAATTTTACTCACAACTCAATCGTATATACATGTTTGACATTTGTAAGAACCAAGAAGTTAAAAAAAAAATGCTTGTAAATGTTGTGAATTGTGGTGATTTAATTCTGGGTAGGCCATGGCCCCGATTGACATTCATGCACTAAATAAGTGTAGCTACCCTGTACCAAGATGGCGGCTTCACTGACAAGCAACAACCAAGGCGAGATCTAGCGTTTATATTTATGGGAGCATGGTGCCTCAGTGATGCCCACTGAAGACAGCGTGACAACAGACACACATGCGCTTAACTCTTAACCTGTTTGCATTCACTCACAAGGCAGAGAGAAGCAGAGGGAGGAGACACAATTTTCCAGGACATTTGACTTTTTTTCTGATTTCTGTGTTTCTTATGACTGGAAAATCAGTCAATTATTTTCCAGGTTTTCCAGGACGCGTGGGAACCCTGTTTATAGTATGATCATGTAAGGCGTTCCCAGTTCACCCTATCCCTTCATTTTGCGCATTCACCGTGAATGTGCAAAACAGAGGGATAGGGCAAAGGGGTGAATTGGGACACACCCCAAATTAAAACAGCAACAAGCAAGGATGCAGAAAATTCTCACCACTCTTCTTTCTGCTGCACGTCCAGTAGGGCACAGCTTCAATAGTGGATACAGCCTCGACAGGGCCACCATTTGCAGGTACAGTAATAGTTGTTTTGGCCACAATGGACTCATTAACCTGAGTTATATGGAAAGAGTTGTTTCATTCAATTTTGAAAATCCATGGATACAATCAGCTAAAATGTTTGCAGACAGAAGCTGTAATGTTATTCAGAGAAGTCAGCTGCAGAGGTCAGTATTACTCTATCTGGTGTACATCCAGTGGAGCAGCGCTTCTTCCTCGCCTGAGGTGGGACTTCAGAAAGTTTTCTGGAGGAACGCTGTGGGGTAAATATGAGAAATTGGGGCTGATTTATTGAATTGTCTGTCCTAAAAAGCAAACATTAAAATAAAATATACGTTAATTCAATGCAAAATGTGAATGAAGGCATGACTCACTCGTTTCTGTTGTTTTCGCAGTCTCACGTTCTTCATCACAGATGAATCCCACTCCTAGAGAAAAATCAGAGCACGATTCTTTTCATTATCACACTATTGCATCAGCAGTTTCCCTAAAATGAACAGTGACAATTTTAAGAGAGCACACTGATATACCAAAGAGTCGTCTGTCTGGTCATAGCTGATGTCTGACAGCAGAGACGCTGATTCATCGATGGTGGTTAACCTGTAAGATTGATTATGGACTTAGTTAAAGTGCTGCTTGCGTACATTGCTTAGGTTGGAACTAGGGCTGCGCAATATGACAATATACATCAGTGACGCACTAAAAAAGGTCTACCGTTTCATATAAAACTGTATCGCTTATATCGGGACTTAAGAAACATACCCGTTTCTACTTGTCACCGCCCTGCTGCCTCTCCCCGGCAGTGCACCAGGAAGGTGCACCACAGCAGCTAACTGCAAGCTAATGTTTTGCCGCTATTTCTGTGCCAGCCAGGGATGCTGGACCGTTCCCCACCGTGCTGCGTCAGAGAGGATAGTCCTCTAACCTCATTTTAACTGGAGCTAAGTCACATTAACACCATCTCTTTCTAATTATAAGACAGCAAATGCTAAATGACGATGCTAACTTGTCACTAATAGGAAACATTACAGTGCATCAGACCATCGTTCTGGTTTAAATCACTGCCGAGCTTTTTAATTTTGTCTGAAAAAAACATTGCTAAAGCTGCAAAAGTGCGTGACAGCGGCCGCATACACACTAAATAAATAAATTAAAATGTGTCGGAGGAACAAACTGGCTCTGAATGTAACTTGATTTCTAATCATTTTTAATTAGTCCAGTAACGATAAATAATAAAGCTGAAGTCATCTCAAATGCACATTAAAAACAATTTTGTAACAACACTGCAAAATTAAGAGGGAAAAAAGTGCATAAAATCAATGACAGATGAATTTGTACAATTGATTTTTTTTCAGTATGTAATTTAAAATGTAGAAAAAGAGATGGTCCTTTTTATTGGTTATTATATATAAACTATAGACTTTACACAAAATGTATATGGTGATATATATCGTTTTCATCAAATAAGATCACTTATATCGTGATATGAAATTTTGGTCATATCGCACAGCCCTAGTTGGAACATTAAGTAATTTTATCTTTATTTGAAACACATACTAAATTATCTCCCCTAATAGGGTTTCTGCTCAACGTCTGTCCCTGCCCTCAGCATTCTACTTATTTCTTGAAAGAGGAGGACGTTTCAGAACACGATGCGGAGAGTCTGACCTTCTGCTGGAATTGAGGTTGGCCTTGGCAGCTTGAGCTGCTTGTGAATGGGCGCTGAGGAAGGCCAGGGCTGAGCGCTGTTCCTCACTTAGGTGAACACTGTTGTTTTCTGAAGTCAGCAGCTCTCGGATCAGCTGTAGCTGCCGTTCCTGTTATATGGTTAAAAGCAGAAGAATGATGGGAGAACAAAGAAAATTCATTAATTTGTGACCATGAATGAAATCCAGTGATGTGGAGAGACTAATGCCATTAAAGAAAAAAAAAAAAAAATCAATGTACATTTCTTATTTTTCTTAGGACATCCTAAACAACTCTCAAGATGAGCAGAAAAAGTGTGGCACTCACCAACTTCTCATAGACCGCCTCAGCCTTCTGCCGCCGGCGGATCTCCACATCAATCTGGTTCCGAGCGTGTTTAAGTTTGACCTCCAGGGCTCCCCTCTCGGTCTCTGCTTTAGCCAGCATCTCTTTACAAGAAACTAGGTCCTCATCTGCCCGCAGCCACTTCTTACGGCATTCTTCAAAGTTTCCAGCCATCTGGATGAACTCTGCAAAACAATAAATAAATCATTAAAACAGTGTTCTCTGCTGTGCACAACACAGTTTAATCCCCCAATACTTAAACTGGCTTTCAATACTGATATAAGTGACACTGAGATGATTAACAAAGCAACACAGGGCTCTCATGAACGACCAACAGTGCTTTTCTGTGAGTTTACTACATCCAATGACTACAGTAAAAATAGTTCCTTCCCATTTGTGCGTTTAGATGTAGCATCTTATTTAGGGAAGAATAGAATAACTTTGTCCAACATAAGGTAACAGAAAGTCATCTTCAACACAACAGCAAAATAATTGGTGCTGTTGTTTCTTCATGCTTATTAATATAAAGTAACTATTTTTTATCACTCCCAAACTGCCACATTATACTTGGAAAGAGGAAAAAAACACAAACATTATTTCTGTGACCAATTCAGCAAAGGACCATAATATTAATCCTTCATCCATATAATTTAACCTTCACTGTGGTTTACACATACCATCTAAAATGGTGGCACACAATGGCAGATTCACAGTGAGAAGAAAGGCACTATTGGTTGCTGGAAAAAAAAAAAAAATCATGGCCCCCCCTATGATAGGCCTTTGTAATATATTATGATGGTGTGCTCTCTAGGCTAAAAAAAAAAAATAAAAATCTGATGATATGGATTAACCGATAAACAGATGGTAAAAAGCTTAGATAGGTTTTACTCTAATGGTGAAGTGCCCTTTCAGTGGACATTGCATTGCAAGGCTGCACAAGGTGCCCCTACATGCTTTAGAACAGGGGGCTCCAACCTGGGGCTCCTGGAACATTCAGGTTTGTGCAACACATGCACAACAACAGCAAATTATTTGCAAATCTTTGGACCAATTAAGAAGTGAAATTAGAAAATTTCCCACAGAAACCTGAACGTTCCAGGAGCCCCAGGTTGGAGACCCCTGCTTTAGAATATAAGAATGTTTGTTAATGTGACCAAGGGGACGAGTGGTTAAGCCCAACTGGTGGTGTCCAACCGGGGGTTTGAACTCACAACCTCTCGCTCCGGAGTCCGGTACTCTACCTGTGTCACCAAGAGGGCTGACCCACTTGGCAAGCCAAGCAGGAATGCTTTTATTATTGGCTCCATTACATTAATGAACTATTCCTCCCCAAGAGAAAATGTGATAGTGCCATAGGTGTCCTTACTATAGGAGGCAAATTTGAAATTCCCTATAGATGCCTCTTAGATCAGTACAGAGAGAAAGCAATGCAATGAAGAAAACGAGATGTTGTGCCCAGTCGTGTGTTCTGTAACTGTGTTTTATCTAATCTTTCTTTCATACTTAATTGTGCAGTAGCCTTGTGTAGCACCCACTGTTTCACTGTACTGTACGATGACAATAAAGCCTATTCTTTTTTTTTTTTTTCCACAATATCTTTATTGAACCTTTTTTTTTTTTTTAAACAAACATGATACAAACAATCAAACACTAACACTAAAGTACTACAAAAAAAAAATGCACTAAAAAACACCAACAACCACCAACAAAATCAAGTCTTCAACAATGCTCCTCTGTTTAGTCTAGACAATCCAATACATAAGTATACATATTATGTTCACCAGTTTGGAATTTACAAGGTCCACACATATCATTCACCTTCTTCTTCAAGAGTTATGTTTAAATTTTTTACATAATCAATAAAAGGTCTCCATATATTCTCAAACACAATTTCCTTTGATTTCAGTATATATGTTATTCTTTCTAATGGAAGGTTTGTTAACATCTGTCTTAACCACTGAGTCACATCTGGTCTATGAGTCTTTTTCCATAATAGTGCAATACATTTTTTGGCATTAAGCAAACTGAGGTCTATGAATGTTCTTTCACTTTTATTAAAATTATGCTTTTCTGGGTACAGACCCAACAAAAACAGTTTAGGATTCAATATGATTTGTTTTGAGATTATTTTTTCAATTGTTACCCTCACCTCTTCCCAAAACATTCTTATTAATCTACATTCCCATACACAATGAAATAGAGTTCCTTTACTTTCCATGCATTTTGTGCATGTATCTGGTATATTTTTGTTATATCTATTTAACTCCTCCGGTGTAACATACATCCGCATTAACCATTTGAAATGTATCAATTTAAGGCGTGCATTTATTGATTTGGTTTGAGCTTCTGTACAAGCCAATTCCCATTGTTCCTCTGAAATTTCAGTTTGCAGATCTTCTTTCCAGTAGTTTAATCTTTTCAGTGAATTTTCACTTGAAAATAGTGTCAATGAGTTATAAAACTCTGAAATAATACCCTTTCTTTTACTATCTTTCATCAACATTTTTTCCAAGGATGAATAAATAGGTCGAGTGAGAGCTTTATTTTGATTTGATCGAATAAAGTTTCTAAGTTGAAGATATTTAAAAAAATGTGTTCTATTGAGATTAAATTTGATCCTCAACTCTTCAAAAGACATTATGTTTTCTGCACATGGCAAATATAAATCCTGAATCTTTTGTATCCCTTTTAAATTCCATACTTTAAATACAGCGTCCGCTCTCCCTGGTTTAAAATATTGATTACCCCATATTGGACTAAATTGTGACAATAACTGTGGTTCTTTTAAATAGTTTTTAGCTTCACACCATATTTTGATCATATGCTTTACAAATGGATTTTTAACTTGTTTTTGTAATTTTTTTGCCGAATCTGAGTATATGAATATGGGAAGAGGTAAAGGTAAATTGTATGATTCCATTTCAGTCCAGTGAGGGAGATCATTTGATGAAAAATAATGTGTCAGACCTCAGTTGTGCCGACCAATAATACAACATAAAATTTGGACATTTCAGACCTCCACGATCAAATGGTAAATATAATAAAGACAGACGTAATCTAGCCCTCCTGTTGTTCCATATAAATTCCACTAACTTTTTTTTAATTCTTGAGAATAAATCTAAAGGTGGTGGTAAGGGAATGTATTGAAATAAATAAAGTATTTTAGGTAAGATATTACTTTTAAGTATATTAATTCTCCCGTTCATCGACATTGGTAGTGACATCCATCTCTGAAGTAACTCATCAATATCTGTCATTAAGGCTTCATAATTGACACTGGCGATTGATTCTAGCTTAGGCACAATTTGGATTCCTAAATATTTAAACTGATTTACAACATTGAATTGATTTACCTCAGGGGCTGGGTAATTTCTCTGGGTCTCATTTAGCATTAATATTGAAGATTTAGTTTTATTTATTTTATATCCTGATATTTCCCCGAAATTCTTTATTAAATTCAACAAGGTCGGAATTGATTTTTTAAGATTCGACATAAACAAAATTATGTCATCGGCATACAGGGAGATTTTATGTTCTGTTGGTCCAACTTTAATTCCATATATTTGTGAATGTAAACGTATCGCTATCGCTAAAGGTTCAATTGCCATAGTAAACAGTAAAGGTGAAAGTGGACAGCCTTGTCGACATCCTCTATTGATTTTTATTGATTTTGAAATATTGTTATTTGTTAGAATTTCTGCAGTAGCATTATTATATATTATCTGAACCCATTTTATGAAATTATTTCCAAGTCCAAACCTTTGTAAGACTTCAAAAAGAAAGGGCCATCCAACTCTATCAAAGGCTTTTTCGGCATCCAGTGATAAGAGAGCTGTATCCAGTGCTTCTTTATTAGAATAAATAATATTAAATAGTCTTCTTACATTATGGAAGCCTTGTCTTCCCTTTATAAAGCCATTCTGATCTCGATTAATAATATTTGGTAAAATTTCTTGTATTCGTCTTGCTAAAATTTTACAGATTATCTTAAGGTCGGCATTTAATAGGCTTATTGGTCTCATATTTTCACATTTATTAGAGGGCTTACCTGGTTTTGGCAACAGTATAATTAAGGCATTATTCATATATGATGGTAAATTACTATTTTGAAATGCTTCTAAAACCATTTCCAAAAAAGGTTTTGTTAATTTATTCTTAAATTTTTTATAAAGGTCAACTGGAAGACCATCTGGTCCTGCACTTTTTCCTGATTTCATATTATCAATGGCTAGTCCAACTTCTTCTTGACTAATTTTAGACTCCAGTATCTCCCTGTTTTCATTTGGAATACACGGTATAAATAGTTCATTCAAAAACCCATGTAGTTTTTTTAAGTCAGATTCATTTTTGGTATCATATAATTTTTCATAGTAATCTCTAAAGGCTCTATTAATTTCTAAAGGATCTATAACTACCTGTCCATTACTTATAATACTGGTAATTGGTGTTTTAAATTCTAATTGTTTAATCTGCCATGCCAATAATTTTCCTGATTTTTCACCTTGTTCATAAAAAGATTGTTTCAATCTTAGAAGACTCGAGGCAGCTCTATTCGCTGATTTTTTGTCATATTCAGCTCTCAAAATCAGTAATTCGTTCTCCAACCTTGGATCTCTTCCTGCATATACTCTTTCTTGAAGAATTTTTATTTTATGTTCCAATTGGACTCTCTCCTCTCGAGTCTTCTTAGATTTTGAACCTGTATAACTAATAATATGTCCCCTAATAAAAGCTTTGAAAGCCTCCCACTTTACACATGCTGATGTTTGTGTAGTATTGATGTCAAAGAACTCATCTATCTGTTTTTCTATATACTTAACAAATTCCTCATCCTGAAGCCATTTATGCTGAAATTGCCATCTACCTGGTTCCTTTGTCAATTTCTTATCTACATACATTAGACAGCAGGGTGCATGATCAGAGATCACGATGTTATCATAAAAACAGTTTTGAATCTTGGACCTTAATTCTGTGGAGATCAAAAAATAATCTATACGTGAGAAAGTCTTGTAGGTATTGGAATAACAAGAGTATGCTTTAACTTGTGGTTTCATTTCTCTCCATATATCTATCAATTTCAATTCTTTCATAAAATGATTAATGGTCATCCTACATCCATTGTGCGTACAGTCCAGTCCTGTTGATCTATCTATACCGGGATTCAATGTACAATTAAAATCCCCTGCTATTATATGTTGCCCTGTAAGTGATGATAAGATAAGAAATAAATTAGCAAAGAACTTTTGATCATCTATATTGGGACCATATAAGTTCACCAAATTTATGTTTTCTAATAGCAAAGATCCTTGAATGATTACATATCTTCCAAATTTGTCTCCAATTACATTTTTCACTTGAAATGGGACTGATTTATGTATGAGAGTCATAACTCCCCTGGCTCGGGATGAAAATGATGAGGTGAAAACACTTCCTTGCCATCTACTCCTAATTCTTTTTACATCTTCCTCTATTAGATGAGTTTCTTGTAAAAACACAATTTTTGAACCCATGTCTTTTATTTTATTCATAACTTGTTTAAGTTTTTTTAAATTTTGTAGACCTCTGCAATTCCATGAAGTTAAATTAAGATTAACGCTTTGATTTATGATCAATAGGGAGTTTGGGATTACCTTGCAGTGTAAACATGCTCAAACAGAAAAGCAAAAAAATGAGTGGTTGAACATTCACCCTACAAACTACACACAAACAAATTCCCCCTTCCCACATTTGTGGCAATCCCCCCAAAAACAAAAGAAAAATTCCGTCTCCCGATATAGCCATCGACCGTTCCACACCCACGAGGAACAGCCAAAGCCACTCCTTCTTCATCCTCCCAATCACCCTAACTCTACTGCTTTTAATAACGTAACATTAACTCTCTTCTGTAATTTTCCAATTTAACTCCAAAATTTTTTAGCAATTTTGTACTTTTTTTTTAATATGTAATACAATCTATATTTTGTAATCTTGTTATATGCTTCTAATCAGTTAAATGCTCAAATATTCTACCCTATATTCTGTTCAATGAAGCCTATTCTATTCTGCACACACTGCACCTTTTAGGGTCTTTCCCAAAGTGTGCTCTGTAATGACACTGTAAGAGTGGCCCTTAATACTTTGATAAGAGCTTGGATTCAGCTCTCAAACCCTGTTAGTAATTTAAAACCATTTGTAAAGCGTCTATAACAGTTCTTTCAATTTCACCTCTGTCAACTGAGTCCACCACTGGTGGCACATAGTAAAACAAAGTGGGGAAATAACTTACGTGGCTCGATGCTTTCATTCAGCCCGTCCACCTGGGCCCTGAGACTCTGAAACTGGTTATACAGGTTCACCACAGATGCCTCCATAGTGTTTCACTGCAGCTATTTTAGCTGAAATCATATATGGATGGGTTAGTAAAACATGAAGGCATGGAATATATCTAAAAAAAATTAATTTCAAAGACAACCAGGTTCGTAACGCTGCATTAGTTTTCTGAACATGTTGTTTCAACAGGTTAACTTCAAATCAGCTGAAATGAAATTCAGGTATTTTTAAGTATTTTTTTGACTTGAATCAAGATGACTTGACTGAGCTTATATGCAATATAGTAGCGGAAATTACTTAAACCGTGTTTTGTTTTTGTCTTTACTCAGCTCTGACTTGGTCATACCCTAAGCAGATTTACCATTAGCGTACAGTGCATCCGGAAAGTATTCACAGTGCTTCACTTTTTCCATATTTTGTTATGTTACAGCTTTATTCCAATATATATTAAAATTCATTTTTTTCCTCAAAATTCTACACACAATACCCCATAATGACAACGTGAAAAAAGTTTTGAGATTTTTGCAAATTTATTAAAAATAAAAAACTAATAAATCACATGTACAAAAGTATTCACAGTCTTTGCTCAATACTTTGCTGATGCACCTTTGGCAGCAATTACAGCCTCAAGTCTTTTTGAATATGATGCCACAAGCTTGGCACACCTATCTTTGGGCAGTTTCACCCATTCCTCTTTGCAGCACCTCTCAAGCGCCATCAGGTTGGATGGGAAGCGTTGGTGCACAGCCATTTTCAGATCTCTCCAGAGGTGTTCAATTGGATTCAAGTCTGGGCTCTGGCTGGGCCACTCAAGGACATTCACAGAGTTGTCCTGAAGCCACTTGTTTCATATCTTGGCTGTGAGCTGGCCAGCTCTTGGAAGAATCCTGGTCGTTCAGAACTTCTTCCATTTACAGAAGGTGGAGGCCACTGTGCTCATTGGGACCTTCAAAGCAGCAGAAATTTTTCTGTACCCTTTCCCAGATTTGTGCCTCGAGACAACCCTGTTTTGGAGGTCTATGGACAATTCCTTTGACTTCATGCTTGGTTTGTGCTCTGACATGCACTGTCACCTGTGGGACCTCATATAGACAGGTGTGTGCCTTTCCAAATCATGTCCAATCAACTGAACTTACCATAGGGGGACTCCAGTTAAGCTGTAGAAACATCTCAAGGATCAGTAGAAATAGGATGTACCTGAGCTCAGTTTTGAGCTTCATGACAAAGGCTGTGAATACTGATGTACATGTGATTTCTTAGTTCTTTATTTTTAAAAAATTTGCAAAAATCTCAAAAAAAAAATTTACGTTGTCATTATGGGGTATTGTGTGTAGAATTTTGAGGGGAAAAAGTAATTTAATTCATTTTGGAATAAGGCTGTAACAACAAAATGTGGAAAAAGCGAAGCGCAGTGAATACTTCCTGGATTGACTATGTGTGTGCTGAAGCATGCTAACAATAACTTTAGCATGAATCCAGTTATCCTCCTGGTTGTTAACGACGGCCGAACAAAACACTTACCTTTTCAGTACACTTCCTATGGTGGACTGGGGAATGTAACCTAACACCACCTGCTGCTGAAAGCGGACTTTTTAATAGTTTATTTCCACTTCAGCAACAGAGCCACACCTGACCGAGAGTTCACACATTCTTCTGCAAAGTTTCAAACTCAGCGCCACCGCCGCTTTACTTCCCCTCCGCTGATACCGGAAGTCTGGCCATCATTTTGCCCCCACATGGCCGGAGGCGGTACTGCAGAGAGATATGGCGCTTTTGTACCAAAGCCAGTAATCTTATGCACCGAAAAGGGTTGATGTCACACAATAATCAATCAAATCAATCAATCAAAGACTTTATTCCAGACTCAAGGTCCATCAAGAGAAAAATAAACAAGTAAAGTAAAAAAACAAGACAGTTGAAACAATCAAAAAGTTACAAGAAACACTAAGACATAACTGCTTAAAGAAGTACAAAGACAGTACAGACTTTAAAAAGACTTAAAAAGACTACTGTACCAGTGCCTTCTAAACTGTGACTGACAGCGAATAGAACTGAGCTTAATGCTAGACATGACTTGAATGATTTCATTTCTAGATACATCAAGCCGACAGATGAATTTATACATAAAATTCCTTATTACTGCATGCAGAGTATTTACACGTGATGAGACAAATAACTCGGAAGCACTGCACCATCGAGGCTTTTTAAGTAAAATTCTTAAGGCATCATTGTAGGCAACCTGTAATTTCTGCATACTTAGTTTCCTATAATTTATCCATAAATGAGCAGTGTATAAAGGTGTACAATAGGTTTTAAAAAGAACCAGTTTCACCTCATCTGAACAAAAACCAAATCTGCGTGCAAGAATATTTGCTTGCATGTAGATTTTGCAGCGTTGTCTGAAAATATCATCATCATCAGTCATTCTATCATTAATAACATGTCCCAGATATTTAATTTTATCCCTGACAATTAATTCCCTGCCTGCCAATTCAAAGACAGGGAATTTCATTAACAAATCTTCTTTAGTGCGGCAGATCAGTACACAACTCTTATTTGTATTATATTTTATGTCATTTTCCTCTCCATAAGCACTACACACTCTTAATAACTCCTGAAGACCAGCACTACTTGGACTGAGAATAACTAGATCATCAGCATACATAAAATGATTCACTAACTTATTCCCAATTAAACACCCAGTTTTACAGGCATTCAGTTGCTTTGACAACTCATCCATGTAAAGATTAAATAGAATAGGGGACAATATACTGCCCTGTCTGACACCACTGCTCACACCAAATGGTGATGAATGACTCTTCCCCCATTTCACCAGCATCTTCTGATGTGCGTACCAGTAAATCAGGATACGTACTAAGTACTTGGGCACCCCCCTGTCAATCATTTTCCTAAACAGTATCCTGTGATTAACACGATCAAACGCCTTGGAGGCGTCAATAAAGCACAGAAAAACTGTAGAATTTTGATTTCTGTACTTATTTATAATTTCTTTTAAGGCATATATGCACAGATCTGTTCCATGATGGGGTTTGAATCCAAATTGATGATCAGTAGATTTGATGAATACATTTAATTTTTCAAACATGATTTTTTCCAGTACTTTAGATATTATATTGGCTAAAGCTATGGGTCTGTAATTATCCAGGCTACACAGCTTGCCAGCTTTATCTTTAATGACTGGTACCAACACAACAGACAATAATGATTCTGGTAACATCCCATGAATCATGAAGCTGGTGAAACAGATTGCAAGAAGAGGAGCAATTCTTGAGCTAGCGTATTTAAGATGCTCAGCAGAAATACAGTCTAAACCACTCGCTTTGTTATCTGATAGCTCTCTAATGGCTTTGATCACTGCATGAGTGTCAGTCAGGAGCGAATCGTCCCTTTCTACTTTCCCTACCTTGTAAGTTTCATCCTTAGTTGAATTAAATAATGAGTAAAAGTGTTGCCGCCAAAGATCCACAATATTTTCTGTACCTGAAATGCCTTCCAAAGTACAGGGCAAAGGCGTTTTACTGTTACTAATCCGTCTAAGCTCCTTCCAAAATTCTGTGACATTCTTATCTAACAATTTCTTGGCCAGGGAATTATTTCTCATAAGCTGCTCATTTTTAGAGATATGACGAATAGCATACTTAAACTTAGCATTTGTACATTTCTTCATCTCAAATTCTGGCCCTTGTCTGGGTCTCCCATCCATCACCCATGCTTTATATGCTTCCCGAGCTTCAGAATAAGGCACAGCTACGGCCTCATTCCAGCCAGGTCTAACCTTATGTGTTTTACGTATTTTCTTATAATAAGGCTTGCTGTCCTTATACAGGGAGTTAACTATAGCATTGTACAGACTACAAAGGTCCTTCTTATGTTCAATAATGCTACAGTTCACATCGCTGCACATTACAGCATCTCTAGGAAGACATATTTTACTCAAGGATTTATCTGTACGACCACAATATTCTACAATTTCTTCCTCAGAAAGAGTGTCCCAATAAACAGTCGAATATAAATATAAAAATAGCCAGTCTATATTAAAACACCCAAGCACGGTGTTGTGGTTCTTTGGGGCTCTGACCAGATTCTTCCTCTGCTCTAAAGTAAATTTGATTATGTCCAACATCTTTTAACAAAATACATCCGACTTCATTGCGTTGGTGACATTAATATATCGCAGAGCTTTTATTTGTTTTCAGCATTAGCATCTTAGCAGTGGCGCTAACTAACGGAGCTACAGTCTGCCAAGTCATTTTTTAAGGTCATCTTCTCATCCCTCCATAGTCGTGGGAAGTGGTATGATTATATTACTGTTTCTGAGGTGCAAAAGGCCGTGTTCCCGCATTTTTGATGCCAAAGTCATTGTTTTTCAACAAGGAAAAGTGTCCCGTTTCAGTGACAGCCCCATGTTCTAAACTAGTACCAGAAGTTACACCTGTGGCGGGTTGGTGTAACCCCCACAACAGACTGGACAGACACAGCGCTCGGCTAGAGCAATTAACAGAACAGTGAAATGTGTGTATTAATGTCTACAGGCAGCCCCGCTTCTTCTGGCTCACTACTGTGATGTTAATGTGCCTTTCATGCATTGTGTTCATGCGTCCTGTCCTTACTGTGACCTAGAGACTGAGATCAATATGTAGATGTGCCTTGTAACCTCTTTGTCTTGCAGCTGGAGCAGAGGCCAGCAATCTGCCTATTGTGATGTATGTCTCTCAAATGCAAATGTCTCATGCCTGTTCTGCAATTTCTTTGATCATACCAACTGCTGGGGAATGCTCTTTTATGTATTGTTGTAGTTGGGTATACGTATATACTGCACTGTAATCCATGCTCACTCTCTCAATCTGATTCCTCCAACTGCTGCTGACACACACTGTGTCTCCTCTCTGAGAGCCTGAGGAATTCAGCTTCAGCCTGCTCACACTATGGGCTGGAGCCGAGTTCCCGTGAAGGCGGTATGATTTAATAAACCTGCTTAAAACCTTCACCAACACCGCTTTATTTCATGCCGCTTCACACCCATAATTCACGCAAGGCATCATGGGGGCTAGGAATAAAGTGGATAAATTTAAAAAAAATTTTATGATATGTAACATTCTGTAGCAAATTTATAATTTTCTTGTAAATTTGCAACTTCTACTGTAAATCTGAGACTTTTTCATGTCAATGTGCAACCTCGGCCAATACATCACCCTTGGCCAGTGATTACCTTATTGACTGATTAGGTACAGTAAAAAGATGCTGGCAGTGGCCAATATTTTTGTGATGAGTCCCAGTTGTGTAGCACTGATTTTGTCCTGAAACAAACAGCAATGAAGGCCAGCTGAAAATTCAGGAAACATTTGGGACTGAACACTTTTTAAAGTATTTAAGTTCAGTTTTTTTTTTTATAAAATGGGTATTTGTTTATGTCCCTGAAATACATAGAAATAAAAACAATAAAACCAAACAGTATTGGCTTTAGCTAACTTATTATTTTCAACATCAGTATCGGCCCAAAATTAGATCTATAGCTTTTCAATTCAGTTCAATTCAACTTTATTTATATAGTGCCATATCACAGCAATAGTCATCTAATAGCACTTTCAAATGTAGGGGAAACCCCACAATTGCAGAAAGACCCCAGCAATCAGGCGATCCCTTGTAAGCAAGCACTTGGCGACGGTGGAGAGGAAAAACTCCCTTTTAACAGGAAGAAACCTCTAGCAGAACCAGGCTCAGGGAGGGGCAGTCATCTGCTGCGACTGGCTGGGGGGGTGAGGAGATAGAGAAGATGAAAAGAACAGACATAAAGAGAGCAAACACTAACGGAGAGAAGCCAAGTACGTTATTGGAGGTCACCCGGCAGTCTAAATCTATTAACAGCAAAACAAAGGGAGGGTTAAGAGACACAAGATCCCTCCCTAATCGTAGGCTATATTGAAGAGGAAGGTTTTTACCTTATTCTTAAAAACAGAGATCGAGTCTGACTCCCGAATCCAGATTGGTAACTGGTTCCACAGGAAAGGAGCTTGATAGCAGAAGGCTCTGCCTCCCATTGTACTTTTGGAGATTCTAGGTATTACAGGTAATCCAGCATTTTGGGGGCGTAGTGCTCTGTTAGGATGATAGGGTAATATCAGATCTTTTATATAAAAGGGGGCCTGATTATTAAGAGCTTTGTAAGTGAGAAGAAGGATTTTAACCTTAATTCTAAACTCTATGGGAAGCCAATGAAGGGAGGCCAGAACCGGAGAGATATGATCTCTCTTTCTAGTACCTGATAAAACTCTTGTAGCAGCATTTTGGATCAACTGAAGACTTTTTAAAGATATTTTAGGACAACCCGATAATACCGAGTTACAATAATCTAGTCGAGAGCTGACAAAGGCGTGGATCAGTTTCTCAGCATCATTCAGAGACAAGATGCTCCTAATCTTGGCAATATTGCGCAGATGATAGAAGGCAGTCTTATAAACAAATTTAATATGTGAATTAAAGGACAGATCTTGATCAAAAATAACTCCAAGGTTCCTCACAGAACTATTCAGAGTGAGAGTGACGGCATCCAAATTAAGAGTATGATTTGGAAAGGAATTTTTAAGGTTTTTTGGGCCAACAAGAATGACTTCAGTCTTATCTGAATTTAATAGCAGGAAATTACAAGTCATCCAAGCTTTGATTTCCTTAAGACAAGCATCTAACTTGGCTAACTGATTACAATCATCGGGCTTCATTGGCAGGTATAATTGTGTGTCATCTGCGTAACAATGAAAATGTATACAGTGCTTTCTAATGATGTTGCCTAACGGAAGCATATATAAACTAAAAAGAGTAGGGCCTAACACAGATCCCTGTGGAACTCCATGACTGAGCTTAGAGTTGGAAGAAAACTCATTATTGATATGAACAAACTGAAGTCTATCGGACAGATAAGGTCTAAACCACTGCAGCGTTTAGTCCAACATTGTGTTCTAATCTATCAAGTAGAAAATCATGGTCGATAGTATCAAAGGCTGCACTAAGATCTAAAAGGACAAGTACAGAAACGAGTCCATTATCAGATGCGATAAGGAGGTCATTAGTGACCTTCACTAAGGCTGTTTCAGTATTATGACGAATTCTGAACCCAGATTGAAACTCTTCAAATAAACCATTTCCCTGCAAGTGGTCAAATAATTGCGTAGCAACAACTTTTTCTAAGATTTTTGAAATGAAAAGCAGATTAAACGCTTGTATTTGAGACTTTGCTGTAATTTTGCAGGGACTCTTGCTGACAGCACTGCAACTGTATTTTTGCTGTATAAAAGATTTTTTGAAGCACAAATTCATACATATACACATACCGTACATACATACTTATATATTCATACATTAATTAATCAGCTGAAAAATAGTGAGACATAAATAAGTTGAATCCAAGATTTTTTTTTTATTTTCTGTGTCAATTTAGACATTAATATTCATTTTATTCAGATTTTACATATATTGTGGTTGCATCCAGTCTTACTGCATTATTCTATTTACTGTTTATTAGTAAATTTACTGATTCGATATACCATTTTGCCGTTTAATTCTGACATCATTTAACCTATTAACTGCTATACAAACATCTGAGGGCTCAATCAGTAAGGATAACCAAAATTATTTCTATTTTTTAAAGATTTTTTCAGAATTTTTAAAGAATTTTTGGAGAATTTTTTATTACTTTCTTCCACCCATCCATCCATCTTCTACCGCTTAATCCTTTCGGGTCGCAGGGGGGCTGGAGCCTATCCCAGCATCTTTGGGCGAGAGGCAGGGTACACCTTGGACAGATCGCCAGTCCATCGCAGGGCCAACACAGAGAGACAGACAACCATTCATTCTCACATTCATACCTAAGGACAATTTAGAATCCCCAGTTTGATGCAAATTAACCTAACTTGCATGTTTTTGGCATGTGGGAGGAAACCGGAGAAATCCTGGAGTAAACCCACGCAGACACAGGGAGAACATGCAAACTCCACACAGATCACTGTTGGTCAGGGGCTGGGATCGAACCCAGGATCCCCCTGGCCAAGGGTGAGTTGCTGTGCTGCCGCAGTGCTAACCACTCCCCCACCACGCTTTGGAAACTTCTGATAGGTTAATTGATATCTGAGTTAATTGGAGGCATACCTGTGGGTGTATTTTAAGGGGCACCTCAAACACATTGCTTTCTTGTGTGGCATGATGGGAAAATCAAAAGAAATCAGCTAAGATATCAGGAAAAGAATTGTGGACCTCCACAAGTCTGGTTGATCCTTGGATACAATTTTCAGATGCCTGAAGGTGCTACAGTCATCTGTTCAAATAATTATACACAAGTATAAACACCAGTCGGAATGTCCAGAAATCATACCCCTTAGAAAGGAGACGGGTTCTGTGTCCCAGAGATGAACATGCCTACAAACCTGACTCAGTTACACCAGTTCTGTAAGGAGGAATGGGCCAAAACTACAGCAATCTATTGTGAGACGCTTGTGGAAGGATACCCAAAACGTTTGAGCCAAGTCATACTGTTTAAAGGCAATACTACCAAATACTAAGGAAATGTATGTAAACCTCTGGCTTTGAAGAAAGTAATGAAAACATTTCTAAAAACTTCTAAAAAATATAATAATAATAATAATAATAATAATAATAATAATAATAATAATAATAATAATAATAATAATTCTGGTAATCCTAACTGAAGTAAAACAGAAAAAATTTAGTCTGATTTAATGTCAGACAATGAGAAAAAATGTTGTCTTTTTATACAATCGATGTAAACTTCTGGTTTCAAATGTAGTTTCAAAAATAGCTAGAGTGTGGGCTATATTAATCATATATTCCATAACCTACATACAGTGGGGCAAAAAAGTATTTAGTCAGCCACCAATTGTGCAAGTTCTCTCACTTAAAAGATGAGAGAGGTCTCCAATTTTCATCATAGGTATACCTCAACTATGAGAGACAAAATGAGAAAAAAAAAAATCCAGAAAATCACATTGAAGGATTTTTAATGAATTAATTGGTAAATTCCTCAGTAAAATAAGTATTTGGTCACCTACAAACAAGCAAGATTTCTGGCTCTCACAGACCTGTAACTTCTTCTTTAAGAGGCTCCTCTGTCCTCCACTCGTTACCTGTATTAATGGCACCTGTTTGAACTCATTATCAGTATAAAAGACACCTGTCCACAACCTCAAACAGTCAGACTCCAAACTCCACTATGGCCAAGACCAAAGAGCTGTCAAAGGACGCCAGAAACAAAATTGTAGACCTGCACCAGGCTGGGAAGACTGAATCTGCAATAGGTAAGCAGCTTGGTGTGAAGAAATCAACTGTGAGAGCAATTATTAGAAAATGGAAGACATACAAGACCACTGATAATCTCCCTCGATCTGGGGCTCCACGCAAGATCTCACCCCGTGGGGTCAAAATGATCACGAGAACAGTGAGCAAAAATCCCAGAACCACATGGGGGAACCTAGTGAATGACCTGCAGAGAGCTGGGACCAAAGTAACAAAGGCTACATCAGAAACACACTACGCCGCCAGGGACTCAAATCCTGCAGTACCAGACGTGTCCCCCTGCTTAAGCCAGTACATGTCCAGGCCCATCTGAAGTTTGCTAGAGAGCATTTGGATGATCCAGAAGAGGATTGGGAGAATGTCATATGGTCAGATGAAACCAAAATAGAACTTTTTGGTAAAAACTCAACTTGTCGTGTTTGGAGGGGAAAGAACACCATACCTACTGTGAAGCATGGGAGTGGAAACATCATACTTTGGGGCTGTTTTTCTGCAAAGGGACCAGGACGACTGATCCGTGTAAAGGAAAGAATGAATGGGGCCATGTATCGTGAGATTTTGAGTGAAAACCTCCTTCCACCAGCAAGGGCATTGAAGATGAAACGTGGCTGGGTCTTTCAGCATGACAATGATCCCAAACACACCGCCCGGGCAACAAAGGAGTGGCTTCGTAAGAAGCATTTCAAGGTCCTGGAGTGGCCTAGCCAGTCTCCAGATCTCAACCCCATAGAAAATCTTTGGAGGGAGTTGAAAGTCTGTGTTGCCCAGCGACAGCCCCAAAACATCATTGCTCTAGAGGAGATCTGTATGGAGGAATAAATACCAAAATACCAGCAACAGTGTGTGAAAACCTTGTGAAAACTTACAGAAAACGTTTGACCTCTGTCATTGCCAACAAAGGGTATATAACAAAGTACTGAGATGAACTTTTGTTATTGACCAAATACTTATTTTACCGAGGAATTTACCAATTAATTCATTAAAAATCCTTCAATGTGATTTTCTGGATTTTTTTTTCCTAGTTTGTCTCTCATAGTTGAAGTATACCTATGATGAAAATTGGAGACCTCTCTCATCTTTTAAGTAGGAGAACTTGCACAATTGGTGGCTGGCTAAATACTTTTTTACCCCACTGTATGTTGAAGCATGTGGGAATGTTTGGTGATTACATATGTAAGGCGACTTCACACCTCAGAAAGGACAAAGACTCTCAACCGCCAGTGAAGAACAAAGACGTTCCCAGACACTGCGGTGGAGACCGGAGGAGCTGCCCTCACCCCCCAGGGCCATGAGGAGGAGTACGGAGACAATGGGGGGATTAAGATAATGAGGGATGTCAGCCTTTGATATGCATGTCTTTTGTTATGTGCAAGTATAAGTTCACAGAGCCGGAGGTATTCGAGCTCTTTTCTTGCTTCTGCTTCTGCACTTAGATGAGACTTGTTAGAGGAGCTGATAATAAACTTTGGTTTATATATCACACCGCCTCGTTCTTCCAAGCTCTTCTACACTGGTGACCCCTGACGCGAGTATGGACCTGAGGCGTTCCCCCGCGATCGACTCATCTGTGGCGACCCAGGCAGACGCCGGCACCCACGCAGACAGGGGAACGGATGGACGACGTTCCCCCCCGGCAGAAGTGATAGAGAGGGCTCAACCGAGCACCAGCGCCACTGAGAGAGCCGAGGCAAGGCATTCTCACCCTGCGGACACAGCAGTAATGGTCTACACAAACGCCGTCACTGTCAAGCTGCCGGACTTCTGGCAGGAAGACCCCGCCTCGTGGTTTCAACAAGCTGAAGCCCAGTTTACACTGGCGGGCATCACGGCCGACGATACAAAGTTCTATCACATCGTCGCCAAACTCGACGCCGCCACTTCGAGGTGTGTGCGGAGCATAATCCGGCGGCCGCCGGCCCAAGACAAATATGAAATACTGAAAGCAACCATCGTGGCAAATTACGTCCCCTCAGCCGAAGAGAGAGCCGAGAGGATCCTGGCAGTCTACGGCCACAGAGGACGCAGACCTAAAGCCCTCATGGAGGACTTGCTGCAGCTTAAAGAGGAGGACAATGACAACTTCCTCTTCCAATTCGTATTCCTCAGCACGCTGCCGCCACACATGAGAGGGACGCTCGCCAACATGCGATGCAACACCCAGCAAGACTTCCGCGTGCTGGCCAACGAAGCTCAACGACTCGTCAAAGCCTGCAGGGAACAGACACCCACAGCAGCATCCGCAGACCTCAACGCTGATGCCCAGAGCCATGGCGAGCCTCAACCCACGGAGCAGATCCAGCCCGCGGTGACAGCGACACGGCCAAAATGTAACAGACGGAGCGATGTTTGTTATTACCACCACCGCTTCGCTGAGAAGGCTCACAAATGTGTTCCCCCCTGCAAATTTAAACGCCAAAGCCGAGAGCCGTTAACGGCAGCGGTTCTCAGCGAGAAGAGTAAGCTGTTATATGTGACGGACGGACACACCGGCAAGCAGTTCCTTATTGACACAGGAGCTCAACTGAGTTTCGTCATGCCCTCCCAAGCGGATCGAGCCATGGGCACCCGGGGCAACGGAGCGGTGGCAGCCAACGGCTCCAGCATTGACACTTTCGGCGAAAAGAGCCTGCACCTCCACATCCACGGCCGCAACTACAGATGGACATTTGTTGTAGCAGCGGTGAGTTTTAACTTGTTGGGCGCAGACTTTTTGTGTGCACACGGGTTATTAGTTGATCTAGCGAATAGACGCTTGGTTAATGCACTGTCCTTTGCTTCTATTCCCTGCTCAGCCCGAGTTTCTCCACCACCTGTGCAGGCTAGCGTCACCACGGCAGGAGGTAAGTTTGAGCAACTCCTCACCCAATTTCCAGCACTCACAATTCCCAAATTCTCAGCCACTGTGGCTAAACACGGGGTTGAACACTTTATTCCCACAATGGGCCCACCCGTGTTTGCCAAAGCTCGCCGCTTAGACGCGGCCAAACTCACCATAGCTCGGGACGAGTTTACTACCCTTGAAAAATTAGGCATTGTTAGATGCTCGAAGAGCCCCTGGGCCTCGCCACTTCACATGGTTCCGAAATCCGACTGTTCTTGGAGACCGTGCGGAGATTACCGCAGATTAAACAATGCAACAGCGCATGACCGCTACCCAATTCCTCACATTCAGGATTTTTCACTGCATCTGGCGGGCGCGCGCATTTTTTCAAAAATAGACCTGGTCCGCGGTTATCATCAAGTCCCAGTTCGAGCAGAGGACATTCCTAAAACAGCGGTAATAACCCCTTTCGGCCTTTTTGAATTTTTGCGGATGCCTTTCGGCCTCAAAGGCGCTGCTCAAACTTTTCAGCGGATGATGGACGCAGTATTACGCGTCCTTCCTTTTGTTTTCGTCTACCTCGACGACATGCTGGTAGCCAGCTCGTCTGAGGAAGAACACGAGCAGCACTTCACTACAGTTTTTCAGAGACTAGAAGAGCACGGGTTAATAATCAATCCAGCCAAATGCAAATTCGGCGTGTCGCAAATTGATTTTTTAGGACACAGAGTTTCTCCGAAAGGGGCAGTTCCACTTCCAGACAAAGTTCACACGATAAAAAGTTTCCCACGGCCACAAACGGTCAAATCGCTGCAAGAGTTTTTAGGAATGGTTAATTTTTACAACCGTTTCCTCCCCCACGCAGCTCAGCTCATGCAGCCCTTATATGACGCGCTCAGAAAACAGAAAGCTTCCAACGTGGTCGAATGGACCCCGGAGCGCGAACGTGCCTTCGCGGAAGTAAAGAGCGCTCTAGCTAATGCCACATTGTTAGTTCACCCCGATCCCTTGGCCCGCATTGCACTAACCACAGACGCTTCGGACCTAGCTATAGGGGCAGTTGTAGAACAACATGTCAGCAGGATCTGGCAACCTTTGGCATTCTTCAGCAAAACGCTAAACCAAACTGAGCGTAAGTACAGCACTTTTGACAGGGAGCTGCTAGCGCTTCATTTATCCATCCGCCGCTTCCAGTTCTGGTTAGAAGGGCGGAGTTTCACGGCTTTTGTAGACCACAAACCGCTCACCTTTGCGATGGCTAAACTTTCAGAACCATGGTCAGGCAGGCAACAAAGACAGCTGGCTGCGATTTCAGAGTTCACCACAGACATTCGACATGTGGCAGGCAAACTTAACGTGGTAGCAGACTGTCTCTCTCGCGCTGTGACATCGCCAGAGCACGAGGAGACAGATTATACTGCCTCAGCCGCAGAACTCTTCACTAACGCGGACACATACGCAGCACCTATCCACGCAGGGATAGATTATACAGCCATGGCAGAGGAACAAAGCAGTGACGCGGACGTGCGCGCACTCCTGTCTGGACCAACAGGGTTAAGGCTGGAGGAAAGGGGTTTACGCGACGGCGTGCCCCCCCCTAATATGCAATATTTCAACCGGCCGACCTCGCCCGTTAGTCCCAGCCACATGGTGCCGCCGTATTTTCAACTCAATTCACTCCCTTGCGCACCCTGGTGTGCGCGCCTCGGTTAAAATGGTCGCCGAAAAGTTTGTGTGGCCGGGCCTGCGCAAAAACGTAAAAGAATGGGCAAAAACTTGCATTTCTTGTCGGCGCGCCAAAATACACAAACACACAAAAGCCCCTCTGGAGCCTTTTCCAATCCCTGCTAGAAGGTTCGACCACATTCATGTCGACCTCGTGGGACCACTACCTTCCTCCCAAGGTTTCACACACCTGTTAACAATGATAGACCGCACCACGCGCTGGCCAGAAGCAGTCCCTCTGGCGTCAACTACAGCGGAGGAAGTCGCTCGCGTTTTTTTGACAAACTGGGTGGCAAGTTTCGGCGTCCCATCGGACATCACGTCCGATAGAGGACCTCAATTTGTCTCGGAGCTTTGGTCAGCCATGTCCAGCAGCTTAGGGGCAACAATTCACCGCACCACCGCTTATCACCCTCAGGCTAATGGGTTATGCGAGCGTTTTCACAGGTCTTTAAAAGCCGCCCTCAGAGCCTCACTAACGGATACAAATTGGGTAAATAAACTTCCCTGGGTTTTATTGGGGTTGCGTGCTGCGCCTAAAGAGGATCTAGACACCTCCCCAGCAGAATTAGTTTTTGTACAACCTCTCAGGCTCCCGGGTGAATTTTTACCAGAGAACCCAGAGCCAGGGCATCTTCCAGCGTCGAGGTTTTTAGGCAGCAACGGACCGGACTCTCTCCCCGAACCGGCACATCACTCTTTTCCACGGGTTTTTGTCCCCCAAGTTCTAAAAAACGCTGAATTCGTTTTTGTTAGGCACGAAGCTTTAAAACCAACTTTCCGCCCAGCATACGATGGGCCATTCAGAGTGCTGGAACCTGGTGATAAACACTTTGTGCTTGATTTTGGGGATAGAAAAGAAACAGTCAGCATTGACAGACTTAAACCTGCCTTCTTGTTGAGAGACGAGCCTGCACAGTTGGCGAGAGCACCTCGGCGGGGTAGACCCCCCAAGAGAAAAGACTCAGCCCCCCTGCAGGGAACAAATAATCACTCTCCTCCCCAAGCTGCAGATTCCTTACAGGAAGGTCCCACCAGGACGCCTAAGCGGACCCACAGCAGATTCGGGAGAAGATTAAAACCCAGACGGCACAGGGACTGATGCAAACTACTCAACAGTTGTTCACTAATTGTGCTGTAACAGTTTAGGACTGACCTGTGATTTTACTATGCTGTTATGATTACCACTGAACTCTCTTAGGAGCATGGCTGCTGGAAAGTTTCTTCAGTGGCAAGAGGTGTAGCAGTTAGTATGTCATAGTAATTATCTTAAACTGTGAATTTTTCTATTGTCCTTTTCTTAGTCGTTTGTGGGGGGGGGGGCTGTGGGCTATATTAATCATATATTCCATAACCTACATATGTTGAAGCATGTGGGAATGTTTGGTGATTCATATGTAAGGCGACTTCACACCTCAGAAAGGACAAAGACTCTCAACTGCCAGTGAAGAACAAAGACGTTCCCAGACACTGCGGTGGAGACCGGAGGAGCTGCCCTCACCCCCCAGGGCCATGAGGAGGAGTACGGAGACAATGGGGGGATTAAGATAATGAGGGATGTCAGCCTTTGATATGCATGTCTTTTGTTATGTGCAAGTATAAGTTCACAGAGCCGGAGGTATTCGAGCTCTTTTCTTGCTTCTGCTTCTGCACTTAGATGAGACTTGTTAGAGGAGCTGATAATAAACTTTGGTTTATATATCACACCGCCTCGTTCTTCCAAGCTCTTCTACATAGAGGACTATTGCAAGAAATACTCTTCTCCATATGTTTCAGCCTTTATTATGCATAATGTTGTGCCATCTCTTGTTTTATGTCACCTTGATTACTGTCCTGTCATTTGGTCCAGTGCTTCTGTGACATGTTTGGGGGGAAAAAAACTTCAGATTGCACAAAACAGAGCAGCTAGATTGGTTTTGCATTATTCTTTTCATACTAATATAAATGAACTGCATAAAAGATTGTCATGGTTAACAGTCAATTGTGGACGATGTTTCTTATATGATCATATTACCATTGCCTTCTATCCATCCATTCTGTCTCCCCATTTTATTATTTCTAACAATTTTTATTTCAGTTTCACATTTTATTTTTATTATTGCCGTGTTTCCATCTATTTTTCAGTAATCCCAATACTTTTTCTAAATTAATGGGGTTTTTATTTTTATAAATGCTTTTTATCCCTGTTGGTCGAAGCCCAAAGGGGTTAAAGAGCCCTTTGAGCAAAGATCGAAGGGTGGTTATGTTATGGGTCAGTCCGTCCGTCCGTCTGTCCCACTTTTGTGAAATCAGTTCTTCCTGCAGTTTTGTTCCAATTGTTTTGAAGCTTGGTACCAGGGTTTGATATACACTGATGATACACATATTGCAATTTGGTTCTGATCAGGTGAATTTTGCAGGAATTATAGCCCCTGACCTATGACCTCCTGTTTCACCTCCCTTCATAGACAGTAACTGTCTTGTGAAATCAGCTCCTCCTACAGTTTTGTTCCAAATGTTTTGAAACTTGGTACCGTACCATAGGCTGATATACACTGATGATGCGCCTATTGCAATTTGACTCTTATCAGATGACCTAGAGGTCAAAGTTCAGATCTTACCTAAATCTTCTAAACACAATAACTACTGAAAGAAATGATGCAGGCTTTTCAAATTGATATAGTAATTGTATCTAAGATGCATCTTGGATGACTTACACCCTGACTTGACAATGGGTTTAGGGTCAAAAGGTCAAAGGTCAAAGTTAACATTCCATTTGCACTACGGTAAATGCTAAATTTACTATTACTATAAAACAAGTAAAGCTAGGGCCACCAAACCTGCACGGTGGCGCAGTGGTTTAGCACTGTGGCAGCACAGTTTTACCCTCGGCCGGGGGATCGCGGGGATCATGAGATCGTGGGTTCGATCCCAGCCCCCGACCAACAGTGAGCTGTGTGGAGTTTGCATGTTCTCCCCGTGTTGCGCGGGTTTACTCCGGGATTTCTCCGGTTTCCTCCCGCACACCAAAAACATGTAGGTTTAGGGCGCTCGCGCACGCAGCGACCAGCAGCCGGTGGCTTGTCACCAGACTGCAAACCAAGTCTACCTACGGGTACAAATAAGTAACAAAAAAAAAAAACAAAAACAAAAAAACCTGGTATACAGGTTCAACTTGGGATCTTGACCTCTGACTATGAGTTTGGGATCTGTAGCAACCAATAATGTAATATCTTCTATTTATATGGATGCCGAGAGAAACGCAATTTCATCTTGCCTGCACTACAGTTGTATGTACAGCAATATGACAATAAAGTTTGATTTGATTTGATCTGCCAATAATGTAATACCTGCCAATAATGGAATAATTTTTGTCATTTTAAATGCAATAAAGTCAATAACGTAACAAGCTGCCAATAATGTAATAACATTTTTGAGCCAATAATGTAATAACATTTTGCCAATGATGTAATAGGTTATTACATTATTGGCTGGTTATTATGTCATTGGCCTAACTTATTACATTATTGGCAAAATGTTATTATGTTATTGGCTCAAAAACTTAATTACATTATTAGCAACTTATTACGTTATTGGCTTTGTCTTGATTGTCTTGATCCAAAGCCGTGACAGAATTTTTCCCTGATAGCATAGATGGTCATACCAGCAGTGACATAAAGGTGAAATATAAATGAGGGTTTTCGTTCTCATATATGGAAGCAAAGTCAAAGTCAAAGTGCCTTTATTGCCATTCCATTGCTAATAAACAATGCAACGAAACTGAGATACTGCTCCCTAAAAACAAACTATCACACTCACAGGTCACTCATGCATTTAACATTCTCATAATTACAACAATAAATAATGCTTGAAACAATAATACCTAAAAGTTGAATACAGTATGTACATAGCAATCATAAAAACATACTGAGCGATAAATATATAAGACCAGCTTATACACACAGGGTTATTGCCACAAAATAACCTAAAATAACATAAAATAACATCAGCAGTCTGTACGTGTTACATAAATCCGTTCAAAATACATACTGCTGCTGGGAAAAAACTATGATTAAACCTGGTAATCCGAGTTTTATGGGATCTGTACTGCTTTCCTGAGGGGAGCAAGTGAAAGAACTCATGGCCTGGATGAGTGCAGTCTTTAATAATGGCAGTAGCTCTGTTGAGGTACCGAGACCTGGAAATCTCTTCCAGAGAAGGGAGAGAAGAGCCAGTGATTTTTTGCGAAGTCTCGATCACTCTGGAAGGCTTTGCGGTCTGCGGCTGAACAGCCCTCATACCAAACCGTGATGCCATATGACAAAATGCTCTCAATAGCAGAGCGATAAAATAAAACCAGCATTTGTGCATTCAGGTCATTCTTCTTGAGGAGCCTCAGAAAGTGTAGACGTTGTTGAGCCTTTTTTATCGTAGCTATGGTGTTAACTGCCCAGGTAAGGTTGTGAGAAATATGAACACCCAGAAACTTAAAAGCCTCCACCCTCTCCACACACTCCTTGCCTATATATAGAGGAGGCGGCTCACTGCTATGCTTCCTGAAATCAATAATGAGTTCTTTTGGGGGGTTTTGTATTCAATAGCAGATTATTATCTGAGCACCATCTCACCAGTTTCTGGACCTCATCTCTGTATGCGGACTCATCTCCTCCTGATATGAGCCCCACTACTGTTGTGTCATCTGCAAACTTCATTATAATGTTTGTGGGATGAACAGGTATGCAGTCATATGTGTACAATGAATACAAAGTGAGGCTCAACACACAGCCCTGTGGCGAGCCTGTGTTAAGCATGACTGCAGAGGAAGAATGGGGCCCGAGTCTAACAGTCTGTGTTCAGTTTGTTAGGAAGTCTTTAATCCAGCTGCAAGTGTGAGTAGGCAGACCAAGCTGAAGCAATTTGGTGATGAGAATGTTGGAAATAATTGTATTAAATGCCGAGCTATAGTCCACAAACAACATTCTTACATATCTCCCCTTGTCTTCTGAATGGCTGAATGCCGAGTGGAGAGCTATAGCAATAGCATCTTCAGTGGATCTGCTCCGCCTGTAGGCAAACTGGTACCGATCAAAGTCTGGGGGAAGACTAGGCAAAAGATGTTTCAATACCATTTTCTCAAAGCACTTCATAATAATGGGTGTTAATGCTACTGGTCGATAGTTATTCAGACTGCTAATAATATGTTTTTTAGGCACAGGAATAATGACTGCAGATTTTAAACACTGTGGAACAACGGCTGCCTTGAGAGATAAATTTAAAATGTCAGTCAAAACAGAGCATAGCTGATCTGCACATGCTCTGAGCACCTTTCCTGGCATTCCATCGGGACCAGTAGCCTTTCTCGGGTGAACTGCTGTCAGTGTCTGTCTCACCTCATGATCCTGCAGGGTAAGCACATCAGAGCTGGCATTCAATAACGTCAGTGGGTCCGGGCGAGGTGTATTTGCCTCAAACCGTGCAAAAAAGCAGTTCATTTCTTCTGCCAGTGAGGCGCTGATGTCACTGGAAATGATGCTGCTGCCCTTATAGTTTGTGATATGGTGAAAGCCTTGCCATGCTCATCTCGAATCATTATCAGAAAAATGGTTCTCAACTTTCTTCTTATAGGCCTGTTTAGCCTCCTTAATGCCTTTCTTCAGATTAGCCTGGGCGGTGCTATACAGATCTGTATCCCCTGACCTGAAGGCTGTATCACAAGCTCTGAGGAGTGCCTGGACTTCTTTTGTCATCCAAGGCTTCTGGTTAGGAAAAACTCTGATGCGTTTTTCCACAGTCACCTGGTTAATACAGTAGGTGATGTAGCATAATACAGTCTGTGTGTACATTTCCAGATCCTCATTCTTGAATAAATCCCATAGAGTGTTTGAAAAACAGTCCTGCAGCTGAGAAAGAGCTCCCTCAGGCTATGTTGTGATGTTCTTTATAGTAGGTATAAACCACAAACTATTGGCATTGGCACTTTGCAATGACATTGTTAAAGGCAGGATGTTTTTTTATGATCGTAAAATACAATCAGAAGTAGGGAATTGTGGAGGATACTTCTTATATTATCATATTACAGTGATGTTTTCTTCTGGCACTTTATTGTGAAGTGCGGTGTAGTGACGTGCACTTCCTGTCACATCACTGCACCGCCCTATAAATACCAGAGGGCATCCATACTGCAGCCTCTTTGACTGGTGCCCTCTGCCAGGTGCCTGCCGTGTAACCGCTGTTCAACACCATCCAATAAAGCTGTGTTCATCCAGTCATCTTGCCTTATCCTTCACCCAGGTATTTTCCCATACATAACATTTGGTGACGAGGATTAACTCATGGAGCCATGTATTACACCACTTCGCCCCTTTCTCGAGCTCCCGGGTGAACCGCCGGTGCCTTGACCTATGTGGTTTGAGGCTTTCCAGACGTACATTACCACGCTGGACCTCAGTAAGCTTGACAAGCTGAGAGCATGTATGCTATTTGTTCACAACCTGGGTATTGAGGGCCAGCGAGTCCCGCGCACACTCGGCGCTTCGGACTCTTTTGAAGATGTTGTGGAGCTGCTAGCCAACCATTTTCACACCCCGGATAGTGTGACTGTCCGGAGGATTCGTTTTCGGCAGCGACATCTGTAGATAGGTAAGTCTATTCATCAGTTTGTCGCCAACTTGAGGCAGCTAGCTAGCGAGTGTCGCTTTGGGCCGTTAGAAGATGAAATGGTACATGACCAGCTCGTGAAGCACACATACAGCACCTCATTGTGGGCTAGGCTACTCAGGGCGCCCAGTGATTTAACATTAGCCAGAGCTGTTGAAGTAGTTCTCCAGCTGGAGACCGCAGACAAGCTAGCTTCAGAGCTAACCTGGCGCCAGTCACAGCGGCTGCCGGAGCCTCCTGCTGCGGCAAAAGTTGCGGACTCAGATAGCCAGGATAGCTTGGACGACGATACTACGGAAGCCAACGCTGCCAGCCGAAGGTCTGCCCTGGGAAAACCCCTGTGCAAGAGTTGTGGGTCCGCAACACACTGAAATAAGGCTAAGGACTGCCCGTCTAGGGGAGCACATTGTAGCAGATGTGGACGCTTGAACCATTATGCTAGAGTGTGCCGTGTATCTCAACCGGAGAGCCCATGGAAGAAATCACTTCACCCACCGCCGCCAACCATCCATATGGTGTCCCCCAGCACAGTACGGTACACGTTTTGCATAGTAGAATTGGATGGCATGGAGGTGCCTCTGCTCGACACGGGAGCAGAGGGGTCGTTGCTGAATTGGGCCACGGTGAGGAAGTTTTTCCCTCACTACAGGATTAGAGGTAACCTAGCGCCACTGTATGGTTAAGGAGGTGGCAGTCTGTGCACGGTTGGGACTTTGGAGTTAACGGCTCTGTACAAGTCTGCAACGATGGTTGACTTCACATTCCAATTGACAGCCCGAGGAGATAGCATAATGGGCTGTGATTTGTTTTACGGACTGGGTTTTGCCATAAAAGACGATGCTGGGAATGAATGGTCGGGTTGTGGCCAGTGGAACCCGCTGGTTCTGGTGGTCGATGAGGACGTTGTGTGGGACGAAGAGCTAACAGACACCACGGCGGTCAAGCAGGACTAGCCTCACTCAGGTTCGGCGCAGGAGGACTTCAGTGCCAGTGCTCAGGATATGGTAGAGGGGGGTACCGAGTGTGGCTGCGAGGCGCCTGCGCAAGCGAGTGACACCGATGTGATAGCCCCAGATGCCTCTGGAGCTTGGCCGCAGGGGATTGGACGGTCTGCAGCTACGATGGTAAATGCTACGACGGTTTTAAAAAAGGTTGTGGCCAGACCAATGAGCATGGAGGAACCGCATGGCCAGCAGCACCTCTTCAGGCCGAGCCGGGCACCACTGAGGGTTTTGAACTTGGTTGGGGGTGAAGAACATCCATGGCGAAGATGGGCCAGACGACAGCCAGCTAAACATCACGGGTGTCTGCGCATAGTGGCTAAGCTGGGCGCAGCATACTTCAGGTTGTCCAATGGCTCAGCGAGGCACGCCAATCAGCTTTGACGTGTCCGGGAAGAGGCTTCAGGTGACGGGGCTGGACGAGAGCAGATGTCGGTGGTGAAGATGCAAGGCTCTTTCGTCCAGAATATCTGCCATCATCCCAGGGGTCTGCTGCTTCCAGGGGCGCGCTTGCTGAGGGGCTGCCCTGGGCCCCCCCATGCCGGTTCTACTCCTCCTGCCCAAGGAACAGTGCTGTAAATAATTTTATGTCCATAGTTCTTGTGTTTTAATGTATGTATGTTGTAAAATGGGATTATTTTGTGTATTCTGCTTAGTTTAGGAGCACGGCGTGTAATTTTAGTTTATGTATGGACTCTTTTAGTTTATTGGGTGGCAGAATGCGGACAAAGCATGCTAAACCAATAGCTATAGCTATCAGTTTGCCATATGGGCATGGTGTTCTTATAAAGTATGGTAAAATGGCAGAACACTGGTTCCCATCCAGGACGTGACTACGGATGCTCCTCTGCAGCCACTCGATTGCTTTCCTGTCTTACAGACACCTATGTCCAGGACACTTGTGGACGGGATCATGGTTTTGCCATCAGGGCCTGGATTTGTCCTGCCTGACCAGAGACTGACCGCCCGGCGCAGATGGAAGTCACGTGACCGCGTCAGGTGCTTGCTGTCAAGTTTTACTCCAATCAGCTGTGAGCGCGGCTGAGCTGTCGCCCATCCGGATGGCGTTACTTAACGCTCGCTCCAATTATAGATAGATAGATAGATAGATAGATGTACTTTATTGATCCCAAACTGGGAAGTTACAGTGTAACAGCAGCATGACAGTTGACAACCAAACAACAGAAACACACACATGACAGACAAAGGGATTACCCATGGAAAATAAAAACTAACATGACTATAAAACCTATATACATCATATCTTAATATATGATGACCTGCATAAACACATGAATCATCCCATTGCACAAAGAAGGACTAACAGGAGCAGAGTGAAAAAGTGATGTACCAGTTAGTCTGTAAGGTGTAGTGTGGCAGCATTGTTATGACCAGAATACAACATCATTGTGAGTTATTGTACAGTGAAATTGCATGTGGCAGGAAAGATTTCCTGTACCTGGCCGTTCGACAGCGAAGCTGTAGTAGTCTACTGGAGAAAGTGCTTCGCTGTCTATCTAGTGTGTGGTGGAGGGGGTGATCAGGATTGTCCATGATGGATCGCAGTTTATTTAGTGTTCTCCTCTCCATCACTGTCTCAAAGGTCTCCGGTCTGAGACCAATTACAGAGCCAGCCCTCTTGGTAATCTTGTCAAGTCTGTTGGTATCTCTGGCCCTGATACTGCTACCCCAACAGACAGCAGCAAAGAAGATGGCGCTGGCGGCAACAGTCTGATAGAAAAGCTCCAGCATCCTGTTGCACACGTTGAAGGATCTCAGCTTTCTCAGGAAGTAGAGTCTGCTCATCCCCTTCTTGTGCGCAGCATCGGTGTTGGATCTCCAGTCCACCCCGCTGCTGATCCTGACACCCAGATATTTGTAGTCCTCAACCACTCCCACATCCTCCCCCCTAATCTGAAGTGGCTGAGAAGGAGCCTTCCTCTTTCTGAAGTCAATCACCGTCTCTCTGGTCTTGCTGACATTCAACCTCAGGTGAGTCTGCTCCGTCCACTCCACAAATCTGTCTACCAGTGCCCTGTACTCCCCCTCCTCTCCTCCTCTTATACACCCCACAACAGCTGAGTCATCAGAGAATTTTTGCAGGTGGCATGACTCAGTGTTGTACTGAAAGTCAGTGGCGTATAAGGTAAAAAGAAAAGGAGAGAGCACAGTCCCCTGTGGAGCGCCCACATCACTAGCCACCACTCCAGACAAGACACTGCCCAGCCGGACAAACTGTGGCCTGCCTGTCAGGTAGTCAGTAATCCAGGAGATCACAGAGCTGTCAACCCCCATCACCCGCAGCTTCTCACCCAGCAGCAGTGGCTGGATGGTGTTAAAGGCACTGGAGAAATCAAAAAAAGTGATTCTCACAGTATCTCCTCCACCATCTAACACATCCCTCATTCTTAATGAACTTTCCTCAAGAGTTGCAAATTAGCTAATAGCTATACACCCCACATGCAACACATCAGATTGATTGTCTTTGATTAATTGTCTATGTTTATTGCACTGTCCCTGTCAAATAAACTAATCTACTACTATCTACTACTAGAGAGGATATGGATTTTATGTTCCTGGTGGAAACGTGGCAGAGAGAAAATGAGTTTTTCCACCTGAAGGAGCTCTATCCCCCTGGCTGCTCTGTTATCGGGACTCCCCGGATTGCGCGATGTGGTGGAGAGCTCACTGTTGTATACCGGGACAGCCACCTGTGCAGACTGGTAAACTCTGAGCCCTTCTCCTCCTTTGAGTCTCAGATAATAAAAGTCGGGACCTTTAACGCCTTTTATTGTGTTTTAATCAACTGTCCTCCTGGTCCTGCAAGTGTCTTTCTTACGGATTTTACAGACTTTTTATCTTCTCTTATTAAATTGGAGAGGGTTTTAATCATTGGTGATTTTAACATTCATATTGATGATGTTACATGTAACACAGCTGTTGACTTTTTATCCATCACTCATTTTTATAACCTCATCCAGCATGTTTCAGGCCCTACACACACTAAGGGTCATACCTTGGACCTTGTTTTTTCTCTGGGCTTGAATATTGAAAATGTGTGTGCATGACTTAAAGATCAGTGATCATAGCTGTGTGCTTATTAATGTTAATTTCCCTGTGAATCCTCCCCCTCCAAAAATGGCAGCAAAAAGGCAGATTATTAACCAAGAGGCAGCAAATGACTTCTCTGCTTTATCTGAGCCACACATACTGATGGGAATTAAAGATCCTGATGCCTTCACTCAGACATTAAACAGCCATTGTATGGCTATTTTAGACAAAAAAAAAAAAAAAAAAAAAAAAGGTGGCACCAGTGAAATTTGTCCTTGCTTCTCCTAAAAAGTCTCATCCCTGGATAAATGACTCCATTCGATCCTTTAGGAGAAATTGTCATAAGGTAGAACGCCTATGGAAATCCATCCAATAAGCGACTTTTGTATCTCGGCTCGCGCAAAGTATCATGGGAATGTGGCTACCAAACATGCTCTATCGATACATTTAATTTATGGAAAGTTCCTGATCTACGAGCATATTGTATGCGTAGGGGTCTTCCCGGTTGTACCCGCAAACGCAAGGATGAACTAGTTACGCATATTTGCGGCCACATTGCAGAAATTGGCCAAAATAGCCCCCCTGTATGTACGCTGACATAGCAGATTTTTTGTTGTCAAAGGACCAAGCAGCCTTACTTGCAAGACTCCGAAACGACTACAAGGAAGGTAAGTGAGTGGTTTGACAGCTCAACTTTGGTTTTGTCATTTTGAGTAAATTTCACTACAAGGCATAGCCTGCTTACTTAGATCTATAGGTCAATACTACTATAGTTTAAGTACCTCACGTTTTCAATGATTTGCAATTTTATTTTATACCAGCCTACTTATCAATGGCCTTAATTACATGTGTGTGTAGATCAAGCTTCATTACCAATATACAAATAGTAAATGGCATTCACTTATACAGTGATCCCTCGCTTATCGCAGTTAATGGGTTCCAGAACCGACCGCGAAAAGTGAAAAACCGCGAAGTAGCGTCACCCCTAATGACGTCACCCATAAATAATACGTACGTTCATTCTCTCACTCTCTCTCTCATATGATACGTGTGTGTGTGTGTGTAAGTGTACATACATACGTAGATGTAAATAAAGTGTACATAAATATGTTTTTAGAACTTTTTTATTCATATAACATGATACGTAACTCAAGATGAAGATGATTTACTGCACAGGTTAATGAGAGCTTTACTGCTCCTCAGGTGACGCCTCATCGTGAGGTGCTAGAGGCGCAGGATCGTCGAGGGCAGCTTCCGATAGAGCTGGAGAAGCTGCAGGAGGCGGCGTAGTGGCTCGACGGGAAGACTATTTCGCACAAAATGGCACAAGAGAACAGCAAAAAGTTCGACACGAGCGATAAAGAGCAATGAATGCAGTCTTCCTTCACTGCATGGGCGTTCGGCAGGGAGAGAAGGTGGGTGAAACGTCTCGGCCAATCAGCTTGCGGGGTGAAACGTCTCGGCCAATCAGCTTGCGAGATTTCTGAGCCGAGCCAACACGAGAACAGCGAACAGAGAGGTGGATTTTTTGAGTTGTGCGGCTCTCCGTGTTGATACCTGATGATCTAATGTAGTCTACCTGCCTTCTGCTAGCGCCCGCCCATTATTTCTCAATTTTGAATTTTTGATGAATATTTTTGAAAAATCCGCGATGCACTGAGGGCGCGAAAGGTGAAGCACAAAGTAGCGAGGGATCACTGTATAGTGCTTTTATTCTCATCTCTTGATGACCAAAGTGCTTTACAGATCCTGCTATCCACCCATTCACACACTGATGGCGGCATGCTACCTAACATGGCGCTTCCATACCCACCAGGAGCAATTGGGGTGAAGTGTCTTGCCTAGGGACACAACGGCAGGATACCCGGGGAGAGCGAGATTCGAACCGCCAACCATGTGGTTATTGGACGGCCTGCTCTACTTCCTGAGCCATTGCCACCACAAAGAACTATATCCTAGATCCCTGCTTGCCTGTCTGTACCTACTACCGTATTTTTGGGACTATAAGGCGCACCGGATTATAAGGCGCACTATCAATGAACGGTCTATTTGATGGTCTAATTTCATACATAAGGCGCACTGGATTATAAGGCGCATTAAAGCGAGGTAGTCGGAGCCGGGAAAAAAAAAATTGCGTGCATGGAAAGAAAATCCTATCTATAGTCTTTATAGACACATATAGCGTGATTGTCTGCGAGTGTGAATGACCTGCTCCATGAGCAGGCGGAACGTTTTTAGTCTGTGGCTGTTTACATCGCCATATTGGCCAGAATATCGCTCGGTACTCGATACGGCTCGCTCTCCAGCAGAGAGCGAGTCGTATTTACAGCCGTAAATACGTATTTACAGCCGTATTTACAGCTCCCGTTCACAGCTAAATGGGAGCAGTTTCGATGCCGAAATTTCACATACAAATCCTAATATACGTGTTCTATACACCATCGGCTTTTGGGTATCGACTACCTTGCGAGGTAGTCAGATCTGGGAATTTTTTTTTTTTTTTGTGTGTGTGCATGGAAAGAAAATCCTATCTATTGTCATTATATACACATATAGCGCGATTGTCTGCGAGTGTGAATGACCTACTCCATGAGCAGGCGGAACGTTTTTAGTCTGTGGCTGTTTACATCGCCACATTGGCCAGAATATCGCTCGGTACTTGATACGGCTCGCTCTCCAGCAGAGAGCGAGTCGTATTTACAGCCGTAAATACGTATTTACAGCCGTATTTACAGCTCCCGTTCACAGCTAAATGGGAGCAGTTTCAATGCCGAAATTTCACATACAAATCCTAATATACGTGTTCTATACACCATCGGCTTTTGGGTATCGACTACCTTGCGAGGTAGTCAGATCTGGGAATTTTTTTTTTTTTTTTTGTGTGTGTGCATGGAAAGAAAATCCTATCTATTGTCATTATATACACATATAGCGCGATTGTCTGCGAGTGTGAATGACCTGCTCCATGAGCAGGCGGAACGTTTTTAGTCCGTGGCTGTTTACATCGCCATATTGGCCAGAATATCGCTCGGTACTCGCTTGGTACTCAATACGGCTCGCTCTCCGGCAGAGAGCGAGCCGTATTTACGAGCTGTAAATACGTGTTTACAGCCGTATTTACGATGCCGAAATTTCACATACAAATCCTAATATACGTGTTCTATACACCATCGGCTTTTGGGTATCTGGGAATTTTTTTTTTTTTTTTGCGTGCATGGAAAAAAAATCCTATCTATAGTCATTATAGACACATATAGCGTGATTGTCTGCGAGTGTGAATGACCTGCTCCATGAGCAGGCGGAACGTTTTTAGTCCGTGGCTGTTTACATCGCCATATTGGTCAGAATATCGCTCGGTACTCGATACGGCTCGCTCTCCGGCAGAGAGCGAGCCGTATTTACAGCCGTAAATACGTATTTACAGCCGTAAATACGTATTTACAGCCGTATTTACTGCTCCCGTTTACAGCTAAACGGGAGCAGTTTCGATGCCGAAATTTCACATACAAATCCTAATATACGTGTTCTATACACCATCGGCTTTTGAGTATCGACTACCTCGCGAGGTAGTCGGATCTGGGAATTTTCTTTTTTTTTTGTGTGTGTGCATGGAAAGAAAATCCTATCTATAGTCATTATAGACACATATAGCGCGATTGTCTGCGAGCGTGGAATGACCTGCTCCATGAGCAAATGTACGTTTTTGATAGTGCTATGAGATGACTGTTGTTGTGAAATGGCGCTATATAAATAAAGTTGAATTGAATTGAATTTTGGTCCGTGGCTGTTTACATCGCCAGGATACTCGCTCAGTAATCGATACGGCTCGCTTTCCGGCGGCAGCCCAGAGAAGTAAACAATGCAAACAAATGCCGGGACGCTTGAATTCTTTCGTCCCGAAAACATCATTTTTGAATATTAATTACAGCTAAACAGGAGCAGTTTCGATCCACGATCCATTGGCAGATAGTGGCGTAACTCGCTAGCAATTTAACTTTGAATGACCTGTTGACACCAATATAGCGGTTGGAGTTCTTTGATTAATCCACCCGGAATGATGGCAAGCTCCGAATTAGTTTGCTTCACTTGGGTTTTGACAGTATCGGTGAGATGGGCGCGCATGGAGTGGCAGATCAATAGGGATGGAGATTTGTGGAAAAAGCCATCCAGCCATTATGTTGAAGCACATATTACTCCGCAAGGCTCCTGACTACCGTAATGCTCCGAAAATCCATCAAGCGGTTCGGCTTCGTAACTTACCAAAGTCGTACTAAAACATTTTTGACAGATTTTTGAGCGCCGTGTACCACATAAAATCGGTTCGAGGTCAGTAAGCACAACCAGAATTAATACATAAGGCGCACCGGATTATAAAGCGCACTGTTGATTTTTGAGAAAATTAAAGGATTTTAAGTGCGCCTTATAGTCCAAAAAATACGGTACTTCAGGGTTTAGACTCGTGTCAGTTAGGCTAGAACTTGAACAATACACAACACTATTTAATTATGTTATAATATAGACTTACTGCTTTAATCCAACAATTACGTCCGTCCGAATCCTTCAGCTCCGTGGGGAATGTATATAACGTGAATGGCGGCGGACATGTGCACACGCTGGTCCCGAAGTTACACCCATGTATGCTGCAACTTTGCTTTTCCACCGCTCTAGATGATACATGCCGTTCCCACATTTCACTACGGCACAATGTGCACCTGGCATAACGGCGATTTAAAGCTTAAAGCAGACTTTAAACGGCAGTTGTTCAGGTGTGACAGTACTGTCTCTATACAAAAGCAAGGCGGCTACCGGAATGTTTTGTAGTCGTGAACTTTGAACTTCACATAGTCCGCACATGCGCACTCGTAATGCGAAAGTCGCTTATTGGAGGTTCACAGACTCCATCTAAGGGAGCTTAGAGCCTCTTTAAATGACATGCTGAGGGATGCCAGGAATCAGTATTTTTCAAAAATAATTTTCACAAATAGGCTCCAGCACCCCCATGACCCGAAAAGGATTAAGCGGAAGAAGATGGATGGATGAAGAAAAATCCTAGTCTTATTTGACACAATTAACACTCTTATCTCACCTGCTGCCCCTGTAATTCCTGTGTTCTGTAAAGCAGACAGTAACAAATTTCTTAATTTCTTTGTTGATAAGATCAGGGATATCAGGGAAAACATTTTGCCATCATCTTCTTTTAACTGTGCCAGTGTTATGCCCTCACCTTGTACTTAGTGCACTTTTAATCCTGTGACCCTTCAGGACATCATGGCTCTGCTACAGAAAATGAAACCCTCTTCCACTGCTGATATTCTCCCTACTAAGCTGTTTGTAGCAGTTTTTAGTCAACTGGTCCTTTAGTTGTTGAACTGATAAACATTTCACTTTTAGCTGGTGTGGTTCCCAGTTCCTTCAAACATGCAGTGGTTGAACCAACACTTAAGAAGCCGAGTTTGAATCCATCACAGCCAAATAATTATAGGCCAATCTCTAAACTCCCTTTCATATCAAAAATTCTGGAAAAGGTAGTGGTTGAGCAGCTTATGTCATTTTTGGCAAATTGTAATATCATGGATAAATTTCAGTCGGGCTTTCGGAAAAATCATTCTACCGAAACAGCTTTAGTCAGTCTCCCGCGACATTATGATGGTGGCTGACATTGGTAAATACACAGTTCTGGTTTTATTGGATCTTTCTTCTGCTTTTGATAATGTTGATCACTGTATTGTTATGAACTTGGGTTTGAGTTCCAAACCCAGTTCTGACACTGTGGCTATTTTGTCTCTTTACATTGTTTATTTTTCCATCAGGTGCTTCAGGGAGCCCTTTGGGTCCTCTGCTCCCTGACAGCGCGGCCACGCCCCCTCCTCCTGTCAGTGTCACCAGCTGTTCCTCATTACACGCACACACACACACACACACACACGCTTCCATTCATCTCCATTCACATGCTCAGACACTCACTCATGCACACCTGTTTTCTATTCTGTCCAGCCCACGCACATTCACACTGGCGGTCTCTTTCCTCATTAGTATTGTCATTACTTAAGCTCTGTTTGAGTCGGAAGAGATTAACGGATCATTGCGCTTTGTACATAGTCACTGTTCCCTCTGTGTAAGCTAGCCTCCACTCCCTATGGAGTGGAGGCTAGCTTACACAGCTTACAAATTCTTACAGCAAGCTTACAGCTTACACTGCTTACAAATTCCCATTCTGGAATTTCCCCATTGTGGGACTAATAAAGGCTTATCTTATCTATGGTGCACTTTCAGCCTGACTTTGCAGTCTTCTCTAACATCACCCAACGCCGCTTGTTGCCTGATGTTAGCGGCTGTTCCTGTTTGCCTGCTCACACCGGACAGCACAGACCGCCTCAGACAGCTCCAGTCCGTAAGTTTAGGTTTGCCTTTCTCCTTGTGCCGTTCACCTATTTTGTGGCACTAGGCATTTCCTCCTCAGGCTGTTGAGCATCTTAGAGGCGTCCCTGCTCTCCTGGTGTCCTCCTTGATTGCTACTCATCCTTCTGTTGATCCCGTAACTGTTTGCTGGACCGAATCTCTGTTTTTGTTCAATAAAGTGCACGCTACTACTTCTGCTTGTGGGTTTTAATTCCTTCCTCCGTGCGCTGCGTAATGGCGCACGGGGAACCATAACACTGTATAATGATCAACAGACTCAAAGAGCTAGGGTTGTCTGGTTCTGTTTTAAAATGGTTTCCATCGTACCTCACCAGGAAAACCTTTAACATGTCCGTGAATCAGATCTTTTCTGAAATAGCACAGTATTCATGTGGGGTACCACAAGGCTCAGTTGTAGTGTGGAGGTAATAGAACAGGCGAGAGGCAACAAGCTGGAAGGGTACAAGGTTTTATTCCTCTAACATACTGAAACACACTTCATAGCTCGTGTGAACTACTGCGCTGCTGAGGGATGTGTAACAAGCTCTTTTATACACGTTATACAGTACAGAGAGAATGCATTGCACATTAGCATAGTGACTGTCATCTAATACACATCAGTCAATACATGTCATTAGCATGACATCAGCTAGCGCCCAGATGTCCTTTCCGTCCTCGGGGGGCGCAATACATAGAGTCCAGTCTGATTGCCCCCCGGGGCTCTCTGTCCGTATGTCAATTGTCCTAAGCTTCCTCCAGCCCTGATGGGTGTGAGATAATGTCGGTCCGCAGCATGCTGGGTCACCACAGTAGGACCCATTTTATTTCTAATTTACATTCTGCCACTGGGACAGATAATTAGCCAGTTCAAAGATATTTCTTATCATCTTTATGCTGACGATATTCAGTTGTATTGCTCTTTTAAAGAGTCTGAGTTTCACATGTTGTCATCTTTAACTAACTGCTTGTCTAACATCAAACAGTGGTTAAGTGTAAACGTTTTACAGCTTAACTCAGACAAGACAGAGACATTAATTATCGCTCCTGAAAACAAGATTCTGCTTATTAAGCACCACATGGGTACCCGAGGTTCCTCTGTCCAGGTGAGTCTTCGGAATCTTGGTGTTAGTTTTGACTCGGCTATGTCTCTTGAGCACCACATTAAAGGTCTGATGACATGTTTTTGACCTTTTTTAGCATGTTGTGTAAACCCAAAAGTCATTGTCAATGATCAATATAATATTTACAACAGTGCCTGCATAAACTAGTTATCATCAAAAAACAGCAGCCGCTGACTGGACTGTGGAGCCGCCCATCGAATTAAGGGCGGCACCCCCATGACGTAATCGCAGGAACGGACTCTGGTGTTGTTGACTGGAATGACAGCAGCTTTGTGGCTCACAGTTTCTCTGGTTTCTTGTTTTAATTTTACAGCTATGCCTTCGCATTGTGTCGCAGGCTTAGATAAAGCATGTGATGTGTGAAAGACCACATCACATGCTTCAGCTCAAGCCTGCTCTCCTCTGTACTTTTATGCAGGAGGAGTGCGAGGAGGGGAAGGATTAATGGATTTACGCGCAGCTTTGACCTACTTTCTCTGATTGCACGCAGGTCCGGGCATGTCCCCTCAATCATTATCAACGGGTGATCATGATCATCATCCCGCTGATCATGTTTCCTGGTCCTCGCCCAGGTGCTTGTCATCACACCATCACCAGCAGTGCGTTAATGGCAAACGGCCGCTAAAATGTACACGCACTGTTGGTCAATAGTACTGTCATCTGTGCTGTTAGTCTGCCAGTATTTTCATTACTCACGACATGTTAGCCACTCCACACAGCCATGGTTCTCGTGCGTCCTTGAAGCGATGTCTGCTCTGGTGCGCAACTGTGGTTAATACGTCGCCTTTCCATGTTTGCTGAGCGATGTCGGCCCCGAACGCCTACTGTTTGTGTTTCTATGTTTTTTTGTAAGTCTTCACCTTTTTGGGAATTGTCTGTTGTTCTATATTAAATGTGCTGTGGTGAATTCTTTGCTTAAATCCTCGTTATTTCATGCGCCCTCTCCCTGCCGTGCATAACAGCACATGGAGAGGGATGATTTACGCATAAATAACAAGGATTTACACGAGGATTTAAGCGTAGTATTAACCACAGCACATTTAATATAGAACGACAGACAATTCCCAAAAAGGTGAAGACTTACAAAAATACACAGAAACACAAACAGTAGGCGTTCGGGGCCGACATCGCTCAGCGAACATGGAGAGGAGACGTGTTAACCACGGTTGTGCCCCAGAGCCGACATCGCTACAAGGGTTGCAACAGAACCACGGCTGTGTGGAGTGGCTAACACGTTGTGATAGTGTTGGCAATATTGGCTGGCTGACAACACGGCAGATGATGCACACAAAACATGAACAGCTGACTGTCACTGAGTCTGACTCGCTAGGCACAATGCCCGCTTGGCACGGCTCAAACCTATAAGGTTTGATGCCCCCAGATTCTTCATTGTCATCCCATTCTTCGGAACTATAATCATCTGAAGATTGGACAACACAAACCAATTCCAGACTGCGTGTGCTAGAACCATGGTCGATGTTTTCAACTGCTTCCATCCTGTGTGTACAAAGGGCAGCCAAGCGCTGCGTTCTGTCGATGACGTTACAACATGGCCGGGGGTTTTTCCAGCCACTGACGCAATGGGTGATGTGGAGCTCATGAAAACGTTGGATATTCGTGTAAAAAAAAGCCTGTTTCACTTAGAACTGCACAGACAAACCGATTTCGTCATATCGTATTATGTGCTGAAAAATTAGAGGAAGTCAAGAATGTGTCATCAGACTTTTAATCAATTAATTAGAAATTGTTTTTTCCATCTGAAGAATATTTCTAAGTTGAGAACCCTGGTGTCAAAGGCGGAACTTGAGATGATTATTCATGCTTTTTTTTTTTCTTCTCGCTTAGACTATTGTAATAGTCTTTTTACCTGTCTGAGCCAAAAGCATCTTCAACGCTTCCAGATTGTTTAAAATATGGCTGCCAGATTTTAACTCACACTTGACATAATGTCTGGCTCAGGAAACACGCACGCAGGTTCAGGGTAGATTTAACAGCTTTATTCAACAAGCAGGTGTGTCTGGATGGATGTGTGAGATATGTGTATGTGATGAGGGTGAACTCCGATGCACAAGAAGCAGAGCAGTGCGCCGTACAGCCAGACAACCCTATGGAGAGAGCAAAGGACAGGGGTAAAGGGCACCACACCTGAACAGGATTAATGAGCTGTGTGATGCTTACTTGTGGGTGGCAGGTGGCTGGCGTTGGCCAAGGGAGAAGCCCGGAAGACAGCGTCCTGCAGAGCCTGTGACGATGGTGAGGATTGGGTGGCGATGACGGGGAATCCGCCGCCAGGGAATCCACCTGTGCACAGGGGAGAAGACTTGGAGAAAGGTAAGGTATGCTTACGTTGAAGCGTAGTCTCGCTGGTAATCAGGGGTTAATTCACAAGCGAAGAAGTGCCAATGCGAACAGACGGCTCCAGATCGCTGCACAGGGCTGAGTGTGCTAAATAGCCCGTGGCTGACGAGGCGCAGGTGTGCGTGCAGCTGAGGCAGCTGATGAGCGGCGTGTTGTGACAGTACTCCCTCCCCCAGCAGCGCCTCCTGGCGCTGGTTTGTCCGGGTGCGCCCGGTGGAACTCCGTGATGAGGCTCCTGTCCAACACCAAGGAAAAGCGCACCCAGGACCTCCACTCAGGGCCGAATCCCTCCCAGTCCACCAAGTACTGTAGCCCGCGACCTCGGCGCCGGGAGTCCATGATGGAGGTGACTCTCCAGGCCAGGTGGCCGTCGATCATCAAAGGCGCGGGTGGCGCCGCGGGCGGGGGACAGAGGGGATCGGAGACAAAGGGCTTAATTTTGGACACGTGGAAGGTGGGACAAATGTGGAGGGAGGGGGGGAGGGCCAGACGCACAGCCACCGGGTTAATAATTTTTGAAATGGTGAAGGGGCCAATGAAGCGTGGGGCCAACTTCCTCCTCTCAGCCTTGAGATGAATGTCTTGAGAGGCCAACCAGACTCGTTGGCCCACCTGGTAGGCAGGGGCCGGTCTCCTGTGGCGGTTCGCCGTGGTGCTGTTGCGCGTCGCCGTGCGTAAAAGCGCGTCGCGCGCCTTGGTCCACAGACCCCGACACCGTCTCAGGTGCACCTGGATGGAAGGAACGGACAGCTCAGCCTCCTGCTTCGGGAACAATGGTGGATCATATCCCAAGGACGCCTTTAAGGGGGACATCCCTGTGGTAGAAGACCGTGCCGTGTTGTGGGCGTACTCTACCCAGGCCAGGTGCGTGCTCCAGGAGGACGGGTTGGAGGAAGTGACGCAGCGTAGGGCAGCTTCCAGCTCCTGGTTGGCCTGTTCGCACTGCCCATTGGATTGCGGGTGGTGACCGGAGGAGAGGCTTACTGTGGCCCCCAAGGCGTTGCAGAAACACTTCCATACCTCTGAGACAAACTGGGGCCCCCGATCTGAGATGACGTCCACCGGTATCCCGTGCAGCCTGACCACGTGTTAAACCAGAAGGTCCGCTGTCTCCCGTGCCGTTGGGAGGCCCCGAAGTGGCATGAAGTGGGCAGCCTTGGAGAATCGATCCACGATGGTCAACACAGCGTCATAGGTGTTAGAGGTCGGGAGACCGGTGTCGAAGTCGAGGGCTATGTGAGACCAGGGCCTGTCAGGGATCGGCAGGGGCTGGAGCAGACCCGCGGGGGGAGAGTTTCCTGACTTGCCGGTGGCACACACAGGGCACGCCCGGACGCAGTTGGTGGCGTCCCTCTGCAGACCTGGCCACCAGAAGGAACGCTGGAGGAGATCCACTTGCCGGGATACACCAGGGTGACAGGCGAGTTTGGAGGTGTGGACCCAATGGATAACCTCCCCCCGGACAGAAGACGGAACAAACAGCCTTCCCTCCAGTCCGTCGCCAGGGTCCGGTTCGGTCTCCTGCGCCCTCCGGATCTTGTCCCTGATGGACCAGGAAATTGCCCCTACCACACACGAGCTGGGCAGGATGGTATGACCCGGCTCCTCTGACGTCTCAGGGGCAAACTGCCTGGAGAGGGCATCGGGCAGGCCGTTCTTAGAGCCAGGGCGATAGGTGATGGTGAAGCGGAACCGGGCGAAGAACAAGGACCAGCGCGCCTGGCGAGCATTCAGACTTCTGGCAGATCGAAGGTACTCCAGGTTCTTGTGGTCTGTCAGCACCACGAATGGTAACGCAGCCCCCTCCAGCCAGTGGCGCCACTCCTGCAGGGCAAGTTTGATGGCGAGAAGTTCCCTGTCCCCGATGTCGTAGTTCCGCTCGGCCGGAGACAGACGCTGTGAGAAGAAGGCACAGGGTTGCTTGACCCCGTCGGTGGGTGATCGCTGGGATAGCACCGCCCCCACTCCCGTATCAGACGCGTCGACTTCCACCAGACACTGCAGTGCAGGGTCGACCTGGGTCAGGACTCGGGAGGAGGAGAACTCCGTCTTCAACGCCTGGAACGCCGCAGCGACCTCTTCGGTCCAACGGAAGGGGTTCTTGGGGGAAGTGAGATGGGTCAGCGGGTCAACGATGGCACCGAAATTGGGCACAAAACGGCGGTAGAAATTGGCAAACCCAATAAACTGCTGGACCTGCTTCCTAGAGGTCGGCGTGGGCCACTCAACCACCGCTTTAACCTTCGCGGGGTCAGGTAGGACCTGATTGTGTGAGATTACGAATCCTAAGAAGGAGGTGGTCTTGGAGTAAAACTCACACTTCTCGGCTTTGACATACAGCCTGTTTTCCAGCAGCCGCTGTAAGACCCGCCTCACATGGACCTGGTGTTCCTCCCGTGACCTGGAGAAGATGAGGATGTCATCCAGGTATACGAACACGAAGAGGCCAAGAAAATCACGCAGGACGTCATTGATTAGGCATTGAAATACAGCAGGGGCATTGGTCAGTCCAAATGGCATCACCAGATACTCGAAGTGACCACTAGGCGTTCGAAAGGCCGTCTTCCACTCATCCCCCTCCCTGATCCGGACGAGGTGGTATGCACTGCGGAGATCCAATTTGGTGAACCAGGTCGCCCCCTGGAGGGAGTGGAAGGTAGTGTCCATTAAGGGCAGGGTGTAACGGTCCTTTTCCGTGATGTCATTCAGGGCCCAAAAATCGATACAGGGGCGGAGTGACCCATCCTTCTTGGACACGAAGAACCCCGCGCCGAGCGGAGACGAGGAGGGACGGATGATTCCCGCGTTGAGAGATTCCTTGATGTAACTATCCATCGCCTCTCGCTCCGGCGCTGACAGGCTGTAGAGGCGTCCGGATGGCAAGGGCGCCCCCGGGCGGATGTTGATGGCGCAGTCGTAGGGCCGGTGAGGAGGAAGAGATATCGCCCTGGACTTACTAAAAACTAGACCCAGGTCATGGAACTCCGAGGGCACCAGAGAGAGATCCGGAGGCGCGGCATCCTTGGCCGGAGGGGGAGAGGACGGGGCGCAGGCTGCGGACTGTAGGCAGGTACCCATACAGAAGGAACTCCAGGCAGCAATTCTTCCTGTCTGCCAATCCAGCACAGGGTTGTGCAGACGCAACCAGGGGTACCCTAGGATGACAGGCGACACAGAGGAGGACAGAACGTACAGGGTAAGATCCTCCCGGTGGTTACCTGAGATAATGACAAGGACCGGCAGGGTGCGATGAGTCACTCGTCCAAGGGGCGCACGGGAGAGGGTGACCAGGCTGAGAGGAGCGGCCAGAGGGTGGCAGGGGATGCCCAATTGGGTTGCCAGGCTCTTTGAAATAAAGCTCTGCTTTGCTTCTGAGTCCACCAGTGCGTGAGTGAGGTGCCCTGTGGCATTGTGACAAAATCGAATGGGCAGTGAAAGGCTAGTGAGGGGATTTGACCGGTTAGAGTCCGCGAGGCCCCCTACAGTGACTCGCGGACCTCCCCGTTTGGCTTCTCCGGGCAATGCTCCACAGTATGTTGATTGCCTCCGCAATACATGCAGAGGCCCAACTCCCGGCGGCGCTGTTTCTCCGCTAGGGGGAGCTTTGACCGACCAACCACCATCGCCTCCGATTCCTCGGAAGACTCCGGAGGAGGTAACGCCAGGGGGCGGCCTTGAGGCGTGCGGACGAAGCCTCCACGCGAGCGGCTGATTAACTTCCGCTCGGTGGACCGTTCACGCAGCCTATTATCCAAACTAATAGTTACGGAGATTAGCTCCGAGAGTGTCTCCGGAAGGTCTCGACCAGCCAGCTCATCCCTCAGACCCGAGCTGAGGCTGCGGAGGAAGATGCCACAAAGTGACGCCTCATCCCAGCCTACCTCCTCTGCTGTGACCCAGAAGTCGATAGTGTAGTCCGCCGCTGACCGGCTTCCCTGTTGGAGGCCAAGGAGGCGGTCAGTGAGGACGCTATCACGCTGGGAATGGTCGAACACTTCGAGAAAGCTCTGCACGAACTGGCTGTAGGAGAGGTTCGTGTAACTGGGCTTCGCCATAACGGCGTAAGCCCAAGTCAACGCTCGCCCCTCCAGAAGATTACCAATATAGCCAATTCGGCTGTGGTCTGAGGGAAAATCCCCGGGAACGCGCAAAAACACAACTCACACTGCATGATGAACCCCCGCGCTCCACTGAGCTTCCCGCTGAAGCAGGCGGGGGTTGGGATAGGTGTGAGTCGGGTTGGCGTTCCCGCGGCAGACTGGCCGGCCACCGGAGCAGCGGGAGCTACCCCTCCCTGACGAGCCGAGGGGAACGCCTGCTGGGGGTCCAAGCGGTCTAACCGGTGAGTGATATTTACCAACTGGTTCAAGATCACCTGCTGTTGATGGGCTATTAAATCCACCCGAGCCTCGAGGGTGGAAAGACGGCGTGCGAGCCCGCTGTCTGCTGAGCCGCTCTGCTGGAGCCGTACTGACATAATGTCCGGCTCAGGAAACACGCACGCAGGCTCAGGGTAGATTTAACAGCTTTATTCAAGAAGCAGGTGTGTCTGGATGGATGTGTGAGATATGTGTATGTGATGAGGGTGAACGCCGATGCACAGGAAGCAGAGCAGTGCGCCGTACAGCCGGACAACCCTATGGAGACTGCAAAGGACAGGGGTAAAGGGCACCACACCTGAACAGGATTAATGAGCTGTGTGATGCTTTCTTGTGGGTGGCAGGTGGCTGGCGTCGGCCAAGGGAGAAGCCCAGAAGACAGCGTCCTGCAGAGCCTGTGACGATGGTGAGGATTGGGTGGCGATGACGGGGAATCCGCCGCCAGGGAATCCACCTGTGCACAGGGGAGAAGACTTGGAGAAAAGTAAGGTATGCTTATGTTGAAGCGTAGTCTTGCTGGTAATCAGGGGTTGATTCACAAGCGAAGAAGTGCCGATGCGAACAGACGGCTCCAGACCGCTGCACAGGCTGAGTGGGCTAAATAGCCCGCGGCTGATGAGGCGCAGGTGTGCGCGCAGCTGAGGCAGCTGATGAGCGGCGAGTCGTGACAACACTAAGAAAAGGGCTCACATTACACCGGTTTTAACAGAACTTCACTGGCTCCCAGTTAGTTTTAGGATTCAGTTTAAAATTTTACTTCTTGTTTTTAGAGCTATTCATGTTCAGGCCCCTAAATACGTACATCACTGAGCTGCTTAAAGTGTATAACCCCTCACGGTGTTTGAGGTCCTTGAATCAACTTTTACTGGCTGTCCCTCAAACCCATTTTAAAAGTCGAGGTGATAAAGCCTTTCAGGCAGTGGCACCAAAATTGTGGAATGCTCTACCACTGTCTTTGCACTCAGTAGACTCTGTTGACGCTTTTAAAAAGCAGCTGAAGACACTGCTGTTTAAACAGGCTTTTTAGTTTGATTATGGGTTTTATGTTTTTATTTTTTTCCGATGCCTTTATTGTTGTATTTGTGATTGTGTGTTTTATTTTATTGTGAAGCACTTTGTGATTCTTTCTGTGAGAAGTGCTATATAAATAAATTTTCCTTCCTTACTTACTTGCTTAGAATAATCCACCCCGCCATGCGGGCTGTACGGTAGTCCACCCATCAGCCCTATTCTAGGTTATGTTGCATGAATGTGTTAGGCCATTTTAGTACATTGCTTTTCATTATGTTAGTGTGTGATTCGGGTCCCAAATTTGAGGAGGGTTTGAATTGTATGCATGGTTTTGGACTTTTCTAAAGGGGGGAGAGAATGTGATGTTGTGTTCCAGCACCTTACTGTGAAGTGCGGTGTAGTGACGTGCACTTCCTGTCACGTCACCGCACCGCCCTATAAATACCAGAGGGCATCCATATTGCGGCCTCTTTGACTGGTGCCCTCTGCCAGGTGCCTGCTGTGTAACCAACACCATTTTAATAAAGCTGTGTTCATCCAGTCATCTTGCCTCATCCTTCACCCAGGTATTTTACCATACATAACAATTACCATTGCCTTCTGTCCACTCATTCTGTCCTCCCATAGTTTATCAACATACAGTGGATATAAAAAGTCTACACACCCCTGTTCAAATGCCAGGTTTTTGTGATGTAAAAAAATGAGACCAAGATAAATCATTTCAAAGGTTTTCCCTCATTAAGGTGACCTATAACCTGTACAATCCAATTGAAAAACAAACTGAAATCTTTTAAGGGAAAAAAAAATAAACTTACAATAACCTGTTTGCATAAATATGCACACCCTGTTATAACTGGGGATGTGGCTGTGTTCAGAATTAACCAATCACATTCAAACTCATGTTAAATGGGAGTCAGCACACACCTTCCACCATTTAAAGTGCTTCTGATTATCACCACTCGCCGCTCTCAAGCATCCACCTCAGCTGCGCGCACACCTGCGCCTCGTTAACGCAGAGCTATTTATTCCACCTCGCCCTGAGCATCGGTCTGGAGCCGTCTGTCCTACAACGCACTCAATCCCTCAGCAGAATCCTTTCTTCAGTCCTGCCACTCATCGCTGCAACACGTAAGCTGTCATATTACTTACCTGCCTTCTCGGCCTTCCCCTGTGCACAGGTGGACTCCCTGGCGGCGGATACCCTCACCTTCGCCATCTTCACCTTCCGCAGCTCTACACTCGTCTTGTGCGCAGCAGGGCGCTGTCTCCCAGGCCAGAAATCCTCGCCAACGCCAGCCACCTCTCTCCCTGCAAGTAAGCATAACTCAGCATCACTTTCCCATGTGGTTTTGCCCAGCTCACTCCCTGTTTGTGTTTCTCCCATAGGGTTGCCTGGCCGCACTGCGTGCTGCTCTGTTCCTGTTCTCACCTTCCACCCACAATCCACTACCATATCACATACACGCATCCAAACACACTTTCCTGGTTGAATAAAGCTTTCAAATCTACCTGAGCCTGCGTGCGTGTTTCCTGGGCCGAGAATTATGTCACTGATTAACCCCAAATAAAGTTCAGCTGTTCTAGTAGGCTTTTCCGGACATTTTTTGTGGTCACATCTTATAGCACAAGCCATGGTCTGCAGAGAGCTTCCAAAGCATCAGAGGGATCTCATTGTTCAAAGGTATCAGAAGGGTACAAAAGAATTTCCAATTTCCTGTGGAACACAGTGAAGACAGTCATCATCAAGTAGAGAAAATGTGGCACAACAGTGACATTACCAAGAACTGGACGTCCCTCCAAAATTGATGAAAAGACGAGAAGAAAACTGGTCAGGGAGGCTGCCAAGAGGCCGACAGCAACACTGACGGAGCTGCAGGAATTTCTGGCAAGAACTGGCTGTTTAGTACATGTGACAACAATCTCCTATCTACGGTGGGAAGACGGAAGCCTTATCTTATGAAGAAAAACATACAAGCCTAGCTACATTTTGCAAAAACACATTTGAAATCTCCCAAACGCATGCGGGAAAATGTGTTATGGTCCAATGAAACCAAGGTTGAACTATTTAGCCATAATTCCAAAAGGGATATTTGGTGCAAAAACAACACTGCTCATCACCAAAAGAACACCATACCTACAGTGAAGCATGGTGCTGACAGCATCAAGCTTTGGGGCTGTTTTTCTTCAGCTGGCACTGGGGCCAAGGGGTCAAGGTGGAGGGAATTATGAACAGTTCCAAATACCAGTCAGTGTTGGCACAAAACCTTCAGGCTTCTGCTAGAAAGGTGAAGATGAAGAGGAACTTCATCTTTCAGCACGACAATGACCCAAAGCACACATCTAAATCAACAACAGAATGGCTTCACCAGAAGGAGATTAAGGTTTTGGAATGGCACAGCCACAGTCCAGACCTGAATCTGATTGAACATCTGTGGGGTGATCTGAAGAGGGCTGTGCTCAGGAGATGCCCTCGCAATCTGACAGATTTGGAGTGTTGTTTTGTTTTGTTTTTTTCAAAGAAGTGTGGGCAAATATTGCCACTTCAACATATGCTGTGCTGATAGACTCCTACCCAAAAAGACTGAGTGCTGTAATAAAAGCCAAAGGTGCTGCAACAAAGTATTAGTTTAAGGGTGTGCATATTTATGCAAACAGGTTATTGTAAGATTTTTACTTTTCCCCTTAAAAGGCTTCAGTTTGTTTTTCCATTGGGTTGTACAGGTTATAGGTCATATTAATGGTGGAAAAAGTTTTGAAATGATTTATCTTGGTCTCATTTTTTTACATCACAAAAACCTGGCATTTGAACAGGAGTGTGTAGACCTATTATATCTGCTGTATGTGTCATGAACCAAGCCAGTTTGTTCTCCAGGCTCGGTTCTGACCTTCTGTGTCTTAGGGTTATCTGTTTGGGGGTTGTTTTTTTTTTGGACTTATTTTGTACCCGTAGGTAGATTTGTTGTTTCTGTGTAGTTGTGTATTGTGTTATCTTTTGAGTTTCTTGTTGTTTCTATGTTCACTAGTTATTTTTCCGTACCTTTAGCCACTGGGTTCTGGCCGGCACCTGTGAGCTCTTTTTTTTTTGATCAAAGAAATAAATCTACTGATATCTTTGACTACAGATCTTTTATTTATTCACCAGATCTACAAAGGACATTTGTTAATTAAGGAAAAATCCACAACAGGATGCAAAATAAAAATATTGTCATTTATGCAAAATGTTGTCTGGAGTAATATATCATCCATTCATCCATCTTCTACCACTTAATCCTTTTCGGGTTGGGGAAGGTGTGTGTGTGTGTGTGTGTGGGGGGGGGGGTGTTGGAGCCTTTCCCAGCATCTTTGGGCGAGAGGCAGGGTACACCCTGGACAGATCGGCAGTACATCGCAGGGCCAACACAGAGAGACAGACAACCATTCACTCTCTCATTCATACCTAAGGACAATTTAGAATCCCCAGTTGATGCCAGTTAACCTAGCCTGCATGTCTTTGGCCTGTGGGAGGAAACCGGAGTACCCGGAGTAAACCCATGCAGACACGGGGAGAACATGCAAACTCCACACAGAAGGAATAATATATTGTGGAGAGTGTGGGAAATGAGGAGGCAGGTTTACGAGCAGACAAAGTTTATTAACACTCTCACATCACTCATACGCAGAAAAAGCATGATACAGCCAAGCACAGTTTCCTCTTATATCTCAACAGATCATCTCACCTCTGCATGACATTTCACATCACACTGCATGACATCTAACAACACAATACATTCCCCTTGAACCCCCGTCTCCCTCTTCTTGCCAACTCCCCATGACGCCCCTGACTATTGTCCTCTTATGTTTAACTACTGCATCCTGGCTGAGATGCTGTCTGACTCAACCTGGTCTCTACAATATGCATTTTGTGTCTGCTACACCCCCCCCCCCCCACCAGACAGCGTTTCAGTCCTCACGTCTTTTGGGCTTCAGTCTCCTCCCATATCTACTGTAACGGGGGTCTCTGTACCGGCGGGGGGCTGCTGGTCGTGCGTCTGACTGCGGGTGGGCCATGGCGAGGGGCGGGGGGATCCGCTTTGCCCGTGTGGCTGTATTTGTGAATCATTTGCCTGGGGAGCTCTCAGTGGGGGTCTTCCACGCCGAGGGTCCCGAGCCAGCAGCACTTGCTTGTCCACCACTACAAAGGCGGGCTTAAGTCTGTCTATGCATATTTTCTCCCGACGCCCCCCCCCCCCAAGTCTAACAAAAAATGCTTGTCCCCTGTTTCCAGCACTCTGAATGGGCCATCATAGGGTGGGCGCAATGGAGGGCGGTGGGCATCTTGTCTGACGAACACGAACTCCGCGTTCTTCAAAGGTTTTGGCACAAAAGTGCGTGGAAAACAGTGGTGGGCCGGGCTGGGCAGCGTGCCTGTGTCTGCATTACGCTGCAAACGCTGAGACAGGCAGTTGTCCGGCGCGGGATTATCTGGCAAAAATTCCCCGGGCAGCCGCAGTGGTTGAGAAAAAACCAGCTCAGCCGGGGAAGCCTCCAAATCCTCTTTTGGTGCAGAACGCAACCCCAATAAAACCCACGGAAACCGGTCAACCCAATTTGCATCCGTCAACGAAGCCCTGAGTGCTGCTTTCAGTGACCTGTGAAAACGCTCGCATAACCCATTTGCCTGTGGGTTGTATGCGGTTGTGTGGTGAATTGCAACACCCAGGCTGCGGGCCATCGCAGACCAAAGTTCGGAAACAAACTGAGGGCCCCTATCGGACGTGATGTCCGATAGGATTCCAAAACGCGCCACCCATGTTGTCAAAAAAGTGCGCGCCACGTCCGCGGACGTGGTTGCTGCCAGTGGGACTGCTTCTGGCCAGCGTGTGGTGCGGTCCACCACTGTCAGAAGGTGCGTGCACCCCTGCGACGACAGGAGGGGGCCCACGAGATCCACGTGAACATGGTCGAATCTTTTAGCCGGTATACTAAACGGCTCCAAAGGAGCCTTCGTGTTTCTGTGCACTTTGGCTTGTTGGCACGCTACGCAGGCTGCCGCCCACTCTTTCACTTGTTTGCGCAGGCCTGGCCACACAAATTTCGCTCCCACCATTTTGACTGACACGCGCACTCCTGGGTGCGCCAGAGCGTGAACTGACTCAAACACGCGGCGGCGCCAAGCAACTGGGACCACTGGGCGCGGGCGTCCCGTGGAGACATCGCAGATTAGGGGGGGCTTGCCGTCTTGCAGTACTCTGCTCTCCAGCCTTAACCCTGTTGGTCCAGACTGGAGCGCGCGCACGTCCGTATCGCTAATCTGCTCTGCGGCAATGGCTATATAATCTATCCCTACGCAGATCGGGGCCACAACCGCGCGCGAGAGGCAGTCCGCCACCACATTCAGTTTACCTGACACATGCTGAATATCGGTCGTAAACTCCGAGATCGCTGCCAGCTGTCTCTGCTGCCGGCCCGACCATGGTTCCGAAACTTTGGCCATCGTGAACATCAGCGGCTTGTGGTCCACGAATGCTGTGAAGCTGCGCCCTTCCAGCCAGAACTGGAAGTGGCGTATGGCCAGATGGAAAGCCAACAACTCCCTGTTGAACGCGCTGTATTTACGCTCATTGTCGCGCGAAGCCCTGCTGAAAAAAAGCGAGTGGCTGCCAAGAACCAGCGACACGTTGCTCCACGACGGCCCCTATGGCCATGTCCGAGGCGTCGGTAGTGAGCGCTATCCGGGCCGCCGGGTCTGGGTGTGCCAACAGTGCGGTGTTTGCCAGGGCTGTTTTAACCTCAGAGAACGCCTGCTCTCGCTCCGGAGTCCATTCGACTCCATCCGCGGGTTTCCGTTTCTTGAGCGCAGAGTACAATGGCTGCATGAGTTGAGCTGCGCGGGGGAGGAAATGGTTATAAAAGTTAACCATCCCCAAAAATTCCTGCAGCACCCTGACCGTCTGAGGCTGGAGAAAGTTCGCCACGGTGCACACTTTGTCGGGCAAGGGTATCGCTCCCTCCGGTGATACGCGGTGCCCCAAAAAATCAATCCACGTTGCGCCGAACTGGCACTTTGCCGGGTTGATTATTAACCCATGCTCCTCCAACCTCTGGAAAACCGTCCTGAGGCGGGTTACGTGTTCGTCTTCGGACGCATTGGCTACCAGGATATCATCCGGGTAGACGAACACAAACGGGAGATCGCGCAGCACCGCGTCCATCATGCGCTGGAACGTCTGTGCCGCTCCTTTTAATCCGAATGGCATGCGCAGAAACTCGAACAAGCCAAACGGAGTTATTACCGCTGTTTTGGGTATGTCCTCTGCGCGCACTGGGACCTGGTGGTAACCGCGGACCAGGTCTATTTTAGAGAAAATGCGTGCTCCAGCGAGGTGAACAGAAAAATCCTGAATGTGGGGAATCAGGTAGCGGTCGTGTGCTGTGGCGTTATTCAACCTGTGGAAATCACCGCACGGTCGCCATGACCCCTCAGCCTTAGGGAACGTGTAGCGGGGATGCCCATGGGCTGTTCGATCGGCTGATGATGCCCAACCTTTCCAGGTTGGCAAACTCCTCGCGCGCTATGGCCAGTTTAGCTGCGTCCAAGCACCGAGGTCATGCGAAAACGGGCGGCCCGGTGGTGGTGATAAAGTGCTCCACCCCGTGTTTAGCGATGGCCGCCGAAAACGTCGGGACAATGAGTGCTGGGAAGTGAGTGAGCAGTGTGTGGAACTTACCGCCTGGAGCTGTGACGTTGGCTTGTGTTACTGGCCCGGCCCCTCGAGCAGTACAGGGGAGAGAGTCAAAGGACAGTGCATTAACCAAGCGTCTGTTAGCAACATCAACTAGTAAACCATGCGCACACAGAAAATCAGCTTCCAGGATTGGGAAACTCAGTGCTGCTATGACAAAAGTCCACTCGTATGTATGGCTGTGTAGAGATAAAACCAGCGTTCTCTCACCAAAGGTCTTAATGTCCGAGCCGTTTACTGCCACCAGCCCGGGGCCGCTAGGTCCTGCCAGCTGGTCGGCGTAGGTCGGCAGGATGATGCTCTTCTGGGCTCCAGTGTCCACGAGGAAACGCCTCCCTGAATGTGAGTCTGTCACGTAGAGCAGCTTGTTTTCTTCACCGGCGGTCGCAGCTGCTACCCACTGCCGGCCTTGGCGTTTCCCGAGCGCTTGAATTGGCACGGTGGCGCACATCTGCGTGTGTTCTCTCCGAAGTGGCGGTGGTAGAAGCAGAGCATGCCTCTCTGGTGCTCCCTGGTCCCCGCTGCTGCTACCGTCGGTGGCTCCTCGCCTCCTCTGGTGGTGAGGATGATCCGGTCTGCCTCCTGGGCTAGAGTCCGATAGTCATGCGCGGCCAGCAACGGCGAATTGGCCAGAACTGCTCTCGCCTCTGTTGGAAGGTTCCGGAGGAAAAGGTGGGCAAACAGAAAATGCCCGTCGTCCGTGCCCATTAACACCAACATCTTCTCCATCAGATTGACAGCCGAACCATCTCCTAACTGAGAACGCCTCAGGAGCTTCTCTGCTCTCTCACAGTCCGAGAGCGTGTAGCGCCGAGTCAGTGCAGCTTTGAGAGCCTCGTATCTGCCGTAGGCTGGGGGCTGGTCGAGCAAGCTCGCTACCTGCTGAGCTGTGCGAGCGTCCAGTGCTGCAACCACATAGTAAAATTTGGTGTTGTCTGCCGTTATTCCCCGGAGGGCGAACTGGGCCTCAGTGTGGTGGAACCAAGAGCGCGGGTTGTGCTGCCAAAAGTCCGGTAGCTTGACTGAAACAGCGCACGCGTTGCTGGGGGTTCCCGTCCGGGCCGTCTGTGGGATGCTTGCCGCGTCGCTGGGGCTTCCCGTCCGGGCCGACTCCGGGGTTCTTGCCTTGTGTTCCATAATATGTCCAGGGTCATCAGTGTGGAGAGTGTGGGAAATGAGGAGGCAGGTTTACGAGCAGACGAAGTTTATTAACACTCTCACATCACTCATACACAGAAAAAGCATGATACAGCCAAGCACAGTTTCCTCTTATATCCCAACAGATCATCTCACCTCTGCATGACATTTCACATCACACTGCATGACATCTAACAACACAATACATTCCCCTTGAACCCCCATCTCCCTCTTCTTGCCAACTCCCCATGACGCCCCTGACTATTGTCCTCTTATGTTTAACCACTGCATCCTGGCTGAGACGCTGTCTGACTCAACCTGGTCTCTACAATATGCATTTTGTGTCTGCTACAATATCATGTTTCTTTTTTGAAATGCTAGTGTACATGGTATGAATCATGCCGCCTGTTTGAGTCATGGTATGAATTATGACTCATCAAGGTAATCAATAGCTTTTAGAGTTGCCATGTTCTAGATCCAGCTACATGAAGAAAACTGTTCCCAATAGCTCATCATATGTCCGGGATTTCTCCGGTTTCCTCCCACATGCCAAAAACATGCAAGTTAGGTTAATTGGCATCAAACTAGGGATTCTAAATTGTCCTTAGGTATGAATGTGAGAGTGAATGGTTGTCTGTCTCTCTGTGTTGGCCCTGCGATGGACTGGCGATCTGTCCAGGGTGTACCCTGCCTCTCGCCCAAAGATGCTGGGATAGGCTCCAGCCCCCCCGCGACCCGAAAAAGATTAAGCGGAAGAAGATGGATAGATGAATATCAGATTAATAAAAAATTACTGTTCAAGAAGCAAATAAAAAAAACTGATAAGCTTAATATAATTAATCTGTCAAAATTTATAGATTTCTGTTTGTATTGTTAATTTCTTATTATAGTTTATTAAATGAAAATTGATGTACTTGACATGAAGTGTCTTGTTTGTTGGGTTATTGCTTGATATTTTGATAGACTTTGCTGATGGCAGATTACACAGATTATTTTAGAAGCAACAAAATGAACTAATTTTTTAAATAAATATCACCAATAAAAATTATAATTTTGGTACCTCCCATTATAAATCTTAGTTTGTGCCAATAAGCAAGTATTCTTCTTCATGTAATGTAAAATGACTAAACACATACTTAAATTATTAAATAAGACATTTGTTATTTGTGTGTACTTTGGAGAACCCTTTAAAGTTTGGCATCTCTACTTACCTTCAAATACCTATTTATGGAATACACCTACAGCAACAATAATAATAATACAGTTATGTACTGGTCATGTTCTCAATAATAGGTCTCTCTTGAAAATGAGACCTTGTGTCTCAATGAGACTACCTGTATACATAAAGGTTAATAAATAAAAAGTGAAACTCTGTTGATAATTATATAATTCTCTTTTAAAAAGTCACTGTGTATGTCTATGTTTTGGCACATGGGATGCATCCAACAGCATCATTAATCTTCCATAGATGACATATCTGGGTGCAGCTACAGTGCTGTAATATGCAACATTTAATGAGAAACAGACACAATCAGTGGCAGCATTTACATTCTTTAGTAATATACCTACACTGTATACCGTCACTGCATTGTTTGTGCTTGTATGATTTTGAATACATATGTCTGATTTAGTGTCATTCCCTGAGAGCAGTCTTCAAGTACTTCAGGTCTTTAATAGCTGATTTCAGATGATAGCATCTGTCAGTCAATGTTCCCCCTCTGCCTTATTCAATTATTAATCTTTGTACGCGCATTTCCTTTGGCCATGGATCATTTAACTATACCACAATTCTGTTTTAATTCCATTCGCTGACTAGGCTTGTTTTAATTGAGTGGAGTGATACTGCTGGCTGCAAGTGTAACCACAAAAACACAGACAATCAAGTAAAGAAAAAAAAAGGAAATAAATATATTCCCTTTTGGAAAACACTTCCTTATTCTATAGTGCTTTTACAAGTTCACATTACAGGTGGTTACTGAATCAGACAAAATAGTGTAAAAAGTACCACTTTGCTGAGGTTTATTCAGACAGGCAGCATAATTCAGCATACAACCTCTCAAATGCACGAGGCGTTGCATACCATATCTCTGCATACTTTTTTGTTTACAGTAGTTTATTTTGTATACAGTCTGTACTCCGTTTATGAGTTCACAGACTGATGTTTCATCTGTCTAAATGGTGCATGAATGCAGCAAACATGTCCAAGGTTCAAATAAAAATTCAAGAGTCCATTTCAAGAGTAAAAACATGTGAGGATGCTCTTATGCACAGGAGTTTCATAGGAAGCACTGTGCAGATTGTGCTGACTCCAGAGTCAGGCATCTTCAGTGGCACCGTTGGAAGGGTAATGGATCCACAAACAGCCTCATGGGGAGCACTTGGCAGATATACAGTACATCTACTTAGGAGCACGCACTGAAGCACACCCTCTATACATCCTGTGCATATTTGTGTACAAAAAGCAAAGTGAAGTTTTTAAGGCATGGCAACTCTTAATAGAAATGAAACAATCATTATCGGTACAGCTGAGCACAACAACACAACCCTGGAAAATGTAAGGCAATCCAATTAGCCCTGCAATAAATTCGGGCATTGTGCAGCTTACAATGTTACATTTTTGTTGAGACGGTAATTATTAGGTCATTTCTGAGGCTGTGGTTACTGATGGAGTTGTATTAGATTACCATGTTCTGTAAGTGTGCTTCACGGTTGACCGCACTATAGGCAACTTGGTACTTTGCATTTTAGCTACTGTGTATCTCAGGATCAAGTCAACAGCACTCTGCCAGTCTCAGCAAAAATGAAACTATGCAAGGTTTACAAGTGCAGTATTTGTTGTAGAGTTACTGTGTTGGATTCCATTACACGTGTACATACTGTATTTTGTGTCAGCACCTACAGATTTCTTAGTTCGAGAACAAAAGTTCACATCCTGCATTGATAGGATGTTTACAAAATGGAATGTCACAGTACTGACAAGTGAACGGATGCCATGTGAATCTGCTGTGCTAAGTGAGTCGGCAGGTACTGTATGTGGAAAAGCTTTGGCCTAGTGAGTACTGTGAAAAGTGCATAGGTGCACTCCAAACATCCCATCAATCAAATTACAAGTGGAATCTCCCACTCTGAGAGGGTTTACTGGAAAAGGCTCCAGCTCTCTTTCAGCAACAACAACAACAATAATAACCTTTCATTTCTGGAAACCTGACACTCTCTAAACACTGCCACACAAGCTAAACACATTCATGAGTGGGTTAAACAGTTCATACCTTTCACTTCAGTTTGAAAAACAGAAAATAACGCTATAAAAATATTTTTATCAATTTAGCGATTTTTGCACATCTTTAAATTAAATAAAAACTCAATCCAATAATGTCATCAAAAATGTAAATTGTTTATTTAAATCTCTCTTAGGGTGGTGAAACTATTATCTCACACAGAATTGAAATAAGCCCTATATGTTCTCAATGGAACAGCAAGTCAGGCAGTGCTTAGTGCTAAAGCATATTTACAATGCATTCATAACAGTGCTGTTTCCCAGTAAAGTGCAAATAAATGAGCAATTTAAAATAAACATGTTGCATTGGCTCAGTATGATCAGTTTTATAATACACTCAGTAGCTTTAGAATTGATTAAAACCTTATTAGTTGATCCCATCCTGTGACCTGTGACTGTTAATAATACAAATCATTCAATAATTACAGAAAATTGAAGAAAAAATAAGCACGGAAACATGTACAGTTACAATGTATTGTGACTGTACAAAGAAATAAGTGTAAATTTAAAGCGTTAGACCTCAAATGCTCACACATTCCTTAGTAACAAATAATGCTGCATGCAGAGAAATGTAAAGAGGTACTGAGAGTTTACTCATTGCCACTCCATGTTCCAGTCACTCATCTATTAACCTCTGTGGGAACTGCGTGCATGTTTGTGGTTACAGCTTCCAGCTGCGAAAACTAAACAAAATAATGACTCAAATGAAAACAGGCAATACCGACAGCTGTGTGTCAGTGTGGTTTCACTGGCCGATGGTGCAAATGGGAATGACAATGATGAGAATGATAGCCACTGCAGTGGCAATGAGGGCGAGCAGCTTGCAGATCTTGGCCCGGCGGAGGTCAGCCTCTTTACGCCTGAGCAGAGCATCATAGCCCGGGGTGTAGATGTCGTCCATCCAAAACTCCATGTTGCTGGGGTTCAGAGACTCCTGAGCCTGAGGGACATAATGTTTAATTTTAGAGCAGATAGATTTGTATTATGTGCCCTTTTAATTTATTCATTGAGTTTATTGATCATGTTTTTATATGATTCCATTACAATGTACACTTGCTCTGATATTGACAGATAACAGAGAGCTACTTTAAACTGTATTTGCCTGAATGAGAGGTGCAATAAAAATATAATGTTTTATTGACTGGCTGAATGACTGATATAGATTGAACAGGCATAAAAATCTGACACAGTGAAATAAATCATATTCTTTCAATATGTATTTTGCAACTACTAATTTCTTGACGAGTTTCTTGGTCAGGTCCCAGAAGTAACATGGATACCTTTTTTTCTGAAATAACACATTATATTAGGATACATAGGGGCACATTTACTAATGTGCTGCACCATCGCAAAACCCTGTTTTGGAGTTAAAAAACTACTGTTGAGATTTACTAAAGGGCGCAGGGCAAAATTTGCGGTGGAAAGGTGTGGACTATCTTAATTTTGCACCTGGCCTCATTGCACATGTATTTGTGGGAGTTGTCATATCAACACGCAAATTTGAGGGAGTATTTAAATGAAGCGCAAGGTGATTTAATAAGGTTTGCAGTTATCAGTCTCCTGCTAAATGTGCCAGGATTTAATGCCCCAAAAAAGCTTGTCTTAATTCATCTGCACCTGATATGATGGTGATCGTTGGTGCCAGGAGGAGACACGGCGAAAACCGAGGGCACGTGGCCAATGCTTCTCTCTGCCCATGACTTTATTTGGCATGACAGAAGAACAGATTATATGAATGTCAACGGTCTCACAGAGATCGGTGTTATGCTGAACTGGACATCAGCCGGCAGTTTTGTTTGTTTTTTTTAAAATTTCATTTGTTTATACAGTATATAGCCTACTACATGAATTTGTATCCGTAAAATAGGATACAATAGGACCCCTTACACCCGCAGTGGACATACAGATGGTGTCAGCCGATGATGACTTTTTTCTTTTCTGCGGAGGTTAGATTGGGATCTGGAGTTTTCCTCTCCTATCAGCTCTCTCTCGCTCTTGAAGCAAAATCTTCCGCATTGCCTGTTTTCTTCATTTTTTTCTATCCATATTTCTATATTTACAGTATTTCTTTTTGCTGTGCATAAAACGTAATTCAGTTCCCTCTTCTTTCCATTTCTCTCTCCCAGTTCAGGATACACAATATAGGAGGAAAACATCAATGAGATTATTAACAAAAAGAGTGCACAGATCCATAGAAATATTCCCTGGAATTGCAACACCATAACTCAATGGCATTTATAAAAAGTTGTGAACTGGGACACCTGTAGATTTTGTTAAAACAAAGTTATTCACATAATAAAACCCCAGAGTCTCCATCAGACCATCTTGATGGTTCTAGTGTTAATAAAATACACACATTGGTTAAATAATCAATTTGTTCATGAGTAGTCCTTTTTTAACCCTTTAAGGACCGCACCAAGAAAAAAAGCAATGGAAAAATTATTTTTTTGCTTTTTTTACTCACTTAGGATAGCAATAACAACAATCAACTGTTTTTCCAAAATCAGACCCCACAGTTTTTTAGATATAGGCCTCTTCCAAATGGTTAAGAGGTGTGTTCATAGTAAAAGTATTATATACCTTTAAATGCATACAAAAAACATTGAGAACAAGTCAAATAAATTGCTAATTTTCTTCAACAAATGAGTAGAATTTGCTCATGGGTTAGGGTTAGGGTTAGGGACTGCTCAAACACGCAGTGCCATCTAGAGGATTTTTTTAGCATAGCGCAACTAAACCAAGTGGCAGAGATGGCTCATTCAGGTTGAGTTAAGCTCAATGCATTATTCAATGAGATATTGTGACTCAAAGTGTGGTCGACCAAACGGTTGCGCAGAACCTTAAAGGGTTAAATTAGATACAAAGGCTTCATTTATACATGTTAAACAAAAAAAGTCTACCATGTTAAATGAAAACCTAAATTTTGAAATATAATGAACAAAAATAAACTATTTTAGTGGGGTTTGCACTTAAACAAAAACTTAAAAAAAAAAGCTTTATATATTATGTTTATCCGAACTGGCTGTGCCTGTGTTGATGACCCACTTCCTCATCAGCTGTGCCTGTGTGCAATTTTGTGGTGCTCTTGGTGGATGGGTGGGCATTATTGAAATGAAGCGACTGCATCTGTGTTCATAATTTTGCGTATTGTTAGATCACTAGCGAAAATTGGCCACTCCCTGAGGCGCGGTCTAATTTGTGCACTCGCTAATTTGCACTGCCTTAGTAAATCTGCCCCTTAAAGACTAAAGGTTGACTCACACTATTAAGTTTGTCCTGAACCTAAGCCAATTATGCTCCTTTTGGACAGCATGATCATTCTTTGCTATGCTTAACAAGCACTGATTCAGTTGGTTTTTGGACTGCCTGGAGAGTTAAGGTGCATTCAGACCAAACGCGAACGGGTCGCGCAAATCCATACAAAGTAAATGAAAAGAGAAGGGTACATGTGAAATTGCGCATTCGCGCGTCTGAGGCTAGCTAGCTGCTAGCTTTGAGATTCTGCCGTCACCGGAGTAAAAGTATCACCATTGCAGAGTAAACTAGTTTGAAAATGAGACTCACTCACCTGGAGACAGGAGGACCGGGAGCTCTTCAGCTGAATCGGAATTTCGGAGTTATTTACCCACGGGTTCCTGCCACGGACGTGCTAAACAAGGTTAACAAGCTAGCAACAGAAACACCCATCATCTTGTGAAGTTTTGGAGGAAGGGACAACTTTTTCAGGTGAGCCTTCCGTCGGATAATGTAAACTTAAGCATGATGTTATTTTAGGAATTTCCACAGCAGGTTGAACACAGCTGCAGAAGTTATAAAAGGCATCTTCGCCTGTTTGCATCTCACTCAGAAGGGGAATTCATGTCTGTCCACATGTTTACATTGAGTTATAACGTAATCGTGCCACACGAAAAATTCATCCGTTCATGTTTGGTGTGAATGCACCTTTAGACTTCACAGCACATGCACATGAACACTACGTATCTACAAGAGGTAGCAGTGCAGCCCAGCTGTGATAAAGACAATATGGATGTGGGGTGGCTGGGGTAGATGGAAGGGGGGACAACTGACCCTGATCAGATTGCTCCCCAACAGGGAAATCTACAACCTATGGCTCTGGAGCCAAATGCTGCTCTTTTACATGGAAAAAAAAATGTAGCAAATGTGCAAGAAAAAAATCAAATATATGTCAGAAAAGTTGCATATATAAGAATTTTTTTTTTATGTCTAATATTGACAGGCCTATTTATACTTATAACGCCACTGTTTTACCTTCATTTTAAGGTTTATATGTTTTGTAGCTCATGCAGATTTTTTGGGACAAAATGTGTTTAAAAATACTTCCTCCTTACTAGAGGCTGTCGGCCACTGTACTTAAATCTGTGACACAACAGTATGCATATTTGTAAAAGTTATCCTAGCTCTCTAACAATTTGTCATTCTTGCCTGTAAATCCAAAGGTGAGATCCGTGCTTCTCTGTCATCTACCGTCCATATGGGCCTTCCCCTCCCTTCAGGCAATCTGGGGTCTAAGACCTTCCCAGAGGTTAGGCCCCCAGTGAGACTGCTGTCTTTGTGGTGGAACAGGGATGAGCTAAATACTTGTTCCATCAGGCTGGCCGGCTTCTGGGAGAGTAGGTTAGTGGTGCTGCCTGATTGATCGGCCTAAAATAGAAATGAGCCAAACTCAAATTTTAAATATACTGTTACACAACAACAGCCCTTTTAACCTTTAAAGATATCTAAAATCTAGGCAAATCTCACAGTAGTAATTCTAATAAATACACCGATGCATATTTTAAACAGATATCACATCTGTTCAATAGAATGTTTATTTAAAAAAAAAACAACTGGTAACTATATGCTTATAAACTCACGCCTCAACGAACAGTTAAATAAAGATTAAAAGTGACACGATATGGATATAGAAAAATACTCTACCTGTTCGTTTTTTCTTTGTGAACCTTTGCCATCTTTATTCTTTGAGAACGACACGGACCAGTCTCTTGCGGAGTTGGAGATATTCAGCTGTTTGGAGTCAGAAACACTTTTTTCATCAGCCTGGCCTTTTGATGAATGACGAGATGATGCATCCTTCTTCCCTTCTTTCGATCCCTTAGAATCCACATGACCCTTGCTGGTTTCTGTTTGATCCCCAGCAGTGTTCCACCGGCTCCAGTCAAGGCTACTTGAACTGGTGCCTGGAAAAAGATGCCCAGATACAGACAGAGGCTGGGGCTCTGATGACTCTGAAGGAGTTACTGGGTGGCTCATAAAAGAAGAGACGCCACTGAGAGGCTCAAGCCATCTCCCACCGGTGACTTGTCCACCACTACTGATGGGTTGCTGGATCTTTTCGTCCAGTCGCTGCAAAGCGGAAAGTACCTGGGAAATCTCAGCCTTCACATCATTCAGTGACTCCAGCTGTCGTTCTATCTGGCTCATGCGCAGCAGGAGCTTGCAGACGCTGGCTTTAAGCCCATCGTCACTGCTTTCCAGTGAGTGGAACAGCCTTTGGAGTTGACCGAGGCGGCCACGTCTGGCCTCAGGGGTGTCTTGATTAATAGTGCCGTCGTTAGGGTGCAGAACTCCCGTAGAGCCACACATACTTATGTCATCCAAGAAACGAAAGATGGCACTGATATCATCTTCACCAAACTCAGGGTCATCTAATGAGGTCATGAAGGAGAGGCGATCGGCATGAACAAGACTGCGAAGTCGTCGGGGATCGGGTGGATCCGTCTGCGTTCCCTGAGCTTTGACTCCTTCAATGCCACTTGACAACCCACTGTCCCCACTTTCAGCTCCTGGGGACCTACCGAAATTACTGATAGCAGGGGTTGACCGTCTCGGAAGTTGTCCTCCTTGAGATTCCATCCCCATCCCAATGCTGTCCAGGCCTATTCTGTCTTCTAGACTGTGGCTCTTATTACTCCAGATGGACTTCTGTCCTTTTTTTGTCCTGGGGGGTTGAAGGTGTCGTGGAGATGACTCTGGGATGGACCCTGGTCCAAAATAGGTTGAATCCTGTAAGTCATCAAAGCTCTCATGCTTAGCCCGCTGTTCTGGGGACTGATGAATTGTTGTGGGTGACGGGTAAGGGTTCGGGATGATTTCAAAGCTGAGATTGTCGAATCCTTTCTGCCCTTTGTTGGGACTGGGAGACTCACTGCTGATCGTCACCTGTGGTAATAGAGGAGGCTGGTTATGGAAGTCCTTCTTAAAGATGTTTCTCTTTTGGTCAGCAGATGATCCCTGGTCAGCTTCAAACACATCCATGGGAGCAGAATCACCGCTTGACTCACTGTCTGTCTCTAGAGGCAGGTAGATATTCTTCATAACCTCATCAGGAATTGGAGTGGGAGGGTACAACAGTGTGGTGTGAGGCAGGTCGAAAGACACAGCTCTGGCTCTTATAGGAGGGGAGGCTACAAGTGAGATAGGATCCGGGGGAAGACTTCCTCGCTTGTGGGCAGAGTAATTTGATTTTGGAAACAGCAAGTGCTGGTCGATAGGCTGTCCGCTGGAGTCAGAGTGGGCACGTGCTCTTTCTCGGCCAGGGATGTTCAGTTGGTGGATTCCAGGCAGATTGGGGCCTGGAGACTGGTCAACAGGGAGGACCGTCTGAGCTCTCATTGGCTGGCGGTCATCAGAGGCCCCGCCCGTCATCTGAATGAGATTGAAGATAGTTACTATGTCAGCAGCGACACCTATGGGTGATAGCCCTTGGCCTCTGGTGGAAACCCGATCTCTGAACAGAGTGGCTGGGAAACAGGGGTCCCTACTTGCAGCAGCAAACAGCAAACTCCTGAGCTCAACAAGGTGCTCTAGGTCAAAGCGGGTACTGACCATGCGACAAAGATCCTGGAACGACAGCAACTGGCGCATACTGGCCAATTCCTCCAGGATCCTCAGAAGGACCCCAGGATATTCCTGCTGCAGGTTAGCCATTGTTGCTGTCCTGACAGGGAGAATAGAGCAGTTAGTAGGCAGACAAGACAGTTTCATTACCATAGAAATTGTTTAAACAAGACAAATATAACATCTATACATATGGTACAAAAAAGGATTGAGGAACTAAGGAATAAAAATGAAAGCATTGCCCATTATCAGGTGTAGTTAAAATGTCTAAGTTGACTATGTTCAATACAAAGAATGCTTTATTTCAGCATCAACAGTTCACCTGCCTAAATAAAACTACGCTTTAAAAAAACTATTGCATGATCAGGAAACAAATATGATCAGAAACATATTCAACATTTTTTTTGCCTTTTCAATAGCTGAACTATTAGAGATGTATTATCAATTGTGTATATAGTTACTAAGAAATCAATAAAAACATAACAGATGTTTATTATCCCCTACTTTTGGGTACAATGAGAACAATATTGTGTTTCCTAGTCAGCCTAATTTATTAGAATGAAATACTTTCTCATTTGGGATGAAAAAGTCCTTGAGTGGTTTCCTGTTGAGTGACCTTATTTTGGGGGACCTAAAATAACTGATCATCTGATCTGATGACGCTGTCACACTGTGCACATTTATCTCACTGGACATTTTTAATCCACTTATTTCTATTAGCAGCTTTGCTTTACTCATTAAATATGGGTTATATGGATAGGCATGCTGAGCAAATATCCTTACAAGCCACTGTTGACTTTGTAAAAAAAAAAAACTAAACTAAAATGTGTCATACATTTTCTTTAAAGGTTTACCTCTGTATGTGCACTGAGAGCTGGGACAACAACAATGTCATGACATCACTGGAAATGCAAAGGAAGTCTGTTGTCACTTACCTCAGCCTACTGAAAGAGAAATGCAGCCACACTTGTATCCATCAACCAAACCTCGAGTCACACTGACAATAAGAAGACCATTTTCCAAATAGGTCCGGGTCCGCTCTTACTATCACACATTCCTTCTTATGGGCTTCTCTGTTTGTAGCAACGACTAGCCCACAGCCACGGCAGGAGAGGAGAAAATTAGAAATCAGGTCATCTTCTCACAAGTCCCTGCAGTCCCCTAAGGGACCTCGAAACACATCCAAACGGTTTCCCCTCACTACAGATCTGCGACGACACTTGTAAAGTCAACACCACTCCCCCATTTTTAACTGACACACCGCAGAAGACGCACTCTTGGCAGGACACTGAGGATGTGTATGAGAGCAGGACCAGAAACATATTTTCTCAGGGTGCCATGACAATAATTGGCTGTGTGCATAGGTCGAGCATATACTAATAAAAGACGGATTAAAAATTGATGTTTGCTAATTGACACCCCTTCAATGCTAAGCTGACAGTAAACTATAAGCTCTAGTCTAAATTGCTGGCTAGATTGTTGTGCACACACAGCTGTCTGCCAGACTTGAGCCCACCCAGACTTTTCACCATTACTCTGCATTATCATCCATAAAGGGCTGTACTTAAAACCCCATTAGACCGAGAGAGAGGCAAGGCTTTCATCTCCTGAGTAGTAGCACTCTGGTACAATCAGAATGGACATCCCTAATTCATCCAATAACTCACTAAGAAAGCATCCATCATCCCATGTACTCAGGAATCAATACGGTGAATGAGCCATGGCATGAAAAGCAGTGTGGGTGTAGTCAATACTGCTTTACTGTCAGGCCTGCTGAGTGGCAGTTCTAATAGTCAAGTGAAAAACTGAAGAAAAAGTGACACAATCAAAAAAAAAAAAAAACTTTTAAAAACAAAATGTTTTTAATGGTTTTTAACATCATGCTACATAGTAACACACTGAGAAATGCTTTTAGAAATGTCTACAATCAGAACGGACTTCTTATTTCACTTTGAGCACATAACATGCAGTGCTGTGAAAAAGTATTTGCTCCCTTCCTGATTTCTTATATTTTTGCTCATCTGTCACACTTGAATGTTTCAGATCATCAAACAAATTTTAATATTAGACAATGATAACCTGAGTAAATACAAAATGTAGTTTTTAAGTGATGATTTCATTTATTAAAAGAAGAGCTATCCAAACCTACCTAACCGTATGTGAAAAAGTAATTGCCCTCTAAACCTTATAACTGGTTGTGCTACCCTTGGCGGCAACAACTGCAGTCAATCAAGTATTTTACATGCCTGTTGAGGAATTTTGGCCCACTCTTCTACGTAGAATTATTTTTTAGTTCAGTCACATTGGAGGGCTTGAGCTTGAGGTCATGAACCGAGGATTTTCCGGTGGAGAGCAGAATTCATGCTTCCATCAATTACCGACCTCAACCCTATTCAGCACCTTTGGGATGAGCTAGAAAGGAAACTGCGAGCCTGGCCATCCATTCCAAAGTCAATTTTTGACCTCACAAATGCTATTCTGGATGAATGGGCAAACACTTCCACAGAAACACTCCAAAATCTTGTTGAAAGCATTCCCTTAAGAGTGGAAGCCGCTACTGCTGCAAAGGGGGACCAACACCATATTAATGCCTATGATTGCAGAATGGGATGACATAAAAGTGATGTGTATGTGGCCCAGTACTTTTGTCCATATAGTATATGTACTCTAAAAAGAAGGTGAACTTCTGATAATATGAATAGACAGTACATGTTGTAGTGTAAGGATCTCAGTTGAAATTAGACTCCTGTTTTCTTTCCTTCTTTGGTTTTGATTTCTTCATTGGTGCTACTACAGTCGGAGTAAGTGAAGGGTTCAAGGCTGGATCCAATGCTGGATTCAGGGCCAGCAGGTCCAGTACCGGTGTACTCTGATCACCTGTAGGAGAGCAATTTATTTTATGTAAAAGACTTAAATAAAATTTACATCTTTTGGTTTAAATTTATGAGTTTAAAGCTGCACACCAGCATTGTCTTCTTCATCACTGGATTCTAGCTGTGGGCTGTGGATGGAAATCCGGGCCAGAAATGCAAGCTGAGTTATGAACTGTTCCTCTGCCTCCTAAAGGACACAGTTGCAAAAAGTTTACAGAAAATGACTAGATTGTAAAAATATTCATATACCGATAAAGATGTCTGAAACGACATCAGATATTAAGCAAACCAACCAGCAACTGTCCTTTAACCTTCTCCACTGTTTGATCTTGGGCTACCTTCCTCTGCTTTAGCTTCTCATAGATTTTCTCCTGATCCACATCACACTGCTCCAACATCTTCCTTTTGTGAAGTTCAACCCTGAAAATTAGAACACAGAGAAAACCAGTGCATTATGTTCATTGCTATAAACACAAAGAAAATGGTAAAATTACCAGCACTGCCTATGTTACAGTACCTCTGTTGAAACTCAGCAGAGGCAGGTTTCTTGGCCCAGTTCATCAGCTCCCTCTGCAAGACTCTGTCCAGCTGCGTGCTGGAGTCTGACTTCTCTCTTCCCTCTGAAGAGAACATCAGCAACAGTTACATTATGTGCCTTCAGATCAACACAAATGATTTCATTTCTAACACATCATGTAAGGCAAGGCAAGTTTATTTGTATAGCACATTTCATGAACAAGACAATTCCAAGTGCTTTACATAAAACAATAAAGAGAAGTAGAAACAAGCTAAAAGAGAATAAGACGGATAAAGTGCAACAAATAAAAGTTTCAGTGTATTGAGGGAGATTAACAATTGTTCTACTGCCTTAATGTGGCTGTTAAAGTTCAGGTCTGAGGCCAAAATCACACCCAGATTTCTGGCTTGGTTTTTGTTTTTTTTGCAACACCAATTGAAGCTCAGTGCTAACTTTGAGTCTTTCTTCTTTGGCTCCAAAAACTATTATTTCAGTTTTGTCTTTGTTTAACTGAAGAAAATTCTGGCACATCCATCCATCCATTTTCTTCCGCTTAATCCTTTTCAGGTCGCGGGGGGTGGGGTGGGGGGGGTGGAGCCTATCCCAGCACCTTTGGGCGAGAGGCAGGGTACACCCTGGACAGATCGCCAGTCCATCGCAGGGCCAACACAGAGAGACAGACAACCATTCACTCTCACATCCACTCTTTAATTTGATCAGTACATTTATTCAGGGTTTGAATTGGACCATAGTCTCCTGGTGAGACAGTTATGTAGATTTGTGTATCATCTGCATAATTATAATAATATATTTTCTGTTTTTTTATAATTTGAGCAAGAGGAAGCATATAGATGTTGAATAGCAAAGGTCTCAAAATGGAACCTTGGAGAACTTCACAGGTTATACAGTGGTGTGAGAAAGTGTTTTCCCCCTTCCTGATTTCTCATTTTTTGTATGTTTGTCACACTTAAATGTTTCAGATCATCAAACAAATTTAACTATTAGCCGAAGATAATATAAGTAAACACAAAATCCAGTTTTTAAATGAAGTTGTTGATTATTAAGGGTAAAAAAAAATCCAAACCTACATGGCCCTGCGTGAAAAAGTGATCCCCCCCATTAAAACTTAAATTAACTGTGGTTTATCACATCTTTGGAAAGCTGAGTTCAATTTCTCTAGCCACACCCAAGCTTGATTACTGCCACACCTATTCTCAATCAAGAAATCACTTAAAGAGGACCTGCCTGACAAAGTGAAGTACAACAAAAGATCCTCAAAAGCTAGACATCATGCTGCAATTCAAAGAAATTCAGGAACAAATGAGAAACAAAGTAACTGAGATCTCATCATCATCATAGCAGTCTGTTGTGGGTGACAATGACTGTTTCATTTAGGTCTGATCAGATTCCTCCACACAGCTCTGTCCTTAGCCTTCCGCTGCCAGGAACTCCTGTCTATATCCAACTTCTTCAAGTTTCTTTTTACAGTGTCTTTAAATCTGAGCCTTAGTCTACCCTGATTGCGTTTGCCCTCGCATAACTGAGTAGAGTAACTGCCGAGCAAGACGCTGGTGGTCCATCCTCTCAACATGTCTGAGCCATCTCAGGTTCATCTGTATTAGCATGTCCTCCATTGATGGTAGACCAGCTCGTTTCAACACTTCTATGTTGGTTATCTTGTCTTTCCATGAGATGTTCATTATGGCTTGAAGGTGTCTCATCATGTACGCGTGGAGTTTCTTCACCTGCACTCTAAAAGACAGTCCAAGTTTCAGCACTGTACAATACAGTAGCCAGTACTGTCGCTCTGTACACTTTGCATTTCACACGGATAAGATAAGATAAGATAAGATAAGCCTTTATTAGTCCCACAACGGGGAAATTCCAGGATTGCAACAGCACAGGGATAGCAACACTCAGAGCAACAATCAGAAGGCAAGAAAAAAAACAAGCAAGCAAGAGCAGCTAATAAACATATGTACGTATTACTATAAAATATATATATATACACACACACACAGACACACAGTGCAGAGCATTGTAGCTGGATGGAATAAATATATGAATATATGAACACACAGTGCAGAGCATTGTAGCTAGATGGAATAAATATGTAAATATATAAACACCCACAGTACGGAGCATTGCAGCTAGGTGGAATAAATATGCAAGTATATAAACACACACAGTGCGGAGCAATGTAGCTAGATGGAATAATATGTAGATATATAAATATATAAACACCCACAGTACGGAGCATTGTAGCTAGATGGAATAAATATGCAAATATATAAACACACACAGTGCAGAGCATTGTTGCTAGATGGAATGAAACAGCATAACCGTCTACTTAGTTATCCTACATGGTATGATTATGTGCCCATACATATTCTCACCCTCCATAGCGACCGGTATGTTCCTAGTTGTATGCCGGAGAGGACCATTGTGTAAGTCTATTGCATCTTTTGCATTCAAAAAACTATTAGTTTGTTACGTCTTTTTGCTATCTCTGCGAGCAGCCCTGCTTAGGTTGTACAGTCTGACAGCCGTTGGTAGGAAGGACCTACGAAACCTCTCGGTTGTGCACCTGGGATGATGTAGTCTGCTGCTAAATGAGCTCCTCAGTGCATTCAGTATGTCCTGCATAGGGTGGAACTCGGACTCCAGCAGAGATGACAGTTTAGCCACCGTCCTTCTCTCTCCTATCTCCTCCATCGGATCAAGGCGCTGCCCCAGGACAGAGCTAGCTTTCTTAATCAGTTTGTTCAGTCTCTTCCTATCGGCTGCAGTAATGCCACTGCCCCAGCAGACCACTCCAAAAGTGATGGCTGATGCCACCACCGTGTCATAGAATGACTTCAGCAGCGCCCCTTGTACACCAAAAGACCTGAGTCTCCTCAGCAGGAACAGCCTGCGCTGTCCCTTCTTGTAGAGTGCATCAGTATTGTGTGACCAGTCTAGTTTATTGTTCAGATGAATACCCAGGTACTTATAGGATGTCACCATCTCGATGTCTGTTCCCTGTATATTTACTGGTACTGTGAGGGGCTGCCCATGCCTGCGGCAGTCCACCACCAGCTCCTTAGTTTTCCTCGCGTTGATCTGGAGGCAGTTCCGATGGCACCAGTCCACGAAGTCCTGGATAAGCCCTCTGTACTCAGCTTCATCTCCATTGGAGATGAGGCCAACGATCGCAGAGTCATCAGAGAACTTCTGTAGATGGCAGTGTGTTGTGTTGTGTGAGAAGTCCGCAGTATAAAGAGTGAACAGGAAGGGAGCCAGCACCGTTCCCTGGGGGGCCCCCGTGCTACTGATGATCGTGTCGGACACACAGTCCCGGGTTCTCACAAACTGAGGCCGGTTCGTGAGGTAGTCCAGGATCCATGATGACAGGTGCTGGTCCACCCCTGCGCGCAGCAGCTTGTCCTTCAGGATCATCGGTTGGATGGTGTTGAAAGCACTGGAGAAGTCAAAGAACATGATCCTCACCATATTCCCGGGCTTCTCCAGGTGGGACAGAGAACGGTGAAGGAGGAAGATCACCGCATCCTCCACCCCAATGCCATGCTGGTAGGCGAACTGGAGTGGATCCATCGCTGGTTCCACCAGGGGGCGGAGGTGAGCAAGGAGCAGTCTCTCCAGGGTCTTCATCAAAGTCTCTCCAGGGTCTTCATCAAAGATAGACACGTCGATTGTTCCAGTCTCTCCCTCAAGTTTCCAAACACAGCGCTCGCTCTTCCCATTCTGAGAGATAGTTCATCCTCCAGCCTAGCATTCTCTGAAACAGTACTCCCTAGATACTTGAAAGTCTTGCACTTGACTAGTGGCTCTGTACCAATGCTGATCTCTTCTGGTAGTGATGCTGATAATTGGAACTTTGGTGGTTGACAAAGGCACTCTGTCTTCTTGATGTTGATTTGGAGGCTGAATTGGCTAGCTGCTCTTGCAAATTTCTCCACTAAAGATTGCATATCTTCCACACTGTGTGCAACTAGAGCACTGTCGTCGGCAAAGAGCATTTCTCTTACTACCTTTATCGATGTCTTACTCTTGGCTTTAAACTGTGCCACACTGAACAAGTCTGCTTCTTCCCTTGTTTGAATGTATACTCCTTCTGAAGTGTCTTTGAAGGCCACCTCAAGCATGGCTGCCAGATATAGCGAGAAGAGTGTAGGTGCCAGCACACACCCTTGTTTCACCCCGTTGCTTACTGAAAAGTCTTTAGATATTGAACCACTTATTGCCACGTTTGCTTACATACCTGTATGGAGTGCCTCAATCAGGCTGACAAACTTCTCTGTACAGCCATATTTCTTGAGTACCTGCCAAGGTCCTTGTCACGAAACAGTATCGAAGGCTTTACTGAAGTCTTTGAAGACTACATAAAGCGGCATGTTCTGTTCGATACACTTTTCTTGAACCTGTTTCAAGCAGAAAATCATGTCCATTGTGCTTCTTCCACTTCTAAAGCCACACTGGGTTTCCAGTAGTACATTCTGCGAGATGTGTTCATTGAGTCTGTTCAGTAGTACACGTGAGACAATCTTATCAACAGTGGCTAGCAGTGATATACCTCAGTAATTTCCACAATCTTTCCTGTCACCTTTCTTGAACAAAGGCACAATACTTGCATCCTTCCAGTCTTGAGTTACTTTCTGGGCATCCCATATCTTTTGGATGAGCTTGTGCAGCCAGTTGGTCAGCTGAACACCACCAAATTTCCACACTTCTGCTGGAATTCCATCCCTTCCTGGAGCTTTACCATCCTGTGTTGTCCTGATAGCTGCCATTAGTTCATCAAAATTTGGTGGTTCTTCCAGACTTGATACAGCTGGTCGCTGCACTAGAGCTTCTTTAGCCTCTTCCGTGAGATCTCCAGGGTTGTTTAGTAGTTGATCAAAGTGGTCTGCAAATCTGTCCAGGATCTTGTCTTTCTCCTGCAAAACCGTTTGACCATCCATAGCCTTTAGTTGGATCAATCCTCTTGGTTTAGGGCCGTAGGTTTCGCTCAAACCTGTGAAGAATGTTTTCGTGTCCTTCCTGTCTGCTGCAGTTTGAAGTTCCTCCGCTTTTTCATCCCACCAGTTGGACTTCATCTCTCTGGTGTACTTCTGTAGCTCACTCTGAGCCTTTGAGTATTTCTTCTTCTTCGACCTTGTGTTACACTGTAGGCTTTCCTGCCTAGCTGTATTCCTCGCTTCTAGTAGTTTCTTCAGGTGTTCATCATGGTCATCAAACCAATCTTGATGTTTCCTCTCAGGGTGGCCTAATACATCACTCGCAGTCTGATACACTGTATCCTTCAGTGTTGCCCATTTCTCTTCTATGTCATTCTCTGAGTTGTTGCTGTCCCAGTCTTTCAAGTTTTCATCCATTTCCTGTGTAAGTTCTTCCTGCTTCTTTTGACCTTTCAGTGCACTAGTGTTTAGCTTCCGTGACGGCTTCGCACCCACCCTGCAGTGCTGTTTTCGTCTACAAATCCTTAATCTAGATCTCAGCATAACATGATCAGTACCACAGTCCGCGCCTCTCATTGCTCTGGTGTCCAATACATCCCTTATGTCTCTCTGCCTGACTATGATGTAGTCTAATAAGTGCCAGTGCTTGGATCTTGGGTGCATCCATGTCTTCTTGTGTGTGTCCTTGTGCTTAAATAGAGTGTTGGTTATCACAAGGTTGTATTCTGAACACAGTGCAAGTAGAAGTTCTCCATTAGCATTGCACTTGCCTACTCCATGATTGCCTAGCACTCCTTTCCATTTCTCAGTGTCCGAACCAACTCTGGCATTAAAATCTCCCAACGAGTATCAGCCTGTCATCAGTCGGTACACGCCTGATAGTCTCACGTAAATAACTGTAGAACTCTTCCTTCACCTCCTCTGTGTTGGTCATTGTTGGGGTATATACACTGATGAGTGCGGCATACATCTTCTGCTGTAGCGGGAGTCTCATAGTCATTATCCTGTCGTTGATTGGCACTGATTCCTCATCAACCATTGCTGCTATCTCCTTTCTAACTGCAAAGCCCACTCCTGCTTCTCTCCTTTCTTGAGTTGATCTCCCACTCCAAAAGAGGATGTACCCATGGTCTTCCAAGCTGTAATATCCAGGCAATCTTGAGTCACTAAGCACAGCAATGTCTACATTGTACCTGTTCATTTCCAGGGCCACAAGCGCGGTCTGTCTTTCTGGGCGCTGTGATGTTGTTCTGTCCAACAGAGTGCGTACATTCCATTCTGCTACACACAAAACTGCTGTTTTCCTCTTCTTTTGTCTTCCTGCTCCTAGCTTACTTTTCGCTGCCTGTCGGAGTGTGAACAGATCAGCATGGACCTTGTAAGCCCGGGTGACGTCCGAGCCGGTATGAGTTGTTTTCTGATTGACCATTTCATGAAACTGCTTGCAAAGTATTTCAGTATTGCTAGCTTTTGCTGGACAAGCAGCATATTCTTGGCAGATAAAGGTATTATCAGTGGCAAGGACAAGCCAAGACAAACTGACTCCAGTGTCTGTTGCAGTGACTGACCAGATGATAGGTTTGTTTATCTCTGCTCTTTGTGTAGTGCATGTCACATTGCACCGACTGGCACAGTCAACCACAGACCTTGCGACAGATGTGTTTATCTGCCAGGATGTCCAGTCTCACTCCGTGTAACTGGGAGTGGTCCACCACAGACCTGTGGCAGATATTGTTTTAAGTTCTGCCAGGATCCCCTGTTTCACCCTCCACACCCTCGGAAGGACGGGGATGCCGGATGAGTCGCCGACGGCCCGACCCATGAGACAGGTAGTACCGGTTTTCATGGTTATCCGGAAGCAAGCAAGCCAATGCCTGACTTGACAAAAAAAAAGGGGGGGGGGTGTAAGTCTCAGTTAAAAGCTGCCAAATTCTGACCAAAAAAGTGGAATTTTATGGGTAAGAAGCTATAACTTTAGCAAAAAGAGAAAAAAGGTGTAAATTTCCAACTGTTTACAACCTAAAATGCTGCAAATATAAGATTTGAGTAAAATGCTGCAAGTTTAAGCTTTTTTTTTAAACTGCAAATTCAAGAGTAAGAAAAGTTCTAAATTCATGAGGAAAAAGCAGCAAAATTATGAATAATAAAAAGCTGCAAATTTTCAAGTAAGAAGCTGCACATTTCTGAGTAAAATGGCTGTAACTCTGCAGGAAAATCCAGCAAATTTATGAGAAAAATCCTCACATTTACAAAAGAATGTTTCTAATTTACATGAAAAAGGATGTGATAAATTGGCATGTGCTGGCCATTTTTTTAAATGACAACCGTGAGGAGGAACTAAAGGGTGGCGTTCAGAGGTGTTAAATCCTGCAGATCTGCAATAATCAGTGTTTTGGGGTTGTATATATGTATACTTGCCTCCATTAAAAACGCACGGGTCAGATTTCTGGGCATAACCAGGGATACATTTATTTGTTTTATTCCAGGAAATACATTATTGAAGAAGGACTTACTAACCCCAAGTGAATTAATTTTGAACAAATTTGGATCAATTTAAGACGTTTATTTAGTGCATTGCATACAACCACTCGAAATTCAGAAGTGTCATGAGTCAATACTGGGTGTGTCCACCTCTGGAATTCACACAAGCAGTGCATCGACGACGCATGGAGCTGACGAGCCTCATGATCCTGTCCTGAGGGATCCTCTCCCACTCCTCCTGTACGGCCTGGACGAGTTCATGCTGCGTACGTGGAGCTGGTTGACGTTGGGCAATAGCTGTCTTAAGCTGGTCCCAAAGATGCTCAATGGGCGACAAATCAGGGGAGTAAGCATTCCAGTCATTTTGGTGCCCTCTCCTGTGTTGTGTAGCCCAACGTAGGCGGTTTTGACGGGCAGCACGTGTCAAAATAGGCCCTCGATAAGGGATGTGTGCATGCATCTCTCTCGCATGCAGATGGCGCCGGATGGTATTGGCACTCACTCGCACCCTTCTCCTACCCCTTGTCTCACGTGCTGTCTGTGAAGCTGTACAAAATCTGTCCCTTGTGTGCTGTAACCAGATGTAGCGATCTTGTGCTTCCGTCGTAACTCTGGGCTGTCCTGGGCGTGGTCGGTCGGCAACACTGCCTGTCTCGTTCTCTCTGACACCCAGACGACTGATTGTTGTGCGATGACAGCGCATTTGCCGGGCAACTGCACTATGACTGAGACCCGCCCTTAACATGCCAATGGCACGTTCTCTCTGCTGCGTCGTGAGTCTCGGCATTTCGAGCTGGATGAAACCTTTTGGTGTTTTTTATCCTGGCCTTATATAGGCTATTCACCACAACTCAAAATTTCAGTCAAGCATGACTCTGAGTATGGGATTCTGCTCAACACTCAAATTTTAAGGTGTGGCCTGTACACAGAATTCTGTACTTAGAAAGAAAAACAAAACACCCTAGCAATCAGACCTCCCATTTCTAAATCAAAATATACAAAATAAAAATTGGGAATACCATTAATGCACATTGTACCATATGTGTATGGGGGGTGCGTTTCTAATGGAGGCAAGTATATTATTGTTTTAGTTTAGGAGCACAGCTGTGATTTTTAACTTGTATAAAGGCTCTTAGTTTATTTGGTGGTAGAATAATCCACCATGCCGTGTGGGCTGTGTGGCAGTCCACCCACCAGTCAATAGAGATCTATCCGTCTGGAAAAGGTTATAAAGCTATTTCTAAAGCTTTGGGACTACAGCGAGCCACAGTGAGAGCCATTATCCACAAATGGTGAAAACATGGAACAGTGGTGAACCTTCCCAGGAGTGGCCGGCTGACCAAAATTACCCCAAGAGCGCAGCAACGACTCATCCAAGAGGTCACAAAAGACACCACAACAACATCCAAAGAACTGCAGGCCTCACTCGCCTCAGTTAAGGTCAGTGTTCATGACCTTAACCAAAAGAAACAGACTGGGAAAAAATGGCCAGCATGGCAGAGTTCCAAGACGAAAACCAGTGCTGAACAAAAAGAACATAAAGGCTTGTCTCAGTTTTGCCAGAAACATCTTGATGATCCCCAAGACTTTTGGGAAAATACTCTGTGGACTGACAAAAGTTGAACTTTTTGGAAGGTGTGTGTCCCATTACAGCTGGTGTAAAAGTAACACAGCATTTCAAGAAAGGAACATCATACCAACAGTAAAATATGGTGGTGGTGATAGTGTGATGGTCTGGGGCTGTTTTGCTGCTTCAGGACCTGGAAGACTTGTTGTGGTAAATGGAACCACGAATTCTGCCATCTACCAAAAAATCCTGAAGGAGAATGTTTGGCCATCTGTTCGTGACCTCAAGCTGAAGCGCACTTGGGTTCTGCAGCAGGACAATGATCCAAAACACACCAACAAGTCCACCTCTGAATGGCTTAAGAAAAACAAAATGAAAACTTTGGAGTGGCCTAGTCAAAGTCCTGACCTGAATCCGATTGAGATGCTGTTGCATGACCTTAAAAAGGCGGTTCATGCTCAAAAACCCTCCATCCATCCATATTCTACCGCTTTTCTAGAGGTCCGGGTCGCGGAGGCAGCAGTTCAAGCAGAGAAGCCCAGACTTTCCTCTCCCCAGCCACCTGCTTCAGCTCTTCAGAGAGGATTAACAAGGCGTTCCCAGATCAGCTGGGAGACATAGTCTCTCCAGCGAGTCCTGGGTCTGCCCTGGGGTCTCCTCCCAGTGGGACATGCCTGAAACACCTCAAGTGGGAGGCATCCAGGAAGCATCCTGATCAGATGCCCATACCACCTCAACTGGCTCCTTTCAATGTGGAGGAGCAGCGGTTCTACTCTGAGCCTCTCCCGGATGACTAAGCTCCTCACCCTATCTCAGAGGGTGAGTCCAGTGATCCTACAGAAAAAGTTCATTTCAGCAGCTTATATCCGCGATCTCGTTCTTTCAGTCATTACCCAAAGCTCGTGACTATAGGTGAGAGTAGGAACATAGATTGATTGGTAAATCGACAGCTCCCTCTTTACCACAACAGACCGGTACAACGTCCGCATCAATGCAGATGCTGCTCCGATCCATCTGTCAATCTCTCGCTCCATTCTCCCCTCACTCATGAATAAGACCCCAAGATACTTAAACTCCTCCACTTGGGGCAGGAGCTTGTCCCCAACCCAAAGAGGACAATCCACCTTTTTCCAGCTGAGGACCACGGACTCGGACTTGGAGGTGCTGATTCTCATCCCAGCTGCTTCACCTCAACGGCAAACCGTCCCAGCAAGAACTATAGGTCATTGCTGGATGAAGCCAGCAGGACAACATCATCTGCAAACAACACAGATGAGATCCTGTGGTCACCAAGCATGACACCCTTCGTTCCCTGGCTGTGCCTAGAAATCCTGTCCATAAAAATTATGAACAGGATTGGTGACAAAGGGCAGCCCTGGCGGAGTCCAACTCTCACTGGGAATGAGTCCAATCGAGTGTTGGCAATACGAACCAAACTCTCACAACGGTCGTACAGAGACCGAATAGCTCGTAACAACAAGCCCAATACCCCATACTCTGGAAGCACTCCCTACAAAAAGCCATGAGGGATGTGGTGGAATGCCTTCTCCAAGTCCACAAAACACATGTAAACTGGTCATGCAAACTCCCACAAACCCTCAAGGATTCTCAAGAGGGTAAAGAGCTGGTCCGATGTGCCACGGCCAGGACGAAAACCACATTGCTCCTCCTGAATCCGAGGTTCGACCAACGGCTGGACTCTCCTCTCCAATACCTTGGCATAGACCTTCCCAGGGAGGCTGAGGAGTGTGATCCCTCTAAAGTTGAAGCACACCCTCTGGTCCCCTTTTCTGAAGAGAGGAACCACCACCCCGGTTTGCCATGCCAAAGGCACTGCCCCCGACTTCCACGCAATGTTGTAGAGGAGTGTCAACCATGACAGCCCTACAATATCCAGGGCCTTGAGGTACTCAGAGCGAATCTCATCCACCCCTGGGGCCCGGCCACCAAAGAGATTTTTAACCACCTTTGCGACCTCAGTCCCTGTGATAGGTGAGTTGTCCCCCTCGTCCACAAGCCCTGCTTCCTCTGTGAAAGGCGTATCAGTAGGGATGAGGAGATCCTTGAAGTATTCCTTCCACCGCCCAACGATATCCCCAGTCGAAGTCAACAGCGTCCTATCCGCACCATACACAGTGTGGACAGGGAGCTGCTTTTAGGAAGCTTGGGATCAGTCTGCCAAGGTCTCCGCCTTTGACCGCCACCTGAGGGGCGGACCCATGTAACTCCTTCGGGCTGAGCCCAGCCGGGTCCCATGGGTGGAAACCTGGCCACCAGACGCTAGCCATCAAGCCCCTCCCCCCTGGCCTGGCTCCAGGGTGGGGCCCCGGTAACCCCATACCAGTCGGGGTACACTGAATCCTTGTTCTAGTATTTATCATGAAAGTCTGTTGAATCGTTCTTAGTCTGGCCCTTCACCCAGGACCAGTTTGTCTTGGGTGACCCTACCAGAGGCAAACTGCCCTGGACAACATAGCTCCTGGGATCACTGGGGCATGCAAACCCCCCACTACGATAAGGTGACGATCCATGAGGGACCCCATGAAAACCCTCCAATGTGGATGAATTACAACAATTCTGCAAAGATGAGTGGGCGAAAATTCCTCCACAGCGCTGTAAACGACTCATTGCCAGTTATCGCAAATGCCTGATTGCAGTTGTTGTTGCTAAGGGTGGCCCAACTAGTTATTAGGTTTAGGGGGCAATCACTTTTTCACACAGGGCCATGTAGGTTTGGATTTTTTTTCCCCTTAATAACAAACACCTTCACTTAAAAACTGCATTTTGTGTTTACTTGTGTTATCTTTGTCTAATATTTAAATTTGTTTGATGATTTGAAACTTTTACATGTGACATACAAAAAATGAGAAATCAGGAAGGGGACAAACACTTTTTCACACCACTGTATTTGTTTGCTCCGATTTGTAGTTACCTACTGACACAAAATAGTCCATGTCTTTTAAATAGGACTCAAACCAGCTAAGTGCTGTGCCAGAAAGTCCCACCTAGTTTTTCAGCTAGTTTCATAAGATGTTATGGTCGACCGTGTTGAATGCAGCACTGAGGTCCAGTAGGATCAAGAGTGAAATGTTGCCACTAACTGTATTGGAGCGGACATCATTAAGGACCTTAACTAGAGATGTCTCAGTGCTGTGGTGTGGCTGAAAACCTGACTGGATCACATCAAAACAGTTATTTAGTGTTAGGAAGTTGTACAGTTGATGAAAGACAGCTTTTTCTATTATTTTACTAAGAAAGGGGAGGTCTGAAATGGGCCTATAGCTGTTCATACTGTAAGTGATGTGTATAGGTTGCTCTTTTTAGCAGTGGCTTGATAACAGCTGTTTTCAGGTACTGATGGAAAGCACCTGAGGAGAAACATATTTATGATCTGTAATAGATCTGAGGCCATGCAATGTGAAACATTTTTAGAAAACTGTTGAGAGACTATCAAGGCAGTAGGTAGTGAATCAGGTGGTGTATGACGTCCTCCAAGTTTTTATGATTGGAAAAAATTGTGCCATGGTGACATAACGCACGGCTCAGGAGACACACACGCAGGCTCAGGGTAGATTTAATAGCTTTATTAACAACAGGGATGTGTGACTGCGTGTCTGTAGAATAAGGATGTATTGGTGGTGGCGTCTGCGTCAGGCACGGGGGCAGGAAGCCGTTCAGCCGGACAACCCTATGGGAGGAAGCAGAGGGAGAAGGGTAACGGGCACCACACCAATACAGAGGATAATAACGGTTTTGCTGGCTTACTTGGTTAGGACAGGTGGCTGGCATTGACAAGGGCGGAGCCCGGGAGACAGCGACCTGGAGTGCCTGTAGCAGCAGCGAGGAGGCAGCAGCGAGATGGGGAGGTCCGCCGCCGGGGAATCCACCTGTGCACAGGGGAGAAGGCTGGAGGAAAGGAGGTAAGGGGAGCTTACCCAGATTATCTTGCTCGTAGGCGAGAGTTCCGTTGTAGCAAGAGATGCTGAAGTAGAGAGACGGCTTCAGGCCGAAGCCCAGGGCAGAGTGGGTTAAATACCTCGCCGCTGACGAGATGCAGGTGTGCGCGCAGCTGGCGCCGCTGATGAGCAGCGAGTCATGACAGTACTCCCCCCTCTAGCAGCGCCTCCTGGTGATGGTTTCTCTGGGTGCGCTCGATGGAACTCGGCGATGAGAGACCGGTCCAACACAAACGAGGAACGCATCCATTGTCTCCATTTGGGTCATAGCCCTCCCAGTCCACCAAATACTGCAACCCGCGACCCCGGCGCCGGGAGTCCAAGATGTCGTCCAGGCTGGGTGGCCACCAATCATCCGGGGAGCGGGATGCGCTGCAGGTGGAGGGCAGAGGGGGTCAGAGACCACCGGTTTAACCTTGGAGACGTGGAAGGTGGGATGGATGCGGAGGGAGGAGGGAATAGCCACACGCACAGCCACCAGGTTGATGATCTTGGTAATGGGAAATGGGCCGATGAACCGTTGGGCCAGCTTCCTCCTCTCACCCTTTAAGTTCACGTCCTGTGTGGACACCCAGACTTGTTGTCCCACCTGGTAGGCAGGGGCAGGTCTCCTGTGCCGGTCCGCCGTGGATTTGTTGCGCTCCGCCGTGCGTAAAAGCGCATTGCGCGCCGTGGTCCAACAGGAGCGGCACCGCCTGAGGTGCGCCTGGGCTGAGGGGACAGCCAATGCCCTCCTGCGCGGGGAATAGAGGTGGATCGTAACCCAGGGATGCCTTGAAGGGAGACATCCCGGTGGCAGAAGAGCGGGAGGTGTTGTGGGCGTACTCCACCCAGGCGAGGTGTGAGCTCCAGGACGCGGGCTTAGATGTGGTGACGCAGCGGAGCGCAGCCTCCAGCTCCTGATTGGTCCGCTCACACTGCCCGTTGGATTGGGGATGATGGCCGGAGGTGAGGCTTACTTTGGCTCCCAGGGCGTTGCAAAAGGATCTCCAGACGTCCGAAGAGAACTGGGGACCACGATCGGAGACCACGTCGACCGGTATTCCGTGCAGTCTGACCACGTGCTGGATGAGGAGGTCCGCCGTCTCCAAGGCTGAGGGGAGTCCACGTAGGGGCACAAAGTGGGCGGCCTTGGAGAAACGGTCAACGATGGTCAGAACTGTGTCGAAGTTGTTGGAGACAGGGAGGCCGGTGACAAAGTCTAGGGCGATGTGCGACCAGGGCCTGCCAGGGACGGGCAGGGGCTGGAGCAGACCCGCAGGGGGAGCGTTACCTGACTTACTGGTGGCGCAGACGGGGCAGGCCCGGGCGTAGCGGGCGGCATCCTTCCGCAGACCTGGCCACCAAAAGGACCGCTGGAGGAGGTCGATCATCCGGGAAGCTCCAGGATGGCAGGTGAGCTTAGAGGTATGGAGCCAGTGGATAACGTCCCCCCGGACAGCAGATGGCACGAAGAGCCTCCCCTCCGGTCCGCCGCCAGGGTCCGGTTCCCACTCCTGCACCCTCCGGATCTTGTCCTCAATGTCCCAGGAAACAGCCCCCACGACGCACGACCTGGGCAGGATGGTGTGAACAGCATCTTCCGAGGCCACCGGGGCGAATTGCCTGGAGAGGGCGTCGGGTAGGCCGTTCTTGGAGCCAGGCCTGTAGGTGATGTTGAATTTAAACCTTGCGAAGAACAGGGACCAGCGCGCCTGGTGGGCGTTCAGACGCTTGGCAGATCTTAGATACTCCAAGTTCTTGTGGTCAGTAAGAACCACGAATGGCAAGGCGGCCCCCTCCAGCCAGTGGCGCCACTCCTGAAGCGCGAGCTTGATGGCCAGAAGCTCTCTGTCCCCCACGTCATAATTACGCTCCGCCGGGGACAAGCGCCGAGAGAAGAAGGCGCAGGGTCGCTTGGCTCCGTTGACAGGAGACCGCTGGGACAGCACCGCCTCCACCCCCGTGTCCGAAGCGTCCACCTCCACAATGCACTGCAGTGCGGGATCGACCTGGCTGAGGACCCGGGAGGAGGAAAACTCTGTCTTCAGCGCCTGGAAGGCCGTTGTGGCCTCTTCAGTCCATCGGAACGGGGTCTTAGGGGAGGTGAGGCGGGTCAGAGGACCGACGATGGCTCCAAAGTTAGGGACGAAGCGGCGGTAGAAATTGGCGAACCCAACGAACTGCTGAACCTGTTTCCTGGAGGTTGGTGTGGGCCAATCCACCACCGCTTTGACCTTCGCTGGGTCCGGAAGCACCTGGTCATGGGAGATGACGAACCCCAGGAAGGAAGTGGTCTTGGCGTAGAACTCACACTTCTCCGCCTTGACATATAGTCGATTCTCCAGCAGCCTCTGCAAGACCCGCCTCACGTGGACCCGGTGCTCATCCCTGGACCTGGAGAAGATGAGGATATCGTCCAGGTAAACGAACACGAACAGGCCGATAAAATCCCGGAGGACATCATTAATGAGGCGCTGAAAGACGGCTGGAGCATTGGTCAACCCAAACGGCATAACAAGATATTCAAAATGACCGTTAGGGGTACGGAAGGTAGTCTTCCATTCATCTCCCTCCCGGATCCGGACGAGGTGGTATGCGCTGCGGAGATCCAGCTTGGTAAACCAGGTCGCCCCGTGGAGGGAGTGGAAGGCGGTGTCCATCAGGGGCAGGGTGTAATGGTCCTTCTCCGTGATGTCATTGAGAGCTCGGTAATCTATGCAAGGACGAAGGGACCCGTCCTTTTTACCCACGAAGAAGAACCCTGCGCCTAATGGTGAGGAAGATGGTCGGATAATCCCAGCGCTGAGCGACTCCTTCAAGTAGGTGTTCATTGCCTCCTTCTCCGGCGCTGACAGACTGTAGAGGCGTCCCGAGGGTAGGGGTGCCCCCTGGCGGATGTTGATGGCACAGTCGTAGGGCCGGTGAGGAGGAAGAGACATTGCCTTGGACTTGCTGAAGACCGTACCCAGGTCGTGGAACTCTGAGGGCACCAGGGTGAGATCCGGAGGCGCGGCGTCCTTAGCTGTGGGGGACAAGGACGGGGCGCAGGCAGCGGATTGGAGACAGGTGCCCATACAAAAGGTGCTCCAAGCAGACACTTTACCGGTCTTCCAGTCCAAGACGGGGTTGTGGAGGCGGAGCCAAGGGTATCCGAGAATGACAGGTGAAACCGAGGTGGGCAGAACGTAGAAGGAGATATCCTCCCGGTGGTTTCCTGAGATGATTACCGGGACAGGGGATGTTCGGTGGGTCACTTTTCCCAGAGAGACACGGGAGAGATTAACTAGGGCGAGAGGAGGATCGAGAGGGTGACAACGGATGCCCAATCGGGTTGCCAGGCTCTGTGAAATGAAGCTACCCTCTGCGCCTGAATCCACCAGTGCATGAGTGAGATGCCCTGTGAGATTGTGACAGAAGCGGATGGGCAGCGTCAAATGTGTGAGGGGATTTAACCGATTAGCGTCCGCAAGGCCCCCTACAGTGACTCGCGGACCTCCCCGTTTGGCTTCTCCGGACAATGCTCCACCGTGTGCTGGCTGCCCCCGCAATACATGCAAAGGCCCTGCTCACGGCGGCGTTGTTTTTCTGCCAGGGGGAGCTTTGTCCGGCCCGTCACCATTGGCTCCGACTCCTCGGAGACCTCCGGCGGCGGTAACGCCAGGTGGCGAGCTTGGGGCAGGCGCGCCGAGGCACCCCGCGAGCGAGAAGAGGACTTCCGCTCCGAGGCGCGCTCGCGTAGCCTGTTATCCAAGCTAATAGCGAGGGAGATCAGCTCCGCTAGAGTCTCCGGGATATCTCGGCCAGCGAGCTCATCCCTCAGACTTGAGTTGAGGCTGCGGAGGAAGATGCCGCAGAGCGCACGCTCTTCCCAGCCAACTTCCTCCGCAGTAACCCAGAAGTCGATCGCGTATTCGGCCGCCGATCGGCTCCCCTGTTGGAGGCCGAGAAGGCGGTCGACCTGGACACTGTCCAAACGCGAGTGATCGAACACTTCCAGGAATTGTCGCACGAACTGGCCATAGGTGAGGGTGGCGTAGCTGGGCTTCGCCATTACAGCGTAAGCCCAGGTTAGCGCTCGACCCTCCAAGAGTTACCTACATAGCCAATCCGACTGTGGTCTGAGGGGAAGTCTCCGGGAACGCAATGGAACACGGACTCACACTGCATGATAAAACCCCGAGCTCCACCAAGCTTGCCGCAAAAGCGAGAGCAGGAATGGGGATTGGTGTGAGCCGTGCCGGCACACCCGGAGCAGGCTGGACAGCCGCCGGAGCAGCGGAGGCTGCGCCACCCAGACGAACCGAGGGGAACGGCTGCTGGGGGTCCAGGCGGTCTAATCGGTTAGTTATCACTGTTAATTGGTTCAGTATCACCTGTTGTTGGTGGGCTATTAGATCCACCCGAGCCTCGAGGGTGGAAAGACGGCGTACGAGCCCGCTGTCTGCCGAGCCGCTCTGCTGAAGCCGTACTGACATAACGCACGGCTCAGGAGACACACACGCAGGCTCAGGGTAGATTTAATAGCTTTATTAACAACAGGGATGTGTGACTGCGTGTCTGTAGAATAAGGATGTATTGGTGGTGGCGTCTACGTCAGGCACGGGGGCAGGAAGCCGTTCAGCCGGACAACCCTATGGGAGGAAGCAGAGGGAGAAGGGTAACGGGCACCACACCAATACAGAGGATAATAACGGTTTTGCTGGCTTACTTGGTTAGGACAGGTGGCTGGCGTCGACAAGGGCGGAGCCCGGGAGACAGCGACCTGGAGTGCCTGTAGCAGCAGCGAGGAGGCAGCGGCAAGATGGGGAGGTCCGCCGCCGGGGAATCCACCTGTGCACAGGGGAGAAGGCTGGAGGAAAGGAGGTAAGGGGAGCTTACCCAGATTATCTTGCTCGTAGGCGAGAGTTCCGTTGTAGCAAGAGATGCCGAAGTAGAGAGATGGCTTCAGGCCGAAGCCCAGGGCAGAGTGGGTTAAATACCTCGCCGCTGACGAGATGCAGGTGTGCGCGCAGCTGGCGCCGCTGATGAGCGGCGAGTCACGACAAATGGTGTTTACGTCTTCTCTAAATGCACAACTCTAAATATAAATGTTGTCATTTTACATATTGTACCAAAGCTGTCTTAAAAGCAATATAGCCTGCAGTCCCAAAGCCAAGTCAAAATTAGATGGATACAAAAATTCCAACAAATTACAAAAGGGAATGGACAAAAAAGCATAGATGTTTAAAATTAAATAAAAACAAAATACAACAATTTTCAAATTATGAAATCTTTCTTTTTTTTAAAACAGTATGAAGACAACATATTAAAAGTCTGTTTTTGATAAATATGTGCTTATTACAAATTTGACAGCATTAAGACATGTACCCTTGTTGACAAAAAAGTTGTCAACTTCTTGCTGTCAACCCTGCAGGAATTTTTAAACAATTACTGATATAGTATCAGCTCTCCAGCTTAGTCATACAGTATAATCTTGGTTCATTATGTGCTAAATTTTCAGTGAATGACTGATATGGACTCAGAGGCAGGTTATTTTAGTGGTAGGACTATTACTACACACTCATTAAGATAATGCATACGGAATGTTGCATGGTTTTGTTAAAATAAATGCGCAGATGATGGCAGGATATACTAAATTCTAGGTGCACATTATTTGCTAGAGTAACAACGCTGGACTAGCTCATTACGACCTAAGAGATGTGACAACCGTGATGCAGAACCATCCAAGGATCACTGTGTGCAAGTCTGGGGAGCATCCAGGCAATTGCCAAAGAGGGATAGCAACTCTCATGAATTGTAGAGAGATGGAAAGAAATACAGATGACTGATTCAGCTCTAGCATGTACTCATTTCACCTTTACAGAACTTAAAAAGAACAAGAAACAAGAGCAGTCTGAGGCGAGTGCAATATCCCCTGTCTCTGTTTTCTCTGAAGAGCCCAAAACGTCACTGAAGGAGAGCAATTTTCAACTTTTCCATATAATTACTGAGGCAGCACCAAATTATCATAAGCCTATCATTCATAAATATACAACAAAAATAGTTGTAAACACCCCATATTTGTAGGTGAGGATCCCAAGGTGAGCCTGAGTAGCAAGTTTGGTGATCCTAGCTTTACTCATTCTATAGTAATATGGCAAATGGAATGCTAACCTTGACTTTTGACCTGTTGACCCCAAACCCATAGTCAGAGGTCAGGGTGCAAGCTGTCCAAGATTTGTCTTAGAGACAACTCTGGCATAGATTTGAAAAGCCTACATCATTTCTTTCAGTAGTTATCACATTTACAAGATTTGGGGAAAACTGACCTTAGACCTTAACCTCAAGATCTACAACTAAAAACCATCTGATCGGACTTCCGGTTATGGCGGCCACATAGGAAGACGTGTTTCACACTGCTCTGCTCCTAAAAATAAAAAGTTTACTAAAACTCTCTTAATTGGAACAAAAACCCATCCCAGCGTTTTGGTGCGGATATGGTAAAGACCAAGGTTGGAAAATTAGGTGGAGGAAAAGGCAACTCGACAAAACAGCCCAAGCTAACAGACTTCCACGCTTGAGGTGAGGCAGGGAAAACTCCAGAGACAATGGCGGAGGATGGAGCCAGCGGCGGAGCGGGAACTGCTGAAGAGGGGACAAACACAGTGCTCACTGCCATCAACTCCATGAGAACAGAGTTTTCGTCTAAATTTGATGGGATTATAGCAGCGATAGAAGGAATGAGAAAGGAAAGAACCGATTGTATGGAGCAAGTATCGCAGGCGGAGCTCCGAATTTCAAGCGCTGAAGATGACGTCACCAGCCTACAATCTAAGTTGCAAACATTGGAATTAAAATGGAAACGTCTGGAAGATAACGTCCTGGACTTGGAATCCCACTCACGACGGAATAATTTGAGGCTGGTGGGCCTCCCAGAGGGAGCGGAGGGACGGGACCCGTGTTCCTTTTTGGAAAAGTGGATTCCAGAAGCGCTGAATAACGCGGATCTGCAAGTCATCGGTCGTTTTAGAGAGAGCTCACCGAATTGGCCCACCGAGAGATAATAAGACACCACCGAGGACGCTGATTATGAAGTTCCTCAACTACAGAGACAAGATGACGGTCACCAATGCGGTGCGAGCTAAAGGGGAAATTAAATACCAGGATCAACAGGTGCGGTTCTACCCAGATTTGGCCACAGGAATTCAACAATTAAGGAGGCAGTTCGACCCCGCCCGCAAAGAGCTGCGCAACCTAGGGATTCGTCACGGAGTAATTCATCCGGCAAGTCTGCTGGTCACATACAAGGGGAAAACCCACACCTTCAAGACCCCTCAAGAGGCGCAGGAGCTCATTAAGCAGATCCAAAAGGAAACTGGTGGAAGCTAAGCATGAACATGACAAAGGTAGAACATTTAAGCATTTGTACAGACATCTGATTGATCTAAAACATATAACATGTCTACAAAAAACAGAAAAAAAAGCTATTATGTACAAAGTTGCTATAAAACTTTGAAGTTATGTTGAAAAAACTACAGAACAGAGTTAATGTTATAAGAATAGTAGTAGAGTCAGGGTGATTGAGAGGAGAAAGAGAGAGTGGTTTGACTGATCCTTGCAGGTGTGGAACAGTCACTAGCTATAACGGGAGACGGAATTTTTTGATTTTGGGGGGATTACCACAAATGCGGGGAAAGGGAATTTGTTTTTGTTTAGTTTGTAGGATGAATGTTCTATCATCCATGTTTTTGCTTCTCTGTAAGAGTATGTTCATATTGCAAGGTAATCTCAAACTCCTTATTGATCATAGATCAAAGTGTTAAGCTTAATTTAACTTCATGGAATTGCAGAGGTCTACAAAATCTTAAAAAACTTAAACAAGTTATGAATAAAATAAAAGACATAGATTCAAAAATTGCATTTTTACAAGAAACTCATCTATTAGAGGAGGATGTAAAAAGAATTAGGAGAAGATGGCAAGGTAATGTGTTCACCTCATCATTTTCATCCCGAGCCAGGGGAGTTATGACTCTCATACACAAAACAGTCCCATTTCAAGTGAAAAATGTAATTAGAGACAAATTTGGAAGATATCTAATCATCCAAGAATCTTTGTTATTAGAAAATATAAATCTGGTGAACTTATACGGCCCCAGTATTGATGATCAAAACTTCTTTGTTAATTTATTCCTCACTTTATCATCACTTACAGGGCAACATATAATAGCAGGGGATTTTAACTGTACATTGAATCCCGGTATAGATAGATCAACAGGACTGGGCTGTACGCACAATGGATGTAGGATGACCATTAATCATTTTATGAGAGAACTGAGATTACTAGATATATGGAGAGAAATGAAACCACAAGTCAAAGCCTATTCTTGTTATTCTAATACCTATAAGACATTGTCACATATTGACTATTTTTTGATCTCTACAGAATTAAGGTCCAAGATTCAAAACTGCTTCTATGATAATATTGTGATCTCTGATCATGCACCCTGCTGTCTAGTATATGTAGATACGAAATTGACAAAGGACCCAATTAGGTGGCATTTTCAACATAAATGGCTTCAGGATGAGGAATCTGTTAAGTACATAGAAAAACAGATAGATGAGTTCTTTGATATCAATACTACACAAACAACGGCATGTATAAAGTGGGAGGCTTTCAAAGCTTTTATTAGGGGGCATTTTATTAGTTATACAGGTTCAAAATCTAAGAAGACCCGAGAGGAGAGAGTCTAATTGGAACATAAAATAAAAATCCTTCAAGAAAAGATGTATGCAGGAAGTAACCCAAAGTTAGAGAACGAATTACTGATTCTGAGAGCTGAATATGACAAAAAATCAGCGAATAGAGCTGCCTCGAGTCTTCTAAGATTGAAGCAAACTTTTTATGAACAAGGTGAAAAATCAGGAAAATTATTGGCATGGCAGATTAAACAATTAGAATCTAAAACATCAATTACCAGTATTATAAGTAACGGACAGGTAGTTATAGATCCTTTAGAAATTAATAGTGCCTTTAGAGATTATTATGGAAAACTATATGATACAAAAAATGAAACTGACTTAACAAAACTAAATGGGTTTTTGGGTGGATTATCTATACCATGTATTCCAAATGAAAACACGGAGATACTGGAGTCTAAAATTAGTCAAGAAGTTGGGCAAGCCATTGATAATATGAAATCAGGGAAAAGAGCAGGACCAGATGGTCTTCCAGTTGACCTCTATAAAAAATTTAAGACTAAATTAATAAAACCACTGTTGGAAATGGTTTTAGAAGCATTTCAAAATGGTAATTTACCACCATACATGAATAATGCCTTAATTATACTGTTGCCAAAACCAGGTAAACCCCCTAATAAATGTGAAAACATGAGACCAATAAGCCTATTAAATGCTGATCTTAAAATAATCTGTAAAATTTTTAGCAAAACGACTACAAGAAATATTACCAAATATTATTAACCGAGATCAGAATGGCTTTATAATGGGAAGACAAGGCTTCCATAATGTAAGAAGACTATTTAATATTATTTATTCCAATAAAGAAGCACCGGATACAGCTCTCCTATCATTGGACGCCGAAAAGGCCTTTGATAGGGTCGAATGGCCCTATCTTTCTGAAGTCCTACAAAGGTTTGGACTTGGAAATAATTTCATAAAATGGGTCCAGATAATATACAATAATGCTACAGCAGAAATCCTAACAAACAGCAATATCTCAAAATCAATAAAAATCAATAGAGGATGTCGACAAGGCTGTCCACTTTCACCCTTATTGTTTACTATGGCAATTGAACCTTTAGCGATGGCAGTACGTTTACATCCACAAATATATGGAATTAAAGTAGGACCAACAGAACATAAAATCTCCCTGTATGCCGATGACATAATTTTGTTTATGTCGAATTTTAAAAAATCAATTCCGACCTTGTTAAATTTAATAAAGAACTTTGGGGATATATCAGGATATAAAATAAACAAAACAAAATCTTCAATATTAATGCTAAATGAGACCCAGAGAAATCATCCAGCTCCTGAGGTAAACCAATTCAATGTTGTAAATCAGTTTAAATATTTAGGAATTCAAATTTTGCCTAAGCTAGAATCAGTCGCCAATGCCAACTATGAAGCCTTAATGACAGATATTAATGAGTTACTTCAGAGATGGATGCCACTACCAATGACGATGATCTGGAGAATTAATATACTTAAAAGTAATATCTTACCAAAAATACTTTATTTATTTCAAAACATTCCTTTACCACCACCTTCAGATCTATTCTCAAGAATTAAAAAAAAGTTAGTGGAATTTATATGGAACAATAGGAAGGCTAGATTACATTTGTCCTTACTATATTTACCATTTGATCGTGGAGGTCTGAAATGTCCAAACTTTATGTTGTGGTATATATCACTCAGATATTCCATACCTACATTGGTTAGAGCATGTGGAAATGTTTGGGACAACATATACAAAGGAACTTCACACCTCTGAAAGAACAAAGGAATCTCACCGCCGTGTGAAGACCCATGACGTCACAGGACGCCATGGCAACAGACTCTACACCTTCACCCCTGAGGGAGGAGAAGGTTTTCCCATCACCTCCCAAGGCGAAGGGAGAAGTTAACAGGACAGATGGGGGATTTAGATAACGGGGAGATGTTACCTTTTTCAATGAGTGGACTCTGACGTCAGCTGTTTCAATGAGTGGTGCAATGTGTGCTTGTATTTAACCAGCGAGCGAAGCAGAGATCTCTCTCTTGCCTTCTGCCAAGCTCTACACCTGATGAGATTTGATAGAGGAGCTATTCATTAAAAACCCTGTTTTTAATACAAAACCGCCTCGTTATTTCAGCTCCACTACACTGGTGACCCTAACGCGAGAATATGGACCGGAGGCGTTCTTCAAGCTGCTCATCCATGGTGACTCGGGCATACGCCAGCGACGACGCAGACGAGAGAACAAGCAGACAGCTGTTCCCCACGGCAGAGGGCACTGAGAGAGCTCAACCGAGCTCCAGCACCGCCCGGAGTGCCGAGGCAAGGCACCCTCACCCGGCGGACACAACAGTGATGGTGTGCACGAACGCCGTTGCTGTCAACCTGCCAGACTTCTGGCGAGAGGACCCCGCATCTTGGTTCCAGCAAGCCGAAGCCCAGTTTATATTGGCGGGTATCACAGCAGATGATACCAAATTTTATCACATCATCTCCAAGCTCGACTCCGCAACTTCGAAGTGTGTGCGGAGCTTGGTCCAGCAACCACCAACCCGGGACAAATATGAGACACTCAAGGCGACCATCGTGGCGAATTATGTCCCGTCAGCGGAGGAAAGAGCCGAGAGGATCCTGGCGGTCTACGGCCACAGAGGGAGCAATCCGAGGACCCTCATGGAGGATTTGCTACAACTCAAGGAGGAGGATAATGATAATTTCCTTCTCCAGTTCATTTTCCTCAGCACGCTACCACCGCATTTGAGAGGGACGCTCGCCAGGATGAAGTGCAATAATCATCAGGATTTCCGCACACTGGCCAACGAGGCTTACCGGCTCGTCAACGCCTGCAGAGAACGAACACCCACAGCGGCATCCGCAGATCTGAGAACTGACACCCCGAGCCTTGGAGAGACTCAACCCACGGTGACAGCGGCGCGGCCCAAGCGCAACGAGCAGAACAACGTCTGCTATTATCACCACCGCTTCGCAGAGAAAGCCCGCAAATGCGTTCCCCCCTGCAAGTTTACGAGGTCGGGGAAACGCCAAAGCCGAGGGCCATTAACAGCAGCAGTTCTCGGCGAGAAGAATAAGCTGTTATACGTGACGGATGGATACACAGGCAAGCAGTTCCTCATCGACACGGGAGCTCAGCTGAGTTTCGTCATGCCCTCCCACGCAGAGCGAACCATGGGCACCCGGGTAACGGAGCAGTGGCAGCCAACGGCTCTGACATCGACACGTTCGGGGAAAAGAGCCTGCACCTCCTCATCCACAGCCGCAGCTACAGATGGACATTTGTTGTAGCAGCGGTGAGCTTTAACTTGTTAGGCGCAGATTTTTTGTGTGCACATGGGTTATTAGTGGATCTTGCAAATAGGCGCCTGGTTAATGCACTATCTTTTGCTTCTATTCCTTGCTCAGCTCGAGTTTCTCCACCACCTGTGCAGGCCAACGTCACTACGGCAGGAGGTAAGTTTGAGCAACTCCTCACCCAATTTCCAGCACTCACAACCCCCAAATTCTCAGCCACTGTAGCCAAACACGGGGTTAAACACTTCATTCCAACAAACGGACCTCCCGTTTTTGCCAAAGCTCGCCGCTTAGACGCGGCCAAGCTCAACATAGCAAGGGACGAATTTGCAGCTCTTGAAAAATTAGGCATTTGCCGACGTTCAAAGAGCCCTTGGGCCTCACCACTTCATATGGTCCCGAAATCCGACGGTTCTTGGAGACCGTGCGGAGATTACCGCAGGCTAAACAACGCTACAGCGCATGACCGCTACCCCATTCCTCACATTCAGGATTTTTCATTGCATTTAGCAGGCGCGCGCATTTTTTCAAAAATAGACTTAGTCCGCAGTTATCACCAAGTCCCAGTCCGAGCTGAAGATATCCCTAAAACAGCGGTTATAACCCCTTTCGGCCTTTTTGAATTTCTAAGAATGCCATTCGGCCTCAAAGGCGCAGCTCAAACTTTTCAACGGATGATGGACGCAGTCCTACGCGACCTACCCTTTGTTTTTGTCTACCTCGATGACATGCTGGTAGCCAGTTCATCCGAGGAAGAACACGAACAGCACCTCACTACCGTTTTTCAGAGGCTAGAAGAGCACGGACTTATAATCAATCCAGCCAAATGCAAATTCGGCGTATCACAAATTGATTTTTTGGGACATAGGGTCTCCCCAGCAGGGGCAATTCCGCTTCCAGACAAAGTCCGTGTGATAGAAAGTTTTCCACAGCCTCAAACGGTTAAGTCGCTACAGGAATTTTTGGGGATGGTTAATTTTTACAACCGTTTCCTCCCCCATGCAGCTCAGCTCATGCAACCCCTATATGACGCGCTCAGAAAAAAGAAAGCTTCCAACGCGGTCGAATGGACCCCGGAGCGCGAACGCGCTTTCGCGGAAGTAAAAAGCGCACTAGCTAACGCCACAATGTTAGTTCACCCAGATCCCTCAGCCCGCATTGCTCTAACCACAGATGCTTCAGACCTGGCTATAGGGGCAGTTGTAGAACAACTTGTTAGTGGGGTCTGGCAACCTTTAGCATTCTTTAGCAAATCGCTAAACCCAACTGAACGCAAATACAGCACTTTTGACAGAGAGCTGCTGGCGCTTCATTTGTCCATCCGCCACTTCCAGTTTTGGTTAGAAGGGCGGAGTTTCACGGCTTTTGTGGACCATAAGCCGCTCACTTTTGCTATGGCTAAAATTTCAGAACCATGGTCAGGCAGACAGCAAAGACAGCGAGCTGCGATTTCAGAGTTCACCACAGACATTCGACACGTAGCAGGCAAACTTAACGTAGTAGCGGACTGTCTCTCTCGTGCTGTGGCACTGCCAGAGCACGAGGAGACAGATTACACTGCTTCAGCAGCTGAGCTTTTCTCTAACGCAAACACATATGCAGCACCTATCCATGAAGGGATAGATTATGCAGCCATGGCGGAAGAGCAAGGTAGTGATGCGGACGTGCGCGCGCTCCTGTCTGGACCAACAGGGTTAAGGCTGGAGGAAAAAGGGTTGCGCGACGGCGTGCCCCCCCTAATATGCGATGTTTCAACCGGCCGACCTCGCCCGTTAGTACCAGCTGCTTGGCGCCGCCGCATTTTCGACGCAATTCACTCCCTCGCGCACCCAGGTGTGCGCGCCTCGGTCAAAATGGTTGCCGAAAAGTTTGTGTGGCCAGGCCTACGCAAAAACGTAAAAGAATGGGCAAAAACTTGCATTCCTTGTCAGCGCGCCAAAGTACACAAACACACAAAAGCCCCTCTGGAGCCTTTTCCAATCCCTGCTAGAAGGTTCGACCACATTCATGTCGACCTCGTGGGGCCGCTGCCTTCCTCCCAAGGTTTCACACACCTGCTAACAATGATAGACCGCACCACGCGCTGGCCAGAGGCAGTCCCGCTAGCGGCAACTACAGCGGAGGAAGTCGCTCGCGTTTTTCTAACAAATTGGGTGGCACGTTTCGGCGTCCCATCAGACATCACGTCAGATAGGGGGCCTCAATTTGTCTCAGAGCTCTGGTCAGCCATGTCCAACAGTTTAGGGGCAACAATTCACCGTACCACCGCTTATCACCCTCAGGCTAATGGGTTATGCGAGCGTTTTCACAGGTCCTTAAAGGCCGCCCTCAGGGCCTCACTAACGGACACAAATTGGGTAAATAAACTTCCCTGGGTTTTATTGGGGTTGCGTGCGGCACCTAAAGAGGATTTAGACGCTTCCCCTGCAGAATTAGTCTTTGCTCAGCCTATCAGACTACCAGGTGAATTTTTACTAGAAAACCCGGAACCAGGGCACCTCCCAGTCCCAAGGTTTTTAGGCAGTAACAGTCCGGACTTTCTCCACGGTCCAGCTCATCACTCCTTTCCACGAGTTTTTGTTCCTCAAACTTTAAAAAACGCTGAGTTTGTTTTTGTTAAGCATGAAGCTCTAAAACCAACGTTACGCCCAGTATACGATGGCCTGTTCAGAGTGCTGGAAAATGGTGACAAGCACTTTGTGCTTGATTATGGGGATAGAAATGAAACGGTCAGCATTGACAGGCTCAAACCTGCCTTCTTGTTGAGAGACGGGCCTGCACAGCTGGCCCGAGCACCTCGGCGAGGTAGACCCCCCAAGGAGAAAGTCTCAGCCCCCAGGCAGGGAACAGATAATCTCTCTCCTTCCCACACTGCAGATTCCTCACAACAAGGTCCCAGCAGGACGTCTAAACCATCCTACAGCAGCTTTGGGAGAAGATTGAAACCCAGACTACACAGGGACTGATTACACCACTATGCAAATTTTCGCTAATTGTGCCGCAACAGTTTAGGACTGATTTATGATTATACTATGCTGTTATGTTTTCACTGAACTCTCTTAGGAGCATGGCTGCTTGAAAGTTTCTTCTGTGGCAACAGCGGTAACACGTAGTGTGTCTTAGTAATTACCCTAGACTGTGAATCTTTCTGTGTCCTTTCATAGTTGTTTGGGGGGCCTGTGGTATATATCACTCAGATATTCCATACCTACATTGGTTAGAGCATGTGGAAATGTTTGGGACAACATATACAAAGGAACTTCACACCTCTGAAAGAACAAAGGAATCTCACCGCCGTGTGAAGACCCATGACGTCACAGGACGCCATGGCAACAGACTCTACACCTTCACCCCTGAGGGAGGAGAAGGTTTTCCCATCACCTCCCAAGGCGAAGGGAGAAGTTAACAGGACAGATGGGGGATTTAGATAACGGGGAGATGTTACCTTTTTCAATGAGTGGACTCTGACGTCAGCTGTTTCAATGAGTGGTGCAATGTGTGCTTGTATTTAACCAGCGAGCGAAGCAGAGATCTCTCTCTTGCCTTCTGCCAAGCTCTACACCTGATGAGATTTGATAGAGGAGCTATTCATTAAAAACCCTGTTTTTAATACAAAACCGCCTCGTTATTTCAGCTCCACTACAATGTTGTATTACTGGTCAGCACAACTGAGGTCTATGACATATTATTTTTCATCAAATGATCTTCCTCGGACTTCCGGTTATGGCGGCCACGTAGGAAGACGTGTTTCACTCTACTTTGCTCCTAAAAATAAAAAGTCGGCAAATAACTCTCTCAACTGGAACAAAATCTATCCCAGCGTTTGGGCGAGGATATGCCGGTAAAGCCTAAGGCTGGAAAATCAGGTGGAGGAAAAACTGAACCGCCGAAACAGTCCAAGTTAACGGACTTTCACATTCGTGACGAAGCAGAAAAATCTCCAGATATGGCGGAGCAAGCTAGCGGCGGAGCGGTGACTGCTTGCGACGGCACAGGTGCGGTGCTCGCTGCCATTAGCTCAATGAGAGCAGACTTTTCCACTAAATTTGATGGGATTATAGCAGCGATAGAAGGAATGAGAAAGGAAATAAGCGACTGTATGGAACGAGTATCGCAGGTGGAGCTCCGAATTTCCAGCGCTGAGGATGACGTCACCAACCTACAATTAAAGGTGCGCACATTGGAATTAAAAAATAAACGTCTGGAAGATAATGTCCTGGACTTAGAATCGTGGTCGAGACGGAACAACCTGAGGCTGGTGGGCCTCCCGGAGGGAACGGAGGGTCGGGACCCATGTTCCTTTTTGGAAAAGTGGATTCCAGAAGCGCTGAACAACGCAAAGCTGCAGTCATCGGTCGTCTTAGAGAGCGTCCACCGAATCGGCCCACCGAGAGATAATAAGGCACCACCGAGGACACTGATTATGAAGTTCCTCAGCTACAGAGACAGGATGACGATCTCCAACGCGGCGCGAGCCAAAGGAGAAATTAAATACCAGGATCAACAGGTGCGGTTCTACCCAGATTTGGCCACAGGAATCCAACAATTAAGGAAACAGTTTGACCCCGCCCGTAAAGAACTGCGCAACCTTGGGATTCGTCATGGAGTGATTCATCCTGCAAGACTGCTGGTCACATATAAGGGCAGAACCCACACCTTCAAGACCCCTCAGGAGACGCAGGAGCTCATCAAGCAGATCCAAGGAGAGACCGGTGGGAGCTAAGCATGAAGCAAGAACAAAATATAAGGTAGAGTATTTAAGCATTTGCACAGGCATCTGACTGATCTGAAGCATATAGCAAGTTTACAAAATATACGTAGATTGTATTATATATTAAAAAAAAAAACTATGATGTACAAAGTTGCTATAAAATTTTGGAGTTAAGTTGGAAAACTACAGAAGAGAGTTAATGTTACGTCATTAAAAGCAGTAGAGTCAGGGTGATTGAGAGGATAAAGAAAGAGTGGCTTTGACGGATCCTCGCGGGTGTGGAGCAGTCAATGGCTATAGCGGGAGACAGAATTTTTTTTTGATTTTGGGGGGATTACCACGAATGTGGGAAGGGGGAATTTGTTTGTGTGTAGTTTGTAGGATGAATGTTCAACCACTCATGTTTTTGCTTCTCTGTATGAGCATGTTTACATTGCGAGGTAATCTCAAACTCCTTATTGATCATAGACCAAAGCGTTAATCTTAATTTAACTTCATGGAATTGCAGAGGTCTATAAAATTTAAAAAAACTTAAACAAGTTATGAATAAAATAAAAGACATAGGTTCAAAAATTGTGTTTTTACAAGAAACTCATCTAATAGAGGAGGATGTAAAAAGAATTAGGAGAAGATGGCAAGGAAGTGTATTCACCTCATCATTTTCATCCCAAGCCAGGGCAGTTATGACTCTCATACATAAATCAATCCCATTTCAAGTGAAAAATGTAATTGGAGACAAATTTGGAAGATATCTAATCATTCAAGGATCTTTGTTATTAGAAAATATAAATCTGGTGAACTTATACGGTCCCAATATAGATGATCAAAATTTCTTTGCTAATTTATTTCTTATTTTATCATCACTTACAGGGCAACATATAATAGCAGGGGATTTTAATTGTACATTGAATCCCGGTATAGATAGATCAACAGGACTGGACTGTACGCACAATGAATGCAGGATGATCATTAATCATTTTATGAAAGAATTGAGATTGCTAGATATATGGAGAGAAATGAAACCACAAGTTAAAGCCTATTCTTGTTATTCTAATACCTACAAGACATTCTCACGTATTGACTATTTTTTGATCTCCACAGAATTAAGGTCCAAGATTCAAAACTGCTTCTATGATAATATTGTGATCTCTGATCATGCACCCTGCTGTCTAATATATGTAGATAAGAAATTGACAAAGGAACCAGGTAGGTGGCAATTTCAGCATAAATGGCTTCAGGATGAGGAATTTGTTAAGTACATAAAAAAACAGATGAGTTCTTTGATATCAATACTACACAAACATCAGCATGTATAAAGTGGGAGGCTTTCAAAGCTTTTATTAGGGGGCATATTATTAGTTATACAGGTTCAAAATCTAAGAAGACTCGAGAGGAGAGAGTCCAATTGGAACATAAAATAAAAATTCTTCAAGAAAAAGTGTATGCAGGAAGTGACCCAAAGTTAGAGAATAAATTACTGATTCTGAGAGCTGAATATGACAAAAAATCAGCAAATAGAGCTGCCTCGAGTCTTCTAAGACTGAAGCAATCTTTTTATGAACAAGGTGAAAAATCAGGAAAATTATTGGCATGGCAGATTAAACAATTAGAATTTAAAACACCAATTACCAGTATTATAAGTAACGGACAGGCAGTTGTAGATCCTTTAGAAATTAATAGTGCCTTTAGAGATTATTATGAAAAATTATATGATACAAAAAATTAAACTGACTTAACAAAACTAAATGGGTTTTTGGACGGATTATCTATACCGAGTATTCCAAATGAAAACATGGAGATACTGGAGTCTAAATTTAGTCAAGAAGAAGTTGGGCTAGCCATTGATAATATGAAATCAGGAAAAAGTGCAGGACCAGATGGTCTTCCAGTTGACCTCTATAAAAAATTTAAGAATAAATTAATAAAAACAGTTTTGGAAATGGTTTTAGAAGCATTTCAAAATAGTAATTTACCACCATACATGAATAATGCCTTAATTATACTGTTGCCAAAACCAGGTAAACCCTCTAATAAATGTGAAAATATGAGACCAATAAGCCTATTAAATGCTGACCTTAAGATAATCTGTAAAATTTTAGCAAGACGACTACAAGAAATATTACCAAATATTATTAACCGAGATCAGAATGGCTTTATAAAGGGAAGACAAGGCTTCCATAATGTAAGAAGACTATTTAATATTATCTATTCTAATAAAGAAGCACCGGATACAGCTCTCCTATCATTGGACGCCAAAAAGGCCTTTGATAGGGTCGAATGGCCCTTTCTTTTTGAAGTCTTACAAAGGTTTGGACTTGGAAATAATTTCATAAAATGGGTTCAGATAATATACAATAATGCGACAGCAGAAATCCTAACAAACAGCAATATTTCAAAATCAATAAATATCAATAGAGGATGTCGACAAGGCTGTCCACTTTCACCTTTACTGTTTACAATGGCAATTGAACCTTTAGCGATGGCAGTACGTTTACATCCACAAATATATGGAATTAAAGTAGGACCAACAGAACATAAAATCTCCCTGTATGCCGATGACATAATTTTGTTTATGTCGAATCTTAAAAAATCAATTCCGACCTTGTTGAATTTAATAAAGAATTTTGGGGAAATATCAGGATATAAAATAAATAAAACTAAATCTTCAATATTAATGCTAAATGAGACCCAGAGAAATCACCCAGCTCCTGAGGTAAATCAATTCAATGTTGTAAATTAGTTTAAATATTTAGGAATTCAAATTGTGCCTAAGCTAGAATTAGTCGCCAGAGCCAACTATGAAGCCTTAATGACAGACTTTAATGAGTTACTTCAGAGATGGATGTCACTACCAATGTCGATGATTGGGAGAATCAATATACTTAAAAGTAATATCTTACCCAAAATACTTTATTTATTTCAATACATTCCTTTACCACCACCTTCAGATCTATTCTCAAGAATTAAAAAAAAGTTAGTGGAATTTATATGGAACAATAGGAAGGATAGATTACGTCTGTCCTTACTATATTTACTATTTGATCGTGGAGGTCTGAAATGTCCAAACTTTATGTTGTATTACTGGTCAGCACAACTGAGGTCTATGACATATTATTTTTCATCAAATGATCTCCCTCACTGGACTGAAATGGAATCATACAATTTACCTTTACCTCTTCCCATATTCATATACTCAGACTCGGCAAAAAAATTACAGAAACAAGTTAAAAATCCATTTGTAAAGCATATGATCAAAATATGGTGTGAAACCAAAAAATATTTAAAAGAACCACACTTATTGTCACAATTTAGCCCAATATGGGGTAATTAATATTTTAAACCAGGGAGAGTGGATGCTGTATTTAAAGTATGGAATTTAAAAGGGATTCAAAAGATTCAAGACTTATATCTGTCATGTTCAGATAACATAATGTCTTTTGAAGAACTGCGGATCAAATTTAATCTTAATAGAACACATTTTTTTTAAATATCTTCAGCTTAGGAACTTTATTCGATCAAATCAAAATAATGCTCTCACCTGACCTACTTATTCATCCTTGGAAAAAATTTTGACGAAAGATAGTAAGAGAAAGGGTATTACTTCAGAGTTTTATAACTCATTGACACTATCCTCAAGTGAAAACTCACAGAAAAGATTGAATTATTGGAAAGAAGACCTGCAAACTGAAATTTCAGAGGAACAATGGGAATTGGCTTGTACAGAAGCTCAAACCAAATCAATAAATGTACGCCTTAAATTGATACATTTTAAATGGTTAATGCGGATGTATGTTACACCAGTGGAGTTAAATAGATATAACAAAAACATACCAGATACGTGCACAAAATGTATGGAAAGTAAAGGAACCTTATTTCATTGTTTATGGGAATGTAGAAAAATTAGAATGTTTTGGGAAGAGGTGAGGGTAACAATTGAAAAAATAATTTCAAAACAAATCATATTGAATCCTAAATTGTTTTTGTTGGGTCTGCATCCAGAAAAGCATAACTTTAATAAAAGTGAAAGAGCACTCATAGACCTCAGTTTGCTTAACGCCAAAAAATGTATTGCACTATTGTGGAAAAAGACTCATAGACCAGATGTGACTCAGTGGTTAAGACAGATGTTAGCAAACCTTCCACTAGAAAGAATAACATACATACTGAAATCAAAGGAAATTGTGTTTGAGAATATATGGAGACCTTTCATTGATTATGTAAAGAATTTAAACATAACTTTTGAAGAAGAAGGTGAATGATGTGTGTGGACCTTGTAAATTCCGAACTGGTGAATGTATAATATGTATACTTATGTAATGGATTGCCTAGACTAAACAGAGAAGCATTGTTGAAGACTTGTCTTTGTTAGTGGTTGTTGGTGTTTTTAGTACATTTTTTTAAAATTACTTTAGTGTTAGTGTTTAATTGTTTGTGTTATGTTTGTAAAAAAAAAGGTTCAATAAAAAATATTGTGGAAAAAAAATGATCTCCCTCAACTGGACTGAAATGGAATCATACAATTTACCTTTACCTCTTCCCTTATTCATATACTCAGACTCGGCTAAAAAACTACAGAAACAAGTTAAAAATCCAATTGTAAAGCGCATGATCAAAATATGGTGTGAAACCAAAAAATATTTAAAAGAACCACACTCACTGTCACAATTTAGCCCAATATGGGGTAATCAATATTTTACACCAGGGAGAGCAGATACTGTATTTAAAATATGGAATTTAAAAGGGATTCAAAAGATTCAAGACTTATATTTGTCACGCTCAGATAACATAATGTCTTTTGAAGAACTGAGGATTAAATTCAATCTTAATAGAACGCACTTTTTTTAAATATCTTCAGCTTAGAAATTTTATTTGATCAAATCAAAATAATGCTCTCACCCAACCTACTTATTCATTTTTGGAAAAAATTTTGATGAAAGATAGTAAGAGAAAGGGTATTATTTCAGAGTTTTACAACTCATTGACACTATTCTCAAGTGAAAACTCACAGAAAAGACTGAATTACTGGAAAGAAGACCTGCAAATTGAAATTTCAGAGGAACAATGGGAAATGGCTTGTGCAGGAGCTTGAACCAAATCAATAAATGTACGTCTTAAACTGATACATTTTAAATGGTTAATGCGGATGTATGTTACACCAGTGGAATTAAATAGATATAACAAAAACATACCAGATACGTGCACAAAATGTATGGAAAGTAAAGGAACCCTATTTCACTGTTTATGGGAATATAGAAAAATCAGAATGTTTTGGGAAGAGGTGAAGGTAACAATTGAAAAAATAATTTCAAAACAAATCATATTGAACCCTGAACTGTTTTTGTTGGGTCTGTATCCAGAAAAACATAACTTTAATAAGAGTGAAAGAGCATTCATAGACCTCGGTTTGCTTAATGCCAAAAAATGTATTGCACTACTGTGGAAAAAGACTCATAGACCAGATGTGACTCAGTGGTTAAGACAAATGTTAACAAACCTTCCACTAGAAAGAATAACATATATACTGAAATCAAAGGAAAATGTGTTTGAGAATATATGGAGACCTTTCATTGATTATGTAAAGAATTTAAACATAACATCTGAAGAAGAAGGTGAATGATATGTGTGGACCTTGCAGATTCCAAGCTGGTGAATGTATATTATGTATTCTTATGTAATAGATTACCTAGACTAAACAGAGGAGCATTGTTGTTGACTTGTGTTTGTTAATGGTTGTTGTTTTTATTACACAATTTTTGTTATTGTTCTTTTTAATTTTTAAATTACTTTTGTGTTAGTGTCTGATTGTTTGTGCCATATTTGTAAAAAAAAAAAAAAGGTTCAATAAAAAATATTGTGGAAAAAAAAAACATCTGATCAGAGTCAAACTGCAGACTTTTTTTGAAACACAGATTGCGTGGGCTGAGGTTGTCACTCACCCTGGTTTGTGCCAGCCTGATCTTGTTGCAGTTTTTTGGTAATATCCTGCAGCTGGGAATAGTAACTTTGAACCAGTACTGTCAGAGAATCTTTAGTCAAATACACACTCTCTGCAGCAGCTTCCATCAAGTGGCTCTTTCAAAAAAAAAGAAAAGTTATGGTGTGCAATATTCTTTGCCAAATGACCACAGAATTTTGATCCTACCTTATGAAAATGTAACCCTAAAACCCATACCTTCAGCCCGTTATCTGACTTAGCAGATGTCTGTGACTTGGAGGGAAGAGTCTTCATCATTTGTTGCATGGCATTACTGAGGGCGTTGCCCAGCACCAGCTGTGCATGGCTCTGAAGAAGCTCTGTCCCCGTTTCCAGTTCAGACAAGAACTCCTGCTGGAAAGTGTTCCCCAACAGCTGAATTTCTGGGCCCAGATGTCTCCCTGCTAGACTACCACTGCTATTCTGTGAGTGATAGAAACAGTATTCAGAAAGACATAAATTCCTACCTGGTATATTATCACTATAATAAACAAGTGCACTGTGAGGCAAGTGCAGTATCCCCCGCCTCCGTTTTCCTTTAAGATCCCAATATGTTACTGAAGGAAAACAGTTTTCAACTTTTTACAAATAATTACCGAGGCAAAACTAAATTATGGTAAGCTTATCATCCATAAATATATAACAAAAATAATTTCATATAACCTATAGCTGTAGGTCAGGATTCCAAGGTGAACCTGTGCAGCAAGTTGGTAACCCGAAAGAGCTTTACTCATTCTATTGTAAGAGGGCATAAGGAATACTAACCTTGACCTTAAACCTTTTGACCCCAACCCCATAGTCAGAGGTCATGGTCTCAGGGTGAACCTGTGCACAGAGCTTGGTGACCCGAGCTTTACTTGTTGAATAGTAATAAGGTATAGGGAATGCCAACTTTGATGTTTGACTTTTTGATCCCAAACCCATAGTCACAGTTTGGGGTCACACTGTGAACCTGAGTACCAAGTTTGGTAAGCCTAGCTTTACTCGCTCTACAGTAATAGGACAAATGGAATATTAACCTTGACCTTTTGACCCCAAACCCACAGTCAGGTCAGGGTGTAAGCCAACCAAGATTTGTCTTAGATGTGACTATGGTATGACTTTGAAAAGTCTACATAATTTCTTTCAGTATTTATTGTGTTTACAAAATTTAGAGAAAAATTGACCTCTGATCTTGACCTCAAGGTCTTTAATTCCTACAAAAATGATCAGAGTCAAACTGCAATATGCACATCATCAGTGTAAATCAAACCCTGGTACCAAGTTTCAAAACATTTGGAACAAAACTGTAGAAGGAGTTGACTTCACAAGACAGTTACTGTCTATTAACTGAGGTGAAATGGAAAAAATTTTGACGAAAGATAGTAAGAGAAAGGGTATTATTTCAGAGTTTTATAACTCACTGACACTATCCTCAAGTGAAAACTCACAGAAAAGATTGAATTATTGGAAAGAAGACCTGCAAACTGAAATTTCAGAGGAACAATGGGAATTGGCTTGTACAGAAGCTCAAACCAAATCAATAAATGTACGCCTTAAATTGATACATTTTAAATGGTTAATGCGGATGTATGTTACACCGGTGGAGTTAAATAGATATAACAAAAACATACCAGATACGTGCACAAAATGTATGGAAAGTAAAGGAACCTTATTTCATTGTTTATGGGAATGTAGAAAAATTAGAATGTTTTGGGAAGAGGTGAGGGTAACAATTGAAAAAATAATTTCAAAACAAATCATATTGAATCCTAAATTGTTTTTGTTGGGTCTGCATCCAGAAAAGCATAACTTTAATAAAAGTGAAAGAGCATCCATAGACCTCAGTTTGCTTAACGCCAAAAAATGTATTGCACTATTGTGGAAAAAGACTCACAGGCCAGATGTGACTCAGTGGTTAAGACAGATGTTAACAAACCTTCCACTAGAAAGAATAACATACATACTGAAATCAAAAGAAATTGTGTTTGAGAATATATGGAGACCTCTCATTGATTATGTAAAGAATTTAAACATAACTTTTGAAGAAGAAGGTGAATGATGTGTGTGGACCTTGTAAATTCCAAACTGGTGAACATAATATGTATACTTTATGTAATGGATTGCCTAGACTAAACAGAGGAGCATTGTTGAAGACCTGCCTTTGTTAGTGGTTGTTGGTGTTTTTAGTACATTTTTTTAAAGTAGTTTAGTGTTAGAGTTTGAGTGTTTGTGTTATGTTTGTAAAAAAAAAAAAAAAAAAAAAAGGTTCAATAAAAAATATTGTGGAAAAAAAAACTGAGGTGAAATAAGACACAGGTCAGGGGCTATAACTCCTGCAAAAATCATCCAATCGGAGTCAAAGTGCAATATGCACATCATCAGTGTATACCACACCCTGGTACCAAATTTCAAAACAATCGGAACAAAAATGTAGGAGAAGTTAATTTCACAAAAGTGGGACAGAGGGACGGACCACCCCATACCACAATCTCTCTTTGGTCTTTGACTGGTAGAGGATAAAAACAGCCACACAGTTGGTCTGAACACACATAGTGTATATGAGAGTGTTTCCCCACCTTAAAGGTTGAATTAATACCAGGCTGGTTTTTATGGAGATCTTCAATTAACAGAGCCCTGAAATCCGTCTGAGAGAGCACCTTCAGCTTGGACAGCCTCATCTCCTTCAGCATGTGCAGACAGAAGTGCCTGACCACAAAGTACCTCTGAACCGTTGCCAGCAAATGCTCATGTTTCTTCTCTATCAGGTTTCCTAGTTGACTGAGAGAAAGATCACATTCCATTATTTCTACTCATTCGTAAAATTGATCTAGATGCTGTATAAGTGGCCACAGAGAAGAAAAATGTGTTGGAAATCTGTGCAAATATAGCTTTATGTACTGTATACACTCAATATGGCCTGATCTCCGCTCTCACCTGTTGAGCGTGTATGTCTGCTTGGCCAACATGGCTCGGAGGATCTTCATTTGTTGTTCACCCAGATGTGCGAGACAGGCCTGCCCCAGAGCAATCCCTTCACTCCACACCTAAAGAAGCACAGGTTTACTCAGAAACTATGAAACAAATCACAATTCATAAATGTTTAGAAGTATTTCACAAAATTATATCTAAACACAAGTAATAATTTAAACATGATAAAAAGTTAAAGCCTACAGCAGGTCACATTAAAAATTTATGTGCATGCACCAGTCACTGTGTCCACCTATACTGTCGCAAGGATTTGTGAAAAATGGTTGTTGGCCCATTTCCTCTGGGCAATTCCCCAAGCATCATTTGTTTCCCTCCCTGGACCATTTTTCCCTACACACAAAGAAATCAAAGTACAGAAATGGACCTAAAAAGGTACAAATGTTCGTCGCTCCAGCACTACCCTAAAAGGTATGAGAACTGTACCTTGGAAGAAAATATCTGGAGCCCCAGTAACAAACATGTACCTTTAAATCCAAACAAAGGTCCATAGTTGCCACTGGGGCTCCAGATATGTTCTTCCAAGGTACAGTTCTTGTACCTTTTAGGGTAGTGCTGGAGCGACAACCTTTTTGTACCTTTTTAGGTCCATTTCTGTACTTGGATTTCTTAGTGTGTGGGTTATTCTGCCCTCGTTTCAATCCAGGGGCAAAATCATGTAATTCTATCATTACTATATTCTTGATACATAAAGTTGAAAACAGAAAAATACAGAAAGATGGGAACAGATAATTCTTGAGTCATGAATCGTACACATTTAACATGCAATTAAAACACATTAAGTTACACTATGAGTGCCATGGAAAGGCCAGTAGTTGAGGTTTTTGACCATTATGGATCCTCCTTGTACAAACCCCAGTTCCAATGAAGTTGGAACATTGTGTAAAATGTAAATAAAAACAGAACACAATGATGTGCAAATCCTTTTCAACCTATATTCAATTGAATAAATTACGAAGACAAGATATTTAATGTTCAAACTGATAAACTTTATTGTTTTTTTGCAAATATTCATTCATTTTGAATTTGATGCCTGCAGCACATTCCAAAAAAGGCTGGGACAGGGTCAAGAAAAGACTGGGAATGCTGAGGAATGCTCAAAAAACACCTTTTTGGAACATTCCACAGGAGAACAGGTTAACTGGAAACAGGTCAGTGTCATGATTGGGTAAAAAAGGAGCATCCCTGAAGGGCTCAGTTGTTCACAAGCAAGGATGGGGCGAGGTTCACCATTTTGGGAACAACAGTTTAAGAATGTTTCTTAATGTACAACTGCAAGGAATTTAGGGATTCCATCATCTAAAGTCCATAATATCATCAAAAGATTCAGAGAATCTGGAGAAAATTCTGCATGTAAGCGGCAAGGCCGAAAACCAACACTGAATGCCCGTGACCTTCGATCCCTCAGGCAGCACTGCTTTAAAAAGCAATATAATTTTGGAAAGGATATTATCACGTGGCTCAAGAACACTTTAGAAAATCAATGTCAATTAACACAGTTCATCGCTGGTAGAATTAAAATTCTACCATGCAAAGCAAAAGCCATATATCAATAACACCAAGACACACCGCTGGTTGTTCTGGGCCCGAACTCATCTGAGATGGACTGACACAAAGTGGAAAAATGTGCTGTGGTCTGACAAGTCCACATTTCATATTATTTTTAGAAATTATGGACGTTATGTACTCCGGGCTAAAAAGGAAAAGGACTATCCAAACTGTTACCAGCGGAAAGTTCAAAAGCCAGCATCTGTGATGGTATGGGGGTTTTCTAGTGCCCATGGGATGGGTAACTTGCACATCCTTGATGGGACCACTGAATACAGGTAAAACTGTTCGTACTTAAACTGCTGGACTATTTGCCCACACAGTTGTTCACAAAGTGGTGAACCTCATCCCATTCTTGCTGGTCAACGACTGAGCCTTTTGGGGATGCTCCTTTTACACCCAATCATGACACTCATCTGTGTCCAATTATCCTGTTCACCTGTGGAATGTTCCAAAAAGGTGCTTTTTGAGCATTCCTCAACTTTCCCAGTCTTTTCTTGTCCCAGTCTCAGCTTTTTTGGAACGTGTTGCAGGCATCAAATTTAAAGTAAGTGAATATTTGCAAAAGAACAATAAAGTTTATCAGTTTGAACACTGAATACACTGTCTTTGTTGTGCATTCAATTGAATATAGGTTGAAAAGGATTTTAAAATCATGGTATTTCGTTTTAATTTACATTTTACACAAAGTCCCAACTTCACTGGAACTGAAGTTTGTACATGCGTGTTCTGGTTTTAGTATAATCAGTGGAAGAGAAGCCCTGAGAGCTTGGTACTGACAACCATAAAAAGAGGAGTACAGGGAAATGCAAGACCAGGTTACAGGAGAACTGCGTGAGTGGATAACATCAAAGCATGAGCAGACAGAGGAATGATTGTGGTTAGAGAAAGAGCACAAAGAAGAATGCCAATAGTTCTGATAGAACACTATGGCTTACAGGAAGAACTGTGGTGGTGGTGGTGGATGTGTAGCAAACATTGATCTACCTCCAGGATAACAGTTCAATCAATCAATCACAATGAAATCTCAAGATTATCAAGGCATTCTGGTGTAAAATGTGCTGCTCAGTGTCAGAAAGCTTGGTCTCAGTCACAGGCCATGGGTCCTCTAAAAGGATAATGATCCAAAATACACAGCTAAAAACACTCAAGAATGGCAAAGAAAAAAACAATAGACTATTCTGAAGTGGCCTTCTGTGAGGGCTGATGTAGGTCCGGTTGAACATCTGTGGAAGGAGCTGAAACATGCAGTTTGAAGAAGACACTCGTCAAACCTGAGACAGCTGGAGCAGTTTGCTCAGGAGGAGTGGACCAAAATGCCTGTTGACAGGTGCAGAAGTCTCATTGAAAGTTACAGAAATCACTTGATTGGAGTGACTGCATCAAAAGGTTGTGCAACAAAATATTAAGTTAAGGGTATTATCCTTTTAGTCCAGGCCAGTTTCATTCACTGCTTTTTTTTTTTTTTTAAATATTCTGTTGAACCAAAATTCAAAAGCAATGTCTGATAATTTTCAGGAAATTTTTATTTATTACTTTTGTCAGTTTCAAGTTATTTCAGTGACAGTTGTGGGATTTTATTTCTTTAACAGGTTACAAACAAATGACGTCTGTACCACCTTTTTTTTTTTAACAATCTTTAAACATGCCCCAATACGCTGCAGTTGACTTTTAAAAGTTGATCTCTCTAATTTCTTTTTCTCAGGTTGAAACCCCACATGCTTTGTACCTGTCCATCTTTATCCAGCTCAGTCCTAATTTCCTCTATTTGCTGCCTGGTAGTGCACTCTGCCTGATGCAGTTGTGCTGCCATCTCCTCCTCCAGGTCAAACCACAGCCTCGCACAGTGTTCAGATGAGAGATTTGTCTGGGCTGTAACAGATGTGAGAAAGACGTCCTTTGCCAACTCCCCAAGCCTCTTTGACCAGAAGCTACGGTGTTTCTGAAGAGAAAAATGGTTGATTTATGACAGGCATATAGTGCACGATTATGTACAAAAGCTCCAGTAGGTGATGTATTCACAAATCAAGAGCAGTCAACCCCCCCAACAGCCGCATAAATGCAGAACTGCTCCTGACTGGATGACGACTGTACTCGTAGATGTGCTGCTCACAGTTTTCTGAACTGTCCAACACCATGGCTCAGCCGTAAACCACCTCTGATATTTTGACCACAAAAAAGTGTTTTTGAAAATATGAGAAGTAACCTGTTCAGTTGCTAAATCTGTTTATATTTGGCCTCAGCTACTACTACATGCTGCTCCCAGGATGCAATATGAAGTGTTTTACTTAGATAGTGAATGGGAAGTGGGGATCCTGGGTTTCTGTGGATGTGCATGTAATGAATGCACAGCCAGAGTGTGCACAGGTAAATCATAATTTAATTCAGTCCAAATGAAATAACTGGCTGATATTTTTACAATCCCATGACTGCACCATAGGATGGGTTTTATTTTTTTTCATGCAACTTTAATTATTGATAGCTGTCGGAATAAGAAGAGAATTTCAACACGTTCGACAAAAAATGTATCTAGAACAGAAAACCTACTGGGGCTTTAACAATTTAGTATTTAATTATTTCACCATCCAAAGATCACAGAGGGATTCTGCCACCCTACTGTCCTGCTGCAGCTCCAAATCAGAAATCTGCTGCCTGTGTTTCATCAGCAGCTTGTGGTACACCTGAAACATTTAGACATTAGTAGATGTGACAAATGACTAAATAAATGTGAACACATACTGTATTATCTATTTTCAGCATTCATCAATCTGCGTGTTGAAGTTTGGAAGGTAGAACTTTCTGACCTCTGTAAGCTCCTGCAGGTCACTGCGAGTCTGGCTCAGATTCAGGGCACGGTTCTTCTCTTTGGCCTGGCTCCTCTGAAGCTTTTTTCGTTTGGACTCCTTTTTGCTGCATCTTTCATTCACAAGCTCATTTGTCTTCCGTGTGCATTCTAGAAAATAGAGACTGCACTTTTAGATGGAGCTAATGTAAGTGCAGATAATTTGTAAAATAGCTAGCTCAAGCAAATGTAAACTTTCCTTTACATGCATCTATACAACAGTGACATAACATGAATGAATGAATGAATGACAAGAGCACTCCTATGACTAGTATCTTGCTGCTGTTTGTAGTCTAATAAGGTTTATTACAGTGAATAATGTCTTAAGTGCAAATTAAAAATACAAACAATCTCAAAATTGCCCATAATTCTTCTGCTTAAACAGATTACATGAGAGGATAGCGTGCACTAAGACTAGTTGTGATAAATTTGTCTTGTCCTAAATGAACGTGACCTTGTTTAAGGACCTAAAGAGGATTAATAAAAAATGGTCTATTTTGAGAGAGAATGACATTTAAGTTTGAAAAATAGGGTGGGTGTCATATAGTTAATAATTGAACACAAGAAGTTTGCTGAAATAAATCCCTTCCACAAACATGCAAGAGTTTCCATTTCATTTATTTTGCATGCTTCTTTTATAGTTAAACTGAAATTGCATTTTTTGTTACCAGTGTTCAATACAGTCAACTACACTTGACTGAAACCTTTTTCAGTTCTGTGTTTTACCTTCAGCACCCCGTTGAAGGCCTTCAGACAGAATAGCCTGAATCTCTGAAAGTATATTTTCCATGTGGCTAAATTTCAAGTTGTCATCACTCGTCAGCTGTTCAAGGGTTGTGCTGATGAGGCTCTGTCGCAGTGCAACTTCCTGCCTTAACAAGACAGGCTGGGATTGAAGAAGACCCATCAACTCCTCCCACCACAATAACTTCTGCTGTATCCTCTATGAAATGAAGCCGAAAGCTTAAGCATTAGTTCACCGAGTTCCTCAAACACAGATCAGAGTAGCTCATTCTGGCATGATCATTCTGGCATGATGAACACTGCCCAGTGTCACCAAGAGCCTTCGCTTCTCCCTCAATATACATGTACACTCGCTGGTCACTTTAATATGTACACCTGTTCAACTGCAAATATATAAATGAACCAATCACATGGCAGCAACTGAATGCATTTAGGTATGCAGACATGGTGAAGACAGTCTGCTGAAGTTCAAACCGGACATCAGAATGGGGAAGAAAGGTGATTTAAGTGACACTGAGCATGGCATGGTTGTTGGTGCCCGATGGGCTGGTCTTAGTATTCCAGAAACTGCTGATCTGCTGGGGTTTTTTTTGTTTTTGTTTTTTTCCCCACACCATTATCACTAAGGTTTACAGAGAATGGTCTAAAAAAGAGAAACTATCTGGTGAGTAGCAGTTCTCTGGGCCCAAATGCCTAGTTGATGTCAAAGAGGAGAATGACCAGACTGGCTCAAGCTGACAGAAACGCAATAGTAACTCAAACAGCCACTCATCACAACCGAGGTATTCAGAAGAGCAACTCTGAAGGTACAACACATTGTCCCTTGAAGCAGGGAGGCTACAGCAGCAGAGGACCTCAACTGGCATCTCTCCCGTCAGCTAAAAAAATGACACAACAGTTCACATGGGCACAACAAAATTGGACAACAGATGATTGGAAAAACATTGCCTGATCTACTCTTAATTTTTTGTTGCAACAATTGGATGGCAGGGTCAGAATATGGTCTAAACAACATAAACAAGCACACTCGGAGGCAAGTGGAATATCCAACCTGCTCAACCTGGATGCAGAACCACCTGTAATATGTACATCATCAGTATACAGATGTGGACAAAATTGTTGGTACCCCTCTGTTAATGAAAAGAAAAACCCACAATGGTCACAGAAATAACTTGAATCTGACAAAAGTGGTAATAAATAAAAATTCTATGAAAATTAACCAATGAAAATCAGACAATGCTTTTGAATTGTGGTTCAACAGAATTATTTTAAAAAAAACAAACTCATGAAACAGGCCTGGACAAACATGATGGTACCCCCAGAAAAGATTGAAAATAATGTGACCATAGGGACATGTTCAACTAAGATGTGTCCTCTAATTAACATCACAGGTGTCTACAAACTTGTAATCAGTCAGTCGGCCTATTTAAAGGGTGACAAGTAGTCACTGTGTTGTTTGTTGACATGGTATGTACCACATTAAACATGGACCAGAGGAAGCAAAGGAGAGAGTTGTCTCAATAGATTAGAAAGACAATTATAGACAAGCATGTTAAAGGTAAAGGCTATAAGACCATCTCCAAGCAGCTTGATGTTCCTGTGACTACAGTTGCACATATTATTCAGAAATTTAAGATCGACGGGACTGTAGCCAACCTCCCTGGGCGTGGCCGCAGGAGGAGACGGATAATACGAATGGTAACAAAAGAGCCCAGAACAACCTCTAAACACATTCATGGTGAACTCCAAGGTCAAGGTACATCAGTGTCAGATCGCACCATCCGTCGTTGTTTGAGCCAAAGTGGACTTCATGGGAGACGACCAAGGAGGACACCACTGTTGAAAACATCATAAAAAAGCCAGACTGGAATTTGCCAAACTGCATGTTGACAAGCCACAAAGCTTCTGGGAGAATGTCCTATGGACAGACGAGACAAAACTGGAACTTTTTGGCAAGGCACATCAGCGCTATGTTCACAGACGCAAAAATGAAGCATACCAAGAAAAGAACACTGTCCCTAGTGTGAAACATGGAGGAGGTTATGTTCTGGGGCTGCTTTGCTGCATCTGGCACAGGGTGTCTTGAATCTGTGCAGGGTACAATGAAATTTCAAGACTATCAAGGTATTCTAGAGAGAAATGTGCTGCCCAGTATCAGACAGCTTGGTCTCAGTCGCAGGTCATGGGTCTTGCAACAGGATAATGACCCAAAACACACAGCTAAAAACACCCAAGAATGGCTAAGAGCCAAACATTGGACTATTCTAAAGTGGCCTTCTATGAGCCCTGATCTAAATCCTATTGAACATCTGTGGAAAGAGCTGAAACATGCCATCTGGAGAAGGCACCCTTCAAACCTGAGACACCTGGAGCAGTTTGCTCATGAGGAGTGGGCCAAAATACCTGCTGAGAGGTGCAGAAGTCTCATTGACAGTTACAGAAATTGTTTGATTGCAGTGATTGCCTCAAAAGGTGGCAATTTTGTGCAACAAAATATTAAGTTAAGGGTACCATCATTCTTGTCCAGGCCTGTTTCATGAGTTTGTTTTTTAAAATAATTCTGTTGAACCACAATTTAAAAGTATTGTCTGATTTTCATTGGTTAATTTTCATAGAATTTTTATTTATTACCACTTTTGTCAGATTCAAGTTATTTCTGTGATCATTGTGGGTTTTTCTCTCATTAAAAGATGACATAATGCACGGCTCAGGAGACACACACGCAGGCTCAGGATAGATTTAACAGCTTTATTAGCAACAAGGAAGTGTATGGCTGCGTGTCTGTGGAATAAGAATGTATTGGTGGTGGCGTCTGCGTCAGGCACGGGGGCAGGAGGCCGTACAGCCGGACAACCCTGTGGGAGAGAGCAGAGGGAGAAGGGTAACGGGCACCACACCAATACAGGGAATGATGATGAAAGCTGGCTTACTTGGTTATGACAGGTGGCTGGCGTCGACAAGGGCGGGGCCCGGAAGACAGCGACCTGCAGTACCTGTGGCAGCAGCGTAGAGCCAACGGCGAGATGAGGAAGTCCGCCGCCGGGAATGTCCACCTGTGCACAGGGGAAGGCTAGAGGAGAGAGGTAAGGGGAGCTTACCCAAGTTATCTTCACTAGTCGGTTTGAGATCCGTAGTAGCAAAGGGGCCGAAGTTGAGAGACGGCTTCAGGCCGAAGCCCAGGGCAGAGTGGATTAAATACCTCGCCGCTGACGAGGAGCAGGTGTGCGCGCGGCTGGCGCCGCTGATGAGCGGCAAGTCATGACAGTACTCCCCCCTCTAGCAGCGCCTCCTGGCGATGGTTTTTCCGGGTGCGCTCGATGAAACTCAGAGATGAGTGACCGGTCCAACACCAGCGAGGAAGGTACCCACTGTCTCCACTCGGGTCCATAGCCCTCCCAATCCACCAGGTACTGCAATCCGCAACCCCGGCGTCGGGCGTCCAAGATCTCAGCGACGGTCCAGGCCGGATAGCCACCAATCATCCGGGGAGCGGGGTGTGCCGCAGGTGGAGGGCAGAGGGGGTCAGAGACCACTGGTTTAATTTTGGAGACGTGGAAGGTGGGATGGATGCGGAGGGAGGAGGGAATAGCCACACGTACAGCCACCGGGTTGATGATCCTGGTTATGGGATAAGGGCCGATGAACTGCTGGGCCAGCTTTCTCCTCTCACCCTTTAGGTTAACGTCCTGTGTGGATACCTAAACTTGCTGTCCCACCTGGTAGGCAGGTGCAGGTCTCCTATGTCGGTCCACCGTGGACTTATTGCGCTCCGCCGTGCGTAAAAGCGCATTGCGCGCCGTGGACCAAAGGCAGCGACACCGCCTAAGGTGTGCCTGGACAGAGGGAACAGCCAACTCGCCCTCCTGCGTGGGGAATAGAGGTGGATCATAGCCCAAGGATGCTTTAAAGGGCGACATCCCGATGGCAGAGGAGCGAGAGGTGTTGTGGGCGTACTCCACCCAGGCGAGGTGAGAACTCCAGGACGTAGGTTTGGAAGAAGTGACGCAGCGGAGCGTAGCCTCCAGCTCCTGGTTAGTTCGTTCACACTGCCCGTTAGACTGGGAGTGATGGCCGGAGGAGAGGCTTACCTTGGCTCCCAGGGCGTTGCAAAAAGACCTCCAGACGTCCAAAGAGAACTGGGGGCCACGGTCGGAGACCACGTCGACCGGGATTCCATGCAGTCTGACCACGTGTTGGATGAGGAGGTCTGCTGTCTCCAAGGCTGAGGGAAGTCCACGTAGGGGCACAAAGTGGGCGGCCTTGGAAAAACGGTCAACAATGGTCAGAACTGTGTCAAAGTTGTTGGAGACAGGGAGCCCAGTGACGAAGTCTAGGGCGATGTGCGACCAGGGCCTGCCAGGGACGGGCAGGGGCTGGAGCAGACCCGCTGGAGGAGCGTTACCTGACTTACTGGTAGCACAGACGGGGCAGGCCCGGGCGTAACGGGCGGCATCCTTCCGCAGGCCTGGCCACCAAAAGGATCGCTGGAGGAGGTCAATCATCCGTGAAGCTCCAGGATGGCAGGTGAGCTTAGAGGTGTGGAGCCAGTGTATAACGTCCCCCCGGACGGCAGATGGCACGAAGAGCCTCCCCTCCGGTCCGCCGCCAGGGTCCGGTTCCCACTCCTGCGCCCTCCGGATCTTGTCTTCTATGTCCCACGAAACAGCCCCCACGACGCACGACCTGGGCAGGATGGTGTGAACCGCGTCTTCTGTGGCCTCCGGGGCAAATTGCCTGGAGAGGGCGTCGGGCAGGCCGTTCTTGGAGCCAGGCCTATATGTGATGCTGAATTTAAGCCTTGCAAAGAACAGGGACCAGCGCGCCTGGCGGGCGTTCAGACGCTTGGCAGATCTTAGATACTCCAGGTTCTTGTGGTCAGTTAGGACCACAAAAGGCAAGGCTGCCCCCTCCAGCCAGTGACGCCATTCTTGAAGGGCGAGCTTGATGGCAAGAAGCTCTCTGTCCCCCACGTCATAATTACGCTCCGCCGGGGACAGACGCCGAGAGAAGAAGGCGCAGGGTCGCTTGACTCCGTTGGCTGGGGACCGCTGGGACAACACCGCTCCCACCCCCGTGTCCGAAGCGTCCACCTCCACAACACACTGCAGCGCGGGGTTGACCTGGCTGAGGACCCGGGAGGAGGAAAACTCCGTCTTCAGCGCCTGGAAGGCCGTAGCGGTCTCTTCAGTCCACCGGAACGGGGTCTTAGGAGAGGTGAGGCGGGTCAGGGGCCCGACGATGGCTCCAAAATTCGGGACAAAGCGTCGGTAGAAATTGGCGAACCCGATGAATTGCTGAACCTGTTTCCGAGAGGTAGGTGTGGGCCAATCCACCACTGCTTTGATCTTCGCTGGGTCCGGAAGCACCTGGTCATGGGAGATGACGAACCCCAGGAAGGAAGTTGTTTTGGCGTAGAATTCACATTTTTCCGCCTTGACATACAGACGGTTCTCCAGCAGCCTCTGCAGGACCCGCCTCACGTGGACCCGGTGTTCATCCCTGGACCTGGAGAAGATGAGGATGTCGTCCAGGTAGACGAATACAAACAGGCCGATGAAATCCCGGAGGACGTCATTGATGAGGCGCTGAAAGACGGCTGGAGCGTTGGTCAACCCAAACGGCATCACGAGGTATTCAAAATGACCGTTTGGGGTGCGGAAGGCTGTCTTCCACTCATCTCCCTCCCGGATCCGGACGAGGTGGTATGCGCTGCGGAGATCCAGCTTAGTAAACCAGGTCGCCCCCTGGAGGGAGTGGAAGGCGGTATCCATAAGGGGCAGGGTATACCGGTCCTTCTCCGTGATGTCGTTGAGTGCTCGATAATCAATGCAAGGACGAAGGGAACCGTCCTTCTTTCCCACGAAGAAGAACCCTGCGCCTACTGGAGAGGAAGATGGTCGGATGATCCCGGCACTGAGCGACTCCTTCAAATAGCTGTTCATAGCCTCCTTCTCTGGCGCTGACAGGCTATAAAGGTGTCCTGAAGGTAAGGGCGCCCCCTGGCGGATGTTAATGGCGCAGTCGTAGGGCCGGTGAGGAGGCAGAGACATCGCCTTGGACTTACTGAAAACAGCACCCAGGTCGTGGAACTCTGAGGGCACAAGGGTGAGATCCAGGGGCGCGGTGTCCTGAGCTGTGGGAGGCGAGGACGGGGCGCAGGCAGCGGATTGGAGGCAGGTGCCCATGCAGAAAGTGCTCCATGCTGACACCTTCCCAGTCTTCCAATCCAAGGCAGGGTTGTGGAGGCGGAGCCAGGGATATCCGAGGATGACAGGAGTTACTGAGGTGGGCAGGACGTAGAAGGAGATATCCTCCTGATGGTTTCCAGAGATGATCACCGGGACGGGGGATGTTCAGTGAGTTACTTTTCCCAGGGAAACTCGGGAGAGATTAACCAGGACGAGAGGAGTGTCGAGGGGGTGACAATGGATGCCCAGTCGGGTTGCCAGGCTTTGTGAAATAAAGCTACCCTCCGCGCCTGAATCCACCAGTGCATGTGTGAGGTGCTCAGTGAGGTTGTGACAGAAGCGGATGGGCAGCGTCAAATGTGTGAGGGGATTTAACCGATTAGCGTCCGCGAGGCCCCCTACAGTGACTCGCGGACCACCTTGTTTGGCTTCTCCGGACAATGCTCCACCGTGTGCTGGCTACCTCCGCAATACATGCAGAGGCTCAGGTCACGACGGCGCTGTTTCTCCGCCAGGGGGAGCTTTGTCCGGCCCGTCACCATTGGTTCCGACTCCTCGGAGACCTCCGGCGGCGGCAACGCCAGGTGGCGAGCTTGGGGCAGGCGTGCAGAGGTGCCCCGCGAGCGAGAAGACTGCTTCCGCTCGGAGGCGCGCTCGCACAGCCTGTTATCCAAACTGATGGTGAGAGAAATCAGCTCCGCCAGCGTCTCCGGGGTATCCCGGCCGGCCAGCTCATCCCTCAGACCAGAATTTAGGCTGCGGAGGAAGATGCCGCAGAGCACACGCTCTTCCCAGCCAACTTCCTCCGCGGTAACCCGGAAGTCGATCGCGTAGTCGGCCGCCGATCGGCTCCCCTGTTGGAGTCCAAGAAGGCGGTCGACCTGGACACTGTCCAAACGCGAATGATCGAACACTTCCAGAAACTGTCGCACGAACTGGCCATAGGTGAGGGTGGCATAGCTGGGCTTCACCATAATGGCGTAAGCCCAGGTAAGCGCATGACCCTCAAGGAGATTACCTATATAGCCAATTCCGCTATGGTCTGAGGGAAAATCTCCGGGAACGCGGAGAAACACGGACTCACACTGCATAATAAAACCCCGAGCTCCACCCAGCATACCGCTAAAGCGAGCAGGAGTGGGGATTGGTGTGAGCCGTGTTGGCGCACCCGGAGTGGGCTGGACGGCCACCGGAGCCGCAGGAGCCGCGCCACCCGGACGAGCCGAGGGGAACGGCTGCTGAGGGTCCAAGCGGTCTAATCGGTTAGTAATGACCATTAATTGATTTAATATCACCTGTTGCTGATGGGCTATTAAATCCACCCGAGCCTCGAGGGTGGAAAGACGGCGTGCGAGCCCGCTGTCTGCCGAGCCGCTCTGCTGAAGCCGTACTGACATAATGCACGGCTCAGGAGACACACACGCAGGCTCAGGATAGATTTAACAGCTTTATTAGCAACAAGGAAGTGTATGGCTGCGTGTCTGTAGAATAAGAATGTATTGGTGGTGGCGTCTGCGTCAGGCACGGGGGCAGGAGGCCGTACAGCCGGACAACCCTGTGGGAGAGAGCAGAGGGAGAAGGGTAACGGGCACCACACCAATAAAGGGAATGATGATGAAAGCTGGCTTACTTGGTTAGGACAGGTGGCTGGCGTCGACAAGGGCGAGGCCCGGAAGACAGCGACCTGCAGTACCTGTGGCAGCAGCGTAGAGCCAATGGCGAGATGAGGAAGTCCGCCGCCGGGAATGTCCACCTGTGCACAGGGGAAGGCTAGAGGAGAGAGGTAAGGGGAGCTTACCCAAGTTATCTTCACTAGTCGGTTTGAGATCCGTAGTAGCAAAGGGGCTGAAGTTGAGAGACGGCTTCAGGCCGAAGCCCAGGGCACAGTGGATTAAATACCTCGCCGCTGACGAGGAGCAGGTGTGCGCGCGGCTGGCGCCGCTGATGAGCGGCGAGTCATGACAAAAGAGGGGTACCAACAATTTTGTCCACGTCCGTATATCAAACCCTGGTACCAAGTTTCAAAACATTTGAAACAAAACTGTAGGAGGAGTTGATTTCACAAAGCAGGTGGGACAGACAGACAAGCATCGCCACAACATTCAATTCAATTCAACTTTATTTATATAGCGCCATTTCACAACAACAGTCATTTCATAGCACTTTCAACTGTAGGGGAAAACGCCACAAGTGGCTGCCTCATCCACTCATGTGAATGCCCTGTAATTTCCCCATTGTGGGACTAATATGGATGTATGCATGAAGAGTCATGGATCTGCAGCCAACAAATCTGCAGCAACTGTGTGATGTTATGCTAGCATATTAATATGAACCAGTATTCCTGAGGAATGTTTCCAGCACCTTGTTGAATGTTTGCCATGACGAATAAAGACAATTCTGAAGGCAACAGGGATCCAACCCAGTAATAGCGAGGTGTACCTAATGAAGTGACCAGTGAATGTACTGTATACTGTATATCCTAGGCCTACTCAGAGCTGAAATTACAAATATTCATACTGTGTGACCTTTGACGTTGACAAAAACCTGAAGGCAGACCCACCTGAGGATCATTGTGTGCGAGTTTGCCTAAGAACCAGAATGAAGTTGTCAACTACAGAGTGTTGCTTTACCTTAAGCTCAACTTCCTGCACCTTGATCAGGTGCTTCTCTACTGATACAAGCATCTGAGTGAGAGTGATAATGAGATTCTGTGCCTCATCCGAAGAGAAAACACTGTTTTTCCTCAGTAGATGCTGACATAAGTCCTCAACCTGCTTGCTGAAATGTTTAGACTGTAAAGAGATGATAGCACCAGTTGCTGTTTTAGTATAAAAGCAAATAGTAAGATGAGAAACATATTATTGTAAATGCTTAGCTTTCTCTCATTACCATTTGAAGGCCTCTTTCAATGAGATCTTTCTGAGTTCTCTCAATCTCCTCTAATGTACAGGGAGCATCAAGATTTTTCTCATCAACTGTTTGGTTTGGTGGAAACTGTTTCCTCAGTTCATTTAGTTCCTTAAATTGCAAATAACACATACATTATGCTGAATATTTAAATAATAAGGTCAGTATTTCTATCTAAAGAAAAGTCTCCACAAAAAAAAGACTGAGGAGTACCAAGACATCTAGCTCTCTACCTTTTCTTGCATCTCAATAACATTCTTGGCAAAGTGAGCATCATTTTTGTCTTTTGGAAACCGACAGTTGAACACTGTCTTCAACATTTGCAGAAAAATCTACAACAAGAAGAGGTAATACTGTCAGAACTTTTTTACATGAAACTGGTTAAAGCAATGATCTGCCTGTATATATGCAAGATATGTATACATTTCAGATACAGTAAATGATAAAACACATGACAAAAGCTCACCACACATTTTTCCTCTTGAAGCTGAGAGAACTGATTCTGCACATCCTGTAGGGCCAAACAGTAAAGGCTGATCCTTCCTTCAAACCTGCCAAGAAAACAAGCAAATGTTATCACTTCCCAGAAATTTTCATCTGCAAATAATCATTGGGAGGTTGCGGTGAATGCTTTCAAGTTTTAGCATTAAGCTAACACAGGCTCTCACCCTGACTGTGTCAGTATTTGGGGGTAGTGGGAGACCCTGTTGAAACTCTGGTTCTGTAGGCTTTTGGGGACCAGTGAGGAGGAGATAAACTGACTGCTGTCATCGTTGTCCTGCTCGTGGCTTAGGGATTCTTCGTCAATGGAGGAGGAAGACTCCTCATTAGTTATCGCTGGCAGCTTTGGGTGCTCATGCAAAGATGGGTTGGATGCTCCATCTGCCAAAGGCTGGCATGTACAGTGAGAAACACACAGGTATTGCTTTTGCTTATAGTGAAATGCACAACTTACACATTAAATATTTAGGAATTACAGTTGAAACCAGAAGTTTACATACAGTACACTGTATAAAAAGACACATAACCTTTTTTTCTCCTCACTGACTGACATTAAATCAGACTAAACTTTTCCTGTTTTAGGTCAGTTAGGATTAACAAAATTATTTCTATTTGCTAAATAATTTTTATATTTGTAAAATGTTTTTTAGAGAATTTTTTTTATTACTTTCTTCAAAGTTAGAAGTTTACATACATTTCCTTAGTATTTTGTAGCATTGCCTTTAAACTGTATGACTTGAGTCAAACATTTTAGGTATCTTTCCACAAGCTTCTCACAATAGTTTGCTGGAATTTTGGCCCATTCTTCCTGACAGAACTGGTGTAACTGATTCAGGTTTGTAGACCACCTTGCTTACACACGTCTTTTCAGCTCTGCCCACAAATTTTCTATGGGACTGAGATCAGGGCACTCCAAAACATTGACTTTGTTGTCCTTAAGCTACTTTGTAACTAATCTGGTGGTATGCTTAGGGTCATTGTCCATTTGGAAGACCCATTTGCACCCAAGCTTTAACTTCTTGGCAGATGTCTTGAGATGTTGCTTCAATATTTCTGCATAATGTTCTTTCCTCATGATGCCATCTATTTTGTCAAGTGCACCAGTCCCTCCCGCAGCAAAACACCCCCACAACATGATGCAGCCACCCCCGTACTTCACAGTTGGGATGGTGTTTTCAGGCTTGCATTTGTAAACTGGAGATGTAACAGACTGCAGATGTAAATTAGCTTAAAGCTAACTCTGGTACAATGCATCAAAAGTTAACATTTATGTTTATTATTGTACATAGTCCCTTTTCAAATAAAAAGTGAGTAATAATAATAAACTATAATCTGACTTTTTTATGCTGTTTTTGGAGTCATGGCATGAGTGGCATTTCAGCCCATGTCGGTACAGGACTCATTTCACTGTGGATAATGACACTCTTTTGCCAGCTTCAGTCTGGTAAAAGAGTGTCTTCATAAGGTCTTTTGCGTTTGTTCTGAGGTTGCTATGAACATTTCACACTAAAACATGTTAATCTCTGGGACACAGAACCCGTCTCCTTCCTGAGATGTACGATGGCTCGACATTCCCATGGTGTTTATACTTGTGCATAATTGTTTGAACAGATGAACATGACACCTTCAGGCATCTGGAAATTATACCCAAAGATGAACCAGACTTGTGGAGGTCCACAATTGTTTTCCTGATATTAGTGTATGTAAATTTCTGCGTTTGAAGAAAGTAATAAAAAATTCTCAAAAAAAAATTAGCAAAATTATATAGAAAAATTATTTAGCAAATAGAAATGATTTTGGTAATCCTAACAGACCTAAAACAGGAAAAGTTTATTCTGATTTAATGTCAGACAGTGAGATAAAAAGCTTGTGTCTTTCCTTTGCATCCTCTAAAACATAATGTTCTCATACTAAGAGGCTGTATAACCTTGATCCCTAATCTTTTCACCCCAGATCCTAGTCAGCTACAGAGCATTTCCAACAACATAATGGTCACAAATGTTAAAAAAAAATATACCAAAAGACACTGTGACCTTGTCCTTAGAACTTTTGACCTGAACAGCAGATCCTTTGTTCAACCCCTGTACCAAGTTGGATGATCCTAGCCCCATGGTTCTCAAGTTACAGTTGTCTACACGGATCCATTGTTTATAAAATGCTGTCAATGGCCATTATCACTGTAAAAGACTACAGCTTAATATAAATAAAAGTCATAATTTAAATAGCCAGCTTGGTAGTGCAATGGTTAACACTACTGCCTCACAGCAAGAAGTTGTGGGTTCAAACCCAAGAGCTGGCCTGTGGAAACCTTTCTGGGAGGAGTTTGCATACTCTCCCCATGTCTATGTGGGTTTTTGCCAGGTACTCCGGTTTCCTCCCACAGTCCAAAGACATGGTTAACTGGCTACGTATGAAGGGATCAGAAGAGATGTTACTGATATACACTTGTGGGCTTCAGATCTGCCTACTGAAGGTTTGTTAACCTTTGATGGGTACTGATAGCTCCTCTGTATTCTCACCTTCTTTAATTAAACCTATTAAAGAAGCAGTTCAGTAGTAAGGCTTCTCATCTCTCTTTGCATTATGTGAACAACCAAACACTTGTCAAAAACTGATCAATGAAAGCCATATCTTTGACATTATATGTCTACACAATATAATCACTTTCATAAAATCAACACATTTATAATGGGCTTACTCGGTATTTTTGGTTGATGGGGTAAACCACCTTTGCTCTGGATGCAAATGCAGCCACATCACTGTTTAAGGGTGGCTGCTTCTTCTCCTGAAGGATCAGTCAATGGAGGAAAAAGTTGGCGAAGTAATATTACACAGACATAAGCATTCAGTAAGCCTACATGCAGGTGCACGTCTATGAAACCACGTAACACTGATCATTCATTTAAACTTGCCCTTAATGCTGCTTTAAACTTATCTGTAGCTGGCATCTACAGGTGCATCTCAAAAAATTAGAATATCATGAAAAAGTTCAATATTTTTTGTCACTCATTTCAGAAAGTGAAACCCATATATTATATAGATTCATTACACAGAGAGTGATATATTTCAAGTGTTTATTTTAATTTTGATGATTATGGCTTACAGACTTTGAAGACCCCAAATTCAGTTTCTCCAAAAATTAGAATATTACATAAAATTAATTTTAAAAAATAGTTTTTTAATAGAAATGTTGGCCGACTGAAAAGTATGTCCATGTACACACTCAATACTTGGTCAGGGCAAATTTTGGATTAATTACTGTATCAGTGTGGCGTGGCATGGAGGTGATCAGCCTGTGGCACTGCTGAGGTGTTATGAAGGTCCAGGTTGCTTTGATAGTGACCTTCAGCTCGTCTGCATTGTTGGGTCTGGTGTCTCTCATCTTCCTCTTGACAATACTCCATAGATTCTCTATGGGATTTAGGTCAGGAGAGTTTGCTGGCCAACCAAACACAGTGATGCCATGGTCATTAAACCAGATTTTGATACTTTTGGCAGTGTGTGTGGATGCCAAGTCCTGCTAGAAAATGAAATCAGCTTCTCCATAAAGCTTGTCAGCAGAGAGAAGCATGAAGTGCTCTAAAATTTCCTGGTAGACAACTGCGCTGACTTTGGTCTTGATAAAACACAGTGGACCAACACCAGCATATGACATGGTTCCTCAAATCATCACTGCCTGTGGAAGCGTCACATTAAACCTCAAGCAACTTAGATTCTGTGCCTCTCCACTCTTTCTCCAGACTCTGGGACTTTGATTTCCAAAGGAAATGCAAAATTTACTTTTATCTGAACAGAGGTCATCTGCTGGTGTTTGTCCACTGTGTTCTGTCATGATCAAAGTCAGTGCAGTCGTTTACCCGGAAATTTTAGAGCACTTCATTCTTCCCTCTGCTGACAAGCTGAAATATATCACTCTGTGTAATGAATCTATATAATATATGGGTTTCACTTTCTGAAATGAGTGACAAAAAATATTGAACTTTTTCATGATATTCTAATTTTTTGAGATGTACCTCCAATTTATGCAAGGGCAACATGTGATTATGTTCACTGTTTGGATGCTAAGGGATAAGCAATACTTTGTCGTTACTGTTCCCGTTCGGCGCCTCCTTTTTGCCGTCACTGACGCAGTCACTCTGGTTGTTGTCCACGTCCCCATCATCGGGGTCAAGCAGCCTTGCACTGTAACCCTAAAAAGGGGCGAGATTTAAACAGACAGACGAGCTTAAAGAGCTGAGAGTTCAAGAACGAACGCTTGGGGCTGGAAACGAGAGGCCGAGCACGGCTGCGCTTACTGGTCTGGTCGGCAGCAAAGGTCTCAGGCAGAAAAGACAGAGGAGGGCAGCGGCGAGTATCCCCGACAGTCCTCCACAGACTGTAGCCACGGTCAGCAGGCCCGGGTAGATGTGGAGCGATTCGGCGAGACTCACCAAAACCTCGGCGTCACATTCCGCCATGAGTCCACTCGAGACTTTACACTGCTGAAAAAAGTGGACCCCTTATCCCGTTCCCCTTCCAACTTATTTCCAGTCTTCTCCGGCTTCTGGTTTCCATAGTGAACTAGCTTTCCGGCGACCATGTAAGCGGCTTCTTGACTTTTAAAGGCATTTATGTCACAAACACATTTAGAATTTTGCCACATAAATACTCCAAAATTTGAACATTTTAACCCGTTGAGCCAACTGAACTGTGTAAAGGGACAGACGGTACTGGCTAACTATACCGGAGGTGAGGTACAATAACCTTCAAAATAAAACATGATAGTTTAAAATGACGGACTGCTCTATCAGGGTTTGAGAGTCCAGGTAACGCCACAGCCAACTGGAAGAAGGTTCTTTGGTCTGATTAGGCCAAAATGGAGTTTTTTGGTCATCAAGATAGATGCTATGTTTGGCAGACACCAAAGACCCCATACCATCACGAAGCATGGTGGGGACAGCATCATGCTGTGGGGCTGCTTCTCTGCAGCAGGTCCTGGAAGGTTTGTCGAGGTTCATGGTAAGATGAATGCAGTGAATTATATAAGAAGGACAATCTGACTCAGTCTACAAGAGAACTATGACTTGAAAGATGATTTAATTTCACAGAAATGGTTCAAAGACAATCAGATGAATGTACTGGAGTGGCCGAGACAAAGGCCAGACCTCAGTCCAACAGAAAATTTGTGGCTGGACTTCAAAAGGGCTGTTCACTTGTGATAGTGCTGTATAGTCTGATACAGTTTTACAATTTTTACAAAGAAGAATGGAGTAAAGTTGAAGTCTACAGATGTGCAACCCCAACTGAGATCTGTCCACACAGGCTCAGAGCTGTGATTGTGACCAAATGTGCAGGTACTAAATACTTACTTAAAGGGGGTGAAAATATTAATGGCATTAATTTAATGCACTTAATTTACATCATAGATTTGTATTGATTTGACATTACTTTGTAGGAACTGATTTTTCTTTTTTTGCTTGATTTTTGCTTTGATGTTAAAGAGGGTTGTATTATGTTATTTTATTCTTTAAAATCTTTTCAAAAAGTCAAATTATATTAACCATGATTTCAATTTTAAAATGGAAACTCATCTAAGATGTGAAAACTTTTTATTGATTCTGTCCATAGTCAGCTTTAAATTTTTTTTCCTGATTGAGAAAAATAAAGTCCCATTTTCCACAACAGTGAACATGCCGTTTTAATAAAAGATAAGTTTTAAACATTTTTTGCTTTGCAATGTGTTCTTTGCCACCTTAACACTTAATTTGCATCACAGCAATCAAAATAATAATAATAAAAAAAATACTCTTCCCCCCACTTCCCCCTTCAGCAGCCCCCACTGGTCCCTGCCACTGGACAGTCTAACATAATTTTATAACTTGTTTTTCTATGTCATATTTTACATGTAGTAGATGTTTAAGAATAACTGATGTGTGCTGTATATTATTAACAAATATTAACAAAATACAGCAAAGTAGGACAGATCACACTGTCAAGGTGCGTTCAGCTCAAATGCAAACGGGTGTGCAGCGTGATCACATTTTAAATTGATTTTTGATGTGCCACCCCAAGATTTTCGGTGGCCCCCATGTAGCCCCCCCCCCCCCCCGGATGAAAAATTTCTGGAGGCGGCCCTGGTCTCAGAAGACGCTACAACGCAATTCTGATCTGTTGTCTGTTTTATTTTGAAAGAAAGAACCGGAAGCTGAGAATTGTGCTCCGTTTCTCTTGACTTGTTCTTGCTTCTTCCCAACTTCTTCGGGATGTTTTAGGAAGTTTTTGCACAGCGGCGGTGATTGTTATGGATCATTTGTCCACTCTGGCCCGTCACCGATTATATAAACCAGTTGGGGGTTTAGGCTGCTCTATGAATGTCAGTGCTGCAGAATAACGCTTTTTTTCCTAGAGAAAATCTGAGGAAATGTTTCCGTCGTCGTTTTTAACGTCCGGCTGTAACACAGCGCAGCCCGTTAGCTAGCCGCTCGGCTCCCATCGAGCAGGCAGCCCGAGCCAACCACGGATGGTTCGGGAACGCTTTGACGTGGGGAAAGGCACAGTGCTTGTTGTCTTCTTGTATATCCACCTATCCTGCTTGCTCCCAACTTCGTTATATGCGTGCTGCCGTGACTGTCGGCGTGCCAGTGTACCGGAGAAGAGGACAGGACACCGGCCCGGTTCTGACGGTACAGCTGCCTGCACGTCATGGTACTCAGCACCGGAGACACCGCGGGTGAGTCTGATGGAGAGCGCTTTATTAGTCGTTATAAGACCATGTAAACATCGTTAAAAAAAAAAAAGTGCCAAAGGAAAAGAGATAAATTTGAAGTCACTAAAATAAAAAGCACACTTGGGAGAGTCAGTGTAAGCAATTAAAAATAGGAAATTTACCAGTAGTTTTGTCTATGAAAAAGTACAGTTTTTGTCTATATGCTAACATGAGAAACCTTAAGTCATTTTAATTCAGTCTGTTTGACATCAGAGAACTTAGCAGCAGTGAGTGAATGAGTTGGTGAATACCTTAGACACCTGATATACATCATAGCAAACTTACCAGTTAACAGAAGAAAAAACAGCAGATTATATATTTTTTGTTTTATAGAGTTTGATCAGACAATTTGAACTTCAGTATCAGATCCTAAACGTCATTGTGTCACCAGCAATAGGGTCCTGCTGACTTTAATGAACCCAGCATAAATACAGTAAAGTTGTGTCAAGCAAGATATCAGTGATTTGTGTTTGTAAAATTGTGAACTCAGTTTGACAGGTTGAAAGCCATCCATCCATCCATCTTCTACCGCTTTTCCGGAGGTCCGGGTCGCGGAGGCAGCAGTTCAAGCAGAGAATCCCAGACTTCCCTCTCCCCAGCCACCTGCTTCAGCTCTTCAGAGAGGATGCCAAGGTGCTCCCAGACCAACTGGGAGACATAGTCTCTCCAGCGAGTCCTGGGTCTGCCCCGGGGTCTCCTCCCAGTGGGACGTGCCTGACACACCTCAAGTGGGAGGCGTCCAGGAGGCATCCTGATCAGATGCCCATACCACCTCAACTGACTCCCTTCAATGTGGAGGAGCAGCGGTTCTACTCTGAGCCTCTCCTGGATGACTGAGCTCCTCACCCTATCTCTGAGGGTGAGTCCAGCAATCCTACGGAGAAAGCTCATTTTAGCTGCTTGTATCCGCAATCTCGTTCTTTTGGTCATTACCCAAAGCTCGTGACCATAGGTGAGAGTAGGAACGTAGATTGACTGGTAAATCGACAGCTTTGCCTTAGAACTAAGCTCCCTCTTCACCACAACAGACCGGTACAACATCCACATCACTGCAGATGCTGCTCCAATCCGTCTGTCAATCTCTCGCTTTATTTTCCCCTCACTCGTGAATAAGACCCCAAGATACTTAAACTCCTCCACTTGGGGTAGGGGTTTGTCCCCAACCCAGAGAGGACAATCCACCTTTTTACAGCTGAGGACCATGGACTCTGACTTGGAGGTACTGATTCTCATCCCAGCCGTTTCAAACTCAGTGGCAAACCATCCCAGTAAGACCTGTAGGTCATTGTTGGATGAAGCCAACAGGACATCATCATCTGCAAACAACAGAAATGAGATACTGTGTTTTGGGGTTTTTTTGTTTTTTTTACACACGCTTTCAACCTGATGAGATCCTCATCAGGTTGAAAGCGTGTAGTGTAGTGGTATCATGCAAGATTCCCATTCTTGCGACCCAGGTTCGATTCCCGGGCGGCGCACGTGTGGTTGCACGGTGGCGCAGTGGTTTAGCACTGCGGCAGCACAGTTTACCCTCGGCCGGGGGATTGCGGGGATCATGAGATCGTGGGTTCAATCTCAGCCCCCGACCAACAGTGAGCTGTGTGGAGTTTGCATGTTCTCCCCGTGTTGCGTGGGTTTACTCCGGGATTTCTCCGGTTTCCTCCCCCATACCAAAAACATGTAGGTTTAGGGCGCTCGTGCACGCAGCGACCGGCAGCCGGTGGCTTGTCACCACACTGCAAACCAAATCTACCTACGGGTACAAATAAGTAACAAAAAAAAACAAACAAAACAGGTTATTGTAAGTTTTTATATTTTTCCCCTTAAAAGATTTCATTTTGTTTTTCAATTGGGTTGTACAGGTTATAGGTAACGTTAATGGTGGAAAAAGTTTTGAAATGATTTATCTTGGTCTCATTTTTTTACATCACAAAAACCTGGCATTTGAACAGGGGTGTGTAGACATTTTATATCCACTGTACTACATACATATATATCGTCATCCATGACTCCACCCTCTCCTATGAAGCTCACATCAAATCTGTCACTAAATCTGCTTTTTATCACCTCCACAATATTTCCAGACTTCATTCTTCCCTCTTTGATTCTGTGGCTGAGACCCTAATTCACGGCTTTGTAACATCTCGACTGGATTATTGCAATGGAGTTCTGTTCGGGGTCCCCAAGAAAGCCCTGGACACGCTCCAGTATGGCAGTTAATCTTTTGTTTTGCCTTTAAAGCAACCTTGAGTATCTTGAAAGGCACATATTTGCATTATCTGTTGACTGGCCTCCCTTTATAATAACTGGTAAACATAGTTTAAGCTCTTAATTGCCTTTCAAAATAGTAGGTTGTGTAGTTTTGTCATATTGCAAAAGATCAGCATTGCAATTCATACTTTGCCAGTGCTGTATCTGTAAATTCCCAGAATGTAAAAGAAATGCTTATAATTTACTTCTAATTTCCTGTAAAACGCCACTAGGCACCCATAGAACAGAAATGCTACATTTTCTTCTACTCTGTTTACTGTGAAATTCCCACATGCTGTTACCGTTTTGTTTCAGTGTAATTATCATGGATGCGTCATACCAAGTGTCATTTAAACAAAATGACACTTGGTATTCAGAGGAGGCACGCATGTGTGCCATAAATAAGATTACACCATAAAGCAATTTTTATGTTGCTACATTTATAATTTGAATGAATAGTTAACGTTATAAATGTGTAATTGTGACCGCCTTCTTCTGCTAATCAGAGACTTTCCACTGTGCCAGCGATGTCACGTGACCCAAGGGAGAAACCAGCAGATATTTGCTTGTTTAGGACCGAAGGTTTGTGCTTTTTTCTAAATATATGCACAACACTGAGGCTACGGTCATGTGAAAAAAAATTTGGACACCCCTTTAAATATTCAGTTCTTTATTAAGAAATGTTCACATATCTATGCCTAACCTTGTTTTTGTTTTTATTTGCATTTTTAAACATTTGTTTTAGCCATTTTAAGTGGGAGTGAATGTGGTGGTGTCTTAAAAAAGATGGAGGGGGATCCTAATTTATTCCTCACTATTTGTTTAGAATTACATTTTATAAAAAAATTTGAAAAAAAGTCTTTAATTCACTTTTAATTATTTAGTTGTATTACATGAATCTCTCAGTATTTTTAACATTGATATTAAATATCCATATGTCCAAATATGTAAAAAAACAAAACACAGGCTTATACAGGGTGTCCTAATTTTTTCACACGACTGCAGCACAATTCCTTGTTCCTGCACATTAGTTGACTCTCAGTTTATCTTTGTTTCTTCCTGTTATTTACAGTAAATGTTCTTTATTTACCAAAACAGGTCAAATGGAAAGCAGTGGAACGTTGGTGTTTCCGTGGAGGGACTCCCTGTCTTCTGCAGTCTCTCCTGGTCCATGGGGACATTCTTTTTTCTCTTCGTTTTACTTCACGTCAAAAATCCTGCCCCTCAGGAGCAGAAGGAGCACACTTACCCGATACAACCCAGGTCACACGCTGCCTCAGGTGTTTTCCTGCTTCCTTACAAATCTTTTCATAATCATGAAATTAAAGCACAGATAATGAAAGGATTTTCACTGTGGAAGTAATCAGCTATCTATCAAATGTTTGGAATTCCAGGTTCAGTCTGCGATCCCTTCATCTGCATTTAGGGTTACATTTAATAAATGTGCACAGGTACGTAAATGTGGTTTGTAGAATTACAATAATTTGTTTTTTTTATTTGCACATGAAATTTCAGCACAGTTACATGACTGCCAAGTCTGTAAATGAGCCGGTTTATGAGTGCTTATGCCTTTCTTATTAATCATTTTGACATCAGGTGAAGCGGGATTCTGACCCACCTCAGCTGACATTTTTCCTGCTGATTCACAACATGGGCCCCGTGGGTGGCACCAACCTGTCTCAGGTGGCCATCCGGGACTCCATTTCAGGAATAGTACCTGCGAAGACTGAAGGCCGGGTAGTGGAAAGAGGCTACCAGACATTTGCCATCGATTGTCTGCTGGGTATATTTGGGAGATAAATTGTTTTGACTGATTGGTTTTAACACGTATTTGTTAAATGTTCTTGGTTGGTAACTTGTTTGTTCACTTTTTAGCTGGCTCCCAAGTCACTGTCAATTATACTGCCTATGTAAAGAGTCATAAAAGTGAAGTTTTGGACCTCCCAGCTTTTCTCACCTTCTCTAATGCATCTCAGGTATTTTGCTGCTTTTTTGTAGAAAAAGAAAAACAATCCTTGTCAGTTCAGAATTATTACTAAGCTATTAATGTCACTGTGTTAAAAATTTGTACTAAAATAACAGACATTTGCATTTGTTTAACCTAATTATTGTTTTTCTTAAATTCCTAGAATGATGTCAGTATGTTTGGCCCATTAACAGCGAATCTAACAGTGAGAGTGAATGGCACTGACAGGGTAAGTTAAGCATAGTTTCTGCATTGAAAACTAGGGCTGGGAACGATCCCTAATTTCCAGAATCGATTCGATTCCGATTCTTGAGATTCTGAATCGATTCGATTCGATTCCGATTCAATCCCGATTCAATCTGGGGAATTACCATTTTAATAGCCATTTTACTTCCCATGAAACAAAAATCTTCGAGACCTAATGCTGCAAATTGTACCAAGAATCTTCTAACTTTGTTAATACATAAATTATCACATATAGAACTGACCCAAAATCAGTTACAATAATGCACTTTTTATTATTTAACTTATCATTTCATAAAGTGCTCACAGGTGCTTTCTTTAGTGCAAAGGGTGTGTCGTGTCAAGTTCACCACCCAGAGTAAGTAAACAAATTCAATGCATGAACCATGCAGACATAATCTCACTGTATTTCAGTCCCTCCAGGATTTTGTCAGCTGTTTTTGTGATTGTTGTGGTCCAAAAAGCCTGGATTTGTGGGAGTTTTTCCAAAAAGTTATGGCACTTTTAGAGTTTTTTTGCACTCAAAGTTGTGTGAGGAAGTACAGATTTTAAAGCAGCTGCTTTCTCCATAGTTTACAGTGATGCTATTCTGTGTAACACCACAAGAAAAGTACAGGATTGCCAAAAATTTCTTGTTAAACAGTGATTTATTTAGAATTAAATGCTCAGTAAAATTGTAAAAAAAAAATGACCAATATTGTGTTCTTGCTGAGAACTTTAAAAAAGAAATAAAAGAATTTGTCATTACAACAACTAAATTGCATTGAATGCATGTTAGTGTGGAGAAAATGATGGCAGCACCTCCTTGAATCTTGAATTTGAAGGTCTTCTTCTGTGCTGAAATCCACATGAAGCAGGGATGCTCCTCCACTGACAACCTCTGACCTTCAGAAGGTCTCATTGAGAATGAAGCTTCCAGTCTTCACACATCTGAAGGCAGATAAAAAGAATAGATTTCACAGTAAAATTAACATTCATGTTTTTAGATCGCTACATCACAGTAGGGTTTAATAATTTAGGTTTTTTTTTTTAATATTTTAACTACAAATTAACTTTCAATGTTGGAAAAGGGTTTCAGTTCATTTCCTGAGAAGGTTTGTTCATTTCAATTTAGTTCTACTGAGTAAAATTAGCTTGTTGAACTGCAGCCTTTATTAATTTTATTGTGATTTATTCTCTTCACATCGCTTAAGTGGCAGAAGTCCATAATCTCATAAAATATACCTTAATTCTGCATTTATTCACAGCGCTTAACCAACAGTTCTCTCTGTGTCCATAGTTTGTAAAAGAAACCATCATCATGCCAGATAAATTATTAATTGACGACACAAACGTTAAAAGAAACAAATATTATACTTACGGTCTCAGCAGCTCCAAGTCTCTGCTTCACGGGTTTCAGTCTCCGCGCATTTTCCGTTTATCAGTCGTCAACTTTATGTTCCAACACAGCGCTGCATGGAGTAAAAGTCCGTTTATCCCCGCTTTATAAAAAATATTAAGAAGCTGTTGAGGACAGTCTATACGGTGACTTTTGCTGCTAAATTAAGAGACGCACGTTATTAACTCCGCGTCATGTAAACACAAAAGACGTGTGCACGCGCCGCAGGGAACACACAAGTTTTATTTATGAAAAATATTCAGAAGCTGTTAAGGACAGTCTTTACGGTGACTTTTGTTGCTCAATTAAGAGACGCACTTTATTATCTCCGCTCGTGTAAACACGAAAGAGCACGCGCGGCAGGAAACTCTTGCCGGATGAGAACCGTTTTAACACCACAGAAGAAGAACTAGCATATCCGTTAGCTTGCTAGCTCCGTTAACGCGTCGGTTGTTTATGCTTCTCGGCCATTGTTCCTGGCTCACTGACCCGGTTTCGACCCGATTATACTCAGCAGACGTTCACAAACGTAAAAATATTATATTAAAACATATTAATATTAAAAGATCGATCCGCGGATTTTGTGGATCGATATCGGCTCAGTCAAACATGTATTGATCCATATCGATATATTGATCTTTTGAACCCACCCCTATTGAAAACACACTTTCAGCATAAAGTTTTGTGAGTGGTCTTGTAATTTTTTTTAAACTTTGCAATTTATCAATTTCAGAAAACTTGATTTAAAAGGATTTCTGACACATCATTTTCCTCTTCTAGATTTATCCCAACCACGGTGTCCATCTTGCTGGATTTGCTGCTGGGTTCTTTGTTTCTTTGCTGCTGCTGCTGCTGGGATTTCTGGCCATGAATCTCATTAGTCCCAGTACAAGACTGAACCTTCTTCAACAAAGGGTATCACAGATTAAAAAAATCGACATGTTTTTGTTCTCGCCTAATCCTAAACATCAACTATCATAATTGTGATCATCATATCTGATAAAGTTGTGCATGATTCTTGCAAGCATTTTTTAAATCATATTTTTGTAACAACTTTGATAAATATGTTTTACATTTTCAAGCATTCATGTCACTAAAGTGTATTACATTTTGTTGTTTTGGTTAATTTAGTTAAAAACAATTTTTTTAAATTTTTTTCAGAGAAACTGTGGCGATTCAGACCCTGAGTTTGCTGACTGCAGTCTGAGAGGCACAGTCAAAGATGAAGCAGTATTTGAAGACAAGATGGTGGACATCATGGTTCTTGAGGATCCACAGAACATGTACCAGGCTTTGGAAAAGTGTGTATAACAACGCAACAGGGGTTAATTTATTTTTGCTAAAATTAGCATATTAATCTGTGATTTTAATCATTGAGAAAGCAGATGTTTCTTGATGTTACTTGGGTTTTGCCTTAGTGCTTAAAAAACCTGCAACACACTGCTTTATTGTGCTTATATTTTATCACTTAAGCCTTGAAATGTCAACGCTGCTGCATGCCACCAATAACCTGGAGGCCACTCGGATTCAGATTTACAAGAATGTGGTGTCCTTTTTGGTCGGTGGCCTGCGATCACGGGGCCAGGCCAGCGCGCAGGCTCAGCAGAGGCTGCTGAGTGTGCTCCATGGACAGCTACTGGGTATGGAGGGACGCCTCAAGGAGGAGAGAGGGGCCCGTATGGCTGCGCTGGCTGGCCGGTGTAACATTGAGACTCGGGAAGAAATGGAAGCAGAGCACCACAGAGAGGCCGCTGAGAAGTCCCAGGCTGAGCTGCTGTGCCGCCATGCTGACCAACAGGTAGTAATTATAAATAATCTGTTTGGTTTTTTTTTTTTTTTTTTTTTTTTTTACCATTTCTCTCATGTAGACAAAAACACTCCTTACTGTTTACTTAATGTTACTCTTTGGTTTTTGGGATAGCCGTGGCTCATTAATAATAATTAAACCCTAATCAGAGTAGAGAAAGGTTTTCTGAGGTCAGTCACAAGTAACAAGGCCTTTTTAGCACTAACAAATCACTGAAGGTGATCTGTTGTGACCCTTAACTGTAATTCCAGCCTGTCCACTTTACGGTGCATTTTAAATCGCCATTTTGTAGTATTGTCTTTGTCAGCTTGTGGCTTTTTGGTGTGTTCCTGTTCTCTCCATAGTGTACTGACAGCAGATGTCAGAATTTTTAATGTTCCATAAAAGCAACCATGAAACCAAGATGGATGGACCAGGAAAAGCTAGCAACTGTATTGTTGTTGATGTATTGTTAGCATTTGCAGAATGCTAACATATAGGGTGAGGTAGAGATAGGGTGAGGAGCTCAGTCATTCGGGAGAGGCTCAGAGTAGGACCGCTGCTCCTCCACATTGAAAGGAGCCAGCTGAGGTGGTTTGAGCATCTCATCAGAATGTCTTCTGTACGCCTCCCACTTGAGGTGTTTCGGGCACGTCCCACTGGGAGGAGACCCCGGGGCAGACCCAGGAGCAGGTGGCCGGGGAGAGGGAAGTCTGGGCTTCTCTGCTTGGGCTGCTGCCTCTGTGACCCGCATCCCCGGAATAGTGGTAGAAAATGGATGGATGGATAACATACACAGAGCCAATCTGAAAAATGGCTCACCTAAAATCAGGAGGAAGAAATAAAGCCCCGGAGGTACATCTGTTTTTTATGGCCCAGAAGTACTTGCTGTGCATTTCCCAGTTTGTTTCACTGAGGTTTAGGAATGCACCATTATTCCTGCTACAGTTACAGAAATGGCACTGCAGCTGAGCATGAAAGTTTCTTTAAGCAGCCAAATAGTTGTAATGTGGATAAAAGCGGTGGGAAAAAGGAGCGACTGATGAAGTGGAGGATGAAGGACCAACAATAGACAGAGCTTACCCATCACCAAGGAGCCGCATCTCCCTCCACGCAAGTGGGAAGGTGGAGTTTAATGTCTCCACCGTCACTACAACCTCCTCTGGGGGGGAAGGGGGGCGGGGGTGAGTGCGAGCAGGATAGAGTGCCTCAGGGTTCTATTTCCCCTAAAACCCCTTTTCTAGACATGTCAAACTTGAAAAAAAACCAAACTGGTTTGCTGTGGATCATTTGGGGCATTAATTGATGAAGAACACAACTAACGCAAATTCCATTATGCATTAATCATCGACACTTCAAATGCTCCTCTGCCCCTGCCTGAGCATTGCTCTACTGCGTCTGGGCCCTTCACAGACTGCCTTCATCCCCTGTTCTGAGGCAGTGCGTCGTGGGTCCATCCAGAACCGTATCCTTTTGCTATCCCACCCCCTCTGTTCCTCTATCCTTGGGGTGTGTGAGCTGCCAAGGCTGTGCCAAAGTGATGAACAATGAGAAAGTCCGGGCATAGGCCAGTTTAGATTACGGGGATAACTTGTAGGACAATGCTGGAAAGGTAGCTGATGATGTGATGTAATAAAACCCTAGAAGTGCAAACCGCTTTTTTCTTTAGGATTTTAACTAAACAAAAGCGACGTGTATTTCTCTGTAAAGTGAGCAGTGTAAATTATTAATGGTATGCATGGATATATTTTATGGGTTTATCACCTACAAAAACCATTTTGCACAAAGTAGCCCTATAAAGTTGTATCTATTTTTTATATTTTAAGTAAATAAGGAATAATTTTAGAATGTCAAAAACATTCAACTGTAATGTTGCTAGGAGCTCCTCCAATGTAGCGTTCTTCTTGAGAAGCTGCACAAGCTAAGTCAAAGTAGGCTTCAACGTATCTTGCTGGTCCGACATGAAGAAGCCTCAGCGAGGGTCCAGAGACAGATCATTGAGTGGCGACGGGTGGAGCTGCATAAGATCTTCTCGGAGGAATTAGAGGAGGCTACCAGGATGGGCGAATTGGAGAAGAGCACCGCCCAGAGTCTTCAGCACGATTACTTTACGTGTCAGGTGAACAATCAGAGTGCACTTTTATAGCAGCGAGTTACTGTTAGAAGTCCTTTTATTTACATTTTCACTCTTCACATTTCACTAAGGTAAAAAAAGATTAAATGTGTCTTTTTTTTTTTTTTTAACACAGGATCAGCTTGAGGAGGTGTTGGATGTAGTCCTTGCTAACCAACGCTATGTCTTAGCTGAACGCAGTGCACAGAGAAAGTTTTTGGTTCACAGTCTGTTCAGCCTCAACAGCCTCATTTCTGACACATTTTCCTGCACCGCCAACAACTTGGACAGCTGGTTCACCCACATCAGAAGGTCAATTTACATTAACGCTTCTATGCAAATGCTGCTGCTTTGTTTTACATCTCAATAGTAATGCAAAACAACACATAATAGTTATAAATAACTTCTGTCCATCATGTAGGTTATATGGGACAAAATGTTGTTTGTATTGTTTTGGTTTTTAAAAAAATTGATTCAAAACTGATTTAAAGTAATCATTTATAGGTTTTATTGTAAGCTGTCCAAATTAAAGACGCAATAGCTATCTGCAGTCCTACTGTGTGTTTTATTAATTGCAAAAAAAAAAAAAATTCTGACATATCACAGGTTAGGTTAATTGGCATCAAAAGTGGGGATTCTAAATTGTCCTTAGGTATGACTGTGAGAGTGAATGGTTGTCTGTCTCTCTGTGTTGGCCCTGTGATGGACTGGCGATCTGTCCAGGGTGGACCCTGCCTCTCACCCAAAGATGCTGGGATAGGCTCCAGCCCCCCACCCCCCACCCCCCCGCGACCCGAAAAGGATTGAGCTGAAGAAGATGGATGGATGTATGGATGATATCACAGAAATTCTCTGTTTTAATAATAAACTACTTTGTTTTCTTCCCCACCAGAGGGAGCAAAATATCTGCGGAGCAAATCAACCAGCTGCAGGAGAAAGCTCAGAAAGAACTGGTTTTAATAAGGCAGAGACTGGATGAGGCACTTAACCAGGAAAGGAGGACCATGCGCTGTGGACTGATAAAGAAGAGGAGAGAACTTATATCCGACATGGTAAAGAGATGGTGCATACAGAAAAAAACTGCATAAAGTAAATCCAAAATTGGAATTATGGGCCATCAGCTCACCCATTGTTAAATCTTGGCTCTTTTTCTAGTTGATGATTCACAAACAGAGACAGAAGGATCTGGCAAACATGTGTAAGGTTCTGGAAGAAAGGACTGAGGTAGCACAGCACCTTCACTCTTGGCAGGACCTCCTGACAGCTCACAGCTTGGAATTAGCTGAGCTTATCAACAACTTGGATGAGGAGGCTGCAGCAGACATCCGCAAGGTTCCGCATAAGCAGTGCTCATCACGCTCTGACTGCAAGACACATGAAAATCCATACACATTCTCTAAAATTTGGCTTGCTTCCTTTTGATTAAAGCTTGTTCCTACACATGTACTTTAGGTGACTATGCGCGTTATTCAAGGTGCCATAGCAGATGCCAGAGCCACCCAGCTTTCTGCAACCCAGGCTGTGCTAACACTCCTACCTCCTGGCGAGCAGCACCTCCTCTTGCAGGCAGAACCAGAGGATATGCCAGTGCAGGCCCAGTTACAAGGAGCAAGCTCTCTCCTGCACGGACAGGAAAAACTTCACCAGGAGGGAAAGGTAGCCTTACGAATCCTCAGCTCCACCAGGGAGGCTCTGAAAGAAGCCATGGAGAAAGAGCTGCAGAAGCAGAAAGAGCTCAGGGCACGCTGCAGAGATTTTTTCAGGTCAGTGACCTCATAGCATCAGTCAGCTCATTTCATGGGTTGACTTTAGAAAAAAATGCTGGTTTTCTCCTTGTTTGGTGACAGCATACAATAGGGGAAAAAAACCTGCCCTGTCTGAAACATTCCCATAAGTTCACTGGTAGTAACCACATGTTTACTACAAAAATAAAAAACCCCCAGCATCAAGTCATCATTAATGGTCCTGGAGTCCTGCTATTCAGCTTTTAAGTTAATAAATCTCAAAGCAAAGATGTGTTTTCATGGGTTTTAACCTACTAAAATGCATCCATGGGTCACATGTATATAATACTTAAAAAATAAAATATTAAAAAACAGTTTACAAAAAAATATATACTCCCTTGATTTGGTTGCACTTAAAGAAAAAATGTGCAGATTGCACCTTGTGGGTTTAATGACATCACAAACCAACAAGCTGTGCCTTCAGTTCTCTTCATTAAACCAGACTCACCCTGACTGTTTCATTAATCTTGATTGTCCCACTCAAAAAAAAATCTTGACCCAATCAGATTTGGCATTGGGGAGGCTGAAAACAGAAATGGTTTTTGCTCTTTAAAAATACATATACAGTGGTGTGAAAAAGTGTTTGCCCCCTTCCTGATGTCTCATTTTTTTGTACTGTATGTCACATTTAAATGTTTCAGATCATCAAACACATTCAAATATTAGACAAAGATAACACAAGTAAACACAAAATGCAGTTTTTAAATGAAGGTGGTTTTTTTTTTAAGGGAAACAAAAATCCAAACCTACATGGCCCTGTGTGGAAAAAGTGATTGCCCCCTAAACCTAATAACTGGTTGGGCCACCCTTAGCAGCAACAACTGCAATCAAGCGTTTGCAATAACTAGTAATGAGTCTTGCAGCGCTGTGGAGGAATTTTGGCCCACTCATCTTTGCAGAATTGTTGTAATTCAGCTACATTGGAGGGTTTTCGAGCATGAACCACCTTTTTAAGGTCATGCCACAGCATCTCAATTGGATTCAGGTCAGGACTTTGACTAGGCCACTCCAAAGTCTTCATTTTGTTTTTCTTAAGCCAATCAGAGGTGGACTTGCTGGTGTGTTTTGGATCATTGTCCTGCTGCAGAACCCAAGTGCGCTTCAGCTTGAGGTCACAAACAGATGGCTGGACATTCTCCTTCAGGGTTTTTTGGTAGACAGCAGAATTCATGGTTCCATTTACCACAGCAAGTCTTCCAGGTCCTGAAGCAGCAAAACAGCCCCAAACCATCACACTACCACCACCATATTTTACTGTTGGTATGATGTTCCTTTTCTGAAATGCTGTGTTACTTTTACAACAAATGTAATGGGACACACACCTTCCAAAAAGTTCTACTTTTGTCTTGTCAGTCCACAGAGAATTTTCCCTAAAGTCTTGGGGATCATCAAGATGTTTTCTGGCAAAACTGAGACTGGCCTTTATGTTCTTTTTGCTTAGCAGTGGTTTTCGTCTTGGAACTCTGCCATGCAGGCTATTTTTGCCCAGTCTCTTTCTTATGGTGGAGTCATGAACACTGACCTTAACTGAGGCAAGTGAGGCCTGCAGTTCTTTGGATGTTGTTGTGGGTTTTTTTGTGACCTCTTGGATGAGTCGTTGCTGCGCTCTTGGGGTAATTTTGGTCAGCCGGCCGCTCCTGGGAAGGTTCACCACTGTTCCATGTTTTCACCATTTGTGGATAATGGCTTTCACTGTGGTTTGCTGGAGTCCCAAAGCTTTAGAGATGGCTTTATAACCTTTTCCAGACTGATAGATCTCAATTACTTTGTTTCTCATACTGTATGCCCCTGAATTTCTTTACATCGCAGCATGATTTCTAGCTTTTGAGGATCTTTTGGTCTACTTCACTTTGTCAGGCAGGTCCTATTTAAATTATTTCTTGATTGAGAAAAGGTATGGCAATAATCAGGCCTGGGTGTGGCTAGAGAAATTGAATTCAGCTCTCCAAAGATGTGATAAACCACAGTTAATTTATGTTTGAACCGGGGGGGGGGGGTCACTTTTTCACACAGGGCCATGTAGGTTTGGATTTTTTTTACCCTTAATAATAAACACCTTCATTTAAAAACTGCATTTTATGCTTACTTGTTATTGTTATCTAATATTTAAATTTGTTTGATCTGAAATATTTAAGTGTGACAAACACAAAAAATGAGAAATCAGGAAGGGGGCAAACACGTTTTCACACCATGATTGTACACTGTACGCCCTTGAGGATATTAAAACTTACAGTTAATCCCTGTAAAATGCACAATATACCTTTTTACACAACCGTATGAATTCCATCCATCTCTCCCATCATTTTTTTTTTTAATTTAATGCAATAAACCAGCTTAACTGTGAAAGGAATACTGGACTAAACCCACACAGCCTTAAGCAAACCATTACAAACTCCACATAGAAAGGCCCTGTTGACCACAAGGCTCAAACCCTGAACCTTCTAGATGTGAGGCTTCAGTGATAATCGCAGTACCACAGTGCTGCATATGTTACACCATATGATCTCTCATGGTGCCATTTGTATTTTTTGTAGTGCTTTGAGGCGATTAAAATATTTCATCATGACAGTCATATTTTTCCTACAGTTAACTCATAGTTAATTGCAGTTTAATCACAGTATTTTTTTAATCAGTCCTAAATATACTGTAGCTTTTTTTCCCCCTAAATTTATACTCTGACACACAAACAGATCCCCTGCAATGGTTAATCACTCTGGGGGAAAGTTTTATCCCTACAGATTATTTAAGGTTTTTTAAAAAACTCTTCAGAAATTAAAAAAAAAAAAAAAATAACCACAATCAATTTTGGAAAAATTTAAACAATACTCATCCAATTAAATTCAAAGCAACAAAAATGATGGGGCAAACAAGAAACATAAAATCCTCTTAAATTTGCACAGTGTGTGTTTAAAAAAAGAGAAGGTAACACAGAGTTTTACATTTTCTGCCTTTTACACAGATGTACACAAAATTTTAAATGTCTCAGTCACTTCATAAACATTCATTAAAAATACAAATATTTTTATATTATATTAAATAAAATAATAGTTTTTATTTATACACAAATTTATTTTACAGGGTTTTAACACTTTATTTGCAATAACGAAACATTGAAATCACATTCATTTATAAATTCATAATATTTTTGGCACTTAATTGACTCCATACTTTCTGGACTTGATTGGTGCAGCAGCAGGCAGCTCTTCAGACACTTTTCACCTCATCAAACCATCTCTCTCCTCTAGGATATGAACTGTTGGAATTTGGTGAGTAATGAGCGGGGCTGGTGTAGATTGGATGACGGGTGGGTTTTCTGTGGGCCAGGGGTTGCAGGACCTGCGTGTGTTAATCCTGCATCAATAAAAATAGTCGTTAAGTGAGAAGCTACACTAACTCGTTATTATCGCTGACAGCTCTAATTGTTTTTGTCTTTCTCCTGTAGTCACTTGTGTTCGTCACAGCTGACCTTGTCCGAAGATGACCGGCTGAGGATGAAACTGGAGTTTCAGAAGTGTCTGTCAGTGATGGACCGCTGTCTGGTGCTGCCACATGCCGTCTCCAGAACTAAACTCCACACAGCTTTAGCATCTTGGAGAAAGGAGTCCGAGAAACAGATGGTGAACACAAAATCACACTTTAAAGGCTGTTTCACACTGCTGCAATGTGCAAATGTGGTACCGCAGTGCACATGATCTGCCTGTGATTTTGTCTTTTTACACGTCAACTATTTAGATTAGTCTGATGTGAAATTTCCATTTTCGTTCCACTTTAGCCACTTCAGGCAATATTTTCAGCTGACAGAGGAGCAGTATGGGCATGTTGACCACAAACACGTTCATGTTTCATAAATGAGGCCCATAATAAAGTTACGAAGTGCTTTGAGTTCCCTATAAGCATCAGATTTGATGCTTATGCCAGCTGTTGTAACTAAAGTGTGAACTTTTCTGTACCAACATAAAACGTTTATAAGCAAACATCAAATACATATGATCATCATAGACCCTGATCTGATTATTCAAATATTTGTTGATGTTTATATAAAATTGGATAATTTTTTCCTTCATTTTGACCTGGAAGTGACATCATCTGAGCTCACTGATCCAACTTTCGCCAAGTAAAAGTCTGATGGGATCAGAGTCTGTGCAGATTTTTTTTTTTATCCACATGGAATTTTCAGAGCAGTGGGCATATGCTAAAAAGATTCTACTGAATCTGATCAAATACATTTCCATGCTTTTTTTTTTTAACAAAAATCTGCATTTGGTGTGAAGCAGCCTTTAAAAATAACTTTAAATTCTGGAAAAGTCACTGTGTTACCGGTCATTTGTAAGACATAAGCCAGATTACTATTGCTAGGTAATGGCTTCTGTTATTGTTCTTTAATGGTATTCCTCTGCTTTATCTTATTTTCCTGTATATCATATACTGTAAAATGATACAAGCATGAATGCTTTTGTTGACCATGGAAATAAAGTTAAAAGTGCAAAGTAAATTTAAATAATTCCAACCCAAATCTTCAGGTTTCCTCTTAGATTTTGATTTTTTCTTTGAAAGAAGTAATCTTAAAAACGCACTGCGGTGGATATAAATCTCCTTAAAAATAAAGCTACCTCATCTAAAATGGTATCTTATGCCCTTTTTTCCACCAAAAACCTTTCATGGACTTACAATTGTCAAAATCTTTTCCCCTTTCCTCCTCTGTCAAATGTCAGGATCTATGAATATTCTAATTAGGCCCACCCACATCTCGCCCATGAATACGCTGACGCACCGCCTGTCCTTGAGGGCCAGAGCAACCACACACAAGTCTGCAAGCTGTCAAATTTGACCAGAAAACAAAAAGTATTGAAAAACAGAAAACGATAGTACAGGTATTGAAAAAATAATGCTTAAAAAATTACATTACACCGCTGCTGTGACTGTAAGGTCTGAACAACCACTCGTCACTTGCGGAGCACACGAGCACCACAGCAAAGTGGCACGGCGCCCACACTGGCCACCACGCCTGTGTTATTCGTGGATTATTTTCTCTGTAGCACATTAGCTATTTGACACAAGGGGGCAGCTGTGGCACAGGTGTAGTGTGGCCGACTCGGTCTCCAAGAGCCCAGCACTGTCCATCTGAGGGAACAGATGCAGACACAGTGCAGCATGCCTGTCCATTTTGCCACACGGTATTCCACCAAGGAACCTCATTGAGGGACCATATGAAATACTGTCCCCACAAGGATGGGGAGCACATGGTGTGCCCACTCTGTGGTTACAGTACCACAATTGGGTCACAGATGGAGCGCCACCTTGCCCTCCATAACCAATTGGACAAGAGTCCCTTGTCTTTGGACCAAAGCATGGAGACAAGAAAGTTCAAATGTCTGCAGTGTGGGAAGGCATTCAAGCACAAACACCACCTCAAAGAGCATCTTCGCATCCACAGCTGTGAGAAACCATATGAGTGTTCCAACTACAAGAAACGAACGGAGGGTCAGGGGTTCGATTCCCACTCTGTCTGCAGTCCGCATGTCAACGTGTCCTTGAGCAAGACACTGAACACCCAGTTGCTCCTGGTGGGTCAGGCCAGCGCCTTGCACGGCAGCTCCGCCACCATCAGTGTGTGAATGGGTGGATAGCAGGATCTGTAAAGCGCTCTGGTCATCCAGAGATGAGTAAAAAGTGTTGTATAAGTGAACGCCATTTACTGTATATAAAATCATACTGTTAGTAGAGTACAGTATCAGGCACATTAACAGGCTAAAAGTGTTGTATTACACAAACAAGCATCCTGTGATAAAGACTTACCAGTTGAATGGCATGCTCACTTGTTTGCACAGGGGCCTTAGGTCAATGGTTGGAACTGCATTGGTCCTTAACAGCAGTTTAATGGTAAAACCCATCTTAATCTGGGTCACGTTTTCAAAGCAGCTGCCAAAAATGCTAAGTGGCACTGGAGGGAGGCTATGCTGACTCCTCAGTTCCGCCCTCTTCCTCCTAGGCCATACCCAGTGCTTAGTCATGATTGATTCCCCATTATTGTGATGTCACAGATACAGTTTGTCTAAACCTGCCTTTTTGAAGAGGGGAGGAGCTGAAATGAACTTTCTTAGCAGAAAAACACAGACATGACACTTATGGGTGGTTTTGCTCTTGATGTGAATGAATGAATGAATGAATTTATTTATTTTATTTCGGATAGTGCAGTACAGGTTAAAAGAAACTGTATAATATAACAACAAGGTCAAATTAGACAAAGACTCCTCCTACTATACAATTCCACGTGAGTTATCCAAAATGGGTGATGGCTGAAGCCGCAGCTTATATTGCCCACCCATATTCCATCCAAGAATTCAAAAGAGAAAAAAGAGAAAACAAGACAAGAGCGATTACAATTTAAAACAAAGCTAAGACAAAATGTGACTGAGAGAAAAAAGAAAACTAAGCTAGGCTAAGTTAAGCGGTTACTATTCAAAAACAAATCTAAGACAAAATGTCACAGAGAAAAAAAAAACAAAAAAAAACCAACAAAAAACTAAGCTACAACACAACACAGGCTGGATATGTCAATCCTTATGTGAGTTTACATGTCGTCTTGTAAATATGTTTGGAGTATTTCTTCCTTTAGTTTTTGTTTAAATTGTCCAAGCGTTGTACATGATTTTAATTCAGGTCCAAAATCGTTCCATAATCTGACTCCTTGCACTGAAATACAGTGTTGCTTGGTGGTTGTTCTCACTGTAGGCTTTTGAAATATACATGTTCCTCTGAAGTGATATCGTTTCTCCCTTGTTTGGAACAACTTTTGGATATTTGCGGGCAGTGATAAATTCTTCACTTTGAACATTATTATTGCGGTTTTAAAGTCAACCAGATCTTTCAACTTGAGAGTTTTTTGTTTAAGAAAAAGTGGGTTTGTTGGTTCCCTGTAAGCTGCTTTGTTTATTATTCTAATAGCTCTCTTTTGAAGCATAAAGAGTGGATATATGTTTGTTTTATATGTATTTCCCCATACTTCATTACAATATGTCATGTATGGGAGTATTAATGAATGATCCAAGGTGTATAGTGTGGGTTGATTCAGCAAATATTTCACTCTGTGTAATATTGCAATTGATTTGGATACTTTACCTTTAATATAATTAATATGTGACTTCCAACACAGTTTGTTATCAATTATTACTCCAAGGAATTTAGTTTCAGATACCCTTTCAATCTCTACACCATTTACACTGAGTTTGGGTACTGGGTTGTTGTGATGGTTGTTAAAGACTATAAATTTTGTCTTACTTAAACTGAGCGTTAATTTGTTTGAATCAAACCACAGTTTAAGCTTTCCTAATTCCTTTCCGAGTGTATCTAGAAGTTGTTCCAAATTGTTTCCACTGCATAGCAGATTAGTGTCATCGGCAAACAATATTAAGTCCATTTTTTCTGAAACTTTACATATATCGTTTATATACATATTGAATAATAATGGTCCCAAAACTGAACCCTGTGGGACTCCACAGGTGACCTTCAGTAACTCTGAGTTTTTGTTGCTAACACATACATACTGATATCTATTCTTTAAGTAACTACTTAACCAGGACAGTGCAACCCCTCTAATACCACAATTTTGTAGTTTCTTTAATAATAAATTGTGATCTACTGTATCAAATGCTTTTTTAAGATCTAGGAATACTCCAACTGAATACTCTTTATTTTCAATGGCTGTTGATATTTTTTCTGTAAATTCCATGTGTCTTGTAAGTCATAAAAACATGTTACAAACATGTTAACAAGAAAAAAAAAAAAGATTTTCAATGGAGTGCTGCTTTAATAGCTATCATCTCAAACACAGCGTGTATGAATGCAATCTTGCCACCATTAGAGAAGTGTAGCCAATCAGAAAAAAGTTGGCCTAACAGGATTGCGCCCCTGATGAGACATGACCTGAAACAGGTTCAGTGAATAAACTACAAATAAGGCCCAGTATGAAATAATTAGGTTTATTTTGAGCTGTGAATCATGTCAGCCTGCTCTAGTGGAGTACGAGAAAAATGTGGAGCTGGAAACAAGTTACATGGTAACATAATCATTGAAAGCAATGTGGCAGTTTTTCTTAGATTATCTTCAGAAGAAACCTCTTTCAGCTGTTGTTTTTTTTTGTGTGTGTGTGTGATTACACCAATTATATGTTTTGTTTTTTGCTTATGATACAGTTAATGATGTAAGTCAAAAAAAAAAAGTTTCACTACAGCAACAAGTAAAGGTATTCTGTAATATTTTCTCAATTAAAAATAAGCTGAGAAAGGTAAAGCTTTTGAGTAAAACCACATTGCTGTCAGCCTCAGTTTTGTGGCTGCTGAATGAATAGGCATTGTTAATAAAAAAATAATGTAGGACTCCACATGATAACAGCATAGTGGAATCTTTTTCCAACCACCTTGTGGATATTGTGGTTTTGCTGTAGATGGATATAAAATCGAAGGGGAAAACCAGAGAGGCCATGGAGAAAACAGACACATCTGGCCTGCTGATTTTCCAGAAAAGCCTTGAAGATAGGATCCAGCTGTTTGAGAAGGAGAAGGAGATGGAGGATGGTTTAATGATCCAGGTGAAGCACTTGATTGATACATTGGCAGTAGATTTTTAAGTTAATTTAGCATCACATTTTCATAGTACATTTAACAGTCCATTAACTTGACTGAATAGCAGAAAATATAATGCCTAAGTTCTTTGACAATGTTTTCATATTCATTGTCAGCATATATAGAAGTTGGTTTTGAGTTTATCCCAGATGACTGAAAGTCATCCATTCTATCTATGGCAGGTGTTGGAGGAGATGCAGAGTGAAAGAGAGGATGATCTGCAGTCTCAGGCAGATGCCCTGGCTGTCCAGATGGCTGCCATTCGCTACCAGAAGGCTGAGAGGTGGACTAAAGTCCTGGAGACTTCTAGAGCCATGCTGTCACTGCACAGTCTTCTAATTCAACAACTCAGAGAGAGAAAACTTCTGGAGGGACAAGACCTGGCTCAGAATGTCCAGAATCATTGCTTGGTAGGTAGTGATTGACCTCCTGTGTTACCCTCAGATCCACTCATATGCTTTAAACCCTAATGGCTTTTAAACTGAACTGCCATTCTGATATATTAAATTTAATGAGAACTTTTGTGTGCATGTTTAATAAAAACTGCTACAGGGCCTTTTAAAGGCAGAGCAGCAGCTTCAGGAGGAGATGACAGAATTGAGCATCCTGCCAATATCAAGCTCCATACTAGAATTTGGTAATAAATGCAGAAATGACACTGATGAGCAAGTGGAAGAAAGTGAGGAAGAAAACTTATTTTATCTACAGCCAGAGTGCAGGATGGCATCCCTCATTCAGGATGCCCTTAACAAGTGTGAGCAGGTCATCACACTCATGGCTGAGAGGTAAATCATCATAGCACTGTTATCAAAACAGATTTTTTTCTACATATTGTAAACTCTGTAGCTGTTTCAGGTCTCAGAAAAATGCTGCCAACAATCAAGTCCTCGAAGATTTAAAAGAACAAATGGAGCTCAAGAGACTTTATGCAAACTGTGATCAGGTTTGTTATCAAGAGTATTTTTTGGGGGGTGTACAGTCGTGAAAAAATTGGGACACCCCATTAAATATTCAGTTCTTTATTAAGAAATGCTCACATATTGATGTCTAATCTTGTTTTTATTTATCTCTGGAAAAAAAAGGTGATTTAATTGCAGGTAAATAAAAATTAACCTTGTTTTACTAATTAAACAAAAGATATCAACAAAAATGTGTATTCTAACTGAGGAAAAAGTTGGGACACATTACCGCATAATCGCTAGTGTTACCCCCTTTGGCTGAAATAACTTCAGTAAGATGCTTCTTGTAGCCGTCTCCCAGTCACTGACATTAGTCTGAGGAAAGTTTGCCCCACTCCTCAACACAGATTTCTTTCAGCTGTGAGATGATTGAGGGGTTTCTTGCATGTACAGCCCGTTTCAAGTCACCCTACAGCATCTCAATGGGATTAAGATCTGGGCTTGGACTCAGCCATTCCAGGACTCTCCATTTCTTAGTTTTTAGCCAGCCCTTGGTGGATTTATTGGTATGTTGTGGGTCATTGTCATGTTGCAGGGTCCAGTTCCGCATCAACTTTAATTTTTTTACAGATGGTCCTCAAGCACCCTCTGATACACGGTAGAATTCATGGTGGATTCTATGATGGTGAGCTGGCCAGGTGTTGCTGCAGCAAAGCATCCCCAAACCATGACACTTCCACCTCCATGCTTCACAGTGCTTCACAGCTGGTACAAGGTTCTTTTCCTGGAATGCTGTATTTGGTCTACGCCAAACACGTCCTCTGTTCTGGTGTCCAAATAATTCAATTTTAGACTCATCTGTCCAAAGAACATTATTCCAGAAGTCCTGGTCTTTGTCTATGTTCTCTCTGGCAAACTTCAGTCTGGCCTTCATGTTTCTCTTAGAGAGCAAAGGTTTCCTCCTTGCACGCCTCCCATGCAAGTTAAACTTGTGCAGTCTCTTTCTGATTGTAGAGGCATGCACTTTCACATCAACAGTAGCAAGAGCCCGCTGTCGGTCCCGTAATGATATTTTAGGGGTTTTGGAGACTTCTTTTAGCATCTTGCGGTCTGCTCTTGGGGTGAACTTGCTTGAATGACCAGACCTGGGCATGTTGGCAGTTGTTTTGAATGTCTGCCGCTTGTCGACTATTTTCCAGACAGTGGAATGGCTGATTTCAAATTCTTTTGAGATCTTTTTAAATCCCTTACCAGACTCATAAGCTGCTACAGTCTTCTTTCTGAAGGCCTCAGACAGCTCTTTCGAGCTCACCATGGTGTTCACTTTCACTTCAACAGTCAGTAGCACACGAAACTAAATGTTTCGTAGGTTTAATGTTTGTTTGGTTTAAGTAGGACAAGCCTCCTAAATGCTGAGTAACAGTGTTGTAATCATGTGCACCTGATGTGATACATCTGTGTGTGATTTTAGCCATTTTAAGTAGGAATTAATGTGGGGGTGTCCTAATTTATTCCTCACCAGAAAATGCATGTTTTTAGAATTACATTTTACAGAAAATTTTAAAAAGTCTTTTCTTCAGTTTTAATTGTTTAGTATGTTGGAAAAATTCCCCTTCAACCAGTAGTCAAAAATCAGGCAAGATAAAAGTTTCAGCAAATTTAATTTGCACTGGCCAGTGGAGAACAATACAGAAACTGCCTCAGAGTCTCATCCGCGCATCATTCTGATTCAGCACACAACTTAGTCTTTTAAGCATCCTGTTGTCACAAGACTGTCCATGAGAGAATATCTAGTTCAGACTGGTTCTTCCAAACTGTCTCCTTCTCAGACATACTCATAACAATACAGTACATGCGTACAAAAACAAAGAGATGAATGTCCAGCTGCCATGACCTTGTACATTTCACACAGACTCTGAGCCGACAGAAGTTACAAAATATAGAATTTTCCTATCAGTTATATTACTTGAATCTCCCAGTACTGCTAAAATTGATATTAAATATCCATATGTGCAAATATGCTAAAAAAACCCTCACAGGCTTTCATGGGGTGTCCTAATTTTTTCACATGACTGTATCTGTGTTACAGATGGTAGTAACCCCACGTGTACAGCGTTGAGAAAATTAATGTTGCTCTATGCTGCTGTTTGCTCCAGGATTTGGAGTTTGCGTCACATCTTGTGAAGCAGAGTCGGATATCTGCTGAGGTTCTCCTGGATGCTCTACGTCTCCTCCTCCCAGCCCTGCCTGAAAGTGAACTGCTTTCCATCAGTGACGCCCTCTTTCCCAAACGGCACCTAGTGTCAGTGTCTGCAGAACAGGAGCACTTGAGGTAAGAGAGAGGTTCAGGGTTGAGGTGGTTTACAGTGCTGGCTCAGTTGCACCAGTCTGTTTGACATATAAGATGGATTGCTGTTTTGTAATAATAGAAATATATGAAAATGCAACACTGTAGAAAAGTTTGATATTTTACTAATTTTTATTGAAATGGTCGATTAAAGGATGCACATTATTTTAGACATATTCAAAACAATGTCAGAGATCGACAAGTGAAAATCTGTGTGTCAACAATTTTGAAAAATTGAACAAAACAGAAGCACCCTGACTTTCTAAAATCACGTCTGTGTTAAAGACAAAGTTCAGTATGGAATATGGCCTCTGTTTGCATTAATGCAGGCAATAATATGCCTCTGCATGGCCCTCACGAGCAGTCTGTTATCCTGGGGGATATTTAGTAATGATAATAATAATAATAATGCATTTTATTTGTATAGCGCTTTCCAAGGCACTCAGATGCTTTACATTAGAGAAAAAAAACAAAAAACAAAAAACGTACAATTAAAATTAAAGATTAAAAGCAAGTTTGAACAGGAGGGTTTTGAGTAATGACTTGAAGGAGGTTAAGTCTGTGCAGTCACGGATGTGCTGGGGGAGAGAGTTTCAGAGGGAGGGGGCGGCAAGGGAAAAGGCTTTGTCCCCCAGGTTCTTTGCTTGGTTCTGTGTGGTGGAGAAAGGAGGTTTGCATCAGAGGAGCAGAGGCGGCGGGTGCAGCAGGTCAGTAAGATAGGAAGGGGCCTGGTGATGGAGGGCTTTAAAGGTGAGGAGAAGGACTTTGAACTGTACAGGGGCATAGCACCAAATTTTGGGCCCTGGGTACAGCACTGTGTGTGGTACCTATGTGGACATATTTAATACCACATAGATTTTTACAAAATTATCAACTCACACAGAGACCTTGGTCTTCATCATTAATTATGAAAGTCAATGACAAAAAATGGGCAGCTTCCATTAAAAAAATAAATCTGTTCAAAATACAAAAAATCTTTGCAAAAATATGAAAAAGCTTGTTTTTCAATAAATAAAATATTAAACCTCCCTTTAAATAAATAAATATATATTTGCAAAAAAACCTTAAGTCTATTCCCTTTGTCAGCAAAATGAGCAAAAATCTTCCCCTCTGTTATTAGCCTCCATCCCAATAAAGACTGTAAGGATAGTTTATACAGGGAAGCTTAGTTTATCAGTGAGAGGAGCAAATGGACAAGAAAAATGATGACAATTCAATGAAAAAGTTGCAAATTTTATAGAAACACTTTATAGGAAAGGTAACATGTTTATCATAAAACATGGCTAATTTATAGGAAAAAGTAATAAATTTATCAGGAAAAAAGTTGTAAATGTATTTTGAAAAAAGTTAACTTTCCCAGAAAAATGTTTACAATAAAAACCTCACTAATTGGTGAGAAAGTCGGACATTTATGAGAGAAAAAGGTTTTTTATAAATATATATATATATATTATATATATATATATATATATATGTGTGTGTGTATATTTCAGAAAAACTTTTTTTCTTGTAAATTTGTTACTTTACTGTTGTAAATTTCAGATGTTTTTCTTAGAAATGTGTGTGTGGGGGGGGGGAGGGTTGCCATTTGGAAGCTCTGGTTTTTCGTGGAAAAATCGAATGGTTTTTCTCGTAAATTTGGGACTTGCTTATAGTAAATATGCAACTTTTTGAGTTGTATTGTGGAGGAACAAATAAGTTCAGGCGAGATGCGCCGAGCTAGAAGGTTTCAGAGTTTTATTTCCTCCATCATGACACACACTGTAGCGCTGTGTATGTTGTGTGTATGTTGCGTGTGGCATGTATTGTAAGCTCTTTTCACGGCTCCCCCTAGAACGCTCGGAAGGGACTGTGACCCCCCCCCCCCCCCCCCCCGTTGTTTGGCTCCAGCTCCGGTAGAACTGTCGGAGGGCATGTCAGTCCTTGGGGGTGATGGGGGAAGGGTGGAAAGGGCAGTGTGCTCCGCTTCGAGTTCCAGCACATTGAACGGCCGTGGATCGTGGGTGCACGGGCCGGTGTGTTTCGTGCGTAATGGAACAAGACGGCGATCGGCCGGCTTTAGGGAATGAGGTGCGGGAAAAGTGCTGTGCAGGAGGAGGGGGAGGGGGGTGGGAGTTAGCGAGTGCTGGCCCGGGACGTCAAAGGTGTCTGGGCCGCGCAAAAATTGCATGTGGATTCGCGATGGTGAGGGACTTTCCCGGTAAACCTGGCGGAGATCCACAGTGGCTGTGAAAAAAACATTTTGTCTGACTCCTCCCACAGCTCGAGCCAATGAGGATGTGGGGAAAGCGATCGGCCAAATTCCTCGAGGATGCGTAGTGGCTGTGATAAACTGAAGCTATGTCAGGGACTCGGCAGTTTGGCTTTAGGTGCGGGAAGCAGCCCTAAAGTCATCGGGGAAAGCAGTCAGCTAAATTCCCCTTGCCCGTGGCTGAAAAACCCATACAAAGTCCTGTGTGCGGGCTGCACGTCTGCTCCAGGTGTGTGACCATCCCTGAAGGTTCCGAGGGTGGTGATCGGCCGTTTTTCTCAGGCATGTGCAGTGGCGGAGGACGATGTATCAGTCTGTGGAGCCGGTTCATCTTTGTGTGTGGTGTGCGCTTGGTGCTGTGACCACATAACTGGCAGTTGCGCTGTCCTCGTAATCCTGCGGTGTGCGTGCGGGACTTCTGTACGTGGGAAGTCTGCTGTCAGTTTAGTCGGAGTCGGGGAGCTCGGTGGAAATCAACGCAGTCGGCGTCGATGATTGTCCCCGTTCAGGCTGCTTCCTTCGTTCGCTTGTGTCGTTCATGGTGCGTTTTGGTCCCAGCGCTGCGCTCCGGAGCACACGCTCCAGTGAGGATGAAGAGGTTGCAGGCATTCTCTGGTCCTCTGGGATCCACAGCGCAGTGAGAGGGAGGAGACGGTCATTCTCCCTCGTCAGGTCACCAGTGTGGAGGTAAAAGATCAGGCGAGGGTCGCACCATGACGCGTGCGGGAGCTTGCCGTCCGGGTCGTCTCCAGGGTGTTCACCTCGTGTTCCATTCTTCGTCAAGGGTCACCAGTGTGGAGGAACAAATAAGTTCAGGCAAGATGCGGCGAGCTGGAAGGTTTCAGAGTTTTATTTCCTCCATCATGAGACATACTGTAGCGCTGTGTATGTTGTGTGTGGCATGTATTGTAAGCTCTTTTATACAGACAGAGAGAATGCGTGGTATATTAGCATATAGGTATACATATAAGATAAGATAAGCCTTTATTAGTCCCACAACGGGGAAATTCCAGGATTGCAACAGCACAGGGATAGCAACACTCAGAGCAACAATCAGAAGGCAAGAAAAAACAAGCAAGCAAGAGCAGCTAATATACATATGTACATATTACTATAAAATATATATATACACACACACACACACAGACACACAGTGCAGAGCATTGTAGCTGGATGGAATAAATATATGAATATATGAACACACAGTGCAGAGCATTGTAGCTAGATGGAATAAATATGTAAATATATAAACACCCACAGTATGGAGCATTGCAGCTAGGTGGAATAAATATGCAAGTATATAAACACACACAGTGCGGAGCAATGTAGCTAGATGGAATAATATGTAGATATATAAAAACACAGTGCGGAGCATTGTAGCTAGATGGAATAAATATATAGATATATAAATATAAACACACCCAGTGCAGAGCATTGTAGCTAGATGGAATAAATATGTAAATATATAAACACACACAGTGCAGAGCATTGTTGCTAGGTGGGATGAAACAGCATAACCGTCTATTTAGTTATCCTACATGGTATGATTATGTGCCCATACATATTCTCACCCTCCATAGCGACCGGTATGTTCCTAGTTGTATGCCGGAGAGGACCATTGTGTAAGTCTATTGCATCTTTTGCATTCAAAAAAAAAAAAAAAAATTAACTATTAGTTTGTTACGTCTTTTTGCTATCTCTGCGAGCAGCCCTGCTTAGGTTGTACAGTCTGACAGCCATTGGTAGGAAGGACCTACGAAACCTCTCGGTTGTGCACCTGGGATGATGTAGTCTGCTGCTAAATGAGCTCCTCAGTGCATCCAGTATGTCCTGCATAGGGTGGAACTCGGACTCCAGCAGAGATGACAGTTTAGCCACCGTCCTTCTCTCTCCTATCTCCTCCATCGGATCAAGGCGTTGCCCCAGGACAGAGCTAGCTTTCTTAATCAGTTTGTTCAGTCTCTTCCTATCGGCTGCAGTAATGCCACTGCCCCAGCAGACCACTCCAAAAGTGATGGCTGATGCCACCACCGTGTCATAGAATGACTTCAGCAGCGCCCCTTGTACACCAAAACACCATATCAGTCAATACATATCAATCGCGTGACCAACTGGCACTGGACTTCCTCTCCTTAATCCGGGGATGTATAACAATAGTCCATTGCTCTGGTTGTCCCCCCAGGGGTTCTCTGTCCGTATGCAATCCCTGCTGAGCGTGAATAGTATCAGCCTGCATTGTGCTGGGTGCACACAGTATCATATTTTTGCTCCTTTATTCTTGCAAATTTGTACTGAAACTACATTTATACCTTTGTAGCTCTACCAAATGCTAACTATGAATATCACCCACAACCCCTTTGTTGAAAAATAATATCACCTACTGCGTGTACTTTCACAAAGCAATAAATAAATACAAAAGGCGAGGGTAATGATGCACTCACCTGGCTGAGGAAACAGATGTACTGCAGTTGAATCAACTGGGTGCAGGTATGCAGACTAAACTATTTTGCACCTTTTTAAAGGGGTGATAGGGGCCTCAGAGAACATCCATCATTACTGTTAATGCAAAATTCAGTCTCTCAAACACTTCATTCAGCCAGGGTTAATTTTACCATGACAGTAATTAATTAGAAATGAAAAGAATGTAATACAGAAAAATGTTTTCATTCCAAGCTTTTTGTGGGCCCCTCCCTTAAGTGGGTCCTGGGTAAAGAGTACCACCCCCCACCACCACCACCAGTCTGACGCCCCTAGAACTGTATGAGCTGTGAGATTGGGAGCCAGTGGAGGTTTTGGAGAATGGGGTGAGCCACTCCTCCTGCATTGCCACAACCAGTTCCTGTCTGTTCTGCAGCGCTGGTACTCTGGCTGAATCATGTCACCCAAGTTAATCCCACAAGTGTTCAATGGGGGTTAAATCCAGAGAATAAGAAGGCCAAGGAAGGACATCAAAGTTTTGTTGCTGCAGGTACTCTCTAGTGACTTGGGCAGGATGTAGACAAGCACTGTCCTGCTGGAACACGGCCATGTCGTGGCATTGTGGAGATTTTACGACACAGTGCTATGCATTTTTGTTCATCTTTATGTAGGGAAGAAGACCACTCCTTAAAACCACCCATTTTTGACTTTTGAGTACCCAAAACAAGCAATGAGCTCAGAAAGACTGTAGAACCAGAGCTCAAAGGCAGTGAGTCATGACTGAGTACAGCTACTGAAAATGATTTCTAGTGTGGGCACCCAGCACACGTGTGGGCACCCAGCACAAGGCAGACTGATAATATTCACGCTCAGCAGGGATTTGTATACGACCAAAAGAACCACAGGAGACAGTCAGACGAGACTGAATGCATGCATCTTCTGTGCCAACCAATGTCATGCTAATCATGTGTATTGACCGATGTGTATTGGATGACAATTGATATGCTAATGTGCCATGCATTCTCTGTCTGTATCACTGTATAAAAGAGCTGACTTTACATGCCTCACAAGCTCACTCACAGTGCACTGCACTGACAACAGTGCACACAGAGCACACAGCGCTGCTGTGTATCTCAATGATGATGGAGGAATAAAACTCTTAAACCTTCAGCTCGCCATGTCACGCCTGAACTTATTTTGTTCCTCCACACTGGTGACCTGACGTGAATGGACTGGCTCTCCCTTCTGCCGCGCTGTGGACTATTTTGTTCCTCCACACTGGTGACCTTTGATGAAGGAGAATGACCGTCTGCTGCCTCTCACTGCGCTGTGGATCCCAGAGGACCAGAGATCGCCTACAACCTTCGCACCCACACGGGAGCGCGCGCGCCTTGTCCTCTCTCCACGATGGCGACCTCCAGGGCCAAGAGCCCCTGGGACCGAGACGCACGCAACCTTCTGATCAGTGACATGAGCGAACGCACAGAAACAGCCTGAACAGGGAAGACCATTGGCGCCGACTGCGTTGATTTCCATCAAGCTCCCTGACCCTGACTTTAACTCTCGACAATGGACCTTCTGCGCAACTTTCAGCTATGTGGTCACTGCGCCAAGCGCGCGCCATGCACGGGACAATACCGGCTCCACAGACTGATACATCATTCTCCACCGCTGCACAGGCCCGAGAAAAACGGCCGATCGCCACCCTCAGAACCGGACGTGCAACCAGTACACAGGACTTTGTATGAGTTTTTCAGCCACGGCGCAGAAGGGGAATTTAGCCGATTGCTTTCCCCGATGACTTTAGGACTGTTTCCCGCACCTAAAGCCAAACTGCCGAGTCCCTGACACAGCTTCAGTTTATCACAGCCATCGGGGAATTTGGCTGCTTGCCTTCCCCACATCCTCACTGGACCAAAACACAAGAGAGGTCAGAAATATAATTTTTTCACAGCCGCTGTGGATCTCCACCACGTTTAACGGGAAAAGTTCCTCACCATCGCGGATCCACACACAATTTTTGCACGGCCCAGACACCATGTCCCGGGGCGGCACTCGCTTATTCCCACCCCCTCAACTTCTTCCTGCACAGAGCTTTTCCCGCACCTCTGGAACTCCGAGCGGAGCACACTGCCCTTTCCACCCCTCCCCCGTCTCCCTCACGAACTGACATGCCCTCCGACAGTTCTACCGGAGCTGGAGCCAAACAACTGGGGGGGGGGGGGGTCACAACCCCTTCTGACCATTCTAGGGGGAGTGGTGTGGGCACCCAGCACAAGGCAGACTGATAATATTCACGCTCAGCAGGGATTTGCATATGACCAAAAGAACCACAGGAGACAGTCAGACGAGACTGAATGCATGCATCTTCTGTGCCAACCAATGTCATGCTAATCATGTGTATTGACCGATGTGTATTGGATGACAATTGATATGCTAATGTGCCATGCATTCTCTGTCTGTATCACTGTATAAAAGAGCTGACTTTACATGCCTCACAAGCTCACTCACAGTGCACTGACGACAGCGTACACAGAGCACACAGCGCTGCTGTGTATCTCAATGATGATAGAGGAATAAAAGTCTTAAACCTTCAGCTCGCCGTGTCACGCCTGAACTTATTTCGTTCCTCCACACTAGATGTATTTTGAGCCATAAAAACACTATTACTCAAGCTCATATAGGATGGACCCAAAAATAGTTTTACAAAAATTGTGTTGCGTTTTCATTGGCAGTGAGTATACGTACAGTGGATATAAAAAGTCTACACACCCTTGTTCAAATTCCAGGTTTTTGTAATGTAAAAAAATGAGACCAAGATAAATCATTTCAAAACTTTTTCCACCATTAATGTGACCTATAACTTGTACAACCCAATTGAAAAACAGACTGAAATCTTTTAAGGGGAAAAATAAAAAAAACTTCCAATAACCTGGTTGCATAAATATGCACACCCTTAAACTAATACTTTGTTGCAGTGCCACTGGCTTTTATTACAGCACTCAGTCTTTTTGGGTATGAGTCTATCAGCGTGGCACATCTTTATGTGGCAGTATTTGCTAACTGTTCTTTGCAAAAACACTCCAAATCAGTCAGATTTTGAGGGCATCTCCTGTACACAGCCCTCTTCGGATCACCCCACAGATGTTCGATCAGATTCAGGTCTGGACTCTGGCTGGGCCATTCCAAAACCTTAATCTTCTTCTGGTGAAGCCATTATTTTGTTGATTTTGATGTGTGCTTTGGGTCATTGTCATGCTGAAAGATGGAAGTTCCTCTTCATCTTCAGCTTTCTAGCAGAAGCCTGAAGGTTTTGTGCCAACACTGACTGATATTTGGAACTGTTCATAATTCCCTCCACTTTGACTAAGGCCCCAGTTCCAGCTGAAGAAAAACAACCTCAAAGCATGATGCTGCCTCCACCATGCTTGACTGTAGGTATGGTGTTCTTTTGGTGATGAGCAGTGTTGTTTGCACCAAATATATCTTTTTTTTTTTTTCCACAATATCTTTATTGAACCTTTTTTTTTTTTTTTTTAACAAACATGATACAAACAATCAAACACTAACACTAAAGTACTACAAAAAAAAAAAAATGCACTAAAAACACCAACAACCACCAACAAAATCAAGTCTTCAACAATGCTCCTCTGTTTAGTCTAGACAATCCAATACATAAGTATACATATTATGTTCACCAGTTTGGAATTTACAAGGTCCACACACATCATTCACCTTCTTCTTCAAGAGTTATGTTTAAATTTTTTACATAATCAATAAAAGGTCTCCATATATTCTCAAACACAATTTCCTTTGATTTTAGTATATATGTTATTCTTTCTAATGGAAGGTTTGTTAACATCTGTCTTAACCACTGAGTCACATCTGGTCTATGAGTCTTTTTCCATAATAGTGCAATACATTTTTTGGCATTAAGCAAACTGAGGTCTATGAATGTTCTTTCACTTTTATTAAAATTATGCTTTTCTGGGTACAGACCCAACAAAAACAGTTTAGGATTCAATATGATTTGTTTTGAGATTATTTTTTCAATTGTTACCCTCACCTCCTCCCAAAACATTCTTATTAATCTACATTCCCATAAACAATGAAATAGGGTTCCTTTACTTTCCATGCATTTTGTGCATGTATCTGGTATATTTTTGTTATATCTATTTAACTCCTCTGGTGTAACATACATCCGCATTAACCATTGAAATGTATCAATTTAAGGCGTGCATTTATTGATTTGGTTTGAGCTTCTGTACAAGCCAATTCCCATTGTTCCTCTGAAATTTCAATTTGCAGATCTTCTTTCCAGTAGTTTAATCTTTTCAGTGAATTTTCACTTGAAGATAGTGTCAGTGAGTTATAAAACTCTGAAATAATACCCTTTCTTTTACTATCTTTCATCATCATTTTTTCCAAGGATGAATAAATAGGTCGAGTGAGAGCTTTATTTTGATTTGATCGAATAAAGTTTCTAAGTTGAAGATATTTAAAAAAATGTGTTCTATTGAGATTAAATTTGATCCTCAGCTCTTCAAAAGACATTATGTTGTCTGCACATGGCAAATATAAATCCTGAATCTTTTGTATCCCTTTTAAATTCCATACTTTAAATACAGCGTCCGCTCTCCCTGGTTTAAAATATTGATTACCCCATATTGGACTAAATTGTGACAATAACTGTGGTTCTTTTAAATAGTTTTTAGCTTCACACCATATTTTGATCATATGCTTTACAAATGGATTTTTAACTTGTTTTTGTAATTTTTTTGCCGAATCTGAGTATATGAATATGGGAAGAGGTAAAGGTAAATTGTATGATTCCATTTCAGTCCAGTGAGGGAGATCATTTGATGAAAAATAATATGTCATAGACCTCAGTTGTGCCGACCAATAATACAACATAAAATTTGGACATTTCAGACCTCCACGATCAAATGGTAAATATAATAAAGACAAACGTAATCTAGCCCTCCTGTTGTTCCATATAAATTCCACTAACTTTTTTTTTATTCTTGAGAATAGATCTAAAGGTGGTGATAAGGGAATGTATTGAAATAAATAAAGTATTTTAGGTAAAATATTACTTTTAAGTATATTGATTCTCCCGATCATCGACATTGGTAGTGACATCCATCTCTGAGTTAACTCATTGATATCTGACATTAAGGCTTCATAGTTGACACTGGCGACTGATTCTAGCTTAGGCATAATTTGGATTCCTAAATATTTAAACTGATTTACAACATTGAATTGATTTACCTCAGGGGCTGGGTAATTTCTCTGGGTCTCATTTAGCATTAATATTGAAGATTTAGTTTTATTTATTTTATATCCTGATATTTCCCCAAAATTCTTTATTAAATTCAACAAGGTTGGAATTGATTTTTTTAGATTCGACATAAACAAAATTATGTCATCGGCGTACAGGGAGATTTTATGTTCTGTTGGTCCAACTTTAATTCCATATATTTGTGAATGTAAACGTATCGCTATCGCTAAAGGTTCAATTGCCATAGTAAACAGTAAAGGTGAAAGTGGACAGCCTTGTCGACATCCTCTATTGATTTTTATTGGTTTTGAAATATTGTTATTTGTTAGGATTTCTGCTGTAGCATTATTGTATATTATTTGAACCCATTTTATGAAATTATTTCCAAGTCCAAACCTTTGTAGGACTTCAAAAAGAAAGGGCCATTCAACTCTATCAAAGGCCTTTTCGGCGTCCAATGATAGGAGAGCTGTATCCGGTGCTTCTTTATTAAAATAAATAATATTAAATAGTCTTCTTACATTATGGAAGCCTTGTCTACCCTTTATAAAGCCATTCTGATCTTGATTAATAATATTTGGTAAAATTTCTTGTATTCGTCTTGCTAAAATTTTACAGATTATCTTAAGGTCGGCGTTTAATAGGCTTATTGGTCTCATATTTTCACATTTATTAGAGGGCTTACCTGGTTTTGGCAGCAGTATAATTAAGGCATTATTTATGTATGATGGTAAATTATTATTTTGAAATGCTTCTAAAACCATTTCCAAAAAAGGTTTTATTAATTTATTCTTAAATTTTTTATAAAGGTCAACTGGAAGACCATCTGGTCCTGCACTTTTTCCTGATTTCATATTATCAATGGCTAGCCCAACTTCTTCTTGACTAATTTTAGACTCCAATATCTCCCTGTTTTCATTTGGAATACACGGTATAGATAGTTCGTTCAAAAACCCATTTAGTTTTGTTAAATCAGGTTCATTTTTGGTATCATATAATTTTTCATAGTAATCTCTAAAGGCTCTATTAATTTCTAAAGGATCTATAACTACCTGTCCGTTACTTATAATACTGGTAATTGGTGTTTTAATTTCCAATTGTTTAATCTGCCATGCTAATAATTTTCCTGATTTTTCACCTTGTTCATAAAAAGATTGTTTCAATCTTAGAAGACTCGAGGCAGCTCTATTCGCTGATTTTTTGTCGTATTCAGCTCTCAAAATCAGTAATTCATTCTCCAACCTTGGGTCACTTCCTGCATACACTTTTTCCTGAAGATTTTTTATTTTATGTTCCAATTTAGCTCTCTCCTCTCGAGTCTTCTTAGATTTTGATCCTGTATAACTAATAATATGTCCCCTAATAAAAGCTTTGAAAGCCTCCCACTTTACACATGCTGATGTTTGTGTAGTATTGATGTCAAAGAACTCGTCTATCTGTTTTTCTATATACTTGACAAATTCCTCATCCTGAAGCCATTTATGCTGAAATTGCCATCTACCTGATTCCTTTATCAATTTTTTATCTACATATATTAGACAACAGGGTGCATGATCAGAGATCACGATGTTATCATAAAAGCAGTTTTGAATCTTGGACCTTAATTCTGTGGAAATCAAAAAATAATCAATACGTGAGAATGTCTTGTAGGTACTGGAATAACAAGAATAGGCTTTAACTTGTGGTTTCATTTCTCTCCATATATCTAACAATCTCAATTCTTTCATAAAATGATTAATAGTCATCCTACATCCAATGTGCGTACAATCCAGTCCTGTTGATCTATCCACACCTGGATTCAATGTACAATTAAAATCCCCTGCTATTATATGTTGCCCTGTAAGTGATGATAAGATGAGAAATAAATTAGCAAAGAACTTCTGGTCATCTATATTGGGACCATATAAGTTCACAAGATTTATATTTTCTAATAGCAAAGAACCTTGAATGATTACATATCTTCCAAATTTGTCTCCAATTACATTTTTCACTTGAAAAGGAACTGATTTATGTATGAGAGTCATAACTCCCCTGGCTCGGGATGAAAATGAAGAGGTGAATACACTTCCCTGCCATCTACTCCTAATTCTTTTAACATCCTCCTCTATCAGATGAGTTTCTTGTTAAAACACAATTCTTGAACCCATGTCCTTTATTTTATTCATAACTTGTTTAAGTTTTTTTAAATTTTGTAGACCTCTGCAATTCCATGAAGTTAAATTAAGATTAACACTTTGGTCCATGATCAATAGAGAGTTTGGGATTACCTTGCAGTGTAAACATGCTCATACAGAGAAGCAAAAACATGAGTGGTTGAACATTCATCCTACAAACTACACACAAACAAATTTCCCCTTCCCACACTTGTGGCAAACCCCCCAAAATCAAAAGAAAGATTCTGTCTCCCGATATAGCCATCGACCGTTCCACACCCACGGGGAACAGCCTAAGCCACTCCTTCTTCATCCTCCCAATCACCCTAACTCTACTGCTTTTAATGACGTAACATTAACTCTCTTCTGTAGTTTTCCAACTTAACTCCAAAATTTTTAACAACTTTGTACATCATAGTTTTTTTTTTTGTTTGTTTGTTTTGTTTTTGTTTTGTTTTTTTTAATATATAATACAATCTATATTTTGTAAACTTACTATTTACTTCAAGTCAGTCAGATGCCTGTGCAAATGCTTAATTATTCTACCTTATATTTTGTTCATGCTTAGCTCCCACCAGTCTCTTCTTCTTCTTTGATCTTCTTGATGAACTCCTGCGCCTCCTCTGGGGTCTTGAAGATGTGGGTTCTGCCCTCATACGTGGTCAGCAGTCTCGCAGGATAGATTACACCATGACGAATCCCAAGGTTGCGCAGCTCCTTACGTACGGGATCAAACTGCTTCCTCAATTGCTGGATTCCTGTGGCCAAATCTGGGTAGAACCGCACCTGCTGGTCCTGGTGTTTAATCTCTCCTTTAGCACGTGCAGCGTTGAAGATCTTCATCCTGTCTCTGTTGCTTAGAAACTTCATAATTAAGGTCCTCGGCGGTCCCTTATCTCTCCGTGGGCCAATACGATGTGCTTTTTCCAGAACCACTGCTGATTGCAACTCCTCGCTGCCCAGCACCTCCGGAATCCACTTTTCCAGAAAGGAACATACGTCCCGACCTTCTGATTCCTCTGGAAGACCCACCAGCCTCAAATTATTCTGTCTCGACCGAGATTCCAAATCCAAAATATTATCTTCCAGAGATTTATTTTTTTTTCCAAAGTGCGCACCTTTAATTGAAGACGGGTGACGTCATCTTCAGCACTAGCGAGACGGAGCTCCATCTGCGCCGTTCGTTCTACACAGTCACCCAATTCCTTTCTTATTCCTTCCAGCGCTGTCATAATCCCATCAAATCTAGAGGAAAAGTCCGCTCTCATTGAACTCATGGCAGCCATCAGCGCATCTGCGCCATTCCCCGCAGAAATCGCACCGCCGCCAGCCTCCTCCGCCATATATGGAGCCTTGTTTGCTGCGTCACAGACCTGAAAGTCCGTTAATTTGGACTGTTTCGGCGGCTCGCTTTTTCCTTTTCCTGGTTTTCCAGCCTTAGGCTTCGCCGACATATCCTCGCCCAAATGCTGGGATACGTTCTGTCCCAAATGAGAGAGTTATTTGCCGATTTTTTTCTCCAGGAGCAGAGCAGAGCGAGACACGTCCGTCCTACGTGGCAGCCATAACCGGAAGTCCCAAATATATCTTTTGGAATTATGGCGGAAAAGTTCAGCCTTGGTTTCATCTGACCATAACACATTTTCCCACATGCGTTTGGGAGATTTCAAATGTGTTTTTGCAAAATGTAGCCGGGCTTGGATGTTTTTCTTTGTAAGATAAGGCTTCCGTCTTGCCACGCTACCCCATAGTCCAGACATATGAAGAAGACGGGAGACTGTTGTCACATGTACTAAACAGCCAGTACTTGCCAGAAATTCCTGCAGCTCCTTCAGTGTTGCTGTCGGCCTCTTGGCAGCCTCCCTGACCAGTTTTCTTCTCGTCTTTTCATCAATTTTGGAGGGACGTCCGGTTCTTGGTAATGTCACTGTTGTGCCATATTTTCTCCACTTGATGATGACTGTCTTCACTGTGTTCCATGGTGTATATATAATGCCTTGGAAATTCTTTTGTACCCTTCTCCTGACTGATACCTTGGAACAATGAGATCCCTCTGAGGCTTTGGAAGCTCTCTGTGGCCCATGGCTTGTGCTGTAAGATGTGACTACAAAAATGTCCGGAAAAACCTACTAGAACAGCTGAACTTTATTTGGGGTTAATCAGAGGCACTTTAAATGGTGGCAGGTGTGTGCTGACCCCCATTTAACATGAGTTTGAATGTGATTGGTTAATTCTGAACACAGCCACATCCCCAGTTATAACAGGGTGTGCATATTTATGCAATCAAGTTATTGTAAGTTTTTTATTTTTCCCCTTAAAAGATTTCAGTTTGTTTTCCAGTTGGGTTGTACAGGTTATAGGTCACATTAATGGTGGAAAAAGTTTTGAAATGATTTATCTTGGTGTCATTTTTTACATCACAAAAACCTGGCATTTGAACAGGGGTGTGTAGACGTTTTATAGCCACTGTATATTTCACAGATAGTTTCTGCAGTTTTGGAGATAGAGCAGTGCTCCAATTTTCATTTTCCTCTTTTCAAATGAGAAAAGGCAGTGTGGTGGACTGAATAGCTGCACTTGGTACAGATAAATTGTTTTAAAAAAAAAATGAGTAGATTATGCAAATTTCTTCAGATGTTTCTGATGAACACGTACACCTTATTATTGCCATTCTCTCCTCTTCGAGTCAAGTCAGATTACTCAACATGCTGAAGATAACATGATTTTTAGCTCATGCTGGCAAAGGCAAAATGAGTTAATGGCATGGAGTTGTCTGTCATCCATCTTGTCTTTCTGTCAACATTTGATGAGAATTGCTGCTCCTCTTATGCTATAGACCAGGGGTGTCCAGTCATGTGCCATGGAGAGCAAAGACCCTGCAGGTTTTCTCTTTTACCCAGTCTCTTTAGCAGGTGTTTTCACTTATCAGCAATCAGTGGGAAGAAATTCAGTGAAATCTGCCATTGAAGACACTGGTTGGACGTAAAGCTTGCGGGGTCTTGGCCCTCCATGGCACATGATTGGACACCCCTGCTATAGACCATATGCTCACCAAACTCACAGACAATTGTCCTCAGGTGAGTCTGTATTCATGTTGTGCTCTAGGCCCTTGTTTTTCAACTAGTAGTCCTCAGACCCCAGGGGGTCCTTAAGAGAACATTCAGGGGACCTCGAGAAATTGTCTAATTTCACTTCTTAATTGATAAAAAAAAATGGCGTTTTTTTTAAATTGATCTGTCCAGCAGCTTGACAAGCAGAAGGGATATCTACTTGCCTTATTGTGCCAAACATATTGGAGCTCTGCTCATATTTAATATATGCTGTATATAAATAGTATTTATATACTCCTCTTGCTATATAATAACTGTAATACTTTTATATTGCCGTACTTATGCTGAACCTAACAGGGAGGAATGGGGGAGGGAAATGAAGGGATATGAAGTGGCTAGAAGAGGTGGGGGTGAAGGAGTGGGGAAGGAAAAAGAAAGAAGGAAAACACAAGAAACAGTTGCTGCTTCTGAGAAGATCTCAGCGCGAGCCTGATATCTGCACCTGAAAGAGAGCAGGTGTGTGTGTGTGTGCGTGCGTGCACGCATGTGTATGTGTGTGTAGTTTGCCAGGAAACATACAAAACATCCCCCTTGGGGCTGTGAGCAAGCAAGACAGCGACCCCCAGGCAACCCGCAGAGAACGAATGTCCCGAGGCCACTAAGCCCCAGGACAGGCAGGCACCCACCCCAGGAAGAAGGGCAAGGGGGAGTTGGACAGCTGAGTGGCTGGGGCCGGCACACCGCAGCTCTGGGCCAGACAACCTCCATGGGGGCTGGACTTGGAAATAAGTGCAAATAATTTGCTCTTGTTGTGCATATGTGCCTGCAGTGGCACCTCCATGTCAGGGAGCGGCAGCATGAACAGAATCCCTCCTTTTCCTCTTGCTCTTCTTCAACCTGTCAACAATGGAAACCTTCACAACAATTTAAAAAAAAGGCCGCCATGTCTGACCCCACAACACTATTTGGACAGGAAAATGTCACCACCTCCCCCAGCCACATTCCGACAAGTGGTGGATACAACTGAAAAAAAAAAGCACTTCTGCCATGAAAAGAACCGTTTCATGGAAACCTGTGTTTGACAAGTGATATCTCAGTAAGTAGCTGTCTCTTTTTCAAACTGATTCACTCTAACAGCAATAGCAGACCACCAATGCTGAATGCCCATCGTGACCAAGCTTCACATGAACTCCTGACCTGAGTTGAACAAAATCTAACTTGCATGGACGTGAACTCGCGTGCATTCGCACTGGTGTGTATGTTCATCTCTTTCCACTGACTTTGTATGTAATCATGCCATTTTACAGCAAGTATGAACAAATTGTAAGACTAAATTATCATTACATATGTTGTAATAGGCTACAATTTGTCATTTTGTAACATTTTTGGTTGGTGTGGTCCAACCAATGTAAAAAGAGTTCCTTGGCTCAGAAAAGGTTGACAAAACGTTGCTCTAGTCATGGTCTGGCTGTCTTTGCCATCCCAGTTTGTGATATTAATCCCTGTCTCTTTATTTACTGTATGAAAACAAAAAAGAGAACATCTAGAAAACAGTGAAAACATCCAAACACAGAGCCAGAGAAAAACAGTTATGTGATTTAAAAACTGTTTTTTAATTAAGGTCATTGACTAAATGGAATTGTGTTTTTCCCCAGCAGCTGGTTGAAGCCAGCTCTGATCTTTCTCTTTCATTTGAACAACAGATACTGTTTGCTTCATTAGGGTCCTTCCATTGAGCCAAGATAGAAAGATAAATTATTTCACTCATTTAATTTCCCAGAAACAGTCATGTCTGGCCCCTGCTGAGTTTGGATTCCTTCACTGATGAGTCATGCCTCCTGCATCTGATCGCTTTGGGTCTGAGCGGTCTGGCTTAAGGACAAGAGAATGAAGTTCTCTGTGTGAAAGGAATAAGGATACAGTAGACGTGTTAGTTTTTTTGTCCCTTTTTGTCACTGTCTTTGTGCACAATAGAGTTTAGACTTGGCCGCCAGCAGTTTCCATCAAGTCTTCATCAAGTGAATCTTTGTGGATCGTGGGGCTAATGTTGAAGTAGAGAAGGAATTGTAGAGCATGTATAATCTTTCTGGAGTTGTTCTCTATGTTTGATTCCTGATCATAGCCTTAATAAACATTGTCTACTAAAAGCAATAAAGTCGCCTTAATAAACATTGTCTACTAAAAGCAATAAAGTCAGTTATCTGTAAAATTTAAGTAGACAATAGGATGTATCATTATGTCCTGGTATCGTCTCTTGTTTGGCATATGCAGGGCCGGCCCTAGACATTTTGCCCCCCCCCCCCCCCCCAGTTAATCTCCTGGGCCGTGAAGCCCCCGATACCAGGGAACTCATGTTACCGCTCATAAAAAAAAATCTCATACTGTATATCTCACATTAAGACATGCTACCCTGCATCAAGGTAGCCATCATGTCACACATTCACAGTACAGGGAGAGCCCCGACTCTAAGGGTTTGGACATGGCTGTGCTCATGTCCTCGCTTTATGTGCGTATTTGCATTTTCTGTTGTTATCTTCAGGACATGAGTTCAGCCATGTCCTCGCCCTTTGTTATTATGTTTCTCTGTGTTTCCCTTGCAGCCATGTACTTTTAGTTATCATGATCATCATTATTATTATCACTATTGTCATGGTCTAGTCTCCCCTGCTCCTCTGTTCATGCCTCATGTCTGTCCATCATGATTTTCCATATCTGTAGTCATTCCCTGCTTCTCTGATTGTCTCTGATTATACCCATCTGTTCCTTGTTGCTGTGATTACCCCCGTTTATACATGTCTCTGCCAGTCTGTGTCAGGTGTGACGTCATTAGCGTTTCTGTCAGTTCTGGTTAGGGTACTCTGGTTCTTTGTGTTTGATTTTCAGCCCATGCACTGTCATTTGTTTAAGTTTTGTTAATAAATCATCATTTTGCACTGTATTCCTGCCTGTGTTTGAGCCCTGTGTTACCCATGTTGACAGAATGACGCCACCTCAAAAGGACTCAGCGGGCAGGACCAGCAGGAGGAAAGGGCCAAGTCGGAGTTCGGGGGAGGAGGATCTCAACCAGGCACTTCTCCTTTAGGACCGAGTTCTGGGTCAGTCCAACTGCTGGGAGATGAACACGGTGAAGATGAACACTTGGTGGAAGCAAGAGCGATCGTCTACTTACCGACCCTGTTACAATATCCTGGGTTGTCCGAGCTCTGAACCCCCATCGCCCAGGTCAGCAATGAGATGATGCGAGTGGGCCCTTCGCTTAGCTCGGCCTAGCTCGGCTCTGGGCCATTGACCTCAGCTCCTGCCTGCAGTGTGCCGCCTTCCGTCTTCCCTGTCGCTCCTGTGCCGTCTACCGCCTCTATTCCACCAGCCGTGGCCGTAGACACATTGGAGCAGGAAGAGTGGAGGCAGGCAGTCCTCGCACAAGATGACGTCCTGCTGGAGTTTAAGCCTTGGCCCACTCCGGAGGTGCTTTTCCCGGCGCGCAAGGATTAGCCACCATCAAGAGAGCCAGTGGGAAAGCGAGCCTCGAGGAAGCGCTGCTCTGCTCACCACCTGGGTCCTTCACTCAAGGCTTCGCTGAGGGTTTCTGCTGCTGTGGCCCCACCCTCCTTGAGTGCATCAGCTGTTCCAGCAACTGCAGCCCCAGCATGCCCCAGCCGTCTGTTCCAGGGGCGCACATCCCAGCACCACACCACTGTGTACGGGCCTCTCATCGGATGAATTCGAACAGCCCCTGTAAGGACTCACCTGACCAATCAGCGGCAGCAGGACGGGAACAGAGGCAAGTACCTTTTTATTTACATCACTTAATGAAGGGTCTTGTCTTGTTCCTAGGGAGGAGGCTCAGCCACCAGCCATCACTGATCTCTCTCTCCTGGTCTCTGCTGCCACCTCCATCTCACCAGCACTCTCCATCTCCCTTCCTCCAAGCTCGCCACCCATTGTCCCAGGGGTTGGGGGACCTCCACCCGTCATTGCAGAGGTTGGGGGACCTCTATCCATCGTCCCAGAGGTTGGGGGACTTCAACCTGTTGGTCCGGAGGTCGGTGAGCCTCCACCCGTCGTTCCAGAGGTTGGGGGACCGTTACCCATCATTCCAGAGGTCGGGGGACCACCACCCATTGTTCCAGAGGTCAGTGGGCCTCCACTGGTTATTCCAGAGGTCAGTGGGCCTCCATCTGCCATTCCAGAGGCCGGGGGGCCTCCATAGTCCAAGAGGCCTGCGTTCCTTCAACCATCATCCAAGAGGCTGGCGGGCCTCCATCCGTCATTCCAGAGGCCAGCGGCCCTCCGCCCGTTGTTGTTCCAGAGGCCGGTGGGCCTCCACCTGTCGTTTTGTTGGCTGAGCAGTCCACTCCACCCGGGCCGTCCGAGCAGTCCGCTCCACCCGGGCCGTCCGAGCAGTCCAATCCACCTGGGCTGTTGAGCAGTCCACTCCATTTGTCGTTTCAGAGGCCAACGGGCCTCTATCTGCTGTTCTAGAGGCCGGCGGGCCTCCACCTGTCATTCCAGACACTGGGATCAGTGTGCTGCAGTCACCGATCGCAGAACATAGAGTTCCTTTGTTCATATTTGGTGAGCTCTGTGTCCCTGCGGCCGCTGCTCCACCTTGTTTTCCATTTCGGTGGCCTAAGGACAGTGGCAGGCTGCTGGACCGGCCCTGCACTCCGGTCTGGGGGTCCTTGGACTGGGGCAGGACCCCGACCCATTGTTTTTCGGTCTGGTGGCCCATGGACTTGGGTAGACCACCTGACCCAGTTTGCCTTGGGTTTTGGGGCCTTGAACTTTGTGTCGCTCCAAACTGTGTTTTTGTTTTGGACTCTGTGGGGGAGGAAGAAAGATTTGTTTCGACCCAACTGGCCTTGTACCCCCACCATCCACCCTGTGAAGATTTTTTGTTGGTTGTTGATGTTTCTTTTTGGGTCATCTGGTATCCAACCCTTTAGAGGGGGGTACTGTAAGGATTTGGACATGGCTGTGCTTATGTCCTCGCTTTATGTTCATGTTTGTGTTTTCTGTTATCTTCAGGAAATTATTATTGTTGTCATTATTGTCATGGTCTAGTCTCCCCTGCTCCTCTGTTCATGTCTCAGTCCATCATGTTTTTTCGTATCTGTAGTCATTCCCAGTGTCTCTGATTTCCCCTGATTGTACCAACCTGTTCCTTGTTGCTGTAATTACTCCCTGTCTATATATGTCTCTGCCAGTCTGTGTCAAGTGTGGTGTCATTAGCGTTTCTGTCGGTTCTGTTTGGGATGCTCCCGTTCTGTGTGTTTGATTTTCAGCCCATGCACTGTCATTTGTTTGTTTGAGTTTTGTTAATAAATCATCATTTTGCACTGTATTTCTGCCTGTGTTTGAGCCCTGTGTTATCCACCTTGACACCCACAGTAAATTTAAAATAAAACGACTTTTATCTACACAAAACACCATCACAACATAAAGGAATTTCATCTTACAACTGCAGAATTACAGCAGAGTTGCCTACTTTTCAGAAAAGCTTGGAGTGAGATTTAGAGGGAATTGTGCTTGGGGGAGACTGGGGGGTAGGGGTGGAGTGAGCGTGCAGGTGCACAATACACATAGCTTTTTTTTCCACAAATACACTTTACCTCAAAATAAGTTTTACAATATGTTCAGTGTGCTTTATGCCGCCCTGAAAGCCACCTCAGACCTGTGTGAGTGGCATCACACTGCTTAACAACCTAAATGACTTCTTTGGCTGCTTTGAAGCACAAAACAGCACATCAGTACAGAAGACCACCCCTCCCCCAGACTAGCAGGATATAAGTCTGGCTCCAGCCAGAGTGAAGAGGACCCTCTCCAGGATCAACCCATGCAAGGCAGCTGGACCAGACAACATACCAGGTTGCATTCTGAAGGACCGTGCAGAGGAGCTCAAGAATGTCCTGGCCGACATCTTCAACATCTCCCTGACTCAAGCTGTTGTCCCCACACGTTTCAAAACTGCTACCATAATACCAGTCCCAAAGAAGCCCGTCCCATCCAGCGACAACAATTACCGGCCCATAGCACTGACCTCCATCATAATGAAGTGCTTCAAGTGCCTGGTCATGCAGAACATCAAATCCACCCTCCCTCCCTCTCACGACCCATCTCAGTTTGCATACAGGTCAAACAGATCCACAGAAGATGCCATTGCTGCTGCTCTCCATCCAGCCCTCACCCACTTGGACTCAAAGAACTCCTATGTGCGAATGCTGTTCTTGGACTTCAGTTCAGCATTCAACACAGTCACCTCCCAGCACCTAATACAAAAACTCAAGACATTTGGGACTCAAAACCTCTCTCTGTAACTGGGTGCTGGACTTTCTCACAGGGAGGCCACAGAACGTGTGGGCCATCAGCAACACCTCCAAGACCATCACACTGAACACAGGGGCCCTACAAGGGTGCGTGCTGAGCCCGCTGCTCTTCACCCTACTGACCCATGACTGCATATCAGCCTACAACACCAACCACATCATCAAGTTTGTGGACGACATGACAGTGGTGGGCCTCATCACAAACAATGAAGAGGCCAACTACAGAAATGAGGTGAGCCAACTGGTCCAGTGGTGTAAAGACAATAATCTCTTCCTGAACATGGGAAAAACCAAGGAGATTGTGGTCGATTTTAGGAAAGGACACACACAGCATCCCCCTGTGATCACTGATGGAGCAGCTGTGGATAGGGTGAGCAGCACCAAGTTCCTGGGAGTGCACATCTCTTGAGGACCTCTCCTGGTCCAACAACGCTACACCTATGGCCAAGAAGACTCAAACTTGCCTCTATTTCCTCCGCGAACTGAGGAGAGCATGAGTTCCACCCCCCCCCCCCCATCATGTGCTCATTCTACCGGGGCACCATTGAGAGCATCCTCACCAGCTGCATCACATTGTGGTATGGAAGCTGCACCGCCTCCTGCCGGAAGACACTACAATGCACAGTGAATGCAGCCAGCAAGATCATTAGTGCCCCTCTGCCTCTCGGACATCTACTACACCCGCCTCACCTGCAGAGCCATCAGTATTGCAGGTGACACCTCCCACCCCTCACATTCCCTCTTCAGCTCTTTGCCCTTGGGGAAAAGGTACTGGAGCCTCCGGGCCCGCTCCACAAGACTGCTAAACAGCTTTGTTCACCAGGCCATCAGGACCCTGAACACTGTACACTCTCCCCCACCCCCAGACCCTAATGCACTCACCCACATAGTAACTACCTCAGCAGCTTTGCACAGAAAGACTTGGCACATCAACAGTAATACATCTGCTGTTGTATGTCTCTGCACCTTACTGCATCCATTTGCACAAATGCCATACCTGCTGCTGTCTGTCTGTTATTGAAATATTGATCATGTGCAGTCCAATCTGTCACTGTCTGCACCTACACTACCACATTAAACTTGCAATTACGGGTATTACGGCTCCACTTTTTCTGTATATAGGATTGCTGAGTTTTATCATTATCTTTATTTGCACTACGGGTGCAACTACTGTACATAAACTGCTGTTGTTGTTTTTTTTCATCCTTATTCCTTCTTTTCTTATATATTGCGCACACCACTAAGAGAGTGTGAAACGGCATTTCAGTTGTCCTGTATGTCCTGTACGTATAGAAGTATTGACAAATAAGAATCTTTGAATGATATTTACAGTAGTTTCCTCATTTTGGAGTAAGATATAGGGTTTGTGGTATGCGAGCCAAGCTTTATTACTGTACAACAACATTCACTAAGCCAGCAGCCAAAGAAGAGCAAAAATAAACTTAACTTTATAGAACCACAGCGATAAATTTTGTCCTACCTTTGCTGTTTTGTCCTTATAAATCATAATAGAGAGGCAACACACAGGACTGGTGGATAGAGTTGTTTGTAGCTGGGGTAATCAAAGCTGGACTCTCTTCTTTCTTTAGTTAACCAGGATATTTATTTAATTTTACAAATCTCAAGTTCCTTTCCGCAATTTGCTTACATAGGATGTGCACTGATATGAGAGTAAGAGGTGAGAGTGGGGCCCCTTTACGGAGTTCTATGAAGGCCTACCACAGTCATTGTGAACTCTCCACATTGTCACTGCTGTTGTAATTCAAAGTTGGTTGGCCCTCAGAGGGCCAACCAACTTCTGGCCTTCTGGCCAGGTTTGAAGCCCTAGGCCAGAAGGCCTAGGGCTTCAAATCTTTGTCCGCCTTGTCTTCCAGCACACCGCCTGACAATTACAGTATGACTTTTATTTTATTAATTACATTTTTTTTTGAGGGCTTGCAGCTGTGCCCCCTCCAGCAGGTGGCGTCCTAGGCGACCCCCTATATGGACTATGCCAAAGGGCCAGCATTGGACATGCGATCTAAAATATTTGCCATCTACTCTGTCTGTAGTATTTTCTCAGTGCACCCCAATTAAGTAAGCAGCTAGTGTTGAGTACTCTTTTCAAAGTTCACATTTTCCTCAGTGATTTTGCTGATCCTTTAACTCAGAGTAATTTTTTGTCCCAAACACACAAATGTTAGCTTTTAACTTGTGACATGCAGTTTTTTGCTTAAAGGAAGACTGTCTGTCCATTCAATAGGATTTTAAAACAGTCCTTTCTTTATTTTGGAAAGCATGTGGAATACTAACTTACTAAAGTTAAAAAGCTTTATGTAGTTTTTCCCTCTAAACTGTTGAGTTATTATTACACTGTCATTAGCTAGGCATCCCCGCCAAAAGTAATGGAGTCAACAATGTATTGCAGTTAACATCTTAATAATCTGTACTTTTTTTGGGACTAGGTGTGTTGGGGAGTCGAACAAAGATCTTCCTGTCATGCTGAGGGAATACGTGCTGCATGAAAATATGTTAAATATGCCAAGTTGTGCTGTGGAAAGACAGAGGTGAGTTCAACCCATTTCTTTGTTTATTACCAGATGTCACACAAAGAATCCATTCTTTACTACTATAAAGAGTAATTTATTGTTAAGTGGTCACCAAGCCTTATTGATAAATCCTTAATTGATATTAAGTATGCTTTTAAAGTTTCAGGGCTCGGCTGCGGTGGCCCAGTGGATGAGGTAAGCATGTTAACTGCCCAATCTCACTAACAAAAGCTCCTTTGTCTTCCAATTCTCACAGACTCCAGGAAAAGAGGCAAAGTCTGATGGAAAAATTGCTCCCCAAATGTGTTATCCTGTCTGTAGGAGATGCTGCACCGTTGCTAGCTGAAGATAACAGTTTTGCCAAAGCACAGACAGTTTCGAAACCGATAATTCCTGTTAAACAAAAGCAGAACAGTGGGGAAAAAGAAAGAGTTGTGGACACAGAGAAGGAAGCAGAGGAATACTTGACTTCAGCTTCTGCCTGCAGAGCAGTGGGCAGCACTACCACTGGAGAACGGCTGTTTGTGTTTCGGCCTCCACCTGAACCATGTGACGCTGTAGAAGTCCCGAAAAGAAAAAAGAAAAGGAATTTCCTCAATCTGAAGAAAGGGTCAGTGGCTCCAGCAAACCTACCTTGATGCTCAGAAACATTGTTGCAGGTTTTTATTTAAACATGCTGGTATTTTGTAATGATTTATGATTTTAAAATGAAATATATTTTCTTCTATGTATGAAAATCATACAAAATGTAAATTTGTAGCATCTGACTTTCTGCCAAGTAAAGGCAGCTGACTCAGCTATTGTTTTTTTTATTGCCTTCATTACCTCTGCCAGGGAGGTTACAGCGTGTCATGATCGGGGCATGGCCAGGCACTGTGCCCATACTTTATGTTCATTTTGGTTTCCTTGTTTTTCCCTTTGATTATCTGTATTATTATTATTATTATTATTATTATTATTATTATTTGCATTATGTGTCTTCTGTGTTTCCCCTGGTCTGTTGTGTCATCCCCTGTTGGTCCTTATTGTCATTATTGTGGTCTGGTGTGTGTACTTGTTTCCTTATTGTCCCCAGCTCCTCATGTTTCTGTACCCATAGCCATTTTCCCCTCTTGTGATACCATGATGCCCTTGATTGTTCTCAGCAGTCTTGCGTCTTGTTAATTGTTCCCTCCCTTATATATGTGAGTCTGAGTTTGTGTTCTGGTGTGGCGTCATTAATGTTATCATTATCCAAGCCTGCTGTCGTTTCTCCCATATGCTCCTGTTTTCCGAGTTACCCCCGTGAGCTTGTTGTTGCTTTTTCAGTTTAGTTTTATTTTCAGCCCTCTTGCTGCTGTTATTTTGTTCCCTAGTTCTGAGTTGTTAATAAATTATCATTTTTGCACTAAATCCTGCCTGTGCCATGAGTCCTTCCACTAAAGCCTCATCTGCCCAGAGAGCAGGTCATGAGACTATAATAGACGGTAACTGTATTGTGAAATCAGCTCCTACAATTCTGTTCCGATTGTTTTGAAACATGCTAAAAACTGCATTTTGTGTTTACTTGTGTTATCTTTGTCTAATATTTAAATTTGTTTGATGATCTGAAACATTTAATTGTGACAAACATACAAAAAATGAGAAATCAGGAAGCGGGCAAACACTTTTTCACACCACTGTATTTGAAGCTGCTGGTGCCTCCCAGTTCCACAAACCTCAAGGTGTAGGATCCTCCAGAGGCTTGCAGTTGTGCATAAACCTACTATTCTCCCACCTCTAACCAATGCTCACAATCAGAAACGGTTGCAGTAGGCCCAGAAATACATGAAGACTAATTTTCAAACAGTATTGTTTACTGATGAGTTACGTGTAATCCTGGATGGACCAGATGGATGGAGTAGTAGATGGCCACCATGTCCCAACAAGGCTGCAACATCAGCAAGGAGGTGGCGGAGTCATGTTTTGGGCCAGAATCATGGGAAGAGAGCTGGTAGACCCCTTTAGGGTCCCTGAAGGTGTGAAAATGACCTCGGCAAAGTATATAGAGTTTCTGACAGACCACTTTCTTCCATGGTACAAAAAGAAGAACTGTGTCTTCCATAGCAAAATTATCTTCATGCATGACAATGCACCATTTCATGCTGCAAAGAATACCTCTGTCATTGGCTGCTATGGGCATAAAAGGAGAGAAACTCATGGTGTAGCCCCCATCCTCCTCTGACCTCAACCCTATTGAGAACCTTTGGAGCATCCTCAATCAAAAGATCTGAGGGTGAGAGACAGTTCACGTCAAAACAGCAGCTATTCTGACATCTTGCAAAGAAATTTAAGCAGATAATCTCCAAAAACTCAAAAGTTCAGTGGATGCAAGAATTGTGAATGTCCTATAAGGGCAGCTGTGGCGCAGGCGTAGTGTGGCCGACTACTGATCACGAGGGTCAGGGGTTCGATTCCCACTCCATCTGCATGTCGAAGTGTCCTTGAGCAAGACACTGAACCCCCAGTTGCTCCTGGTGGGTCAGGCCAGTGTAATGGCGGCTCTGCCGCCATCTGTGTGTGTGAATGGGTGGATAGCAGGATCTGTAAAGCACTTTGGTAATCTAGAGATGAGAAAAAGCATTATATAAGTGAATGCCATTTACCATATCAAAGAAGGGGTCCTATGTTAACATGTAACTTGGCTTGTTAATGACATGGTTACATGACCCAGTGACAAGACATGGACTCAGAATTGATATAATTAAGTTTATTAACAACAAGTATGGTGTTGGTGCGTGTGAGTGTAGGCTGGAACCCCCGGAGACAGAGCGGGACACCGTATGGCCTGGCAACCCTAGGAACACACAGAAAGGGGATTACTGGAAGTCACGGCTGCAGGTAAACAGTTACACTGTCCTTACTGTGAGAGCAGATGGTAGTGGCTCAGGTTCAGTGTGGTGACTGCAGCCAGGGAGACGGTGCCCTTCCGTGGGTGGTGCGACTCCGGCAAGTGAGTATCCAAGAGGAGTTGGTGAGGAGGGAGTGCAGGGGAAATCTGCCGCCGGGAGGATAGGAGGAGGATTCCGCCGCCACGGACTCCACCAGTGCACAGGGGATCTGAAGACAAAGGTGAGTAGGAATTTGGTGAGCTTACGTGGCCAGCTGGAGGGATTCTCCGGCGATGATGAAGCAGGCTTTGGCTGGAACTTCGGTAGACAGGAGGAATTGGCGATGAGCTCATCAGGAGCACTGAGAGACATCTCCGCACCACCATGACGGGCAGCGCGGAAGATATAGGCCAGGCATAATGAGGACCAGGTATGCGCACAGCTGAGAATGACGAGCAGACCAGACCATGACAGTACTCCCCCACCCCCCCACCCCAATGAGTGCCTCTTGGCGATCGTCCCAGCCTACCTGGATGCATCCGATGGAACTCCCTGATGAGGTCTTTATCAAGCATGAGGGCAGGACGCACCCAGGACCTGGACTCCGGCCCATAGCCCTTCCAGTCCACCAGGTATTGCAGACCGCGGCCCCGGCGGCGGATGTCTAGGATAGCAGTCACTCCCCACGCTGGTCTGCCGTCGATCATCCTTGGAGGGGGTGGAGACCTGGGAGGAGGACACAGGGGGCTGGAAAATACAGGCTTAATTTGAGAGACATGAAACGTGGGACATATGTGGAGGGAGGGGCAGGGATCGAGCTGCACAGACACAGGGTTGACGATGTGGGAGATAGAAAAAGGCCCAATAAAATGCTGCATCATCTTCCTGCGCTCACCCTTCACATTGATGTTCTTAGTAGAAAGCCAAACCTACCTGGTATGACGGGGCTGGGGTCTGGTGGCGGTTGGCCACTGAAGCGTTGCGTTCAGCTGTGCGAAGCAGCGCGGTCCAGGTTGCCCTCCACAGACATCGACAGCATCTCAGATGCGCCCGGACTGATGGTACGGCGATGTCACCCTCTTCTTCGGGAAATAAAGGAGGAGAATACCCAACTGAAGCCTGAAAAGGGGACATACCTATGGCAGAAGACACAGTCGAGTTATGGGCATACTCAATCCAGGGCAGGTATGAGCTCCAGGAGGCCGAGTTGGTTGAAACCACGCACTGCAGTGCCGCCTCCAACTCCTGGTTGGCCCGTTCACACTGACCATTAGACTGTGGGTGGTACCCGGTGACAGGCTGACAGTGGCCCCAAGGGCGTGACAAAATTACCTCCAGACCGGAGAGATAAATTCAAATCAAATCAAATCAAATCAAACTTTATTGTCATATTGCTGTACATACAACTGTAGTGCAGGCAAGATGAAATTGCGTTTCTCTCGGCATCCATATAAGAAGCAGCGTGATTAAGACACACTCCCACATAGCTCCCCCCCCCCATCCATTCACACATCCCTGAGACATACTTGGGGAAAAAGAATAACTAACTATAATATACAAAATGTCCATAGGTGCAGTAGTGTGTATGTGAGATTCCGGGTCAGCTGTTCAGCATCCTGACAGCTTGTGGGAGGAAGCTGTTGATCAGTCTGGTGGTTCTGCCTCTGATGCTCCGGAATTGTTTACCAGATAGAAGAAGTTCAAAGTGTTTATGCAGAGGGTGAGAACGGTCCTTGACAATGTTCAGTGCCCTGCTCCTACAACGGTTCTGAAAAAGTTCTTGGACAGAGGGGAGGGAGACTCCAATTACCCTCTCCGCCCCCTTGACTATCCTCTGCAGGGCTTTTTTGTCTGACATACTGCAGCTGGAGTACCATGTAGCAATGCAGTACGTCAGAACACTCTCCACCACACCTCTGTAGAAGGTCCTGAGGATGCAGATGGGGAGAGAGGCCTGTTTGAGTTTCCTCAAGAAGTGTAGTCTCTGCTGAGCTCGCTTCCTGATCTCCAAGGAATTCTTGCTCCAGGTCAGGTCCTGCGAGATCTGCACTCCGAGGAACTTGATGTTCTCTACTCTCTCCACTAAACGGCCGCCGATGCTGAGGGGGACGTGCTCAGGCTGTGACCGCCGGAAGTCGATAATCATCTCCTTTGTTTTGTCCACGTTGAGCACCAGATTGTTCTCCCTGCACCAGCCCTCCAGGTCTCTCACTTCTTCCCTGTACATTGATTCCTCATCCCTCTGAATAAGTCCCACCACCGTGGTGTCATCTGCAAACTTAATAATCTGGTTCCCCTCGTGTTTGGATACACAGTCATGTGTTAGAAGTGTAAACAACAGTGGACTGAGTACACAGCCTTGAGGGGTTCCGGTACTCAGCGTGACAGAGTTGGAGATGTTGTTTCCAACCCGGACAGACTGAGGTCTCACAGTCAGGAAATCCAGGATCCAGAGACATGTGGCGGTGTTCAGACCGAGAAGGAGTAATTTCTCTATCAGTCTCTGGGGAATAATGGTGTTGAATGCTGAACTGAAATCAATGTACAGGAGTCTGGCGTAGGTGTCTTTCTGGTCCAGGTGGGTGATGACAGAGTGTAGGGTGGTGACTATAGCATCCTCCGTGGAGCGGTTTGAACGATATGCAAACTGGAGCGGGTCGTGTGATGCAGGGAGGCAGGCTGTGATGTGTGGTTTGACAAGCCGTTCAAAACACTTCATCACAATTGGTGTAAGTGCAACAGGACGATAGTCATTCAAACATGACACCACTGGTTTCTTTGCCACCGGTACAATGATAGAGGTCTTGAAGCATCTGGGAACGATGGCCTGACTCAGGGAGATGTTATAAATGTCAGTCAGGACATCCGCCAACTCGCTTGCGCAGTCTCGGAGCACACGTCCCGGAATGTTGTCTGGACCTGCAGCTTTGCGTGGGTTGATTCTGGATAGGGTCCTCCCTGTGTCCGCTGTGTTAATGGTAAAAGCTGGTCCGACCGATGGTGGGAGTGGGCCGGCCCTCCCTCTGATTGTCGAGTTTGATGCTTCAAAACGTGCAAAGAAGTCATTAAGCCTGTCTGGAAGCGAAGCGTCGTCATCATCGACCCCCTGCCTAGACTTAAAGCCCGTCAGTGTCCGAACTCCCTGCCACATCTGCTTGGTGTTCCTAGTGTCACAGAGGTGTCCCTGGATTTTCTCCGCATAGGCGCGCTTTGCCACCTTAATTCCCTTTGAAAGCGCAGACCTGGCTGAGCGGAGGGCAATCCTGTCCTTCGCTCTGAACGCTGCATCTCTGGCTTTAAGCAGCGAGCGCACCTCTGCAATCATCCAGGGCTTATGATTACCCCGCACAGTGATGGTCTTCACTGTAGTGACATCCTCTGTGCACTTCGCGATGTAGCTGGTGACCGTATCAGCATACTCCTCCACATCTGTCCTATCTTCCTGGGAGGCTGCTATTTTGAAGATCCTCCAGTCTGTGTGATGAAAACAGTCTTGCAGTGCAGAGGTTGCACTCTCTGGCAAAATCCTGATTTGTTTCACTGCTGGCCTGCTGCGCTTCAATAAAGGTTTGTAGGCAGGAACCAGCGTCACGGACATGTGATCAGAACGGCCGAGATGGGGGCGAGGTAACGCTTTATATGCATCTGTGTTTGTGTACACTAAGTCCAACATATTCTCTCCTCTGGTCTTAAAGTCTACACATTGTTTAAACTTGGGGAGCACGGTCTTTAAGCTGGTGTGGTTAAAATCCCCCGCAACCACCACAAAACTGTCTGGGTGTGACGTTTGGATTTTACTGATTGCATTGTGCAGTTCCCCGAGTGCCTTCTTAGCATTAGCGTTAGCGCTCGGCGCTATGTAAACACCAACTACAAACACGTTGCTGAATTCCCTCGGCAGATAAAAAGGCCGACAATTCACAATAAGGAACTCCGCCAACGGAGAGCAGTGTTTAGACACTAACGTGGCATTAACGCACCAGTTCTTGTTAACATAGATGCATAGCCCACCCCCCCGGCTCTTACCGGAGCTCGCCGTTTCCCTGTCGGCCCGGAACATCGCCATATCTTCCAGCTGAATGGCCTCGTCAGGAATGTTGTCGTGGAGCCATGTCTCGGTGAAAACAAACACACAGCAGTCCCTCCATTCTCTCCGGGTTTCTTTCAGCAAACGCAGCTCGTCTGCCTTGTTTTCGAGGGCGCGGACGTTTGATAGAAGAAGCGACGGTACCGCTGGTCTGGAGGGGTTAGCCTTTAGCCTAGCATGGATCCCGGCCCTTTTTCCTCGCTTTTGCTTGCGTTTGCTCCGCTTCCGCTTCCTCCTCTCTCGGGTAACTTCCAGCGGGGACTCTGCCAAAATTCCATGCTGGCGTAGAATGTCCAAATCACAACCGATCGCCGCGAATTGAGGACCCCGATGGGAGACAATGTCCACAGGGATCCCGTGTAGCCTCACCACGTGTTGGGCCAATAGGTCAGCTGTCTCCTTAGCAGTAGGCAGCCTCGGAAGGGGAACAAAATGGGCCGCCTTAGAGAACTTGTCCACCAAGGTGAGCACTACCGTGTGGTTGTTGGAAGGAGGGAGGCCGGTGACGAAGTCCAAGGCCACATGAGTACAGGGCCTGCCAGGAACCAGGAGGGGGTGGAGCAGACCAGCTGGCGGGGACGATGGGGACTTACTGGTGGCACACTGGGGACAGGCGGGGACGTATTCCCCGACGTCCTTCTGCAGAGAGGGCCACCAGAAAGAACGTTGCAACAGCTCCTCCGTGCGTTGCCTCCCTGGGTGACAGGCGAACTTGGAGGAGTGAGCCCAGTGAATGACGTCACCCCGGACAGCCGATGGAACAAACATCTTACCTGCTGGCCCCCCGCCCGGGTCCACCTCTGTCTCTTGAGCCCTCCTAACCTTTTCCTTAATCCCCCACGAGAGGGCGCCCACGACACAGGAGGCAGGAAGGATGGGATGATCTCCAGGCTCTACAGTATCCATGGCGAATTGCCTGGAGAGGGCGTCCGGCTTGGTATTTTTGGACCCAGGATGGTACGTGATGGTGAAGTCAAATCGACCAAAAAACAAGGACCAGCGGGGCTGGCGGGCATTCAAGCACTTGGCCATCCGGAGGTACTCCAAGTTCCTATGATCCAGCCAAACCACGAACGGCTGTGAGGAACCCTCCAGCCAATGTTGCCACTCCTCCAGGGCCAGTTTAACCGCCAGCAGCTCCCTGTCACCAATGCTATAATTCCACTTCGCAGGGGACAGCTGCCGAGAGAAGAAAGCACACGGTCGGACCTTGCCGTCCACCGGGGAACGCTGAGACAGGACGGCCCCCACACCAGAATCCTAAGCATCCACCTCCATCAGACATTGCAGATTAGGATCCACCTGCACCAAGATGGGAGACTCAGAGAACTGCTTCTTAAGATCCGTAAAGGCTGCAGTCACCTCCTCAGTCCACCGGAAAGGGACCTTCGTAGATGTGAGACGTGTCACGTGACGGGCAGCACGGAAGATATAGGCCAGGCGTAATGAGGACCAGGTGTGCGCGCAGCTGGGAATGACGAGCAGACCGGACCATGACAGTTAAGATGTTTTTGATTGAAATAGCTTTTGATTTCAGTAAATATGACCTCCTAATGCTGCAAATACAGTTGGCCATTTCCAATTCTTTACAACCAATAAAATGTTTTGAAACTCTGCTGTGCATAATAATTTGGAACAGTGCATTTTGAGTTGTTTTATTTTTAGGAAAAAATAGTTAAGAGGTTTGTTCAATAAAATTTGAATTATGTTCTAACGGTTGATGACTTGAAAATTATACTGACTGTCATTTGCATCAGCTGTTTAGGAAAATCAGACAAATATCATTACATAATAATTTGGAATGTGGTGTATCAATCCAAGGACAGTTAAATATAAACTTTCCATCCACACCCTGTAATACAGACTATTCCAGATCATTTAAATAAACAGCAGAATTTTTCACTGCACAGACAAAAATAAAACTGTTAGGAGTTTATGAAAATTTGCACCCACATCGTCCACTTTTCCTGAAGTTTCAAACCCCTTCATGTCTGTGTGTTGCATCTGCACACACTGCATTAGCCATTCACCGGGATTGTTCAGCCCAACATAATCTCTTCCTGTTTGTCCTCTTTAAAATAACTAACTGGGCATCAACTGTTATTAATGTCCGTTTATTGGCAAGCAGTGTTACTATCCTGTGCATTTTCGCTCACATGCGCACCCTTTGGCCAGCACAAAACCCATTTTAAAAAAGCCATTATCAATCAATCAATCAACGATATTTATAAAGCACTTTAAAAGCAACACTCGCTACACAAAGTGCTGTACAGCAAGAGAACATAAAAGCAGGGCACTAACACAAGAACCACAGTAAAAAAAAAAATAAATTCATAAAATAAAAAGTAAAATAAATAAAAATCCATTTCATTCAATAAAATCAATGTCTCATACTGGGTCGAAGGCCAGGGAGTAAAAATGTGTTTTAAGACGTGTTTTAAAAATGGACAGTGAAGGTGCTTGTCTGATGTCCAGGGGTAAATCATTTCATAACCTGAGGGCCATGATCGAAAAGGCTGTGTCCCCTCTGAGCTTGTGCCTTGCCTTTGGTACCTCCAAAAGCAGCTGTTCAGCTGACCTAAGGGACCGGGTGGGAGCGTAGGGGTGCAGAAGCTCAGAGAGGTAAGGTGGAGCAAGACCATTCAAGGATTTAAAAAAAGAATTTTAAAATGAACTTGTAGAGACTGGGTGAATCATCTCAGACTGGATGCAGAGGGTAAAGAGAGGAGAACAATAGCTAGGGAGATCGTGGGGAGATAGCAGGAAGAAGAGGTTGGGGGGGAGAAAGGATGAAGGTATTGTGATGTTAAATGTCATGCAATGTGATGTGAAGTGTCATGCAAATGTGAGATGAGCGGTTGGGATAAAAGGGGAAACCATGGTGTATTGTGACATGCTTTTTCTGTGTATGACTGATGAGAGGGTGGAATAAAGTCGTCTGTCCATAAATCTGTCTCCGTTATTCACACTGTCCCCACTGGTGACCCTTTGACGGATTATGGAACACGAGGCAAGCATTCCAGAGACGGCCCGGACGGGAACCCCCAGCAACGCGTGTGCTGTTTCGGTCAAACTACCGGACTTTTGGCTGCACAACTCGCACTCTTGGTTCCACCACACCGAGGCTCAGTTCGCCCTCCGGGGAATAACGGCAGACGACACCAAGTATTACTACGTGGTCGCAGCGCTGGACGCTCGCACGTCTCAGCAAGTAGCGAGCCTGCTCGATCAGCCCCCAGCCCACGACAAATACAAGACTCTCAAGGCTGCGCTGACCCGGCGCTACACACTCTCAGACTGTGAGAGAGCAGAGAGGCTCCTGAGGCACTCCGAGTTAGGAGATGGTTCGGCGGTCGAAGTGATGGAGAAGATGTTGGCGTTAATGGGCACGGACGACGGGCATTTTCTGTTTGCCCACCTTTTTCCTCCGGAACCTCCCAACAGAGGCGAGAGCGGTTCTTGCCAATTCGCCGTTGCTGGCCGTGCGCGACTACCGTGCGCTAGCCCAGGAAGCAGAACGGATCATCCTCACCACCAGAGCCCTCACAGTGAACGCGGCAGCGTCGGAACCCAGCGGGACAACCAGCAGGGGCGAGGAGCCACCGACGGTAGCGGCAGCGGGGGCCAGGAAGTGCCAGAGAGACATGCTCTGCTTCTACCACCGCTGCTTTGGAGAGAACGCACGCAGATGTGCGCCACCATGCCAATTCAAGCGCTCGGGAAACGCCAAGGCCAGCAGTCGGTAGCAGCTGCGACCGCCGGTGAAGAGAACAAGCTGCTCTACGTGAAGGACTCGCACTGGGGGAGGCGCTTCCTCGTCGACACTGGGGCCCAGAGGAGCATCATCCTGCCGTCCTACGCCGACCGGCTGGCAGGACTTAGCGGCCCCGGGCTGGTAGCAGTAAACGGCTCGGACATTAAAACTTTTGGTGAGAGAACACTGACTCTATCCCTACACAGCCGTATGTACGAGTGGACTTTTGTCATATCGGCACTGAGTTTCCCAATGCTGGGAGCTGATTTTCTGTGTGCACATGGGTTACTAGTTGATGTGGCTAACAGGCACCTGGTTAATGCACTGTCTTTTGATTCTCTCCCCTGTACAGCTCAAGGGGCCGGGCCAATAACACAAGCCAGCGTCACAGCTCCAGGCGGTAAGTTCCACACACTGCTCACTCAGTTCCCAGTACTCACGGTCCCGACGTTTTCGGCGGCCATCGCTAAACACGGGGTGGAACACTTTATCACCACCACTGGGCCGCCCGTTTTCACATGGCCTCGGCGCTTGGACGCAGCTAAACTGGCCATAGCGTGCGAGGAGTTTGCCAACCTGGAAAGGTTGGGCATCATCAGGCGATCAAACAGCCCATGGGCATCCTTGCTACACATGGTCCCAAAGGCCGAGGGATCATGGTGACCGTGTGGTGATTTCCGCAGATTGAATAACGCCACAGCGCACGACCGCTACCCGATTCCCCATATTCAGGATTTTTCCGTTCATCTCGCCGGAGCACGCATTTTTTCTAAAATAGACCTGGTCCGCGGTTACCACCAGGTCCCAGTGCGCGCGGAGGACATACCCAAAACAGCGGTAATAACTCTGTTTTGGCTTGTTTGAGTTTTTACGCATGCCCTTCGGATTAAAAGGAGCAGCATAGACATTCCAACGCATGATGGATGCGGTGTTGCGCGATCTGCCGTTTGTGTTCGTCTACCCGGATGACATCCTGGTGGCCAGTGCGTCCGAGGACGAACATGTAACCCACCTCACGATGGTTTTCCGGAGGTTGGAGGAGCACGGGTTAATAATCAACCCGGCGAAATACCAGTTCGGCGTAATGGAGATTGATTTTTTGGGGCACCGCGTCTCACCGGAGGGAGCGATACCCTTGCCCGACAAAGTGCGCGCCGTGGTGAATTTTCCCCGGCCTCAGACGGTCAGGGCGCTGCAAGAATTTTTGGGGATGGTTAATTTTTATAACCGGTTCCTCCCCCGCTCAGCTCAACTCATGCAGTTGCTGTACGCCACGCTCAAGAGACGGAAACCCACGGATAGAGTCGAATGGACTCCGGAGCGAGAGCAGGTGTTCTCTGAGGTTAAAACAGCCCTGGCAAACGCCGCACTGTTGACACACCCAGACCCGGCGGCCCGGATAGCGCTCACCACCGACGCCTCGGACGTGGCCATAGGGGCCGTCGTGGAGCAACGTGTCACCGGTTCTTGGCAGCCGCTCGCTTTTATCAGCAGGGCTTTGCGCGACAGTGAGCGTAAATACAGCGCGTTTGACAGAGAGTTGCTGGCTCTCCACCTGGCCATACGCCACTTCCAGTTCCGGCTGGAAGGGCGCAGCTTCACTGCGTTCGTGGACCACAAGCCGCTGACGTTCGTGATGGCCAAGGTTTCAGAACCATTGTCGGGCCGGCAGCAGAGACAGCCGGCCGCGATCTCAGATTTTACGACCGATATTCAGCATGTGTCGGGTAAACTGAATGTGGTGGCGGACTGCCTCTCGCGCGCAGTAGTGGCCCCGGTCTGAGTGGGGATAGATTATACAGCCATGTCCGCAGAGCAGATTAGCGATACAGACGTGTGCACGCTTCAGTCTGGACCAACAGGGTTAAGGCTGGAGAGCAGAGTACTGCAAGACAGCAAGCCCCCCCTAATCTGCGACGTCTCCACGGGACACCCGCGCCCGGTGGTCCCAGTCGTGTGGCGCCGCCGTGTGTTTGAGTCAGTTCACGCTCTGGCGCACCCAGGAGTGCGCGCGTCAGTCAAAATGGTGGAAGCAAAGTTCGTGTGGCCAAGCCTGCGCAAACAAGTGAAAGAGTAGGCTGCGGCCTGCGTAGCGTGCCAACGGGCCAAAGTACACAGACACGAAGGCTCCTTTGGAACCGTTTCGTATACGGGCTAAGAGGTTTGATCATGTTCACGTGGACCTCGTGGGCCCCCTCCCCCCATTGTAGGGGTGCACGCACCTTCTGACAGTGGTGGACCGCACCACACGCTGGCCAGAAGCAGTCCTGCTGGCGGCAACCACGTCCGTGGACGTGGCGCGCGCTTTTTTGACAACATGGGTGGCGTGTTTTGGAATCCCGTCGGACATCACGTCCGATAGGGGCCCTCAGTTTGTTTCCGACCTCTGGTCCACGATGGCCCGCAGCCTGGGTGTTGCAATTCATTGCATAAGCGCGTACAACCCACAGGCTAATGGGTTATGCGAGCGTTTTCATAGGTCACTGAAAGCAGCGCTCAGGGCTTCGCTGACGGATGCAAATTGGGTAGACCGGTTGCCGTGGGTTTTATTGGGGTTGCGTTCCGCACCAAAAGAGGATTTGGAGGCTTCCCCGGCAGAGCTTGTTTTTTCTCAGCCACTGCGGCTGCCCGGGGAATTTTTGCCAGACAATCCCGTGCTGGACAGCTGCCCGTCTCAGCGTTTGCAGCATAGTGCAGACACAGGCACGCTGCCGGGCCCGGCCCACCACTGTTTTCCATGCGCTTTTGTGCCAAAAACATTGAAGAACGCGGAGTTCGTGTTTGTCAGGCACGATGCCCACCGCCCTCCATTGTGCCCACCCTACGATGGCCCATTCAGAGTGCTGGAAACAGGGGACAAGCATTTTTTGTTAGACTTGGGGGGTCGTCGGGAGAAAATATGCATAGACAGACTTAAGCCCGCCTTTGTAGTGGCGGACGAGCAAGTGCTGTTGGCTTGGGCCCCTTGGCTTGGAAGACCCCCACTGAGAACTCCCCAGGTAAATGATTCATCAGGACAGCCACACGGGCAAATCGAAGTTTCCTCCCCCCTCGACATGGCCCACCCGCAGTCAGACACACTCCCAGCAGCCCTCCGCCAGCACAGCAGCGCCGTGGAGGCGGTAAACCCCCGTTACAGCAGATATGGGAGGAGACTGAAGCCAAAAGGACGTGAGGACTGAGACTCGGTCTGAGATTCTGGGGGGGCGGTGTAGAGACTGGGTGAATCATCTCAGACTGGATGCAGAGGGTAAAGAGAAGAGAACAATAGCTAGGGAGATCGTGGGGAGATAGCAGGAAGAAGAGGTTGGGGGGAGAAAGGATGAAGGTATTGTGATGTTAAATGTCATGCAATGTGATGTGAAGTGTCATGCAAATGTGAGATGAGCGGTTGGAATAAAAGGGGAAACCATGGTGTATTGTGACATGCTTTTTCTGTGTATGACTGATGAGAGAGTGGAATAAAGTCGTCTGTCCATAAATCTGCCTCCGTTATTCACACTCTCCACAAACTCTAAAATACATGGGCATCCAGTGGAGTGAAGCTAAGATGGGTGTGATGTGATCTCTTCCACGTGTACCTGTTAAAAGACGAGCAGCGGTGTTTTGAACCAGCTGCAGACGGGAAAGAGATGACTGGCTGACACCGGCATAAAGTGCGTTACAGTAATCCAGCTGAGATGAAATAAAAGCATGGATTACTGTTTCCGAGTGTGGTCTAGAGAGAATGGGTTTTACTTTTGCTAAACGCCTTAGATGAAAGAAGCTGGATTTTACCACAGAATGAATCTGCGTGTCTAATTTAAAATCATTGTCCATGATAAAACCAAGGTTCCTAGCTGTGGATTTAACATAAGGAGTAAGGGGGCCCAAGTACGCAGGAAGGGACTCACAGGGGTGACTAGGTCCAAACACCATCACTTCGGTCTTCTTATCATTAAAATTTAGGAAGTTTAGGGCCATCCAAGACTTTATGACTTCAGTGCATGCCAGGAGTGAGTTTACTAATGAGGCAGCTTTTTGTTTTAGAGTGACATAGATCTGACAGTCATCAGCATACAGGTGGAAAGAGATACCATGCTTTTTAAAAATGGAACCCAGTGGAAGTATGTACAGAGAAAAAAGCATGGGCCCTAGAATTGACCCCTGTGGGACCCCGTAAGGCAGAGGAGCAGAAGAGGATTCAAACCCAGACATGCTAACTTTAAAAGTCCTGTCTGACAGATAGGATCTAGACCAGTTGAGAGCAGTGCCACAAATGCCCACTAGGTGCTGCAAATGGGAAATTAAAACATTATTGTCCACTGTGTCAAAGGCAGCAGTTAAATCAAGCAGCACAAGAACAGCATATTCACCTGAATCACATGCCAAGAGAATATTGTTAAAAACTCTTAACAAGGCTGTCTCTGTGCTATGAAGAGCTTTGAAACCAAACTGAAAAATCTCCAAAATACCGTGTTCATCCAGAAAACATTTCAGCTGCATATAGACAATTTTCTCTAAAATTTTTGAGAGAAATGGCAGCTTGGAAATAAAATTATGATCAGAGTTCACTTTAGATAATGTGCCTTTGTGCCTTAAAGGGATGGACAAGAGTGCTTTGGCTTGGATTATCCAAAACACACCTCTGATTAATTAGACCAGCCTCTTTGGCCTTTTCACCAGGGCACAGACCGTTTTCCCCGATGCCCATAATAACACCAGGGGTCAACAGGACAAAGATCAACATTAACAGTCCATTTGCACCATTACTATAGAACAAGTAAACTTAGGGTCACCAAACTTGGCACACAGGTTCACCCTGAGACCCTGAACTGTGACTATGGGTTTGGGCTCAAAAGGACAATGTCAAAATTCCATATAAATTCTATTTCAGTAACAAAGAATGCTAAAGTCACCAAACTTGCTACACAGCTTCATCTTGGGAGCTTGATTTGCATCTATGGGTTTGGGGCCAAAGGTCAACGTTAACATTCCCTTTGCACTATTACTATAGCACAAGTAAAGTACAATCACCAAACTTGGTGCACAGGTTCACCCTGAGACCATGACCTCTGACTATGGGTTTGGAGTCAACAGGTCAAAGGTCAAGGACAGCATTCCCTATGACCTATTACCAGAGGCAATTCCAGAGTCTCATGGGGCCCTAGGCAGAAATTCACAGGGGCTCCTCCAACCAGAGTTCTGAACGCATTTGATAACCAAAGAAAAAGTATTGTCCAAGTTAGCCGTTATTATTTTCAGCCTGCTAGCTGCGCAAGCAAGACACGTACCAGTATCTGAACCACGACACCCAGGTACTCACACGGTCATCTCAGGAACAGCAGAGGTGGGACACACAGCTGGTCTGAGCTAAATTAACTACTGAATTATTTGCATTACTTACCACTGTGTTGCATTCTTTTCTCCTCTTCCTCTTTCTTCTTTCTTTTGTCACTGCTAGACGGATAACTTCACTTCATTTTGATACAGTCACTCTTACTTGTTTGTTTACATAAAACATGCACTGGTACTTGCAAGAGTGAGAAGTGAAGGTGGGGCCCGTTTAGGGAATTCTGTGCCAGCCTACCACTGTCACTGCAAGCTCTCCACATTGTCACTGCTGAAGTGATTCAAAGTTGGTCAACCCTTGGAGGCCCCTTTTTGTTGTGGTGCACCAAGCACTTGCCCACCTCTGCCTATCTATCTATAAATGCACGAAATCTGTGTGTGTGTGTTTGCGTGTGTGTGTGTGTCTGTTCCGCACATATTTCTCAAACCATTGGTCAGATTTGCCTCAGATTTTATACGTGCCTTGCTGAGGTTACGAGGGTGTTTATGCCTGAGTATGGAGTTGTTCAGTCAAAATATGTCATTTTTATCAATAAAAGTTTAGCCACCACTCTGTCTCCTCATGCTCTGGCTTCTAGAAGTGTGAGTGGGTTTTTGGATTGACTCCATGCTGATTGGATAATACGCGGCATCACGGCATCAGTAACCACAGTGCTCCGTGAGCAAAACAGGGAAGCAAAAAGCAACAAATTTGACCAGAAAAAGATAATACTGAAGATTTAATGCTTAAAAAAATTATACCATAAAGTTGCCGTGATTGCATAGGTCTAAAGGATGATTCAGCGTATGTGGAGAACATGAGGCGCATGAGCAGACTGGGTGGACAAGAACACTGGTGTTTCCAACACAGGACACGCCGGGAGAAGCAGCGGCCCGACCGGGCGGACCACGGTCCTTCGCGGGGAGACACGCCCAGCCTGTCCAGTCAGTGATAGATGGGAGTCTCGACTGCTGCTTCACCCGTGTGCTACCACTGTCCTTTGCAGGACCGTAAGTCCCCCTTCCTGCGCGAGTATTTAGAAATTAAAAACTTAATAATAATACCGCCATGACTGTGGAGCGGAATGGCCGAAATGACTTCACGACCAAACGCAGGACACAAATATGCCCAAATAACAAAATAAATCACTTTTAGTTAAATATGGTTTATTGCCGAATGTGAAGCGGCTGGGATGAGAATCAGCACCTCCAAGTCCGAGTCCATGGTCCTCAGCCGGAAAAAGGTGGATTGTTCTCTCTGGGTTGTGGACAAGCTCTTGTTCCAAGTGGAGGAGTTTCAGTATCTCGGGGTCTTATTCACGAGTGAGGGGAGAATGGAGTGACAGATTGACAGACCGGAGCAGCGTCTGCAGTGATGCGGACATTGTACGGTCTGTTGTGGTGAAGAGGGACCTGAGCTCTAAGGCAAAGCTGTCGACTTACCTGTCAATCACCTTCCTACCCTCACCTATGGCCAATGTGTTACAGTTACTGAAATTTGTTCAGATGCATTACTCGCGTTACTCGTTTTATTAATATGGATAGATATTTTGAGCGCAAATAAATATGAACTGATCCTGCATAGCTGACGCAGCCGTCACTCTCCTCTGCGGGTCGGTTTCCTGTCCTGCTCACACCACAACCCGGTTTGGAAGAAATGCCGTGGCGGTGGTGACTTCTCAGCCCTGATCACCTGTTGTCCAAGCGGTGAGTAGCCCCAACATGAGCTCCTACCTCTGTGGTTAAACATGAATATTTTTAGAGCAAGAAGCTGCATTTTAATGTCGGCAGTTGTGTAAATGTTTTCTTCCCAAGCAGAGAAAAGTGACTGTGATTTGTTGCAGCGGAGAACAGCTTAAGGTGAACTTTAATTTATCTGTGCTTTCTGTTTTATTTTATCTCATTCATTTACATGCTGTTGTGATATGCAACTATTTCATGGAAGTAAATCCTCTCAATATGCTTTTTTAATGGGCTGGTCCACGGGTGTCAAACATGTGGCTCGTGGGCCAAAAATGGCCCACCAGGGGGTCCAAAATTTTCTCTGTGAATTTACAGTTTTATTTCTAGTGTGGAAGATGTGAAAATGACGAGGCAGCGTTCTTTCTCAGAGTCAGCTTTATTCACATCTCCATCATTTCAAAGCAGAAAAAAGAGAATGAAACAGTAAACTCTCGTCCTTAAATATCAGGGACTTCACACCTCATAGATCACATGTCCCACAGACCACCTTGCATAATAAAGACAGTCACAATGCATTTCACCACCTTGCATAATAAAGACAGTCACAATGCATTTCCCTCCATGATATCACTTCCACTGTTTCCCACGCATCCTTTAATCAACCCCCCCCCCACAGTCTCCAGCCTTGCATAACAAGGCTAAGCTTCCTGCCTTTGTTCTGACCTAAAATGCGAGTCACAGAACCGGTCCAACAGGTCCATTGAGTGTTCACCACACAAGCCCCCCCAGCATTTTAGAAAAACAGAACAACAAGAAGATAACCACATGCATGCCGTGATAGCATCAATACACATCAGTCCACATGCTGGATAGGCTTCAGCCTCCTGCCGAATCTGCTGTAGCTGGGGTTCACCGTCTCTGCGGCGCTGTCCCGCTGGGGATTTGCCGTCTGGGGGCGGAAACCCTTTGTCAGTCTCTGCGGGTGTTCTGGGGAAACATTACTTTGGGAAACATTACTGTGTGAAACCCTCCGTGGTGGTCTACCTCGCCGCGGGGCCTTTGCCAACAGCACTTCCTCCTCTGCCACCACAAAAGCGGGTTTAAGTCTGTCTATGCCAATTTTCTCTTTCCTACCCCCCAAATCTAGCAAAAACTGCTTGTCCCCTGTTTCTAGCACTCTGAATGGTCCGTCATAAGGCGGTCGCAGCGGGGTTCGATGCGCATCGTGTCTAACAAAAACAAACTCTGCGTTCTTCAAAGTTTTAGGCACAAAAACGCGCGGAAAACTGTGGTGCGCGGGGCCGGGCAGCGTGCTTGATTCTATGTTACTCCGCAACAGCTGAGACGGGGAGGCGTTTGGCGCAGGGTTATCTGGGAGAAACTCCCCAGGCAGCCGGAGTGGCTGCGCAAACACGAGCTCCGCCGGGGAGGCTTCTAGATCCTCTTTAGGTGCAGAACGCAACCCCAATAACACCCATGGTAACTTGTCAACCCAATTTGTATCCGTCAGTGACGCTCTGAGAGCCGCTTTCAATGACCTATGAAAACGTTCACATAACCCGTTAGCCTGCAGATTGTACGCGGTTGTGCGGTGAATTGTGACACCCAGGCTGCGGGCCATTGTCGACCAAAGCTCGGAAACAAATTGAGGGCCTCTGTCGGACGTAATGTCCAACGGAACGCCGAAGCGCGTCACCCAAGCTGTTAAAAACGCGCGCGCCACTTCCTCGGCCGGGGTTGATGCCAGCGGGACCACTTCAGGCCAGCGCGTGGTGCGGTCCACCATTATCAGAAGATGTGTGCACCCCTGTGACAGCGGGAGGGGTCCAACGAGGTCCACATGAACGTGATTGAACCTCTTGGCCGGAATGTGAAACGGTTCCAAAGGAGCTCTCGTGTGCCTGTGTACTTTGGCTCGTTGACACGCCGTGCAGGCTGCTGCCCACTCTTTGACCTGTTTGTGGAGGCTCGGCCAAACAAATTTCTCTCCCACCATTTTGACCAACGCGTGCACTCCAGGGTGCGCCAAAGAATGAACCGAGTCAAAAACGCGGCGGCGCCACACGGCCGGTACCACTGGACACGGCCATCCAGTGGAGACATCACAGATTAGGGGGGGCATACCGTCTTGCAGCACCCTGCTCTCCAGCCTTAACCCTGTTGGTCCAGACTGGAGCGCGCGCACATCCGCGTCATTAACCTGCTCTGCGGCCATGGCTGCATAATCTAACCCTACGCTGACTGGGGCCGCCACAGCGCGCGAGAGGCAATCTGCCACTACATTGAGTTTGCCCGCCACATGCTGAATATCAGTGGGAAACTCTGATATCGCGGCCAGCTGTCTCTGCTGCCGGCCTGAGCACGGTTCCGAGACCTTGGCCATCGCGAATGTTAGCGGTTTGTGATCAACGAACGCGGTGAAAGTGCGTCCTTCCAGCCAGAACTGAAAGTGGCGGATGGCCAAATGGACAGCAAGCAGCTCCCTGTCGAACGACCTGTATTTACGTTTGCTATCGCGCAAGGTCCTGCTGAAAAAGGCGAGGGGCTGCCAAACCCCGGCTACGTGTTGCTCCACGACCGCCCCTATGGCCACATCTGATGCGTCAGTGGTGAGCGCTATGCGGGCCGTTGGGTCTGGGTGTGCCAACAAAGCAGCCTTTGCCAAGGCTGCCTTCACCTCCGAGAACGCTTGGTCCCGCTCCGGGGACCACTCGATCTTATCCGCGGGTTTCTTTTTTTTGAGCGCGGCATACAGCGGCTGCATGAGCTGCGCCGCGCGGGGGAGAAAACGGTTATAAAAATTCACCATTCCCCAAAACTCCTGCAACACCCTGACTGTCTGCGGCCGGGGAAAATCTGCCACAGCACGCACTTTGTCAGGCAGCGGGACTGCTCCTTTGGGGGAGACGCGGTGTCCTAAAAAATCGATCTGCGCCACCCCGAACTGACACTTCGCTGGGTTGATTATTAACCTGTGATCTCCCAACCTTCGGAAAACTGTGGCCAGGTGTTTTTTGTGTTCGTCTTCAGACGCGCTGGCTACTAAAATATCGTCCAGGTAGACGAACACGAAAGGGAGATCGCGAAGCACCCCGTCCATCATGCGTTGGAACGTCTGAGCAGCCCCTTGAAGTCCAAATGGCATGCGTAAAAACTCGAATAAACCAAACGGAGTTATTACCGCTGTTTTGGGTATGTCCTCAGCGCGCACTGGGACTTGGTGGTAACCGCGGACCAAGTCTATTTTAGAAAAAATGCGCGCCCCTGCCAAATGAACCAAGAAATCTTGGATATGTGGGATTGGGTAGCAGTCGTTTGCTGTAGCGTTGTTTAACCTGCGAAAATCCCCGCAAGGGCGCCATGATCCGTCAGCTTTCAGGACCATATGTAGGGGGGAAGCCCACGGACTGTTTGAACGTCGGATAATGCCCAACCTCTCCAGGTTGGCGAACTCCTCGCGTGCTATGGCTAGTTTAACTGCGTCCAAGCGCCGAGCTTTTGCAAAAACGGGCGGTCAGGTAGTGGTAATAAAATGCTCCACCCCGTGCTTAGCGACTGTTGCCGAAAATGTGGGGACCGTGAGTGCTGGGAACTGAGTGAGCAGTGTGTGGAACTTACTGCCTGCTGTTGTGACGTTGGCTTGTGCTGTAGGCGGGGCCACTCGCGCTGCACAGGGGACAGAATCAAAAGAAAGTGCATTAACCAGGCGCCTGTTAGCGAGATCAACCAACAACCCATGTGAGCACAAAAAATCAGCCCCCAGCATATTGAAATTTACTGTTGCTACAACAAAAGTCCACTCATATGCACGGCCGTGTAGAGACAGAAGCAGAGTCTTCTCACCAAAGGTCTTAATCTCCGAGCCGTTCGCCGCTGTCACCAGGGGACCTCCGGAACCCGCCAGTCTGTCCGCGTAGGAAGGAGTGATGAAACTCAACTGGGAGCCTGTGTCGACGAGGAACTGCCTCCCGGAGCGTGCGTCTGACAAGTAGAGCAGCTTGTTCTCTTCCCCGAGGGCCGCAGCTGCTACCGACCCCCGGTCTTGGCATTTCCCGAACGCCCGTACTGGCACGGCGGTACACACTTGCGTGCCCTCTCTGCGAAGTGGTGATGGTAGAAACAAAAGACGTCCGGTCCACGCTCCCTGGCCCTTGCCGCCACTGTCGTCGGTGATTCTGGCACCGCTGTCTCTGGCCTCCTGTCGTCTGCGGTCGTCTCGCCGAGTTCCGCTGCAGCGGCCGTGGCTGCGTGCCGCTTGGTGGCGTTGACAATCCGCTGCGCCTCTCGGCCCAGTGCGCGGTAGTCCCGTAGGGCCAACAGTGGCGAACTGGCCAGAGCCGCTCTCGCTGCTGACGGTAGAGTCCTGAGGAAGAGGTGGGTGAAAATGAAGTGATCATCGTCAGAGTCTTTCAACCTCAACAACTTCTCCATCTGGCTCGCGGGCATGTCGTTTTCCCCCTCCGTCAGCGCCAGGAGCCTCTCTGCTCGCTCCTCCGCCGAGGGGGTGAATTGCTGGATGAGTGCAGCCTTCAATGCGCCGTATTTGTCGCTCTCTGGCGGCTGGTCGATCAGGCTCTCCACATGCTGGGCCGTGTTGTTGTCCAGCTTTGCGACTACGTGGTAGAATTTCGTGACATCTACCGATATCCCCTGGAGGTTGAACTGCGCCTCAACTGCGTTGAACCAGGAGCACGGATTGTTCTGCCAGAAGTCCGGTAGCTGGACTGTAGCGGCATTCGCTTGGCTGGGGGCTCCTGACGCGGCTGGCCTGAGGGAATTTCTTTCTTCCATGATACGTCTCGGGGTCACCAGTGTGGAAGATGTGAAAATGATGAGGCAGTGTTCTTTCTCAGAGTCAGCTTTATTCACATCTCCATCATTTCAAAGCAGAAAAAAGAGAATGAAACAGTAAACTCTCGTCCTTAAATATCAGGGACTTCATACCTCATAGATCACATGTCCCACAGACCACCTTGCATAATAAAGACAGTCACAATGCATTTCCCTCCATGATATCACTTCCACTGTTTCCCACGCATCCTTTAATCGACCCCCCACAGTCTCCAGCCTTGCATAACAAGGCTAAGCTTCCTGCCTTTGTTCTGACCTAAAATGCGAGTCACAGAACCGGTCCAACAGGTCCATTGAGTGTTCACCACACTAGTAAATTTCTGACTTTCTACTGATTACAATAGTTTGTGTAAATCTGAGACATTTTTCTCTGTAAGATGAGACTTTTTTCTCATCAGTTTTCTTTTTCTTTTTTTTTCTGATGAGAACAAGGGGCCCTTGATCTTGCTATGTGTGCAAGATGATTTAAGTATGCATTTAAAAGTAACTTGAAAGTTACTTTTCCAAGTAACTAGTTACTTTAATCATGCAGTAACTCAGTTACTTTTGAAAAGAAGTAACTAGTAACTGTAACTAGTTACTATTTTTTAGTAACTTGCCCAACACTGCCTATAGTCATGAGCTTTGGGTAATGACCGAAAGAATGAGATCGCGGATACAAGTGGCTGAAATGAGCGTTCTCCGTAGGATTGCTGGACTCACCCTTAGAGTTAGGATGAGGAGCTCAGTCATTTGGGAGAGGCTCAGAGTAGAACCGCTGCTCCTCCACATCGAAAGCTGCCAGTTGAGGTTTTTTGGGCATCTGATCAGGATGCCTCCTGGATGCCTCCCACATGAGGTGTTTTGGGCATGTCCCACTGGGAGGAGACCCTGGGGCAGACCCAGGATTCACTGGAGAGACTACATCTCCCAGCTGGTCTGGGAATGCCTTGATATCCTCTCTGAAGAGCTGGAGCAGGTGGCTGGGGAGAGGGAAGTCTGGGCTTCTCTGCTTGAACTGCTGCCTCTGCGACCCAGACCTCTGGAAAAGCAGTAGAAGATGGATGGATGAATAGTTAAATATTAACTGACAAATGGGCAGCACTGATGCAACAGTTGTAGTCAGACAGGCCCTTCTGCTGTGTATAATAATGTTGGGTGTTTTGTAGTTAATTCGATTGATTACAGTTTCGAAAACCTTTTAATAACAAAATATACTGCTTGTAGGGAGCTTGAAATGAAGAAGCGATGTGATTTTATAAATCAAAGTTTAATATCAGCTTCACCTCCCTAACAAGTCTCATCTCGGTGCAGAAGCAGAATAAGAAGTCGAACGCAGTCAGACCTTCATACTTATACCCACACTCAACAAAAGACATTGCATATCAAAGCCGACATCCCGCATTAACATAATCCCCCCTCCATTGTCCTCCGTCTCCTCCACCTGACCCTGGGTGGTCAGGAAGTTTGATCCGGTCTCCACCGCTGCGACTCCGTCTGTTCTTTGATCCTCACTGGTGGTTGAGACCTCTTGTCCTGTTCTGAGGCGTGAGGTCATTCCACATATGTAATCACTAAACATTCTAATATGTCTATACATATGTAGGTATGGAATATATGATTAATATAAGCCACACTGCTAAAATATAAGCTGATGCACTACAGTGGGTCTCAAATATTTGTAAACGTGTCCTGTTATAGTACTGCATGAGTTTATTGACGATACGCAGAAGAAATTCAATATTACACTTAACTCCATCACTGAACGGTGATATAAACTAAAGTAATTATAATGGTGACTAAACAACTCCCATTCCCCAAAGTGCAAGATACACCATTATGAATATAAGTCATAAAAGATCACACAAATAAGTGTTCTGACAAACAAATAAACAAGAGCTCGATGCCCCATTCATTTTCAATAATTAGGTATTCTGTAATTAATATTCACACAGTCAAATGAATAGTGCCATTTAGTCCCTTTTATATTTGTCAAAGTCTAACATGTGATTGCCTACATAAAGACTACACCTCTTTTTATTCCACTTTCAAACACAGCCTACATTTGGACCTGTAAAGCCTGATTGGGCTACCTGTTTCAGACAGGAATACTTGCTTTCTAGGGGCCATGCAGTAGTTACTATAGAATGAGTAAAGCTAGGGTCTGCTACACAGGTTCACCTTGGAATCCTGACCTACAACTGTGGGTTGTATATACAGTGGGGTAAAAAAGTATTTAGTCAGCCACCAATTGTGCAAGTTCTCCCACTTAAAAGATGAGAGAGGTCTCCAATTTTCATCATAGGTATACCTCAACTATGAGAGACAAAATAAGAAAAAAAAATCCAGAAAATCACATTGAAGGATTTTTAATGAATTAATTGGTAAATTCCTCGGTAAAATAAGTATTTGGTCAATAACAAAAGTTCATCTCAATACTTTGTTATATACCCTTTGTTGGCAATGACAGAGGTCAAACGTTTTCTGTAAGTTTTCACAAGGTTTTCACACACTGTTGCTGGTATTTTGGCCCATTCCTCCATGCAGATCTCCTCTAGAGCAATGATGTTTTGGGGCTGTCGCTGCGCAACACAGACTTTCAACTCCCTCCAAAGATTTTCTATGGGGTTGAGATCTGGAGACTGGCTAGGCCACTCCAGGACCTTGAAATGCTTCTTACGAAGCCACTCCTTCGTTGCCCGGGCGGTGTGTTTGGGATCATTGTCATGCTGAAAGACCCAGCCACGTTTCATCTTCAATGCCCTTGCTGGTGGAAGGAGGTTTTCACTCAAAATCTCACGATACATGGCCCCATTCATTCTTTTCTTTACACGGATCAGTTGTCCTGGTCCCTTTGCAGAAAAACAGCCCCAAAGTATGATGTTTCCACCCCCATGCTTCACAGTAGGTATGGTGTTCTTTCAACTCCAAACACGACAAGTTGAGTTTTTACCAAAAAGTTCTATTTTGGTTTCATCTGACCATATGACATTCTCCCAATCCTCTTCTGGATCATCCAAATGCTCTCTAGCAAACTTCAGACGGGCCTGGACATGTACTGGCTTAAGCAGGGGGACACGTCTGGCACTGCAGGATTTGAGTCCCTGGCGGCGTAGTGTGTTTCTGATGTAGCCTTTGTTACTTTGGTCCCAGCTCTCTGCAGGTCATTCACTAGGTCCCCCCATGTGGTTCTGGGATTTTTGCTCACCGTTCTCGTGATCATTTTGACCCCACGGGGTGAGATCTTGCGTGGAGCCCCAGAACAAGGGAGATTATCAGTGGTCTTGTATGTCCTCCATTTTCTAATAATTGTTCCCACAGCTGATTTCTTCAAACCAAGCTGCTTACCTATTGCAGATTCAGTCTTCCCAGCCTGGTGCAGGTCTACAATTTTGTTTCTGGTGTCCTTTGACAGCTCTTTGGTCTTGGCCATAGTGGAGTTTGGAGTCTGACTGTTTGAGGTTGTGGACAGGTGTCTTTTATACTGATAACGAGTTCAAACAGGTGCCATTAATACAGGTAACGAGTGGAGGACAGAGGAGCCTCTTAAAGAAGAAGTTACAGGTCTGTGAGAGCCAGAAATCTTGTTTGTTTGTAGGTGACCAAATACTTATTTTACTGAGGAATTTACCAATTAATTCATTAAAAATCCTTCAATGTGATTTTCTGGATTTTTTTTTTCTCATTTTGTCTCTCATAGTTGAGGTATACCTATGAGGTATAGGTAGGGTTGTTACATTTGTGTATTTATAATATTTATAATATTTATGTTAAATGTGAGTCAGGCTGTTATATTTGTGTATTTATAATATTTATAATATTTATAATATTTATAATTGTGTATTTATAATCTTTCTGCATTGATGTATGTGGTTATTGTGTATTTTTTTTTCTTTACTTGATTCTCTTTTCTAAAGCCCATCCAGGCACAAGAGTTGCAAATTAGCTAATAGCTATACACTCTATGTGCAACACATCAGATTGATTGTCTTTGATTAATTGTCTATGTTTATTGCACTGTCCCTGTCAAATAAACTAATCTATCTATCTATCTATGATGAAAATTGGAGACCTCTCTCATTTTTTAAGTGGGAGAACTTGCACAATTGGTGGCTGACTAAATACTTGTTTGCCCCACTGTAACTATTTCTGTTTTACATTCATGGATGATAGGCTTATCATAATTTGGTTCTGCCCAAATAATTATCCATCCATCCATCCATCTTCTACCACTTTTCCGGAGGTCCGGGTCGCGGAGGCAGCAGTTCAAGCAGAGAAGCCCAGACTTCCCTCTCCCCAGCCACCTGCTCCAGCTCTTCAGAGAGGATACCAAGGCGTTCCCAGACCAGCTGGGAGACATAGTCTCTCCACCGAGTCCTGGGTCTGCCCCGGGGTCTCCTCTCAGTGGGACGTGCCTGAAACACCTCAAGTGGGAGGCATCCAGGAGGCATCCTGATCAGATGCCCATATCACCTCAACTGACTCCTTTCAATGTGGAGGAGCAACGGTTCTGCTCTGAGCCTCTCCCGGATGACTGAGCCCCTCACCCTATCTCTGAGGGTGAGTCCAGCAATCCTACGGAGAAAGCTTATTTCAGCCGCTTGTATCCACGATCTTGTTCTTTCGGTCATTACCCAAAGCTCGTGACCATAGGTGAGAGTAGGAACGTAGATTGACTGGTAAATCGACAGCTTTGCCTTAGAACTCAGCTCCCTCTTCACCACAACAGACCGGTACAATGTCCGCATCACTGCAGATGCTGCTCCGATCCATCTGTCAATCTCTCGCTCCATTTTCTCCTCACTCATGAACAAGACCCCAAGATACTTAAACTCCTCCACTTGGGGCAGGAGCCTGTCCCCAACCCAGAGAGGACAATCCACCTTTTTCCGGCTGAGGACCATGGACTCGGACTTGGAGGTGCTGATTTTCATCCCAGCTGCTTCACACTCAGCAGCAAACCATCCCAGCAAGAGCTGTAGGTCATTGCTGGATGAAGCCAACAGGACAACATCATCTGCAAACAACAGAGATGAGATCCTGTGGTCACCAAGCATTACACCCTCCATTCCCTGGCTGTGCCTAGAAATCCTGTCCATAAAAATTATGAACAGGATCAGTGACAAAGGGCAGCCCTGGCGGAGTCCAACTCTCACTGGGAATGACTCCGACCGAGTGTTGGCAATACGAACCATACTCTCACAATGGTCGTACAGAGACCGAATAGCTCGTAACAACAAGTCCGATACCCCATACTCTCAAAGCACCCCTGACAAAAAACCACGAGGGACGCGGTCGAATGCCTTCTCCAAGTCCACAAAACGCATGTAAACTGGTTGGGCAAACTCCCACGAACCCTCAAGAATTCTCGAGAGGGTAAAGAGCTGGTCCGATGTGCCACAGCCAGGACGAAAACCACATTGCTCCTCCTAAATCCGAGGTTCGACCAACGGCCAGACTCTCCTCTCCAGTACCTTGGCATAGACCTTCCCAGGGAGGCTGAGGAGTGTGATCCCTCTAAAGTTGGAGCACACCCTCCGGTCCTCTTTTTTGAAGAGAGGAACCACTACCCCGGTTTGCCATGCCAAAGGCACTGCCCCCGACATCCACGCAATGTTGCAGAGGTGTGTCAACCATGACAGCCCAACAACATCCAGGGCCTTGAGGTACTCAGGGTGAATCTTGTCCATCCCCGGGGCCCGGCCACCAAGGAGATTTTTAACCACCTTGGCAACCTCAGCCCCTGTGATAGGCGAGTCATCCCCCTCGTCCCCAAACCCTGCTTCCTCTGTGGAAGGCGTATCAGTGGGATTGAGGAGATCCTTGAAGTATTCCTTCCACCGCCCGACGATATCCCCAGTCGAAGTCAACAGTGTCCCATCCGCACCATATACAGTGTGGACAGGGAGCTGCTTTCCCCTCCTGAGCCGCCGGACAGTTTGCCCGAATCTCTTCGAGGCCGACCGAAAGTCTTGTTCCATGGCCTCACTGAACTCCTTCCATACCTGGGTTTTTGCTTCAGCAACCACCCGAGCTGCACTCCGCTTGGCCTGCCGGTACACTTCAGCTGCTTCGGGAGTCCCACAAGCCAACCAAGCTTGGTAGGACTCCTTCTTCAGCTTAATGGCCCCCCTCACCACTGGTGTCCACCACTTGGTTCGGGGGTTGCCACCATGAGATGCACCGACCACCTTGCGGCCGCAGCTCTGGGCCGCCACTTCAACAACAGAGGTGGAGAACATGGCCCATTCAGACTCTATGTCTCTAGACTCCCTCGGAATGTGGTTGAAGTTCTTTCAGAGGTGGGAGTTGAAGACCTCCCAGACAGGGGCCTCAGCCAGACGTTCCCAGCACACCCTCACTATATGTTTGGGTCTACCAGGTCTGAATGGCTTCCTCCCCTGCCATCGGATCCAACTCACCACCAGGTGGTGATCAGTTGACAGCTCTGCACCTCTCGTTACCCAGGTGTCCAAGACATACGGTCGCAGGTCTGATGACACAATAACAAAATTGATCATCGACCTGCGACCTAGGGTGTCCTGGTGCCAGGTGCACATATGGACACCCTTATGCTTGAACATGGTGTTCGTTATGGACAAACTGTGGTTAGCACAGAAGTCCAATAACTGAACACCACTCGGGTTCAGATCGGGCAGGCCGTTCCTCCCAATCACCCCCCTCCAGGTTTCACTGTCGTTGCCCACGTGCGCATTGAAGTCCCCCAGTAGGACAATGGAGTCTCCAAGAGGAGCACCTTCCAGCACCCCAGTCACAGACTCCAATAAGGGTGGGTACTCTGAAACATCATTTGGTGCATAGGCACAAATGATGGTCAGGACCCGTTTCCCAACCCGAAGGCACAGGGAAGCAACCCTTTCGTCCACCGGGGAAAACTCCAATATAGAGGCAGCAAGGTGGGGAGATACAAGAATACCCACCCCTGCTCGTCGCCTCTCGCCCGGGGCAACTCCAGAAAAGGCCAAGCTCCAGCCCCTCTCCAGGAGACTGGTTCCGGAACTGGAGCTGTGTGTTGAGGTGAGGCCGACTATATCTAGCCGGTATCTCTCAACCTCGTACACCAGCTCAGGCTCCTTCCCCACCAGAGAGCCAGTTTAGAAAGCTTGGGATCAGTCCGCCAAGGTCTCCTCCTTTGACCGCCACCTAATCCACATAGCACCAGACCCCCATGATCCCTCCTGCAGGTGGTGAGCCCACTGGAGGGCGGACCCATGTATCTCCTTCGGGCTGAGCCCGGCCGGGTCCCATGGGTGGAAACCCAGCCACCAGACGCTAGCCTTCGAGCCCTCCCCCAGGCCTGGCTCCAGGGTGGGGCCCCGGTAACCCCATACCGGGCGGGGTACACTGAATCCTTGATATAGAATTTATCATGAGAGTCTGTTGGATCGTTCTTAGTCTGGCCCTTCACCCAGGACCAGTTTGTCTTGGGTGACCCTATCAGAGGCAAATTGCCCAAGACAACATAGCTCCTGGGATCACTGGGGCACGCAACCCCCCCCACCACCACCACCACCACCATGATAAGGTGACGATCCATGAGGGGGCCAAATAATTATGTGGAGAAAAATAGAAAGCTGCTCTCCTTCAAAGACATATTGAGATCGTCAAAGAAAACAGAGGTGGGGGATATTGCACTGTCCTCACAGTGGTCTTGTTTATTTTGGTTGTCAAACTTGCCTTGTCTGTTTACGTGCTTGTCTCTTAACAGATTTATTCAGTAAATAATTGATTTTGACCCCCCCCTTCCCTTTTTTATGGCATAAGTAAGATTTTGGTGATGTTTGGATCATGATTTGGCTTCAGTAGTTTAAAAATTCCAAGGAGGGAAATGCCCGGCCTTTGTGGTCAGCACTCTCAATCCTTCTGGTTCTGGTTTAGGTTCTGTTGTTCTCCTCTTGTCTTAAAATAACATCTTCCTAGATCTGTGAGGTCAAATCTTTTCAAAAGGAGAAAACATCGTGTTTTATGTGAAAAGGATTAAATGAAGTTAATGCTTCAGGCACTGGTTTCTTTATTCCCTTTATTGCCCAGATTCTGTGTGGTCTGCGTGAACTGGTCTGATAATTTTTTTCCCAGTAGATCAGCAGTTTATTAAACAATCAGACCAGTCTACCTTGACCATGGCTGCATGCCTAAAATGCACTGAGTTGCTCCCATTAGTTTGGCTCATTAGATATTAGGAAGCAGTTGAACTGGTGTACCTAAAAAATGGCTGGTGACTATAAATAATAGGAGAAGATATTGGCAAACTTGCTGTTGTTCTCAAGAGGATCATCAGTCATTGCTGGTATTCCAAGCTACTTGATTTGCTTGCCATAACTCTGCAGGTCACAAATGTTTTCCTGAGCCTTTCCGTGCCTCCAAGTCATACACAGTCATTTTTTTTCCCCCTCTTGCACTCCGTCCTTAAAATAGCAGCCAGTTCTCCAGTTTACTACAGACCGTAGCAGCAACTGGAGCTGTTCCTGCAAAACAGAGCAACATGAGACTGGGACTCGTATCTCTTTTGTGCTTTTTGAGCCTCCTGCAGCTGTCAGAGAGCGCTCCTCCAACATGCTACTCCAGAGCACTTGGGCTGAGCAAGGAAATCATGACCCTGCTGGATAAAATACACACCTACCACCGCACAGTAAGCCTGAATACTTTTATTGGCTTTGGATCCTTTTTAGAGGTAGGCTAGGCTTCTGTTGTTTTTTAATGCTTTGATGTTTGTGTGGTTGCAGAAAACCTGTGCTGAGATTCTACCCACAATCTTCATTGATGTGCATGTAAGCCTGAAGTTTTTCTAAAGTTCTCTGGAAACTCAGGAGTGAACTTCTTTCCTAGTCTAAATTTATTTCAGTACAGACCGCAGACACATTTAAACTGTTCGTTAAGATTAAATGATGTAACTTTTTTATCTCCTTAAACTTTATTTTTTTCTTTTTTTTTACACAAAACCACCAATAACACAAAAAGAACAGTTCAGTGATAGTTGAGGAGTTTGACTCTGGTGTTTTCATCAATCTAGAACTCGTGCATCACCACAAAGCTCAGAGACTTTCTCTATGTGGTGTTGAACCATCCTAACCAGTACTGCAGAGAGCGGCCCAGGATGGTGTTGCTGAAACGTAAAGTCCAGAATCTGTACACCATCATAACCAGAATTTGTTACCGGGTGAGAACTCCACAGTGGCTTTCACGTATGAAGATTTACAATATCATTCCTGTGGCAGCTTGACCATCTGTTTTGGTTTTTGTTTTTTCTGTTGGCAGGATTTGGTGTTTTTCACGGATGACTGTGAGGCGATTGATACCGGACGCAGCAGCCCTTACTATGCCGAGGACAGGCTTCAGCTGTTGCAGGAGGACAGATGATCAGCCACACACAAAGCAGACAGAAGACAAACACTGGGTTGTTACACTCTTATAAACCTATATTAGCAACATATAACATAGTAACACATGTACAATGAGACGTCACAGCCTGCAGAGTATCAGAAGCACATCGTTTTACTTTTACAGTGCTGTTTGATGCTGTACTACATTAGATGGCAGCGGGCTACAGGCTCATGTCAGTAGACATATGTGGTTACATTCTAACCAATCATCCAGAACTTTCCACAGGAAATTTGCCAAATGCCAGCCATGCCGATGAAAACCTTGTAATAACAAACCAAGTGAGGCAGCCTTAACCGCTCCTCACTTACTGGACCTGATCAGAGGGCTGTGTATCATTAAGAGAACCATGTTGTTGTTGTCTTAACCTTTAGTCTGACTGATATATGTTAAAGGAGCACTATACAGCATTCCGTAAATATCTGCAGACCAGAGCATGAAGGTGAAAATGTTATGTAAAAACGTATGTCCTCACACTCTGCTGCACAGTATGTTCTTCCTGAATTTTCTTGTCTAAAAGAGATTGAAGGGATTGCAGGTTTTTCCTGATGCAGAAAGAAAATAATATTTTATGGCCTTAAGTATAAACATGTAATAGGGACATTACTGTTAGAGAGACTTGTTCCTTTCATATGTACTCTCTCCTTGTAAATTTATAGTGTATCTATAATAAACTCTTATTCCATGATGCCATATTGTACCTGCTTTTGATTTATTCTCTAGAGCTGCAGTAGAATGTGTGCCATTTAACTTGGAAAACACTAAAGGAGAAGAAAAAAAACTTGTAGCTTACAGTACCTGAATCAGCAGGTGAGTTGTACCTTAATCATACTTTATTTTAACCAGTAGGTGATTTGAGGAGGGATCTATCCCTCTTGTGAGCAAAATAACCCCAAACCATCCCCCTTGTTAAGCTGCTGTCATCATCGCAATGAAGAGTGCAAGAATAGTATGGTAACAGATTACATTTACTAGATCAAGTAGTGTTTTTTTTCCAAAAAATTGTACTTTTATGGCTTGTGTCGAGTTTGTATGATTTTTTGCATGCAGAAAGCAGGTGTAAGCAAGCATTTCTGCATGCCTGTAGAAAGCAAGTGTAAGCAAGTTTCATGTTCACGGCATCTTTTCTGACGTGAAGCATTTCTCCACATTCTATTGCTCTCCATCTGGTGGGCCTTCTTCTTCGTTCAGACCACTGGTTGAGGGATAGGTGCGTCGTAATTCCAGTTTATGGGCAGGATCATGAAAATAGATCTGAGCAAAAAGTGGCTTTCGACCCTGTTCAGGAAGGCCCGTGCATGCCCGTAGAAACCAAGAAACCGGAGCACCCGGAGAAAATCAGCACTTTGCTTGGCATTTTACACATTTGTAGTGTAGACTGGCATTCTTCAAGGTTACACATTTTTACTGTGTCAGCACCTCTTTAAAAACGACATTGCTGAGAAAGCGACGCTTTTGCTTAGTTTCTTCATCTTGAGCAACAATACAAAGACTGCTTGATCTGGCAACTCTGCTCACAGCAATGTAGAATTGGCCATGGCTGCAGAAATCTGTTGTGCAGAAAACACAAACGTGCTGTAAAGACTGGCCCTGTGACTTATTCACCTTGGCAATTTTGAGCCATATGACATCATAAAGACACGTTAGTCTAGGCATCGTGAGTGATGGTCTATATGACATCATAAAGACACATTTGTCTATATGCTGTCATACAGACATCATTTCTTTATGACGGCATCGCGAGTCCTAGGCATCGTGAGTGATGGTCTATATGACATCATAAAGACACATTTGCCTATGAGCCATATGACATCATAAAGACACATTAGTCTAGGCATCATGAGTGATGATCTATATGACATAAAGACACATTTGTCTATGTGTTGTCGTATAGACATCATATCTTTATGACGGCATCGCGAGTGTCTATGTGCCGTCATATAAACATCATATCTTTATGATGGCTGAGTTCATAGGATTTCCTATGATGTTCAGGCAGAGATCATAGGCTGTCCTATGATGTCCTATAAACGTGACAGACACACACAGACGCACAGAGATTAGAGGACCTAGAGCTATCTGCCAGTAAGAGGAAAGCACACCCATTCGAAGGAGAAGTGTGATAGCAAAAACTGTACGCTGTCTGTAACATTATGGCATCTAGCTCTGATGGGTACGATAAAGATGAGGTGGGCTGGACACTATCCAGGCCTGGGGGCCAGAAAAGAGCAGCTAGGGGGGCACCAAGACTTAGAAGCGGGCCAGATGAGAGTGATGCGGGAAGAAGTAACAATGCAAAGAAAACACGAACTGGCCAAAATGGATGGCAATTTGAGGATGTAGGGAATGACTGCAAGGTTGTCATTGAGTTCAATCAGGGTGGGGGGCGCTATCACCTGGTTAAGCTAACAAAAGCAATTGAGAAAGAAATTGGGAGAGTTAAGTTTGCAAAGTTCTGGAAGAATAACCGGCTGTTAATTCATGCCACAAGTAAACAACAGCAACAGAAAATACTGACAATGACATGTCTAAACGGAGAACAAATGAAGGCGCATGTTCCTGGCGCAACAGCTAACTTGAGGGGAGTTATATCAGGTGTCCCTTTGTGCATGTCTATGGAAGAAGTGAAAAACGAGATCCAAGGAGGAAAGGTGAAAGATGTGAAAAGGCTACAGAGTAAAAAAGGTTTGCTGAAGGACACACAGTCTGTCATGATTCAGTTTGAGGAAACTCTCCCTAAATCAGTCCTAATAGGATACATGTATTTCAGTGTCAGAGAATATGTCCCAAAGCCACTCAGGTGCTACAAATGTCAAAGGATGGGTCACACTGCTCAGCAATGTAGGGGAAAGCTAAGATGTGCTTGATGTGGAGGGGAGCATGAATATGGTAAATGTGACAAGGACGCCAAAGTAAAGTGTTGCAACTGTGGGGGTGAGCACAGTGCTGCATATGGAGGATGTGTTGTGCAGAGGGAAGCTAGACAAGTCCAGGAAATCAGAATAACTAAGAAAATGCAGAAGCTCTAAAGACAGAGAGGCAGGAATGGTCAGAAACACAGCAGGCCTTCCTCAAAGAAGTTCAATTCAAATGGAAGCCCAGCAATCAACCGGTCCCACGCAAGCACGGGATTGTGCAGCTGCAAGGAATGTTTGTGTTCACAAATGCAAAATGGATGATGACAGTTAAGAGGACAAACTTTATAGCTTTTATCTGCCACACCATGAATGTTGCTGCACAGATACAGACGTGGACAAAATTGTTGTTACCCCTCTGTTAATGAAAAAAAAACCCCACAATGGTCACAAAAATAACTTGAATCTGACAAAAGTGGTACTAATAAATAAAAATTCTATGAAAATTAACCAATGAAAATCAGACAACGCTTTTGAATTGTGGTTCAACAGGATTATTTTAAAAAAACAAACTCATGAATCAGGCCTGGACAAAAATGATGGTACCCCCTAGAAAAGATTGAAAATAATGTGACCATAGGGACATGTTCAATTAAGATGTGTCCTCTAATTAACATCACAGGTGTCTACAAACTTGTAATCAGTCAGTCGGCCTATTTAAAGGGTGACAAGAAGTCACTGTGCTGTTTGGTGACATGGTGTGTACAACACTAAACATGGACCAGAGGAAGCAAAGGAGAGAGTTGTCTCAGGAGATTAGAAAGAAAATTATTGACAAGCATGTTAAAGGTAAAGGCTATAAGATCATCTCCAAGCAGCTTGATGTTCCTGTGACTACAGCTGCACACATTATTCAGAAATTTAAGATCCACGGGACTGTAGCCAACCTCCCTGGACGTGGCTGCAGGAGGAAACTTGATGAAAAATGGAAGAGACGGATAATACGAATGGTAACAAAAGAGCCCAGAACAACCTCTAAACACATTCATGGTGAACTCCAAGGTCAAGGTACATCAGTGTCAGATTGCACCATCCGTCGTTGTTTGAGCCAAAGTGGACTTCATGGGAGACGACCAAGGAGGACACCACTGTTGAAAACAAATCATAAAAAAGCCAGACTGGAATTTGCCAAACTGCATGTTGACAAGCCACAAGGCTTCTGGGAGAATGTCCTATGGACAGACGAGACAAAACTGGAACTTTTTGGCAAGGCACATCAGCTCTATGTTCACAGATGCAAAAATGAAGCATACCAAGAACACTGTCCCTACTGTGAAACATGGAGGAGGTTCTGTTATGTTCTGGGGCTGCTTTGCTGCATCTGGCACAGGGTGTCTTGAATCTGTGCAGGGTACAATGAAATCTCAAGACTATCAAGGTATTCTAGAGAGAAATGTGCTACCTAGTGTCAGACAGCTTGGTCTCAATCACAGGTCATGGGTCTTGCAACAGGATAATGACCCAAAACACACAGCTAAACACTCAAGAATGGCTAACAGTGAAACATTGGACTATTCTAAAGTGGCCTTCTATGAGCCCTGATCTAAATCCTATTGAATATCTGTGGAAGGAGCTGAAACATGCCATCTGGAGAAGGCACCCTTCAAACCTGAGACAACTGGAACAGTTTGCTCATGAGAGGTGGGCCAAAATACCTGCTGAGAGGTACAGAAGTCTCATTGACAGTTACAGAAATCGTTTGATTGCAGTGATTGCCTCAAAAGGTTGTGCAACAAAATGTTAAGTTAAGGGTACCATCATTTTTGTCCAGGCCTGTTTCATGAGTTTGTTTTTTAAAATAATTCTGTTGAACCACAATTCAAAAGCATTGTCTGATTTTCATTGGTTAATTTTCATAGAATTTTTATTTATTACCACTTTTGTCAGATTTAAGTTATTTCTGTGACCATTGTGGGATTTTCTTTCATTAACAGAGGGGTACCAACAATTTTGTCCACGTCTGTTCATAAGAAAAGTGACAGAATCAAAACCATTGTGGAAGCAGCAGAAAGCTTTCTAGATATGAAAGATATCACAGCTGACCAGATTCATGCTTTATTGAAAGCTGAAACCGGAGAGACTGCACATACTGAAACAAGACCTTAATTATGGTACTACACATACTACAGTGGAATGCAAGGAGTCTTATAGCAAATGGACAAGAACTCAAGAAGTATCTTTACAAACTAGAAGTTGTTCCACAGGTAGTGTGTGTACAGGAGACATGGCTTCAACCTCACTTAGATTTTGTTATTCCAGGATACAGTTCAATTGGACAGGATAGAATTAACGCTGTAAATGGAGGAGGATGGCGTATAGGGTGATTTCCTCCCCTGAGGATATAGAGTATAATATTATTGAAATATGTAGGCCAAATGGACAAGGAAATATTAAGCTGATTAATTATTACAATCCATGTAGAAAGTTAACAGCAGATATAAGATAAGATAAGCCTTTATTAGTCCCACAATGGGGAAATTCCAGGATTGCAACAGCATAGGGATAGCAACACTCAGAGCAATAATCAGAAGGCAAGAAAAAACAACATCTAGTAAACATATGTCCATATTACTATAAATGTATATATATAGACACACAGTGCAGAGCATTATGGCTGGTGAATGTGCAGCAGAAAGTCTAAGCTCTCTCTCCGCGGATGCAGCGGGCCAGCTGGAAGTCTTTGGGCATGATGGTGACCCCCTTAGCGAAGAAGAGACCCACCAGGTGGGCCTCGCTGGTCTCCTGCAGAGCCATGACGGCGAAGCTCAGGAAACGCAGGACGGTCTTGAAGTCCTGAGCGATCTCCCTCACCAGGCGCTGGACGGGCAGCTTACGGATGAGCAGCTCCGTGGATTTCTGGTAGCGACGGATCTCTCTCAGAGCCATGGGCCTGTGACGGCGAGGCCTCTTCACTCTGCCGGTGGCCAGAGCGCCTCTCCGAGCAGCCCTGGTGGCTAGCTGTCTCCTGGGGGGCTTCTTCCTCCAGTAGATTTTACGGGCGGTCTGCTTGGTTCTTGCCATCGCTCTTTATTATTCTGTCTTATATTTCTTTCACGCCGCCTAAACTCCAGCCCGGCACCCGCGTCCTTTTCGCTACAGCTCCCGGTATGTCGAGTTTCCCATTAGCACCGGGCGGCGGCCAAGTGCTAGCTAGCACTAGTTCCTCCCCGCTGTAACGTCTCCCGCTGCAAACCGTGACTCCGTCCGCCGACCCGGGAGACCCCCGGGGCGATCCGTGCGTCCGTGATATATATACAGAGTGAAAGGTGTAGAAAGAAGAAGGAAGATAAAAAAAAGGCTGTTGCAACAGGCAGCCGACTCGTGTGGCGCCGCTGGTCCGGCGGAACCGGAACCGAAAAAAATATTTTCAGTGTTATGGCAGGGGAAGGGCATATGAAAGAGGTATGGTATGGAGACTTTAATACCCACAATAGCTTGTGGGGAAGCACACATACAGATAACAATGGAAATGATGTGGAAGAGATGTTAGATGAAAGATTGTTAACTTGTCTAAACAGTGGTGAAGATACCAGGGTGGATGTGCATAGGGGCACATTATCATGTATTGACCTGACTCTGGTATCTGATTCTTTAGTGAGCACCTGTGAATGGACGGTTATGAACAGGACAACTATGGGAAATGATCACTTCCCAGTACTTACAGTCATTAAAACTGAAGTATGTATACAAGAGGGAAGATGTTTTACAAGATGGTGTTTTGACAAGGCAGATTGGGGAAAATTTAGGCAATACTGTGTTCACCCATGTCATTTGGTAACATTAGAAGGTGGCATAGAAGAGTGCTCAAGTCAGGTAACCAATCATATTTTGAATGCTGCAATAGCGAGTACACCTAAGAAAACAACACAGGGTAGGAAGAAGGTTGTACTCTGGTGGAATGACAAATGTAGTATTGCAATAAAAGAGCAAAACAATGCATTCAGAGAGCTGAGGAAGAATGTGACTAGTGAAAACTTAATAGAGTATAAAAAGAAAAGGGCAGTAGCTCGAAGGATTATTAAAAACAGGAAAAGGTCAACATGGAGAGAATTTTGTTCCACCCTTGGTAGGAAAACAGAACTAGGTGATGTCTGGGGTATGTTTAAAAAATGAGTGGGAAAAGGGTATCAGTTAAAATTCCAGCTTTAGTGGATGGGGACAAGATGGCTGTATCAGACAAAGAAAAGGCAGAAGTCCTAGGTAAAGCATTTGCAGCAGTGCATAGAGGAGACCATCTTGGTGAGAGCCATAGACAGCAAAGGCAGCACAAACTCAGAGAAAATGCAAACTTAAAAAATGAAGTGAAAGAGGACATGACTGTGTTAGACCTCGAACTCACAATGTCAGAGCTTAAGAGAGCTTTGCAAGATAGTGGACACACAGCTCCAGGATATGATCAGTTAAGCTATGCTATATTCCAGCAGTTGCCTATGCAATCAATGCAACTGGTGCTGAAATTGTTTAACAGGATATGGAAGGAGGAGGTTATTCCAAGTGGGTGGGAAAAGGCTGTAATTTTACCATTTAATAAGCCAGGGAAAAGATCCAGCTCATCCAGGCAACTACAGGCCAATAGCATTAACGTCACATTTAGGGAAATGGATGGAGAAGGTGTTAGTTTACAGACTCTCATATGTATTAGAGCAAAAACAATTAATAAACGACTATCAGAATGGTTTTAGAAGAGGAAGATCCACAGTGGATGCTCTAGTTAGAGTAAGTAATGATATTGAAAAGGCTTATGACTCACTGTGGAGGGACGGTCTTCTTATGAAACTGAATAAAATGGACATTGGTGGTAGGATGTATAATTGGATAATGGATTTTTTAACAGACAGGACAATTAGGGTTAAAGTAGGATCAGAAGTTTCTTATGACTTTGAAATAGAAAATGGTGTTCCTCAGGGGAGTGTGATAAGCCCTGTTTTATTCAATATAATGATTAATGACATGTTTGAGGATCAAGAAGGAGCCATCAAAACAGCACTATATGCAAAAGATGGAGCCATATGGACAAGGGGAAGAAATTGAAAAATTTGAGATTTCTTGCTTTAATAGAGTGATGATAGATGTACATTTCTGTGGAAAAAGGGTAACATATTTATCACAAAAAGTGGTAAATTTATAGGGAAAAAAACACTAAATTTATTTGAAAAATCACAGATTTGCCAGGAAAAAGTTACAAATTCATCAGACAAAAAGTCAGAAGTTTCCAAGAATGTTTCCGAGAAAAACCTCACTAAATGGAAATTTATGAGTGAAAAACAAACATTTATCAGTCCCTCCAGGAATTTTTTTTTTTTTTTTTTTTTTTGCGGTAAGTTGCAGGGCTTCCCTTGGAGATTTGCCTGAATCGCCCATTGGCCCGTGTTCAGACCTGAGATTCACAGTTTTAAAACTCATTGACAAGATGTAGTAGTGACTTTTACCTCTAAAAAATGTTACAACACTAGCTGTAGTATTAGAGTCACTCATTTGTTTGTGGTTTTATGGCGTCTCTCCTCATGTGCACTCCCGAGACAGGGGCACTTTCAGGTAGATGGACATTTTCGCACTTCATACACACAGTCATTACGGGAACTTGAGGAGACATTCACCGGCGGGCCGGAGGAGACGGAGGAGGGAAGGATGAGGGAAAATTCGTAGGTGAGTGGGTTTTTTTTTTAAATTACACACTCTTTTTTTGCTGATGTGTTTTGTGTTATGTTTGAAAATACCTTTATAGAAGGATGAGGCCAGGTGAACAGGTGAACTCAGCTTTATTGAATGTTGGTCACACAATACATCGGCAAAGAGCCCATAAAATGGATGCCCCCTGGTATTTATGGGGCGGTGCAGTGGCAGAAGAGGAAGTGGCCGGCACTACACCGCACTTCGCAAATAAAAGTATTTAAAAACCCAACATCATAAACATTACCCCCCCCCCGCATCCCCATAGAAAGTCCAAAAACACACATGCAGTTGAGACCCTCCCCAATTTTGGAACCAAATCACGCACTAAGAAAGCTAGAACTGAAATTGCTAAATGGCCTATCACATTCACACAACGAACCTAAACTAGGGGGAATAAGTGGACTACCGTCCCACCCCACATGGCAAGGTTGGTTATTCTGCCACCTGAAAGCTAACTAGAAGTCCATCAATAACTTAGAACATTGCCGTGCTCCTAAAACATAAATACACCCAGAACAATGACATTTTAATCTTTTTTTTTTTTTTACACACAAGCATATGAACATTAGAACTATTTGTTAAATTTACACTACTGTCCTTGGGCAGAAAAGGGTAGAACCGGCTTGGGGGGCCCAGGGCAGTCCCTCAGTAGACGTGCCCCTGGAAGTAGCAGGCTCTCAAATTAGTGGCTGATCCCATGGACGAAAGCGCCTCTTCTCATCACCACCGAGTGCTGCTCTCGTCCAACCCCGCCACCAGAAGCTTCTTCCTGGGCACGCTACAGCTCATTGGAATGCCTCACCGAACCATCCGATAGGCTGCGCCCAGCTTAGCCATGATGCATAGGTGTTCCGCTTGCTGTTGTCTGGCCCATACTCGCCGTGGACATCCCGCTTCTCGACCCCTGACCAAGTCCATAACCCCAGGTGGGGTTCTGCTCGGCCTGATATGGTGCTGCTCGGCATGTGGTCTCTCCATGCCTGTCGGTCTGGCCCCGTCTTCTTCTAAAGCTGTTGTAGTGGTTGTCATCATAGCCGCCAATCCTCCATCCATCTGCGGCCAAGCTCTGGAGGAATCGGGGGCTAGCACATTGACGTCACTCGCCAACGCAGGTGCCTCGCCTCCACGCTCGGTACCCCTTTCTACCATCTTCCGAGCGCCGGCACTGAGACCCTCCTGCACCGAACCTGGGTGAGGCTGGTCCTGCTTGACTGCCGTGGTGTCTGTTAGTTCTTCATCCCACACAACGTCATTCTCTATCACCGGAACCGAAGGGTTCTACTGGCCACGACCAGACCACTCTTCCCCAGTGTCGTCTTTAATGCCAAAACCCAGTCCGTAAAACAAGTCACAGCCCATGATGTTGTCGCCTCAGGCCGTCACGTGAAACATGAAGTCAGCCATCGTCGCAGACTTGTACCGAACCGTTAACTCCACCATTCCAACCGTGTACAGCCTGCAACCTCCATAACCATAAAGCGGCACTGGGTTACCTTTTATCCTGCAGTGGAGAAAAAATTTCTTCACTGTGGCCCAATTCAACATCGATCCCTCCGCACCTGTGTCGAGCAGCAGCGGCACCTCCACACCCTCTAGCTTCATTGCGCAGAACGCATACCCATTGGTACTCTGAGACACCATGTGGATAGTTGTCGGGGACGGGCGGAATGATTTCTTCCGTGGGCTCTCCGGCTCAGATACACGGCACACTCTAGCATAACAGTTCAAGCGTCCACACTTTCCACAACACTTCCATCTAGCCAGGCAGTCCCGAGCCTTGTATTGGTGCTTCGCAGACCCCCAACCCATGCACAGGGGTTTTCCCAGGGCAGACCTTCAGCTGACAGTGTTGATGTCTGCGTTGTTGTCGGTCAAGCTATCCTCACTATCAGGGTCCGCTACTAATGCTGCGGCAGTAGGCTCCAGCTGCCGCTATGACTGGCGCCACTTTAGCTCCGAAAGCTGGTGTATCTGCGGTCTCCACTTGGAGAGCTAGCTTGACAGCCCTGGCTAACGTTAGGTCACTTGGTGCTGTGAGTAGCCTAGCTCGTAAAGCAGCGCTGGTCGTGTGCTCTGCCAGCTGGTCACGTACCATTTCCTCCTCCAATGGCCCAAAACAACACTTGCTAGCCAGCTGCCGCAGGTTGGTGACAAACTGGCGGACAGGCTCACCCACTCGTTGGTGTCATTGTTGGAACCTAATCCTCCAGACGGTCACGCTGTCCAGGGTGTGAAAATGGGGCGCTAGCAACTCGACTACGTCCTCATACGAGTCTGAAGCCCCGAGTGTATGCCGAATATGCTGGCCCTCAATTCCCAAATTATGTTCACGGAGCGCATGTGCTCTTAGCTTATTCAGCTCACTCAGGTCGAGCGCAACAATGTAATTGTGGAAAGCTGCAAACCATCTTGGCCAGGGCACAGATGGCTTGCCCGGGAACTCCAGGAAGGGGCGAAGGGGTGTAATACACAGCTCCATAGTTTGTCGCCAAAATTTTACTTATGTCTGAAAATACCTTTATAGAAGGACGAGGCCAGGTGAACAGGTGAACTCAGCTTGCATCATCGGCGGTCACTCATAGTTGAGTATGACTGTCCTCCCTCTTGGTCCTTGTGGGTCTTCAGGTGGGCATAGAGGCCAATTCTGGACCCGATTATTCTGCTGCAATGTGGGCAGGGGAATGTAATGGTGGTGGGTTTGGGTTGGTCCTGATTGTTGGTTGCTCTCTCCTTCCTGAGTCTGCGTTTGTCTTGTGCAGCATGATGGAGGTCAGCGTTGTACTGTGCGGCACCCTCACGGACAATGTTTCTCCAGGTCGCCCTGTTGGTAGCCATATTTTCCCAAGCTTTTAGGTCTATGTGGCACTTCTTTAGGTTTGTTTTTATGTTGTTCTTAAATCTCTTCTTCTGGCCTCCTGGAGCCTGCTTCCCTTCAGCTAGCTGGGAGTACAGGACTTGTTTCGGGAGGCGAGAGTCAGGCATTCGGATAACATGACCAGTCCATCTGAGCTGGTTTTGGGCAATGGTGGCAGTGATGGTGGGAAGGTTAGCCTCCTCCAAGACGCTGGTGTTGGTGCGTCTATCCTCCCAACTAATCCTGAGGATTTTTCGGAGGCATCTCTGATGGTGTGCCTCAAGTGCCTTTAAGTGCCTGCTGTATGTAGTCCAGGCTTCTGATCCATACAGGAGAGTGGGGAGCACCACCGCTTTATAAACCAGGATTTTGGTTTTCACTTGGAGATCGCGGTTCTCAAAGACTCTCCTCCTTAGCCTTGAGAAAGCCCCACTGGCACTGCTGAGGTGGTGGTGTATTTCATCATCGATGACGGCTTTTGATGAGAGGAGGCTGCCAAGATATAAGAAGTGGTCCACATTTTCCAGTCGGATGTTATCAGTGGAGATGTTTGGGGGTATGACAAGTGTACTGCAGTTTGGTGATGGCTGGTGGAGTATTTTTGTCTTTTTTATATTGACGGCCAAACCGAGCTGTTTGTATGCTTTGGCAAAGGCAGACAAGATGCACTGAAGGTCCTCTTCTGAGAGGGCTACGAGAGCGTTGTCGTCAGCATACTGCAGCTCCATAATGGATATGGTGGTGGTTTGACCTTTAGCTCTAAATCGGTTGATATTGAGAAGTTGACCGTCGATTCTATACATGATTTTGACTCCCGGGGGCAGATGTTGGTTCGTGAGATGGAGAATAGCAGCAATATAGATGGAGAATAATGTTGGAGCGATGACACATCCCTGTTTGACTCCTGTGTCAACCCTGAAGGGTTCTGTTTTGTCTCCACTGCCACTGAGTACCGTGGCAGACATATTGTCATGCAGCAGTCTCAGTACCCGGATGTATTTTTCTGGGCAGCCAATCTTTGCCAGAACCAGCCAAAGGGCCTGACGGTTTACTGAGTCAAAGGCTTTGGTAAGGTCTATGAAGGCCGTGTATAATGCTAGATTTTGTTCCCGGCATTTTTCTTGCAATTGGCGAGCAATGAAAATCATGTCTGTGGTGCCTCTGTTTGGGTGAAAACCACTCTGGGACTTGGGAAGAATGCTCTCTGACAGGGGGGTGAGTCTATTGGCCAAGACCCGGGCAAAGGCTTTCCCTATGGTGGACAGGAGAGAAATGCCACGGTAATTCCCACAAACTGCCCTGTCCCCCTTTTTAAAGATGGAGACAATCAAGGCATCCCTGAGCTGTGCAGGGATTTCCTCTACTTCCCATATTTTCAGGAGCAGGGCATGGATGTGCTTCAGAAGATCAGGACCGCCTTTCTTCAGGACTTCTGCTGGGATGCCGTCAGGTCCAGCAGCCTTGTTGTTTCTCATCTTCCTGATGGCGTCCTGTACCTCATCCAAGCTAGGTGGTTTTCCCATGCTTTCCTCTATGGGCTGTTGAGGGAGTTGATCAAGGGCCTCTATCTCAGGAGTGGTGTCCCTGTTTAAGAGGTCCTTATAATGCTCTTTCCACCTGTCTGCAATTGCCTCCTTGTCCTTCAGAAGCGAGATCCCATCTCTGGAGCGAAGGGGGGTTAGGCAGCGGTGGCTGGGGCCATATACTGCTCTTGTGGCATCGAAGAATCCTCTCGTGTCTCCAGAGTCGACAAGCTGCTGGATCTCCAGGGCCCTCTTTGTCCACCACTGGTTCTTCAATTTCCTAACAAGTGTTTGTACGGCTGCCTTCGCTTTGCCATGGGCTGCTCTTTTAACCTTGCAGTGAATGTTGTTTTGCCAGGTGATAAAAGTTTGCCGCTTGATGTCGATGAGCTGTTGGATCTCACTGTCATTCTCGTCAAACCAGTCTTGATGTCTCCGCTTTTTATGACCGAGGATGCTTCTGCAGGAGTCCACGATGGCAGTGGAAAGTGTGCTCCAGTGTTTTTCAGTATCCTCTGGGTACTGTTTGGGCAAAGCTGCCCTAAGAGTATCCTGCAGCTGTTGTTGGTAGATAATGTCGTCCAGCAGCACGATGTTAAGCTTTGGCCAGCTCTGTCCTTTCTGCAACCTTCTTTTCCACATTAAGCGGATAGACATGGTGGAGCGAATGAGGCGGTGGTCAGTCCAGCAGTCATCTGCACTGGTCATTGCTCTGGTGTTAAGGACATCACGGCGGTCTTTGGAGCGGACTATGATGTAGTCAATGAGATGCCATAATTTGGAGCGGGGATGCATCCATGACGTTTTGAACTTGGTTTTCTGACGGAAAAGTGTGTTGGTGATGACCAGGTTGTGCTCTGAGCACTTGGTTAGCAGTAGTATGCCATTGGAGTTTGTGTTTCCAACCCCTTCTCTCCCCAGCAAGCCGCTCCATAGATGATGGTTTCGTCCCACTCTGGCATTAAAGTCTCCAAGCAGGATTAACTTATCCTCCTTTGGGACCTCAGATAGTATTTTGTCCAGGTCAGCATAGAAGGCCTCCTTTACTTCATCCTGTGCATCAAGCGTTGGAGCGTAGGCACTAATAACGGTGGCCATTTGACTGCAGGCAAGCATCAGACGAATGGTCATTAGGCGCTCGTTGATGCCCACAGGGAGTTCATGGAGGTGGTTGATGAGGCAGTTCTTAATAGCAAATCCCACACCATGGATTTGTGGCTCATTTGCAGGCTTTCCCTTCCAAAAGAAAGTATACCTGCCTTTTTCTTCCTTCAGCTGCCCTTCATCAGCCAGTCGGGTCTCGGAGAGTGCTGCGATGTCGATCCGGAACTTCCTTAGCTCTCTGGAGATGATGGCAGTTCTCCTTTCAGGTCGATCACTGGCTTGGTTGTCCATAAGGGTTCGCACATTCCAGGCTCCAATATGTAGTTTTGTATGTTTCTGACCGCGTGGTGGTGATCCCTCTGGATGCGGTATTCCAGACAGGATTTTTGAGGCAGGCTATGTTTGGGGTACCTTTTCTAACCCCCTCCCCTACTGGGGTGAGCAGAGTGGATCCTGAATAGGGCTGCTCAGTCATGAGTGCAGCTGCCGAGAAGCTCTTTCTGCCTCAGTCCAAGAGCTTAAAGACTGTATCACGCACCCATCGCCTGTGTGCCAGGTCGTGGCTAAGAACTCCCAGACTTCACTGTCCTGTCCCCGTTACCACTTCCTAATCGCCACAGGACTTTATCTTATCCAAGATGTAAAGTGGATGGGCTCCCTTCGGGAGGACGCCTGCGCGTGAACTCAGCTTTATTGAATGTTGGTCACACAATACAGCCACCAGGCAGAGGGCATTGGCAAAGAGCCCATAAAATGGATGCCCCCTGGTATTTATGGGGCGGTGCCGTGGTGGAAGAGGAAGTGGCCACCACTACACCGCACTTCACAAATAAAAGTATTTAAACCCAACATCACAAATATCACATTGTGTATATAGGCCGAATCTCATTCTCCTCCCTTGCAGACTCACTGACTTTAAGCGTGTTCACATTAAGTGGCTGAGGGTTTAGGGCTGTCCCAATCTGAAAATCAGGAAGTGGCTGACTGATCACAAGTTGACTTTATGAGCCCTTAAATGACCCTTTCTCTAAATGCTGACTTAAAGGGATCATTGACTGCTCTTTTTACACATTTCAACAGCTCACTCATGTCTTAATGAAGTGCTTGTGACATATTTTGTTAAGAGTTTCCTAATTTCTTAAAAATTTTTCTTGGATTTCTTCAAACGCTCTGATTCAAAGCCTGTCACTTGAAGAAACAGACTTCAGCTGTTCAACTCCACCCTCCCTCTTACATCAGTTAGCCATTAGCTGAGTAGCTTCTAGCCATCTCCTTCAGTTCGGTTGAGCAGCACTCTGGCTCACTGATCCACAGTCAATGGTGTATCTTGCATCAGTCCGGTCTATCTTCCAATAAATTCAGCCATGATTCCACAACAAATCGCTAGCACAGCACGCTGGACAATTGCTGCAACCCCACCGTCAACGGAGGATGGTGGGGTTGCTGGGCGTGAGGGCCAGCCGCATCTGGTCCCAGGACATTTTGATTGTAAGGAGCCGGAGGCTTCGTCAAGATTCCGCGGCGGATCGCACACACCAGTGTTATGCTGATAACTCCCCCGCCAATCCAGGGGAGCTCTCAGCATAACACTGGTCAGTAGCCCTGGTCCCGGGCCATAAAAGCAACCGGTGTGCTGGAATCACGATGAAACCACTCGGAGATGGGCCAGAGTGAACCAGGTGATAACATGGATGGCTATTAGGGTGACTAAGATCTGAAAACATAGCAATACAGTGATCCCTCACTTATCGCGGTTAATGGGTTCCAGAACCGACCGCGAAAAGTGAAAAACCGCGAAGTAGCGTCACCCCTAATGACGTCATCCATAAATAATACGTACGTTCATTCTCTCACTCTCTCTCTCTCATATGATACGTGTGTGTGTGTGTGTGTGTACGTGTACATACATACGTAGATGTAAATAAAGTGTACATAAATATGTTTTTAGAACTCTTTTATTCTTATAACAAGATACGTAACTCAAGATGAAGATGATTTACTTCACAGGTTAATGAGAGCTTTACTGCTCCTCAGGTGACGCCTCATCGTCAGGTGCTAGAAGCGCAGGATCATCGAGGGCAGCTTCCGATAGAGCTGGAGAAGCTGCAGGAGGCGGTGTAGTGGCTCGACGGGAAGACTATTTCGCACAAAATGGCACAAGAGAACAGCAAAAAGTTCCACGCTGCGAGACTACGTAACACGAGCGATAAAGAGCAATGAATGCGGTCTTCCTTCCCTTCATGGGCGCTCAGCAGGGAGAGGAGGTGGGTGAAACGTCTCGGCCAATCAGCTTGCGGGGTGAAACGTCTCGGCCAATCAGCTTGCGAGATTTCCGAGCCGAGCCAACACGAGAACAGCGAACAGAGAGGTGGATTTTTTGAGTTGTGCGGTTCTCCGTGTTGATACCTGATGGTCTAATGTAGTCTCCCTGCCTTCTGCTAGCGCCCGCCCATTATTTCTCAATTTTGAATTTTTGATGAATATTTTTGAAAAATCCGCGATGCACTGAGGGCGCGAAAGGTGAAGTGCGAAGTAGCGAGGGATCACTGTATAAGCCGCACTTACAGTGAGTGTCCTGGTAGCAGTGTTAGCTCGTGAGCTAATAGGTTTCCTTTAGCCACCACTTCGTGCTACATGACGGACAGCTAGGTGTGCCAATAAAATAGAGCAGTGGGCAGGTCTCAAGGACGGCAGTGGGTTGGCTTTTTCGAAACTTGACGTACACGATTTATCTGGAAGAGTCAAAAAACGTTTTGGGGAGTTTGTCTGAGAGAAAAACGAGATAAAAGCAGTGTGCTTTTTTCAGATAACTGACTTTTTGGAAAATTCTTTGGCTAATTACATAACCAGTTGACACATCTGAGACAGTTAAAACCTACAAACACACCATTTTTCAATCAATAACCCCTTTAAGGTAAGGGAATTACCCACAGTTCAGAGCGCCATGTCAGGGTTTCTCAAGAGAAAGCTCCTGATTGGTCACCACCATCACTGACCCCCCCCCCCAAAAAAAATACTGCCTTGACAAGAATTTAAGATCTTTGTCAAAATAAAAATATATGACATAAAAACTTCGAGCTTATGCTGAAATACATACCACTTAAGCAATTTAATTACATTTTGGTTAATTATGCAGTTTGAAAAAAAAATATTTGCAGTTATAATCAATTAAATCATCTTAAGAGTCTGCAGCACAATTAATTCAGTTCATTCTTGAAGAAAGTAGTAAGTCTGAAATCAAGTCTGAGACCCACAATAGTTGGTCACATGTTTTCATGTCACACAAATTAAAAGTTTGGTTAAAATAAACATGTTAAAAAGATATATTTCTATTATAATAGTAACAATGAAAATTAAATAAGACATAATTTGATCCCCTTTATTTCAATAAGAAAATATTACAATTATAAACATAGATGGGCAAAAATGAAGGAGAATGCAATAATTCAAAACAGAATTGGGATTTTATTTGAAAAGGTTACACAAAAACCTCTAAAAACCCTGGAAACACACACAGCATTGAGCTTTCAGGATCATTTTCTTTTATCCTTTGTCAATAAACCCCTATTTGCTTCTAATTTTAGTTTTGTCTGGAATCTGTTTTTATTATGTCCTGTTATATTATTTTTGTGATCTCTTATATACACTATTTTCGTTTCCTAATCCTTTTAATAAAGTAAATTAAATAAAAAAACTTTTAATGTTGCCAAGGTAACAAAGTGTGTCCCATTTCTTCCATTTTGAGCCACTTCATCCCCTCACAGACTCACACACTCGAGTACTACTGATGCTGGCAGCCTAAGTCTGCAAGGGGTCAGGGCTTGAGAGTTTAGGGAGGAGATTGGGATTCGGCCATACTCACTGTAAACACAGAAGTGAAAGTGGTGCAGCGCCATATTTGATTGGTTAGACTGATGACGTACACATTTGCACGCCACTCGGGGACAAATTCGATTGGTGAAATTGGCAGAAGTTGATGACAATTGGCCAAAATTGTGGGAAAGTTGTGGTGATTGAACAAAATTCAAATTATGCAGGACCTCCTGAAGTCACGGGAATTGGTACAATCGCAACATCACGAAATCCTGGAGGTGTGGGACACATATGTGAGTTGCTTAGGCTGCATATGTATATTACTCTTGCTTCACGTCTCAGAATGAACAATAGGTCTGGGTCTCCTGGGGATAACAGGAGCATGTGAAATGTGATCTTTAGAGATGGCCTTGAGGGATTTCCTGACCACCAGTGGTTTTAGGTGAAGGGGAGAAGACCTGGAGGATGATGTATTGTGTCTTGGGATTTAAAGACAATGTGACTCGGTACTTTGATGTCCTGGGTATAAAATGGACAGATGTGGGAGGATGTATCTCTTTCTTGTTTGGAGGATGTTGGAGATACGTGAATAAACCTGCAATGAGAAATAAACTCAGCCTCATCTTTTCACGCTCTCCACACTGGTGACCTTAAGACGTATCATGGATGAAAGAAATTCCCCCAAGCCGGACTCGCCAGGAACCAGCCAGGCGAACGCAGTCTCAGTCAAGCTACCAGATTTCTGGCAGGACAACTTGGACTCCTGGTTCCTCTTGGCCGAAGCTCAGTTCGCTCTCCGGGGAATAACGGCAGATGACACGAAATTCTACCACGTTATCGCCAAGCTCGACAACCGCATGGCTCGACATGTGCAGAGCCTGGTGCAGCGCCCACCGGCCGAAGACAAATATGGCGGGCTGAAGGCAGCGCTCATCCAGCGCTTCACTCCCTCAGTCCAGGAAAGAGCGGAGAGACTCCTGGCCCTGAACGACTTGGGAGACAGCACACCCGTCGACCTGATGGAAGACATGCTGAGGCTGAGGGGCTCAGACTGCGACGACCTTCTCTTCGCCCACATTTTCCTGAGAACCCTACCGTCGGCCACGAGAGCGACCCTGGCCGGTTCACCGTTGTTGGCCCAGCGGGACTTCTGCGCGCTGGCCCAGGAGGCACAGCGGATTCTCAACGCCAGCAGACAGCGCGCAGACAGCGCGCGGCCACCGCAGCAGCGACAGGACTCGACGCGACGGCCGGAGATGGCAGGGGGCCAGAGGCGGCGGCAGCAGACCCACCGGCAACGGCGGCGGTGAAGGCCAAACATCGCGGAGGAGATGACCTCTGTTTCTACCATCGCCGCTTTGCAGAGAGAGCATGCAAGTGTATACCACCGTGTCAGTTCAAGAGCTCGGGAAACGCCAGAGCCGGGGGTCGGTAGCAGCCGCGGCCCCCGGTGAACAGAACAAGCTGCTCTACTTGACGGATGCGCGTTCGGGGAGGCAATTCCTCATGGACACAGGCTCCCAAGTGAGTTTCATCATGCCAACCTATGCTGACTGGCTGGCAGGCCCCGGGAGTCACGGAGCATCGGCAGCGAACAGCTCGAGCATTAAGACCTTCGGTGAGAAGACTCTGCTTCTGTCCCTGCAAGGCCGTACATTTGAGTGGACTTTTATTATAGCTGCGGTGAGCTTCAACATGTTAGGGGCTGATTTTCTGTGCTCACATGGGTTGTTGGTTGATCTTCCCAATAGACGCTTGGTAAATGCACTCTCTTTTTACTCTATTCCCTGTACAGCCCGAGTGACCCCGCCCACAGCACAAGCCAACGTCGCTACGCCAAGCGGTAAGTTCCACACACTCCTCACTCAGTTTCCAGCACTCATGGTTCCCACATTTTCAGCAGCCGTCGCTAAACATGGAGTGGAACATTTTATTACTACCGCCGGTCCCCCCGTTTTTGCAAAAGCTCGGCGCTTGGATGCAGCTAAACTGACCATAGCGCGCGAGGAGTTCGCCAACCTTGAAAAGTTGGGCATCATTTGGCGTTCGAACAGCCCATGGGCTTCCCCGCTTCACATGGTCCCTAAGGCTGACGGCTCGGGGAGACCTTGCGGTGATTTCCGCAGGTTGAACAACGCTACAGCGCACGACCGCTACCCAATCCCGCATATCCAAGATTTTTCCATTCATCTGGCGGGGGTGCGCATTTTTTCTAAAATAGACTTGGTCTGCGGGTGCCATCAAGTCCCAGTACGCGCTGAGGACATACCCAAAACAGCGGTAATAACTCCGTTTGGCCTTTTCGAGTTTTTGCGTATGCCGTTTGGGCTTAAAGGCGCTGCGCAGACGTTCCAACACATGATGGACGCGGTGTTGCGCGATCTCCCCTTTGTGTTGGTCTACCTGGACGACATTTTGGTAGCCAGCGCGTCCGAAGAGGAACACGAAAAACACCTCATGGCAGTTTTCTGGAGGTTGGGAGAGCACGGGTTAATAATCAACCCAGCGAAGTGTCAGTTCGGGGTGACGCAGATTGATTTTTTGGGGCACCGCGTCTCTCCAGAAGGAGCAGTTCCGCTGCCGGACAAAGTGCGCGCAGTAACAAATTTTCCCCAGCCACAAACGGTCAAAGCATTACAGGAGTTTTTGGGAATGGTGAATTTTTATAACCGTTTCCTCCCCCGCGCAGCGCAGCTCATGCAACCACTGTATGCCGCCCTTAAAAAACAAAAACCCACAAATAAAATCGAATGGTCTCCGGAGCGGGAGCGCGCATTCTTGGAAGTCAAAACAGCCTTGGCAAATGCTGCGTTGTTAGCACACCCAGACCCAACGGCCCGCATAGCACTTACTACTGACGCGTCAGATGTGGCCATAGGGGCGGTTGTGGAGCAGCGGGTTGCCGGGGCTTGGCAGCCGCTTGCTTTTTTCAGCAGGACTTTGCACGATACCGAGCGAAAATACAGCGCGTTCGACAGGGAGTTGTTAGCGCTCCACTTGGCCATTCGCCACTTCCAGTTCTGGCTGGAAGGATGCCGTTTCACTGCGTTCGTCGACCACAAGCCGCTGACTTTCGTGATGGCCAAGGTTTCAGAGCTGTGGTCAGGCCGGCAGCAGAGGCAGCTGGCTGCAATCTCCGAGTTTACTACCGATATTCAACATGTAGCGGGTAAACTAAACGTAGTGGCAGACTGTCTCTCGCGTGCCATAACTACTCCAGTCCGCGTAGGGGTAGATTATGCAGCCATGGCCGCGGAGCAGGCTAATGGCGCGGAGGTGCGCGTGGCCCCGGTCCGCGTGGGGATAGATTATGCAGCCATGGCCGCAGACCAGGTTAGCGACCCGGACGTGTGCGCGCTCCAGTCTGGACCAACAGGGTTAAGGCTGAAGAACAGGGTGCTGCAAAGTGATACGCCCCCCTTAATCTGCGATGTCTCCACGGGACGACTATGTCCCGTGGTGCCGGCCGCGTGGCGCCGCCGCGTTTTTGACTCGATTCATTCTCTGGCGCACCCGGGGGTGTGCGCGTCGGTCAAAATGGTAGGAGAGAAATTTGTATGGCCGAGCCTGCGCAAGCACGTTAAGGAGTGGGCAGCAGCCTGCATGGCTTGCCAGCGAGCCAAAATACACAAACACACTAAAGCCCCCTTGGAGCTGTTTCACATCCCGGCTAAGAGGTTCGATCATGTGCATGTCGACCTCATAGGCCCCCTCCCGCCGTTGCAAGGGTGCACACACCTTTTGACAATGGTGGACCGCACCACGCGTTGGCCCGAAGTGGTCCCACTGGCATCAACCACAGCCGAAGAGGTGGCGCGCGCATTTTTAACGGCTTGGGTAGCGCGTTTTAGGGTTCCGTCGGATATTACGTCCAACAGAGGTCCTCAATTTGTTTCCGAGCTTTGGTCAGCGATGGCCCGCAGCCTGGGGGTAACGATCCACCGCACTACCGCGTACCACCCGCAGGCTAATGGTTTATGTGAACGTTTCCATAGGTCATTGAAAGCAGCCCTCAGGGCGTCGCTTACGGATGCAAATTGGGTGGACAGGCTACCATGGGTTTTATTGGGGTTGCGTTCTGCACCTAAAGAGTATTTAAAAGCCTCCCCAGCGGAGTTAGTTTTTGCGCAGCCACTCCGGCTGCCCGGGGAGTTTCTCCCAGACAATCTTGCGCCACGGTGCCCCCCTGCTCAGCGGTTACTGAGCGACACGGGAGCGAGCACGCTTCCTGGCCCCGTTCATCACAGTTTTCCGCACGTTTTTGTGCCTAAGGCTTTAAAAAATGCGGAGTTTGTTTTTGTCAGACACGATGCGCATCGCCCAACCTTGCACCCGCCTTATGATGGCCCATTTAGAGTGCTGGAAACAGGTGATGAGCACTTCTTGCTAGATTTGGGGGGCAGAAAGGAAATGATTGGCATAGACGGGCTCAAACCCGCTTTTGTGATGGCTGACGAAGCTGTGCAGTTGGCGAGGGCTCCTCGATGCGGCAGACCTCCTAGGGAGCGTTCCCCAGAGCTCCCACAGGGATTGACTAACAGTTCTCATCCTCAGATAGCACCTCCACAGCAGGATGGCGCCGCGGGAGTGGTAAAGCCCGCTTACAGCAAGTTCGGAAGACGATTGAAGCCCAAACAGCACGTGGACTGATGTTTGTGATTTTATCATGATATGCAGACTGTGTTGTATTGTTTCATCTTAGACGTTTGGGGGGGGGGGGGTCATGTGGGACACATATGTGAGTTGCTTAGGCTGCATATGTATATTACTCTTGCTTCACGTCTCAGAATGAACAATAGGTCTGGGTCTCCTGGGGATAACAGGAGCTTGTGAAATGTAATCTTTAGAGATGGCCTTGAGGGATTTCCTGACCACCAGTGGTTTTAGGTGGAGAGGAGAAGACCTGGAGGATGATGTATTGTGTCTTGGGATTTAAAGACAATGTGACTCGGTACTTTGATGTCCTGGGTATAAAATGGACAGATGTGGGAGGATCTGTCTCTTTCTTGTTTGGAGGATGTTGGAGATACGTGAATAAACCTGCAATGAGAAATAAACTCAGCCTCATCTTTTCACGCTCTCCACAGAGGGACTGATTTATAGAAATCTGCAGCCTTTGTTCTTGTAAATTTGCAACTTCATTCTTGTGAAGTTATGATTATTTTTTCTTGGAAATGTGGTTCCCCCCCCTCCCCACCACCACCACTGATGATGTGGTGTCCATCTGTTTGTCCATCCACATTTCACACGAATTGCTACTCCTAGGCATTTGCCTTGATGCTTGCCAAACTAACTCACAATGATCCTCAGGTAGGTCTGCATCCAGGCTGCGTTCAATGTCAGAGGTCAGGAGACCTGGGCACTTTTAGGTGGGTCTGCATCTAGGCTGTGCTCAGGGTCAAAGGTCAGGAAATCTGGGCATCTATAATTTCACGAAAAATATTACTCCTCCTATAGACCATTGACCTTGGCTTTAAACACATCCTAGATGGGTCTGCAGTGGATACAAAAAGTCTACACACCCCTGTTCAAACGTCAGGTTTTTGTGATGTAAAAAAATGATCCATCTTCTTCCGCTTAATCCTTTTCAGGTCGTGGGGGGGCTGGAGCCTATCCCAGCATCTTAGGGCGAGAGGCAGGGTACACCCTGGACAGATCATCAGTCTATCGCAGGGCCAACACAGAGAGACAGACAACCATTCACTCTCACAGTCATACCTAAGGACAATTTGGAATCCCCAGTTTTGATGCCAATTAACCTAACTTGCATGCTTTTGGCATGTGGGAGGAAACCGAAGAAATCCCGGAGTAAACCCACGCAGACACAGGGAGAACATGCAAACTCCACACAGATCACTGTTGGTCGGGGGCTGGGATCGAACCCAGGATCCCCCGGCTAAGGGTCAGTTGCTGTGCAGCCGCAGTGCTAACCACTCTGCCACCACGTTGCCCACATAAAAAATGAGACCAAGATAAATCATTTCAAAACTTTTTTCACCATTAATGTGACCTATAAACTGTACAACCCAATTGAAAAACAAACTGAAATCTTTTAAGGGAAAAATAAAAAGCCTACAATAACCTGTTTGCATAAATATGCACACCCTCTTATAACTGGGGATGTGTCTGTGTTCAAAATTAACCAATCACATTCAAACTCATGTTAAATGGGAGTCAGCACACACCTGCCACCATTTAAAGTGCCTCTGATTAACCCCAAATAAAGTTCAGCTGTTCTAGTAGGCTTTTCCTGACATTTTTGTAGTCACATCTTACAGCACAAGCCATGGTCTGCAGAGAGCTTCCAAAGCATCAGAGTGATCTCATTGTTCAAAAGTATCAGCAGGAGAAGGGTAGAAAAGAATTTCCAAGGCATTAAATATACCATGGAACATGGTGAAGACAGTCATCATCAAGTGGAGAAAATATGGCACTGTAGAGGACGGAATCAGACGAGACAGCGAGCTGATGACACAGAACTTTATTCTCCTCCAACAAATAAAACAGACTGCCCTGGGTACCGAAGTGCCCTCTTTAATCCACTTTATTTCTGCCTTTGGGACCCAGGGTGAGAAACATCAACATACGAGACACACACATCAACATACACTCCACAGAGCATGGTTTATTACAATACTTTCACGCCCTGGCATTCTCAGGTGTGAAACCTGTCACAGCGGGGGCGAAGGCACCTCTTTGTTTAGTTAAATACCCCTTAGCGCTATGGCACCCTTCACTGGTTCCGCTCACTCCTTCACCATTACCATCTCTCACCTCTTTCTCCCCCCCAACCTCAAGTCCTGGGTGGAGTGCCATCTGTTATTGTGTCACCACACAGCCCCCCCCCCCCCAACACCCAGAAAGGGCCTAACCCTCTGGTCCTTTGGGCCTGAGCATGTGCCCGTAGCAGCTGTAGCGGGGAGCCGCCGGTCCGGTCGAAGCGCCTTCCTGCCAAGGTAGGCAGGAGGAAAAGCTGGTCTCTGGAGGGGGAGAGGATGGGGAGGGGACAGAGTTAGTTTCGTGAGCACAGTTCTCTGCAGGGGGAACACAAACCTGCGGACCCACCGTAGCTGGGCGTCCGCACCGGGGAGCCTGAGCCAACACCACCTGCTCGTCTGCCAACACATAAGCAGGTTTAAGCCTGTCAATGCAGACGGTTTCCTTACGCACCCCAAGTCTAACACAAAATGTTTTGCCCCCGTTTCCAGCACTCTGAATGGGCCATCGTACGGCAGACGCAGTGGGGTTCTGTGGGCATTGTGCCTGATGAAAATGAATTTGGCGTTCTCCAAGCACTGTGGAACAAAAGTGTAGGGAAAACAATGGTGCTCCGGGTCCGGCACGCTGGCACCCCCAGCACCGGGAAAAAATGTGTGGGAGGATTGGTCCCGGGTGCAGGGGTCTCTGGCAAAAATTCCCTGGGGATCCACAACGGCTGAGAAGAAATGAGTTCTGCCAGGGAAGCTGCCAAATCTTCCTTAGGTGCAGAGCACAACCCCAATAGGTCCCAAGGCAGGTGGTTGGCCCAATTTGCATCTGTTAGCAAGGCTCTGAGCGCTGCTTTAAGCGACCTGTGAAAACGTTCGCACAACCCATTAGCGTGGGGGTTGTACGCGGTGGTGCAGTAAATTTTGTCTCCCGGGCTATCGGCCATCGCGGACCAGAGTTCCGAAACAAATTGTGGAGCTGTATCAGAAGTGATGTCTGACGGGGATCCGAACCGTGCGACCCAAGCCGACAAAAATGCGCGAGCTACCTCAGCAGACGTGGTGGAATTCAGTGGGACCACTTCTGGCCAACGCGTAGTGCGGTCCACGATTGTTAAAAGGTGTGTGAAACCCTGCGACGGCGGAAGGGGACCCACTAAATCCACGTGTACATGGTCGAACCTCCTGGGTGGAATTTGAAATGGCTCGAGGGGAGCGTTAATGTGCTTGTGCACTTTAGCCCGCTGGCACTCGACGCACGCTGCAGCCCATTCTTTCACATCCCTGCGTAGGTGAGGGTAGACAAATTTGGCCCCCACCAGTTTAACCAAAGCTCACACGCCGGGATGTGAAAGGGAGTGGACGGACTCAAAAACGGGGCAGCGCCAAGCGCTCGGAACCACTGAGCGGGTGTGGCCAGTGGAGACGTCGCAGAGCAAGGGGGGGCACCCTTCTTGCACCAGTTACCGGCTATGTGTTGAATGTCGGTAGTGAATTCTGAGATTGCGGCCAAGTGCAGTTGCTGCCGAGCCGACCACGGTTCCGAAACTTTGGACATTGCGTATGTTAGTGGTATGTGATCAACAAGCGGGGTGAACTCACAGCCCTCAAGCCAAAACTAGAAATGACGCATAGCCAGGTGGAGAGCCAACAACTCCTGGTCAAAAGTGCTGTATTTACGCTTGTTGTCGTGCAAAGTACAGCTGAAAAAGGCGGGGGCTGCCACGAACCGGAGACGTCCTGCTCCACCACAGCCCCTATCGCGACGTCAAACATGTCTGTGGTGAGCGCTTTCCGCACTGATGGGGTTGGATGGTCCAGCAAAACCACGTTAGCAAGCACCGTTTTGGCGTTTGTGAAAGCCTGGATCCGCTTGGGGGTCCAGTCAATGCTTTCTGCAGGCTTCTTTTTTTTTAGGAGCACAGAACTCTGGTTGGATGATAGGGAACTAAGAGTTCTTGCAGGTAGGAAGGAGCCATACCATTAAGAGTTTTATAGGTTTAGAGCAGTATCTTGAATCCAATTCCATATTTTATTGGGAGCCAATGTAAAGAAGCTAAAACTGGAGTAATGTGATCTCTTCTCCCTGTTCTCATAAGGATACGTGCAGCTGCATTCTGAATGAGATGGAGAAACTTTATGGACTTATTTGGGCAACCTGATAAAAGTGAGTTACAATAGTCAAGTCTAGAGGTGATAAAGGCGTGGACAAGTTTTTCTGCATCTTTATGAGACAGGATGGACCTAATTTTAGAAATATTACGCAGATGGAAGAAGGCGGTCTTAATGGTTTGCTGTATATGAGAGTTGAAAGACACATCTTGGTCAAAGACAACTCCAAGATTCCTAACAGAAGACATAGAAGCCAGTGCAATGCCATCTAGGATTGTTATCTTGCTAAAAAGAGTACTTCTAGCATGTTTGGGGCCAAGAACGATGACTTCAGTTTTATCTGTATTCAGCAATAGAAAGTTGTAGTTCATCCAGGTTTTGATATCCTTAAGACACTCCTGGAGTAAATCCAACTGGCTGGGATCAGCTGGATTGATGGATAAATACAACTGAGCGTCGTCAGCGTAACAATGAAAATGAATAGAATGCTTCCTCATAATGTCTCCCAAAGGCAGCATGTATAATGTAAACAATACTGGTCCAAGTACTGATCCCTGCGGAACTCCATAGCTAACCATGGTCTGAGTAGAAGACTTGTTATGGACAGGAACAAACTGGGAACAATCTGATAGATAAGACTGGAACCATCTTAGCATTGTTCCATTCAAGCCAATTTGCTGTTCAAGTCTCTCTAGCAGAATATGGTGGTCATCTACCATCTCTCACCTCCTTCTCCCCCCCAACCTCAAGTCCTGGGTGGAGTGCCATATGTTATTGTATCACCACAGCACAACATTACCAAGAACTGGACGTCCCTCCAAAATTGATGAAAAGACGAGAAGAAAACTGGTCAGGGAGGCTGCCAAGAAGCCGACAGCAACACTGAAGGAGCTGCGGGAATTTCTGGCAAGTACTGGCTGTTTAGTACATGTGACAACAATCTCCCTTCTAGGGTGGCAAGGCGGAAGCCTTATCTTATGAAGAAAAACATCTACATTTTACAAAAACATATTTGAAATCTCCCAAACATATGTGGGAAAATGTGTTATGGGCCGATGAAACCAAGGTTGAACTTTTTGGCCATAATTCTAAAAGGTATGTTTGGTGCAAACACAATACTGCTCATCACCAAAAGAACACCATACCTACAGTGAAGCATGGTGAGGGTACCATCATGCTTTGGGGCTGGGTGGAGGTGGAGGGAATTATGAACAGTTCCAAATACCAGTCAGTGTTGGCACAAAACCTTAAGGCTTCTGCTAGAAAGCTGAAGATTAATCTTTCAGCACGACAATGACCCAAAGCAGACATCCAAATCAACAAAACAATGACTTCACCAGAAGAAGATTAAGGTTTTGGAATGGCCCAGCCACAGTCCAGACCTGAATCCGATCAAACATCTATGGGGTGATCTGAAGAGAACTGTGCACAGGAGATGCCCTCGGAATCTGACAGATTTGGAGCTTTTTTGCAAAGAAGAGTGGGCAAATATCGCCACATTAAGATGTTCCACACTGATAGACTCCTACTCAAAAAGACTGAGTGCTGTAATAAAAGCCAAAGGTGCTGCAACAAAGTATTAGTTTAAGTGTGTGCATATTTATGCAAACAGGTTATTATATGTTTTTTATTTTTCCCCTTAAAAGATTTCAGTTTGTTTTTCAGTTGGGTTGTACAGGTTATAGGTCACATTAATGGTGGAAAAAGTTTTGAAATGATTTATCTTGGTCTCATTTTTTTACATCACAAAAGCCTGGCATTTGAACAGGGGTGTGTAGACATTTTATATCCACTGTATATCTAGTCTGTGCTTAAGGTCAAGGTCAAAGGTCAGGAGATCTGAGGACTCCTGGGGTGATTTCATCAGGCCGGAATGAGCTACTCCATCGTTGACAACCTGCTTTCTCATAAACTTGTAGCTTTCATTGTGTTAATCTGTGACATTTTAATTGTAAATTAGCATCTTTTGACAAATTTTTGCATCCGTATTCTTTTAAATTTAAACTTTACATTATCCACATGCACCTCATGCTAAATTTGTAAGCCCCCCTGCCACTACTGTCTTTCTTGTTAAAAAATAGCAAATCACCTACTGATTTTAAAGGTCTGATGACACGTTTTTGACTTCATCTAACTTTTCAACACATAATACAATATGACGAAATAGGTTGGTCTGTGCAGTTCTGAGGCAAACAGGCTTTTTTCACGCGAATATCGTACGTTTTCATGAGCGCCACCTCACCAATTGTGTCAGTGGCTGGAAACCCCCCCGGCCATGTTGTAATGTCATCGACAGAACACAGCGCTTGGCTGCACATTGTACACACAGGATGGAAGCGATAGAAAACATCAACAATGGTTCCAGCACATGTAGTCTGGAATTGTTTTGTGTTGTCCAATCTTCAGACGATTATAGTTCCGAAGAATGGGATGATAATGAAGAATCTGGGGGCATCAAACCTTATAGGTTTGAGCCGTGCCAAGTGGGCATCGTGCCAAGCGAGTCAGACTCAGAGAGTGACAGTGGAGAGGCACACATACCAACAGCAGCAGCAGTGACAAACACACGGCAGGGGAACACCGAGTGTTATTGTTTTGTTACAGATATTGCAACAAATTATTTGTTTATAAATATAATTTATTTAAACCCGATTTTTCAATAAAATCATAGCAGTGTGTTCTCTGTGGCTCAGGCATTGGGTTTATTATGGATTATATTTTGAGTTCTTGTTGTTTTTGTTTTGTACATGTGTTTTATGTGCATTTTTGACCCACTTTCAGGTGGGCACAGTCCAAGATTCGCCGGTCTGACCACGCACCCTCTCTCTTTGACAGTCAGCTGTTCATGTTTTGTGTGCATCATCTGCTGTGTTGTCAGCCAGCCAATATTGCCAACACTATCACGACGTGTTAGCCACTCCACACAGCCGTGGTTCTGTTGCGCCCCTTGGAGCGATGTCGGCCCTGGGGCGCAAACGTGGTTAACACGTCTCCTCTCCATGTTCGCTGGGCGATGTCAGCCCCGAACGCCAGCTGTAAGTGTTTCTGTTTATTTTTGTAAGTCTTCACCTTTTTGGGAACAGTTGTCATCATTCTTACGTTCAATACATGTGCTGTGGTGAATCCTGCGTGTAAATCCATTCATCATGACCCTCCGTGCATTCTTACGCAGGGCACGGAGAGGGAGGATGAAATAACGAGGATTTAAGTGCAGGGTTCACCACAGCACATTTAATACAGAAAGACACACAATTCCCAAAAAGGTGAAGACGTACAAAAAACACAAACACACTTACTGATGGCGTTCGGGGGCTGGCATTGCCCAGAGAACGAATGAGAGGAGACGTGTTAACCACAGGTGCGCCCCAGACCCGACATCGCTTCAAGGACGCACGAGAACCACGGCGAACATGGAGTGACTAACATCGTGAGAGTGCTGAAAATACTGGCAGACTAACAGCACAGATGACAATACTATGGACCAGCAGTGCATGACTGGCAAACGGCCGCGAAGTACACGCACTGCTGGTAATGGTGTAAGCATTGTATGGTGTAAGCACCCGGGCAAGGGCCGGGAAACATGATCAGCGGGAGTTTGAATCAGAGGAGGCTTATGACAGTTGTAGCTGAAGCGTGTAATGTGGTCTTTCACGGCCTGCTGTTTATCTAAGCCTGCGACACAACATGAAGGCACAGCCGTAAAATTAAAACAAGAAACCAGAGAAACTGTGAGCTACAAAGCTGCTGTCATTCCAGTCAACAACACCGGCATCCGTTCTGTCGCTTATGTCATGGGGTGCCACCCTCAATTTGGTGGGCGGTGCCACAGTCCAGTCAACGGCTGTGGTTTTTTGACGATAACTAATTTATGCAGGCACGGTTGTAAATATTATATTGATCATCGACAATGACTTTTGGGTTTACACAACATGCTAAAAAATATCAAAAACGTGTCATCAGACCATAACACTTAAACTGGTGCTTGTACCTGGAAGTATAATCAGCCTTAAATGAATAATCTCTGCTACTGACAAATCATAGTCTCCATGCGCAATGTGCATGATGGCAATAATTTTGACAAATACCTGGAGTTGCTGTTGAGAACTTGTGATTTAACCTAATTTAAGTTGTGGCCTTTGCTGTCCTCTGGTGCTCAATCGGTGTAAAGAATACACAGAAAGTCCCTCCCTCCAAGACACACTTGTTAGAAACAAGAACAGGGAAAACCTAACAGTTCCAGACACGGCAGCCAACCCATTGTACATCAGTATAATTTCAACACCAGTTTATATGTTATATCATCATAAATTAAGCCACTAAAAAATATTAGAACGTAACAATCACAAAATGAGTCTACATCATAATAGGCTGTGACAGTTCTGGACATATTTCAGGCAGGATTTTAATGTCCTACAGAACATTTTAAGATATTTTGAAAACATTTAAATCACTAGTATAGAACTTGAGGTGAGTGGATTAAATAAAAATACAGTGGGGAAAATAAGTATTGAACACATCAGCATTTTTCCTCATTAAACATATTTCTGATGGATCCACTGACCTGAGATTTTCACCAGATATCAGTAACAATTCAAGTAATCCATACATACAAAGAAATCAAGGCAACTCTATTAACAAAATAAGTTATATTTAATAAAGTGGAATGACACAGGGGATAAGTATTGAACACACTTGGTGAAATTAATATTTAGTAGAAAAGCCTTTGTTGATAATAACAGCTTCCAGATGCCTCCTGTATGGAGAAAGTAGGCACAGGCATTGCTCGGGAGTGATTTTAGCCCATTCTTCCACACAAACTGTCAAATCTTGAAGATTCCGTAGGTGTCTTCTATGAACTCTGATCTTCAGTTTGCTCCATAGATTTATAATTGGATTCAGGTCAAGTGACTGACTGGGCCAGTCTAGCAGCTTTATTTTCCTTTTTTGGAGCCAGTTGAGAGTTTTCTTGGCTGTGTGTTTGGGATCATTGTCTTACTGAAATCTCCACCCTTGTTTCACCTTCAGCTTCTTGGCAGATGGCAACAGGTTCTTATCAAGGATATCTCTGTACATTTGTCCATTCAGCTTTCCTTCAATTATATGAAGGCTGCCTGTACCATGTGCTGAAAAACACCCCCACACCATGATGGGATGTGCCGTGCCATTTCTCCTCCAAACATGCTGTGTGTTGTGGCATCCAGAAAGTTCAATTTTGGTCTCATCTGACCAGACTATTCTCCCAGTATTTTACTGGCTTGTCCAAATGTTGTACAGCACACTTTAAATGAGCTTCAACATGCTTTTTCTTCAGCAATGGAGTCTTGTCAGGTGAGTGGGCATAGAGCCCATGTTGGTTGAGTGCATTACTTATTATTTTCTTTGAAACGGCAGTACCTGCTAACTCCAGGTCTTTCTTGAGCTCTCCATGAGTGGTCTTTGGCTCTTGGATAACCCTTCTGATAATTCTTTTGACTTCTCTGTCAGAAATGTTGTGAGGAGCTCCTGGTTGTGGCTGGTTTATGGTAACATGATGTTCTTTCCACTTCCGAATAATGACTCCAAGGCAACTGCTGGTACATTCAGCAGTTTAGAAATGCACCTGTAACCAAAGGGATTAACTTAACTGTAACCAATGCCATCATTATGTTTTTCAACAAACATGTTGCAAAGGTCTAAAGAGAGTTCTTTGCGTCTACCCATTATGAGTTCTTTATAGTGGGACAATCTGATAATCACAGACCTTTTTAAAGGCTATCAGTCAGAACTTAACCAGATGAAATTAATTTGCACTGATGGGGGATGGGATGGTTTCCTAAATTCTGATGGATTTCAGCTGGTTTCTTGGCTTTCTATGCCTTTTTGCACCTATTTTTCTTCAATACTTCTCTGTCATTCCACCTTATTAAATATAACTTGTTTTGTGAACACAGTTGCCTTGATTTCTTTGTATATATCAATTTCTTAGGTTGTTACTCATATCTGGTGAAAATCTCAGGTCAATGGCTCCATCAGAAATATGTTTAATGAGAAAAATATTGACGTTTTCAACATTTATTTTCCCCGCTGTACACTTTGTGGAAAATTAGTCTAATTTTGTTGTTTCTCTCAGATACATTTTTGGTGTTGGTAGTTACAGTTAACCTAAAATTGTTGATGCCAAGCTAAATTATTAGAAGTGTTAATCAATGAAATTACCAAACCCCAAAACACCCGTTACTGTTCTGAATTCTGAATTTCATAGAATCCCAGTGTTTTATTGGCCAAAGCTTTAATAGTTTGATGCTGAAAATTTAGAAGGAATATGACAAACAAATGAAAATCATACCATGTATAAATAAATGGAAAAATGGTTTTCTTAAAGGTTTGGTGATTGAGCTGAATAATAATACATTGTGGAGAAAGGAAGCAGGCAAGGCAATGAGCTGAACAGCACAGAAACTTTATTCCTTCTACAACATAATTTACAGCAAAAGAGAATCCCGGGTCTCTATGCATTCCTCTTATCTCTTTATTCCCATGCATCAAGACCCAGAACTTCCGACCATAACACATTGTTATTTGCACAAAGAACTGTGTGGCACATTAACATGACATAACACCGGCCCGCACTCACACCTTTATTCTCCCAGCAGCTCCGGCATTTACTCCTCTCCCCGGGGGTGCATAGTCCTTACTGTCCCATCTGATGCCCCCCAGTGACACCTCCTCTTTCGGTCCCTTGTTCCCTGGGTGGAGAAGTCCAACACCATGCCCCCACAACATAACTTTACCTGAGACTGAAATGATGGCTGCATTCAGGTATCAAGAAACTGCATCCATGTTGTTAATTTATCAAATGGTGTTTCCAAACATTATTTTCAGCAAACAATAATTTATTTCCTTAAGTTGTTGTTGAATTGCATATGAACATATTCATCAAATAAGAACTGGGAGAAATGTATTGTATTTGTATATAATGTAAAGCCACAGTGAGCAAAAGTCAGCCATTTTGAGAAATTTTATATTTTTATATTTTAGTTTTGGTTTAGCTTTTATTCACAAAGTAGAAATCAATTACATTTTGGTAGAAAAAAAACTGGAAAAACTGATGGCTTTTACACACTGAATCGTTGGCTTTTATCTTGCTCTTCAAGTTTGTTCCATAAAACCATTTGAACTCAACCTCCCAGCATGCTCTGGGGCAGTGTCTGTTGGCTTAAGTTAATTAACTGTATTTTGTTTTATTTGTTAAGAGTTTAGAACTGTTTAAAAGGATGTCAAGTTTCCACTTCATTGATGAAAATCTTGCACTATAAGTGCAGTTACATCTCCACCCATGAAAACACAAGGTTAGTTTACTGTTTTTAATTGCAGTCATATTCCACTGAGGCTGGGCGGTGTCTGAAATATGGAGGATACAATGGAAATTCAAATTAGTTTCCTGTTTAAGTTTGAGAAGTTGTAGTCCTAGTAGTAGGCTGGAGCCTATCCCAGCGCCATAGAGTGAGAGGCAGGGTACGCCCTGGACAGATTGCCAGTCCATGGCAGGGCCAACACAAAGAGACAGGCAACCATTCACTCTCACATTCGTGCCTAAGGACAATTTAGAATCCCCAGTTGATGCCAATTAACCTAACATGCATGTCTTTGCCCTGTGGGAGGGAACCCACACAGACACAGGGAAAACATGCAAACTCCACACAGGAGTCATCGATGGTCATGGGGTGGGGGATCAAACCTATGATGGTCAGGGGTGGGATCAAACCCATGACCTTCTTGCTGTGCTGCCACAGTGCTAACCACCGTATTGCCGAGCTGCCCGTTGTTAAAATATACTTAATTATAGTACATGCAAAGTGAGGCAGAGTAGTCAGAAATTGTACTCAAGTAAAAGAAATGTTACCTTATAATACTAATTACTCATGTGCAAGTAAAAGTCACCAAAGAGATTACCTGAGTGACAATAAGAAAGTACTAAAAAAGTTACTTGAGTATTGCCTAATGACTTAAATTGGTTTTTTTTCATAGACTTGTGACTGTTTGACTTATTATTCTACTAATTTTTCATATACATTTTGGTCTGTTTTTACTTCTATCAAGAAGTGTGTGTTCATTACAGTTTGAAATGCCTTGGAGAAAACGAAGGCACATGGTAAGCACTCAGTGCGTCTGTGGTTGTATGTCTGTCCGCTTCAGCTCGCCCAGTCAAAATTAAATGGAACTTAAGGCTTGTATTATTGTATCGCCATATTTTCATTCATTCATTCATGAATGAATAAAGGCTTGTATTATTGTATTGCCATATTTTCATTCATTCATTCATTCATGAATGAATAAAGGCTTGTATTATTGTATCAACATATTTTCATTCATTCATTCATTCATTCATGAATGAACAAGGGCTTGTATTATTGTATCGCCATATTTTCTTGACTTTTAATTTGCCAGAATTCCGAGATAAGGCTTTGTTTTTGAAATAAACACAAATTTAACTCACCTGTACCATCAATGGAGATGGGAAAAAAGGTATTTTAATAACTATGCCGGGCCACTAGAGGTGGCAGTGCGACTTTTTTACAACACACCACAGCATGTTTTTTACGGTATGTGGAGCTGAACTGTTATAAAATGGAGGTTATTGGAAAAAAAAAACATGTATTCAAGCAACTACACCATTTATTCATCACACTGATTGTTTTCACACTGGTTTTGCCATTTAATTTTGCAGAGGAAGGACAAGGTAAAACTCATTAAAAACTTGCTAAAATCTACAAGTCCCAACATTCCTCACCCATAAATGGTCACAGTGAACTGCGCATGCACCCGGAAACTCCCACCAGAGGGAAGTATTGAGCAGTTTGCCAATACTGGGTGAACAAATGTTCGTCTTTTTGCCCATCTGTTTTTTTTCTCTGCCACTAAACAGCAAAAGCTCCTGTTCATCTTGATTGTTATTGTATTCACATACCTCCATCACTTCTGCCATTGAGAATGTCTGCCACCGTGCTCTTCTTTTGTCATTGGACTGCAGCTGTTCAAATCAGTTTGGTGGCTCTTGGCTGCCGCCGACAGTACGGGCATGTGAACAGATTATTTTCACTGCGCATGTGTGTACTCCAAAACTACTGGATGGATGTGGATGAAATTTTTTACCAGAGGTGGTCCTTGGGCTAGAGAAGAACCCATAACATTTTGGTGATGATCCGAGAACACATACCTCTGCCAAGGCTCTGGCACCGAGGCATCAGCACCTTGGTTCATTGGTCTGGTAGCACGATTACACAAAAAGTACTGGAAGGAACTTTTTAATGAAAATTCCATCACAGGTGGCCCTTGAACCAGAGATGTTAGTAGATTTTGTTGCAGATTTGCACCCGAATTTGGGGTCGGTTTTTCAATCAACCTGAAACTACACAGGTACAGACAACTACTGATGCTCTGTCTGTTAACACATTTAATCACCATGTAATCTGTGGATAAACTGCCTTGTGGTCACTGAGTGACCTCTAGTTTCCTCATAGATTTGTTATTTTCTTGTCAAATTGCATTTTTCTTGTAAATTATTTTTATGTACATTTTTTTTTCCTTATACGTTTGGGTTTAGTTTCTCATAAATTTGTGACTTTTTTTAAAAATCGTATAAATATGCATTTTTTTAACTGTACATTTGCAACTTTATTCTCACCAAAATAAAATACAAACTATCCAAATATTTATGCATATTAAATTAAGAAAAAAATCATGCCAACACACCTAATCGGATAATCAAAAGTCTGTATAAAACAACTGAAAACATGAAAGAAATCTAAATAAAACTAGGATTGTCCCAAACACCAGTTTTGAGGCTCCAAATATAGGGAGTGATCCAGCGTGAATATCTGAATATTCTGTACAGCCTTTCCTTTCCATCAGTAGACTACATCAGCATGAATATTTATCAGAAATATGACTTCTTATATTTTTGGATTTTTTTTGCAACTTTTTCTTCGAAATCTCTAGTTTTTTTCTGTAAATGACTTTCCCCCCAAATGTACTACATTTTTGTAATAATGTGCATTTGTTTTCCTTGTATATTTAAAATGTTCCCTAAATTTGCAGCTTTTCTTGTGAATTTAACATTTTCCTCAAAAATTTGCAATATTTGTCACGTTTGAATATTCTCATATTTACAGCTTTATTAATTTAAATTTAACTTTTTTTGTTAACTTGGTAACTATCATCAAGTTGCAGTTTTGTTCTTTGAAAATGTGAGATTTTTCTCCCAAATTTTCCAAGGCTTTATTGGCCAATTTATTTTTGGTAGAATTTTTACTTTGCCTTTATTAAAATCAAGCAGTTGGGGTAAAAAAATAAAAGATAAAAATAAAAAGAATATCTGAATCACAAATTTTGAAATCAAATACTAATGCAATGAACTAATGTGTGGAAAATTGCATATTTAAGTACACCCCTTTTTGAAACATTGAAATATATTTTTGATTTGTATACAGAGATTAATGAATCCCTTCATTGTTTTGCTGTGTGTGTGTGCAGCATATAGGTGATGGGGCGCTGGCTGATCCTGGCTACAAATAAGTAGAAAAAGAATTTGGGGACCATTGGTCCAATGTAATCCAAATTATGCAGCTAAAAGGTATAGTGAATCAAGTTTTTACTGAGCTAGAATAGAAAAACAATGACTTCAACTCTTGCAAAACCATGGAAATCAAATTTAACTCAAAGAGTATGACTAAATGTTCTTCAGTAGTACAAGAACACATTTTTCCCTCAGAAATGTAGACTTTTCAAGTAAAAGTAAGCCATACCTTAAAATAAAATACATGTCATTTGAGTACAATGACTTGAGGTAATTGTATACATCCTTACTACCTACCTCTGATTACCGACACTGATTTTAAGGCCATTACTTTTTATAGTAGGTGTGCCAGCAAGCGCTTGTAGCCTGGATATCAGCTACAGGACAGACAGGCCTCCTTGTTCTTGCGGAGCTTCATCAAATAAAAACCCTACATTTCCATCATGATCTGGTTGTTCAGCACTGCCTACTGCCATCATGGACCATCAGGGTCTGAGCAGAGTCATCAGTTGCCATGACGACGTGCAGCGGGTCCTCCAGTTGTTTGATCTCACATCATCCTGAGGAGTTTGAAAGTGCGTCAATTTAATCACAAGGTGGCGCTGGCTGCTCTGGTTTTCATTGCCACATGAAGGTACAACAGAGAGGTCCTTATGGTAGCATTTATTCACGATATAGGCTATAACTCATTGGCTGTCAACAAATGGTTGGATTGTAAAACTTTACTTGATTTGCCCTACTTGCCCCTGATGTTATTTAACATGTAGTCAAATGGCAAATTTTCTCTTCATTCCTTTAGTTGTGTATGCATAAATTATCCCAGAAAACTGTTACACTGACGGATATTTGAGGGAGAAAAACTTGAAAATGTGGAATTTCCATCAGACTGTAGCCGTGATGTGTCCCCCATTCACCATCAGCTGTTGTTTCATCATTCTTTAAACATCAAGCTTTCCATTCACAAATTAATTAGATTTTATAATAGAGTTTGACTTTCAAAAAAAAAAAAAAAAAAAAAAAAGCTGTGTGCCAGGAATCTCGAGATCTCTGGCACAGGTCTGAACCCCTAAAAAACTAATTATTGCTGCAAAGATAAAAATGTTAAATAAATTAAAAATAGTCAGCAGCTTATGAGATGGAAACAACATATTCATGTAATTTTTTCACAACACGGATTAGTTTTAGTGCATGATGTTTACTTTTACTCGAGTACATGTATGAGCAAAAAACTGTACTTTTGGTCTTTGAATTATGTAGCCAAGTGGACGGCCAGTTAAACCCCAACTGGCGACGTCCAACCGGAGGCTCGAACCCACAACCTCCGGCTCCAGAGTCCAACACTGTGTCCTTAAGAAGGGCGAGCCAAGTAGGGACGCCTTCATTGACTCTGTTACAGCTGTAGTTCACATATTAAAAAGTTGTACATTTAAGAGAAAACTTATTAAAGCAACCATCACGAATTTATGAGGAAAAAAGTACTAATAAATTTACAAGAAAAAATTCATAAATTTGGGGGGGGGGCCCTCTCAAATTGGCCAAAAATGCAGATTTATGAAGGAAAAAATCCCCAATTTATATTAAAAATTAGGTCGTAAATATATCTCAGTTTTTAAAGGAAAAAAGTAACTGGCGACAGTAAAGTCATTATGGCAACCCGGACTCAGTACAAAACTTATCTAATAAATGTTTTCCCACCCCTCTAAAAATGTACATTTCCACGTTAAATAATAATTAAAAAAGAGCCTCGCTACGTTGATTCTCAAGTAAATTTTGGTGGCAACTCGTTGGCTAACTGATATACCGTTACTTTAATGCTACTCTATACGCACCTCTGCAGCAGCCTGCGGCTCGTTAGGAAATCAGCCCACAGCTTAATTGTTGTTTTTATTAATCATCATTACAGGCTCCACAATCCACCTCCTACACACAAAAAAAAAAAAAAAAAAAAAAAAAGAGAAAAACACATTTAAACGGCGGGCGGCCAGGTGATTAAAGAGTTTTACATTCTGTGACTGCGCACCAAAAATGTTAAACGCTGCGCATCGAAAGCGCAACTTAGCCTGAAGGGCGACAGTATCATTGTCTGCTCTGCTGAAATACCCCCCCCCCCCCCCCCCCCCCCCCCGTAAAAGCACTGATCACAAAGCTGTTTACATGAAAGCATCGCTCATGCACTCCGTGATTCCACTTTTTCTTTATGGGTGTTTTTGAGGCAATTTTCCATCACATTTAGCGCTTTTATTGCACCTTAAAAGAACCATTGCCTCATTAGTGGGCGTAAGAAAACGTTTCCCCTTTGATTTCCACGGCATGACTGGCGCACTCTGCGCACTAGTTGTAATAATTACGCTGCTGGGTAAATTTGGCTGCGGATGAAGGCGCGTGCTGGAACGCTCAAACCCCAAAACACGCAGACGCTTCCCCCTCTGTCAGCGCCGAGTGGAGTGAAAAACTCACCGCTGTCCCACGGGCTTCACACGCTGGAGTCACTAGGATGGACCGTGACGGGGCTCCACCGGTGACGAGTCGGGAATTAAAGGCTTGGTGCGAGGTCATCATCATGAGCCGCGCGCACTTTGATTATTAAAATCGTCTGGAATAACATTCAGGTGGCTAGAAAAGAGCGGCGTTACCTTACATCATGTCAGTTATTCAAGTATAAGGCGTTATGGATTTTGGAAAAAAAAAGTTACTTAAATTAATCTTTTGTAACTTGCTGTTACTTTTATATTTCCCAGTGTGGGCTATAAGTAACTGTTGTCCTCTTATCCCCCCCCCCCCTTTCTCTCAAATCTGTTTTCTTTTCCACTTACATTTTGCAACTTTTTTTTTTCTTGTAAATTTATAGGTTCAAATTTGTAAGGTTTTCTCTTTAGTTTTCAGTCTGAGGTCAGTGATCAGGCACGTGCCCAGATATACATGAAGCAGTGCTCTTGCACCACCCCCTGCCCTCTGAAGTGCCCTTCTTTATTAAAAATGTATTACCGATTTCAACTTTCCCCCATTGCCAATCAAACGTGTTTTAATGTCCAATAACTACATTTTGACGCCAAAATAATTCGGCGTGACCAGCGCCTGAGCCCGAATGACCCTCTCCCTCCCTCCCCACACAGCAGCCGTACCCTGCAGTCTCCCGTCCTCAGTCAGGTTAGTGTTGCATTGCCCTGAAGCGCAAGTTATGCACCTGTGTCGACCCAACGCAGCATTGACGTACGTTCCTATGGCGTTGCATGTTGCCGACGTGAAGGAGAGGCGCACATCTGCGACGCAGGCTGTAAAAGCTGCAATTGGTCCACTTTGTCTCCTCCTTCACATTTCCTGGTTCTTGCCCCTGCTTCGCACTGCCTTTTCACGGGTGGCACAACTTCCAAGGCGAGTCTGTTAAAACAACGGTCCAAATTCAAAAGAATATTGAGGAAATACATGCAGAACATTTTGCGGCTCATCATAACTCCAGTAATTATACACAAATTGTCAAACAGCAGCGGTGGTGGTCACACGTGCCGTTTTCGCCGACTTCTCTTTTTCACTGTGCAACGATCGTATTAAAAGTTTCCTTTTCTTCACATTTAGCTCCAACTCCATCACAATCTGCTCTTGTCCGTCGCCACTTCATAAACAAAAACACATGCGAACACAAACCACTACACACATCTGCTGAAACCCGTGTTGGTAACGGAACAAAGCATTTCACCCAACACAAGAAAAAATTGCCGATCCCTGCATCTGCGATGGACATCGGTAATGGCGTCGATGTGATGTGGGTGCATAAATCCAGCTTAAGCCTCAGCATTTTTTGTTACTGTTGTGAAAGTACATGCAGTAGGTGATTTGCTATTTTATCAACAAGGGGGATGCGGCTGGAGATTTATAAATTTAGCATATGGTATAAATGTAATTTTAGTACAAATTTGCAAGAATAAAGATGCAAAAATATGATAAAAAGATGTAAATTTACAAGTAAAAAGTCAAATTTATGATAAAGTTACATTTTTGTGAGAAAACACCTCCCAATGATGTAAAAAAAAAATGCTCACATTTCCAGGAAATTTTTTTTCAGCAATAAAGTCAAAATCCTTTGAGAATTTTCTTAAACAGTTTTGCAAGTTTTTCCTTTCATTTTTTTGTTTTCCCTTCTTCCTCATAAATCTCCAATTTTCTCACCAATTTGTGAGTTTTTTTTTCCTGTAAACTAACATTTTTCTTGGAAAGTTATAACTTTTTTTTTATATACATTTGCATATTTTCTCTGGCCCATGCATTACTTCTGGAATGAGTTTAGTTTTTTCCTATAAATTTGCCAACTTTTGTGACACAAATGTTACCCCCCACACACAAATTTACAATAATATACTCAAATTTAAAACTTTCTCAAGTTTTCATGATTTTCTTGTACATTTGCTGTCCTCTCTGATATACTAAAAGTTGTCCTGAATCCTTGCAGTCATGGCGCTGGAGAAGGTGGCAAGAGATCAGGATGCTTTGGCTCATTTTGCTGACAAAGGGAATGGCTTTTTAAATTTTTTTCCCCAAAATATTTATTTGTTTGAATGGAGGTTTAATGCTTTATTTATTAAAAGAAAGGCCTTTTTTCAGGTGTTTGCAAAGCTTAATTTATTTTGAACAGATATTTATTTTTCAATGGAAGTTGCCAATATTTTGTCTTTGACCATTACATAATTAACAAATTAAGATCATGGTCTCGATGTGAGTTGATAATTTAAAAAAAAAAAAAAATCCATGGGATATGAAATATCTCCATGAGTGTATAGTTATTAAAATAAAATATACCAACTAAGTACAGTAAAATCTGCACTACTGTATGCAACTTTTTTTCTTCAGTATTCTGGAGTGCCTTTTTGTGGGGGGTAAGCCTGTCAACCAAAATGTTAAAAAAGCTAGTTACACATGTACTGTCAAAACTATATCAAAAAACACTAATGAGAAATTAAATACTTCCTGAGATAGAAAGCAGTGATTTCAACTCTGATTTTATCAATTAAAAAAAACTCAAATTCACCAAAATGACTAAAGATCCAATAAGTTATTGCCGTAAAAGAAGCATGTTACAAACATATTTTTTAAATCAGTCAAATTAAAAGTTAACTCAAAGAGTATATGACCAAATGTACTTGAGTAAAAGGATGATTTTTTCTTCACAGATCTACTATAGTAAGAGCAAAAAGTATCCTGCAATAAAGCTAATAGCCTTGTGGAAAAAAGGGACCTGAGATTATGAACTTCAGTAAATGTGCCTTGTTGCTTCCCGCCTCCCTCTAGCCATTGCTGACAAACAGACACCAATGACAACATGGTGGTTAAGGGTTATTTCATGAGTGTTAAATCTTACACTGCATCTGCAAATCAAAACCGAACTTACACTGCCAGCAGTTGTTGTATTTATTAATAGCAATGTGACATCTGTTTTCTCTGGTCGTCTCTGCAGGCACTTGGAAGAGATTGGTGCTGACGGCTGTCTGTGAGGCCCAACTCATGACATCCATGCTACACTGGTGAGATTATTGACGCCATATGGCTCTCAGTGACCGGGATTCCGCCGTGTTGTGCAAAGCTGCAAAAGTCGTGATTCAAAGTCTCACAGACATTAATAAATATCTTTAAGCAAATACCTGTTGAGCCTGAGGATAGAAGAGTTTAATGAGATCAAGTGACTTCACCATAAATGGGAAATAAGAGGCCAGATGCACCAAAAATAAACCAACAGGCCTGTGCTTCCACTTGGTTCATTTGTGCAACTGTGGTTCCAGAAAAGTTGAACAGTGAAGCCAAGTCAGTGTCACTCCGTCTGTGAACAGAAGGTGGTAGTGTGGTATTTTCCTGTCTTAGCATTTTGACTGATTTGAAATGTTTAAGAGACTTGAGTTAAAACAAACAAACTAAACAAGCACCTGAAACATTTTTTATTAAAGACTGAAAGCCACGAGCTGGTCATTTTCTCCTTTTATGTTAAATCTATCACCCATCCAACATTTTTCTTTGTTTCTTCAACTGTATGTCTCATCTATGACAACATTCAATATTTAATAAATTGTGTGATGAGTCCTGCTAGTAGATGTGCAGGAATAGAAATACTTTAATACCTGTTAATCCCCCCAATCAATGTATCTGTTGTCAAATGCTAATTAAGGGTCATTAGAGAAAAGTAGGCCAGTTTTTATCTGACTAAATGTATTGGAATGAATGTTTTTTTAACGGATCCACAAATAATCACGTGTGATATGTGATCGAAAACAAAGTGATTATAAATGACCCCCCCCCCCTTTGTCGTAAAAACCGGATAAAACCATTCCACACACACACAGGCCTATGCGCTTAATCCACACTCTTTCTGCGCCTTCTAATGACCCGTTTTCTTTTCTTCTGGGATCAAGAGGTTTGTCTTCAGGAGTCAAGCAGCCTCCTGTGATCTTGTGGACGATATAAACAAGTGACTTTTGTTTTCTGTTTGACTACAGGCTAGATGGAGGGCTGGGAAGCGGGGGGGGGGGGACAAAAGAATGAAAGAGTCTCCAAGAATGGACCGATCCCCTTTGGCTCCTTTGTGTCAAGTTTCTCTTCTTTTCTCCGAGAGCGTTCATCCGTGTGATTTGAGCCCATTGTCGGGGATTATGTATTAATTTATGCCTCATGGATGAAGCCGAAATGTGTGTGTGTGTGTGTACTATGAACTAAGCAAACACCCCAGAGACCGTCTATAGTCACATGCGTAAATCTGTGCAACTTTTTTTGTTCTCATATAAAGTGTTGCCTGAATAAATCAAGACTATCCGGCCCCTTTGTTTGGAAGCTGGGTTTCTGAGCAGAGGAGGAAGTCACAGCGCGCTGCAGATGAAGTGCTGCCCGTCCCAGTCCCCCGTTGACATTTCAGGAATGATAAAAGTTCCGCCTCGCCTGGAGCTACAGCCTCGCTGGAGCCGGCCTCTGTCTGCGGCAGATTGCCTTTGCTCATTACAACAATTATTTTACTCCACTTTAACCCCTGCTTGAATGGCAGGCAAGCCGAGGGAAGAGCCTTTAAAACTGCTGCGGAGGGGCCTGTAATTTCCGCCCCCATACCCGACCCTTGTTGTGCCACTTAAGTCTAATGAGATGGTACAAACTGAGTAGAACTGAGGTTAAAGATTTGCTCCGTGCGTAAAAGTGCCACATGGATCCTATCCCCCCCCCCCCCCCCCCCCCACCACCACCAACACCCCGCCGTGTCCTCCACAGTGGCCTGTCACCTGGCTCAGTTTACACCCTTAAACACACTTAATGACTCTTCAGTGGATTGTTTACGAGCAGTTTAGCGCAAAAGAAGCAATTTCTCCAATATTTATCGGCGTGTTTTGAAGTCGGCGCAACTGGTTGCACCCCCACCCAATCTCCACCCCCTAAAACTCTTCTGGCGCCAGCAAAATCTAGGTTAGTTGTTTCAAGGCAGCGTGAGACAGCTGGAGCAATACACTGCGCCAAATCACATGTGACGGGTTTGGATTCACAAACCTGGAATTTACGCACGAAACTGCAGAGATAACTGATGGTAAACTGCAGCAATGCTTTAAGGTGGATCACTTGAACAATTGATTGTTTCGATTACATAAAAAAATAGAATAAAATGACACTTATAACGTGTCTCAATAGCCCCCTCGTACAGCCGTTTGCGTAAAAATGCCCATGAGGTGAATGGCTCGGTTAAAAAAAAAAAAAAATAATAATGGGTGAACAACATTCTAAAATATAAAAAACAAAAAAAAATATGTCCAGGTAGAAAATGACATTTAAAGTATTGTCAAAATTGCTGCAACAAGCAGCATGCAAGTGTCAAACAAAATGAACAACTTGATGCAAAAAGGAATAAACAATTTATTGTTAAGTTATGTCACAAATATAGTCATAATATAAATGAGGATATTCTTCAAATATACATTATTTTACAGTACACAAATCCCTTTCGAAGGGAAGCAGACAACAGACAGTGCTGTTATAAAAAAAGACTTGTTCGTATCAAATTCACAAGGAGCATTCATGGACACTGGATTTAGTTACTCACTATGACGCACTGATATGAATGCAAAATATATATATTGGAAAAGTCGAGATTTTCAGGTCTGACATGTGCCCACAGTTTTTGGTGCAGTAGGTGCCTCCAATTCTTCCTTCACATCACAGTGGATGGACGAGCTGCCGTGGACCAGCAGGCTTCCGTCCACACTTGACTGTCCATTGGTGGAGTGTCACAGCGCTACAGACACAACCTGCACCACAACACTGTTCCACCTTAAAGCCATTTAGTTGGTCACCATTTCCTCCTTCTCCAAATTGGTCATCTTTTTATGCTTTTTCATGCGTGTCCGTGGAATTAAAGTTGAACATCAATTGACTGGTAACCTTGGATTATTTTTGCAGTGTGTGAACTTACTGACAGGGTCGAGGCCTTGACCTCCACAGCCGCCACTCTTCGTCAGGTGTCACGTCGCCGGTCCAAACAGCCCCCCCCCCCCCGGAACTTTAGAATGTAGTCTCAAACCCCTCACGTGCCCCTCCATCCTCTGCCCACGTCAAGCAAGGTGGTACATACTGTATCCCACATGGGCTGCGTACAGTCCTACGGGAGACACCGGCAGCGAGTGCCTCTGGAATGGGTGTGAGCCTGCGTAGGACGCGGGGACGTGCGCGCCAAGAGGAAAGGAAATCCCGAAGGCAGGAGGCAGCATGGGCTTAGCTGCCATTTTCAGTTTTTCCAGTTCTGCCTCCTGCAGGCGTTTGGCCTTGGCTCTCCGGTTCTGGAACCAGATTTTGACCTGAGTCTCCGTCAGGTTAAGAGAGCTGGAGAACTCCGCGCGCTCGGCGATGGAGAGGTACTGCTTCTGGCGGAACTTCCTCTCCAGGGCCAGGAGCTGGGACGTGGTGAAGGGGGTCCGCGGCTTTCTGTTTGTCTTGTGTTTTCGGAGGGGACACGCAGGGGGGCTCAGTCTTCCTGTAAGAAGACGGAACCCTTAAATTCAAAATCCCCCAAAAGGCCCCCAAATCAAACACAACCAAATGTATGTAAAACAAACGCAGCACTATGGAGATTCAGATGTGCAAACTCGAGTGTGATTACTTCAAACTGGTGTTCAACTTACTTGGAGGTGTGGGGGAGAACCGTGGACTCTGCATCCACGAAGTCCTCTCTTTGCTGTCAGGACTCTCGGGTTTAATCAGCGCGTCTTCGGGCACGTTCATGATCTCACCCACGGAAAAGGCAGAGCTCACTGGTAAAGCAGGAACAGAAGTATCCAAACTACCGAAAGAGTTCATGCGTGCGCACTTCCCTGGCACCTGGGACGCCCCGGCCACGGAGGGACCGTCCGGGGACGGCACCTCTCTGCTGGGCTTCCTGTCGGCCATCAGAGCCTCCACGCTGAAGGGCAAAATCGCCACTTTGGGCTTCTCGGTGTCCCCCGCGGGACTCAGACTGGTCTGCATTTCCACTCTGCTGGTGAGAACCGAGCGTGGAGAGAGGGCTTCACTTTTCAAACCAGCGACCAGAGCTGACATGGCGACCGATGATGGGGCCATACAGGTCAGACTGGCACCGGTGGAGCGACTGTTTAACTCTCGTGGGAAGATTTTTCTGAGTTGCAACGCCACGCTCTAATAACGCGAACGTATCCTCATGTTTGTGTGGCCAAGTTGCGGCGCAGGGCTGTAATAAGGCGGACGTGGGGAGGGGCGAGCCAATCAGCGATCGGATGGGCCGGACTGTGGGCGGGGCGTGAGGGGTCAGAGTGGGAAAGTTAATAATTGCTACTTTATTTTAACCACCATTTTTAGACAAACATAAACACAATAAAATGTGAAGAAAAACTTTGAAAATTATAGGCTTTAGCCCAAAGTAAAAATGTCATGAATTTATTAGTCATTCATAATTGGGTGCATCCTCGTTTCTTTTTCATACACCGTGACCGTATCAGTCCACGTGACTTTGGTGTCTTTTTATTAAATTATACAACAGTTCCGTCCCTCCTTTATGAGACAAACTTTTCTTTCTCCTTTTTTTTTTTTTTTTTGCAGAACAGTGTTATTGATGGCTGCTGGGTTCTAATCAGATTGAAACGCACGAGCCCTTCGCAGTCATTTAGGGGTAATTATCAGACTTGGGGGAGGGATCAGGGATTTTTTTTCCCCCCCTTTGACTGCAAAAACGATGCGGAGTCGGAGGCGGCATGGAGCCAAGGAGGAATTTAAACTCGGGCTGCACTGATTTACCTGTTGTACACGCCCTACTCTCATTATCTGCAGCCATCAAATAAGTTTTATTGTTATTACTGCAGATAATGACACAAACTTACATCTGCACCGATCATTCTGTGGGTGCGTAAAAGCTGGCGCTGGCAATAAAATAATCTGTGAGTCAATTTAACAGAGCGCTTGTACAGATCGTGCAAAGACACTGAACAGATGAGGGCCTGCACCTTTTTTTTTTTTTTTTTTTTTTTTCTGCAGTTCTCGGGATCGGGTCTGCGTCGCTAATTGACGCGCATAAACAATCTGTCACGATTTGTCAGTCTTCCTAATGGGCAGACAAGTTATGTTGTTTTTAGGCGCCAACAGCGGCCGGATCAAAGCGCTCCACTTTAGGGAGACTATTGAAAAAGTTTCACCCGCACCGTGGGCGCAGCACCGCCTCCTCCTCTATCCGCCCTAGCCCAGGGACACTGAGCCATTCAGGCTGAAAAATTAGTTTTCTCTCTCAGCCGATCGCACGCTATTTCCACCCATTCAAATGAGCGCCACGGTCGTGTAATAATAGCGGCACCTCGAGGAAGGGTCAGCGCCCACGGAAGGCTGATTTGGCTGAAAAGGATTCCTCGGCGCACGAGTGTTTCCCCAGACACACCGGATCCCCGATGAGGCGCGTTGGAAGGACTTGGCGCAGGACGATGCGCCGAGTGGTTCGGTTTAATTTTTCTGTCGTTTGTAGGAAGGGTGTCCCGCTCTTATAGCTCGTGTTTGAAACGGACGTCACAGAAAATTATGAGCGGCTACTGTCAGGAACAGTGATGTTACGCACAGACGACACTTTTAAAACGGTGATTTACTGGAAGTCGCTGACTTAGCTCACCATCATTAAATTAATTCAAAAGATAAATCAGACTGATATTGGCTTTACTCGTGTTTCCTCACATTATAGCGACTGCAGTCCATAAGACCTTATTTCTTATTTCCTCAGCAGCACATCTCTCCGGGTCTGCGTGCAGCTGCAGAGCATGTTTGGAAACACTTAAAGCCTCCAACCTGGAGCCAGTGTCACTGCCTGTCAAGCTTTGATGTCATGCACGCCGCAGTCCCGTGGGCTCCCACTTCCGTCTGAAGTCCCCTCTGCCCCGGGCTCATCCTGCAACCCTCCCTCCACCAGCAGCCCTTATTTCACGCCATTCATTTTACGATCATTTGGCAGATATCTGATTAGAATTTTATTCACTCTGCAATAATGGAGTATTTGCAGATCACAGATAACAATTTCTAATTGTGTGAATTTGCTCTAATAAAAAAAAAAAACACCCAACGGTTAACTCACACTTCATAATGCGACTTTGATTTCTAGTAGAAACTGACGTGCGTTTTACCCCACAGTCCTTGGTTGTGTTTCTGTGATCCAGTGTTCTGCAGAGGGGGGGGGGGGGTTGTTGGTGACAATTAGGATGCCAAACACTGGCCTTTTAAAAAAGAGACTGATATACCGTGGAGAAGACGATTACCGATACGTTTTATTTAAATCTACACCAGCAACAAACGAGGGCCGGACCGAGGTACAAAAGGGCTGTAATGGCTCATCGGGCCTTTATTGAACTTTATAAACTACCTTTGATTCCCAGTCAAGAGGCTGGGACTGCCGACAAAGGCCCATTGTGCCTGGCTTTAAAAGTTGTCTCGGCCCTTTTCATGCCGAGTCTGTCAGTTTAGACTGTAAAGACATAAAAGGGTCCATGTCAAAAAATGCATTTTCAAACAAACTGTCGGTGCAAATAAACAGCCTTCTCCTGCTGATGGCGCGCGATTAATATCAGTCCTTCCTCTTACATCCGTTTTTTTCTTCTTTCAAAAATCATTTGTGAGCAACATTTTTCAGTTCATGCTACACATTCGATGGATAAAAGGGACAACCGGCACTCCAGCCTAAGGTCTCCATAATTATGCATACTGTTTCCAATCAGGCGGATCGGGCCGCTTTGCCGCCACCACAACGATGTCTCACGGTCATTTAGGACCTCAGACGATTGACACTCGCGCACACTTATTTGGCAGGTGTTTGGTGCACGTGTCACTTCTAGATCCAGTTTTATTTAGAACATTCAATTATCATTATTATTACTATTGTTGTTGTTGTTAACTGATAATTTTAGAGAATTAAATCAAGCCGAAAAACTTAAGTTCAAGCAATAGTATATCCATAATCGCTGCATTCATTTCATATTTGTAGAAAATATATTTAGTTGGGAATTTTCATGATTTCATCTCAAGGCTAAGGATGATAACAACGTTTAATTTCGCCCCTTGAAATTGCAGAAAATTCCTCAAACGCAGCCCGTCGTGCACCCACGCACACCTCGCTTTAATCGGCAGGAAAAGCAGAAATGGATCCCAACGCGCTGATAAAGCGGCGGCGTCGGCCGCGGGTTCAGCAGCTGGATCTCGACTCGCAGCAGAATCGGGGAGAGAATGTACACATATGACGACTGAAATAACTGCCAAAGGTAAGCAGATGTTCCTCTGTCTGAACTTTATTGCCCGTTTATCTGCCCACACCTCTGCGCACTGACAGGCGGCAGGAATGCGTCCCCACCCACCGCCGTGCGTTTAATAGAAGAAAAAGAAGGGGGGAAAAAAAAAGGTTGCCTGGGTGAAGACGGAGTTGACTCTTCAAAGAAAACAAAATTATCCACTATCTGTGCAAATATGAGTCATGGAAAGCATTGATATCCCGCTGCAGGATTGTCCCATGAGACGACTGTCATATATCGGCCAATATTGGTTAAATCCCTCCTCCCACTCTGCTTTTTTTCCGGGGGTGGGGGGGTATTGGATCACCGCCTTTTAGACATATTAGTGGTTGTAAAACGTGTTCCTTTGCCTAAAAACCACAGCACACAACTCGCTAAACACGCATCACCCACTGATAAAATATTAACGCGCTAATGAAAAAGCGCAGTGGGTTATATTGAGAGGAACCGCGGGCCAAACTGACGCAAGACAAAAACGGTGCAGAGTAAACGTCCAAACTGGGCTGTTTGTAAAGGAAATAAACCAGACCACATGTGGGTAGCTATACTTTAATAAATCTGTGGGTCATTATGAGGAAGAGCTGGCAGGTTTGTTTTTTTATTTTATTTTATTTGTGAGCTAAATTAGTATATGAGGAGCTGGTATAAATATGGTATAAATCACTTTTTAAAATTTAATTTGCTCATATTGGCCTACACTGGCCTCAAATTATACATAGACAATTTATTATTATTATTATTATTATTAGGCCTTGTAGTAGTGGTGGTAGTGGTTGCGGTGTATTATTGTGAATATTTTAAGGCCTCCTATTAAGTGTTGCTGTACTGTGTCAGATGTAAATGTGCAAATGTAAAAATACAAATAGGCAGGCGACAGCAGAAAATGTAATGTTGGATGTCGGGTGTGTTTTGCCGGATTTAAATGAAATATAAAAATGTGACGTTGTGTCTCCGCCGGTACACGCTCACCCGCGCCACAGCGCGCACACACGCACGCGCAGCCGCTCACGCAGACGCGCAGATAGTATCGCGCCGTGACCTCTGCCTGACTTCAAAATCAAACTAATCCCCCCCACCCCCCCGTGCGCGCGGCCCTATCAGTCGCCGTGGCCGCGCTTTCATTGCTCTGTAAAACTTAGATAAAAATGCGGCTTTTTAAATTTACAACATTTCATCGTTCAGTCAAAGACATCTCAATTACCCGAGGTGCTGGGGGGAAATTGAATTATCGCCCCCTTTATTTTTTTCACGCCATTAAACAGGAGGCTTACTTAAAAAAAAAAAATCGTTTGCAAATCACTGGTCCGGCTAATATGATATCTAATGGATTGATTAACTAATGGCAAATCGGGGGATTTATTTTGATAAGTCCATCACTTGGCCTTTTCAAACGCCGAGAATCTTGTTGATTGGAAACTAAATAGAGTCTTAAACGAAATGCTTAATAAGCGCATAACAAGCTGCGGTTCAAGCAACAAATCATTCCTATAATCGGAAATTAAGAGGCGGGCTCGGTGATGAAGTATAATGAGAATCTAAATACTGTCAGCCATACTGGCCAGCCTCAAAAGTGATTACAGGAAGAATGAAAACACCAGAGATACGGACTCAACTTCAGCCATAATAATTTACATTTTTATTAGTTATCTATTCTTATATAAAATATGTCATTATTATTATTATTATTATTATTGTTCATTGAGATAATACTCTTGTCATATTTTAAACATTTAAAGCCATTTTCTGGTAATTAGCAAGTCATCACAAAATAATGACCAAAAAAGGCTTCCAAACAGATAAATCCTCATGGGACACCATCAGTATGTCTTCAGTTTTTCACATTTCCTCAAAATAATTTTCCATTTTCCTCAAGATAAGCAAGAAATAGTAGCTATATTTGTTTTGGAAATTAATTCAGTGGGAATTGACATCAGATACAAGTCGGCTTTACAATGCACACAGTGCTGTGTGGTTTAGCCATTTCTAAAATATCACAGCAGAATCTCTGCTCTGCCCTCTCCATGACACCATGTACATAAACCGTTCTGCAGCAGAACCTCAAGCCCCATCATTTTGGATTGTTCTCTTTAGCTTTATAGATCTGGCCAAAGAAAAGCAACGTTAAACTAATAAAAGGAGGGATTGGGGTGGAATCGAGGGGCTCGTCTGGGAAGGTGCGCTGTAGATGGTGAGCCACTTCTCTGTCCCTCAGAGCACAGTGGAGCAGACTTGGCTCCATCCTAATCTCACAAGTCTCAACAGTCTGAAACTCAAGTTTATCCAGAGGGAGTTGAGCCTCCTGTGGCCCCCCATTGTCCACCCACCCTTGCCTTCTGCTTGCCTCCACCCAGAGGAGCGCACTGCCAGTGACCCCTCAATGCCTCTGGCTGCCTAATCCTTTAAATGTGGGCAAAGCCTGAAATGATGAGGAGTTGGGCTCTTTTGATTCAGGTGATGTCTTTTGCCTCCGCGTTTTCCTGTGGCCAGCGGGATCAAACTAAAGGCCTAGCAGATCCTAGTGGTTGTAATGGGCACCCCCATGTTGAGAAGATGGAATTCAGGAGGAAGTGACACATTCAGCTATGAAGGACACTATTGTGAGAATCAGGGGAAAGTGACATATTTAGGGCGTGCTCTGATCACTTAGTGGACTAGATTGTGTATTGGGGTGGGAATCAACCAGAAGCACCACATTATGATACTTGCAGTGTAATACAATATTATCACGATCTTGTTATATAGCGAGTGTTGCAACATCATATATTGTGATTTCCCATGATCTCGGTCTTGTTTAACTCCTGGCTAGATCTCATGAGTAACTCCTCTGCTACTCTGACCTAACCAGACTGTGAGCATTTAGCACCATCTAATGGACTGAAAAGTCAATTGTTTTCTATTACTCTGGTACCCCAAAAACTTAATATGTATTTGCAATATTTATTAATACTTTTATTTAAGTATCACAATACTTTTTTTTTCTCAGAATTGATACAGTATTGTGGACACAAAGTACTGTATTACTATACTACACGGTATCAATTTTTTTGCCCCACACCTAGTAGTCAGCCATGTTAAGTAAAATTGTAAACTGTAAGGAGGGAGAGCTTTTCAGTTCAAATGGAACTGAGAACTGAGCAGGGAAGAAGTGAACAACCTTTCATCATGTTCCTGGTAGTTGCCAAAAAGATTAACCATAAGGTCGTATATACTTGATGTGCTGGCCCTCGCGAAAAGCCATGCATTCCAAAAATGGCATCATCAATGGTGTCGTGTGTGGTGCTTTTGTGTTGTTTCTGCTGGTCGTGCACCTCCTGATTTTACTAATTCACAGCAATTCAGTGTTTTTCCTTTCATAAATTACAATAATAAATGCTGAAATCTAAAACCCCCCCCCCCCAAAAAACAGAATTTTTTTTAATGAAGATGGAATATATGCATCGTGAATTGTTTTGCATTTAAATCGTTAGTCAGTCCCTCCAGGATTTCGTGGGATGTTTTTAATTTATTCTGTTGCTCTGTATTGTCTATTGAAGTCTGTGTTTTTCTGAAAAAAAAAATTGAATATTCTCTCAGTGCCTAACTCCTACCTGTTTGTCTATCTGCTGCACATCTTGACACACACCTGTCTCATCAGACACTTATCTTTCCCTTACCAGGAGGAGGGGCTTTCCTTGGGTGTTTCCCAAGGGTGCATGCTGGTCCGTGTCCTGACCGGGGATTCAAAGCATCAAAGCTCATTGACAAGATGTAGTAATGATTTTACCTCTAAAGATGTATAAAATGTTCAAATACTGGCTGTAGTGTTATATTTGCTCATTTATTTATGGTTTTATGGTGTTTCTCCTTACATGCGTTCCCACGTCGGGGTGCTTATGGGCAGGCAGGCTTTTTTCAACACAAACCCAGCACTTCGTACATGCAGTCAGGATGGAAATGTGGGGAGATGTAGGAAGGGACGGTGTGGAAAAACTCGCGGGTGAGTGTATTTTTAAATTACACATTGTTTTTGCTGATGTGTTCCGTTAATACTCACTATAAACATGGAAGTGAGCGTGGTGCAGCAATGCATTTGATTGGTTAAACTGAGTGTTTGAGTGTCACTCAGGGACAAATCTGATTGGCGAAATTGGCAGAAGTTGACGAGGATTGGCCAAAATTGTGGGAAAGTTGCGATGATTGGACAAAGTTACGCAATAGATGCGATGGCGGCTTGATCTCACATGAATTGGTACAATCACAACATCGTGAAATCCTGGAGGGACTGGTTAATGCCTGCATCATAATCGAATCTGAAGACCACTGAAGAGTCATACCATTAGAAAAGGGTCAGCACTCATGTGGACAGAACAGGACTGGACTCAAAATTAATAAACAAAATTGATATTTGATTGAAATAACAATAATAAAAATGAGTTGATGAATTGTTTTATTGATCGTGGTTTTTTAACAGTTTACTTTGCAAGCTGTAACAAGCTAAACTGGAATATTGCATGTTTACTGACAATAGAAAAATTATTTCAATAAAGTATTTTTTTTAAGAAGTTAATGTCTTTTTGCAAGATAATTCAATAAGCGTTCGCAATGTTCATTACAGGCAGAGTGAAACATTTCAAACCATTCTTGGGTGGCAGTGGCTCAGGAGGTAGAGTGTGTTGTTCAACAACCAGAGCACTGGTGGTTTGAATCCCACTCTCCCCAGCCATCCTGCCGTTATGTCCCTGGGCAAGACACTTTACCCACTTTGCCTCCAGTGTCCATGACACTGGGTATAAATGTGCATAAATGGTCGGAGAGGCTGTTGGTGTGGATTGGCAGCCACATTTCCGTCAGTCTGCCCAAGGGCAGCTGTGGCTACAGTAGTAACTTACAACTACCATTGTCTGTGGAGTGAATGAATAATGGATTTTCATTGTAAAGCACTTTGAGTTTCTTGAAAGACACTACATAAGTAGTTGAAGTAGTTTGCACTTTGAAATATTCTGACAGTATCAATGACCAATATTCAATGATACTATGGACTCAATAGTGAATGTTGGCTAAATATGTTCTCTAATGGGCGAAATTGCTTCAGTTTTGAGTGATGAAATTCAAGAACAAAAAATCAATGGACTGGAATGAAATTGACATGACAATAGTGAAAAAAGTAATTGAAGGAATTGTTAAACCACTCACCCACATCTGTAACCTGTCATTTCAAACTGGTAAATTTCCAAACAAAATGAAAATAGCAAAAGTAATGCCACTATACAAAACAGGAGACAGTCATTATTTCACAAATTACAGGCCAGTCTCTTTACTCTCACAATTCTCCAAAATACTTGAAAAAATCTTCACTAAGAGACTGGATGATTTCACTGAAAAACTCAACCTCCTTACAGACAGCCAGTATGGTTTCAGAGCAGATAAATCTACATCTTTGGCACTGATTGAACTTATAGAAAAAATTACTAGTTGTATAGATAAAAAAAAGTTTGCTGTAGGAGTATTTATAGATTTAAAGAAAGCTTTTGACACCATTGACCACAGAATTCTACTGAGGAAACTGGAAAGGTATGGGATAAGAGGGGTCGGACTGAGTTGGGTGGAAAGTTATTTAAGTAACAGACAACAATTTGTACAAATTGGTGAGCACAAATCACCCTTCATGGACATCACTTGTGGTGTGCCCCAGGGGTCAGTTTTGGGACCCAAACTCTTTATCTTGTATATAAATGACATATGCCAAGTATCAAAAATTCTGAAATTTATTTTGTTTGCGGATGACACAAATATCCTTTGCACTGGTGAGAATTTGCAGCAGGTTTTAGAGGTGGTCACAACTGAAATGAAAAGGTTAACACAGTGGTTCAACAAAAATAAATTATCTCTAAATCTGAAAAAAAACCCCACAAAGATTATGCTGTTTGGAAATTATAAAATAAATTATGAAATAATGGTAATGATAGATGATACCAGAATAGAAACAGTACAGGAAAATAAGTTTCTGGGGGTGACGCTAGACAATAAAATCTGCTGGAAACCTCACATCAGTCACATCCGGGCCAAGTTGGCAAAATGTATAGGGATACTGGGGAAGACAAGACACATCTTGGACTATAAATCATTGTTCTTACTGTACAATTCACTGTTTCTACCTTATCTTAACTACTGTGTAGAAGTCTGGGGAAACACCTACAAGACCAACCTACAGTCAATATGCACATTACAAAAAAGAGTTATAAGGATAATAAATAATGTAGGATGTAGAGACCATACCAATTTGTTGTTTTTAAAGTCACATGTCATAAAGTTCATGGATTTAGTTAAATTTAAGACAGCACAAGTCATGTACAGGGCAATTAATAATCAACTCCCAATTAATATACAAAAAATATTCAAAAAAAGAGACAATGATTATAATTTGAGAGGAGACTTAAACTGTGTATATCTGTGTTGGTTGGGGCTGGTTTTGATGTGTGGACTGTATGTATGTTGGGATGGATGGGTGCTAATGTTGATATGTACAAAATATAGTTAATTGTTTACTTGGGGTCTTAAATGTGGTAATTTGTATATATTTCACATGGGTTGTATTTATGGAAAAGAGGATTTGGAATTAATAAGTGTTCACTTCTTCCTTCTCCCTTTCGAACACTGTATACTGTTACTTTATTGCACTTGTCATTTGTTTTGTTTTTGTTTTACTTTTTTGTTCGAAATAAAGTATGTATCTGTATCTATCTAGATCAGGGGTCAGCAACCTTTACCACTCAAAGAGCCATTTGGACCCGTTTCCCACAGAAAAGAAAACACTGGGAGCCACAAAAACCCTTTTGACACTTAAAATGAAATAACACTGCATATAACTTTTTTTCCCTTTATGCTATGTATGTATAAACAAACTATAATGTGTTGCATTTATGAAATCAGGGAACTCCTGCAGAGAAAACAAAATTACATTTCTGCATGCAACAAAAACATTTTGAACTCCGAAAAAAAAAGACATTGGGTTGAAGGTTGACACTGGGTTGAAAGGAGAGTGCTATTTCTAGCACTGATGACTCCTGATCCTTCGATAAAAATCTCATAATTCCGCTGAAAACAATACCGAAAGCTCAGAATTCCAACACGAACCAGCGATGTGATTTGGGGTTGGGGAAATTATCAGAAAATTCAGCAGGGGGTCTGGGGGACATAGCCCCGGTGGGGTGGGGGGGCAAGGGGGGCAAAGCCCCCCGAAGCTCCTGGGTTTTTATAATTTTTAAGTACCAGAACTGTGCTTAAATGACATAAAACAAACAGCTGAATGCCACTTATTAATGTATAATATTGACTTATGTTCCAAGAAGATAGCATTCCTAAAATATTCCAACAAGCATTATCCATCATATGCTTTAACACTTGATCAAATCAAAATCAGTTAATTTTATCTGTTCCATAATAGAAATAAAATTCCAACATACCATTACTTTTTATAATTTCAGCATTCATTTCAGATCACCACTTTCAATCTCCATTGAGATTTGAGCTGTTCATTTTGCACAATCACTGATGTAGCCAAGTCTTAGAAATATTCAAAAGTTATGAGTCAATGTCCACTGTGCACTGTCAATTTCAAACTGTTTGGAATCATAAAAGGGGATGGTTAACTTTTATTACCGTTTCCTCCCTCGCGCAGACCAGCTCAAACAGCCGTTGTACGCCACCAGTAACAGAGAGTTAATGACTCTTCACCTGGCCATACCGATTACCGGAAGTGGCCATACGCCACTTCCAGTCCTGCCTGAAAGGGTGCAGCTTCACTGCGTTCGTGGACCACAAGCCGCTAACGTACTTTATCTTCCTGGAAGATAAAATAAAGCGGAATTCGGCGAATTAGCAGAAAATCACATCCCTGAGAACACGCCGCCACGAATCTTTGAAAAAGCATACAACGAGCCATTTGATTGGTCCAATCGTTTGCAACTATCCAATCGCAGGGCTGTCAAGCTACTGCAATACAGCAGTAGCTTGAACACAACACATCCGGGTTATCGCGGGAGACGACTTCCGGGGAAGCGCCGAGCGCTTATGTAATCGTGTTGATTTTCGCTGACGGTGATTAAACTTTAACACATTTTTTTTTTAGATTTTACAAGATCACCATAATCTTCAAATTTAGAATTACATTTTAAAAACTAATGAACTAAAATAAAATACATTTTAATTAAATACTCATTATTTATTTTCCAAAGCCACAGGGAGCCGCAGCAGAGGGATGAAAGAGCTGCATGCGGCTCCGGAGCCGCGGGTTGCCGACCCCTGATCTAGATAGATAGATAGAAGCAACAGTAGAGTGGTTGTGGTGAATCAGGGGATAGCACTGTTGCCTCACAGGCCAGTCCTTGGTTTGAGCCTATTTAGGACCCTTCTGTGTAGGGGTGAGGGAAAAAAATGGACACATTGTAGTATTGCGATACTTTGTGGTGGTGATACTGTATCAATTCAGAGACACAGTTATAAAAACCATTTGACTTTTCAGTCCATTAGATGGTCCTAGGGGTGGGGCCAAAGACTGATACAGCGTAGTATTGCAATATTTGACACTCGCAATGATGCACAGATTCCGAAACACACATACCAATATTCTGCGGGTATATTGGTGTTGTGGAGTGTGTAATTGACGAGGCATGTTTTGTCTCAAGGCAGTTTATTACACGTCTCCAACATGAGCAAAGTAGAAAGAGAGCATCTCAGAAAAAACTCGTCCCTTATATACCCAGGTCTCTCCACAGCTCACAAGTCACATTGCATTCACATCAAAGGTAACTTTGCATTTTCTCTTAAATCCCCTAGCATCCCCCTCACAGTCTTTAGCACACAAAGGATCCTCCAGGCAGTCTCTTGCATATAAAAAATTACACTTTCACAGCTTCCTGTTATCTCCGAGGAAACTCTGCCCTTGGTTCTTATCTAAGATGTGAGGCATTATGCAAGGCATTAAGTAGGTCACATGCGTGGCTACAGTGTGAAAATTGGGTTAATGGCTCGATAAGTCTTATACCTTGTTCCCTCTTTACATTGTAATTTCATAATTATGTCCCTATGATCATGAAGGATATGATTATTCTCCATTGTCTCAGATAAGTATGAACTCCTTTATATAGTGGTGTGAAAAAGTGTTTGCCCCCTTCCTGATTTCTCATTTTTTTGTATGTCACAATTAAATGTTTCAGATCCATCCATCTATCCATCCATCTTCTACTGGTTTTCCGGAGGTCTAGGTCGCGGAGGCAGCAACTCAAGCAGAGAAGCCCAGACTTCCCTCTCCCCAGCCACCTGCTCCAGCTCTTCACAGAGGATACCAAGGCGTTCCCAGACCAATTTGGAGACTTAGTCTCTCCAGCGAGTCCTGGGTCTGCCCTTGGGTCTCCTCCCAGTGGGATGTGCCCGAAACACCTCAAGTGGGAGGCGTCCAGGAAGCATCCTGATCAGATGCCATACTACCTCAACTGGCTTCTTTCAATGTGGAGGAGCAGCGGTTCTACTCTGAGCCTCTCCCGGATGACCGAGCTCCTCACCCTATCTCTAAGGGTGAGTTCAGCAATCCTATGAAGACAGCTCATTTCAGCCACTTGTATCCGCATTCTCATTCTTTCGGTCATTACCCAAAGCTTGTGACGATAGGTGAGGGTAGGAACGTAGATTTCAGATCATCAAACAAATTTAAATATTAGCCCCTTGCACTCCAGTCAATTTCCCTAAAAACGCCAAAAAATAACATGCCCAAAGTAACTCGAAAGCTGTTCTTCAACCCTTTGCAGCATCTTCATGGGGTTGGTCTCATTTAAAAGAAAACACTTTGAATTTTTTGGCAAAATAGTCATAATCTCTCTAAGTGCTCCGGCCACTGAGGTACAGTCATCTAAACATAGTGAATTTGAAGAAAATAAATTTCGCCTGGGTATTTTTTTGGATACAAATGCTTGCAAATAACACACAGCTTCAGATCCGGGCTGGAAAATGCAACAGAAATGTAGAACCAAGTGTTATCCAGCTGAGGTCCAAATTTGGTAACAATACCACAAAAAATGAAAATATTACACAGCTTTTTCCTCAGGTAGTTCCCAGGCGTTTTTGAACTGTGCCAAATTGTGCCAAATGGCACAGTTTGGAAAAATGTCTGTAACTTTTGAATGATTCAATATAGAAGCTTCATCTTGGGCTCTAATGAAAGGTGACACTCAGGGCTGTATGTGTGTGTGTGTGTGGGGGGGGGGTTGTCCCCCCCCCTCGCTACAGAGGACGGACATCGCCCGTTGCGCCGCGGTCCGTCATGTAGCGATGACGCACAGCTGTAATTTACCATTCGGTCAAAAGTCATTTTGATTACAATTTTCAGGGATAAAGAATAATTTAGCTTAGAACACTTACCTCTTCACAGCAGCAGCGTAGCTGGCGAACTTCTTCCTCATTGTCAGACGAACGCGACGCTGGTCTTGCGACCCGGTCAAAACCTAATTCCATTATTGCGGTTTTGCGCTTCCATGATTGCGGTTTTGGCGAACGATTTTTCAAAACAAATAACAGTAGTAATTAAAAAAAGACTGGCGAACGCGTGTGTGTCACTCAGCCTTCGTTGTCGGCCTCCGTCAGTCAATGATGACCATGGAAAAGAATCCTAAACGTCTATTCTGCTGGAATAAAAAAAAAAAAGCACCGCCTGTGGCTGAACAGGCCGATGCACGAATGGCAGTCCCTGTCACACAGGTCGCACTTGTGGGTGGTCTCCGTGCTGTTGGGTCTGTGGCAGGTTCTTCCTGCGGGTCCTTTTTTCATCTGCTGCAGCAGTCTGTCTTCACTCAGCCTTACACAAAACAGCTTGCGAACTTCTGTGCTTCAATTGGCTCGCTGCATTCACAGCGTTGGTAGGCGGGTCCTTCTTGCTAGGTTTTCAGTCGTTGGTTCTTCAAGGTTTCAGAAACCCAATTCAAGGCTCTTATTAGTCGAATGAGAGGTCAATCAGATGAACTAATCTGTTCGCGGCTGTGTCTGTAGTGGAAGAACGGAAATGCAGCTTTTTTTTTTTAGTGCGCGCTTGGACGCAGCGCCCTCGTGCGTCCTAGAGTGCACGAGAGCGCCCTCGTGCGCTCTAGGACGCAGAGACGTGCCCGTCCGCGGTACACAGGAGTGCAACAGGTTAGACAAAGATAACACAAGTGAACACAAAATGGAGTTTTTAAATGAAGGTGTTTATTATTTGCGCATTCATCATGAGAGTGGTGAGGGGGGCCACTAAGCTGAAGAAGGAGTCCTATCGAGCTTGGTTGGCTTGTGGGACTCCTGAAGCAGCTGAGGTGTACCGGCAGGCCAAGCGGAGTGCAGGTTGGATGGTTGCTGAAGCAAAAACTTGGATGTGGGAGGAGTTCGGTGAGGCCATGGAACAAGACTTTCGGTTGGCCTCGAAGAGATTCTGGCAAACTGTCTGATGGCTCAGGAGGGGGAAGCAGCTCCCTGTCCACAATGTGTATGGTGCGGATGGGGCACTGCTGACTTCGACTGGGGATATCGTCGGACGGTGGAAGGAATACTTTGAGGATCTCCTCAATCCCAATGACACACCTTCCACAGAGGAAGCAGAGCTTGTGGACGAGGGGGACGACTCACCCATCACAGGGGCTGAGGTTGCCAAGGTGGTTAAAAAGGTCCTTGGTGGCCGTGCCCCAGGGGTGGATGAGATTTGCCCTGAGTACCTCAAGGCCCTGGATGTTGTAGGGCTGTCATGGTTGACACGCCTCTGCAACATTGCGTGGAGATCGGGGACAGTGCCTATGGCATGGCAAACTGGGTGGTGGTTCCTTTCTTCAAGAAAGGGTACCGGAGGATGTGCTCCAACTTTAGAGGGTTCACACTCCTCAGCCTCCCTGGGAAGGTCTATGCTAAGGTACTGCAGGGGAGAGTCTGGCCGTTGGTTGAACCTTGGATTCAGGAGGAGCAATGTGGTTTTTGTGCTGGTCGTGGCACATCGGACGAACTCTTTGAGAATCCTCAAGGGTTCATGGGAGTTTGCCCAACCAGGTTACGTGTGTTTTGAGGACTTGGAGAAGGCATTCAACCGCATCCCTCATGTTTTTTGTGGGTGGTGCTTCGGGAGTATGGGGTATAGGGCTTGTTGTTGTGAACTATCCGGTCTTTATACGACCGTTGTGAGAGTTTGGTTCATATTGCTAATACTCGGTCGGACTCATTCCCAGTGAAAGTTGGACTCCGCCAGCGCTGCCCTTTGTCACCGATCCTGTTCACAATTTTTATGGACAGGATTTCTAGGCACAGCCAGGGAACGGAGGGTGTCATGCTTGGTGACCACAGGATCTCATCTCTGTTTTTTGCAGATGATGCTGTCCTGTTGGCTTCATCCAGCAATGACCTACAGGTCTTACTGGGACGGTTTGCTGCTGAGTGTGAAGCAGCTGGGATGAAAATCAGCACCTCCAAGTCTGAGTTAATGACCCTCAGCTGGAAAAAGGTGGATTGTCCTCTCCAGGTTGAGAACAAGCTCCTGCCCCAAGTGGAGGAGTTTAAGTATCTTGGGGTCTTATTCACGAGTGAGGGGAGAATGGAGCGAGAGATTGAGAGACGGATCGGGGTAGCATCTGCAGTGATGCGGATGTTGTACCGGTCTGTTGTGGTGAAGAGGGAGCTAAGCTCTAAGGCAAAGCTGTTGATTTACCAGCCAATCTACGTTCCTATCCTCACCTATCGTCACGAGCTGTGGGTAATGACCGAAAGAATGAGATCGCGGATACAGGTGGCTGAAATGAGCTTTCTTTGCAGGATTGTTGGACTCACCCTTAGAGATAGGGTGAGGAACTCAGTTATCCGGGAGAGGCCCAGAGTAGAACCGCTGCTCCTCCACATTGAAAGGAGCCAGTTGAGGTGGTTTGGGCATCTGATCAGGATGCCTCCTGGACGCCTCCCACTTGAAGTGTTTCGGGGACGTCCCACTGGGAGGAGACCCTGGGGCAGACCCAGGATTCACTGGAGAGACGATGTCTCCCAATTGGTCTGGAAATGCCTTGGTATCCTCTCTGAAAAGCTGGAGTAGGTGGCTGGGGAGAGGGAAGTCTGGGCTTCTCTGCTTGAACTGCTGCCTCTGCGACCCCAACCTCTGGAAAAGAGGTAGAAGATGGATGGATGGATGGATGGTGTTTATTATTGAGGGTAAAAAAAATCCAAACCTACATGGCCCTGGGTGAAAAAGTCATTGCTGCCCCCCCCCCCCAAAAAAACAAAACAAAACATAAATTAACTAGAAAAGCACTCGGAGAGCGCAGACCTCCGCCAAGCGGCACAGTTCCCCCCATACAGTGTTTGTGTGTATGTTTTCAGATTCCCTGAGCATGAAAAGATATGACTAGCAATTGGATTCACAATGATTATTTGTTTATTTGACATGGACAGTGCAATAAACAGACAATTAATGAATGACAATCAATGTGATAGTGATAGGATTAGTGGTTCAGTAGTGTAAAACGGGGCTATAAGGGACGGCGGGTTGATAAGGGACACTTTTCTGGGAAATGTTTTAAATGTAATTCTGCTTTTTTTATTTTGAGCAGGATGCTGAGTTGTGTTGTTATTGTGAAATATCCATGAATCCTTCATCAAATCTAGGCGGAAGCAAAATTAAAAAAGCAGAATTACATTTAGAAAAGTGTCCCATATTACCCCGCCGTCCCTTATAGCCCCGTTTTACGGTAGTAAAAGCATTGCCTCCTTGGCGGAGGTAATAAGCTGAAGTGTTGGTGTGTCCATCTCCTCCACTGACGGATGCAGATTGGTTAGACAGGTTGCCGTGGGTTTTATATTATATTGTGGTTCAACAGAATTATTTAAAAAAAACAAACTCATGAAATTAGAAATTAGAAATTATTGGGGTTGTGCTCCGCGGCAAAACAGAATTTCGAATTTTCCCCGGCAGAGAGGTCGTTTTTACGCAGCGCCTATAGCTGGGCGGGGAATTTGTGGCAAATAATCGGGCGGCGGACAGGTGGCCGTGTCAGGTTTTGCAGCGTGGCGCAAAAACACGCACGCTGGCGGGCCCAGGGCAGCAGTGTTTTCCGCGTGCTTTTGTGCCTAAAACGTTGAACAACGCGGAGTTTGTGTTGGTCAGACACGACGACCAGCGCAATGTGCGCAGCGCCTATGGCTGGCGGGCCCAGGCCACCAGTGTTTTCCGCATGCTTTTGTGGGTAAAACGTTGAAGAAGGCGGAGTTTGTGTTGGTCAGACACGACGCCCAGCGCCATCCATTGCGCCTGCGCACATGTTGAAAATGGCCATATGTCACAGTGTGGAAAAATGCTTTAAAAAATTCCTGTATGCAGACGGTGATGCGGATCATCCCCAAAATTTAATCAGTTCTTCCTTGTACCATTTCCAACAACGCCTGAAAGTTTCATGGAAATCCGTCCAAGACTTTTTGAGTTATCTTGCTAACCAACAGACAAACAGACAGACAGACAGACAAACACACAAACCCTGGCAAAAACATAACCTCCTCCTGGCCTTTTCGGCCTGGCGGAGGTAATTATGGTTTATCACATCTTTGGAAAGCTGAGTTGAATTTCTCGAGCCACACCCAGGCCTGTTTACTGCCACACCTGTTCTCAATCAAGAAATCACTTAAATAGGACCTGCATGACAAAGTCAAGTAGATCAAAAGATTCTCAAAAGCTAGACATCATGCTGCGGTCCAAAGAAATTCAGGAATAAATGAAAAACAAAGTAATTGAGATCTATCAGTCTGGAAAAGGTTATAAAGCCATTTCTAAAGTTTTGGGACTCCAGCAAACCACAGTGAGAGCCATTATCCACAAATGGTGAAAACATGGAACAGTGGTGAACCTTCTCAGGAGTGGCTGGCCGACCAAAATTACCCCAAGAGCACAGCGACGACTCATCCAAGAGGTCACAAAAGACCCCACAACAACATCCAAAGAACTGCAGGCCTCACTTGCCTCAGTTAAGGTCAGTGTTCATGACTCCACCATAACAAAGAGACTGGGCAAAAATGGCCTGTATGGCAGAGTTTCAAGACAAAAAACATCCATCCATCCATCCATCCATCCATCTTCTTCTGCTTAATCCTTTTCGGGTTGCAGGGGGGCTGGAGCCTATCCCAGCATCTTCGGGCGAGAGGCAGGGTACACCTTGGACAGATCGCCAATCCATCAGGGGGCCACCACAGAGAGACAGACTAACATTCACTCTCACAGTCATACCTAAGGACAATTTAGAATCCCCAGTTGATGCAAATTACTGCTGAGCAAAAAGGACATAAAGACTTGTCTCAGTTTTGCCAGAAAACGTCTTGATGATTCCCAAGACTTTTGAGAAAATACTCTCTGGACTGATGAGACAAAAGTTGAACTTTTTGGAAGGTGTGTGTCCCATTACAGCCGGTGTAAAAGTAACAGAGCATTTCAGAAAAGGAACATCATACCAACAGTAAAATATGGTGGTGGTAGTGTGATGGTCTGGGGTTGTTTTGCTGCTTCAGGACCTGGAAGACTTGCTGTGATAAATGGAACCATGAATTCTGCTGTCTACCAAAAAATCCTGAAGGCCATCTGTTTGTGACCTCAAGCTGAAGCACACTTGGGTTCTGCAACAGGACAATGATCCAAAACACACCAGCAAGTCCACCTCTGATTGGCTTAACCTTTAAGCTGTGTAATTTTTTTGTGCCCCGAGTGGCAGAGCGTGGCGCTGCACCTGTCAACTCATAATAACGTGCCAAACTCTCCCCAGCTGTACTGAGGATTTGTACTGATCATGCCAGTTCACAAGGTGGCAGGCACACGTTGGAGGACTCATGGATGACACCAAAGAGGAAGAAATCCTTCTTCTTCATCGTCTTTGAGATTACAACGCAAAATGGATGGCAGCCATCGTTGTGGACATACGCGATCGCAGATGGACGAGCAGATTTGGAGGATTTGGTCCCGAATTTGCCAACTATGATTCTAAAAGAGATTATTTAGATTATGAAGGTAGATGTTTACATGTTTTTATAACACAGGGAGCATGAAGCTTGTTGATTTCACCTGCTGGCGCCCGGAGTGCATGTGACTGTAGAGCAATTGCCAGTTGCATGCCGTCATATAAGATAAATTGCTGCGGAATACAAGCGAAATTAAGGTGCAATAATCAATAACAGTTTCTGGATATAGGAGAGAAAGCTAAAATGACTGGGAGAGGACAAAATTACGACCAGAATGCCACAAAAGGACTCCGTCTTGCCAGCGGTAAGTGACAAATGTCTTTGTTTGTTTGTATGCAAATTAGATGTGTAAATTTACTCCTATCTGAAACTTTGGATCAAATTCTACATCTTTCTAATTGACAGTAAGCCATTATCTCTTACCACTTTCAAGTTATAGCCTTGGAAAGTTCTGACATCTGATCTGAATATTTTCTTGAACAAAATCTTTACCACTGTTGACCACTAGGGGTTATGTCACAGTTTGGCGACATACACAGTTAAGAGGCTAAGAAAAACAAAATGAAGACTTTGGAGTGGCCTAGTCAAAGTCCTGACCTGAATCCGATTGAGATGCTGTGGCATGACCTTAAAAAGGCAGTTCATGCTTGAAAACCCTCCAATGTGGCTGAATTACAACAATTCTGCAAATATGAGTGGGTCAAAATTCCTCCACAGTTCTGTGAAAGACTCATTTCCAGTTATTGCAAACGCTTGATTGCAGTTGTTGCAGCTGTTGGGGGGCCCAACCTGTTATTACGTTGAGGGGGCAATGACTTTTTCACACAGGGCCATGTAGGTTTGGATTTTTTCCCCTTAATAATAAACAGCTTCATTTAAAAACTGCATTTTGTGTTTACTTGTGTTATCTTTGTCTAATATTTAAATTTGTTTGATGATCTGAAACATCTAAGAGTCATTGCTCCCTCAGGGCCATCATCAACCACAGCTGCATGCACACCTGCTGCCAATCGCCAGCGGGCTTTAAAGCCAGGCCTGCCCAAGACTCGGCACGAAGCCGTCTGTCAATCTCCATAGACACGTCTCGCGTCAACAGCCACGTCCTGGCTCATCGTCTGAATCCCAGACCTTCTCCTCTCTTCACCTCACCTTTGTCACTCGTCTTCCCCTGTGCACAGGTGGATCGTCCCCGGCGGTGGATTCCTCTCTTCCCGGCGGCGGTCCAGCCTCCATCACCACTACAGGGCTTCATGCTCCTTTCCTCGTACTGAGTCAGGCGCTGTCTCCCTGGCTGCAGCCCTCAAGGCCAACCTGAGCTCTACCACGACCACCTGCAAAGTAAGCTCCCATTACTATTACGCTCTTTGCCCGAGGATTGAGCTAACATCGCTGTTTTGTCGTTATAGGGTTGCCAGGCTGAACGGCATCCTGCTCTTCCCCAGCACGAGTCCTGCACTGCACACAACATACACTGTACATACACACACTCACACACAGACAGTGTTAGCAATAAAAGGATAATTGTACTTCACTCGAGTCTGTGTTTTGTCCCCTGGGTCTATAATTATGTCGCTAAGCGTGACAAACATACAAAAAAATGAGAAATCAGGAAGGAGGCAAACACTTTTTCACACCACTGTGTCTATCTATCTGTCTATCTATCTATCTATCTATCTATCTATCTATCTATCTATCTATCTATCTAGTTTTTTAGTGTGTACTATATATAGTACACACTAAGAAATCAAAGTACAGAAATGGACCTAAAAAGATACAAATGCTTGTCACTCCAGCAATACTCCAAAAGGTACGAGAACTGTACCTTGAACATAACTGAAGCCTCTGTGGCAACTATGGACCTTTGTTTGGATTTAAAGGTACATTTTTGCTGCTGTTTGCTCTCTACAGTGGGGAAAATAAATGTTGAACATGTCAACATTTTTCTCTTTTAACCATATCACCAGATGTCAGTAACAACCCAAGTAATCCATACATACAAAGAAATCAATGCAGCCGTGTTAACCAAGTTATTTATAACCATATAAATATAACCAAGTTATATTTAATAAAGTGGAATGACACAAGGGATAAGTACTGAAGACCTTTGGTGAAATTAATTTAATATTTAGTAGAAAAGCCTTTGTTGGTAATAACAGCTTCCAGAGGCCTGTATGGAGAACCTAAGCACAAGCATTGCTCAGGAGTCATTTTAGCCCATTCTTCCACGCAAACTATCTTTGTCATGGGCAGCGAGAGCATGCCCCTCCCGTCTTGTCTCACCTTTGTGAATTCATCACTCCATCTGAGGCAGAAGACGCACCTGTACCCGCTAATCAGCCAGCGTAGAAGCACAGAAGGCCCTCTCCGCGCATTCTACGTTGGCTCGTCTGGGTATACTGCCTGATAAGACAAGCAGGTTTGATATATCGCTAGTTTAGACACGCTGTCTAATCTCGCCTTCTTCTCCTTCTCAGGTTGCTGCCATCGTGCGGGTGTGTTTCCAGGGCTGCGCGCGCTCTCCTGCCACATTTTCACAAATCCCTCGGCTTTCAACCTTCACCCGGTCAGGCACCATCAGCTCATTTCCCCGCCCTACTGAGTTTGTCTATTCCCCGCTGGAGTCCTGCCGGTCCTTCCTCAGAACCCCAGGTAAGTGGCAATTTGGCTCGCCCATTTCCCCTTGCTCCATTCCTCCTCTAACTGCTCTCGTCTTCTCTCTTCAGGTGATTCCTCTAGCGAGTTGCTGTTTCTGTAGCAGAGTGGTCTTTTTCTATTTAATAAATTGTCAAACATGCCCCCTTGTGTGGTCCCTTCCTGTACTGTTGCATCGTGCACTTAAGCTGTCAATTTATAACTATGACAGCCTTCAAATCTTGAAGGTTCAGTGGGTATCTTCTATGAACTGATCTTCAGTTTGTTCCATAGATTTTCAATTGGATTCAGGTCAGGTGACTGAGTGGACCATTCTAGCAGCTTTATTTTCCTTCTCTGGAGCCAGTTGTGAATTTCCTTGGCTGTGTGTTTGGGATCACTGTCTTACTGAAATGTCCACCCTTGTTTCGTCTTCAGCATCTTGGCAGATAGCAACAGGTTCTTATCAAGGGTGTCTCTGTACATTTGTCCATTCATCTTTCCTTCAATTATATGAAATCTACCATGTGCTGAAAAACGTCCCCACACCATGATGCTCCCACCTCCAAACTTCACTGTTGGCATGATGTTTTTAAGCTGATGTACAGTGCCATTTCTTCTCCAACCATGCTGTGTGTTGTGGCATCCAAAAAGTTCAATTTTGGTCTCATCTGACCAGACTATATTCTCCCAGTATTTTACTGGCTTGCTCAAATGTTGTGCAGCAAACTTTAAACAAGCTTGAACATGCTTTTTCTTTAGGAATGGAGTCTTGCAAGGTGAGCGTACATAGACCCCATGTTGGTTGAGTGCATTACTTATTGTTTTCTTTGAAACAGCAGTACCTGCTAACTCCAGGTCTTTCTGGAACGCTGGTCTTTGGCTCTTGGATAACTCTTCTGATAATTCTTTTGACTCTGTCAGAAATGTTGCGAGGAGCTCCTGGTCGTGGCTGGTTTATGGTAAAATGATGTTTTTTCCACTTCCGAATGATGGCTCCAACAATGCGCACAGGAATATTCAGCAGTTTAGAAATGCGCCTGTAACTAATGCCATTATGTTTTGCAACAATGAGGTTGCAAAGGTCTAGAGAGAGCTCTTTGCTTTAACCCATGATGAGTTCTTTGTGGTAGACAATCTGACATTCGTAGACCTTTTTAAAGGCTATCAGGCAAGACTTAACCACCTGAAATTAATTTGTATTGATGGGGGATGGGATGGCTTCTTATTTTCTGATGGATTTCAGCTGGTTTCTTGGCTTTCTATGCCTTTTCGCACCTTTTTCTTCATGTGTTCAATACTTATTCCCTGTGTCATTCTACTTTATTAAATATAACGCGTTTTGTCAACACAGTGGCCTTAATTTCTTTGTATGTATGGATTACTTGGGTTGTTACTGATATCTGGTGAAAATCTCAGGTCAATGGCTCCATCAGAAATATGTTTAATGAGAAAAATGTTGACATGCTCAATACATATTTTCCCAGCTGTATGTCATCTGGACCAACTGCCTTTCCATTCTTCATCTTCTTCAAAGCTGCTCTCACTTCCACTTTCCTAATCCTTGGGACTTCCTTGTTCACCATCTTTCCTTCATCCATTTTCCTCTCTCTCTCATTTTCTTCATTCATCAGCTCCTCAAAGTACTCCTTCCACCTTCTCAACACATTCTTGTCACTTGCTAGTACATTACCATTTCTGTCCTTAATCATCCTAACCTGCTGCACATCCTTTCCAGCTCGATCTCTCTGTCTAGCCAATCGATACAAGTCCTTTTCTCTTCCTTAGTGTCCAGCCTCACATACGACTCGCTATATGCCTTTTCCTTTTCCTTTGCCACCTCTCTCTTTGCCATGCGCCTGGCTTCCAAATACTCCTTCTTTCTTCATCTCCCTGACTATCCCACTTTTTCTTTGCTAACCTCTTCCTTTGAATACTTTCCTGTACCTCCTCATTCCACGACCAAGTCTCCTTGTCTTCTTTCCAGAGGATACACCACATACCTTTCTACCATTTTCTCTCAATATTTTTGCTGTACTTTCCCAGTCATCTGGTAATTCTTCCCTACTACCGAGAGCCTGTATCAACTCCTTCCTGAACTCTGTGTAACCTTTTTCCTCAGTGGGGGTGTAACTTCCCCCACTTAATTTTTGGCTCTGCCGTCACTCTCTTCCTCTTCTTACTTTCTAAAATCATTCTAGACTACCATCCAATACTGTCTAGATACATACTCCCCTGCCACCACCTTGCAGTCTCCTATCTCTTTCAGATTTCTCCTTCTGAGACATCTATGATGTAGTCCACTTGTGTGCACCTTCCTCAGCTCTTGTAAGTTACCCTCTGTTCCTCTCTCTTCTTGAATATGTATTCACCACAGCCATTTCCATCCTTTTAGCAAAATCCACAATCATCTGTCCTTCCACATTCTCTCTTTAAAACCATACCTACCCAGCACCTCCTCATCACCTCTGTTCCCTTCACCTACATGTCCATTAAAGTCTGCTCCAATCACCCCCTCTCCGCCCTGGGAAAACTCTCTACCACTTCATTCAATTTACTCCAGAATTCCTCTGTCTTCTACCTGGCATCCAACTTGTGGGGCACATGCACCGACAACGTTCAACATCACACCTTGACTTCGAGCTTCAAGCTCATGATCCTGCCTGACTCCCTCTTAACCCCTGAACACTCTTCACATAGGGCTGGGAGATATGGCTTTTATCATGTATTGCAATACATTTAGGGGCAGATTTACTAAGGCAGTGCAAATTAGTGAGTGCGCAATTTAGACAGAGCACCTAAGGAAGTGGTCAATTTTTGCCAGTGATCTTCTAACAACATGGAAAATTATGAACACAGACACAGACACTTCATTTCAATAATGCCCACCCATCCACCAAGAGCACTGCAAAATTGTGTACAGGCACAGCTGATGAGGAAGCGGGTCATCAGCCAGTTCGGAGGAGCATAATATATGAAGCTTTTTTTTTTTTTTTTTAAAGTTCTTGTTTAAGTGAAAACCCCACTAAAATAGTTTATTTTTGTTCATCGATCCATCCATCCATCCATCTTCTATCACTTTTCTGGAGGTTCGGGTCGCAGAGGCAGCAGTTCAAGCAGAGAACCCCAGAATTCCCTCTCCCCAGCCACCTGCTCCAGCTCTTCAGAGAGGATACCAAGGCATTCCCAGACCAGCTGGGAGACATAGTCTCCCCACCGAGTCCTGGGTCTGCCCCGGGGTCTCCTCCCAGTGGGACGTGCCTGAAACACCTCTAGTGGGAGGCATCCAGGAGGCATCCTGATCAGATGCCCATACCACCTCAACTGGCTCCTTTCAATGTGGAGGAGCAGCAGTTCTACTCTGAGCCTCTCCTGGATAACTGAGCTCCTCACCCTGTCTCTAAGGGTGAGTCCAGCAATCCTACGGAAAAAGCTCATTTCAGCCGCTTGTATCCACGATCTCATTCTTTCGGTCATTACCCAAAGCTCGTGACCATAGGTGAGAGTAGGAACGTAGATTGACTGGTAAATCTGTGCTGCGTGGGTTTACTCTGGGGGCTCCGGTTTCCTCCCACAATCCAAGGACATGCATGTTAGGTTAATTGGTTGTTCTAAAATTGTCCCTAGATATCTGTCTCCTATAGGCCCTTAGAGTAGAGGGTTAGTACTAGTGAAGCGCTTTGAGTGGTCTTTGAGACTAGGAAAACGCTATATAAGTACAGGTCCTTATCCTTATCCCTTATCCTTAAATCGACAGCTTTGCCTTAGAGCTTAGCTCCCTCTTCACCACAACAGACCGGTACAACGTCCGCATCACTGCAGATGCTGCTCCGATCTGTCTGTCAGTCTCTCACTCCATTCTCCCCTCACTCGTGAATAAGACCCCAAGATACTTAAACTCCTCCACTTGGGGCAGGAGCTTGTCCCCAACTTGGAGAGGACAATCCACCTTTTTCCAGCTGAGGACCATGGACTCGGACTTGGAGGTACTGATTCTCATCCCAGCCAATTCACACTCAGTGGCAAACCGTCCCAGCAAGAACTGTAGGTCATTGCTGGATGAAGCCAGCAGGACAACATCATCTGCAAACAACACAGATGAGATCCTGTGGTCACCAAGCATGACACTCTCCGTTCCCTGGCTGCGCCTAGAAATCCTGTCCATAAAAATTATGAACAGGATCGGTGACAAAGGGCAGCGCTGGCGGAGTCCAACTCTCACTGGGAATGAGTCCGATGGAGTGTTGGCAATACGAACCAAACTCTCACAACAGTCGTACAGAGACAGAACAGCTTGTAACAACAAGCCCGATACACCATACTCCCGAAGCACCCCCCACAAAAAACCACGAGGGATGCAGTCGAATGCCTTCTCCAAGTCCACAAAACACATGTAAACTGGTTGGGCAAACTCCCACGAAGCCTCGAGGATTCTTGAGAGGGTAAAGAGCTGGTCCGATGTGCCACGGCCAGGACGAAAACCACATTGCTCCTCCTGAATCCAAGGTTCGACCAACGGCCGGACTCTTCTCTCCAGTACCTTGGCATAGACCTTCCCAGGGAGGCTGAGGAGTGTGATCCCTCTAAAGTTGGAGCACACCCTCTGTTTCCCTTTTTTGAAAAGAAGAACCACCACCCCGGTTTGCCATGTCAAAGGCACTGCCCCCGACCTCCACGCAATGTTGCAGAGGCGTGTCAACCATGACAGCCCTACAACATCCAGGGCCTTGAGGTACCCAGGGTGAATCTCATCCACCCCTGGGGCCCGGCCACCAAAGAGATTTTTAACTACCTTGGTGACCTTAGCCCCTGTGATAGGCGAGTCGTCCCCCTCGTCTACAAGCCCTGCTTCCTCTGTGGAAGGCGTATCAGTGGGATTGAGGAGATCATCAAAGTATTCCTTCCACCGCCCAACGATATCCCCAGTCGAAGTCAACAGTGCCCCATCCGCACCATACACAGTGTGGACAGGGAGCTGCTTCCCCCTCCTGAGCCGCCGGACAGTTTGCCAGAATCTCTTTGAGGCCAACTGAAAGTCTTGTTCCATGGCCTCACCGAACTCCTCCCATACCCGAGTTTTGGCTTCAGCAACCACCCGAGCTGCACTCCGCTTGGCCTGCCGGTACACCTCAGTTGCTTTGGGAGTCCCACAAGCCAACCGAGCTTGATAGGACTCCTTCTTCAGCTTAATGGCCCCCCTCACCACTGGTGTCCACCACTTAGTTCGGGGGTTGCCACCACGAGATGCCCTGATGACCTTGCGGCTGCAGCTCTGGGCCGCTGCTTCAACAATGGAAGTGGAGAGCATGGCCCATTCAGACCCCATGTCTCCAGACTCCCTCGGAATGTGGTTGAAGTTCTTCCGGAGGTGGGAGTTGAAGACCTCCCAGACAGGAGCCTCAGCCAGATGTTCCCAGCACACTCTCACTATACATTTGGGTCTACTGGGTCTGAATGGCATCCTCCCCTGCCATCGGATCCAACTCACCACCAGGTGGTGATCAGTTGACAGCTCTGCACCTCTCTTTACCCGAGTGTCCAAGACATATGGTCACAGGTCTGATGACATGATAACAAAATCGATCATCAATCTGCGACCTAGGGTGTCCTGGTGCCAGGTGCACATATGGACACCCTTATGCTTGAACATGGTGTTCGTTATGGACAAACTGTGGTTAGCACAGAAGTCCAATAACTGAACACCACTTGGGTTCAGATCAGGCAGGCCGTTCCTCCCAATCACCCCCTTTCAGGTTTCACTGTCGTTGCCCACGTGCGCATTGAAGTCCCCCAGCAGGACAATAGAGTCTCCCAAGAGGAGCACCCTCCAGCACCCCAGTCAGAGACTCCAAAAAGAATGGGTGCTCTGAAACATCATTTGGTGCATAGGCACAAATGATGGTCAGGACCTGTTTCCCAACCCGAAGGCGCAGGAAAACAACCCTTTTGTCCACGGAGGAAAACTCCAATATAGAGGCAGCAAGGTGGGGGGATACAAGAATACCCACCCCTGCTCGTTGCCTCTCGCCTGGGGAAACTCCAGAGTAGGCCAAGCTCCAGCCCCTCTCCAGGGGACTGGTTCCGGAACTGGAGCTGTGCGTTGAGGTGAGGCCGACTATATCTAGCCGGTATCGCTCAACCTCATGCACCAGCTCAGGCTCCTTCCCCACCAGAGAGGTGACATTCCACCTCCCAAAAGCCAGTTTAGGAAGCTTGGGATCAGTCCGCCAAGGTATCCGCCTTTGACCGCCACCTGATCCACATAGCACTGGACCCCCATGACCACCCATATTTTTGTTCATTATATTTCAAAATTTAGATTTTCATTTAACATGGCAGACTTTTTTGTTTAATATGTAAAAATGAAGCATTTGTATCTAATTTAAAAAAGGACTACTCATGAATAAATTATTTGACCAACGTGTTTATTTTATTAACGCTAGAACTAGGGCTGTGCGATATGGCAAAAAATTCATATCACGATATAGGTCATCTTATATCACGATAACGATATATATCACGTAATACATTTTCTGTAAATTCTACAGTTTAGATAATCATATAAAAAGGACATTTCTTTTTTTTTTAACATGTACCGTTTTCCCTCATAATTTTGCAGTGTTATAAAATAGTTTTGTAATGTGCACTTGAGACTTGATTCTCATAAATTTCAGGTTTTTCTTCTAAATCATGTATGAATAAAAAGTAAACATCAATAAGTTAAATTTTTCCTGAGCCAGAGGAGAATAGGAAATAATTAAAAAAAAAAACATAAAAAAATGTCTGAAAATGAGGAAAATTACCGATGGTTGTCACCTACAGATATAAATTAGGTGTTAGTTTAAATCAACGAAAATTTAAGTGTAGACCTGCAGCCTAAAAATTGCCATTCTGGTCTGATTTAACCCATTTACTTCTTTGTAAAAAAATTTCAGATTGGTCATGATCTGAAAATCAAAGACAGAAAAGGTAATTAATAAAATACATGTGATGACTTTAACTTTATTCATTATCACTACTTGACTAATTAAAATGATCAGAAATCAAATAAATTGCATTAAGAGCCAACTTGCTCCTCCAACCAGTTTTAATTTATTTATTATTTATTTTGCTTGCATGTGCTACCATCATGCACTTTTGCAGCTTTAACATCCCTCAGCATTTGCTGCTCCGTGAGATACGGGGGTAGTCGTTTTTGGTTTGCCAAATAGTGAACACTAGCAACTGTTTACAAACCTTTACAACAAAACAGTTTGTGACCTTAAAAACTGGCGGTGAACTGTTATGCAACCATTTACAAACCCTGACGAAACTCAAAAAGTGCAACATTCATGAACATTCCTCAGCATACACCACTCCGTGAGATTACTAGTTTGATTTTTGCAGACATTTGTCATAAAAGTTGCTGAATCCAAAAACTGCATTCGTCAGCATTTGCCACTCTTTGAAATACTACCCTCAGTTTAGTTAAGTTTATTGATTTATCTGTCAGGGAACATGTACAGAAAAAAACATTAAACATAGGGTAAAGATGTTTTGTACCAGATTATAGCATTCTCACTAATTTCCATCTGTAGTCCCTGAGGCAGGCAGGAAGATATTAAAAGAAAAACAACACATATAGAAAACAATTCAGGTCAGGTTTCAGAATCTGTTGTCCCCGAAACAAGCAGGGAATAAGTTTGAAAGGTAAAAAGATAAGAGAAACAGCACACATGAAAACAATTTAAGAGTACAATTTCAAATCCCATTTAAGGGAGAGAGTCAGTGCTGGCAGGCTTGATTACTTAAAATCCATTTTTTAGTCTCTGTGGAAAAGTCTCTGTAATTTGTTCTGGTCTTCAAAGCAGTGGGGAGCTTGTTCCATTCTGTTATAGCTTTGTATGAGAAGGCTGATTGACCAAAAGTGGTTTTACGTAGGGGGATGCAACAATGCCACCTAGAGGAAGTCCTAGTTTTTCTGGTATTTTGTTCAGAAGTTAAGTACAGGTGCAATCTGTGGAAAGTAGACTTACACACTAGCCCTAACCTTAACCACCTAAAATGTGCATTTAAGGACTAAAGGAAGTTACTCATGAAACCAGAAATGAGTTACAAACCAGGAAGAGAAAGCGAGCACAGACGCCATTGACAAAAATTCATTTCAGTTCAATTCAACTTTGTTTATATAGCGCCATTTCACAACAACAGTTATCTCATAGCACAAAAGACAAAACAGGAACACAAACTTATGACTCCAGCTTGGAGTGTTATTTTTTGTCCCATCCATTATCCCTCACTCAGACCCTTACGAGGATTCAAGGTATTTGAAACAGGGAACCACAGTGAAATGCAGTGAAGTCACAGTTTTCAACACAGTACATCAGTTTAAGGTTGAAAACACGTGACACAGTTTTACATATTAATTGGAGAACTTGAAAAATACTCCAAACAGATTTTGTGGCATGACTTGTGCGTTCTGGTGTCTGGAGTGTGTTTTAAAACAAAGCTGTTCTCCTTTCAGACAGAATCTGTTATCAAGTTGTCCACGTCCTCAGGAAAAGATGCACTCGCTTCCACAGTGGCTGAACAGTGAACTCAGTCAGTCAGGCAGCAGCCGTTGGACCCATGCACCTCCCTCCACAGACCCACCCATGGGAGACATATTTAATTTAATTAAGACCTGTCAGCTTCATTGATTTTGGCACTTTCAATTATGGCCCAGTCGTTTATGGGCTTCATGGGCTGTGGATCTACTGATCTGTGATGAGAGGGCCCTATCAGCGCGGGACCACATGGACGAGAAGCCTCTTTGTCTTCCTTATGGCCCTATGCTGTCTGTGGGAGACACTGACACATGGCTGCTGCCTCAGTCCCACTCCCCTCCTGCTACCCATAATTAATCCCTCATTAGACAGGTCTTTATTGTTTAATTTGTGCCGCTTCTAATCAAATTGGGCAGATTAATTGCTACAGAATTTAGAAACGGGGGTGAAAAATAACCATTTTTAATTGCCTTCAGGTTTTACGACGCCCTAAGCATCTTTTAGTGAGCCGTCACTGTACACATGCAGTATCTCACACCCTAAAGTATTTTCTCATCAACAGTTTTTGAGTGATGAAGCATTAGTAGGGCGCTCCTTTTAGAGAGGACAGCTACTTAGCTGAAGCTCATTAAAATGTTTCCCTGAGATATATTTTCCCTTGCAGACCTAATTGCAAAAGTCAACCTTACAAATTCTTGTGTTTATTTATGGCCTTGGCCTTCTGCTTGTGTTCTGTTTGTATTGGTCAGCACTGTGTGTGTGTGAGAGAGAGAGAGAGAGAAAGTGGGTAAATGCGGATATGAGACAAGCAAATGCATCTGTGAGGACTGTAAATTTTAAATCTTTGTTTCCTGTGTAGAAGTATGAGATCATTATCATTGCCTCTGGACTGTGGAGTCTAAACATAATTTTTTTATACGAGTGGTTTTAGGTGCGACAATAAAACTGTAACAAGTTATTTGCTTGACACATTTTTACAACATATATTTAAGCGGTTTGTAAAGCCACCAGTAGCTGCTGACACTTAATAAAGGAATACTTTTGCTCGCTCTGCACAGCCACCTTGTAAATGCACTTCTAAGCTAGGTGTAAGTGAAAACAGAAATGAAAATTACAGTCACATTGCACAGGCTAAGGTTCACTGAACAGAGCCTTGGTTTAACATGCTTAAAAACAGAAACTGTTAAAACAGGTCTTCAATCCACTGCTCCGGAGCTACAGGTAGTTCTTTTGCCTGTGTCTCCCTGCAGCTTTAACAAAAAACTCAGAACAACCCTTCAAAAGTTATACTGTACATTTATCAGACTAGTCTGAGAAATACATTTTCAGCTTATTAAAAAAAAAAAATCCCCAAGATGGCAAATTTACAGTATGAGAAAAAAAGTCACCAATACATGGGAAAAATTATTGCAAATTTAAAAAGATAAAATATACTTTGCAACGCTATATAGATGTTTTTGGCCAAAAAGATACTCAAATGGCTCTTTTCATATAGCAGGTCACCAACATAGACATTACAAAATCAATTATTTAGTGCTGAGTATAGTAACACATTAATGCAATTAATTACAGTAGTTCAATTAACAGATTTTTTAAAACAATGCAAATTAATGCCCCCATGGCACTTCCTGTTATAGCAGAACTTGAAACGTGGAACACTTGTTTCACCTTGACCAGGGATGGACAACTTTGTTAGTAGTGAGGGCCAAAAATGTTTTTCCTCACTTCCTGAGGGCCAGATTTACATGTAAACCTCCGGGAGGGGGGGTTCTTCAGTCTCAAGTTTCACAATTAAAACTGAAAATGCAAATGAAAATAAAAGCTACTCAGTGTTTTATAATATTAGAATTATAATTACTGATAAAATTATATCATGACCTAATTTTTAAAACTCTCCATCAAAATGATGAGCAAAGAGAAATTCTGGATGGTAATTAACAAAAAAGCCAAGAAGAAAATGAAATATGATGATGAAGAAAAATGTTTTAAAAATATTAGAAGAATATGATCAAAGTAAAAACTAGTTTTACTGATAAATATGCTACATTTCTGGTTTAAATTAGCCTTTTTTTTTTTGCAAATCTGTGTTTTATTTTGGTATGAGATGTGCAAGCTTCTTCTGATAAATTTGCATAATTTTATTTAAAAATTTATAACTTTTTAGTTGTAGTCAGGTTTTTTCTTAATTAGTGTTTTTCTGTCTTAAATTTGCTGTTTCTTATATAAATTTGAGTTTCAGTTTGGAACTTTTACTATAAATACTCCTCAGTGAGGAGCTGTAGCATTTATTGTTGTGTAATTAAAAGCAGCCTACTCTACATTATTGCTGTTCACAGCCTAATGCGTCTCAACATGCAACACATGCATACCTTGAAGAACTCCAGGGCACACTACTTTCTCTATCTGTGTCTCCCTCACTCTTGCTCGACCACTCATGGAGTGGCACCTAGGTTTCGATTAGCGCTCCCTCTGCTGGCGGACCCTATAACTGCATTTAAAAATGCAGTTCCGAATAAGTTCAAACCAGATATAAATAAATAATTGATTTTTGGAAATGGACTGGTGGGCTGCAGTAGATGACGTTGGGGTGTCAGTTGCCCATCCCTGACCTAGACACTCTTTGGCACGGCACACAATAGAGTCTGTGCACAAACTCTTCATTTTATTTAATTCTGGGTGCTCAAATCAGTTTGCTGGAGTATCCTGTGTGGACATTTGGACCGTAGATTAATTATACATTGAAACGAACAACCACGAGAATGAATCTTTTCTACTTGCCATGCAGTAAGTGGAAGTTAGTGTGATGCTAGTCACAGAACACCAGATGTTTGCTTTCTTCTGTTGGCAAATGTTTACTTTTTGAACATTGAACTTTTTGTGGGTGTGGATAAAATGCTACAGATAAAGTGGCGTCACTCTATTCATTCCAGTAGATCATTTTTTTCATCAACAGCAGATCATGGAGCGCATAATAGTTCCTCTAAATTAGCCCGTAAGTTAGGTTAGCAACAAGCTCCAATATCAACATGGAGTTACAGTTGAATGGATCGCTTCTGCGGTAAGATGTTTAAAGTTTATGATTTTATAATATCAGCACATCAAGAGTCACAAGCAGTCTAATAGGTTTTTTTGAATATTTCCCACTGGATTAGTAAATTTAGGCAACATTATAGATAAAATATTATGCTAAGATACTGTGTACAGTTAGTAACACTACATCTGTGTTGCCAACTCTCACTCTTTGGGAGTGAGTCTCACGCTTTTACAGGTGCATCTCAATAAATTAGAATGTCATCGAAAAGTTAATTAAATTCAGTAATTCAATTCAGAAAATGAAACTCCTATATTGTATAGATTCATTACACACAGAGTGATATATTTCAGGTGTTTATTTCTTTTAATTTTGATGGTTATGGCTTACAGCTCAAGAAAACCCCAAATTCAGTTTCTCCAAAAATTAGAATATTACATAAAATTAATTTACAAAAAATGGATTTTTAATAGAAATGTTGGCCAACGAAAACTATGTCCATATACACACTCAGTACTTGGTCGGGGCTCCTTTTGCATGAATTACTGCATCAGTGTGGTGTGGCATGAAGGTGATCAGCCTGTGGTACTGCTGAGGTGTTAAAAAGGCCCAGGTTGCTTTGATAGCAGCCTTCAGCTCATCTGCATTGTTGGGTCTGGTGTCTTTCATCTTCCTCTTGACAATACTCCACAAATTTTCTATAGCGTTGAAGTCAGGCTAGTTTTCTGGCCAATCAAGCAGAGTGATACCATGGTCATTAAACCAGGTTTTGGCACTTTTGGCAGTGTGGGCAGGTGCCAAGTCCTCCTGGAAAATGAAACCAGCATTTCCATAAAGCTTGTCAGCAAAGGAAAGCATAAAGTGCTCAAACATTTGCTGGTAGATGGCTGCGCTGTCTTTGGACTTGATAAAACACAGTGGACCAACACCAGCAGATGACATGGTTCCTCAAATCATCGCTGGCTGTAGAAACTTCACACTGGACCTCAAGTAACTTTGATTCTGTGCTTCTCCACTCTTTCTCCAGACTCTGGGACCATGATTTCCAAATGAAATGCAAGATTTAGTTTCATCTGAAAAGAGATCATCTGCTGGTGTCGGTCCACTGTGTTTTATCAAGTCCAAAGTCAGCGCAGCTGTCTACCAGCAAATTTTAGAGCATGTCATGCTTCCTTCTACTAACAAGCTTTGTGGAGATGCTGATTTCATTTTCCAGCAGGACTTGGCACCTGCCCACACTGCCAAAAGTGTCAAAACATGGTTTAATGACCATGGTATCACTGTGCTTTACTGGCCAGAAAACTAGCCTGACTTCAACTCCATAGAGAATTTATGAAGTATTGTTAAGAGGAAGATGAGAGACACCAGACCCAACGATGAAGATGAGCTGAAGGCTGCTATCAAAGCAACCTGGGCCTTTTAACACCTCAGCAGTACCACAGTCTGATCACCTTCATGCCATGCCACACTGATGCAGTAATTCATGCAAAAGGAGCCCTGACCAAGTATTGAGTGTATACATGGACATAGTTTTCATTGGCCAACATTTCTATTAAAAATCATTTTTTAAAAAAAATTAATTTTATGTAATATTCTAATTTTTTGAGAAACTGAATTTGGGGTTTTCTTGAGCTGTAAGCCATCCATCCATCCATCTTCTTCTGCTTAATCCTTTTTTCGGGTCGGGGGGAGGAGCTGGAGCCTATCCCAGCATCTTCAAAATTAAAAGAAATAAACACTTGAAATATATCACTGTGTGTGTAATGAATCTATACAATATAGGAGTTTCATTTTCTGAATTGAATTACTGTAATTAACTTTTCGATGACATTCTAATTTATTGAGATGCACCTGTACAAGGAAAATCCGGCCAATATCCTGTTGACTTCCTTCAGATTTTTACATAGTAAGAGATCTCAAGGTTGCACTGTACTTGTGAGTAAAAAACCAAAAAAATACAAAATCATCCAAGTCTGTTCCTATTATTACAATCCATGCAGGTGTATATACAGACTGTGTGACGTACATGTGTGCGAAAATGCAAGACTAACTGGGCGTACATGTGTATCCAAAGCTTCATGTTTCGATGACATCATTTAATGAGAGCGCTCATGTTAAAAGTAGGGTAATTGCATTGGCTGTCATGTCACCGTACACCTTGGCAATTATAGTGTCACTCAGTGATTACGGTTCATTATCTCTCTGAGCAGTCGGTCACAAAAACAATGAACTCGCACAAACCTGTGTACTAATTGCTAGCAGACATATGCAGAGGCGTGAAGCCAGCTGACACGGTATATTTAGCTTCTGTTGAGATTGTGGGACCTATGAAGCTAAGTTACATAAATATCATTATTGAATTTCACTTGATGGACACATAAACATATCAAGAAGCACAAGTATGCTGTTTGGTCATAGATCTAGGTGTTAACTACAGTGAAGGGGCAAGATCGGAGGGTGTATTGCATAAAATACTTGGAGCTGCTTAAACGGGGCAGTTAAGCTTAATTATGGAGAACATTAAAACCTCCTCTCTGAAGAAAAAAAATAAGCGACATATTGAGTCAATGAATAACATAAGTGCTCTATAATATGTTTTTGAAGCGATATTGTGCATTAAATCTTCTTTGCTGCACATTTTTCTCATGGATGAGCTGCTGGCATGGACCATTCAGTGCCCTTCCTAACCTCTTTGGCCTCCCTGCACCAGCTGAGTCCATATAAGGCAGTATGAATCCCTCTGGCTTGTGTGCAACATATTATCTTCACATCCCCTTATTCAATGTGTGTGATGGTTATCTGTTGAAGTTGAGGCCTACGAGCAGGAGACTCGGCCCTTTTATGCACAACTGGATCTCGGTTAGCATTCTCTTTGTCATAATCTAACAGATGTGCAATTGATTTTGTTTCCAACAGATGGCTGTCCAGAAACAATCTCCAGAGTGATTTTTTTTTTTTTTAAATAGATTTAGTGGCTTTTCTTCTACAGGTGCAAATATTTAACTGGAAGCCATGCTTTTAGAGTTACAAATGCAAATTTCTTGTGATGACAGATTCAGCAATAAACTTTTATATAAACATATTGTATTTAGTCTAACCTCGTGGTATCAGATGACTTCATCTAAAATCATACTTAGAATGTTAAAACTACATGGTGTACATTATTATTTATTATTAACCTTTATTTATACAGGTACTCTCATTGAGATACAAGGTCTCATTTTCAAGAGAAACCTGCCAAAACAACACACAGTACAACGCAGAGTTACAGACAACACTAAGCTACCTTAATCAGTACAAAACAATAAAATGTGCAGAGAGTGCAGATTGATAACAAATTAGAGTACTAAGAACAAGAACAGTTTCCCAATGATGTCTTCTCCAGTGACCTGATAAGGAGTTTAAAATCTCCTAAGGGAATAAAGCTAGACAACTTCAGACTCTGCTGTAGAGAGTTCCAAGTTGAGGGAGCAGAGTACGAAAATGCCTTTTCGCCAAGCTCCCTTATGGACAGAGGGGACAGTAAAAATAATGAAATCCTGGGAGCACAAACTATGACTGCACTGAGTGTGTAACATGTAAAATGGTAAATATGTGGGCAGCAGGCCTAGGATGGATTTGTAGATGAAATTATACCAGTGCAAGAGTGTGCGCATGGACAATGATGATCAGCTGACCAGGGAGTACAAAGTGCAGTGATGTGTGAGAGGTTTACATCCTGTAATGAATCTTAGTGCTCCATGGCAGACTGTATCTAACAAGTGAAGAGAATGAGCAGAGGCGTTCATACAAATAATATCCCAACAGTCAAGAATAGGCAGGAAGGTGGCAGCAACAAGCCTACATACAAATGCAAAGACCCAGAAAATTTCAGAAATGGTTTAATTTTATTTGACTTGTGAGTTAAAGCCTATTTCAACAGTAATTATTCTTACTGCCTGTAATTTGCACCTCTTTTGTAACTGTCCTGTCTGGTTTAATGATAGATCCAGATGTTGGTGTGGGTTACAGCAAACAGAAGATTTAATATAACTAAATCTGATTCATGTAGTAGCAAAAATGTATTCCTTACCAGAAATGTGGAAAATGCTACTACATTATTTTGTGTTTAACTAATTTCTAACAACAGGCACAGCAAATAGCCATTGTGTTTGCTTGAAAAATCTTTACAATAAAAGTCAGTCCAGGTTTTTAAACTGAACAGCTGACCTCTAATCAAAAAAGAGGGCTCTAAACAGTACATACATAGTAGATGAACACTGGCATTGTACAGTGGTTTATCAAGGCCCATTTTGAATATTTTTTATTCACAGCAGATTTTATACACTAGACAGTAGTGCTGGGTGATATAGTGTAACAAGTGAAATTGCATTACTGTGACTTTGAGGGACTCTGTCTCCGTTGCCTTCTTGTGACGTCGTGGGAGCGTACCCCAACACTGATTCTTTGGCGGGAAGGAGTTCAACAATATGCATGTAGGCAAAAATCTCGGCAGAAGTAAAAATCCATCCAGTAGTTTTTGTGCAATCCTGCTAAACCAATGCTAGGACAGTGAGCCTTGGTGGAGGTATACATTCATAGATCACCTCCAAAATGTGATGGGTTTGTGTATAGCCCAAGAGCCACCTGTGGTGAAAATTTCATCAAACTGTCCAGTAGTTTTGGAGTAATGTTGCTAACACATTGTGAGAAGAGAGAGCCTTGGTGAAGGTATGCAATCTCGGATTGTCAGCAAAATGTAATGGGTTTCTGTCTAGCCCAAAGACTACCTCTGATGAAAATTTCATCCAAACCCATCCAATAGTTTTTGTGTAATCCAGCTGGACAAATACAAACAAAGCCCTTGGTGGAAGTATGTACTCTCAGATCACCACCAAAATCTAATCATCTGTTCCCTGTGCCATTACACACCTTTCCTGAAAATTTCGTCAAAATCTGTTCATAACTTTTTGAGTAATGTCGCTAACAGACAGATAGACAGACGCTGGCAAAAACATAACCTCCTTGGCGGTGGTAAAAAATTAGTGGTGAGTGTTATGAGGGAGATTCTACAATTTAAAGACAATTTAGGCTTCAGCAGTTGGAAAAAAATGCCCTTTATTTTATACATTTCTGTTATGTATTTAAAAACAAATAATAAACCATCAAATAATTGGATTTGCCCTGCTCATTGAAGGTACACTTTTTTTTTTATCAGGTATGCTGTTGTGTGATTGAGCAAACCTGTTACTAAGCAGATTTTAAAAATATTGTTTAAAAATATTTTACTATTAAACTGAAAATAGTTTCATTAATACTGAATGCTCATACTTTTGCTGCTGTATGTCTCTGCACATTAACTGCAACCTTTGGCACAAATACCATATCTGCTTCTGTCTGTCTGTCACTGCAATACTGATCATGTACAGTCTTATCTGTTACTATCTGCACCTACACTACTGCATTGAACTGCAACTACAGGTATTACATCTCTAGTTGTCTGTATATAGGATTGCTGGGTTTTATCATCATTAATCGTTAACCTCTTTTTGCACTATGGGAGGTCTGGGTCTTTCTTGTCGCCATTTGCACCACGGGTTGCATTACTGTACATATTGTATATATTAGACTGCTGTTGTTGTTGTTTTCTTTTTCCAGCCTTATTCCTTTTCTTTTTATGCTGTGCACACCAATGAGGAGAGAGAGAGATGCCATTTCAATTCTCCTGTATTTATTGCAGTACTGACAATAAAATCTTTGAATCTTGAATCATTCATTTTCACATAAGATTTAAAGTGACACTCTGCTAGAAGTCAAGTTTTTTTTTTCTTGTTAACATTGTCTGTAACAAGTTTTTTTAATGACTTAAGGCATATCAAGAGTGAAATCGCCTCAAATGTCTCATGTATCTGTTTTTTTGCTTCTAAGTTTTACTTAAGCCCCACCCCCCTGAAAAACAGGTGAATTTGGACAGAACGTTTTTGGTGACGTAACTATAACAGGTCTGTAGTGTTTAGCCAGTCAGGAGTCTCTGGCCTAACTGAAATTAGCCTCCAGGCCCAGTTAACATTTTGGCCTGCTGCTTTGAAAACTTGAACCAAAATAGAAAAGCACTCAGAGAGCGCATACCTCCACCAAGGCTCCTTCTGTCTCTCATGAATCACCTCCAAAATGTAATGAGTTCGTATGTAGGCCATGAGCCAGTTCTGGTGAAGGTTGCATCAAAACCTATTCACTAGAACACACTGTGAGAAGATAAGAGCCTTGGTGGAGGTATGCATTTTTGGATCATCACCAAAATGTTATGGGTTTCTCTCTAGGCCAGGGACCACCTCTGGTGAAAATTTAATCCAAATCCATCTAGTAGGTTTTGGAGTATTCTTGCTAAAACATTGTGAGAAGATAAGAGCCTTGGCAGAAATATGCATTCTCAGATCATCATGAAAATATTAGGGCTTCCTCTCTAGGCCAAGAACCACCTCTGGTGAAAATTTTATCCAAATCCATCCAGTAGTTTTTGTGTAATCCTGCTGCACAAATACAAGCAAGGTCCTTGGTGGAGGTATGCGCTCTCAGAGCATCACCAAAATTTAATGGGTTCATCCTTGGCCCAAGGGTTACCTCTGGTGAAAATTTCATCAAAATCCAACCAGTAGTTTTTGCGTAATACTGCTAACTGACATAACGCACGGCTCAGGAGACGCACACACACAGGCTCAGAGTAGTTCAAATAGTTTATTGACAACAGGCGTGAATGAGTGCGTGTCTGCAGGATGTCAGTGTGGCGGTGTCTGCTTCAGGCACAGAGGCAGGTGACCGTACAGCCGGGCAACCCTATGGAAAAAGCACAGGGAGAGGGTGACGGGCATACACCAACACAGAGGAAATTATGGCGAGAGAAGGACTTACTTGGATGGACAGGATAGCTGGCACAGCAAGGGGCGAGACCCGGGAGACAGCCACCTGGAGAGCTCGGTGCAGCAGCGAGGAATGGGCGTTGGTAGGACGTCGTCCGCCGCCGGGAAATCCACCTGTGCACAGGGGAGCAGACTGGAGAAAAGAAGGTAAGGGCTTCTTACCCAAATGTTTGCGCTGAAGTTTGGAAATGACTCACAACGGTGAGGGACGAAGTCTGACGGCTTCAGGCCGAAGCTCAGGGCGAGACGGCTTTTATCCCTCGCCGTTGATGACGAGCAGGTGCGGGAGCAGGTGGCGCCGCTGATGAATGGCGCGGCGTGACACTAACAGACAGACAAACAAATGGACAGATGGACAAACAGACAGACAAACCACCCCGATTACATAACCTCCTTGGCAAAGGTAATTAAGATGGGTTTTACCATTAAACTGCTTTTAAGGACTCATGCAGTTTCAGTCATAACCCTGGGCCATCATGCATACAACTGGGCATGTCTTTCAACCGGTAAGTCTTTTTCCATCCATCCATCTTCTTCCGCTTAATCCTTTTCAGGTCACAGGGGGCTGGGGCCTATCCCAGCATCTGTGGGCGAGAGGCAGAGTACACCCTGGACAGATCGCCAGTCCATTGCAGGGCCAACACAGAGACACAGACAACCATCTACTCTCACATCCGTATCTAAGGACAATTTAGAATCCCCAGTTGATGCCAGTTAACCTAACTTGCATGTTTTTGGCATGTGGGAGGAAACCGGAGAAATCCCGGAGTAAACCCACGCAGACACAGGAAGTCTTTTTATCACAGGATTTATTCTGTTTAATGTAGCATTAGCTACTATTAGCCTTGTGGGATGTGGGTGAACAGATCCTGGCATTTGAAGGTGGAGGAAAAGTCAAAAGTGTCATGTCTACCTGTGGCAGGCAGGTAAGATGCTGGACTCAAGGTGCAGGCGGAGTTTAGATGTAACATGGTTTTATTTAACAGATGTAAAAACAAAATGACAGCACAGGGGCTGTAAACAATGCAGGAGAAAACAAGGCAAAAGCACTTACTGGAACACTCGGGATACAAGGATGACAGCTGGGAAATGATAGACAACAATGCTACACAGATTGACACTGAACACTGACATATATACGGTAACAGATAATCACAAACGTAAGACAGCTGGGGAACAATCAAGGGCAAATGGAGACAGCAGGGTGGATTCTATACACCCTCCAAACAAAACAAAGAACACCCCAATTGGGTGGGAGGAGGAGGATACAGGCACGGTGGGACAAAACAAGAACACAAACAAGGAGAAAAAAATGTCCATCAGGTGGTCGGCCAAAGTCCCATGACCACCAGCAGGAGGAGCATGACACATCTCGTGGCCTACCAATGTTGGTGGCCCACCAGGCGAAGCAACAGAGTACGTTGGGTGGCCTACCAAAGTCCAAGGGCCACCATCGTACATCAGGCAGCCTGCCACAGTCCATAGACCACCTGACGGAAGAACATGGTATCATAGGGACGTTAAGCTCAGGAGCCTTTAACATGGGTGATAGTATAGGAGCCTTTTGCACAGAGGACAACAACACAGAAGCTTTACTCTCAGGAGATAATGACATGAAAACTTTACCCTCTGAAACTTTAACCTCTGGAGAAGACAACAAAGAACCTTTAAACTCTGGGGATGACAACATGGAAATTTTGCACTCAGGAGATGATGATAACAAGGAAATTTTGCACTCAGGAGATTACATGCAAATTTTAAACTCAGGAGATAACAACATGGAAATTTTACATCCTGGAGATGGCAACATGAAAATTTTTACCATTGGGGAATGACAACATGGAAACCTTAACCTCTGGAGAAGACAACATGGACACTTCTTGCTCTGGAAAAAACAACCTGGGAGCCTTTTGCTCTGGAGATAATACAGAACCTTTTTGCTTTGGACACCACACAGGAGCCTTTTGACCTTAGCGACCACAAAGGAACAGTTTGCTCAGGAGACAACAACATAGGAATTTTTCGCTCAGAGGAAAACAGGGGCCTCTTGCCCATGACATAATGATTGAGAAGTTTTTAGCTCAGAAGCCAACAACTGAGGAGTCTTTTGCGCTGGAGATAGCCACATAGAAGCTTTGAGCTCAGCAGATGGCAACAGTGGAGCTTTTAGCATTGAAGACAGTACCTGAGGGGTTCTCAGCGCAGGGACTGACAGTAGCTGAGGGGCGGCAACCTCAGGTGGCGATGGTGGAGCGGACTGCTCAGGCGGCCATGACGGAGCATTGACCACAGTGACAGACTACAACTGGGGAGTGTCGACCACTGAGACAGCTGGAGCAGAAGCGTGCATCGTGGCGACTGCTGGAGCAGCGGCATGCACCTCGGAGACTGCTGGAGCGGCGGTGTGCACCTCGGGCGTGAAGGAGGAAATGGAAGATGGATCAGTAAAGGAACAGGCAGTGGAGCCCGGCGGAGGAAGTCCAGAAGCAGATAAAAGCTGCCTCTGGGTTCCCCCAACAGGAGTAAGGCAACACTTTTTAAGTATAGATGTTAAAAATACAAAATAAAGTACTTGCCTTAACTGCTGTTCCACTGCTGGCAAGGACCCTGGTGACTCTGCTGCTGGATATGTAATTACCATCTCTGGGGATGCTGGAGGGACAGTGGACGAGGCATTCTGGGCCGCAGCAGTGGGTGTGAGCACCAGTGTGGCAGCAGATGTGGGAAATGGCACTGCAGCCAGGGAGCAACACTGGACTGGCACCGGAGGCAGAGAGTGAAGTGGAACTGGTGTTGGCAGTAAACAGTGGCATGGGAGCAGCACTGGAAATGGGGAGCAATGTGGAGCCGTAACTGGAGGGCAAGGGCGTGTGAAACTGGCATTGTAGCTGCCATGGAACCCGGTGTAGCAGCTGCTGTGGGAGCCGGCATTGGAAAGTGCTCCAAGTTGGATGAGCTCTGCAGTGCTGGAGCAGCATGGTGAAGTGCTCTCCTCCAGCCTGTGGAATGGCTGTGGAACCCAGGAGAGGCATGCTGAGTGGGACGCTGGAGCCAGGGGAAACTTCCTTGTTGGCACAGGCTTTGATGCTTTCAACCAATACCTCCCCAGCCCATGTGGCTGTGGAACTGGAGAGAGAAACACTGAAGCTGGAGAGCAAGGAGAGGATGAAGACGCTGGGACCAGGGGATGCTGTCTCGTCGACACAGTCTTTGGCATCTTGGGCAAACCCCTCTCCCGCCCATGGTGTGGTGGTGAGGCTGGTGAGTGGCGAGGAGAAGAGGATAATGTCGGAGTCAGGGGATGCTGTCTCGTCGGCACAGACTTTATCTTTCTCCGTGAACTCCTCCCCAGCCTGCGGAGTGAGCGCTACAGCTTGGTGATGGAGGAGATTAGTTCTGCTACCTCTGTGAATTCCTCCAGCCACGGATGGCAGTGGATCTCAGCTTCTGCGTGTCATCACCCGCAGCTCACGGGCTTCCACCTCAGCTGCGCGCACACCTGCTCCTCGTTAGTGCGCAGCTATTTATTCCATCCTGCCCTGAGCTGCAGCCTGGAGCCGTCTGTCTCCCTGCGTACTCAACTCACAGCAGCATCCTTTCCTCCAGGCCTGCTGACTACTCTCCTAGATATGTAAGCTGTCTGTAATTGCCTTACCTTCTCCTGTCAGCCTTCCCCTGTGCACAGGTGGATCTTTCGGAGGCGGACTCACTCCCCCTCGTCTCGCCGCTCCTCTACCTTGCTGCATCATCCCGGACGCACAGCAGGACGCTGTCTCCCAGGCTTGGGACCTTGCCAACGCCAGCCACCACGTCACTACAAGTAAGCACAAGAACTCTGTCACTCTCCTGTGTGGTTGCTCAGCTAATCCCTGCTCTCCTCTTGTTATAGGGTTGCCTGGCCGCACGGCGTGCTGCTCTGTCCTGACCTGCATCTTCCACCCACATCACACTCTCATCTCGCATACACGCATTCATACACGAAACACTGTTGTTAAATAAAGCTTTCAAATCTGCCTGAGCCTGCGTGCGTGTTTCCTGGGCCGAACAATATGTCAGTACGGCTCCAGCAAAGCAGCCCAGCGGACAGCGGGCTCGCACGCCATTTTTCCACCCTCGAGGCTCAGGTGGATATGATAGCTCATCAACAGCAGGTGATACTAAACCAACTGACTTTAATTACTAACCGGTTAGACCGCCTGGACCCTCCGCGGGCTTTCCCTCCGGGTCCTCTTGGCGCTGCGGCTCCGGTTGCCTTCACAGGTGGCCAGTCTAGCTCGGGAGCACCAACCCGTCTCACACCCATTCCAACCCCTGCTCGCTTCAACGGGAAACTCGGTGGAGCGAAGGGGTTTATCTTGCAGTGTGAGTCGGTGTTTCTGCGCGTTCCTGGGGATTTTCCCTCAGACCATAGCCGAATCGGGTACATGGCTAATCTTCTCAAGGGGAGAGCGTTAGCTTGGGCTTACACTGTAATGACGAAGCCCAGCTACGCAAACCTCTCGTATGACCAGTTCATGCGGGACTTTTTAGAAGTCTTCGATCATTCCCGTCTCGACAGTGTCCTCGCTGATTGGCTCCTTAGTCTCCAACAGGGACGCCGGTCAGCGGCGGAATACGCGGTCGACTTCCGGGTGGCAGCGGAGGAAGTGGGCTGGGGAGAGGCCTCTCTCTGCAGCATTTTCCTCCGTAGCCTCAATTCTGGTCTGAGGGATGAGCTAGCCGGTCGGGATCTCCCAGGGCGACTCTCTGAGTTGATCTCGCTCACGATTAGCCTGGACAACAGGCTACGTGAGCGGGCTGCAGAGCGGAAGTCTGTCAGCCGCTCGTGCGGAGCTTCCCTCCGCCCAGCTCAGTCTCGCCCCCTAACTAACTAACTAACTAACTAACCTGCACTTATATAGCGCTTTTCTAGTCACAAAGACCACTCAAAGCGCTTTCATTAATACTAACCCTCTATTCTAAGGGCCTATAGGAAACAGATATCTAGGGACAATTTAGAACAGCCAATTAACCTAACATGCATGTTTTTGGCATGTGGGAGGAAACCGGAGAAATCCCGGAGTAAACCCACGCAACACGGGGAGAACATGCAAACTCCACACAGATCACTGTTGGTCGGGGGCTGGGATCGAACCCACGATCCCACGATCCCCACAATCCCCCGGCCAAGGGTAAACTGTGCTGCCGCAGTGCTAACCACTGCGCCACCGTGCACCCCTGGCATTACCGGCTCCGGAGTCTGCCGATGAATCAGAGGCCATGGCTTTCGGGCGCACTAGGCTCCCTCTAGCGGAGAGACAACGCCGGCGGGAACGGGGTCTCTGCATGTATTGCAGAGATGACCAGCATCCCGTGGAGTTGTGCCCGGTTAAGCCAAACGGGGAGGTCCGCGAGTCACTGTAGGGGGCCTCGCGGACTCTAACCAGCCAAATCCCCTATCGTCATGCACACTGCCCATACGTTTCTGTCATTCCACTCACGCACTGGTGGATTCTGGGGCAGAGCAGAGTTTTATCTCTAAGACCCTGGCAACCCATTTGGGCATACCCTGTCAACTGCTGCCTACCCCCCTGAACTTGGTGACGCTCTCACGCTCTTCCCTGGGTACAGTTACACACCGCACTAAGCCAGTCCCCATCATCGTCTCCGGCAACCACTGGGAGGATCTGACCCTCTACGTCCTGCCCTCCTTGTCGGACCGTGTCATTCTGGGTTACCCCTGGCTGCGGCTGCATAACCCTGTCCTGGATTGGAGAACTGGCAGCGTCCTGTCCTGGAGCACCTTCTGCCTGGGCACCTGCCTCCAGTCGGCGGCTTGTGCTCCATCCTCTCCTCCGCCGGCTCCGGTCTCTGAGCCCCCGGACCTGACTCTAGTGCCGCAGGAGTTCCATGACTTGGGGGCAGCATTCAGTAAGTCCAGAGCCTTGTCCCTTCCTCCGCATCGACCATATGACTGTGCGATTAACCTCCGCCCAGGGGCCCCCCTGCCGTCTGGCCGCCTATACAGTCTCTCTGCACCGGAACGCGAGGCGATGGACACCTACATTAAGGAGTCGCTCAGCGCTGGGATCATCCGCCCCTCCTCGTCCCCGCTTGGCGTGGGTTTCTTCTTCGTGGGTAAGAAGGATGGGTCCCTACGCCCCTGTATCGACTTCAGAGCGCTTAATGACATCACTATAAAGGACCGCTACACACTGCCTCTCATGGACACTGCTTTCCACTCCCTCCAGGGGGCGACCTGGTTCACCAAGCTTGACCTCCGCAGCGCTTACCATCTCATTAGGATCCGGGAGGGAGACGAATGGAAGACGGCCTTTAGGACACCCAGCGGCCACTTTGAATATCTCATGATGCCGTTCGGGCTCACCAACGCACCTGCCGTCTTCCAGCGTCTCATTAACGACGTTCTGCGGGACTTCCTGGGAGTATTCGTCTTCGTTTATTTCGATGACATACTCATCTTCTCCAGGTCACGGGAGGAGCATCAGGCCCATGTGAGGCGGGTCCTGCAACGTCTGCTGGAGAATCGCTTGTTCATAAAGGCCGAGAAGTGCGAATTCTACGCCCGGACCACCTCCTTCCTGGGGTTCGTTATCTCTCATAATCAGATCCTCCCCGACCCCGCTAAGGTTAAAGCGGTGGTCGAGTGGCCCACGTCTACCTCCAGGAAGCAGGTGCAGCAGTTCATCGGGTTTGCGAACTTCTACCGGCGTTTTGTTCCCAACTACAGCGCCATCGTCTCCCCCCTGACCCGCCTCACGTCATCGAAAGTGCCCTTTCAGTGGTCTGAGGAAGTGGCCACCGCCTTCAAGACTCTCCAGGCGGAGTTCTCGTCCTCCCGGGTCCTGACCCAGGTTGACGCCACGCTTCAATGTCTGGTGGAGGTCGACGCGTCCGACACGGGGGTGGGAGCGGTGTTATCCCAGTGCTCACTGGTGGATGGTGTCAAGCGGCCCTGCGCCTTCTTCTCCAGGAAGCTATCAGCGGCAGAGCGCAACTATGACATCGGTGACAGGGAGCTCCTCGCCGTCAAGCTCGCACTACAGGAGTGGCGTCACTGGTTAGAGGGGGCAGCCCAGCCCTTTGTGGTCTGGACGGACCATAAAAATCTCGAGTACTTGAGGTCAGCGAGGCGCCTAAATGCCTGCCAGGCGCGCTGGTCTCTATTTTTTACTCGCTTCAATTTTACCATCACGTACCATCCAGGCTCGAAGAATGGGTTGCCCGACGCCCTGTCCAGACAATTTGCCCCAGAAGGTCCGGAGAAGTCCGAACATACCATCCTGCCCTATTCATGCGTCGTGGGGGCGATTACCTGGTCCATCAAGGACAAGATTCTGAAGGCTCAGGAGGTGGAGCCGGATCCTGGTGGGGGGCCGGAGAGGAGGCTCTATGTTCCTTCAGCGGTTCGAGGTGAAGTGATCCACTGGGCCCATACCTCCAAACTCTCCTGTCACCCAGGCATCACCCGCCTGGTGAGTTGGCTGCAACGTTCGTTTTGGTGGCCGGGTCTCCAGAAGGACGTGACCAACTATGTCCGGGCCTGTCCCCAGTGCGCTACCGGCAAGTCCCAGAACTCTCCACCTGCGGGTCTACTCCAGCCCCTGCCGGTCCCGGGCAGGCCCTGGTCACACATCGCCCTTGACTTTGTCACCGGACTCCCTGTCTCTAACACCTATGACATGGTTCTGACTATTGTGGACAGATTCTCCAAAGCCGCCCATTTTGTGCCTCTTCAGGGTCTCCCTTCGGCACGTGAGACGGCCGATCTTCTGGTCCAGCATGTCGTCAGGCTGCATGGGATCCCGCTGGACGTGGTCTCGGACCGGGGTCCGCAGTTTGTCTCCCAGGTTTGGAGGAGTTTTTGCAGCGCCTTGGGGGCTACAGTCAGTCTCTCCTCTGATTACCACCCCCAGTCTAATGGGCAGTGCGAGCGCACGAACCAGGAGTTGGAGGCCGCCCTGCGCTGCGTAACATCCTCTAATCCTTCGTCCTGGAGCTCCTACCTGACCTGGGTGGAATACGCCCATAACTCGGCCCGGTTCACTGCTACTGGGGTGTCACCTTTTGAAGCGTCCTTGGGGTACGATCCCCCTGTTTTTCCTGAGCAGGAGGGTGAGCTAGCTGTCCCTTCCATCCAGGCGCACATCAGGCGCTGCCGAAGTGTGTGGACCAAAACCAAGGATGTGCTTTTACGCACAGCGGCGCGCAACAGCTCCACCACCAATCGCCACAGAAGGCCGGCTCCTGTCTACCAGGTGGGTCAGTGGGTTTGGCTTTCGTCCCAGGACATCAAACTGAAGGGGGAGAAGAAGAAATTGGCACCGAGGTTCCTCGGCCCCTTCACAATTTCTAAAATCATCAACCCGGTGGCTGTGCGTTTGGCCCTCCCCCCCTCCCTTTGTGTGTGTCCCACTTTCCACGTTTCCAAGATCAAGCCTGTCCTTTCCAATTCACTCTGCCCTCCTCCTAGGTCTTCTCCTGCGCCTAGGACAGGGCTGTCCAATCATGTGCCATGGAGGGCCAAGACCCTGCAGGCTTTCTCTTCTACCCAGTCTCTTCAGCAGGTGTTTTCACTGATCAGCAATCAGTGGGAAGAAATTCAGTGGAATCTGCTATTGAAGACACTGCAACTGCTGTTGAAGACACTGGTTGGAAGTAAAACCTGCAGGGTCTTGGCCCTCCATGGCACATGATTGGACACCCCTGGCCTAGGATGATCGACGGTGACCTGGCGTGGGGTGTTACTGCCATCCTGGACTCCCGGCGTCGGGGTCGTGGGCTGCAATAACTGGTGGATTGGCAAGGTTATGGTCCGGAGTGGAGATCTTGGGTGCGCTCTTCGTGGGTGTTGGATCGAGACCTCATCGCGGAGTTTCACCGGACACACCCAGGTAAGCCAGCGCCAGGAGGCACTGGTAGGGGGGGAGTACTGTCATCACCCGCAGCTCACGGGCTTCCACCTCAGCTGCGCGCACACCTGCTCCTCGTTAGTGCACAGCTATTTATTCCATCCTGCCCTGAGCTGCAGCCTGGAGCCGTCTGTCTCCCTGCGTACTCAACTCACAGCAGCATCCTTTCCTCCAGGCCTGCTGACTACTCTCCTAGATACGTAAGCTGTCTGTAATTGCCTTACCTTCTCCTGTCAGCCTTCCCCTGTGCACAGGTGGATCTCTTGGCGGCGGACACACTCCCCCTTGTCTCGCCGCTCCTCTACCTTGCTGCATCATCCCGGACGCACAGCAGGACGCTGTCTCCCAGGCTTGGGACCTTGCCAACGCCAGCCACCACGTCACTACAAGTAAGCACAAGAACTCTGTCACTCTCCTGTGTGGTTGCCCAGCTAATCCCTGCTCTCCTCTCGTTATAGGGTTGCCTGGCCACACGGCGTGCTGCTCTGTCCTGACCTGCATCTTCCACCCACATCACACTCTCATCTCGCATACACGCATTCATACACGAAACACTATTGTTAAATAAAGCTTTCAAATCTGCCTGAGCCTGCGTGTGTGTTTCCTGGGCCGAACAATATGTCACTGCGAGCCTTAGATACCACTAGGAATCCTTCGGGGTGAGAGCAGAGTGAGCCACAGCCACTAACTGATCAATTTGGGTCACTGCGCAACAAAGCTCCCACCCCATGGACATGATGGATGAACGCCTGCCTGCTGAGTCCTTTTCTGGTGGTATTGTACTGTCATGTCTGTCTCCAGTGGGCAGGTAAGATGCTGGACTCAAGGTGCAGGTGGAGTTCAAATGTAGCATGGTTTTATTTAACAGATGCAAAAACAAAATGACGGCACGGGGGCTGTAAACAACACAGGAGAAAACAAGGCAAAAGCACTCACTGGAACACTCAGGATACAAGGATGCCGACAGGGAAATAATAGACAACAATGCCACACAGACTGACACTGAACACTGATATATATATGGGAACAGATAATCGCAAATGTGAGACAGCTGGGGAACAATCAACGGCAAACGGAGACAGCAGGAAAGTGGCTACAGGTGCAGAAAACATGAGGAGCCAGGAACAATAGGTAAACCAATCTACACACCAGACCCAAAATCAGACAAAGGACAAAATAGACTAAGGACAGGGAAGCACCAAGGACAATAAGACCAAATGATGAAACTAACAAAGGATTATCATAATGATGGCGACGAGAGGCTGGAACTTCGAACCGGTGTGGCACATCCGGGTTGTGAATGGACAGGAGATGGCAGACCAGACAGCGGAAGGTGATGAAACAGAGAGTGAACTAGGAGGAATGGAGGTAGGAAGTGGGAAAGAGGAAGTTTGGAGTTCAGTGACGTCTAAAAGAAGCAAATGTAAATGTAAAGAAAAACAATCAAGAGCGTTATCAAGTGCTGATGAATCAGAAGATGAATAATCCTGGAATAAACAGAAGGAGTGTAATCATTAAACCTGCTCAGGAAGGGGCATCATTTCGTGAGTGGAACCCAATTAAGCTCACAAAAGCGATTAAAAACTTACTTGGAGAAGTTTTAAATGCAAGAATTCTTCATAGTAGCTCATTACTAGTTACATGTAAAGATAATGTTCAACAAGGAAAAGCGATCAGAGTCAATAAGATGGAGGGGAAAAATGTGCAGTGTTCAATATTGGAAGGAAATAAGGCAGTGAGAGGAGTCATATCGGGCATTTCAACGGCTGTCTCAACTGATGAAACAATGGAAAACTTAACTGGAGCAAAAGTGACAGAGGTACAAAGATTGAAGACTAATAGAAATGGTGAAAAATGTGATAGTCTGTCGGTAATGTTAAAATGTGATGAAACAAGACTGCTAAGTAAGGTATATATTGGCTACATGAGCTATGAAGTCAGACTTTATGTTCCTCCTCCACTCAGATCTTTCAAGTATCAAAAGTTTGGTCATGTAGCAGCAATATGCAAAGGTAGACAACAATGTGCCAGGTGCTCCAGTGAACATCAATACAGAAAGTGTGAAAGAGGAGCCAAACTAAAGTGCTGCAACTGCGGTGGTGAACATAGCTCTGCAAATCAAGGTTGTGAAGTCAGCAAAAGAGCAGCAGAAATTCAATAGGTAAAAGTCTTCCAGGGATTAACGTGCAGAAGCTGCGAAAAAGGTGCCAGCTAAAAAAGTGGGAGTGGACTCTAACAGGGAAAAGTGTGCAGGCTTGCAGTGCATGCAGTAGAATTAAGGAAGATACTCTTGTTATGAAGGAAAATATTTTTGTCTTATTTGTGGTAGATGTGATAAACTGCACTGCGCAGACTTCCAAGAAAACTGAAAAAGTCAAAATCATTGTGAAAGGGGCTACACTGAAAGGCAGTTGAGGACTTGTTAAGTGGGGGATCTTTAAGTTCACAGACATCATGGGCTAGTGGGTCATAGTGGTAATCACGATTTTGCAATGGACTGCCAGGAGTTTAATATCAAATGGGCAAACAAACCCCAGGTAATCTGTATAGAGGAAACATGGCTAAAACCTCAGTTGGATTTTGTATGTTAGGAACTACAGTCAAAGAAATATATGTAGGTCTATTTAGATATTTAAGTGCAACTGGATTAATTAAAAGAATTGAGTTTTTTTTTTCTCCTGCTATTCTCTTGTTCACACTCCAACCCAGTAGGTGGCGGTAAAGCACCTGTAAGCTGGTTGCCAACCGCCAATCAAATCTAAAAGAAGAAGAAGAAGAAGAAGAAGAACGGCAGTAAGGACAGAGGATGACAACAGACCAGGGGGCACAGAAGACAGTTAATGCAAACAATCAGATAATCACAATAAACCAAATCAGGGGAGCACACAGAAAACACAAATGCCCAGATTCATGACAAAAAGATTTTGACACAAAACTGTAGGACAAATATTTTTGTTGTTGTTGAAATAGGGCATAAGCTACCATTTTAGACAATGTTGATTTGTTTTTATAGGGGATTTATGTCCATTGGAGTACATCTTTAACATATTAATTTAGATAACTTTTGAAACCTACCTGCTCACCTGTTTTTTGTTTTTTTTTTGTAATTTCAGAATTAAAATCTTTGCTCAAGTACACTGCACATATAACTATTGCAAAGACAACAGACTAAACTAAATAAAATATTCAAATACTCAGGACAGCATAAATAAAGTTAAATAATATTTTATATTTTTGATGAGGAAGTTATTGCATATGTCTGGATGGTAAAAGAAAAAAGTTTGACCGTATTGGAAAAAATTAAAAACATTAAACATAAAAGGTATTTCAGTACACTGGCAAAATCCTGGTAACCTGTCTTCTTTCTTTCTACATTTATATGCAAAATCCACAAATAACTTTTTTAATTGAAATTTTTGTCTCTCTAAGATGTGGAGGAAAAGATATGACCACATTAATGCATAGTTAGTTTTTACTTCATGAAGTGAGTAAAGAAATAAATAAACTACAGAAGCACTCAGAGAGCACATACATCCACCAAGGCTCCTTCCCTCCTTCCCTTTGTTCATCCATCTGTCCGTACATTGCAAGATAGAGTGTTGGTGGAGGTATGCACTCATGGACCACCTCCAAAATCTAACGGGTTCATCTGTAGCTGAAGGGCCACCTCTGGTGAAAATTTCATCAAAATACATCCACTAGTTTTTGTGTTATCCTGTTAAATTCAACACTCCTTGCTAGAAGATTGAGCCTTGGTGGAGGTATGCACTCATGGATCACCTCCAAAATGTAATGGGTTTGTCTGTAGCCCAAGAACTACCTCTGGGGAAAATTTCATTCAACTCTGTCCAATTTTGAGTATTCTTGCTAACAGATTGTGAAACGATAAAAACTTGGTGGAGATATGCACTCTCAGATCATCACCAACATGCATAGTTACATACATTTCTGAATCAGACATCAGTCTTAATCAATCCTAACCACCCGAACATACCACACCATACAAACTAACGGGCCAGCTTTGGCCCCCGGGCAGTATGTTTGACACCTCTGGACTAGCCTGTAAAAATGGCCTACATATTTAGAGGTATTAGTTCACCTCAGAAGAAGCTTTATTTATTCTTCACAGCAATGTATAAACTAATCAAAGTGAGGTCACTTCTCTGTTGTAAGAAAACTCACATTTGTGCAACAGCACGAGGAAAATATTGCTCTAGTAATCTGATCGCTGAGAGTGGGAGCCGGAGTTTGTGCTGCCCGCTGCTTGTCTGGTCATCGTTGGCTCTTCCTCCTCCAAATCATGTTTCGTGCTGTTAATAATTATATCACTCATATTTCACCAGTTTTAGATTCTGCATATGTGCTCCACGTAGTGAATTAGTGTTTACCACGATGTCTGCCTTCAGATATGACTGAAGTATTCTGAGATTCTCTAAATGGTTGAAACCAGCATACTGTATTTCTAACTAACACAGTCCTATGTTGTTCCAAATGCTTTGGGAAACAGTCAGAAGTGAGATGTTTGTTGGCTGAATGATGCTGTGATGATCTGGCGAGTGTGCTCCCCCTCCCCTCTTGTTCCTGTCTTCTCGGCTCCGGAGGATCAGACACACCTGCGTGATTACATGAACCAGTGTATTTAAGAGCCAGCGTGTGGAGTACCCATCGCTGGATCATTAGGTTTGCCACCATGAAACGTCTAAGCTCTGAAACTTATTATCTTCAGGTTGATCTGTGTTTTCACCCCTTTGTTCTCTGTCTCTCAGATTTGCTGCCACCTGCCGGTGTGTGCTCTGGAGCTGATCACGCTCGCCTGACCAAGAAGACGCTGGAGGTCCACCCAGCTCACCATCTTCCCCTGTTCCCCTGGTCCACGCAGGAGTTCCCTGCCGGACTCTGCTCACAGAGTAAGAGTGCTCTCCCATTATTCTCCCCTTCGGGAGAGTCTGTCTCTAATAATCTCAGTCTGCTCTTTTCCTGTAGGCTGCGTGTGCTCCAGCGGGCACCGGTTTTGTGTCATTTAAGTGTGCGTTTTTGTGTTGCGTATTTCTTCAGTTATGCTGCTTTATTTAGAGTTGTGTGCTAGTTTTGTTTTTACAATAAACTGGTGTACTTTTACAACTGAGTCTGAGTGTTCGTTCTGGCAGCTCTGTGTTTGAGCTTCACACGCACTTAATCATGACAGATGCATCGTAGTATATTGGTTAAATATAGTTTCCATCATAGTTTGGGAAATGCACCCCAGAACAAGAAAGTTACATAGTATCATGATTTATTAGCCAGAGACTCAAACGCAGAGCAAACAACACTGGAAGAACAAACAGACACAGGCAGTAACATAAAACATAATTTATTAAACCACAACGAAAAACAAATGAGCATGCTGGAGGAGCCCACAGCCTGTGGATGAGAGGGAAAGGAGAAACGATTAATAATGATTTTAATTGAGGAGGAGGAAGAAGAGGAAGAGAAGAGGAGAGACTTACTACTGAAGCAGAGGGCCCGGCTGTGGGACCCAGCGTGCAGTGGTGAAGGAGCTGGCGGGAGTGGAACCAGCAGGACAAACAGGTGAAGGGAAAGTTGGCAGGATGGGCCGGGGTAGTTGGTAGACTGGGTGGAGCAGGAGTTGTCCAGGTGAAAAGAGGTTCAGATGAGTGTGCGCAGCCCTGGAGTAACACACCTCTGAGATGTCAGCAACCTGGAGAGGAAACAAGGACAGGATCAGACAACAGGATAAGATTATACACCAGTTCAACTTAGATTAAACTGATGTCAACAATACCCATGGTCCTGCGAAGAGGCCTTCACAGTCTGGCTTTTTTAAGGCTGGCAGAAGAGGCAGCAGCAGGTGTGTGCAATCACGCAGGTGGGCGTAATCAACTCCAGAGCCGGGAGACAGGCAGGAGGAAAAAACACAGAAAGGGAGGGGGAGCACGCTCACCTGATCATCGCAGTGCCCCCCCCCCCCCCCAAGGGACACCTCCTGGCGTCCCTCCGGGCTTGTTGGGATGCACCTGGTGGAAAGACTGAACCATGCCCTTGTTGTGGAAGTATGATCCTGGAATCCACTTACCTCTCCTCTGGTCCATAACCCTTCTAATGGACTAGGTACTGAAGGCCCCGGCCATGACAACGGAAGTCCAAGATCCTCTGGACAGTGTAAGTGGTATGACCGTCGAGGACCCGGGGAGGAGGAGGAGGCTTCGGGGGAGGACAAAGTGGACTGACGGAGAGGGGTTTAATCCGGGAGACGTGGAAGGTAGGATGGATGTGGAGAGACGGAGGCAGCTTGAGCTGAACTGTGACATCGTTGATAATCCGCGAGATGGGGAACAGACCCAGAAAACGTGGCAACAGTTTCCTTGACTTTTCCTGGTGCATGTCTGCGGTTAGCATAGAGACGGTTCCACTTGGATGAGAGGAGAAGGGCAGCCCGAGTAGATCTCCACAGATGGCGGCAACGGCGAGTGTGGGCCTCCATGGATGGCACAGCAACCTCCCTCTCCGCCATAGGTAACAGAGGTGGGGTGTATCCCATAGAGGCCTTGAAGGGTGTCAGGCCAGTGGCGGAAGAGATGGCAGTGTTGTGAGCATACTTGACCCAGGTCAGATGGGAGCTCCAGATGGTAGGGTTGCAAGAAGCTACGCATCTCAGGGTGGCCTCCAAGGACTGGTTGGCACACTCGACTTGACTGTTACTCTGTGGATGATATCCAGAGGTGAGACTGACGGTGGTGCAGAGGGAACGACAGAAGGCCTTACAAACTTGAGAGGTAAACTGTGGGCCCCAGTCCGAAACAATGTCAATAGGGATTCTGTGAAGGTGGATGACTTGGAGGGTAAGGAGATTACCGGTCTCAGTGGCAGAGGGCAATTTGGGCAGGGGTACCAGATGGATGGCCTGAGAGAATCGGTCTATGATTGTGAGGATGACAGTGTTGCCTTGCGATGGAGGGAGACCCGTAACAAAGTCCACAGCAATATGTGACCAGAGCCAACTCGGGACAGGTAGGGGATGAAGGAGGCCGGCTGGAGGTGAGTGGTCCAATTTTTTTGTGGCGCAGACCTGGCAGGCTTTAACAAAGTCTCGAACATCTGCTGTGAGGGTCGGCCACCAAAAAACTCGTTGCAGAAGTTCAACAGTCTGGGAGATGCCAGGATGACAGGCAAAAAAACTGGCGTGCCCCCACTGGGTGACTTCACTACGGAGGGCAGAAGGGACATACAGTAAGTTAGTAGGGCCTCCCTCAGGAATGGGTTCAGAGGACTCGGCCTACGTGACCCTCTGCTCAATTTCCCAAGAGAGGGCTCCTACAACACAGGAGGAAGGCAGGATAGGTTCTGGGGAAGGAGAAGCAGCAGGAGAGAGAGAGGAAGGAGAATGGTTGGAGGAGAACTGGCGAGAGAGAGCATCAGGTTTAGGCTCCGTGTCCACCAAACACATTTTTTGTTGCCCAACCGCCCTGAGAATTTTTTTTTCAGTGTTTGTGCACGGCGCTCTGGGAAAAAAAAGTCTGTGCTCTGCATCCCCGCAACAGCTTGTCACTCTCAGCTCAGCTCTTCCATTTTTCCTATTGTCAGACTTTCTACTGATTTTTTTAATAGCAGTCTCTAAACAACAATGGACAGGAAACGTTTTCTAGCAGCTCTGAATGTAAAATATGATGACACGGAAAGCAGGAGTCTGAGTACAGACTAGTACCGGCGTCCTATGTCCTGCCCATGCAGCAGTTCTGATTGTCTGCTTGGTCTGATATTGACGAGCTCAGCTGCAGTCTCTGAAAAGTTGAACTTTTTTCAGCTTTGAGCACCCTGAGTGCCGCGACAAAAAACGGCTACCACCGAGAGCGTTTCTGCGCCAAAGGCGCTCAGTGCTGTAAACGCTGGATTACATAGAGAATGTATGGAAAATAGTCGCCCAGAGCGGAAAAAAAGCATTTGGTGGACACGCAGCCTAAATATTGCGGGTACCAGGATGGTAAGTAATGGCGAGGTTAAATCTAAGAAAAAACAAAGCCCAACGGGATTGTCTGGAATTTAATCTTCTAGCAGATCTTGCTCTAAGTTTTTGTGATCTGTCCAGATGATGACAGGTTGGGTGGCTCCCTCTAGCCAGTGCCTCCATTCCTCTAATGCCAGTTTAATAGCCAGCAGCTCATGGTCCTCTACGTCGTAGTTCCTCTCTGCTGGGGTCAGCCACCGAGACAAATGCGTGCACAGATGTAACTTTTTCAGCCGGCGCGCTGTGATAGGACAGCGCCCACCCCCAAATCAGATGTGTCAACCTCAACCACACACTGTGATTGATGGGCATCTGAGAAAAAAGAGCTTTTAATTAGGAAAAGGCCTGTACCGCCACTTCAGACCATTTAAATGGGATTTTCGTAGAAGTCAGCTGGGCTAACGGCCGGGCTACCTTGCTGTAATCCCGAATAAAGTGGCGGTAGAAATTTGCAAAGCCCAGGAAGTGCTGGAGGTGCTTCTTGGACTGAGGGGTAGGCCAATCTAAGACCGTCTTGATTTTAGCCGGGTCGACCTTTAACTCACCCTCGGCTACTATAAACCCCAGGAAAGAAGTGGAATGGGAGAAAAACTCACACTTCTTGGCCTTCATGAAAAGTTGATTTTCAAATCAAAATCAAATCAAATCAAACTTTATTGTCATATTGCTGTACATACAACTGTAGTGCAGGCAAGATGAAATTGCGTTTCTCTCGGCATCCATATAAATAGAATCAGCATGATTTAAGACACACTCCCACATAGCTCCACCCCCCACCCCCACCCACCCCCATCCATTCACACATCCCTGAGACATACTTGGGAAAAAAAACCCAAAAACTAACTAACTATAATATACAAATAATATACAAAATGTCCATAGGTGCAGTAGTGTGTATGAGAGATTCCAGGTCAACTGTTCAGCATCCTGACAGCTTGTGGAAGGAAGCTGTTGATCAGTCTGGTAGTTCTGCCTCTGATGCTCCGGAATCGTTTACCAGATGGAAGAAGTTCAAAGTGTTTATGCAGAGGGTGAGAACGGTCCTTGACAATGTTCAGTGCCCTGCTCCTACAACGGTTCTGAAAAAGTTCTTGGACAGAGGGGAGGGAGACTCCAATTACCCTCTCAGCCCCCTTGACTATCCTCTGCAGGGCTTTTTCGTCTGACATACTGCAGCTGGAGTACCATGTAGCAATGCAGTACGTCAGAACACTCTTCACCACACCTCTGTAGAAGGTCCTGAGGATGCAGATGGGGAGAGAGGCCTGTTTGAGTTTCCTCAAGAAGTGCAGTCTCTGCTGAGCCCGCTTCCTGATCTCCAAGGAATTCTTGCTCCAGGTCAGGTCCTGCGAGATCTGCACTCCGAGGAACTTGATGTTCTCCACTCTCTCCACTAAACGGCCGCCGATGCTGAGGGGGACGTGCTCAGGCTGTGACCGCCGGAAGTCGATAATCATCTCCTTCGTTTTGTCCTCGTTGAGCACCAGATTGTTCTCCCTGCACCAGCCCTCCAGGTCTCTCACTTCTTCCCTGTACATTGATTCCTCATCCCTCTGAATAAGTCCCACCACCGTGGTGTCGTCTGCAAACTTAATAATCTGGTTCCCCTCGTGTCTGGATACACAGTCATATGTTAGAAGTGTAAACAACAGTGGACTGAGTACACAGCCTTGAGGGGATCCGGTGCTCAGCGTGACAGAGTTGGAGATGTTGTTTCCAACCCGGACAGACTGAGGTCTCTCAGTCAGGAAATCCAGGATCCAGAGACATGTGGCGGTGTTCAGACCGAGAAGGAGTAATTTCTCCATCAGTCTCTGGGGAATAATGGTGTTGAATGCTGAACTGAAATCAATGTACAGGAGTCTGGCGTAGGTGTCTTTCTGGTCCAGGTGGGTGATGACAGAGTGTAGGGTGGTGACTATAGCATCCTCCGTGGAGCGGTTTGAACGATATGCAAACTGGAGCGGGTCGTGTGATGCAGGGAGGCAGGCTGTAATGTGTGGTTTGACAAGCCGTTCAAAACACTTCATCACAATTGGTGTCAGTGCAACAGGACGATAGTCATTCAAACAGGACACAACTGGTTTCCTTGCCACCGGTACAATGATAGAGGTCTTGAAGCATCTGGGAACGATGGCCTGACTCAGGGAGATGTTATGAATGTCAGTCAGGACATCCGCCAACTCGCTCGCGCAGTCTCGGAGCACACGTCCCGGAATGTTGTCTGGACCTGCAGCTTTGCGTGGGTTGACTCTGGTTAGGGTCCTCCGTGTGTCCGCTGTGTTGATGGTAAAAGCTGGTCCGACCGATGGTGGGGGCGGGCCAGCCCTCCCTCTGATTGTCGAGTTTGATGCTTCAAAACGTGCAAAGAAGTCGTTAAGCCTGTCTGGAAGCGAAGCGTCGTCATCATCGACCCCCTGCCTAGACTTATAGCCCGTCAGTGTCCGAACTCCCTGCCACATCTGCTTGGTGTTCCTAGTGTCACAGAGGTGTCCCTGGATTTTCTCTGCATAGGCGCACTTTGCCGCCTTAATTCCCTTTGAGAGCGCAGACCTGGCTGAGCGGAGGGCGATCCTGTCCTTTGCTCTGAAGGCTGCATCTCTGGCTGTAAGCAGCGAGCGCACCTCTGCAGTCATCCAGGGCTTATGGTTAACCCGCATAGTGATGGTCTTCACTGTAGTGACATCCTCTGTGCACTTCGCGATGTAGCTGGTGACTGTATCAGCATACTCCTCCACATCTGTCTTGTCTTCCTGGGAGGCTGCTATTTTGAGGACCTCCCAGTCTGTGTGCAGAAAACAGTCTTTCAGTGCAGAGGTTGCACTCTCTGGCCAAATTCTAATTTGTTTCACTGCTGGCCTGCTGCGCTTCAATAAAGGTTTGTAGGCAGGCAGCAGCATCATGGACATGTGATCAGAACGGCCGAGATGGGGGCGGGGTATCGCCTTATATGCATCTGTGTTTGTGTACACTAAGTCCAACATATTCTCTCCTCTGGTCTTAAAGTCTACACATTGTTTAAACTTGGGGAGCACAGTCTTTAGGCTGGTGTGGTTAAAATCCCTCGCAACCACCACAAAACTGTGGTGGTTTTCAAGTAGCCGCTGCAAGACTGCCCGGACATGGACTGTGTGCTCCTCCAGTGTGCGTGGAAAAAATGAGACTATCGTCGAGGTATACAAAAACGAACTGGTTCACCATGTCCCGGAGAACGTCATTTATCATCTGCTGGGAGACGGCAGGGGCATTGGTCAGCCCAAAGTGCATCACAAGGTATTCAAATTGCCCAGGTGTGTCTTAAAGGCTGTCTTCCACTCGTCACCTTCGCGTATGCGAACTAGATGGTATGCGAGTTTAGTGAACACTCGCACATGCTGAAGAAGCTCAAAAGCTAAGATAATGAGCTGTAATGGGTATTTATCTTTAATGGTGATAGCGTTCAGTTCACGAAAATCGATGCAGGGTCACAATGATCCGTCTTTTTTCCCTACAAAAAGAACCCGGCGCCGAGAGGAGTGGATGAGGGACGAATGAGGCTGGCGTTTAGGGAATCTTTGATATAACTCTCCATCGCCTCCCTCCCCGGCCCAGACAAACTGCAGAGCCAGCTGGACTGCAGTCGTGCACCCAGGAGGAGGTCTATAGTGCAGTCGTAGGACTGATGAGGTGGAAAAGAGAGGGCCCTATACTTACTGAAGACCTCCTCAAGGTCATGATAGACCTCGGGCACGAGACTGAGGTCCGACGGCTTGGCCGGAGGGGAGGAGATAGGGAGAGTGGGCGAACACGCAGCCGGACGGAGGCACGACAAAAGACAAAAAGGGCTCCAGGATGAAATAGAATTTTGGTCTCAGTTAATTATGGGGTTATGTTGGCGGAGCCATGGATAGCCCAGTATCATGGGGGTAGATGATTTGGGAAGGACAAAAAACTGAATGCATTTGCGATGGTTACCAGACAAAAGGACAGAAACTGGCTCGGTCTGAAGCGTAACCGTGGCTAGCCTGCAGCCAGAAAGGGCTGAAACATTTAAAGAGGATGGTAGGACCCTAGTGGAATCTTCAGTTTTTGCACTAGCCCCTGTGAAATGAAATTTTGCTCAGGAAAAAACACAGAAAGGGAGGGGAAACACGCTCACCTGATCATCACACATAGTGCTGCTTTAAAGGTACTCTAAGGATGCATTCAGACCAGGATAGTCTGGGGATCTTGGTTTGACTGGATGGGGAATGCCGAGAGTTTTCACACCTTCGTTTGGTTTGGTTTGCATTCACACTGCAGTGGACCAAACTGCCTGGACAATATCATGCAGTGACAACAACTGCTTGTTTGGAGCGCTGTAGCCGAAACCACCACTGACCAGGAAGAAAATATCTTGGCGAAGAAGAAAAATCAGGCTCATCGATTGGCCAGGACTGAAAATGGAAATCCATTCTCTTCAGCCAGGTTGTTTGTCCGCCACAAATGAGACATTTTTTAACTTTTCTCCTCGGCTTTCTCTAGTAAAAGAATTTCTTGGATTTGCGCGGTTGTCTTTATTGCTATTTTCTACCCAAAATGTACTATGGTTAACACCACTTCCTCTTCTCAGACTACGTGTTACTATGGTTATACAAACACCAAGGGGCACTTCCGCCCTTTGGTCTGCTGGATAGTCCATTTGGATTCACACTATAAATGGAGCACATCAGACTTTGTTTGCAAGTGAACTGAGACCCCCATTTTCAGGGGGACCAGACATCGCTTGTTTGGTGCGACCAGAATTCCAACACGCACTCAGACTGCATCTAATGGACCAACCTATCCGCGGAAGCCACTGTTTGGTCCTTTGGTCCAGACCAAACAGTGGCCATCTGAATGCTCCTTAAGTTTCTGCGACACCTTGTGGTTAGTAAATGAATTACAGCTCTATTCATTCCATTTCTGAGGATTGCTGATCAGATTCCTTTTCAGAAAAAACCAACTCCACTAGGTGTCACTAAAATCTGAGTTTCCAAAGGTTACACACAGTTCCTTTAATGGGATCATTATTTACAAATCAGACTTAAAAATCATAATTTAGACAATAAATTAATTCAGAAAAGTGACAAAACTCATTAGAAATGTTTTACTGAGGTGATGGATCCAATAAACAGTTTTCTATAAAATTAGAGTTCTTCTCCCAACCAGAGGAGTAACCCCCATTGCAAATGAGAATGAATGCAGTTAAATGTGGGTTTTTGTTTTGGGTTTTTTTTACTTCCCAAAAAGAATAACCAGGATCCTTCTAAAACCACGTTTTTGCATAACATTATCATGATCACAATATTAAAGATTCATTGTGCAATTTTTAGCAATGTATCTGATTCTGCCCAGACCTGAATCTTGGATTTTTAATGAGGCATCAGATCATGAAATGTCCTGTGTGTTGTTCTACGGAGCATATACAGGCTGTTTTGTTTTTTTAGAAAACATTTATGTATTCAAAAATATATTTAATATTTTCATGAAAAACTTAGGCAACAACATAAAGTAATAGAATATACTTTATGTATTCAGAACTATTCACTATAAGCTGGGGTTGCATAGTAATTATAGCCGTACTGCTGTGATGGCAAGGGGCACTCCTTGCTGTGTGCTGGAGCCAAGGAGGCTGCATAAACATCTCCTCAGAGGCCCCTGCTCCTTGTTTAATGAAACATTGCAGGGGCCCTGTGAATGCACACAGAGAGGCACAGCACAATCTGATGGACAGTGTCACCGGGGCCATGCCAATTAAGTTTTCAGCAGAAAGCCCCACTACCCCCCTCCCCCCATCTGTCCCCAATTCAGCACCCCCTCCTCCCCACCCAGACACAGAATAACAGGACAGAGATATGATTACTAATATGCCCCCCTCAAACAACACAAAAAAAAAGTTGGGATTTGTTTGTTCTGTCATCAAGAAGAGTTTCAAAGTGAAGTGGGGATTTGGTGGGAGGATGGCATAATGAGAGTTTGCAGCTCCAGATGTTTGTTTTTGCTCTGATTGGATTGCGTGAGGCTTCGTTTGTCTCTGAGTGCTCACTAGTCTTATTATGGGCGCCATAATCTAGTTTTAATAGTGGCAATTTGTTTGGTTGACCATGAAGACTTTACAACTTCCCCAAAACACGACTGGTTCATCTATAATCATAGGTTCTGACTTGGTTTCTCACTGATGCGGTGTAATGTGTTATGTCTTTTTTTGAGCCACTCTTTTCTCTGTCACTGCTAAGATGTTGGTGCTGCTCTCCTTACAAGTATGATTGAGCACTCCTTTTACGGCTTCATTCAAATTTGCGACCAAAGACATTCCATTCACCCCACAGGGAATGATGGATATTTCATTTGTCAAACTCTGCAATTATGTGAGAAATCACTTACATACCTGCACAGAGAGGAACAGAGGAATTATGTAAAGTGAACATTCTTTAAATGTGATTTAGTTTCTGGCATGAATGTGAATATAATCAGAATAATAGGCTCTCGTGGTTATTATATCTGCTTGAATAAAGACCCTTTCTTTGGCAGCTACACCTCTGCTCTTCCTGAAGTCATCAATCCTGCATTCATGTAGCACTTAACCATAAAAACACTCACTCAGCTTCCTAAGAAGGTTTATTATTATTCTGAATACATTCTTCCGTATTCAAATGTATGAATCTCATCATAGTTGATCTCATTTTAATGACACTGCATTTAGAAGACCAAACTAAATGCAGAGAAACACCACAAAGTAGGGCTGGGTGAAAAAACTCAAAAAAATGGATCACGATATAATTTTTTGTATATCGCACTACACAATACATATTGCAATATGTATTTTGTGTACTGAATGATCTTTAAAATTTGGTTTTGGTTTTACTTCCATTTTTACTAGAAATTATATATATATATATACAGTATATATATATATATATATATATATATATATATATATATATATATATATATATAATAGTGGTGTGAAAAAGTATTTGCCCCCTTCCTGATTTCTCACTTTTTTGTATGTTTGTCACACTTAAGTTTTTTGATGATCTGAAACATTTAAATATTAGACAAAGATAACACAGGTAAACATAAAATGCAGTTTTTAAATGAAGGTGTTTATTATTAAAGGTAAAAAAAAATCCAAACCTACATGGCCCTTTGTGAAAAAGTGATTGCCCCCCTTGTTAAAACGTAAAGTTACTGTGGTTTATCACATCTTTGGAAAGCTGAGTTCAATTTCTCTAGCCACACCCAGGCCTGATTACTACCACATCAGTTCTCAATAAAGAAATCACTTCAATAGGACCTGCCTGACAAAGTGAAGTAGATCGAAAGATTTTCAAAAGCTAGACATCATGCTGCGATCCAAAGAAATTCAGGAACAAATGAGAAACAAAGTAATTGAGATCAATCAATCTGGAAAAGGTTAAAAAGCCATTTCTAAAGCTTTGGGACTCCTGCGAACCACAGTGAAAGCCATTATCCACAAATGGCAAAAACATGGAACAGTGGTGAACCTTCCCAGGAGTGGCCGGCCAACCAAAATTACCCCAAGAGCGCAGCGACAACTCATCTAAGAGGTCACAAAAGACCCCACAACAACATCCAAAGAACTGCAGGTTTCACAAATTCCTAGTTTGTGTATTACATGAACAATGGCAATAAATCTGATTCTGATTCTGATTCTGATTCACTTGCCTCAGTTAAGGTCAGTGTTCATGATGCCACCATAAGAAAGAGACTGGGCAAAAATGGCCTGCATGGCAGAGTTCCAAGACGAAAACCACTGCTGAGCAAAAAGAATATAAAGGCTCATCTCAGTTTTGCCAAAAAACATCTTGATGATGCCCAAGACTTTTGGGAAAATACTCTGTGGACTGACGAGACAAAAGTTGAACTTTTTGGAAGGTGTGTGTCCCATTACATCTGGCATAAAAGTAACACAGCTTTTAAGAAATGGAACATCATACCAACAGTAAAATATGGTGGTGGTAGTGTGATGGTCTGGGGCTGTTTTGCTGCTTCAGGACCTGGAAGACTTACTGCGATAAATGGAACCATGAATTCTGCTGTCTACCAAAAAATCCTGAAGGAGAATGTCCAGCCATCTGTTTGTGACCTCATGCTGAAGCGCACTTGGGTTCTGCAGCAGGACAATGATCCAAAACACACCAGCAATTCCACCTCTGAATGGCTTTAGCAAAACTAAATGAAGACTTTGGAGTGGCCTAGTCAAAGTCCTGACCTGAATCTGATTGAGATGCTGTGGCATAACCTTAAAACGGTGGTTCATGCTCGAAAACCATCAAATGGAGCTGAATTACAACAATTCTGCAAAGATGAGTGGGCCAAAATTCCTCCACAGGGCTGTAAAACACTCATTGCCAGTTATCGCAAATGCTTAACTGCAGTTGTTGCTGCTAAGGGTGGCCAAACCAGTTATTAGGTTTAGGGGGCAATCACTTTTTCACACAGGGCCATGTAGGTTTGGATTTTGTTTTCCCTTAATAATAAACACCTTCATTTAAAAACTGCATTTTGTGTTTGCTTGTGTTATCTTTGTCTGATATTTAAATTTGTTTAAATATGATGTATTTCTGAGACTTCCGGTCTGGACGCCATGGTGATAGCAACTTAACGCTGAACCTCCCAGATCCAATCCAAGGAAAACATCATCAAAATCAGACTTAACGGATTTTTGGAAGAATAAAAATCAAAAGACAAAAACACCATGCCTAACCACAAACAGAAGAAACTGGCATTCCCCAGGTCAGGACGCGCGGCGGCCGCAGAATCTGATCCCGAGGACCTCCATTCAGGAGACGAAGAGCTGGGCCTAGCTAACAAATGGTTAGCCTGAAATCGCTATATGATGAATTACGACGATTTCGGGCCGAATTTCACGAATTCAGAGAGGAACTAATAAGGACGAACAGCAGAATGGACCAGGCCGAAAACCGAATCTTGGAAGCTGAAGAAAGAGTAGAAGTGCTTGAAGATTCTATGCTGGATTTACACAGAAAACAGTCAAGGCTGGAGGCTAAGCTAGCCGACCAAGAAGGAAGACAGAGACGAGATAACATCAGAATTCACGGTCTGAAAGAAGGAGCTGAAGATGGTTTCAACACAGTGGCGGAATGCGTGGAATCCTTATTGAGAGAGAAGTTGGATATTCCACAAACCACTGATTTGAAAATAGAAAAGGCCCATCGTACATTAGCCGCAAAGCCAGCGGCAGAAGCACACCTGTGTTCAGTGTTGGTAAGATTCTCCGATTTCAAAATAAAACAAGAGGTTGTAAGACGGGCTTGGCAGAAAAAAGGATTTATGCATCATGAGAAAAAAGTCTTCGTGGAGCACGATTACGCCCCTGAGGTTCTTAAAAAGCGACGGGAATATAACGACGCCAAAAAGGTTCTACGGGAAAAGAATCTACGCTTTCAGACGCCATTTCCGGCGAAGTTAAGGGTCTTTTACGGTGAAGAGTCATGTCTCTACAATTCAGCGGAAGAAGCAACAACTGACATGGCGAGAAGAGGACTCCCGGTAACGGTGTTTAAACCCGCAGCGAATCTGAGCGAGAAAATCAGAGCTCAAACGTGGTCCACTCAAAGACCTTCTAAATCCACGGGCCAGCAGCGGGAAACCCAGCCCCAGAGCTACAAAGATAAGCTTTCCAGTTCCAGGAAGGAATAGCGACCTTTTTGTTTTTTTCTCTCTTTTCAGTCATTCTGCACTTCCATCCCCCCTCCTACAAGGTAACAAACATTAAAGGAGATGCAGAATCAGCATGTGGTAAAACCTTTCATGGAGCAGTTATAGCATTAGAAACAAATGTCTTCTTAATTTAAAGGAAAAAAAAAAATCTTGTTAAAATAGAAATGTAACAATGACCCACATGTTCTCCCCACACTAACAAATACTGTATTAGAGTGAAGGTTTGCTGTGATGGGGGTGGGAGGGTGCACACAATCTCATAGGGTATAGGCATAAAAAAAAAAAAAAAAAAAAAAAAAATCATTACAAATTCGGATTGGGATCTGAAATTCACGTTAAAAACATGGGACAACTTACAGGGGTAAGAGAGGGCTCTCAACACGTAACAGAGTTTGAGGAATTTCCCTCAGAGCCTACACTCCATCAAGGCTCTTACAGGGTCTTTAAAGAGACCCCAGCTCAGGAAGTTTTTTTGACAGTTTTTTGTTTTAAAGTCTCATACACTATGTTCTTAATGTTTTTTATGTTCTTAATGTTCTTTCAGTTTCTGAGTAGCAAAAAAGAAGTCCACCACACTGTTATACTAAATAAGAAAATACAATGGAGAAACAGGGTGTAACCAAAATAGCCTCATATAATGTAAAAGGGATCCTGAATCCAGTTAAAAGATCCAAGATTCTACGCAAAATGAAAAAAGACAAAGCAGAAATAATATTTTTACAAGAAACCCACCTAACAGACGTGGAACACACTAAACTCAATAGACAAGGGTTTAAAATGATCTCTTCATCTTCATATAAATCAGGGAGGAGGAGGGGAGTAGCGACATTGATATCAACCAAAATTACATTTGAAAAAAAATCAGAACACAAAGATAAAGAAGGGAGGTACAGTTTGGTAATTGGGCGGCTAGAGGGAGAAGATATCACCCTGCTGAATGTATATGCACCACCAGGGGCTAAATGGAAATTTTATAAAAATGTATTCGACCTAATGATAACTAAAGCCCAAGGTTTAGTGATATGTGGTGGAGACTTCAATCTAAGACTGAATCCATACTGGGATGCAACAGGTAATTCTTCACATCAAAATAACACTCAAAATAGGAAAACTCGGATGCTACTAAAAGAAATGGGAATCTGTGACGATGGAGGGAATTCAACCCCAATGTAAAAGATTATACTTTTTATTCAACGCCACATTCATCTTACTCAAGGATTGATTACTTTTTTATGTTTAATAGAGACATTGGAAGAGTAAAAACATGTAAAATAGGACTGATGGATCTCTCTGACCACAGTCCGATCTATATGGACTTAAACATCCAAAAATACACAAATAATACATTTTCCTGGAGGTTGAATTCAAATGTCCTGAAAGGACCACTGAAAGATGAATTGGAATCAGATATTTTCAAATATTTGGAAGAAAACGACAATGGAGAAGTATCCCCTTTAATACTGTGGGATGCGTGCAAAGCTGTAATAAGGGGAAAAATTATTGCAAAACTGGCAACCCAAAAGAAACTGAGACAAGAAAAACTAATCACACTAGAGTCAGAACTCAAGAACCTAGAAAAAGAACACAAAGACAACACTCATTCTAATGGCTCGCTCAAGATTAAAGAAATTAAAAATCAAATAAATGAGATCTACACAATAGAAATCCAGAAGAAACTTACATTTCTGAAACAAAAACACTATGAAGCAGGCAGTAAATCGGCAAAATTACTAGCCTATAAATTGAGGAAACAACAAACAGAAAGAGCAATCTACAAAATCAGAGACCCAGTATCAAAGGAAATAAAATTCAGAATTCAGGATATTCTTAAAAGCTTCGAGAATTACTACAAGAACTTATACTCCCACAAAAAACATAAAAACGCATCCGAGACATTTCTAAACACATTACACCTTCCCCAACTTACGGAATCACAAAATAAAACACTACTGTCAGAAATACAACCTAAAGAATTGGAAAAAGCAATTATGAAACTTAAAGCTAACAAATCCCCAGGAGCAGATGGCTATACAGCAGAATGGTACAAAACCTTTAAACAGCAACTATCTCCTCTCCTCTTGAAAACATTTAACTATGTCCTCCACACAGGGGAAATCCCCCCTCCTGGAGAGAAGGGGTCATTGCAGTTATACCTAAACCTGAAAAGGATAAACTAGAATGCTCCAACTACAGACCAATCAGTGTATTAAATCAGGACTATAAGCTTTTTACCATTATCTTTGCCAAAAGGTTAGAAAACATACTGACAGACTTAATTCACTTAGACCAAACAGGTTTTATAAGACAAAGACAGACACAAGACAACATTTGACGCACTTTACACATAATTCATCATATAAAAAAATATAACTTAAATGCAGTCATATTGGGATTAGATGCTGAAAAAGCATTTGATTCGGTTGACTGGTCTTTCCTATATAGAATCTTATCCAGTTTCAATTTTCATAACAACTTCATTAGAACTATACAGGCGTTATATAAAAAACCAACAGCTAAAATAAGGATTAACGGTAATTTATCATCATCTTTTGAGCTGGAAAGAGGATGTCGTCAAGGCTGCCCCCTGTCTCCACTGCTCTTTGCAATCTTCATAGAACCTCTGAGCCAATGGATAAGACAAAATCAAAAAATTCAAGGTATTACACTTGGTCAGAAGGAACATAAAATAGCACTCTTTGCTGATGACATTTTAATATACCTAGGGCAACCAGACACTTCTTTACCAGAACTAATCTCAGTTTTTTCAGACTATGGAGATTTATCGGGGTACAAATTAAACATGCATAAAACCCAAGTTTTAACATTCAACTATGACCCAAATCATTATTCACTAAGTGAACTCAAAACTAACTGGGAGCTGGAATCTATGAAATATCTGGGGATCAATATCCCGAAACAACTCAACAAAATTATAACACTAAACTATGATCCACTGGTGACAAAAATAAAATCTGACCTAGCAAGATGGAATATGATACCATTCTTAGGTACTGCACAAAGAATTGAAGCAGTCAAAATGAATATACTCCCACGTCTTCTATACCTTTTCCAAACAATACCGGTAGAACCCCCCAAAAAAACATGGCAGGAGCTAGACAGAAGGATCTCAAGATTCATATGGCAAGGCAAGAGACCTAGAATCAGATATAGAACCCTACAGCTAAACAAAGACAAAGGTGGGCTCGCGCTGCCAAATATCAGGGACTATTTTATAGCTGCACAAATTAAAACTTTAGTAGAGATATGTAACCCAGTCTACACTGCACAATGGAAGGAGATGGAATGCCAAATAACAAGTGACATCCCCCTACAGGTGATAATAGGGAACAATGCCTTACCTAAACTCTTGAATAACACTAACCCGTGGATAGAGACCCCGCTAAAAATTTGGTTTAAGATAGTCAGAGAGAATCAAGCTAAAGAGCCCTATCGACTTCTGCAATGGATTGCCTATGATCAAGACTTTACCCCCAATAAAACAGACACTAGATTTAAAGAGTGGAAAGAGAAAGGGCTGATAAAATATTACGATTTCTTTAAGGGGCAAACTTTAAGAAGTTTTGAAGATTTGAAAAAACAAGGTCTAATAAATCAAGATCTTTACAGGTTCTTTCAGCTTAGACACCACATAAACAATATACTTAAAAAGGAGGATTTGGAAAGGGCCCAGTCAGGTGTTCTGAAGGTCTTCTTAATGGCATATAAAGGGATCCCAGGGATCAGATACATTTCTAAAATATACCAAGGTCTTCAAGACTTAAAAGGAGACAACACATCATATATAAAAGAGAGATGGGAAAAAGAGGGGAATTTCACTTTACAATTGGAAATATGGGAAAAGCTAAATAGACAGCAATGGAAAAGTACCTCATCCCTGCAGTGGAGAGAATTTGGATGGAAAAATTTGCTAAGATTTTTCAGAACACCTGCACAAAACAAATTTACCCATAAGGGGTTGAACTGTTGGCGCTTGTGTGGTGAAAAGACTGCAAATCATTTTCATGTGTTTTGGTCATGCCCAGTTATCCACCAATATTGGACCAATGTACAGACAATATTGGGGAAAATATTCAAAATAACAGTTCCATTTTCTTTTATAACTTTGTATTTGGGTTTACTACCGGACTCACTGGAAAGACGAGGAGATAAATACTTATTCAATGTTTTAATATTGGCAAGTAAAAAAGCCCTAACTAAAAAATGGATGCTGAAGGACTGTCCTACACCTGAAGATTGGATTAACGTGATTCAAGACATTTACTCGATGGAAAAGTTGACTTTCGCACTGAGACAGGACATGGATGGGTTCATGAACTTTTGGCAACCCTGGATCGCATATGTGTCTTCCATTAGATCTAATCTTTGACAAATATCATTTCAGTGATGGTCCCACTCTTTGTTCCAACGCTACTCAGATGCTCTTTTACTTTTAATTACTTAATTTTCTGTTTGTTTGTTTTTTACTGTTCTGTTTGTTTGTTTATTCCGGGTTTTTTTTGTTTGTTTGTTTGTTTTTTAAATTTAATTCTCTTTAATTTCACTTTTTTTCACTTTAAAAAAAAGGGGGTGTTGTAATAACTATTCTACCAATGTTGTCAAATAGCAAAATATAAGGGAACGTACGATGAAAATGTTAACAATGCAATGCTGTAATGACCTGTATACCCTTTACAAAAACTTAAATAAAAAAAAAAAATATTATGTATTTCTCATACAGAAAATGAGAAATCACAAAGGGGGCAAAAACACTTTTTCACACCACTTTGTGTGTGTGTGTGTGTATATACAGTATATATACTGTATATATATATATAAGCAATATTACACTAGAAGGGAGTACGATATCAATGAATATAGTAACTGTGGGTGTGATACTTCTAATGCCCGACGTGAGTGTAATATTGCTTTTATACAACAGTTCTGCAAGCACAATTTATTAAATGACAGCAGTACTGGACAAAATATTATGATTTGTTTGTTTAACAAGTTATTTTGCGCAGCTGAGAAAAAAATAGTCCCTTCTAAATAGTGGTGTAACGGTACACCTTAAATCAGGGTTTGGTACGTACCTTGGTTTTAAGGTCACGATTCAGTTCATTTTCGGTACTGTAAGGAAACAAAATGCAAAACATAAAACTGCTTAGCTTTTGTATAAGTGGGAACAGCTTTACTGACAACTGCAAACTGCCAGCAGTAAATTCTCCTGTAAATAAAATATTCTCAAATAAACAAAATAAAAATGTATACAATAAAATAAATAAATTCTCTTTTTTGGAAACGAACAATGCAGACAAGTACAACAATAGAAGTTTGAACAGCTCATTATAAAAAGTTCCCATAGTTACAGTAAATAAAATAATGACCTATGAAACATGAGTTGTAAACTTGAACTTCACAGCTTAATCAAAAGTGTTTGTTGCGACACAATTAAATAACAGACATTAAAGTTCAGTCTTTTAACCCAAAAACTAAAGAAATAAAACTCAAATATCAGCTTCTACTGCACCATACAGGGCTGTTATAACTCTGTTGTTCAAAACAAACTGGAGAAATAATATGAGTAATATTCAGCTCCATTAAAGTCAAAAAGAAAATGAACTAGTCCATCCTGTTTGAAACCTTGCTGGTACTAAAAGTTTAAAAGTTTAATTAGGCTTCAGATGAAAATTAAAGAACTTTTTCCAGGCCAGAATAACAGTTTGCAAATGCTTTAAGTTACAGTAAAGGAATGTAAGCTTTCATTACACATACAGTGAAATATTTAAGCTGCTTTAACTTATTTGTGATGATTATGGTTATCTTGTGGGGAACCCACGCTGGGATATTCATCTCAGACTGGAAGCAAACGAGAGGCAGTAAATTCCTCTGCCGGAAGAGTGTGGGGGATTAAACAGTTGGGGGCAATAGGAATTGTGATGTGTAAATGTATTGTGATGCAAGACCTCAGGCAGCAGGGGGAATGAGTGTGAGGATATAAAGGAGAGACCCTGTGGCATGAGTTCATTGCCTTTTCTGATTCTGAGAAAAGTGAGACAATGAATAAAATTTGTCTGCCGTGAAAGCCTGGTCTGTTTATTGCACTCTCCACAATCTCTCTTTTTTAAATTAAATTACAAATCATGGTTTTCTGTTTGCTCACCTTTTCCTCCGGAACCTCCCAACAGAGGCAAGAGCAGTCCTTGCCAATTCGCCATTGCTGGCTGCGCGTGACCACCGTGCGCTAGCCCAGAAAGCAGATCGGCTCATTCTCACCACCAGAGCCCTTACAGTGAACGCGGCGGCATCGGAACCCAGCGAGAAGGCCAGCGGAAGCGAGGAGCCGGAGATGGTAGCAGCAGTGGGGGCCAGGAAGCGCCAGAGAGACACAATCTGCTCCTACCTCCGCCGTTTTTTAGAGGGCGCACACCAATGCGTGCCACCGTGCCAATTCAAGCATCCGGGAAACGCCAAGGCCGGCAGTCAGTAGCAGCTGCAACCGCTGGTGAAGAAAACAAAGCTGCTCTACGTGACGGACTCGCGCTCGGGGAGACGGTTCCTCGTAGACTCCAGCTCCCAAAAGAGCCTCATCCTGCCGTTCTACGCCGACCGGCTAGCGGGAGCTAGCGGCACCGAGCTGACAGCCGCAAACGGCTCGGACATTAGGACTTTTGGTGAGAAGACACTAACTGTATCCCTACACGGCCGTATGTACGAGTGGACATTTGTCATAGCGGCATGCAGTTTCCTAATCTTGGGCGCTGGTTTTTTGTGTGCATACAGGCTGCTAGTCGATGTTGCTAACAGACGTCTGATCAATGCAATGTCTTTTGATTCCCTCCCCTGTACAGCTCGAGGAGCCGGGCCAACAACGCTAGCCAACGTCACAACTCCAGGTGGTAAATTCCACACACTGCTCACTCAGTTCCCAGCACTCACGGTCCCAACGTTTTCGGCAGCCATCACTAAACACGGGGTGGAGCACTTTATTACCACCACCGGGCCGCCTGTTTTCGCATGACCTTGGCGCCTGGACACAGCTGAACTGGCCATAGCGCGCGAGGAGTTTGCCAGCTTGGAAAGGTTGGGCATCATCAGGCGTTCAAACAGCCCATGGGCATCCCCACTACATATGGTCCCTAAGGCTGAAGGATCGTGGCGACCACGTGGAGATTTCCTCAGATTAAACAATGCCACAGCGCACGACCGCTACCTGATTCCCCATATTCAGGATTTTTCCATTCACCTCGCCGGGGCACGTATTTTTTCTAAGATAGACCTGGTCCGTGGTTACCAGCAGGTCCCGGTGCACGCGGAAGACATACCCAAAACGGTGGTAATAAACCCGTTTGGTCTGTTTGAGTTTTTACGCATGCCCTTCGCAATAAAAGGCGCGGCACAGACATTCCAACGCATGATGGATGCGGTGTTGCATGACCTGCTGTTTGTGTTCATCTACCTGGATGACATCCTGGTGGCCAGCGCGTCCGAGGACAAACACGTAACCCACCTCAGGACGGTTTTCCAGAGGTTAGAGGAGCACGGGTTAATAATCAACCCGGCGAAATGTCAGTTCGGCGTGACGGGGCTTGATTTTTTGGGGCACTGCATCTCACGGGAGTGAGCGATACCCTTGCCGGACAAGGTGCGTGTGGTGGCAAATTTTCCCCGGCCTCAGACGGTCAGGGCGCTGCAAGAGTTTTTGGGGATGGTTAACTTTTATAACCGTTTCCTCCCCCACGCAGCTCAGCTCATGCAGTCATTGTATGCCGCGCTCAAGAAATGGAAACCAGCGGACAGAGTCGACTGGACTCCTAAGCGGGAGCAGGCATTCTCTGAGGTTAAAACAGCCCTGGCAAACGCTGCACTGTTGGCGCACCCGAACCTGGCGGCTCGGATAGCGCTCACTACCGACGCCTCGGACGTGGCCATAGGGGCCATTGTGGAACAACGCATCACCAGTTCTTGGCAGCCGCTCGCTTTTTTTTAGCAGGTCTTTGTGCGACAGTGAGCGTAAATACAGGGCGTTTGACAGAGAGTTATTGGCTCTCCACCTGGCCATTCGCCACTTCCAGTTCTGGCTGGAAGGGCGCAGCTTCACCGCGTTTGTGGACCACAAGCCACTAACATATGCGATGGCCAAGGTTTGGGAACCATGGTCGGGCCGGCAGCAGAGGCAGCTGGCCGCGATGTCGGAGTTTATGACTGATATTCAGCATGTGGCCGGTAAACTGAGTGTGGTGGAAGACTGCCTCTCACGCGCAGTAGTGGCCCCAGTCTGCGTAGGGATAGATTACACAGCCATGGCCGCAGAGCAGATTGGCAGTGCGGACGTGTGTGCTCTCCAGTCTGGACCAACAGGGTTAAGGCTGGAGAGCAGAGCACTGCAAGAAGGGCCCCCCCCCCCCAATCTGTGACGTCTCCACAGGACGCCCACGCCTGGTGGTCCCAGGCACTTGGCGCCACCGCGTGTTTGAGTCAGTTCACGCCCTGGCGCACCCAGGAGTGCGCGCGTCAGTCAAAATTGTGGGAGCGAAGTTTGTATGGCCAGGCCTATGCAAACAGGTGAAAGAGTGGGCTGCAGCCTGCATAGCGTGCCAACGAGCCAAAGTGCACAGGCACACAAAGGCCCCTTTGGAGCTGTTTCGTGTCCCGGCTAAGAGGTTCAACCACATTCATGTGGACCTCGTGGGACCCCTCCCGCCATCTCAGGGGTTCACGCACCTTCTGACAATAGTGGACCGCACCACACGATGGCCAGAAGCAGTCCTGCTAGTTGCAACCGCGTCCGTGGACGTGGCGCACGCCTTTTTGACAACATGGGTGGCACGTTTTGGCATCCCTTTGGATATCACGTCCGATAGGGGCCCTCAGTTTGTTTCCGACCTCTGGTCCGCGATGGCCCGTAGCCTGGGTGTCGCAATTCATCGCACGACCGCATACAGCCCACAGGCCAATGGGTTATGCGAGCGTTTCCATAGGTCACTGAAGGCAGTGCTCAGGGCTTCGCTTACGGATGCAAATTGGGTGAACCGGTTGCCGTGGGTTTTGTTAGGGTTGCGTTCCACACCAAAAGAGGATTTGGAGGCTTCCCTGGCGGAACTGTTTTTTTCTCAGCCACTGCGGGTCCCCGGGGAATTTTTACCAGATAACCCCGCACCGAACAACCATCCGTCCCCGCGTTCACAGCATAGCGCAGACACAGGCATGCTACCTGGCCCGGCCCACCACTGTTTTCCATGCGCTTTTGTGCCAAAAACTTTGAAGAACGCAGCGTTTGTGTTTGTCAGGCACGATGCCCACCGCCCCCCATTGTGCCCACCCTACGATGGTCCATTTAGAGTGCTGGAACCAGGGGACAAACATTTTATGTTAGACTTGGGGGGTCGCCAGCAGAAAATCTGTATAGACAGGCTTAAGCCAACCTTTGTGGTGGCAGACGAGCAAGTGATGTTGGCTCGAGCTCCTCAACGTGGAAGACCCCCACTGAGGACTCCCCAGGTAAACGATTCATCAGAGCAGCCACACGAGCAAGATGAATGTTTCCCCCCCCTCGCCGTTGTCCACCCACAGACAGACACACCCCCAGGAATCCCCCACTGGCACAATAGCGCTGCGGAGCTGAAGACCCCTCGTTACAGCAGATATGAGAGGAGGCTGCAGCCAAAAGGACATGAGAGTTAACGCTCAGTCTGAGACTCTGGTGGGGGTGGGGGGAACACGCTGGGATATTCATCTCAGACTGGAAGCAAAGGAGAGGCAGTAAATTCCTCTGCCGGAAGAGTGTGGGGGATTAAACAGTTGGGGACAATAGGAATTGTGATGTGTAAATGTATTGTGATGCAAGACCTCAGGCAGCAGGGGGAATGAGTGTGAGGATATAAAGAAGAGACCCTGAGAAAAGTGAGAGAGTGAATAAAGTTTGTCTGCCGTGAAAGCCTGGTCTGTTTATTGCACTCTCCACAATCTCTCTTTTTTAAATTAAATTACAAATCATGGTATTCTCATTTACTTAGATGTAGGGCTCGGCGATATGGCTTTAACCATGTATCGCGATCAGTGTTGGGAGTAATGGGTTACTGGAACGCCACTACTTTTGCAGTAACATGCTGTGTAACGAAACTACTGTTTAAAAATTCAGTAATGCATTACAGTTACTGAAATTTGATCAGATGCGTTATTTGCGTTACTCGTTTTATTAATATGGATAGATATTTTTAGCGCAAATAGACGATCATGCAACTTGCGGTTGCTAGACACCCTCCTCATCAGCTGCCAACTGGGGATGAATACTCGGTTTTGGTGGCTATTGGCGGGACTGCCATCCTCAGTGCCACCAGCGGCCTCAAGCCACTGGAGGTTGTCATGCCAAAGGCAAAGGCAAGCAAATAAATATAAACTGACCCTTCCATAACTGACACAGCCGTCACACAGTCTCCTCCGCGGGTCCATTTCCTGTCCTGCCCCAGTTCACATCACAACCTGGTGAAGAAATGCCGTGGCAGTGGCGACTTTTCAAATCGAGCCCTGATCACCTGTTGTCCGAGTGGTGAGTAGCCCCTACAAGCTCCTACCTCTGTGGTTAAACATGAGTATTTTTTGAGGAAGAACCTTGCATTTAGTGTTAAAGCATTTAAAGTTTTCTTATGCTCAGAGATTTGTTGCAGTAAAGAACAGCTTCTTAGCGGTGAACTTTTATTTATCTGTGCTTTCGATTTTATTTTATCTCATTCATTTGCATGCTGTTGTGATATGCAACTATTTCATGGAAGTAAATCCTCTAAATATGCATTTTTAATGGGCTGGTCCAGGGGTGTCAAAATGTATGGCTCGTGGGCCAAAAACGGCCCACCAGGGGGTCCAAAGTTTTCTCTGTGAATTTACAGCTTTATTTCTAGTAACTTTCTGACTTTCTACTGATTACAATAGTTTGTGTAAATCTGAGACATTTTTTCTCTGTAAGATAAGACTTTTTTCTCATCAGTTTTCTTTTTCTTCTTTTTTCTGATGAGAACAAGGGGCCCTTGATCTTTTATGTGTGCAAGATGATTTAAGTATGCATTTAAAAGTAATGTGAAGGTTACTTTTCCAAGTAGTTAGTTACTTTAATCATGCAGTAACTCAAAAGTAACTCAGTTACTTTTCAAAAGAAGTAACTAGTAACTGTAACTAGTTACTATTTTTTAGTAACTTGCCCAGCACTGAGCGTGGTACATTTAGGGTTTTATCACTATACACGATATATATCACGATATCTTGAGATCTACTCCAACCACTGTAGAAATGTAAAACTAGATTGATTCTATACTATATCAAAAGAATGTTTGCATAAAATGACACTGGCATGATGGTAAAAACAAACCCATGGACTGCATTGTTTTAAATTGCATGGGGGGGTGGGGGGTTTAAAATGAAGTTAAATTCAGCAAACTTTATTGAACCACTCAGACAACCCCACTCATAAATTTGCAAACAAATCAGAATAAATAATGGTAGGCCTTCCTATTATGGCCTGTAATAAAACCATTACAAACAAAACAAAACAAAAAAGGACTCAATACAAGAAAAAGTGCATTAAGCAAGAATTCTAGAGAAAGATATTTTAAAACTATATAAACTGACTTCCGGTCTGGACGCCATGGTGATAGCAACCTAACGCTGAAACTCCCAGACTCAATCCAAGGAAAACATCCTCAAAATCAGACCTAACGGATTTTTGGAAGATTAAAAATCAAAAGACAATAACACCATGCCTAACCACAAGCAGAAGAAACTGACATTCCCCAGGTCAGGACGCGCAGCGGCCGCAGAATCTGAACCGGAGGACCTCCGTTCAGAAGACGAGGACCTGGGCCTAGCTAACAAAACGATTAGCTTGAAATCACTATTTGACGAAATACGACGATTTCGGGCCGAATTTCTTGAATTCAGAGAGGATCTAAAAAGGGCGAACAGCAGAATGGACCAGGCCGAAAACTGAATCTTGGAAGCTGAAGAAAGAGTAAAAGTGCTTGAAGATTCTGTGCTGGATTTACACAGAAAACAGTCAAGGCTGGAGGCTAAGCTGACCGACCAAGAAGGAAGACAGAGACGAGATAACATCAGAATTCACGGTCTGAAAGAAGGAGCTGAAGATAGTTTCAACACAGTGGCGGAATGCGTGGAATCCTTATTGAGAGAGAAGTTGGATATTCCACAAACCACCGATTTGAAGATAGAAAAAGCCCATCGTACATTAGCCGCAAAGCCAGCACCGGAAGTGCCCCCACGTTCTGTGGTGGTGAGATTCGCCAATTTCAAAATAAAACAAGAGGTTGTAAGACGGGCTTGGCAGAAAAAAGGATTTATGCATCATGAGAGAAAAGTCTTCGTGGAGCACGATTACGCCCCTGAGGTTCTTAAAAAGCGACGGGAATATAACGACGCCAAAAAGGTTCTACAGGAACAGAATCTACGCTTTCAGACGCCATTTCCGGCAAAGCTAAGGGTCTTTTACGGGGAAGAGTCATGTCTCTATAATTCAGCGGAAGAAGCAACAACTGACATGGCAAGAAGAGGACTCCCGGTAACGGTGTTTAAACCCGCAGCGGATCTGAGCGAGAAAATCAGAGCTCAAACGTGGTCCACTCAGAGACCTTCAAAAACCACGGGCCAGCAGCGGGAAATCCAGCCCCAGAGCTACAAAGATAAGCTTTCCAGTTCCAGGAAGGAATAGCGACCTTTTTGTTTTTTTTTTTTTCTTTTCAGTCACTCTGCACTTCCACCCCCCCTCCTACAAGGTAACAAACATTAAAGGAGATGCAGAATCAGCATGTGGTAAAACCTTTCATGGAGCAGTTATAGCATTAGAAACAAATGTCTTCTTAATTTAAAGGGGAAAAAAAAATCATGTTAAAATAGAAACGTAACAATGACCCACATGTTCTCTCCACACTAACAAATACTGTATTAGAGTGAATGTTTGCTGTGATGGGGGTGGGAGGGTGCACACAATCTCATAGGGTATAGGCATAAAAAAAAAAAAAAATCATTACAAATTCGGATTGGGATCTGAAATTCACATTAAAAGCATGGGACAACTTACAGGGGTAAGAGAGGGCCCTCAACACGTAACAGAGTTTGAGGAATTTCCCTCAGAGCCTACACTCCATCAGGGCTCTTACAGGGTCTTTAAAGAGACCCCAGCTCAGGAAGTTTTTTTGACAGTTTTTTGTTTTAAAGTTTCGTACACTATGTTCTTAATGTTTTTTATGTTCTTAATGTTCTTTCAGTTTCTGAGTAGCAAAAAAGAGGGCCACCACACTGTTATACTAAATAAGAAAATACAATGGAGAAACAGGGTGTAACCAAAACAGCCTCATATAATGTAAAAGGGATCCTGAATCCAGTTAAAAGATCCAAGATTCTACACAAAATGAAAAAAGACAAAGCAGAAATAATATTTTTACAAGAAACCCACCTAACAGACGTGGAACACACTAAACTCAATAGACAAGGGTTTAAAATGATCTCTTCATCTTCATATAAATCAGGGAGGAGGAGGGGAGTAGCGACATTGATATCAACCAAAATTACATTTGAAAAAAAATCAGAACACAAAGATAAAGAAGGGAGGTACAGTTTGGTAACTGGGTGGCTAGAGGGAGAAGATATCACCCTGCTGAATGTATATGCACCACCAGGGGCTAAATGGAAATTTTATAAAAATGTATTCGACCTAATGATAACTAAAGCCCAAGGTTTAGTGATATGTGGTGGAGACTTCAATCTAAGACTGAATCCATACTGGGATGCGACAGGTAATTCTTCACATCAAAATAACACCCAAAATAAGAATACTCGGATGCTACTAAAAGAAATGGGAATCTGTGACGTATGGAGGGAATTCAACCCCAATGTAAAAGATTATACTTTTTATTCAACGCCACATTCATCTTACTCAAGGATTGATTACTTTTTTATGTTTAATAGAGACATTGGAAGAGTAAAAACATGTAAAATAGGACTGATGGATCTCTCCGACCACAGTCCGATCTATATGGACTTAAACATCCAAAAATACACAAATAATACATTTTCCTGGAGGTTGAATTCAAGTGTCCTGAAAGGACCACTGAAAGATGAATTGGAATCAGATATTCTCAGATATTTGGAAGAAAACGATAATGGAGAAGTATCTCCTTTAATACTGTGGGATGCGTGCAAAGCTGTAATAAGGGGAAAAATTATTGCAAAACTGGCAACCCAAAAGAAACTGAGACAAGAAAAACTAATCACACTAGAGTCAGAACTCAAGAACCTAGAAAAAGAACACAAAGACAACACTCATTCTAATGGCTCGCTCAAGATTAAAGAAATTAAAAATCAAATAAATGAGATCTACACAATACAAATCCAGAAGAAACTTACATTTCTGAAACAAAAACACTATGAAGCAGGCAGTAAATCTGCAAAATTACTAGCCTATAAATTGAGGAAACAACAAACGGAAAGAGCAATCTACAAGATCAGAGACCCAGTATCAAAGGAAATAAAATTCAGAATTCAGGATATTCTTAAAAGCTTCGAGAATTACTACAAGAACTTATACTCCCACAAAAAACATAAAAACGCATCCGAGACATTCCTAAACACATTAAACCTTCCCCAACTTACGGAATCACAAAATAAAACCCTACTGTCAGAAATACAACCTAAAGAATTGGAAAAAGCAATTATGAAACTTAAAGCTAACAAATCCCCAGGAGCAGATGGCTATACAGCAGAATGGTACAAAACCTTTAAACAGCAACTATCTCCTCTCCTCCTGAAAACATTTAACTACGTCCTCCACACAGGGGAAATCCCCCCTCCTGGAGAGAAGGGGTCATTGCAGTTATACCTAAACCTGAAAAGGATAAACTAGAATGCTCCAACTACAGACCAATCAGTGTATTAAATCAGGACTATAAGCTTTTTACCACTATCCTTGCCAAAAGGTTAGAAAACATACTGACAGACTTAATTCACTTAGACCAGGGGTGGGCAGTGAGGGCCATTCCACTGCAGGTTTTTTGTTCCACCCAGTCTCTTCAGCAGGTGTGTAATCTGATCAGCTTCAAGGATTGCTAATCATTGAAAACACCTGCTGAAGAGACTGGGTGGAACAGAAAACCAGCAGTAGAATGGCCCTCCATGGCACATGATTGCCCACCCCTGACTTAGACCAAACAGGTTTTATAAGACAAAGACAGACACAAGACAACATTCGACACACTTTACATATAATTCATCATATAAAAAAATATAACTTAAATGCAGTCATATTGGGATTAGATGCTGAAAAAGCATTCGATTCGGTTGACTGGTCTTTCCTATATAGAATCTTATCCAGTTTCAATTTTCATAACAACTTCATTAGAACTATACAGGCATTATATAAAAAACCAACAGCTAAAATAAGGATTAACGGTAATTTATCATCATCTTTTGAGCTGAAAAGAGGATGTCGTCAAGGCTGCCCCCTGTCTCCACTGCTCTTTGAAATCTTCATAGAACCTCTGAGCCAATGGATAAGACAAAATCAAGAAATTCAAGGTATTACACTTGGTCAGAAGGAACATAAAATAGCACTCTTTGCTGATGACATTTTAATATACCTAGGGCAACCAGACACTTCTCTACCAGAACTAATCTCAGTTTTTTCAGACTATGGAGATTTATCGGGGTACAAATTAAACATGCATAAAACCCAAGTCTTAACATTCAACTATGACCCAAATCATTTTTCACTAAATGAACTCAAAACTAACTGGGAGTTGGAATCTATGAAATATCTGGGGGTCAATATCCCGAAACAACTCGACAAAATTATAACACTAAACTATGATCCACTGGTGACAAAAATAAAATCTGACCTAGCAAGATGGAATATGATACCATTCTTAGGTACTGCACAAAGAATTGAAGCAGTCAAAATGAATATACTTCCACGTCTTCTATACCTTTTCCAAACAATACCGGTAGAACCTCCCAAAAAAACATGGCAGGAGCTGGACAGAAGGATCTCAAGATTCGTATGGCAAGGCAAGAGACCTAGAATCAGATATAGAACCCTACAGCTAAACAAAGACAAAGGTGGGCTCGCGCTGCCAAATATCAGGGACTATTTTATAGCTGCACAAATTAAAACTTTAGTAGAGATATGTAACCCAGTCTACACTGCACAATGGAAGGAGATGGAATGCCAAATAACAAGTGACATCCCCCTACAGGCGATAATAGGGAACAATGCCTTCACTAAACTCTTGAATAACACTAACCCGTGGATAGAGACCCCGCTAAAAATTTGGTTTAAGATAGTCAGAGAGAATCAAGCTAAAGAGCCCTATTGACTTCTGCAATGGATTGCCTATGATCAAGACTTTACCCCCAATAAAACAGACACTAGATTTAAAGAGTGGAAAGAGAAAGGGCTGATAAAATATTACGATTTCTTTAAGGGGCAAACTTTAAGAAGTTTTGAAGATTTGAAAAAACAAGGTCTAATAAATCAAGATCTTTACAGGTTCTTTCAGCTTAGACACCACATAAACAATATACTTAAAAAGGAGGATTTGGAAAGGGCCCAGTCAGGTGTTCTGAAGGTCTTCTTAATGGCATATAAAGGGATCCCAGGGATCAGATACATTTCTAAAATATACCAAGGTCTTCAAGACTTAAAAGGAGACAACACATCATATATAAAAGAGAGATGGGAAAAAGAGGGGAATTTCACTTTACAATTGGAAATATGGGAAAAGCTAAATAGACAGCAATGGAAAAGTACCTCATCCCTGCAGTGGAGAGAATTTGGATGGAAAAATTTGCTAAGATTTTTCAGAACACCTGCACAAAACAAATTTACCCATAAGGGGTTGAACTGTTGGCGCTTGTGTGGTGAAAAGACTGCAAATCATTTTCATGTGTTTTGGTCATGCCCAGTTATCCACCAATATTGGACCAATGTACAGACAATATTGGGGAAAATATTCAAAATAACAGTTCCATTTTCTTTTATAACTTTGTATTTGGGTTTACTACCGGACTCACTGGAAAGACGAGGAGATAAATACTTATTCAATGTTTTAATATTGGCAAGTAAAAAAGCCCTAACTAAAAAATGGATGCTGAAGGACTGTCCTACACCTGAAGATTGGATTAACGTGATTCAAGACATTTACTCGATGGAAAAGTTGACATTCGCACTGAGACAGGACATGGATGGGTTCATGAACTTTTGGCAACCCTGGATCGCATATGTGTCTTCCATTAGATCTAATCTTTGACAAATACCATTTCAATAATGGTCCCACTCTTTGTTCCAATGCTACTCAGTTGCTCTTTTACTTTTAATTACTTAATTTTCTGTTTGTTTGTTTTTTGCTGTTCTGTTTGTTTGTTTATTCGTTTTTTTTTTATTTAATTCTCCTTAATTTCACTTTTTCTTTCACTTTAAAAAAAAAGGGGGGGGGGGTGTTGTAATAACTATCCTACCAATGTTGTCAAATAGCAAAAAATAAGGGAACGTGATGAAAATGTAAACAATGCAATGCTGTAATGACCTGTATACCCTTTACAAAAACTTAAATAAAAAAAAACAACTATATAAACTGAAGTCCAATTTTTCTGCTTGGCCATGCTTTTAACAATAAGGGCCATGTGTTTGGCAGTGTAATTTGTGACTGCAGTTGTGATCTCTTTTCATTTTGCACTTTTGTTGTATGGGATAAATTCTCCAAATGAAGAAGCCATATAGTCGTTTTCTTAGGGCTGGTTCCTTTATTTTATTTTTTTATAGGGGCTACCTGGAATGTTGAGAGTGATTTTTAATACATTCTTCATATTATAGGGGATGATAGCTCAAGTGGTGAAATAAATTAGTGGTAGGTGTGATATAATTTACACAGAACTGTATTTTGTTCAATTTTTACCTTTGGAGCTGGTCCTTTTTTCTCCTTTCATTCAAGTCTGCTGCACTGCAGCTGGTATTTGTGTGTCATTTCATTTTTTCCCCTCTCCCCGCACTCTGCTAGTGTTGCCAGATTGTGCATAAAAAACAAGTATCTCTGCTCCATGAAAATGGGCTCAAAAGAAACAGTTTCTAAAGAACAAAATTGCGGGAAAAAAGCAGACCTGGCAACAACCCTGAAATGAAACACTGTGCCAGGAGGTGGGGAACACCTGAGTGCAGCTCTATGGTGCAGCTGCATGAGAGGAGAGGAGAATGCTAGAGCTTCACAATGAAAACATTTTTTGTATCGCGCATAGTAGAATGTATCTATATAACGAATATATATAACGAATATATTTGTTGTATCGACCAGCCCTACTTAGATGCAATATTCAGAATGAGAGCTTATCTGGAATTTCCCCATTGTGGAACTAATAAAGGCTTATCTTATCTTATCTTATTACCACAACAATAATAGAGAAGATGAAAAAGAGTAAGCTACTTATGTAATTCACTCATTTACTGCAGTTAACACGCTACCAGCAGAACTGAAATAGCTCAGCCGTCAGCAACCATCATCTAAGAGAGATTATTGTCCAACAGGTAATGTTAACACATGCTAATGAAACCCCCTTAGTTCTGGCATGATTCTGGCAGCAATGATGACATCACAGCTCAGGTCAGGTTCACGGCACTTTACTGGATAAAATAGAAGCATACATTGCCCAGTGTGACCAACAGCATCGTACAGCTCCACCACACAGAGAGACAGCAGCAAAAGATTCAAAGATTCAAAGGCTTTATTATCATGTGCACAGTTAAGAAATGCTACATTTCCTGAGCAATGAAATTTTTACTTTGCTCTCCGAATGAATGCCATGGTAAAAGGTACAGAAAAAAACAATTCTAATAGGTCTAACACAGTAACTCAGTCCTAATACTGTACTAATGGATGCTAATAACACACACACCAGCCCACAGTTAGGCAGTAGAGGAATGAAACTGAAAATTTGCTGGATGACTAAAGTGATAGTGGTATATTGATATCAGAGATGATGAAAACCTGAGATGGCATGGACCTATGTACAGTGTGCAAATGAGCATTGTGCAACCTGGTGTGAACCTGAGATGGCATAGACTTATGTACAGTGTGCAAATGAGCATTGTGCAATGAGCAGTTGAGCTAAAGGCAAATGGGGCTTACTACAACATTTTTCTCTTATAATGTGATCATATAGATTTGATAATATTAGCGTTGTGTTCTTTTAACAAACTTGTTTTTTTACTGCAAACTTGCATTATTAATATCAAAAATGACAACAGTAAAATGAACAATAAACATGTAAAATACCAAAAATAAAATAAATTTCCACAACACAAAAATAAAGCATAAATCAGGGCTAAAATAATCACAAATAATCAAATAAATAATGAACTAAAACATCCCTTGACACAACATAACTGGATAAAATAGAAGCATACATTGCCCAATGTGACCAGCAGCATCATACAGCTCCTACACACAAAGAAATGGCTGGTTGACACACATATGCCAACACAATGATTGCGTAACACCTCACTGCTCTTAAGCGCGCACTAACAACTGACAAGCTAGTGGCTAATGGGCTAACAGCTAACAAGCTAGAAAGTTTTTCATTGATTCAAAGCATAAGATTGACAGCACAAATTAACTCAGCCAAGGGCTTAAAACATAGAAACATTGTTCCTGTCATTCCCTGTAAATGTCAGTCAAGCCTAAACAACAATTAAACAGATTAATTCACCAAGTTTTAACAGAGCTATATGAAATATACACCACCACACAGAGAGACAGCAGCAAAAGGGGATTACTGCTGGCTGCCAGTGGCATACAAAAAGATCTGATCACCACACAAGAGGGCTGCTTCATCAAAATATAAAAGAAAATAATAAAAAAAAAATACCCTGACAAAGATAATTAAAATTAAATTACAAATAAATTATTCAAAAACAGACTTAAAAGAATACTAATTGAAAAAAATAAAATAATTTTGACGAACTTCATCTAAAATAACCCTGTTACACTAGCAGTTTAATCAATTTTCTAAATCTGAGACAGTCGCTCATTGAAAATAAGAAGCGCTAACTTTATGCGCTAAAACTCGCTAACCTTACCCGTGTGGTGTTTAGAAGCAGCCTAATTTCAGTCACTCTTACACCTTGTGCTGCAGAAGTCTGCTGAAGTCTCCTGACAGGTGGCTGGAGACAGGGGAACGGAGAGGAGGAGGGGGCGTGATATGACAGTTATGCTTTCTGTCCATCACTCAACATAGTTCGTGTCCGTACCTTGGTACACGTCTGTACTGTACCATGGGTGGTGTACTGAAAAATCTGAATACGAATACAAGTACTGTTACACCCCTACTTCTAAACGTATCCAGTAACTGTTGCTAAGCACCTAAATAGATACCGGTCACCTGTTGAGTCGGTATCACAGAAGGGCTGAGATCAATGCTGGTGGCTCGTTAGCAGGGGTGGGCTTAGTCCATTTGGGGCCCAAGGCAAAGACAGAAATGGGACCCTACTTTTTCTTTGTTTTATACTTTTTTTTCAGGCCTGATTAAAATCGCACCTGAAACTTATTGTCCTCAGAAGTTTTCAAATGATATCATTCAGGCATCAGGAATTACATCTGTAGAAAAACAAAGAAGTTTAACAAATTGAATGTAGACTCTTGTGTATTACTAAAAATAACAACAACAACAATTCACCTAGAACAGGGATGGGCAACTGGTGGCCCGCGGGCTGCATGTCCCTCCCTTCACTGTGGCTCACCAGTTCATTTCCAAAAATCAATTTATTTATTACATTTGACCGTATTTGGAACTGCATTCTTAAATGCAATTATAGAGTCCACCAACAGAGGGAGCTCTAATTGGAACCTAGGTGCCACTCTGTGTGAGTGGTCGAGCAAGAGAGTGAACCACAGAGATATAGAGCAAGCAGTGTGTACATGTTCTAAGCTTGTAAGGCATGTGTTGCATGCCGAGACTGCATTAGTATGCTGTAAACAACAGTAAATGTAGAAAGTAGGCTGCTTTTAAACAAGAATAAATGCTACAGCTCCTCAGTAGTGATGGCAGGTGAAGCCTTATGGAGCTCAGAGGCTTTCCTTCTAATTGTGCTGAAAAAGATTCAAAGCTTTAAGGTTTCTTTCTAAAGAGCATGACTAAAGCACTGGCACCGTTTCAATCGCATGACAGCAATAAAAGTTCAGAGGCTGTGGTCATTTTAATCTGCTAATTTTTTTGTTCATTTATACCAGTGGTTCTTATTTTTTTATTTCCCATTTTGGGGAGGCAGACGATTACCAAGCCCACCTACACACATCTATTTCTCTGCCGCTCCACACCCACAATGAATCAAAGAGCAAGCTAAGCCTCATCATATTTCCTTTTCATCTTGGCTTTTTTTGTTAATTAAAGTCTGGAATTTCCCTTTGCTCATCATTTTGATGGAGAGAGTTTTAAAACTTAGGTAATGATAATAATTTTATGAATAATTTTTATTCTATTATGATAAAACACCGAGTAGCTTTTATTTTCATTTACAGTTTTAATTGTGAAACTTTTTACTTTGAAGAAAATAATCCCCCCCCCACACACACACAGAAGGTTTACCTGTAAATCTGGCCCTCGGGAAGTGAGGATGTTGCGTATCTGCCTTGAGCGAGTAGATGAGGTTTGTTAAGCAGGACTCGATGTGCAGGCAGGATACAGTGCAGAAAAATGATGATTTGTTGATGAAACTTCCACACAAATAAATGGCAGCACGTGGGCTGATAAAACTCCGCAAACATAATTCACTAACAAAACAAGACTGGACTAGAAGAGGAAATGAAACTCACGGACAAACTGAATGGAAACATTAATGACGCCACAGGGAGAAATGAAAAACAGCGGGTCTATATAGGCACACAGAAATTAACCAACACAGAACAGCTGGGTAACTAATTAGGGCCAAATGAAAACACTTGAGTGGCTGGAGGAATGGGAAGATGATTGGAGAGACTAGAAAATAATAGCTGAAACTAAGGACAGACAAACTACTAGTGATAACAGAATTGTTCAAATAGTTCAAAAATAACAGAAGGTGTGGACATATTTGTTATGTCCACAAACCTGGGAATGACCACAGACAAGTGAGCTGTGCTGGAACTGAACTTTATTACAAAAAAGTAGTAGTAACGCAATGTACGTTATCCAGGCACTGAGACCCTATACTGTAGTATACCGAGAGAGAGCTGAGATGGCCGACTCTCTCCCTATATGGGCTGGCGTGATGACGGCACCAGCTGGCTGCATCATCACGCTGCTCCCTGGTGTTAACCCCTTCACTACATTCAACCCCCCCCCTTGAAAAAAAACACAGAATACTTTAATTAATTGTAACCCTCCCCAATTTAGCATAAACAACAACAATTAACAATTCCAACTAGGGTTAGCAGGAGGACCGCCGCTCAACCCAACGTGGCTGAGTGGATTATTCTGCCACTCATCCTGTCAGTCGTACTCCTAACTAAACAGTCCTTTTTTTCTCACAGTCTTCCATGGGGAAGGCAGTTCTGCTGGAGGGGCCTTGTAGCGGGCCCTCAGTGGACGCGCCCCTGGAGATGCTGGGTCCCCCAGACCGGAACCAATCTTCATAATGCTGCGGCCCGGGTCCCACGCTGCACCAACTGACTCCTGTGAAGCCTCGCCGTCTGGAGCAGCTACTCGAATGTTCCGGAGATGATTTGCGTGCCGTACCGAACCATCCATCAATCTGAAGCACGCTGGTCCCAGCTGAGCCACGATCCTCAAGGGTGTCCGCAGTCTTGTATAATGTGATTTCACTGGCCGCAGACCCAGTCGCTCATCTGTGTGTACTCGCACTCAGTCGATCACTCAAAGAGGTGCTTTGCTCGGTCTCACATGCCCTTGGGATTGCTGTGGCGCTATGTTTACTTCTGTCGTTATTGTGTTGGTCACAGACTCTTCACCCAACGCCCCCATAGCAGTCTCTGGAGGCCAAAGCTGGTCATGGGCCCTGAAGATGTCTGGCGTCTCTCCTGTGTCACTTACTGTTATGGACCTTTCACCCGTCAGCTCAGTCGTGGCTCCCGTAGACTGGTGCTGAGTGAGGATACTGAAGCGGTCCGGTTCCTCTTCTCCCTTGCCTGATGTATGCGGTTGTGCTGTGTCACCATCACTGCAGATAACAGCCGTACTGAGTTGCTGTATTTTGGGGTTCTCTGTGTGCGTGGGTTCCCTCCCCTGCAACTTCACAGCGGCTCCCATAGACTCCTGCTAGGAGAGGATCTGAGATGAGTACAGTCGCTGCCCCCCCTCCGGGCAGCTCTCCTTCTGTGCACATGGGACAGTGGTTTCTTGTTGGTGTCATCCTTTATAATTTCATCCCACACCATGTCATTGTAATCAATGTAAGCTGTGTCCCAATTGCCGTAGCCTGACAAGCTGAGCCCGTGGCTGTCATGGATGGTGAAACCCAGTCGGTAGAAGAAGCCGCATCCCATTATGTTGTTACCATGCATGGCCACCTGAAACTCAAAGTCATAAACAATCCTCGACTTGTACTAGACTGTTAGCATGATTGTACCTATGTTGCGAACTCTGTGACCACCATATCCATACAGCGCCACTGTTTTTTTTCTAATTGGGTGGTTGGGGAAAAATTTCTTCACCCTGTCCCCATGTTCCTCCATGCCCACTGCATTGGTTAGGTGTCTGTTAGGTGTCTGTCCTGGCTGTCGTTGCTGTTGGCGCACACCTAGCTCCAATGCTAACCTATTTGCTGACTGAAGCTAGAATGCTAGCTCAATGGTGTTAGCTAGCATCATGTCTTTTGGCGCTGTTGGCATCTTCGCCCACAGCCATGAGTTGTTTGTGTGCTCGGCCAATTGGTCCCGCACCATTTCGTCTTCTAAAAGTCCAAATCTGCACATGCTAACCAGATGTCTGAGGTCTGCGACGAATTGCTGGGTGGACTCATCAATTCTCTGTCGCTGTTGGCATAATCTGATACGCCGTGCCAACACGTTGTCGGATGTAACAAAGTAGCTAGCTAGCAGTTCCACAACTTCACCGAATGAGTCCGGTGGTCTGAGCGTATGAAAAATTCTCTGACCTTCTATGCCCAGGTTGTGGACAGTAGTGCCCGTTTCTGTCCTTTGTCCAGTTTTCCTAAATCCAGTGCTGCCACATACATTTCAAAAGCATCAAGCCAATGCAGCAATGGAACAAACGGCTCACCCGGGTGCTCCAAAAATGGTCTCAGTGGCCTCAGGCACGCCTCCATGGTTTACTTTTCATCACCAAATGTTATGTCCACAAACCTGGGAATGACCAGGGACGAGTGAGCTGTGCTGGAACTGAACTTTATGACAATAAAGTAGGAGTAATACAATGTACGTTATCCGGGCACTTAGTCCCTATACTGTAATATACCGAGAGAGAGCCGAGATGGCCGACTGTCTCCCTATATGGGCTGGCATGATGATGGCACCAGGCGGCTGCATCATCACGCCGCTCCCCGGTGTTAACCCCTTCACTACAATATTGTCCAGATCATGACAGCACCCCCCCCTCCTTAAGGGCGGATTCCAAACACCTCAAAAACAAAATACAGAACACCCCATTAGGGCAGGAGGAGGGGGACATCGGCACAGTGGGACAAAACAAGAACATAAACAAGTACAAAATGTCCATCAGGTGGCCTACCAAAGTCCCAGAGCCACCGGATGGATGAACACAGCATGTCAGGTGACCTACCAAAGTCCAAGGACCACCTGACGGATAAACACAGCACGTCAGGTGGCCTACCAAAGTCCAAGGGCCACCAGACGGATGAGCAGGTTGAGTTGGAGGGTCTCCCAGAGTCCAAGGGCCCCCAGACCAAAGAACACGTTGAGTCTGGTGGCCTCCCTAAGGCAATAGACCACCAGACAGAAAAACATGGTGCTGCAGGAGCTTTAAGTTCAGGAGCCAGTGGCTAGAGGAGCGCTGATCTCTATCGATGATGATGGAGTGGCCTGCTCTGATGACGGTGATAATGGAGTGGCCTGCTCCGACAACAGCGATGATGGAGCGGCCTGCTCCGATGACAGCGATGATGGAGCGGCCTGCTCTGATGACGGCGATGATGGAACGGACTGCTTGGACAACCCCGGTGGAGCGGACTGCTCTGACGGCTTTGGTGGAGCAGACTGCTCTGATGGCCCAGGTGGAGCGAGCTGCTCTGACGGCTACAGTGGAGTGGATTGCTCTGATGGCCACAGTGTGGTGAACCCTGATGATAATGATGGAGGTGGTTGGCAAGTGGCATGCTCAGGAGCCTGGAATTCCATCCCTAATCCAGCCATCTCAGACGGGGAGGAGAAAACACAGGTAGGTGTCAGATCCACATCACAACAACCAACAGAAGAGCTCGGCGGGGAGAGCTCAGAAGCAGATGGGAACTGCAACTGGGTCTCCCTGCCAGGAGCAAGAAAAATCCTCTCTAATACAGATGTTAAAAAGACAAAAAAGCTGACTTGCCTTCATTCCTGTTCTTCTTCTGATGAGTACCCCGGTGACTTTGTTGCTGAAGAGGCGATGGCAACCCCTGAAGATGCTGGAGGAACAGTGGATGAGGCGGTCTGAGGCAGAGCAGCGGGTGTGGGCACTAGCACAGCAGAAGCGGGAGCCAGCACTGCAGCTGCTATGGGAGCCAGCGAAACACCTGTCATGGAAGCTGGTGGAGCCGCTGCTGCGAGAGTCAATGCTGTAGAGGAGAGCAGCAGCAACAGACGAGGAAGAGGAAGGAACTGATGGGACAGCTGATGAAGAACTTAGGGAGCTGATGAAGAACTTAGGGGCAAAAAGGAGGCTGCTGCTGAATTGCGCTGACGCGGCAAAGGAGCTGCTACTGGGGGAGTGGAGTGTGATTGCCACTCCGCTGCTGCTGGAGCCAATGCTGGAGAGCCCTCCGGGGCTGGGACACTCTGTAGGGCTGCAGCAGAGGCAGAAGAATGGTGAGGAAGAGTGGAAGTGAGGGTTGAGGAAGCCAGGGGACGTTTCACCATCGGCTCAGGCTTCCGTTTTGCCGGGACTGATGAGTGATGAGGAGCTGAGGCAGTTGATGGAGTCAGGGAATGTTTTACTGACAGCAATGGATCCCATGATGTTGAAACCATGGGACGCTTAGTCGTCGGCGCAGGTTTCGGGCTTCTCACCAGACCATGGAGCGAGTTTTGCAGGTTAGGTACCGAGATGAGCAGTGCAACCAGACCAGGATAGCTCCGCAAGCTGGAGTAATCCACAATCATTCTAGCTGCACCATCCCAGAACATCATGGCCCGCTCAGGAATGTGGCATGACCGGGCATCAGAGATTAGCCCCTCGACCATCTGAGCCGCCCAACACTCAAGCTCCTCCAGACTGTAAACACTGTAGTCCTTGCTTGCTGAGTCCTTGTTGGGTGGCGTCATTCTGTCATACATCTGCCTTGAGCAAACAGGTGAGGTTTGTTAAGCAGGACTCAATGTGCAGGCAGGATACAGTGCAGAAAAATGATAATTTATTGACAAAACGTAATTCACTAACAAAACAAGGCTGGACTAGAAGAGAAGATGAAACTCACGGACAAACTGATTGAAAACATTAATGATAACAGAATTGTGCAAACAGTTAAAAAATAACAGAAGGTGTGGACATAGTGTCCAGACCATAACAGCCCCCCCCCCCACCCCGTTAAGGGCAGATTCCAGATGTCCCAAAAACAAACTAGAGAAAACCCCAATCAGGTGACAGGAGGCAGACATAGGCACGGCGGGACAAAACAAGAACATAAACAAGGACAAAATGTCCATCAGGTAGTCAGACAAAGTCCCACAACCACCAGCAGGAGGAACATGGTGTATATGGTGGCCTACCAAAGACCCAGGACCACTGGAGGGATGAACACAGCACGTCAGGTGGCCTACCAAAGTCCCAGAGCCATCGGATGGATGAACACAGCACATCAGGTGGCCTACCAAAGACCAAGGGCCACCAGACGGATGAACATGGCACGACATGTGGCCTATCAAAGTCCAAGGGCCACCCGACGAATAAGCAGGATGGGTCAGGGGGTCGCCCAGAGTCCATGGGCCCCCAGATCAAAGAACATGGTGAGTCTGATGGCCCCCCCAAGTCCATAGACCACCAGATAACAAAACTCTGCAAACATAATTCACTAACAAAACAAGACTGGACTAGAAGAGGAGATGAAACTCAAGGACAAACTGACTGGAAACATTAATGACACCATAGGGAGAAATGAAAAACAGAAGGTATCTTTCCTTCGTTTAGGTCGCAGCGAGGAGTGATTCTCAGCTGCTCCCTTAAATGGGGGACAGAACTCAATCAGAAGCGGGAAAGGTAATTAATAGTGGTAAGAGACAGCTATCCCAGAGCAGCTGGGCTTGACAGCCGGAAGTCAGCTGAGATGCTGTCAAACTAGGGCCTCGGGGAAGGCTATAAGACCAGGCCCAGAACAGGGTGGAGCTGGAGGAAAACTGGACAACCTGAGCGCAGATAGCAATCAGCGCTCAGGCGTGATAGTACTCCCCCCCCCGAGCCGCGCCTCCCGGCACTGGCTTAGCCCCCCCACCGCCAAGGGAAGGCCACCAGGGCTGGCCCAGGGAGGGTGGCGGGGGACAAGGTTGAGGGGGGGGGAGAGAAACGTGGAAAGAAAGAAAAAAAAAACAGGTAACATAGAATGAATAAGATATGACACATGCCGCCCAACAGGCCACAACAAAAATACAGACACACTCGAAAAACAATAACACTGCGAAAAGGGAGAAAGAAAAAATACCGTACACTAGGGCAGGCAAACTGATCCTTACAATCAGAAATAGCAAGGTATACCACAAGGAGAAATGCATGTCTGCTTCGAGGTTCTGTACAAACACTGAGAAAAAAATTCAAATTTGTGAGAAAAAGTTACAAACTACAAGAGAAAAAAAAAATTCTGCAAATTTGTGGGGTGAAAAAGCAGAGAAAAAAAAGCACCTGGCGATTACATGGACAGTCTAAAATAAAATAACCATCACCCCCCCTTCTGCAATGACCACAAGATTGATAACAATAACTACAGAAGGCAGGGCAAAATGACAAGACCCAAGATGCGGGGACATAACGACACAGTCATGAAAAATAAGGGAAAAAACCACAACTTAGGGCGAGGACAAGGCAAAATTCGTGTCCTGATTAATAACAAATACAAAAAGAAGGCAATCCAAACACAAAACAACTAAACAGTCAATCTGTCCAGGGACGCCGGCAGGTGGAGAGGGGCAAGAGATGACAGTTCGTCCGGCGGGCAACCCAGACCCGGATTCCACCTGGCCAGGAGCGACATCCACAGTTCGGGTGGCCTACCCGAGTCCCAGGCTTGGGAACACAGTATCTCAGGAGGCTGACCCAGATCACCGAACCAACCAGACGGTTCCGCAGGCGGTCGTCCCGTGTCCTCAGACCACCGAGAGCAGAGGGAGAAGCTTAGGTGCGGCTTCCTCATCGAGGGGGAAAAGGCTGATGTGCGGGACAGGATCAGCCCAACGCCTGGGGAAAGTGAACCCCCAGGTCCCTCGCTGGCCTTTAACCGAACCGGTGCCGCACTCTCGATGGACCCCGATTGGGCCGGCGCAGCACCCACGATGGGCCCCGATTGGGCCGGCGCAGTATCAGGGGTGAACTCCATGCACCAAACCGGAACCTCCGGAGCGACAGCCAGAGCGGATCCATTTCCGGTGACCCTGGGGAAAGGCTCAAAGGAACAAAAGGAACCGGGATCAGGATCACCGGTAGCGGCAGAGCCCGGCGAGACAGGCTCGAGTGCAGGGGATGACTGCACCCGGCTCGTCCCCCCGAGAGACAGGCAATAATGCTCCAGAAGATTGAGGAGAAAGACAAAATAGAGCACTTGCCTGATCTCGGGATGTACCGCTGTCCAGGACTTCGATGCTCCAGGTTCAATATGCAGGAGTTCGTCTTCCGGCTCCCACTCGACTGCGACGGGCTCCGCAGCCGGCATGATGGTTCCCACAGTTTGAAGATCTCCCGGCGCCGAGGTCCACGTCGAAGGCCCGCACAGCATGGTGGCAGGGGATCTGAGTTCTGCTGGGCCGAACCCTTCCTCCGTGGAGACCCGGGGACGCTTGATCGTCGGCGCAGGTTCCAAGTGGCAGTCTGACCTCCTCCTCTGCCCACGACGTGGCTGCGGGGCTGGAATCAGGCTTTCCAGGGCCACAGGCTCCCTCCTCGTCCGGCGGTGTAGTCCTAGAACCGGGAAACGCTCAGGGGGGAGAGACACAGAGGGCGCAGGTTCATATCTTATGTCTGCAGCAGGTGGAGAGAGCTCAGGGGACTGTGAATCCCGAACTCCACCTCCAGGAATCAAACAAGGCAATCCACCCAATAAAGGAAGAGAATGAAAAGGCACTTGCCTGATTCCCGGAGAACCGGTGGAACCCGCCACAGTGGACTTGAGTCTTCCCTTCCCTCGCTGGATGGAAGTGGAGGACCCCCTGGGAAGACGAGGAGGAGCCTCTCGCACCGGATCAGGACCGGGGGCGTCCGGAGACGGACTCATGCATCTCACAGCGGCTGGAGTGAGCGTCGAAGAGGAGAGAGAAACAGCCAAGGCGAACCGAGAACCAGGAGCTGACGGGACTGCGGGGAGAGATGACCCGGAAACGGGGGCAGCTGATTCACCTCTTCGGCGGGACACGGAGGCAACAGCTGGCAGGGAGGCAGAGTTCGTGTGACTACCTGGAGCTGAATCCGGACGGGGTTCTCGCTGAGGTGTCTGAGAGGGTTGGGAGCGACGTCTTCTGGCCGAGGGTGAGGCGAATGTGAGATGAGGGAAACGCCGCTCCTGCACGGAAACTGAAGCGAGCAGGTCAGCGTATTCCGGATAATTATGCAGCTCAGGGTTCTTCTCTACCAGCCTGACTGCTGCCGTCACGTGCTTCATGATTACAGTGGGATAGACGGCGGAGCGAGCAGCAGCCACTCGGTCCTGAATGCAGATTGCTGTCACCTGTATTCTCTCCGGGGGAATCCCGGCAGACATCACTGTTTCATGAGGGTGACCCCTGGGTGGTGCGAACTCCTGGGCTGGATCAGAGGCTGGAGCGGGATCCCGAAGCGAGGAGCAATGGTGCCTTGTCTTCGGCTTACTGCCGGGGTTTTCCTCTAGCCCACGGAGTCTCTTCCGGAGCGCAGATATGTCTGCCCTCCTCGCCTTAACTTCAGGGAGGTGGAAGTAGCGAGGGAGGCTGTTAATTATATCCTCAGCGAGGTCCAGGTGCCGGCGTACATCACTGGGAGTGTCATAGAGGCCCGCGGTGAAAAGCGTCCCATCCACGTAGTCCAGGGCTTCTGTGAGTTCGTAGCCTGGGCGCCGCACGTGCCTCCTGAAGGACGACATAATTCCAGCTCACCAGTACCCAGAAGAAGGGTGAAAAACTACAAGTCCAAATTAGCAAAAACTCACGGTCTCCGGCGTCTCAGTTTGGCTGCGACCTACTGTCATGAATGGCTCTCACGAGCCATTAAGGAGACGTTATAGGCGACCGGTGAGTTTGCGTTACTTTATTAATAAAGGGCACTCAATATACAAATAACAAAGTAAAGAGCCACGTGGGGCAAAAACACACTCATAACTTAGAATAACATACTAACCCGGGAGAAAGGCTAGGGAGACAGCGAGGGAAAAACACACGCTGGGCAGCAGCACTTATGAAAGGGTGAAGAGCAGAGACAACGGGAAACTGGAGTTGGGCGTAGGAACTCCAGTCGTGGAAACACGATGTCCGTCTTTCCTTCGTTTAGGTCGCAGCGAGGAGTGATTCTCAGCTGCTCCCTTAAATGGTTGACAGAACCCAATCAGAAGCGGGAAAGGTAATTAATAGTGATAAGAGACAGCTGTCCCGGAGCAGCTGGGCTTGACAGCCGGAAGTCAGCTGAGATGCTGTCAAACTAGGGCCTCGGGGAAGGCCGTAAGACCAGGCCCGGAATGGGGTGGAGCTGGAGGAAAACTGGACAACCTAAGCGCGGATAGCAATCAGTGCTCAGGCGTGACAATAGTGTCCAAATCATGACAGAGGAAAAAATTTTGTAGCCCTCACTACCACCAAAGTTGCCCATCTCTGACATAGAAGATCTGTTGTTTGTTCACACTTACTCACATTTGCCAGCAGGGTCCTGTTCATGGTCTGCTGACTGGTCCATTTTGCAGAGGCATTCTCTCCTTCCTCTGTGCTATGTAGACACAAGGGAGAATAAATCCCACAAAACAATATAAGGATAAATTCAACAAAACATTAAACCTAAAACATCATTGGAATTTATACCCATTTGCATGCTCTTTTCCTTTTTCTTCACTTGTTTCACAATGCTCCCTTGTTTTCTTTTTCTCCTCATCTTCACTAGTTTTTTTCCCATCAGTTCCTCTCCTTTGTCTTTATTTTTCTTCACTGTTATTACTTCTGTTCTTCTCCCTTCTCTCTTTCTGTCCATTTTATTCTCCTTTTCAGTGCTTTTATTATCATTTAAGGATTATTTCTTGGTCGTTTGTTTTACATTCTCTCACCAGTTTGCTCTGAACAAGCTATAGAGGGAAATAAGGAACATTCAAAGACAGCATTGGGCCATTGCTCTAGTAATGAACAGGATAAACAGAACAGTGGTTGAACTCTTTCATAGATACTCAAAATTACTATATTTAATCTCATGTAATATCATCTGCTGTGAGGCTACAGATCCTGTGCATGGGTGGGGAGCACAGTTTGTCATAGTTAAATTTAATTTTGTTGAGTCCTGGCTTCAGCCAATCTTGCAATTAGAAAAAATAATTAAACATTTTCTTGTTTACCTGTACTGTCAGCAACTGGTGTTGCCACTGCCTCCTCATTAACAACAGGTGGCTCATGCTCATCAGGAACATGTGTGCTTGTACAAACAGCACTGCTCTCTATCTGCTCCTCAGGAGAGTTAGTAAATTGCTTTTTATAAGGACAGTGCAAGTTGATGAACATTGATATCAATCAATGTAAACTTGCCAGATTGTAGCCAGTGGCTAATTACCTCCGCCAGGAGGTTATGTTTTTGCCGGGGTTTGTCTGTTTGTCTGTTGGTTAGCAAGATAACTCAAAAAGTTTTGGACGGATTTCGATGAAACTTTCAGCGTCATCATCACCGTCATCTGGACATCACCGTCCAGAAGAAAACCGCCATTACGGAAAATGCCATTTTCATCAATAACTACTGAACCACTAATCCTATCATTGTGAATCCAATTGCTAGTCATATGTTGTCATGGTCAATGAATCTGAAAACGTACACACAAACACTGTATGGGGGGAACTGTGGCGCTAAACCGCCATTACGGAAAATGCCATTTTCATCAATAACTACTGAACCACTAATCCTATCATTGTGAATCCAATTGCTAGTCATATGTTGTCATGGTCAATGAATCTGAAAACGTACACACAAACACTGTATGGGGGGGAACTGTGGCGCTTGGCGGAGGTCTGCGCTCTCCGAGTGCTTTTCTAGTTTCCATCTGTTGTCCGTGGGTTACAGTTTTTCCTTCTCCCATTCTATTATGCTGAGCACCAAGTCAGAGGGTGGGAAGTACCATTTTTATATAGTCTTTGGTATGACCCGGTCGGGGCTTGAACCCGTGACCTCCGGGCTAAGGGGCGGGTGCTCTACCACAAGGCCACCACTTCGGTCTCCTCACTGGCTGAAGTGAAAAAGGTTGTTCGGTACCTTTGATTAAAAAAAAATAAAAATCTGTGCTCTTCCCTTTTTCTCCATCGCTCTTCACCACTTGGATAACACAGGGTTACAAAAATAATTTTTTGTAAGTTGTCTGTGTTTTTTCAACTGATTTACGAGAATTTTGCACTGCTGAATCTGAAAATGACATCCGTTTCTCTTGATCAGGCGCTAAGTAAAAACCTGTACTTAGTACTTACTTAGTACTGTGCATGTACTTACCTTTATATAAAGGCAAGTACATGTAAATTGAATGTTATATCATCATTGTTCAAAATTCAGAGAATTTCAAGACATAAAAAAGATTTTTATATCATATAAAGGGAAAATACCTGTACATATAAACAAAAACGTATAAAACAACATGTGGCCATAATTCAAAAAGTTGACCTGATTGAGCAAAACCAATGTGATTTTTGGATTCAGCACATCAAAATTGTCCTAAATCAGCTAAAGAAAACTTAGACAATAAATTTGGTGTTGACCAGTGTAACTTATGCGCTTGCGCGTGGCTCAGAGACAGAATGGAAGAGTCCAACAGTCTGAAGAGAAGGGGGGAGGATGTTACGTTAGTGATTTGATTTCCCGTTTTCGTAAATACTTGTGTTTCTTTACTTTATCAGACATCATGTTAAATATGTTAAACATTTTTAAAAATAATATGGGGCTCCTAGTAGATCGGGGCCCTTAGCAGATGGGGGCCTAAGGCAGTTGCCTACCTTTGCCTAATGGGAAGTCCGCCTCTGCTCATTAGCATGCTAACGATTTGGCTTTGGCGCACTTCGCTTGCTTTTTTTTGGCATTTCCAGATGAAATAAAGAGTCCATCACCACAAAGGTATTGTTGTTTGTTAATTGAGACAATAAGGGTGCATTCAGACGGCCACTGCTTCGTCCAGAACAAAGGACTATCCACAGATACTTTGGTTTTTTTGGTGCTGTATGAACGTGCGTTGGAACTCTGGTGTGCACCAAACAAGTGAAGTCTGGAGCCCTCAAAAACAGAGGTCTCGGTTTGCTTGCAAACGAAGTCTGGTGCATTTCACTTGCCATGTGAATTCAAATGGAGTATCCAGTGGACCAACAGGTGGAAGTGCCCCTCTGTGTTTGTGTAACCATAGCAACACGTAGTGAGAAGAGGAAGTGGTGTTTACTGTAGCACATTTTGGGTAGAAAATAACAATAAAGACAACTGCGCGGATACAAGAAATCCTTTTACTGGAGAAAGCCGAAGAGAAAAGTTAAAAAAATGTCTCGTGGACAGACTTAGAGTAGTGAGGAGATGCTACTTACTTACTTAAGCCCATAGCTCACTATGGAGCAGAGGCCATTGATGACCCCTCGCCATCGCACTTGGTTCTGGGCTGCTTTCTCTACTCTCCTCCAGTTGGTTCCCTGTTGCTTCAGCTCTGCCTCAGTGTCTCGTCTCCAGCTGTTTTGAGGCTGGCTTCTCCTTCTCTTCCCCTGCGGGTTCCAGGTCAGGACTTAGCATGTGATGCTGGATGCTGGTTTCCTGAGGGTGTGTCCAATCCAGTCCCACTTCCTCTGCAGAATCTGTTCTGCCACTGGTTTCTGTCCCGCTCTCTTCCCACAGATCTTCATTCCTGATCTTCTCCGGCAACCTGATATTAAAGATGCACCCCAGGCATGCGTTAAAGAAAGTCTTCTGCTGTATCGTCTTTGTCGTCCTCCAGGTCTCACATCCATAGAGTAGAACAAACTTGACGTTAGAGTTAAAGATGCAAAGTTTTGTTCTCGTACAGATCTCTTTTGATGCCCAGATATTCTTCAATATGACAAAAGCTGCTCTTGCCTTGCTGATCCTGGCTGTGACGTCTTGGTCTGTGCTCCCCTGTCGGCCCACCATACTTCCCAGGTAGACAAAGGACTCCACCTCTCTGATGGGCTCTCCTCCAACTGTGACTGGTATGTTGGCAGTGGTGTTACTGTTTATTAGCTCAGTCTTCTCCTTATTGATTTGGAGTCCTGTCTCAGGTGATGTAGTCTCCAGGCGAGTAGTCTTGTCCTGCATCTGGCTGTGGTTATGTGACAGGAGCGCCAAGTCGTCAGCAAAGTCGAGATCATCCAGCTGCGTCCAGAGTGTCCACTGTATCCCGTTTTTTCTGCCTGTTGTTGTGATCTTCATGATGTAGTTGATGACCAAGAGGAAGAGGAACGGTGACAGCAAGCACCCCTGGCGGAGTCTGGTCTTCACCTCCAAGCTCTCACAGCCGGCCAGCATGTGCAATCCTGCAGCTCATGTCCTGGTAGATTCATTGGATGTGGGAGATGATCTTATCGGGAACTCCATAATGTCTCAGCAACTTCCATAACGTCTCACGGGCCACACTGTTGAAGGCCTTCTAGTAGTCGATGAAGTTGATATGGGGGGGTGAGTTACACTCCAGCAATTGCACCACAGTGATGCATAGGTTGATGATCTAGTGAGGAGATGCAGGCCCTTATAAATATTTGGTCTGAGGACCAGATTTCTCAGCTGCTTGTGGCTACACACAAGAATACTGAGGTTTTTAAAACGTTTAGCGACTTGATGGTGGCATAGGGGTTTATACGGACACCGGAGTTTTTGATTTTTATTTGTTCGTGGCGGACAAACAACCCAGCTGAAGGGAATGGATTTCCGTTTTCGGTCCTGGCCAATTGATGAGCCGTATTTCTTCTCTTCGCGGAGATTTTTTCTTCCTGGTCAGTGGTGGCTTTGGTTACAGCGCCACAAATGGCAGCTGTTGTAACTGCATGATGTTGTCGAGGCAGTGTCGTCTGCTTGAGTAAAGTGCTGTGTGAATGCAAATAAAACCAAATGAAGGTGTGAAACTTCTTGCCATTCTCCACCCAATCGAACCGAGACCCCCAAACTATCCCAGTCTGTTAATCCCTTCCACAGCATGTGAGACACCATGTGGTGTATGGGGTGCCGCCTATCTCCGTTTCACTGACCCTAGGCCACACAGCTACTGTAAGTTGTATAAGCTACATTGGGGGGGTCAGTCCTCTGATAGCTCTGTGCATTAACTTTCCTTTCCCAGTTCTATTATGCTGAGCACCAAGGTAGAAGGTGGAAAGTACCATTTTTATATGGTTTTTGGTATGACCCGGCCGGGATTTGACCCCACGACCTCCCAGTTGTGGGGCAGATGCTCTGCCAACTAGGCCACACCACTCAGGTATCCTGGTCTGAATGCAGCCTAAATCCAACTCTAGCACTCCCTATTTTTTAAAAATATGGTTGTTAGACATTTCAGCCTTCCATTACCATTGAAACATAAAATCTAGTTTCTCCTTGGTTCCACAAAGGGATAACTCTAGATTTTATGTTCAGGAATCCACTAACAGTTGATGTGATATTAGACACCTGTTTATCATTTGAATCTGTTTATCCATCATTTGAATGTTATATCATGCAGCCTGAATGAGTTTAATAAAAGGGTAAATGAGAGAAATTGAAGCGTTTTCCTTTCACATACATGTCTCCTAGATCACGGCAGGAAAAGAATTCCCTTAAATTTTGAGACTGATCCATTAAGTAATTGAAGGTACGGAAATTAATTGAAATTAAGTTAATAATACAAGTTGTTCTTTTAGAACTGGTGCCCCCTCTTTACGAGTGCTTTCCTGTTTTATTTAGCGAGTGTAGAGGTGACAGTTTAACTCTGTCCCCTCGCACACCCACTATTAACCCCTTGCACTCTGGTCAATTTCCCTAAAAATGCCAAAAAATAACATGCCCAAAGTAAATCAAAAGCTGTTCTTCAACCCTTTGCAGCATCTTCATGGGGTTGGTCTCATATAAAAGAAAACACTTTGAATTTTTTGGCAAAACAGTCATAATCTCTCTAAGTGCTCCGGCCACTGAGTAACAGCCATCTAAACATAGTGAACTTGAAGAAAATAAATTTCGCCTGGGTGTTTTTTTGGATACAAATGCTTGCAAATAACACACAGCTTCAGATCCGGGCTGGAAAATGCAACAGAAATGTAGAACCAAGTGTTTTCCAGCTGAGGTCAAAATTTTGTAACAATACCACAAAAAATGAATATATTACACAGCTTTGTTCTCAGGTTGTTCCCAGGCGTTTTTGAACTGTGCCAAATGGCACAGTTTGGAAAAACGTCTGTAACTTTTGAATGATTCAATATAGAAGCTTCATCTTGGGCTCTAATGAAAGGTGACACTCAGGGCTGTGTGTGTGTGTGTGGGGGGGGGGTTGTCCCCCACCCCCCGCTACAGAGGACGGATATCGCCCGTTGTGCCGCGGTCACGGTGCGCCGCGGTCTACTAAGCACAGCTGTAATTTACCGATCGGTCAAAACTCATTTTTGATTACAATTTTCAGGGATAAAGAATAATTTAGCTTATAACACTTACCTGTTCACTACAGCAGCGTAGCTGGATAACTTCTCTTCCTCATTGTCAGACGAACGTGACACTGGTCCGCTTGTTACGGACTCGTGGTTCTGGTCTCGCGAACCGGTCAAACCATAATTCCATTATTGCGGTTTTGCGCTTCCATGATTGCGGTTTTGGCGAACGATTTTTCAAAACAAATAAGAACAGTAGTTAGAAAAAAAGACTGGCGAACGCCTGTGTGTCACCCAGCCTTACACAAAACAGCTTTCGAACTTCTGTGCTTCAATTGGCTGGCTGTATTCACAGCCGTTGGTAGGCGGGTCCTTCTTGCTAGGTTTTCAGTCATTGGTTCTTCAAGGTTTCAGAAACCCAATTCAAGGCTCTTATTAGTCGAATGAGAGGTCAGTCACATCTAAACCAATCAAAGCACTCCTTTGGCTTTCTGTTCGCGGCTGTGTCTGTAGTGGAAGAACGGAAATGCAGGTGTTTTTTTTTTCAGTGCCTCCTAGGACGCAGTGTGCGTACTCGGACGCCCTCGTGCGTCCTAGGACGCAGAGACGTGCCCGCCCACGGTACACCGAAGTGCAACAGGTTAAATAAAATAAATAATTCCTGTACCTTATACACTATATTTTATTAAATATCACTACATTATTCTTGTGCCCCGTGTGAGGCCTGCGTGCAGCTAAGAGATCCATCCATCCATCCATCTTCTACCGCTTTTCCGGAGGTCCGGGTCGCGGAGGCAGCAGTTCAAGCAGAGAAGCCCAGACTTCCCTCTCCCCAGCCACCTGCTCCAGCTCTTCAGAGGGGATACCAAGGCGTTCCCAGACCAGTTGGGAGACATAGTCTCTCCACCGAGTCCTGGGTCTGCCCCGGGGTCTCCTCCCAGTGGGACGTGCCTGAAACACCTCAAGTGGGAGGCGTCCAGGAGGCATCCTAATCAGATGCCCGTACCCCCTCAACTGACTCCTTTCAATGTGGAGGAGCAGCGGTTCTACTCTGAGCCTCTCCCGGACGACTGAGCTCCTCACCCTATCTCTGAGGGTGAGTCCAGCAATCCTACGGAGAAAGCTCATTTCAGCCGCTTGTATCCGCGATCTCGTTCTTTCGGTCATTACCCAAAGCTCGTGACCATAGGTGAAAGTAGGAACGTAGATTGACTGGTAAATCGACAGCTTTGCCTTAGAACTAAGCTCCCTCTTCACCACAACAGACCGGTACAACGTCCGCATCACTGCAGATGCTGCTCCAATCCGTCTGTCGATCTCTCGCTCCATTCTCCCCTCACTCGTGAACAAGACCCCAAGATACTTAAACTCCTCCACTTGGGGCAGGAGCCTGTCCCCAACCCAGAGAGGACAATCCACCTTTTTCCGGCTGAGGACCATGGACTCGGACTTGGAGGTGCTGATTCTCATCCCAGCCGCTTCACACTCAGCGGCAAACCGTCCCAGCAAGAGCTGTAGGTCACTGCTGGATGAAGCCAACAGGACAACATCATCTGCAAACAACAGAGATGAGATCCTGTGGTCACCAAGCATGACACCCTCCATTCCCTGGCTGCGCCTAGAAATCCTGTCCATAAAAATTATGAACAGGATCGATCCAGCTAAGAGATATATATGCAAAAGAAAAAAATCATTGAGACATAAGCTGCATGTTTTTTTTTCTGCTCAAATATTGATCCACTTTATTCGGTGAACCTGTGTGTTGCTTGAGAGGCTGCAGCAGGCAGGTCTGCGTCTCTCCCTCTGTGTGTTTGTTTTCCCCACCTCCTGCTGAGAAGCGTCTGTTTGCTGATAGCTGCGGGGGTGGGGGGTGGGGGGGGAGGTGAGGTGATTCAACCCCACTGTCTAAGGTGAACGGAGGAGCTGTGCTAATGCACACAGGAAGTTTTAAGCAGTATTATATGCTGAATTAAGAAAAATAAAAATAAAAATAAAGGCCTAGAGTGACAGAAACGCGAAGAAAACTGTTCTGTCCCTCGTCAGCTTAGCCTCCCGGTGAATTATTCTGGTGGGACGAATTAAGCCGACGAGTTCTGTAGTTTCCCAAGTGTGTGGTGACGTCAGATTGGGCTGGACGCAGCCTGACCAAGTCACTGAGTAAACTGTTTGGGAAGTAGCGTTAAACTATACCCGGAATTAAAGGGGTAAGATTATTTGTGCATGAATAAAGGCAAGTTGGAGATTAAAACGCTCCCGTTTTGAAAAAGCAAGGCGTGGTGTTGCCGATAAGACTCGCGCCCGCACTCACGTATCATGTGCACACTCACAGTCGCGCGCGTGACCGACAGGCTATGATCGAAAAGCTGTACATGAGCAGAGTAAGCGTGCAGACACCATTTTGAAGGCGCTAAAAGGGAGTCACCCTAGCCGCCATTTTGAGTGAGACTGGTAGACCTGCCCAGAGCGATGTCACTAGTGTCTCCTCCTCTTGGGAGTGCAGAGACAACTGCCTCCATCTTGTGGTCAACTATAGGAGTTGCATTTCTTGCATGGGTGCACACTCAGATTAAAGCAGAGTGTCACGCCGCGCCATTCATCAGCGGCGCCACCTGCTCACGCACCTGCTACTCGTCAGCGGCGAAGGATAAAAGCCACCTCGCCCTGAGCGTCGGCCTGAAGCCGTAGACTTCATTTCCTTTGTATGGACTTCTACCACATTCTCTTCAGCATCCTCATCTCCGGTAAGAAGTTCACTTACCTCATCTCTCCAGTCTGCTCCCCTGTGCACAGGTGGATTCCTCGGCGGCGGACAATCCCGTCCCTCGTCTCTCCTCGCTGCTGCACCGAGCCCTGCAGGTGGCTGTCTCCCGGGCTTCCATCCTTGAAGCGCCAGTCATCTGCCCAAACAAGTAAGCTTCTCTCCCTCGCCTATTCTCCTCCCGTGTTGGTGTGTGCTCATCACCCTGTGTCTGATTTCTCCCATAGGGTTGCCGGCTGAACGGTCTCCTGCCTCTGGGTCCGAAGCAGACGCCACCACCAACACATTAACATTCCGCAGACACGCACCCAAACATCCCTGTTGTTAATAAACAGTTTGAACTACTCTGAGCCTGTGTGTGTGCGTCTCCTGAGCCGAACGTTATGTCAGTACGGCTTCAGCAGAGCGGCTCGGCGGACGGCGGGCTCGCACACCGGTTTACCATCCTCGAGGCTCGGGTGGATCAGATTGTTTATCAGCAACAGGTGGTTCTTCATCAATTATTAGAACTGACTAACCGATTGAACCGCTTGGACCCCCAACAGCCGTTCCTCCTGACTCACCAGGGTGGCGCGGCTCCTGCTGTTCCAGCGGCCGTCCAGCCGGCTCCAGTGGCACCGGTTCGGCTCACGCCGATTCCGACCCCCGCCCGCTTTAGCGGTAAGCTCGGCGGAGCGCGGGGGTTTATTATGCAGTGTGAGTCCGTGTTCCACCGTGTGCCCGGAGATTTTCCCTCGGATCACAGCCGAATTGGTTACATAGGGAATCTTCTGGAGGGGCGTGCGTTAACCTGGACCTACGCCGTAATGGCGGGGCCCAGTTATGCCACCCTCACCTATGACCAATTCGTGAGACGCTTTCTGGAGGTCTTTGACCACTCACAAACCGAAACGGTCCAGGTCGATCGGCTTCTCGCTCTCCAGCAGGGAAGCCGGTCGGCAGCGGACCACTCGGTCGACTTCCGGGTAGCGGCGGAGGAATTGGGCTGGGAGGAACGCTCCCTCTGTGGCCTGTTCCTCCGCAGCCTCAATAGTGATCTGAGGGATGAACTGGCTGGTCGGGATATCCCTGGGACGCTAGCGGAGCTGACATCCTTAGCGATAAGTTTGGATAACAGGCTGCGCGAGCGCTCCTCGGGGCGGAGGTCTTCTTCTTCTCGCCCTCGTGGAGCCTCGCCGCACCTGTTCCAAGCTCGCCCCCTGGCGGCGCCGCCAGCATCGCGCCCCGAGGAGTCGGAGCCGATGGTGACGGGCTGGACTAAACTTTCCCCTGTGGAGAAACAACGCCGCCGTGAGTTGGGCCTCTGCATGTATTGCGGAGGCGACCAACACACCGTGGAGCGTTGTCCACGGAAAGCCAGTCGGTGGGGTCCGCGAGTCACTGTTGGAAGCCTCGCGGATGTCAATCGGTTAGGATCACTTACTCAATTGAAGCTGCCCATCCGTTTCTGCCATAACCCTACTGGGCACCTCACCCACGCACTGGTGGATTCGGGCGCAGAAGGCAGCTTCATTTCACAAGGCCTGGCAACCCGATTGGGCATCCGCTGCCAGGCACTCAACACTCCCATCTCCCTAATCCACCTCTCCCGTGCCACCCTCGGGAGAGTGACACATCAAACTGTTCCCCTACCGGTCATCATCTCGGGAAACCACCGGGAGGAAATGACCTTTTACGTCCTTCCCAACTCTGTGTCGCCCGTCATCCTGGGGTATCCCTGGCTCCGCCTTCACAATCCGGTCCTGGATTGGAAATCAGCTGGGATCTCGGCATGGAGTACGTTCTGTATGGGCACCTGCCTTCAGTCCGCTGCCTGCTCTCCGTCCGCTCCTCCCCCTGCTACGGACGCTGCACCCCCGGACCTGTCTCTGGTGCCCCCAGAATTTCACGACCTGGGTATAGTGTTCAGCAAAGCGAAAGCTATGTCTCTTCCCCCTCATCGGCCCTATGACTGCGCCATCAACCTCCGCCAGGGGGCTCCCTTACCTTCTGGTCGCCTTTACAGCCTGTCTGCGCCGGAGAAGGAGACGATGAACGCCTACCTGAAGGAATCATTAAGTGCTGGGATTATCCGCCCATCATCGTCACCCGTGGGGGCAGGGTTCTTCTTCGTGGGGAAAAAGGATGGGTCCCTCCGCCCTTGTATCGACTACCGGGCCCTCAACAATATCACGGAGAGGGACCGTTACACCCTGCCTCTCATGGACACTGCCTTCCACTCCCTCCAGGGGGCGACCTGGTTCACCAAGCTGGACCTACGCAGCGCTTACCACCTCGTCCGGATCCGGGAGGGAGATGAGTGGAAAACGGCCTTCCGTACCCCGAACGGCCACTTTGAATATCTGGTGATGCCGTTCGGGTTGACCAACGCTCCTGCAGTCTTCCAGCGCCTCATTAATGATGTCCTCCGGGACTTCATTGGCCTTTTCGTGTTCGTCTACCTGGACGATATCCTCATCTTCTCCAAGTCCAGGGATGAGCACCAGGTCCACGTGAGGCGGGTCCTCCAAAGGCTGCTGGAGAATCGTCTGTACGTTAAGGCGGAAAAGTGTGAATTTTACGCCAGGAGTACATCCTTCCTGGGGTTCATCATCGCCCACGATAAGGTGCTCCCCGACCCAGAGAAGGTAAAGGCGGTGGTGGAATGGCCCACACCTGCATCTCGGAAACAGGTGCAGCAATTTGTTGGCTTCGCCAATTTCTACCGCCGCTTTGTCCCCAACTTCAGTGCCATCGTGGGACCACTGACCCGCCTCACGTCCCCGAAGGTCCCGTTCCGGTGGACCGAAGAGGTCGCTGCCGCCTTTGAGGCGCTGAAGGCGGAATTCTCCTCCTCCCGGGTCCTTCGCCAGGTCGACCCCGCGCTGCAGTGCATTGTAGAGGTAGACGCCTCGGACACGGGAGTGGGAGCAGTGCTGTCCCAGCGGTCACCGGACGATGGCGCCAAGCGACCGTGCGCCTTCTTCTCCCGGCGCTTGTCCCCGGCGGAGAGAAACTACGATGTGGGGGACAGAGAGCTCTTGGCCATCAAGCTCGCCCTGCAGGAGTGGCGCCACTGGTTGGAGGGGGCAAGCCTGCCGTTTGTGGTCCTCACGGACCACAAGAACCTGGAATACTTACGGTCTGCCAAGCGCCTGAACGCCCGCCAGGCGCGCTGGTCCCTGTTCTTCGCCAGGTTCCAATTTTCCATCACCTTCAGGCCTGGCTCTAAGAACGTCCTGCCTGACGCCCTCTCCAGGCAGTTCGCCCCCGTGGAGTCGGAGGAGGCGCCCCACTCCATCCTGCCCAGGTCGTGCGTCGTGGGAGCCATCTCGTGGGACATTGAGAGCAAGATCCGGAAGGCACAGGAGGTGGAACCTGACCCTGGCGGCGGACCGGAGGGGAGGCTGTTCGTGCCATCCGCGGTCCGAGGAGAGGTCATCCACTGGCTCCACACCTCCAAGCTCACCTGTCACCCTGGCACCTCCCGGATGATAGATCTCCTCCAACGGTCCTTTTGGTGGCCAGGCCTGCGGAGGGATGCAGCCCGCTACGCCCGGGCTTGCCCAATCTGTGCCACCTGCAAGTCGGGAAATGCCCCTCCAGCGGGTCTGCTCCAGCCCCTGCCCGTCCCTGGCAGGCCCTGGTCGCACATCGCTCTGGATTTCGTCACCGGACTCCCCATCTCCAACTCCTATGACACCATCCTGACCATCGTGGACCGCTTCTCCAAGGCCGTGCACTTCGTCCCCCTGCGAGGCCTCCCTACTGCCCTGGAGACGGCGGACCTCCTCGTCCAACACGTGGTCAGGCTGCATGGGATTCCGGTGGACGTGGTCTCGGACCGGGGCCCCCAGTTTTCATCTGAGGTTTGGAGGTCTTTCTGCAACGCCATCGGAGCCAAGGTGAGCCTCTCCTCTGGCCATCACCCCCAATCCAACGGGCAGTGTGAGAGGACCAACCAGGAGCTGGAGGCTGCGCTCCGCTGTGTGTCCAGATCCAAACCCGCGTCCTGGAGCAACCATCTTGCCTGGGTTGAATATGCCCACAACACCGCTCGCTCTTCTGCTACAGGGATGTCCCCCTTCAAAGCGTCCCTGGGTTACGACCCCCCGCTGTTTCCGGAGCAGGAGAGTGAGGTAACTGTCCCGTCAGTTAGGGCCCATCTCAGGCAGTTCCGCTCCACCTGGGCTGCCGCGCGCCATGCGCTATTGCGCACAGCGGAGCGCAACAGGACTGTGGCGGACCGGCGTAGGAGACCTGCCCCGGCGTACAGAGTTGGGCAGCTTGTTTACATTTCCACCCAGGACGTCACTCTAAAAGGCGAGAGGAGAAAGCTGGCACAGCGCTTCATGGGTCCCTACCCCATCACCCGGATCATCAACCCGGTGGCTGTGCGCGTGGCTATTCCCCCCTCCCTCCGCATTCATCCTACTTTCCACGTGTCGAAGGTGAAACTGGCGGTTACTGACCCCCTTTGCCCTCCTCCTGCAGCGCAACCCGCGCCCCGGATGATTGGTGGCCATCCGGCCTGGTCCGCCTCCTCCATCCTGGACTCCCGGCGCCGGGGTCGTGGGTTGCAATACTTGGTGGACTGGGAGGGCTATGGGCCCGAGCATCGACAGTGGGTGCCCCCGTCGTTTGTGTTGGACCCATCGCTCATCGCGGACTTCCACCGAGCGCACCCGGATAAGCCATCGCCAGGAGGCGCTGCTAGAGGGGGGAGTACTGTCACGCCGCGCCATTCATCAGCGGCGCCACCTGCTCACGCACCTGCTACTCGTCAGCGGCGAAGGATAAAAGCCACCTCGCCCTGAGCGTCGGCCTGAAGCCGTAGACTTCATTTCCTTTGTATGGACTTCTACCACATTCTCTTCAGCATCCTCATCTCCGGTAAGAAGTTCACTTACCTCATCTCTCCAGTCTGCTCCCCTGTGCACAGGTGGATTCCTCGGCGGCGGACAATCCCGTCCCTCGTCTCTCCTCGCTGCTGCACCGAGCCCTGCAGGTTGCTGTCTCCCGGGCTTCCATCCTTGAAGCGCCAGTCATCTGCCCAAACAAGTAAGCTTCTCTCCCTCGCCTATTCTCCTCCCGTGTTGGTGTGTGCTCATCACCCTGTGTCTGATTTCTCCCATAGGGTTGCCGGCTGAACGGTCTCCTGCCTCTGGGTCCGAAGCAGACGCCACCACCAACACATTAACATTCCGCAGACACGCACCCAAACATCCCTGTTGTTAATAAACAGTTTGAACTACTCTGAGCCTGTGTGTGTGCGTCTCCTGAGCCGAACGTTATGTCACAGAGCAAATCTATTAAGCTGATTTATAATCAAACAGAGCTTCCAAATTAACTTCAAATCAACCCAAATTATCCGGAACAACCTAAATTTAAACCCAATTCAAAGTTTTATGCCAAGAACAAAAGGAAAAAGAAACTTATTGGTTTAAAGGCTGTTCTCATTGGTGGAAGAGCTTTTGACTGCAGATGTACACAGTGAAAGAACATAAAAGCATAGACTTTGTATTTACTCATGTATGTTGACCACATATTTTAATCTTTAAAGTTAAAAGCATATATTTACACATCTTAGGCTAAAATTTGCAAACTTTTGAAGTTATATATATGTGTTTTGCTTTTAAATATCACTTTGTGCGATTTCTTTCACAAGAAGCCATTCAACTTAGGGATTCAAATAAGTGACAATGTTTATTTGGACTTAAGTTAATGTTAATCCTGTGCATGTTGGTAAAGGATTTAGTAATTTACTAAATATTTAACCAAAATTTTCCAAAATTAGGAAACCACATTCAGCAATTAACATTTGGAAGCTTTAGCTTATTTACAGTCAGTGTGTTGCTTTTGATTCACGTTTCCTCCCCAGGAGAATGAAAATATTTGACCAACTCACTATTTCTCACCAAGATTTGAAATAAGTCAAAAGGTGAAAACTTTGATTAGTCTGTAAAATATTTTTTTTTTTTTTTTTTTTTACAAATCATCATCAACCTTAATCCTAAGGAAGCCTTAGTGACAATACGCAAAAACAATCCATTTGTTTCCTAATCTGTAAATACTAAAACATTTAAAAGCTCTAAATGAAAATAGGCTTTAACAAATAAAAACAAAGCCAATTCTAACTTTTAAACAAAGTGAAGACTTATAACTCTAAAGCCCTAAAGCATTTAACCTTTTCTATTTTTGTTGCTTTCCTTTTGTAAATAAAATCATTACTTTCAAGTGAGAGTCAACGAAAAATTCACAACCTAGTTATTGAGGATTATTCCAAAACTACTGTACACTTTGATAACTGAACTGAAAGAAGTCAATCCACCAATTTTTTTATTTGTCTTGTGAAATACAAATCAAAATACAGTGTCAACAAATAAATTAACACATATTCCACATTTCTAAATAATTCCAAAATATTTACTTCCCTTCCTACAAGCCTGTAAGTTGAAACAAACTCCAAAAAGAAGCTTATAACTACCCTCACTGCAAAACAACACTCAAGGTTAACTCTTGACTCACAACTTTAGCTATAATTAACAAATCGATTTCAAGCTAAGCATTACACAAATGGTCAAACATGTCGAATCCATTTGACGAATTGGATGACCTTCAAGTAACATTAGAAAAGTTGGCTTCTGACCTTATACCCAGTTTCTCCAAACAAGTTCAGGATACTCCACCCAAAGATTTGAAGCAAATCACGAAAAAACTTTTGGATGAATGGAAAACCAACCCACCGAAAGCAAAGGAAATCCCCGGTGTGTTAGGAAAGTTTGCACTAGCATTAGTTGCAAGGCTGAGACGAGCTGAAACCCAAACATTCTACGCCGAAAAGGAACTGGCGAAACAACAATCAACCATCCTCTCTCTCCAGGAAGAGAACAAATCACTTATGAAAAAGTGGGAACAAGCTCACATAGAGCAAGAAGACACCCAAGCTACGCTTGACAGACGTTGCTAAATTTGGAACAAGCAAAGCAAGAAAAGCAACAACTGGAAGACGACAATACCTCGCTTCAGCAAGAAAATGAGGAATTGGGAACCGCCCTGCTTCACAAAGAGAACCAACTCAAGGGAGTTGAGCTTCAATTGGACAACACAAACTCCGACTATAAGAAATGTCAACTGCTCCTACGAGAAGCACAACAGAGCCTTCAGGACGTCAAAGAAGAGCTGGAAGACTACCGCAAACGAAGGGATCCGAGACCAGAAGCCATGAACAGGCTGGTTCCTTCAACAAAGAGAGACATCCCCTCATGGGACGGGGGCTCCCCCTGGCGCACACTTACCTGACCTGTTCGGACCCGAACGGCAACATGAAAGACGTTTGCAAATCCCGTCCGATGGAGACCTCAATAAGATCGCTCGCCACGTCACAAAATTTAACCCCTCAACCAGTGGGTCACCTGACACCAGGGCTTATTTGCAAGACATTGACTACTACTTGCGTAAATACCCTGACGCTACGGTCGACGATCGCATTTATTTGATCAAGTTGACATCCAACAGGTCGGTATCAAAATTTATAGATCGTCAACCATTGGATATCAAGATGAACCACCAGAAACTCTACAAAGCCATTGAAAAGGAGTTCTCCGACGACTGCCTACAGTCAGGGCTAGCGACAGCCCTAGCTGTGAAACAGGGTCGCTCAGAGCCCCCACAGGCATACTACCAGTGACTCCTGCGCGCATATTTTGGATCTCAAAAAACGCCCGGGATGGAAGAAGACCACAATTTCACGGCTCTTTTCATTCAGAATCTCTATCTCATGGTCGGACACCACCTTGGAGTCATGGCTAACCCAAGGTCTAACTGGATAAACCAGCTAAGAGAGTTTGCACATTTTGCATTCCAGAAACAGTGACAAAAACGGACAATGAAACTAATGCTCATTAAAAAGTCATAAACTTTTATATGGCCTCATTCCTTCCCCCTTTACAGATCCCAGAGACCTAAAGAAGTTACCTACAGCTCAACAGTACCTCCTAGTGGATGTCTATGGAATGTGTTTCCTTGTGTAATCTGACTAAACATTAAGTTTTTCTAATTTCCAGCTATCATCTCCCCAGGATCTGAGGACACTGAAAATCATCATCTTGATCACCAACCAGGGTTTGCAGTAATTCATTAATCCTTGATTTAAATGGATGTGCATGTATTAGGAAAATGTATTAGGAATGTTTATTTTCATGAGTGTTATTCAAATGAATGTTAATATTATTAGTAATGGTATAAATGCATGATCACTGAATATTAGTCGAGTCACTTAATTTAGGTAGATTTTATACTGAACACCTAATTTCAGAAGAACTGAATGGGTATTAATCCTTGTACGATATCATTCCTGATAAACCACTCCCCTCTACCTTTCACGGGATAATGCCCTTTTCATTTGATTGGCTGTTCCCAAACAAAGAGATGTTTCCTCATTGGACACAGCCCATTCAAACTCCTCTTTATGAAAGCTGGTTGGCCTGTCCTGCGACCGGCCCCGGTTTTATGACCCAACAGCGTGCTTCAGTTAAAATGCACGAGAGTCGCCCTGCAGATCAGAAGAATAGAAGAATAAAAGAACAGAAGATGAAAGAAGATTAAAAGACAGAATAAGAGAGAAAGAAGAATAGAGATCTAGATCTAAAAGAAAAGTTTTTGTTTTCACTTCTTCAAAGTTCCTTGCAGTTTTCTTTGTCTAAATTGTTCTGTGAATTTTAAGAAACCTTTTTGTGTGTGAAGTTTGTCAAATCCTGTGTTAGTTTTCTCGTTTTTCGGCTTAACTGAGGAGAAACCATCCCCTTCTTACGAGCTCGCCTTAAAGAGAGTCAAACTCTCAAAATCCTTTTTTCTTCACCTCAGAAGCCATTTTTATCCTAGTTGAATGTTTTCCTTAGATTTTCTGACTTTTCATGCAGTTAAAGTGGACCTTTAATTTTCCTATTTTAAAGTGAACAGAGATTGTGTTTTTGGATTTTTTTGGCCTCATCCACGCCTGACTGAGACGTCCTCCTTCAGTTTTTGGTCTATTCCACGGCCAGAGACATCATAAATTCGGACTGGTTGCCAAAAGGACTCTCCACGCCTGCTCCGAGACAGCCATTACTGCTGCTGTCCGCTGTCCGTCTGCAAGCCCCCGGCTGAGTCTACATTTCTTATGGTTGGTTGTGAACACCAAGAAGCCTTGCAGCAGTCGCTTTTCCCTCGGTCCCAACCTTAAAACCCCAGTCGGCACTGACCCACTGATCACGTGGACCTACAGCTGTTTGTAAGTGAGACTCCCATTTTCCTATCTGCTGGGTTTAAACGTGATGTCCTAATATTTCAATTACAATTGGACATAACCAGTATTTCATGGTAGAATTAGTCTCTCAGCCGTAGGACAAAGCTATAAACTGAAGGAAGATTGAATGAATGAATATGAATTTTTCCCCGTAAAATTGCGTTCTGTTTGTTAGACATTTCAGCCTTCCATTACCATTGAAACATAAAATCTAGTTTCTCCTTGGTTCCACAAAGGTTTAACTCTAGATTTTATGTTCAGGAATCCACTAACAGTTGATTTGATATTAGACACCTGTTTATCATTTGAATCTGTTTATCCATCATTTGAATGCTATATCATGTAACCTGAATGAGTTTAATAAAAGGGTAAATGAGAGAAGTTGAAGCGTTTCCCTTTCACATATATGTCTCCTAGATCACGGCAGGAAAAGAACTCCCTTAAATTTTGAGACTGATCCATTAAGTAATTGAAGGTACGGAAATTAATTGAAATTAAGTTAATAATACAAGTTGTTCTTTTAGAACTGGTGCCCCCTCTTTACGAGTGCTTTTCTGTTTTATTTAGCGAGTGTAGAGGTGATGGTTTAACTCTGTCCCCTCGCACACCCACTATTAAATAAAATAAATAATTCCTGTACCTTATTACACTATATTTTATTAAATATCACTACAGGAGTGACATACTCACATATCCAGTGAAACGTTGGAGTGCAATTATCATGGAATATAGTAACTCCTGGAATCTGTTGTCCAATCAGATTGTTTGGTCAGAACTAACTGTTGTGTATATATGTATATACAGTGGGGGAAAAGAGTATTTAGTCAGCCACCAATTGTGCAAGTTCTCCCACTTAAAAGATGAGAGAGGTCTCCAATTTTCATCATAGGTATACCTCAACTTTGAGAGACAAAATGAGGGGAAAAAAAATCCAGAAAATCACATTGAAGGATTTTTAATGAATTAATTGGTAAATTCCTCGGTAAAATAAGTATTTGGTCAATAACAAAAGTTCATCTCAATACTTTGTTATATACCCTTTGTTGGCAATGACAGAGGTCAAACGTTTTCTGTAAGTCTTCACAAGATTTTCACACACTGTTGCTGGTATTTTGGCCCATTCCTCCATGCAGATCTCCTCTAGAGCAGTGATGTTTTGGGGCTGTCGCTGGGCAACACAGACTTTCAACTCCCTCCAAACATTTTCTATGGGGTTAAGATCTGGAGACTGGCTAGACCACTCCAGGACCTTGAAATGCTTCTTACGAAGCCACTCCTTCGTTCCCCGGGCGGTGTGTTTGGGATCATTTTCATGCTGAAAGGCCCAGCCATGTTTCATCTTCAATGCCCTTGCTGATGGAAGGAGGTTTTTACTCAAAATCTCACGATACATGGCCCCATTCATTCTTTCCTTTACACGGATCAGTCGTCCTGGTCCCTTTGCAGAAAAACAGCCCCAAAGTATGATGTTTCCACCCCCATGCTTCACAATAGGTATGGTGTTCTTTCTCCTCCAAACACGACATGTTGAGTTTTTACAATAAAGTTCTATTTTGGTTTCATCTGACCATATGACATTCTCCCAATCCTCTTCTGGATCATCCAAATGCTCTCTAGCAAACTTCAGACGGGCCTGGACATGTACTGGCTTAAGCAGGGGGACACGTCTGGCACTGCAGGATTTGAGTCCCTAGCGGCGTAGTGTGTTACTGATGGTAGCCTTTGTTACTTCGGTCCCAGCTTTCTGCAGGTCATTCACTAGGTCCCCCTGTGTGGTTCTGGGATTTTTGCTCACCGTTCTCGTGATCATTTTGACCCCACGGGGTGAGATCTTGCGTGGAGCACCAGATCGAGGGAGATTATCAGTGGTCTTGTATGTCTTCCATTTTCTAATAAATGCTCCCACAGTTGATTTCTTCACACCAAGCTGCTTACCTATTGCAGATTCAGTCTTCCCAGCCTGGTGCAGGTCTACAATTTTGTTTCTGGTGTCCTTTGACAGCTCTTTGGTCTTGGCCATAGTGGAGTTTGGAGTCTGACTGTTTGATGTTGTGAACAGGTGTCTTTTATACTGATAATGAGTTCAAACAGGTGCCATTAATACAGGTAACGAGTGGAAGACAGAGGAGCCTCTTAAAGAAGTTGTTACAGGTCTGTGAGAGCCAGAAATCTTGCTTGTTTGGAGGTGACCAAATACTTATCTTACCGAGGAATTTACTAATTAATTCATTAAAAATCCTTCAATGTGATTTTCTGGATTTTTTTTTCTCATTTTGTCTTTCATAGTTGAGGTATACCTAAAATTGGAGACCTCTCTCATCTTTTAAGTGGGAGAACTTGCACAATTGGTGACTGACTAAATACTCTTTTTCCCCACTTGGGGAAAATAAATATTGAACACGTCAACATTTTTCTCATTGAACATATTTCTGATGGAGCCATTGACCTGAGATTTTCACCAGATATCAGTAACAACCCAAGTAATCCATACATACAAAGAAATCAAGGTAACTGTGTCACAAAACAAGCTATATTTAATAAAGTGGAATGACACAGGGAATAAGTATTGAACACACACACAAAAAAAAAGAGGTGCAGAAAGGCATGGAAAGCCAAGGAACCAGCTGAAATCCATCAGAATTTAGGAAGCCATCCCATCTCCCATCAGTGCAAATTAATTTCAGCTGATTTAGTCCTGACAGATAACACAGGGTTACAAAAATAATTATTTTGTAAGTTGTCTGTATTTTTTCAATTTTGCACCGCTGAATCCGAAAATGACATCCATTTCTCTCGATCAGGTCAGATTTTTATGCTGTTGATTTATAAAAAACCTGATCTTCTGACTAAATTGATTACCTTTTTGTGACATTATCGGTTGATTTTTGTTAATATTTGTCATCCGAAATAGATTTATTAAAAATCATTTTCTAACAAATTTATTGATTAAATGTTACAAACTTCAATTACTGTAAATTGAATAGTAGACATTGATAAAGGTAAGTACTATTAAATGTTACGTCATCATTGTTCAAAATTCAGAGCTTCAACTTCCGTTTATTCAAACCTCTAGAATGTTCAGCGGCAGGGTGTCTCTCTTCAGAGTCCAACAGTAATCAGCCATCATGACAATTTATGACATCATGTCATAAACTGGCACATGCAAACTCTTCAGAGTTTGAGAAATTTCAAGAAATAAAAAAAAATTTGCATCATGTAAAGTGAAAATACCCGTACATGTAAACAAAAATGTAAAAAACCAACATGAGGCCATAGTTCAAAAAGTTGACCCGATTGAGCAAAACCAATGTGATTTTTGAATTCAGCACATTAAAATTGTCCAAAATCAGCTAAAAAAAACTTAGACAATAAATTTGGTGTTGACCATTGTAACCTTTAAAAAGGTCTGTGAATAGCAGATTGTTTACCACAAAGAACTCATGATGGGTAGAAGCAAAGACCTCTCTCTAGGCCTTTGCAACCATATTGTTGCAAAATATAATGATGGCATTAGTTACTGGGGCATTTCTAAACTGCTGAATGTTTCAGTAAGGACTGTTGGTGCCATCATTCAGGAGTGGAAAAAACATCATTTTACCAAAAACCAACCATGACCAGGAGCTCCCCGCAAGATTTCTGACAGAGGAGTCAAAAGAATTATCGGACGAGTTATCCAAGAGTCAAAGACCACTTGCAGAGAGCTCCAGAAAGACCTGGAGTTAGCAGGTACTGCTGTTTCAAAGAAAACAGTAAGTAATGCACTCAACCAACATGGGATCTATGCCCGCTCACCTGACAAGACTCCATTGCTGAAGAAAAAGCATGTTGAGTCTAAGCCGCAACTGCCGGACTTTATTTTGAGAGACGTTCATGGACACAGCGGTGAAAAGAGAGACGGGAGAGATGGGAGAAGGAAACGCGGAAAGCATGGAGGCATGAAATTGCGCCTAAGAAGACGTCAGTTTGGTAACATTTCTCTTCCTTCTATGATTTTTGGGAACGTACAATCTCTGAGGAACAAGGTGGATGAAATTCAAGGGAATGTACGCTACCAGAAGGACTTTAAGAACTGCTGTGTCATGGCTTTCACCGAGTCTTGGCTTAATGCGCATGACCGAGACGCAGACCTGTGGATTGACGGCTTTGGAGCCCCACTGCGCTCGGATCGGCAGGAAGAGGTAACGGGGAAACATCAGGGGGCGGCGTATGTTTATATATTAATAAACAGTACTGCACATCTGTCACGGTCAGAGAGCGCATCTGTACACCCGATGTGGAGCTGCTGTCCGTATCGCTACGCCCCTTTTATTTGCCTCGCGAGTTCCCCCAACTTTTCATCACCACTGTTTACATTCACCCGAGGGCAGACGCTGACTCTGCCTCCAGCACCGTCTTTGATGTGGTCCAGCGGCTGCAGTCAATTTCTCCAGAGGCGCCAAACTTCATTCTTGGGGATTTTAACCATGTTTCTTTAAAGAAGACACTTAAAAACTTTTATCAGTATGTCTCCTGCCCAACCAGGCGAAAAAAGACATTGGACCTGTGCTATGGATCCATAGAGAGGGCCTATAAATCACTTCCCCTTCCTCCTTTAGGATCCTCAGATCACAACTGTGTACATTTGCTGCCCACATATAAAACTGCTCTCAGAAGAGGCAAGGTGGAGACGAGAGACATTGATGTGTGGACAGAAGATTCAGTGCACAGCCTCCAGGAATGCTTTAATTGTACGGACTGGGAGATGTTCACACTGTCCTGTGGGGATGATTTGGACTCTTTGGTGGACGTCACATGCTCATACCTGGCTTTCTGTAAAAATAAGATCGTTCCACGTAAACGTGTCAAAATATATCCCAACAACAAGCCATGGGTTACAAAATCAGTTAAATCCTGCTTACAGAGGAAAGCACTTGCCTTTAAACAGGGGTCTGTTTCTGAGCTACAGGTTGCCACAAAAGAGCTGAAGTCCGAAATTTTAAGAGCAAAACAGAATTATAAATCAGAGCTGGAAAGCAAGATGGCAACAAAGAAACTTGGTTCAGCCTGGGCCAGTATGAAAACTATTGCAGGCCTTCAGAGCACAGAACGCAGCAATCGTGTGTTTTTAGATGGTTTTAATTCAGACACAGAGCTGGCTAATGCTCTTAATTGTTTTTATGGTCGTTTTGACTCCTTTGATTTTAGCACAGAAACCCAATATTTGAAACAGAAACTCAAAGACAATCAGCACTTTAATATTGAGGTGCAGGATGTTAAAAGGGAGTTCTGCGCTGTAAAAGTGAACAAAAGTCAGGGCCCTGATAATATATGTGGGCGCTTGGTAAAGTCCTATGCACATGAACTGAGTCCTGTATTTCATTACATTTTCAATAAGTCCTTACAGACACAACATGTGCCTAAGATCTGGAAAGAAGCTGTGGTTGTTCCCGTTCCAAAATCCAGCTGTCCTAAAACGGTAAACGACTTTAGACCAGTTGCTTTGACTTCAATTTTAATGAAAATTTTTGAAAAACTGGTCAGATGTGAGGTCCTAAAGCAGACTGAGCATGCACTGGATCCTCTGCAGTTTGCCTATAGGCCTCACAGAGGAGTGGAGGATGCCACTGTCACTCTGTTTAACATGCTTTTTAAACATCTGGATTTTAATGGGACACACGCCAGGCTTTTATTTGTGGACTTTTCCTCCGCCTTTAATACAATCCAACTTCATATCTTAGTTGAAAGGCTCCTGCAACAATTTGATTTGAGCAATAATCTGGTGGGTTGGATTCTGGATTTCTTAACCAACAGGACGCAGAGAGTAAGGGTCAATGGTACATTGTCTGACCTAAAGTGCTCTTCTACTGGCTCTCCTCAGGGGTGTGTGTTGTCACCACTACTCTTCATCCTGTACACAAACATGTGTCGGAGCAGACATGACAACAGACACATTATAAAGTATGCTGATGACTCAGTTATTGTCAGTCTCCTCCAGGATGGTGAGAGTGACCACGGCCTAGTAGTTGATGATTTTGTTCACTGGTGTGAGGATTCCTACCTGCAGCTGAATACAACAAAAACTAAAGACATGATTATTGACTTTAGGAGGAAAACTCCCAGGCACAAAGTCACCGTACTAAAAGGCCAGACCACCGAATGTGTACAATCCTACAAATATCTTGGGACGATTATTGATAGTAATTTAAACTTTGAAGAGAACTGTGAAAGGGTGTGCAAAAAGGGTCAGCAACATTTGCATTGCTTGAGAAAACTTGCACGCTTCCAAATTGACCGAACCATAATGACAATGTTTTATCGGGCTTTTATTGAATCTGTTTTCTCCTTTTCTTTAGTGTCATGGTTTGGTCAGATAAAACTGAAACAGAGAAAATCCTTGGATCAGGTAGTTAGATGGTCCAGTCGTTTGCTTGGTGAGTCACAGCTGAGCCTGACATCCCTGTACACCTCCATTTTAAATGATGACTCCCACCCTTTGCATTGCAACTTTCAGCTTCTTCCCTCAAGACGGAGGTTTGCTGTCCCAAAAAGTAAAACCCAGCGCTACAAAAACAGCTTTGTTCCTGCTGCTGTCAAAGAGTTGAACAAGTTGTAACAATATATTGCACATAATTTAAGTACCTATTTATTAACTCCATTTTATATTTACTTATTTTTGTAGGATGTTATTTGGATTCTAAATATTTTATTGGATTTTAGACCTTTGAGTTTTTTAACCTCTTTGACTAGTTTTTAACTTTTTAATATGACCCTTCTCTCTTACCTCTGGTTTTTCTCCCATCTCTTTGTCTTTTTATACCCTGATTGATGGAGCCTTGGGTATTTTTATCATGTTTATAGTCAGCTTCATGTGTGCCTGTGTTTGTGTCTATGTTGAATGTAATTTGTGGCTTGTAAATATGGATGTCACCAGACTGCAAAACAAATCTACCTACGGGTACAAATAAAGTAACCTGAACCTGAACCTGAACCGGATTTAAAGTTTGCTGTGCAACATTTGGGCAAGCCAGTAAAATACGGGGAGAATATACAGCAGTCTGGTCAGATGAGACCAAAATTGAACTTTTTGGATGCCACAACACAGCATGTTTGGAGGAGAAATGGCATTGCACATCTCCATCCCATCATGGTGTGGGGGTGTTTTTCAGCACATGGTACAGACAGACTTCATATAACTAAAGGAAATATGAATGGACAAATGTACAGAGACATCCTTGATAAGAACCTGTTGCCATCTGCTAAGATGCTGAAGATGAAACGAGGGCGGACCTTTCAGCAAGACAATGATCCCAAACACACAGCCAAGGAAACTCTCAACTGGCTCCAGAGAAGGAAAATAAAGCTGCTAGAATGGCTCAGTCAGTCACCTGGCCTGAATCCAATTGAAAATCTACCAAACCAACTAAAGATCAGAGTTCATAGAAGACACCCACAGAACCTTCAAGATTTGAAGACAGTTTGTGTGGAAGAATGAGCTAAAATGACTCCAGAGCAATGCCTGTGCCTAGTTTCTCCATACAGGAGGCATCTGGAAGCCATTATTTCCAACAAAGGCTTTTCTATTAAATATTAAATAAATTTCACAAAGCGTGTTCAATACTTATCCCATGTGTCATTCCACTTTATTAAATAAAACTTGTTTTGTGAAAACAGTTACCTTGATTTCTTTGTATGTATGGATTACTTTGGTTGTTACTGATATCTGGTGAAAATGTCATGTCAGTGGCTCCATCAGAAATATGTTTAATGAGAAAAATGTTGACACGTTCAATACTTATTTTCCCCGCTGTATACATACAGGACTGGATTAAGGAGGTTGTGGGTCCCTGGGCTAAAGCAATGTTTTGGGCCCTCCCACATATTTATGGGAGTATGATATGCAAAATGGCCATGTTTACATGCATGCTAATAAACTGTTTATAAATGGATTTCTGGCATTATCTGATTATTAAAGTACTAATGTAAAAACAATAATCAGATAAATGGCAATTACTGTGTTACATAAAGTGAAATTACATTAAAGCACAGTTTATTGTCCAAAAATCCATTTATTTGGTGCATGTAAACATGTCAAATCTGATTACCATTATCTGATTATTCCTAGTTACCAGATTATTGTGGCCATGTAGCTGGGGTCACTGATGGATCAGCTTGATCCTCAAGGTCCTAAATTACTAAGGCAGTGGCTATAGATATGGAACCGTACCCACAAAATTCTTGTTTCAGATACGGCTCAAACCTGATTGGCCAGTACCTTCTATTAATGTGTATCTTAAAAGCAGCAGGCTACAGGTATGGAAATCTGAGGCATTTATTTGTTTCAAAATTTTAATCAATATCTGTTTACTACCTTTTTAACCTTATCCACTCCTAAATCCGAACGCTAACCTCTCATCTCATAGTAAAATGGTTTGGACAAGGTGCCGATAGCAAGATGCAAACCAGCAACCTTCTGATCACAGGCCCAATGTACTGTCTACCTAAGCCACAGCAGCATTTGGCTTGGAACTGATCTGAAAAGGTTTTGTCAGATTGTCAACTCTTCTGTACCAATAGACATTTCATATAGGGATACAGCTTCTGTATTCATAGCCACTGCCAGTTACTAAATAAAGTGAATGACCACAAAGTTCTAGGTTTAGCTCAAATAGCAGAAAAATGTAGTGCCATTAGGACTAGCAACTAACAAATATCTTATATCAATCCACAACTTTAATTATGACAATGAAAAAACACACTCAGCTTTTCTGTTCAAGGGCTAAATATTAATTATTTGAAGCCAGAACAGGGTTTTTCACTACACAGAGGAAAAACAAAACATTGCCAGGCCAGTCTGCCCTACTGGGAAAACAGCTGCTCTTCTCCACGACCCAGGAGAAGAGCAGGTTATGTGCTCACAAACCCAATATTCATTATCTAATGATGACAGTTTTTACAATGTTAACCTCATTCACTGTCATTCTTTTAAAAGAATGATTCAAAATGAAAATATCCCAACAGTTGTTTTGAATTAAATCTACAATTTTGTATTCACCAGAGCAAGATTAATATAACTCTGGCCAAGATGAATGATAATATAACTGAAGGAAATTTTACAACTACTGGACAAAGAGAAAGACTGGCATTATCTCTGAATTGTAGCAGACAGCTCTCATCCATTGCCAAGCAAGGCTGTGGAGTTAAAAAGCTCCTTTAAAGTTTGTAAAAGTTGGTGTGCACTGGATTAAAAAAAGATGCTCATGTACGTAATTTCATGACATCTGGACTAATTTCTCAGATTTTTCAAAACATCTGTAAAAGTCGGTCCAAACACTACAGTGTGAATCCAACTTAGTGGAAAAAAAAAATCACTGTATATGCACCAGGCAAAACAATACAAACAGCCATGGAGGGAGAAAATAGAAGCCATTGTCTTGAAACGTACTCACCATTTGGAAGTTTGCAATTGAAATGACACTTGGAGAAAAAAAGTGTTTCTGTCGTTTGTAACGTTCAGATGCTCTGATGTCAGCATCTTTATTCTGGCAGCTCTTCGGCCCTTTTCTGGATCAGCATTCCCGGTGTGTACGAATCTTTAACACTTCCACGGGTGTTTTACAACTTCGATGACCTGAAGCTTCTGCCCGCTTTGACTGATGGATCTTCAGACAGCAGCTCCGCCGGTGTGTCACGTGTTAGCATTTGAAATGCTAACAGTTTGACAAACTTCTTGTTGTAACTGTAAAGTTGACACTGTCCATCTGTATCGCAACTTTAAAAAATCCTGTCTATTTAGGAGTCTTTTTTTAAAACCTCCTTCTCACTTTCCTGTTTTTCTTTCTTCTTTTTTCTCTTTTGGACGCCGTTACTGTACATTCATTCATCCACGGATTCACTACCGGCCCAAGTCCAACCTTAATCAGGCCAAATGTCAACTCAACCAATTAAATTAAGCAGGCAGGACAGACATACACCTCAACAAATAAAAAGCTGATATGCCAAAACAAGCCCTTCAATAAACGCTGGGCATGGCAGAATTAGCAAAAAAAAAAAAAGTGTTTCTTTCAGGGCCCCAAACAAGCTGGGGCCCCTGGGCTTCTGCCCTGGTAAGCCCTCTTGATAATCTGGGGTCGTGTGTGTGTGTGTGTGTGTGTGTGTGTGTGTGTGTGTGTGTGTGTGTGTGTGTGTGTGTGTGTGTGTGTGTGTGTGTGTGTGTGTGTGTACATACATATTATGGCAAGCCGTTCAAGAAAAAAAAATATATATTACAGAGAAAAGCTTGGAATATATTGAATGAATTACGGAATATGTTGAATCAAACTGGGAATATATTGAATGAACTTCCAAATATACTGAATGAACTTCAGAATATATTGAATGAACTTCAGAATATCCACCTTATTCCTGGGGGTGCTGCTGTAGGAATGATTATGGGCGGAGCTTCTGGTTTTGGCTGAGGTAGTGTTAAATCAGTCAGTAAGAGTAGCAGGGGCATTTGAAATAGCGTTTTAAAAAGTTTTTCAAATTCATTTTAATGTATTGTCTACATACGTGTTTTGCACTCAAGTGGCAGCTAATTTCAGCTCTTCTAGTTTTTGAATGTTTTGGCATAGTTCTGGTACTTGTTGCTGGTGGTTGTGGTTGTGCCACAGACTGTATGAATGGAGGCTTCTCACTGGCAATGCGTACAATCATGCCCTGAAAACTAACAAGGACTGTTGGTGTGATTGGTGGTACAGACGCAAGAATACCAGGCATGTTTTCACTTGTATGAATGTCACAGATCTGACATTTCACCCTGAATTTAAAACGCCTAAGCATGGTGTTGTGGTTCTTTGTGGCTCTGAACTAGACTCTATGTCTGCTCTGAGGTAAATTTGATTATGTCCAACATATTTTAACAAAATGCAACTGACTTTATTGCGGTGGAAACACTGATATATCTCAGAGCTTTTATTCGTTTACAGCATTAGTGTTAGCGTTAGTAGCAGCACTAACAAATGGAGCTACAGTCTGCAAGGCCACTTTTTAAGGTCATCTTCCCATCCTTAGATAGTCGTGGGAAGTGGTATGATTATATTACTGTTTTTGAGGTGCAAAGGGCCATGTTCCCGCATTTGTGATGCCGAAGTCATTGTTTTTTAACAAGGAAAAGTGTCCCGTTTCAGTGACAGCCACATGTTCTAAACTAGTACTGGAAGTTGCTACCATAATTCACGCAAGGCATCATGGGGCCTAGGAATAAGGTGGATTAAATGAAACTGGGAATATATTGAATGAACTTCAGAATATATTGTAACGTCGGGGCTGTGTTAAGGGGGCGGGGATTCTCCCGGAATGCTTTGGCAGCGGAGGATTCAAAGGGTGTTATCATTCATGTGTTCTAAAGTGTTTTTGCTGTGTCATTATAACTACGTTATAATGACACAGTAGTGTTATAAGAAGAGTCAGAGCAGTGACTGATCATACGTTTGTGTCACCCTTAGTGAGACGGAGGTCTGTGTGAATGACCTCCCCTCTTGTCTGTGTTGAGGAGGTGTGTTTAAATAAAGCCTGTTTTGTCACTGTCATCTCTCCTTTCTTGTGTGAACCCCCACTACGTCACACTGGTGTCAGAAGTGGGATATGGAGCAGATGGAAGCCAGGATCAGAGCAGAGATCCAGCAGCTGGAGCAATTCATCACTCAGCTGGGAATGGACGACAGAGCTGGTACACCGACCCCCAGAGTTGCTCGCCGGGATGAGCGGAGCAGCAGACCTGAAGGGACCAGCGTGCCCCACCTTCTGCCTTTCTCAAGGCAGGGCAGGCTGAGCAGAGCAGATCATCCCCACTCCCCACCCTTTTCAGGGCAGGATGGGTCGGCGATTCCACTGCGACCAGGGGCGGCGATCGACTGAGAGGCGACCGTCCCACCCATCCGGCAGTGGGCCAAGGTTCCCCTCTTTAATGGTGAAACCCTACTGGACGACTACCTGGTCCAGGTCGAGCTGGCTGCTGTGTTGAATGGCTGGCCACCCGGATAGACCGCCGTGCAGGTCGCGCTGGCCCTGGAGGGAAGGGCTCTCTGCATGCTGTCTGATCTCCGGCCCGAGGAACGCCGCAGCTGGCCAGTGCTACAAGGAGCGCTCTGGAGGCGGTTTGGGAGAGCAGCTAACGCTGAGCATGCTGAGGAACAGCTGGCCAACTGCCGGTGAGGTAGCCGGGAGAGCCTGGGAGCCTAAGCAGCAGACATACGGCTGCTGACACGGCGCAGCTACCCGGATTTCGAGCCAGAGGTAGTGGAAAAGCTCGCCCTCCAGAACTTCATCCGGAGTCTCCACCCGGCCCAGCTCCAGAGCCACATCCGGATTAACGCCGCGAGCAGCTGGGCGACAGCTGTGGCAGAAGCGGAGCGGGTGGAACCACTAATGGATTGTACAGCTGATGCATCGGCACCGAGACAGAGAGCCTTCCAGGCCACGGCTGAGAGCGAGTAGGAGGAGGAGGAGCTGTGGCAGACCATGGCGGCGAGCCCATGGAGAAGACGGCTGTGGCGGCGCAAGGAAGGGTGCTTCTGCTGCGGGGAGCCAGGACACATCGGCGGTACTGCCCGGCACCCACAGACATTTTCCCCGATGAACTGTCACCACGTGTGGGCTGAATTGGACACTTGCCAGGGATGTACCTAGAGTGCAGCCTGGACAACACGCCAATCTGGGCCCTGATCGACACCGGTTCTACCATCTCCCTAGTCCGACCCGGTGTGCTGCCAGGCACGGACGAGACAGAACCACAGGGGTAGGAACCCGCCGGGCGCTGCGTCACCACAGCTACCGGTGAGCATGCCAGACTGGGAGGGCGAAGAGTTCTTGTGGTGAGGGTGACCGGCCAGAACACAAACCACCTGTTCTGGCTGGCTGACATTCAAGACCCCTGCATTATTGGACTCCATCTGCTTGCACCATGGAGCGCAAAAATTGACACTGCCAGATTGTTCCTCCTGCTGGGAACTCGGACCATCACTCTCTGCAGCGGGGCCCAGAGGAGGAACCCGGAGGCCTGCGTGATCGAGGGACCGCCAGGGCGGGACGAACCAGGCGGGTCACCGCAAGTACTGGACCCAACGGCGCCATCAGCACGAGCAGGGGGAGCACAATCACAGATAGAGACAGCAAGGGGGAGGGCCACAGCAGAGCGGGTCAATGTGTTAGCAGAAACGCAGCAGGCGGTTGAGGAATTGTTCCAGCAGAGCTGCAGCGGACTGGAATAAGGACAGAGACGCCAGCTGCGGGAGCTGTTAGACTGCTACATGGACGTCTTTGCTGCGAAGGATGAGGAATGCACCCAACCAGCTTGGTGCAGCACGGGATCGACACCAGTGAGACCAGGCCAATCCGGCTCCACCTACGCCGTCTGCCTTTTTCAAGGCGGGCGGCAGCAGAACAAAAAGTATGAGAAATGCTGGGGGCAGACATTATTGAACCCTCCAGCAGCCCCTGGGCAGCGCCGGTGGTGCTGGTTAGGAAGAAGGACGGTTCGTGGCGGTTCTATGTGGATTACCGACGCCTGAATGACGTCACCCGCAAGGATTCCTACCCCCTGCCCCGCATCAATGATGCGCTGGACCACATCGCCGGCTCCAGCTGGTTCAGCTTGCTGGACCTCCGCGACGGCTATTGGCAGGTAGAACTGTCACCTGAGGCCCGCCAGAAAACAGCCTTCTCCATCGGGCAGGGACTGTGGCAGTTCAAGGTGATGCCGTTTGGACTTTGCAATGCCCCGGCCACCTTTGAACGTCTGATGGAGCGAGTGTTGACTCACGTACCCCGGAGCTGCCGCATTGTTTATGCATTATAGACACCGGTGGATAATGCATTCTGCATTATCCACCGGTGTCTGTGTGTACATATACACTACCGTTCAAAAGCTTGGGGTCACCCAGACAATTATTTTGTGTTTTCCATGAAAAGTCACACTTATTTACCACCATGAGTTGTAAAATGAATAGAAAATGTAGTCAAGACATTGACAAGGTTAGAAATAATGATTTGTCAGAATCAGAATCAGAATCAGAATCAGCTTTATTGGCCAAGTATGCACAACACATACAAGGAATTTGACTGTGGCTAAAAACTTGCTCTCGTTGTTCAGGTGGAGGATTTAAATAAGGATTCAATGACAACAGAAATTGTATTTGAAATAATAATTTTTTCCTTCAAACTTTGCTTTCGTCAAAGAATCCTCCATTTGCAGCAATTACAGCATTGCAGACCTAATATGATTGCACAAGGGTTTTCTAATCATCCATTAGCCTTCTGACGCAATGAGCAAACACATTGTACCATTAGAACACTGGAGTGATAGTTGCTGGAAATGGGCCTCTATATACCTATCTAGATATTGCACCAAAAACCAGACATTTGCAGCTAGAATAGTCATTTACCACATTAGCAATGTATAGAGTGTATTTCTGATTAGTTTAAAGTTATCTTCATTGAAAAAAAGTGCTTTTATTTCAAAAATAAGGAAATTTCTAAGTGACCCCAAACTTTTGAACGGTAGTGTATATACAGTATATATATCGTTGTCGGCCTCCGTCGGTCTATGATGACCATGGAAGAGAATCCTAAACGTCTACTCTGCTGGAACAGCACCGCCTGTGGCTGAACAGGCCGATGTGCGAATGGCAGTCCCTGTCACACAGGTCGCACTTGTGGGTGGTCTCTGTGCTGCTGGGTCTGTGGCGGTTCTTCCTGCGGGTCCTTTTTTCATCTGCTGCAGCAGTCAGTCTCTCTTCACCCGCCTTGAGCTGTCTGGTCAGGGTGCCTCTCCATTTGGAGCGGTCCGTTGCAAGGTCCTCCCAGTGCTCTGCGTTGATCTCCAGGGCCTTCATGTCTCTCTTGCAGACGTCTCTAAAGCGCAGCTGTGGGCAGCCAACGTCTCTCCTGCCAGTCGCCAGTTCTCCGTAGAGGACGTCTTTGGGGATTCTGCCATCCTCCATACGGTGAAAGTGGCCTAGCCAGCGGAGCCTGCGCTGCCTGAGTAGAGTGAACATGGAGGGAAGGCCGGCGTGGCACAGAACTTCTGTGTTGGGCACTTTGTCCTGCCAGGATATGTCCAGGATGTGGCGAATGCAGCGCAAGTGGAAGGAGTTCAGTCTCTTTTCCTGCCGAGCGTATGTTGTCCACGTCTTACTCCCATAGAGCAGTGTGCTGATGACGCAGGCGTTGTACACTACCATCTTCGTCTTGACAGAGAGTTTGGGATTCTCCCACACTGGTGTGGTGAGGCGAGTGAGTGTGAAGGCTGATTTTCCAATCCTCTTGTCGATCTCTGTATCAAGGGAGAGGTTGTTGCTGATCGTGGACCCCAGGTACGTGAACTGATTCACGACCTCCAGCTCGTAGTCGTCGATGGTGATGGTTGGTGGTGCTTCCGTGCCTTGCGCCAAGACGTTAGTCTTCTTCAGGATGATGGTAAGCCCGAAGTCTTTGCATGCCTGGGAGAAGCGGTCCATCAGGGTCTGAAGCTCCGGCTGTGTGTGGGTTGTGACTGCAGCGTCGTCTGCGAACAGCATGTCTCTGATTAGAGCCTCGCGTACTTTGGTTCTGGCTTTCAGGCGGGCGAGGTTGAAAAGCCTGCCGTCAGATCTTGTGTGCAGGTAGATTCCCTCTGTTGCTGTGCTGAAGGCATGCCTCAGGAGCATAGCAAAGAAAATCCCAAAGAGGGTTGGCGCAAGTACACAGCCCTGTTTCACTCCGCTGCGTATGTTGAATGGCTCTGAGACGTTGCCGTCGTGCTGCATTATCCCCTGCATGTTGGTGTGAAACGATTCGATGAGGCTTTGCAACTTTGGTGGGCATCTTATCTTTGGCAGGATCTTGAAAAGGCCCTCTCTGCTGACCAGATCGAACGCTTTGGTGAGGTCGATGAAGGCGACGTACAGGAGCATGTTCTGTTCTCTGCATTTCTCCTGGAGTTGGCGGATGGACAATATCCTGTCTACCGTCGATCGCTCAGCGCGGAAGCCACACTGAGACTCGGGGTAGACACGTTCGGCAAGCTTCTGTAGACGAACGAGAACAACTCATGCGTAGACTTTGCCAACAACGCTGAGGAGGGAGATACTCCTGTAGTTGTCTCAGTCGCTTCTCTCCCCTTTGTTTTTGTAGACAGTGATGATCTTGGTGTCCCTCATGTCCTGTGGTACGGCACCTTCCTTCCAGCACTGGCAGAGGACGTCATGCAATGGCAGCAGTAGGGCGGTCTTGCAGTGCTTGATCAGGTCGGGGGATATGCCGTCGTTGCCGGGTGCCTTGCCAGCGGCCAAGCTATCAATGGCCTTGCTGAGTTCGTCGATGGTTTGCTCGGCATCAAGTTCATCCATGGATGGCAGGCAGTCGATGGCATCAAGGGCTGACGGTGTCATGGTGTTCTGTCTGGAGTAGAGGTCGGAGTAGTGTTCCACCCATCTCTCCATCTGCTTGTTCTTTTCTGTGATCATCTCCCCAGTGGAGGATTTGAGGGGGGCCGTCTTGCTCTGAGCCAGACCAAGTGCTTTCTTGATGCCATCGTACATACCACGGATGTTCCCTGTTATGGCACCGGTTTGAATATCTTGGCTGAGCTGAGTCCAGTACTCGTTGGCACAGCGCCAAGCAGTCTGCTGAACTTTGCTTCTCGCAGCCCTGAGAATCTGGAGATTCTTTTCATTTGGGTACTTCCTGTACTCAGCAAGTGCTGAGCGCTTGGCTTCAATGACGGGGGTCATCTCGGTCAACTTGGCATCAAACCAGTCCTGTGACTTCGAGGTCTTCCTCCCAAACGTAGCCAAGGCTGTGCGGTGGATGGTGTTTCGCAGCTCTTCCCACTTCTGCTTTGCAGATTCTCCTTCTTGTGGTACACCAAGTTCCTTCTCAAAGGTGGAGGCAAACCGCTCAACAAGTTCTGGTTGGGCCATCTTGCTGGTGTCAATCCGTGCCTTTCCAGGTTGTCTAGCACGATGGAATTTCTTCAGCTGCAGCTTGACCTTGCAACACACCAATGAATGGTCTGTGTCGCAATCTGCACTCTGGAACGAACGGGTGATTAGCACGTTCTTCAGTGAGGTGCGCCTGGTCAGGATCAAGTCCAGCTGGTGCCAGTGCTTTGAGCGCGGATGTCGCCAGGAAACCTTGTGTTGGGGCTTGGTCTTGAAGAACGAGTTTGTGATGCACAGATCGTGATATGTGCAGAACTCGAGCAGCCGCTGTCTGTTGTCGTTCATTCTGCCCACGCCAAATGGTCCAAGACAGGAGGGCCAGGAGTCGTGGTCAGCACCCACTCTGGCATTGAAGTTTCCAAGGAGAATGAGTTGTTCAGAGTTGGGGATGATCCTGACAGTTGTTGTGAGATTCTCGTAGAACTCGTCTTTTGCCTCTGGTGTGGCTGTCAGTGTTGGGGCATACACACTGACGAGGGTGACTGGGCCTTGAGTGGTGTTGAGGCGGAGGGTGAGGAGTCATGCAGAGCCATTGCTGCCCGGTTCCACCATCTTCAGCAAGGTGTTCTTCACTGCGAAGCCCACTCCGTGTTCCCTGTGTTCGTCACTGTCCTTTCCCTGCCAGTAGAATGTGTAGTCCTTCTCTCTTAGTGTGCCTGCCAGAGGTTCAAAGTGAACGCCTAAAACCAAGCCCAGCAAAAACCGTCTCCAGTGTATTCCATCTCCACAATGCAAAAGCTGCCAGAGAACTAAACATCCACCTGAGCGGACTCAAGCTTAAGCATGCCCCAAATCCAACTTATCTTGGAGTGACCCTTGATAGGACCTTATCCTTCAAGGAACATCTAAAGGGGACGGCTGCTAAGGTGAAGGTACGAAACAACCTGCTCTGCAAGCTCGCTGGTGCAAAATGGGGGGCGGCAGTCTCCACCCTGCGCACCTCAGCACTGGCCCTTTCATACTCTGTAGCAGAATATTGTGCCCCTGTCTGGTCCAGGTCATCTTACACACACCATGTAGACACCCAGCTCAACACAACCATGAGAACTATAACTGGAACAATCCGCTCAACACCACTCCCCTGGCTCTCTGTACTGTCAAACATAGCCCCTCCACACATCCGGCGAGCAGCATTAACTCAAAGGATGCTCCAAAAAGTTAAAGATTCTCCTCACTTACCAATCCATGCAGATATCTACACTCCACCCACTGCCCGACTTTCATCCAGACGGCCGATTTGGAAAAACCCTCCCCCAGCTGACTTTACCATCCAGACAGCTTGGCAAGAGGAATGGGAGACCAAGGAGGTCCCAAACAAACAGCTGGTGATAAACCCCAACCAACAGGTCCCGGGCACCAACCTCCCAAGGAGACAGTGGTCTACACTCAATCGCTTCAGGACTGGACATGGCCCCTGCTTGGCCAGCCTTTACAGATGGGGCAGTAGCCCTAGCCCACTGTGCGCATGTGGAGAGGAGCAAACAATGGAACACATCATAGAGGCTTGCCCGCTCCAAAGACTGGAAGGAGGATTACACACCCTCCATACAGCAAACCAGGAGGCAACTGCTTGGCTTAAGGACTTTGCATTCGCTAAATAAATAAAGTGTGCCTGCGTCAGCCAACCGTGTTTCCTGGAGAGTGGCGATATCCACTCCCAGTCTCTTCAGCTCATTATTGATGATGGCAGTCTTGCTGGTGTCGTTGATGTCCTTGAGGTTAGCAGCGAGTCCTGTCATCAAAGTGCGAACGTTCCGAGTTCCCAGTTTTAGAGTTGGTCTCTTTTGTTTTTTTGTCTTGCCTGGTGCGAAGGTTCTCAGCCTGCTGTTTGGACTTCTCCTTATCCCTATGCACCCAATGAGGAAAGGAAGCTGTGGCGGGACAACACCTTATTGGCTGGGGGCTGCCCAGCTTGAGGTGGGCGGTAGCAGTCCAGTGAGATCCGATGATCCCTCCCACCGTCGGGAACAACCCCTGGCGCCGCGCTCTACGCCAATTGAGCGGTGGCCTATAACCGGTAACTGTCATTCCCCGTGTTTTGTCTATGCCAAAGGTGAAGCTGGAGTGTCCTCTCCAGTGATCCAGTGTTCTACTTTCCAGCGTTGGGTGTTGGTAGGATTCAAGCCTGAGCAGGAAGATATGGAGGACAAGATGTTGCCCATGCAGCATGTCCCCCCTCTCCACGTCACTGATGAATCCAAAGGAACAGCAGGGCTGCTACAGTTTAGCACCAGCGCCGTCGCAGGAGCTGCCAGAACGATGTTGAGCACAACAGAGAACTGCCTTAGGGGCTCCGACTCCGGATTTTTCCTCAGGGTTGACTCCCGAAGCCTTTCCCGTGACCAGGTGTGCCGCAAGGCAGCGGAGGTGTGAAATCAGGGTTTACCTTTCCCTAGATGGGCTACCTTCCCAGGTTGACGAGTCACCATCTACCCGAAGCATCTGGTTTTAAAGCGCCAGAGATCCGCCCTCGCCCCTTCTCCTATTAGTAAAAGCAGTTCCGCCGGGCTTAGAGACTAAACCACACGGGCAGGCTAGGAGTTGGACTTAGTTGTCAGAGGCTTTTCAAGACGCACACCCTAAGGAGCATTTTATGAGCACTGGGAGCTTAACCCCAGTGCCGCTCCTGGCTATGACAACCTTGGAACCAGTATATATATATATATATATATATATATATATATATATATATATATATATATATATATATATATATATATATAAGATAAGATAAGATAAGCCTTTATTAGTCCCACAACGGGGAAATTCCAGGATTGCAACAGCACAGGTATAGCAACACTCAGAGCAACAATCAGAAGGCAAGAAAAAAAAAACAAGCAAGCAAGAGCAGCTAATATACATATGTACATATTACTATAAAATATATATATACACACACACACACACACACACACAGTGCAGAGCATTGTAGCTGGATGGAATAAATATATGAATATATGAACACAGTGCAGAGCATTGTAGCTAGATGGAATAAATATGTAAATATATAAACACCCACAGTACGGAGCATTGCAGCTAGGTGGAATAAATATGCAAGTATATAAACACACACAGTGCGGAGCAATGTAGCTAGATGGAATAATATGTAGATATATAAAAACACAGTGCGGAGCATTGTAGCTAGATGGAATAAATATATAGATATATAAATATAAACACACCCAGTGCTGAGCATTGTAGCTAGATGGAATAAATATATAGATATATAAATATAAACACACCCAGTGCAGAGCATTGTAGCTAGATGGAATAAATATGTAAATATATAAACACACACAGTGCAGAGCATTGTTGCTAGGTGGGATGAAACAGCATAACCGTCTATTTAGTTATCCTACATGGTATGATTATGTGCCCATACATATTCTCACCCTCCATAGCGACCGGTATGTTCCTAGTTGTATGCCGGAGAGGACCATTGTGTAAGTCTATTGCATCTTTTGCATTCAAAAAAAACCTATTAGTTTGTTACGTCTTTTTGCTATCTCTGCGAGCAGCCCTGCTTAGGTTGTACAGTCTGACAGCCGTTGGTAGGAAGGACCTACGAAACCTCTCGGTTGTGCACCTGGGATGATGTAGTCTGCTGCTAAATGAGCTCCTCAGTGCATCCAGTATGTCCTGCATAGGGTGGAACTCGGACTCCAGCAGAGATGACAGTTTAGCCACCGTCCTTCTCTCTCCTATCTCCTCCATCGGATCAAGGCGTTGCCCCAGGACAGAGCTAGCTTTCTTAATCAGTTTGTTCAGTCTCTTCCTATCGGCTGCAGTAATGCCACTGCCCCAGCAGACCACTCCAAAAGTGATGGCTGATGCCACCACCGTGTCATAGAATGACTTCAGCAGCGCCCCTTGTACACCAAAAGACCTGAGTCTCCTCAGCAGGAACAGCCTGCGCTGTCCCTTCTTGTAGAGTGCGTCAGTATTGTGTGACCAGTCTAGTTTATTGTTCAGATGAATACCCAGGTACTTGTAGGATGTCACCATCTCGATGTCTGTTCCCTGTATATTTACTGGTGCTGTGAGGGGCTGCCCATGCCTGCGGCAGTCCACCACCAGCTCCTTAGTTTTCCTCGCGTTGATCTGGAGGCAGTTCCGATGGCACCAGTCCACAAAGTCCTGGATAAGCCCTCTGTACTCAGCTTCATCTCCGCTGGAGATGAGACCAACAATCGCAGAGTCATCAGAGAACTTCTGTAGATGGCAATGTGTTGTGTTGTGTGAGAAGTCCGCAGTATAAAGAGTGTATATATAGTATACTATATATATATATACACTGTATATATATATATATACACTGTATATATATATATATACAGTGGGGCAAAAAAGTATTTAGTCAGCCACCAATTGTGCAAGTTCTCCCACTTAAAAGATGAGAGAGGTCTCCAATTTTCATCATACTTATACCTCAACTATGAGAGACAAAATGAAAAAAAAAAATCCAGAAAATCACACAGAAGGATTATTAATGAACTAATTGGTAAATTCCTCAATAAAATAAGTATTTGGTCACCTACAAACAAGCAAGATTTCTGGCTCTCACAGACCTGTAACTTCTTCTTTAAGAGGCTCCTCTGTCCTCCACTCGTTACCTGTATTAATGGCACCTGTTTGAACTCATTATCAGTATAAAAGACAACTGTCCACAACCTCAAACAGTCAGACTCCAAACTCCACTATGGCCAAGACCAAAGAGCTGTCAAAGGACACCAGAAACAAAATTGTAGACCTGCACCAGGCTGGGAAGACTGAATCTGCAATAGGTAAGCCGCTTGGTGTGAAAAAAATCAACTGTGGGAGCAATTATTAGAAAATGGAAGACATACAAGACCACTGATAATCTCCCTCGATCTGGGGCTCCACGCAAGATCTCACCCCATGGGGTCAAAATGATCACGAGAACGGTGAGCAAAAATCCCAGAACCACACAGGGGGACCTAGTGAATGACCTGCAGAGAACTGGGACCAAAGTAACAAAGGCTACAATCAGTAACACACTACGCCGCCAGGGACTCAAATCCTGCAGTGCCAGACGTGTCCCCCTGCTTAAGCCAGTACATGTCCAGGCCCGTCTGAAGTTTGCTAGAGAGCATTTGGATGATCCAGAAGAGGATTGGGAGAATGTCATATGGTCAGATGAAACCAAAATAGAACTTTTTGGTCAAAATTCAACTTGTCGTGTTTGGAGGAGAAAGAACACCATACCTACTGTGAAGCATGGGGGTTTAAACATCATACTTTGGGGCTGTTTTTCTGCAAAGGGACCAAGACAACTGAGCCGTGTAAAGGAAAGAATGAATGGGGCCATGTATCGTGAGATTTTGAGTGAAAACCTCCTTCCACCAGCAAGGGCATTGAAGATGAAACGTGGCTGGGTCGTTCAGCATGACAATGATCTCAAACACACCGCCCGGGCAATGACCCTTGTGAAAACTTACAGAAAACATTTGACCTCTGTCATTGCCAACAAAGGGTATATAACAAAGTATTGAGATGAACTTTTGTTATTGACCAAATACTTATTTTACCAAGGAATTTACCAATTAATTCATTAAAAATCCTTCAATGTGATTTTCTGGATTTTTTTTTTTCTTATTTTGTCTCTCATAGTTGAGGTATACCTATGATGAAAATTGGAGACCTCTCTCATTTTTAAGTGGGAGAACTTGCACAATTGGTGGCTGACTAAATACTTTTTTACCCCACTGTATATATATATATATCCATCCATCCATCCATCCATCCATCTTCTTCCGCTTAATCTTTTCGGGTCGCAGGGGGGCTGGAGCCTATCCCAGCATCTTTGGGCGAGAGGCAGGGTACACCCTGGACAGATCGCCAGTCCATCACAGGGTCAACACAGAGAGACAGACAACCATTCACTCTCACAGTCATACCTAAGGACAATTTAGAATCCCCAGTTTGAGGCCAATTAACCTAACTTGTGTGGCTTATATTAATCATATATTCCATACCTACATATGTATAGACATATTAGAATGTTTAGTGATTACATATGTGGAATGACCTCACGCCTCAGAACAGGACAAGAGGTCTCGACCACCGGCGAAGATCAAAGAACAGACTGAGTTGCAGCGGTGGAGACCGGATCGAACTTCCTGACCACCCAGGGTCAGGTGGAGGAGATAGAGGACAATGGAGGGGGATTACGTTAATGCGGGATGTCAGCTTTGATATGCAATGTCTTTTGTTGAGTGTGGGTATAAGTATGAAGGTCCGACTGCGCTCGACCTCTTCCTTCTGCTTCTGCATCGAGATGAGACATGTTTGGGAGGTGAAGCTGATAATAAATCTTGATTTATAAAATCACATCGCTTCTTCATTCCAAGCTCCCTACACTGGTGACCAGACGTGAGGATGGAACAGAGACGTTCTCCCGCGACGAACTCATCGGAGGCGACCCAGGCAAGCGCCGTCGCCCATGCAGACAGGGGAACGGATGGAAGACGTTCCCCCACGGCAGAATCCACAGAGAGGGCTCAACTGAGCACCATCCCCAGCTCCGCCGTGAGGACAGAAGAAAGGCGTTCTCACCCGGCTGACACATCAGAGACGGCCCACACAAGCGCCGTCACCGTCAAGCTGCCAGAGTTCTGGCAAAACGACCCGAGCTCGTGGTTCCAGCAAGCTGAGGCTCAGTTTGCACTGGCGGGCATAACGGCGGACGAGACGAAATTTTACCACATCGTCACCAAACTCGACGCTGCCACGTCAAGATGCGCGCGGAGCGTAATTCAACAACCGCCCGCCCACGACAAATACAGAGAACTAAAGGCGACCATCATCGAGAACTTCGTCCCCTCAGCCGAGGAGAGAGCAGAGAAGATTCTGGCAATCTACGGCCACAGAGGATGCAGACCAAAGGCCCTCATGGAGGACATGCTGCAGCTTAAGGAAGCAGACAACGACAACTTCCTTTTCCAACATATCTTCCTCAGCACTCTGCCTCCACACATGAGAGGGACACTGGCCAACATGCGGTGCAACACCCAGCAGGACTTCCGCGCGCTGGCCCGAGAAGCGCAGCGGCTCATCAATGCCTGCGGCGAACAGATGGCCACAGCAGCATCTGCAGATCTCAGCGCGGAAGCCCAGAGCAGCAGAGAACCACAGACAACGGAGCAGAGCCCGCCCACCTTGGCAGCGACACGACCAAGGCGCAGCAGGCGGAACGACCTCTGCTATTATCACCATCGTTTCGCCGAGAGGGCGTACAAATGCGTGCCCCCCTGCAATTTCAAAAACTCGGGAAACGCCAAAGCCGGGAACCGTTAACAGCTGCGGCTCTCGGCGAGACAAATAAGCTGCTTTATGTGACTGACGGACACACCGGGAGACAGTTCCTCATCGACACCGGAGCTCAGGTGAGCTTCATCACCCCTTCCAACGCAGACCGGGCCATGGGACCCCGAGGAAACGGAGCGATGGCAGCCAACGGCTTGACCATCGACACTTTCGGTGAAAGGAACCTGCCTCTTTGCATTCACGGCCGCAACTATAGATAGACGTTTATTATAGCGGCGGTGAGTTTTAACTTGTTGGGTGCTGATTTTTTGTGTGCACATGGGTTGTTAGTCAATCTTGCAAATAGACGCTTGATTAATGCACTGTCATTTTCTTCTATCCCCTGCTCAGCTCGAGTTTCTCCACCACCCGTGCAGGCCAGCGTCACTACAGCAGGAGGTAAGTTTGACCAACTCCTCACCCAATTTCCAGCACTCACAGTTCCAAAATTTTCAGCAACAGTAGCGAAACACGGGGTTGAACACTTCATCCCCACAACAGGCCCACCCGTTTGCCAAAGCTCGGCGCTTAGACGCGACCAAGCTCGCCATAGCACGTGACGAGTTTGCCAGCCTAGAAAAATTAGGCAATATTAGGCGCTCAAAAAGCCCTTGGGCATCACCACTACACATGGTCCCGAAAACCAACGGTTCTTGGAGACCTTGCGGCGATTACCGCAGATTAAACAATGCGACAGCGCATGACCGCTACCCAATTCCTCACATCCAAGATTTTTCACTACATCTGGCGGGTGCACGCATTTTTTCTAAAATAGACCTGGTCCGCGGCTATCACCAAGTCCCCGTTCGAGCGGAAGACATTCCTAAAACGGCTGTAATAACCCCTTTTGGTTTTTTGAATTTTTGCGAATGCCATTCGGCCTCAAAGGCGCCGCTCAAACCTTTCAGCGTATGATGGACGCGGTATTACGCGACCTCCCCTTCGTGTTCGTCTACCTTGATGATATGCTGGTAGCCAGCCCATCAGAGGAAGAACACGAACAACACCTCACTACAGTTTTTCAGAGACTAGAAGAGCACGGGTTAATAATCAACCCAGCCAAATGCCGATTCGGCATGTCACAAATTGATTTTTTGGGACACAGAGTTTCACCAAAGGGGGCAGTCCCATTGCCAGACAAAGTCCGCGCGGTAAAAAATTTTCCACGACCACAAATGGTCAGATCGCTGCAAGAATTTTTGGGAATGGTGAATTTTTATAACCGTTTCCTCCCCCTCGCAGCTCAACTCATGCAACCCCTGTATGCCGTGCTCAGAAAACAAAAGCCTTCCAACGCGGTTGAATGGACCCCGGAGCGCGAAAGCGCCTTCGCGGAAGTAAAGAGTGCTCTAGCGAATGCCACATTGTTGGTTCACCCTGATCCCTCGGCCCGCATAGCGCTAACCACAGACGCTTCAGACCTGGCCATAGGGGCAGTTGTGGAACAACATGTTGGCGGAACCTGGCAACTGTTAGCATTTTTTAGCAAATCTTTAAACCAAACCGAGTGCAAATACAGCACTTTTGACAGGGAGCTGTTAGCGTTTCATTTATCCATCCGCCACTTCCAGTTCTGGCTGGAAGGGCGGCGTTTCACAGCTTTTGTAGACCACAAACCGCTCACTTTTGCGATGGCTAAAATTTCAGAACCATGGTCAGGCAGGCAACAAAGACAGCTAGCTGCAATTTCAGAGTTCACCACAGACATTCGACATGTGACAGGCAAACTTAACGTGGTAGCAGACTGCCTCTCTTGCGCTGTGACATCGCCAGAGCATGAGGAGACAGATTATACTACCTCAGCCGCAGAACTCTTCGCCAACGCGGACGCATACGCGGCCTCAATTCACGTAGGGATAGATTACGCAGCCATGGCAGAGGAACAAAGCAGTGACGCGGACGTGCGCGCGCTCCTGTCTGGACCAACAGGGTTAAGACTGGAGGAAAGGGGTTTACGTGACGGTGTACCCCCCCTAATCTGCGACGTGTCAACCGGCCGACCTCGCCTGGTAGTTCCAGCTGCATGGCGCCGCCGCATTTTTGACTCGGTTCACTCCCTCGCGCACCCAGGGGTGCGCACCTCGGTTAAAATGGTCGCGGAAAAGTTTGTTTGGCTGGGCCTGCGCAAAAATGTAAAGGAATGGGCAAAGACTTGCATGTCTTGCCAACGCGCCAAAATACACAAACACACAAAAGCTCCTCTAGAGCCTTTTCGAATCCCAGCCAGGAGGTTTGACCACGTTCATGTCGACCTCGTGGGACCACTACCTTCGTCTCAAGGGTTCACACACCTGTTATCAATGATAGACCGTACTACGCGCTGGCCAGAGGTGGTCCCTTTGGCGTCAACCACAGCCGCGGAAGTCGCTCGCGTTTTTTTAACAAACTGGGTGGCACGTTTCGGCGTGCCATCGAACATCACGTCCGATAGGGGGCCTCAATTTGTCTCAGAGCTGTGGTCAGCCATGGCCAGCAGCTTAGGAGCGACAATTCACCGCACCACCACGTATCACCCTCAGGCTAATGGGTTATGTGAGCGTTTTCACAGATCTTTAAAGGCCGCCCTCAGGGCCTCACTAACGAATACAGATTGGGTGAATAAACTTCCCTGGGTTTTATTAGGGTTGCGTTCTGCGCCTAAAGAAGATCTAGACACCTCCCCAGCAGAATTAGTTTTTGCACAACCTCTCAGACTCCCAGGTGAGTTCTTACCAGAACATCCAGAGCCTGGGCATCTTCCAGCCCTGAGGCCCTTAAGCAGCACCGGACCGGACACGCTCCCCGGACCTGCACATCACTCTTTTCCACGGGTTTTTGTCCCCCAAGCTTTGAAAAACGCCGAGTTCGTTTTTGTTAGACACGAAGCTTTAAAATCAACCCTCCGTCCACCATACGACGGACCATTCAGAGTGCTGGAACCTGGTGATAAGCATTTTGTGCTTGATTTAGGGGACAGAAAAGAAACAGTCAGCATTGACAGACTTAAACCTGCCTTCTTGTTGAGCGACGAGCCGGCACGGGTGGCGAGAGCACCTCGGCGGGGTAGACTCCCCAAGAGAAAAGACTCAGCCCCCCTGCAGGGAACAAATAACCACTCTCCTCCCCAAACTGCAGATTCCTTACAGGATGGTCCCACCAGGACGCCAAAGCGGACCTACAGCAGATTCGGGAGAAGATTAAAACCCAGACGGCACAGGGACTGATGCAAAATTGACAAAGAGTTGTTAACTATGTTGTCAGATTGTCCCGTGACAGTTTTAAGGCTGATTTGTGACATTACTATACTGTTGTTGTTACCACTGAATTTTCTACAGGGTCATGCTGCATAACCTGAGGGGTAACATGACTGCTGGAAAGATTTTTTCCTTGTTTTCCCTGTCAAGATGTTTAACAGTATAATATGTCATGGAGATTATCTTAAACTGTAAACTTAATTTGATTGTCCTTTTCTTAGTCGTTTGGGGGGGGCTGTGGCTTATATTAATCATATATTCCATACCTACATATGTATAGACATATTAGAATGTTTAGTGATTACATATGTGGAATGACCTCACGCCTCAGAACAGGACAAGAGGTCTCGACCACCGGCGAAGATCAAAGAACAGACTGAGTCGCAGCGGTGGAGACCGGATCGAACTTCCTGACCACCCAGGGTCAGGTGGAGGAGATAGAGGACAATGGAGGGGGATTACGTTAATGCGGGATGTCAGCTTTGATATGCAATGTCTTTTGTTGAGTGTGGGTATAAGTATGAAGGTCTGACTGCGCTCAACCTCTTCTTTCTGCTTCTGCATCGAGATGAGACATGTTTGGGAGGTGAAGCTGATAATAAATCTTGATTTATAAAATCACATCGCTTCTTCATTCCAAGCTCCCTACAACTTGCATGTTTTTTTGGCATGTAGGAGGAAACTGGAGAAATCCCGGAGTAAACCCACACAGACACGGGGAGAACATCCAAACTGCACACAGATCACTGTTGGTCGGGGGCTGGGATCGAACCCAGGATCCCCCGGCCAAGGGTGAGTTGCTGTGCTGCCGCAGTGCTAACTACTCATATATATATATATATATATATATATATATATATATATATATATATATATATATATATATATATATCAGAGTTTCATTCAATATGTTCTGTGTTTTGTACGTGTACGATCAGGACCATTTGGACACAGCATTGTTTTCCGTGTGTTATATGTAATGAATGGAGATGGAAGAAGTGCAGCTATGAGTGAATCAACAAAAAAGTTATTTGCATCCATCCCAACTAATGAAGAGCTGGTTAACACCCTGGCAAATGTATGTAGTGGCCAAAGTGCTAGTAACCGTGTTCAGTACCATTCTACCGATGAAGGGATGTATTCAATGTTCCACCGTGGGGGACACTTCAGTGAAGCTGGCAAGATATTCACAGATTCGGACTTTGCGGATCAATAACTCTGAACAAAGCATAGTTAAAACACAAAGCACACCAATCTAATGCACTGGTAAAGTGGACAATGAGCTATAACCTCATTTTCATTAGAAAGAGCCGTCCTCTGAGCTCCAGCAGTTACATTGGTGTCTATGAGCCGCCGTCGGGGAAACGAATGCGCGGAGGAAACAAATGCGCGTGAGAGGAAAAACAACTTAAAATTAAATATTGTCATGATCATAAGGTGTAACGTCACCAGAATCAGTTCATATGTCAATTGTGTCATTTTGGTCAGACTGAAATGCTTAGTTTGCATACATTTTATTTTTCATAGTTTGGGGAAATATTTATTTAAAAAAATATCCAATAACTTGAAAATTACAAAGTGTGGCTTCACCAAAATCACCTCACATGCAATCCATCTTCTTCTACTCAGACTACAGCACATAGTTTGGATTAAAGAAATGTTTTAATAGCTTTTGGGAATATTTGTTAGGATTAAATTTCAGCATCATCAAGGTTAGTGCCACTAAATGCTGCCCAGCCACTCGGGTGTCCTGTTAGTAACACTTGTTAGTTGGACCACAAAAAAAAAACAACAAAAAAAAAAAACAATCATAGGTTAGGGAAATATTTATTAGAAATGATAGTTAAAAAATTCTAAATAACTGAGTACAGCTTCACCAGAATCACCTCACACGTCATCCATCATCTGATGATCACACTACATCACTTAGTTTGGGTAAAAAACATTTTTTCTTTTTTAAATATTTATTTGAAGTAAAATTCAGTAGCTTCTCAGGTATTAGCAGCCCGGCAGCCCGCGGCTGCCGGGCTGGAGTAAGGCGGAGGACAAAAAATATAAGGTACAGACCCTCCCTTCCATCTGTTGTCATGGGAAATGTACGGTCGATACTGGGAAAGTTAGATGAGCTAGCGGCTATCTCCCGTTATGATAGCACATACCGGGAGTGCTCTCTCCTTTTGTTTACTGAGACGTGGCTAACTGAACTAGCAGCAGATGCTAACATTGAGCTGGAGGGTTTTCACATGATACGAGCTGACCGAACACCAGACAGTGGCAAGGCTAGGGGCGGTGGAGTGATCATGTATGTTAACAACAACTGGTGCAGACCGGGACATATCACTGTTAAACAACGACACTGCAGCAAAGACATTGAGTTGCTAGCTGTTAGCATGAGGCCTACATATCTCCCGAGAGAACACTCACACGTGATCTGCATTGTTGTTTATGCAAATCCGACGGCGAACGCTGGGACAGCACGTGACGTCATCCATTCAGTAACCAGCAGGCTGCAGACAGAACACCCAGATGCTCTTCTCCTCATCTCAGGCGATTTCAACCATGTTTCACTGTCTCCCATTCTACCCACGTTCACCCAGTATGTCACATGCCACACTAGAGACAATAAAACACTGGATTTATTCTACGCAAACACTAAGGAGGCGTACACCTCATCACAACTACCCCCACTCGGGAGATCGGATCACAACTTGGTTCATCTCCGGCCGGTGTACAAACCCCTAGTGCACAGACAACCTCCGGCCATGCACACTGTGGAGTTATGGTCTGAGGAGACAATGGACACCCTAAAGGGCTGTTTTGAAGCCACCGCCTGGAAGCAGCTCTGCGATCCACATGGTGAGGACATCGATGGCCTCATTCACACCTTCACGGGCTACCTCAGCTTCTGTGTGGACAAATCCGTTCCCACCAAGACCATACGGCGTCACTCAAACAACAAACCCTGGATCAACCCTGAGATTAAAACACTTCTGAGAGAGAAGAAGAGGATCTTCAGGTCAGGGAACAGGGAGATGCTGAAGTCCGTACAGAGGGAGCTGAGGAGAAAGATCAGAGAAGGCAAGGACAGCTTCAGGAAGAAGATGGAGGACAAGCTGCAACAGAGCGACATCAGCGGGGTCTGGAGAAACCTCAAAACCATCTCGGGGCTCCAGAATACCTCCCCCCAGGCCACAGGGGGCAGGGAGTGGGCGAACAACCTGAATCTGTTTTTCAATAGATTTGACCAACCGCCCTCCCCCCTGACTGCACAACAACCACTGCTGCCTCTAAAGAAATCAAGTCCTGCTGCCCACTCCCCACTCTACCAACACCCCCCCACTCCCAACACACAGCCCCCCATCCTGACCCTGACCAGGACCCAGGTGAGGACGGAGCGGAGGAAGATCAAGGCGAGGAAGGCGCCGGGACCGGACGGCATCAGCGCAAAGCTCCTCAAGTCCTGTGCAGACCAGCTGTGTGGGATTGTGACGTATATCTTCAACATGAGCCTGAAACTGGGGAGGGTACCACAGCTGTGGAAAACATCTTGTGTGGTACCTGTACCAAAAACTTCCCACCCCAAAGACCTGAACAGCTACAGACCGGTGGCCTTGACGTCCCACTTGATGAAGACCCTAGAGAGACTGCTCCTTGCTCACCTCCGCCCCCTGGTGGAACCAGCGATGGATCCACTCCAGTTCGCCTACCAGCATGGCATTGGGGTGGAGGATGCGGTGATCTTCCTCCTTCACCGTTCTCTGTCCCACCTGGAGAAGCCCGGGAATATGGTGAGGATCATGTTCTTTGACTTCTCCAGTGCTTTCAACACCATCCAACCGATGATCCTGAAGGACAAGCTGCTGCGCGCAGGGGTGGACCAGCACCTGTCATCATGGATCCTGGACTACCTCACGAACCGGCCTCAGTTTGTGAGAACCCGGGACTGTGTGTCCGACACGATCATCAGTAGCACGGGGGCCCCCCAGGGAACGGTGCTGGCTCCCTTCCTGTTCACTCTTTATACTGCGGACTTCTCACACAACACAACACACTGCCATCTACAGAAGTTCTCTGATGACTCTGCGATCGTTGGCCTCATCTCCAATGGAGATGAAGCTGAGTACAGAGGGCTTATCCAGGACTTCGTGGACTGGTGCCATCGGAACTGCCTCCAGATCAACGCGAGGAAAACTAAGGAGCTGGTGGTGGACTGCCGCAGGCATGGGCAGCCCCTCACAGTACCAGTAAATATACAGGGAACAGACATCGAGATGGTGACATCCTATAAGTACCTGGGTATTCATCTGAACAATAAACTAGACTGGTCACACAATACTGATGCACTCTACAAGAAGGGACAGCGCAGGCTGTTCCTGCTGAGGAGACTCAGGTCTTTTGGTGTACAAGGGGCGCTGCTGAAGTCATTCTATGACACGGTGGTGGCATCAGCCATCACTTTTGGAGTGGTCTGCTGGGGCAGTGGCATTACTGCAGCCGATAGGAAGAGACTGAACAAACTGATTAAGAAAGCTAGCTCTGTCCTGGGGCAGCGCCTTGATCCGATGGAGGAGATAGGAGAGAGAAGGACGGTGGCTAAACTGTCATCTCTGCTGGAGTCCGAGTTCCACCCTATGCAGGACATACTGAATGCACTGAGGAGCTCATTTAGCAGCAGACTACATCATCCCAGGTGCACAACCGAGAGGTTTCGTAGGTCCTTCCTACCAACGGCTGTCAGACTGTACAACCTAAGCAGGGCTGCTCGCAGAGATAGCAAAAAAGACGTAACAAACTAATAGTTTTTTGAATGCAGAAGATGCAATAGACTTACACAGTGGTCCTCTCCGGCATACAACTAGGAGCATGCCGGTCGCTATGGAGGGTGAGAGTGTGTATGGGCACATAATCATACCATGCAGGATAGCTGGGTAGACGGTTATGCTGTTTCATTCCATCTAGCGGCAATGCTCTGCACTGTGTGTGTTTATATATTTGCATATTTGTTCCGTCTAGCTGCAATGCTCCGTACTGTGGGTGTTTATATATTTATATATCTACATGTTATTCCATCTAGCTACATTGCTCCGCACTGTGTGTGTTTATATACTTGCATATTTATTCCACCTAGCTGCAATGCTCCGTACTGTGGGTGTTTATATATTTACATATTTATTCCATCTAGCTACAATGCTCTGCACTGTGTGTTCATATATTCATATATTATTCCATCCAGCTACAATGCTCTGCACTGTGTGTCTGTGTGTGTGTGTATATATATATATTTTATAGTAATACGTACATATGTTTATTAGCTGCTCTTGCTTGCTTGTTTTTTTTTCTTGCCTTCTGATTGTTGCTCTGAGTGTTGCTATCCCTGTGCTGTTGCAATCCTGGAATTTCCCCGTTGTGGGACTAATAAAGGCTTATCTTATCTTATCTTATCTTATCTTATTAAGTTCAGCTTCATCAAAATCACCTCATACATCATCTATCTACTAGTCAGACTACATCAGTAGACCATTTATTGACACAGAAAAGCACTGATTTCTTAAAGAATTGACTCCTGCACTGACAAATAAATCACTAGGATTAATTTTAGCCTGACTTTTAGCCTGCTCTGGACCAGGCTAGCTGTAGAGAAGAAATCTCAGTAGCAACTTGACTGGGCTTAATTTATCCTACTTTTATACAACCAAGTCAAGTATAGATTAAGCCAGAATTATTTGAAAATCCTGGCTTAATCCTTTATCTTGGTTTTATGCAATACCCATCTGGACTCAATGAGGTGACCTCATTAATCTGCTGCAGACAGAGCAGTCCTAACACTTTCAACCAATCAAATAGCTAAGGCATGGGGCGGGTGACTAAGTCACGAGCCAATCAGCAGACATTTCCAATTAGTCCTCCCTGCAGTGGTGGTTTTGGTCTTCAAAATGATTCTCATGTTGAAGATTACGTTAATACTGGATGTGTTTGGATTGACAATTTTCCTCCAGTCCTCTTTCATTGTCATAGCTGGACATGGTTTCCAACCATGTCCACATTTTCTGTTGGATTTGAACTGCTGCGCCTTTATTCTGTTATCATTAGTTTGTTGGCTTATCCTCAGGTTCTTAGTTCAGTTATGTTTTCTACCTAATTTGGTTTATTTATGATTACTGTTTGCATTATTTGTCCTCTCTGTTCTCCAGTGCCCTGTCTGCACAGCTCTGCCCGTCCTGTTTGTAGCTGCTCCCCTGTTATCTCTTAAGTAGTCCCAGCTGTCTCATGTTAGTGCAATTATCTCTCACCTACAGTGGTGTGAAAAAGTGTTTGCCCCCTTCCTGATTTCTCATTTTTTTTGTGTTTGTCACACTTAAATGTTTCAGATCATCAAACAAATTTAAATATGAGACAAAGATAACACAAGTAAACACAAAATGCAATTTTTAAATGAAGGTGTTTATTGTTAAGGGGGAAAAATACGAACCAACATGGCCCTGTGTGAAAAAGTGATTGCCCCCCCCATTAAAAACATAAATTAACTGTGGTTTATCACATCTTTGGAAAGCTGAGTTCAATTTCTCTAGCCACACCCAGGCCTGATTACTGCCACACCTGCTCTCAATCAAGAAATCACTTAAATAGGACCTTCCTGACAAAGTGAAGTAGACCAAAAGATCCTCGAAAGCTAGACACCATGCTGCAATTCAAAGAAAGTCGGGAACAAATGAGAAACAAAGTAACTGAGATCTATCAGTCTGGAAAAGGTTATTAAGCCATTTCTAAAGCTTTGGGACTCCAGTGAACCACAGTGAGAGCCATTATCCACAAATGGCAAAAACATGGAACAGTGGTGAACCTTCCCACGAGTGGCCAGCAGACCAAAATTACCCCAAGAGCGCAGCAACGACGCATTCAAGAAGTTACAAGAAATCCCACAATAACATCCAAAGAAGTACAGGTCTCACTTGCCTCAGTTAAGGTCAGTGTTAATCAGAATCAGAATCAGAATGAGATTTATTGCCATTGTTCATGTAGTACACAAACTAGGAATTTGTCTCGGTGCAATGCTGCAACATTAGACATGGAGTAGCACTAAAGATAAAAATAAAAAACTATGCATGCAATAAAAGGTAGAATATGAATAAGTAATACATGCAGCAGATATTGTGGAGTTCCACATAGTGCAGTCGGTAGTGCAAAAAGAAAACAGTGATAATTGTCATGAGTCCGGTTGAGCTGCTGTACGTAGTGCACGAGAGTCTAATAAGTCACTTAGTGTTCAGCAGTCTGATGGCAGAGGGGAAGAAGCTGTTCATGTAGCAGGAGGTTTTGGTCTGAATGGACCGAAGTCTTCTGCCTGAGGGGAGGGGGGGCAAACAGTGCGTGTCCAGGGTGTGAAGGGTCGGCTATGATCCGACCTGCACGCCTCCGGGTCCTGGAGATGTACAGGTCCTGGAGGGATGGGAGCTTGCAGCCGATCACCTTCTCAGCAGCGCGCACAACGCGCTGCAGTCTTAGTCTGTCCCTGGCGGTGGCTCCTGCGTACCACACGGTGATGGAGGTGGTGAGGATGGACTCGGCCACCTCTCTCCTGTAGACGGACTCGTCGCCGTTGGAGATGAGCCCGATGAGGGTGGTGTCGTCCGTAAACTTGATCAGCTTGACAGACTGGTGGCTGGAGGTGCAGGAGTTGGTGTACAGGGAGAAGAGCAGGGGGAAAGTACACAACCCTGGGGTGATCCAGTGCTGATGCTAACAGAGTCTGAGACAGTCTTTCCCAGCCGCACATGCTGCCTCCGGTCCGTCAGGAAGTCAGTGATCCACCTGCAGAGGGAGTCAGGCACGTTGAGCAGGGACAGCTTGTCCTGGAGCAGAGCGGGGCGGATGGTATTGAATGCAGAGCGGAAGTCCACAAACAGGATCCTGACGTAGGTTCCCTGGGAGTCCAGGTGCTGCAGGATGGAGTGGAGGGCCAGGTTGACTGCGTCGTCCACAGACCTGTTGGCTCTGTAGGCAAACTGCAGCAGGTCCAGGAGGGGAGTGGTGATGGTCTTGAGGTGGGGCAGGACCAGGCGCTCAAAGGACTTCATGACTACAGAGGTGAGCACTACAGGTCTGTAGTCGTTAAGTCCAGTGATCCGTGGCTTCTTGGGGACAGGGACGATGGTAGAGGTTTTGAGGCAGGCCGGCACGTGGCATGACTTCAGGGAGGTGTTAAAAATGTCTGTGAAGACAGGAGTCAGCTCCTCCGCACAGTGTCTCAGGGTGGAGGGAGACACGCCGTCTGGACCGGGGGTCTTGCGCGGGTTCAGTCTGGAGAACTGTCTGTGCACGTCCTGCTCACTGATGGCAAGGGCAGGGGGGTTGGAGGGAGGGCCGCCTTTGATGAAGTGGGGACCATGGAGGCAGTGGTGCTGGGGGGAGGGGGGGGAGTTGGACACAGCTGACGAGGTGTCAAAACGGGCATAGTGTTGGGACAGTCTTTGACAAAGGGCTTTGTCATGCTGTCCCTTAGAAGCCTGAGGCCGATAGTTGGTGATTTGCCTCAGTCCTCTCCACACAGAAGCAGAGTCGTTAGCAGTGAACTGTTGCTGGAGTCTCTCAGAATACACAGATTTAGCTCTCCTCAGCTCTCTGCTAAACCGGTATTTGACCTCCTTGTAGCAGTCCCTGTCTCCACTTTTCAACGCTGCTTCCTTCTCCTTCCTGATCTGTCTGAGCTTAGCTGTGAACCAGGGCTTGTCGTTGGAGTAACTCACCCTGGTACGCGATGGAAGAATGCTCTCCTCACAAAAGTGGATATATGAGGTCACAGTGACCGTGTACTCATCCAGATCATGCGCGGCTCCTTTAAACATGTCCCAGTCAGTTATTTCCAAGCACGTGCGCAGCTCCTCCATAGCTTCACTGGTCCATTTCCTCATAGTGCTCACAACAGGTTTTGTGAGATTCAGTCTCTGTCTGTATGTGGGAATCAGGTGGACCATCACGTGATCAGATAGTCCAAGCGCAGCGTGGGGAACAGCGCGATACGCGTCCTTAACTGTAGTGTAACAGTGATCCAGCGTGTTCTCTCCTCTGGTGGGGCATTTAATAAACTGTTTGTACCGGGGGAGTTCGTGGCTCAGGTTGCTCTGGTTAAAGTCGCCAACCACAATAACCAGAGAGTCCAGGAAAGTCCGCTCCGCTTGCTGAATGTGATCCGCGAGCGCGCGTTGAGCCTCGCGCACGTCCGCGTCGGGCGGGACGTAAACAGCGGCCAGGATGAATGAAGCAAACTCACGCGGGGAATAAAATGGCTTGCAGTTGATGAATAAATATTCCAGAGCGGGAGAACAGTGTTGGGAGATCACAGTTACATCGGAGCACCAGCTGCTGTTGATGTAGAAGCAGACTCCTCCGCCTGTGGTCTTGCCGGAGAGCCCCGTGTCGCGGTCTGCACGAAACAGCTGAAATCCCTCGAGGAGGAGCGCGCTGTCCGGTGTCTTTTCCTTGAGCCAGGTCTCAGTGAAGCAGAGGGCACACGAGGTGGAGAGGTCCTTAAATCGCATCAGCAGTCTCAGTTCATCTACCTTGTTATAAAGAGTGTTGACGTTGGACAGAAAGATCCCAGGCAAAGCCGTGCGCGTGCCTCTCCTGCGAAGCCGCACGAGGGCGCCCGCTCGTCTTCCTCTCTTTCGCCGTCTCACTTTTTGGGCTAAAAAGTGAACCAGATCTGCGGCAGGAGCCAAAAAAACTGGGAGTAGGTCCGTGGGAGTGAAAGTCCTGATATTTAGTAGCTCTTCACGGGTGTAAGAGCAGGCAGACACACAATTGACAAACAAAAACAAACAAAAAAAGCGCAGCAAAGCACCATGGCGACCACTGTGGGCGCCATCTTGGATCCTTGGATCCTGACTCCACCATAAGAAAGAGACTGGGCAAAAATGGCCTGCATGGCAGAATTCCAAGACGAAAACCACTGCTGAGCAAAAAGAACATAAAGGCTCATCTCAGATTTGCCAGAAAACATCTTAATGATCCCCAAGACTTTTGGGAAAATACTGTGTGGACTGATGAGACAAAAGTTGAACTTTTTGGAAGGTGCGTGTCACATTACGTCGGGCGTACAAGTAACAGAGCATTTCAGAAAAGGAACATCATACCAACAGCAAAATATGGTGGTAGTAGTGTGATGGTCTGGAGCGGTTTTGCTGCTTCAGGACCTGGAAGACTTACTGTGGTAAATGGAACCATGAATTCTGCTGTTTGCCAAAAAAATCCTGAAGGAGAATGTCCGGTCATCTGTTCATGACCTCAAGCTGAAGCGCACTTGGATTCTGTAGCAGGACAATGATCCAAAACACACCAGCAAGTCCACCTCTGAGTGGCTTAAGAAAAACAAAATGAAGACTTTGGAGTGGCCTAGTCAAAGTCCTGACCTGAATCCAATTGAGATGCTGTGACCTTAAAAAGGTGGCTCATTCTCAAAACCCTCCAATGTGGCTGAATTACAACAATTTTGCAAAGACGAGTGGGCCAAAATTCCTTCACAGCACTGTAAAAGACTCATTGTCAGTTATTGCAAACGCTTGATTGCAGGTGTTGCGGCTAAGGGTGGCCCAACCAGTTATTAGGTTTAGGGGGCCATCACTTTTTCACACAGGGCTATGTAGGTTTGGCTTTTTTTTCCTTCATAATAAAAACCATTTAAAAACTGCATTTTGTGTTTACTTGTGTTATCTTTGTGTAATATTTAAATTTGTCTGATGTTGATTTGAAACATTTAAGTGTGACAAACATACAAAAAAAGAAATCAGGAAGGGGCAAACACTTTTTCACACCACTGTATTTTGAAGTTCATTCAATATATTCCGAAGTTCATTCAATATATTCCAAAGTTCATTCAATATATTCCCATTTCCATTCAATATATTCCGAAGTTCATTCAATATATTCTGAAGTTCATTCAATATATTCGGAAGTTCATTCAATACATTCCCAGTTTCATTCAATATATTCGGGAGTTCATTCAGTATATTCCGGAATTCATTCACACTAACATTCATTTCACTTGTGAAAAAGCTGAATAACAAAATAAAATGAAATCTTGTGTCAGAGAAAATTCTTCACAACAATATGTAAATGGGCAAAGTGTCTTTTTTCCTTTGTTTAACAGAACTCACATTTAGTGGAGCAGATAACTAAAAAAATCCTTCAAATGGTGACACAAGCATGAAATTTTGCACAGATACCCTCCTGGATATACTCTTTCAGATTAGGGTCCTGGCCACGTGAAAATTCAAGATGGCGACCTTTTTTCAAGATGGCCGCCATCAGTATCTGGCAATCTCACACCGAGACCATATATCTGTTTAAATAAACATGCTTTTTTCATTTAAATGAACTTTAAATCATGGGATTGTGATCATGAACTGTTTCTCACAAGAGAGAGAGACTGTCAGGAGAATAACTGACAGTCTTCTTTCAATAGCCTTTGCTTTGACTGTACAGGACTAGCCGATTCTTGTTGGAAGAAGTCGGTCACATTCTTCTTGATGGGTTCATACATGGAGGCAGGGCGGCTTGCCAGAGCATCTGAGAACTCCTGGAACTTGGCATGGCCTCTGTTCATGTGTGTCTTGAGAAGCTCTGCTGTGTTGGGGTGGGCAATATCCTTGGTGTCAATGGAATACAAGTCAGAACTTTCTTCCTGAAAAGGACTGCCTAGGTTTTGCAAGGCTGCAGAAAGCTTGTTGACCTTGTCCAGAAAAGTCTTCTGTGCCTGTGGGTTTTGCTCATGGTGTGTTGCTTGCTCGGGAATTTCTTTGCGTTGGGCCTCTGTGTCATAAACAGATAACAAGCGACTGACCTCTGGGCCAGCTAACATCCATCGCCTGAGTGCAGATGGATCTTCTGTCAACCCAATGGCTCCACCATCAGCCTTGATGATGGCATTGGTCTGCTCATGGGCTTGATCTAGAGCCATTGCTGAGAAAGGACGACGGGTCTTGTGCACCACAAAGTTGCCAGCTTTAAACTCTTTGTCTAACTCTGGGTGTGAAATCTCTAGCATAAGCATGTCCCTGAGGTGGATGGGCAGCCAACGAGCATAGTTTGTATTGTTGTTGGTAAAGAAACAGGGTATCAGTTCATGTAGTGCCTGGCAGTAGAGAGCAAAATTTCCCTCGCGGAAAGATCTAATCAGCAGAAAGACAACAAGCTCCATGGATAGTACCATGTGCCAGAAGTGAAACTGTGGACTATCCTGTTTTTGGGAGTCACACCACTTCTCAAAGTCCAGTGCCTCTTCATCTTGATTTTCCTGCCCAGTACAGTACTCATCATATGCAGCTTTCAAGAGTTTGTACAAGCTGGAGGCTGTCACTTGGTGCATCTGTCGCGTCCTGGTAACACTTGCAGCTGACAGGAAGGACTCTGCAGTGCCAGATGAAGCCACACCAGCTTCAACTAGAGCTCCTGTCCATCCACTGGCTTGGAGGATAGTACCCAGCGACTTCAGTGCTGCCATCTCAATGTGCAGACCACCAAACATGACCAGGTACTTGTCCTCACCATACTGACCTGGCCACTGCCACTGCACCTGCTTTGCTATGGCGTAGATTGGCTGGTCAGCTGTGATGACAGGTACCTGGCCAGGGTTGAGGAAATCAACAACATCTTTTACTTTGTTCATTACATGTTTGACTGTAGCAACTGAATGAGCTGGATCCCGCAGGAGAGGAAGCAAAGAAGTAATGGTAACTTCAAATTCAGGGCTTCTCTTCATTGAAGCATGATGTGCTGACCATGTTAGGTTCAATGCATCATCAACTTCTTGTGTCACTGAGACCTTGTCCAGCCACTGGTACTCTAGTGCTAGTTGTGGCCCCAGAATATCTGTGGGTGGTTTTGGCATTCCAGTACCTGGTGGAACAGGATTTGTTGTCCGGAAGGAAGCTGGAGAGATATTTGTGAATGCATCAGGAAGTTCAGGAACTGACTTTACTTTCTCAGGCCCAAACCTGAGTTGCCCTCGTTCCTGTCCACTATTATCCTTTGTGGGATGTTGGAACAGAGAGATGCTTGTGCCATGAAAGGAGGTAGTTGCAGTTGTTGCAGAGGGATTGTGATCAATGTTATCCATCACTGCAGTAGTGAACAACCCTTTCCGCAGCACTGGAGGACAAACCACACCCTCCTCAACATACTTGCTGACTGTTGCATCTCCAAGTTGAGCAGAGATCTCCAGCACTCTGTCATAAGAGATACTGAGACCATGATCGAACAACATCTCAACCAGATTCCTCTTTCTGGTTTTGGCATAAACAGAGAGCCCCATGTACACGGGAAATGGGGTCTCTCTGTCTTTAGAATGCCTGTGAGTTGCTGCTCCTTCCTTGTAGCGGGTGTAGCAGTTGAATTGCATGAGCTGAGCAAATGCCTGGTCTGACTTTGATGCCCCGAATCTCAGCTGTGATTTTATGTCAGCACCATGCTCAACCATCCCCACAAATTGAAGCAGAAGGGGAGGTATAGCATTTTGCACACAACCCTGAGAAAATGTACCTTCAAATCTAGACTTGTGGTCAAGTATACATCTTCTGAGGATCTTTGCTGCTTTAGCAATGATAAGTGCATCTGAAAGATCTGTGGATTGAGCAAGCGCTTTGCCTACATCTTCCTGAAATGTAAGTATCACTTCTCTATGATCTGCGCCAGATCTGTGAGCCTCAAGTCCTGGAATTTCAGCCAATAGCTTTTCTTTCAGTCTAGTGGAATTCACATTTGGTGAGTCCACCCCCAGCTGTTCCAGACGCTTTTGGTACATGTGGCAGATATCTGGCATGCGAAATGTAACTGGTCCTTCTGAACATAGGTTGCTTTCAACAAGGTATGCAACCAATTCTGAGATCACCATTGGATACACATCTGGTTGTGACTTAGTGTCATGTTTCTCAAGGTTCCTCAGGTGCGCCCTTTCCCTGTTGTAGAGAGCCCGAAGGCAAACATTATGGTACTTGAACTCCTGTGCAATGACATCACCACCAGTCAATCTTGCAAGAAGCTTACCATCACCAAGCATCTCTGCAATGTCGCGCAGCCTCTTGTCTAGGCCCGTTGTACTGGCCTCTCTGAGGTCTGATGCAGGTGCCACTTTTTCACAGAAAATGCATGTCTGACTGTCATGACTTTTTCGCCGCAGTTTTGACTGACAAGCTCCAGTCTCAGTTTCACTGGTTTGACTACTGGAATGGCGCTTTTGTGCCCGTTGCAATTTAGTGTTGTTGAACAACAAGCGACAGCTCACATGGTATTTTGCCATATTTTTCCTGAGTGTGGCTTCTATGCCATCACCTTCATCCAGCCTCGTTGGATCTATTCTCAATGGCATGTCATTGATTTCGCTGAACATGGGAATGTTCCTTGCCAGCATTTTGTATCCATCATGTTCTGGGGAATGATGACTTGGAGTGGATGTCAGGCCCTCACCTATTTTGTCCTTCTGGCAAAGGCAACACAAGCTCCAATTTGTTTTCCGATTGGCAGATATCACATTCGCTTCTGCCATGATGTGTCTTGATTAAGGCCGAGGGGCTATCCTTTTACCACCCTAATCAAATTGTGCACACATTACTGTATGGGATTCAACAAGGTTCGGTTGCCCTACACCTAGCCCGATCATTCATCCAGTGCCATTTAAGTCCCGTGTGATCTGTACACCATCCGGGTAAGTACATGAACATTTGGCGAGACATGCATAACCCCCTTACCCTTGGCTCGGCTCTCCTACGCTGGCACATCCTGTCAATTCAGGTGCGACTCTCTAACTAGTATCTAATAACTAAAAAACTACAGTTTAGTAGCTACATGATATGGGGCTGTTAGAAAGCATTTGGGACACTAAACTATGCATATACTACTACAACTAGTCTAATACTGCAGTGTTAGTAAAGCTAGATCAGTTGACACTGAACCCCATGCCGAGTTACACAGCAGTGATTGACACCAGTGTGCCCTGGTTGTGTGCTGACAATCACTCTTGTTTTTTTTAATTGCAATCACAGTCACAACTGTAGTTTATAAAAACGGTTGAATGGGATCTGCACCACACCAACCAAGATCCACATCCAGAAACGATTACATGTGTGTGTTAAATATGCTCAACTTACGATGGATAAATCATAATTTTCAAGGAGTAGCAGCCATTTTGGGCACCACATTGAAGGCTAACCTTCTTAAATTTATATCAGAGACAACAAAATCTGTAAAATTAGTATATAAGAGCATAAACATGGTTCACTTGGAAAATTAAATTAAGAAAAGAGGAAAAATAACAAAAAATTGTCACATTCTGGCAGCCATCTTGGAAAATGGCGGCCATCTTGAATTTTTGGCGTGGCCAGGACCCTTTTCTGAAAGAGAGGACATTAAAGCATATTTGTGGAGAATTTCATGCTTGTGTCACCATTTGAAGGATTCTTATGAAATATGCAATTAACCGCTGCACTAATTATCAAGTAATCAAGGTTATCCACATGAGTAGAAATGTTTCAGTTTACCACACATAGTTATTAATACTTGGCAGTCTAATAAGTGGCAGAAGTATAATTTGTCGCTTACTTTAGTTTTTTTTTTTATGTCTACATTCCATTAGTTCATTTGGCAAGCCATTCGCTCTTATTTTGAAGGGTTGCAAGACCGGATAGGAGCTCTTATTTTGAAAACTTGTTCGCTATGTGAGCATGATTTTACACCTGCAGAGAGTTCAGATTGGAAATGTTCATCTTCTCCTGCCCCCCCTTCTGCTTGAGGGGGGTACTTTTATTCTGTTGTCTAACTTTTTATCTCTGCTCGCTGCAGTGTACATTTCTTTGTGAGCATCAGGGGCGGGGCAGCCATGTTGAGCTGCTGCTCAGACTTCAGCACTGGCAGCTCATATTAACATGATAAATACTGGAATATGCACGATACAGCCATTTAATATATTGTGGGCAGCCAAATGTACTGATAGAATGGAATGTATTCGGTATATATATATATATATATATATATATATTTATTCCATCTAGCTACAATGCTCAGCACTGGGTGTGTTTATATTTATATATCTATATATTTATTCCATCTAGCTACAATGCTCCGTACTGTGGGTGTTTATATATTTACATATTTATTCCATCTAGCTACAATGCTCTGCACTGTGTGTCTGTGTGTGTGTGTGTGTATATATATATTTTATAGTAATATGTACATATGTATATTAGCTGCTCTTGCTTGCTTGTTTTTTTTTTTTTGTTTTGTTTTTTTTTTTTCCTTGCCTTCTGATTGTTGCTCTGAGTGTTGCTATCCCTGTGCTGTTGCAATCCTGGAATTTCCCCGTTGTGGGACTAATAAAGGCTTATCTTATCTTATCTTATCTTATCTTATATCGCCCAGCCCTACCACAAAGAAAGGTTGGTGCTCAAAAGCCATTGCCATTTCCTGGAGCAGTTGCTGCATTTTTTTTTTTTCATTTCCTGTGAAACTGCAAAAAGATACCTGTCTAAATATGACAAATAAATGTTAAACATGCAAAGACTGAAGCTGAAATATTGCATAAACCTCTAGAAATGGGACAACGGGACAAATCGATTGACTTAAGTGGTAAAATGGTTATTCGAAGACCTAAGAAAATAAGTATGCATATTTTTATGATAGCTACAGAACACACACACACACACACACACACACACACACACACACACACACACCTATGCCAGTGGCAGTAGTGCAGGTGACTGTCTGTGGTGCATTATTGCACCCGGCAGCCTCCTCCCCCTCCCCCCCCGGTGGTCAAGATTGTTTTCAAGAAAATATTCAGCGTTGATGTCAGACATTTCCAAGGCTACAACTTGAAAGTGGTACGAGATAATGGCTTACTGACAGAAAGATGTAGAATATGATCCAAAGTTTGAGATAGGAGTAAATTTATGCATCTAATTTGCATAATGCCATGGCAGCCATATCGAAATAAATAACTTTCGGTCAAAAGTGGACTTTGTACATATTTACACAAAGGATGATTTTGTTTTTTGTCACCGTTTTTTGTTTTGGGTTTTTTACCATCTTATCTTCAAAGTATATGAACCAGAAAATCAGTACAATGTAAACAAACAAAGAAATTCTTCAGACTTACAGCTGGCCAGGCGGCTCACTTCGTCCATTTTTGTCCATCGTGGTCGTTATTTTGTCTTCTGTCGGTCATTTTCGCTTTCTCTCTGTTGCGTCCGAATAATGAGGAGGCGAGGTGACGTTTTATAAGTTTATTATAATACCAACTATATACACACAGGAGTCCCTACGCGAGTATGGGAGCCACAGCGAAGAGACAGTATGTCTCCCACTACAGGTTTATATACCCCAGGTGACGCCACCCCCCAAAGGCGGGACATCACCCCTCCCTACCCAAGGGCACCGCCATACTAATATTATATATATATTACGATCTTACATCCTCCTCCCTTTTGAAAAAAAAAAAAAAAAAACCAAGCACACAAATGTACCCAACCATATATATAATCATACAAAGTAAGGCATTACTGCAACGCCACTACTTTTGCAGTAACATGCTGTGTAACGAAATTACTGTTTAAAAATTCAGTAATGCATTACAGTTACTGAAATATGATCAGCTGTGTTACTTGCATTACTTGTTTTATTAATATGGACAGATATTTTAGCGCAAACAGGTGATCATACAACATGCAGTTGCTAGACTCCCTCCTCATCAGCTGCCAACTGGGAATGAATACACAGTTTTGGTGGCTATTGGCGGGACTGCCATCTCCAGCGCCACCAGCAGCCTCAATCCACTGGAGGTTGTCATGCAAAAGGCAAAGACAAGCAAATAAATAAGCAAATAAATATAAACTGACTGTACTGTAACTGACGCAGCCATCACAGTCTCCTCCACGGGTCCGTTTCATGTCCTGCCCCAGTTCACATCATAACCCGGTGAAGAAATGCCATGGCTTCTCATATCGAGCCCTGATCACCTGTTGTCCGAGTGGTAAGTAGCCCCTACCAGCTCCTACCTCTGTGGTTAAACATGAGTATTTCTGAGCAAGAAGCTCGCGTTTAATATCCACATTAAATGCATTTAAAGGTTTCTTGTGCACAGAGATAAAGTGACTATGATTTGTTGCAGTAAAGAACAGTGGTGAATTTTCATTTATCTGTGCTTTCTATTTTATTTTATCTCAGTCAGTTACATGCTGTTGCATTATGCAACTATTTCATGGAAGTAAATCCTCTAAATATGCTTTTTTTAATGGGCTGGTCCAGGGGTGTCAAACATATGGCTCGTGGGCCAAAAACGGCCCACCAGGGGGTCCAAAATTTTCTTTGTGAATTCACAGCTTTATTTCTAGTAAATTTCTGACTTTCTACTAATTACAATAGTTTGTGTAAATCTGAGACATTTTTTCTCTGTAAGATGAGACTTTTCTCATCAGTTTTCTTTTTCTTCTTTTTTCTGATGAGAACAAGGGGCCCTTGATCTTGCTATGTGTGCAAGATGATTTAAGTATGCATTTAAAAATAACGTCAAAGTTACTTTTCCAAGTAACTAGTTACTTTAATCATGCAGTAACTCAAAATTAACTCTGTTACTTTTGAAAAGAAGTAACTAGTAACTGTAACTAGTTACTATTTTTTAGTAACTTGCCCAACACTATTACTGATTCTGAGAGCTGAATATGATGAAAAAAAAAAAATAAATCAGCAAATAGAGCTGCCTCGAGTCTTCTAAGATTGAAGCAAACTTTTTATGAACAAGGTGAAAAATCAGGAAAATTATTGGCATGGCAGATTAAACAATTAGAATTTAAAACACCAATTACCAGTATTATAAGTAACGGACAGGTAGTTATAGATCCCTTAGAAATTAATAATGCCTTTAGAGATTATTATGAAAAACTATATGATACAAAAAATGAAACTGACTTAACAAAACTAAATGGGTTTTTGGGTGGATTATCTATACCGTGCATTCCAAATGAAAATAGTGAGATACTGGAGTCTAAAATTAGTCAAGAAGAAGTTGGGCAAGCCATTGATAATATGAAATCAGGAAAAAGTGCAGGACCAGATGGTCTTCCAGTTGACCTCTATAAAAAAATTTAAGAATAAATTAATAAAACCACTTTTGGAAATGGTTTTAGAAGCATTTCAAAATGGTAATTTACCACCATACATGAATAATGCCTTAATTATACTGTTGCCAAAACCAGGTAAACCCCCTAATAAATGTGAAAACATGAGACCAATAAGCCTATTAAATGCTGATCTTAAGATAATCTGTAAAATGTTTGCAAAACGACTACAAGAAACATTACCAAATATTATTAACCGAGATCAGAATGGCTTTATAATGGGAAGACAAGGCTTCCATAATGTAAGAAGACTATTTAATATTATTTATTCCAATAAAGAAGCACCGGATACAGCTCTCCTATCATTGGACGCCGAAAAGGCCTTTGATAGGGTCGAATGGCCCTATCTTTTTGAAGTCCTACAAAGGTTTGGACTTGGAAATAATTTCATAAAATGGGTCCAGATAATATACAATAATGCTACAGCAGAAATCCTAACAAACAGCAATATCTCAAAATCAATAAAAATCAATAGAGGATGTCGACAAGGCTGTCCACTTTCACCTTTATTGTTTACTATGGCAATTGAACCTTTAGTGATGGCAGTACGTTTACATCCACAAATATATGGAATTAAAGTAGGACCAACAGAACATAAAATCTTCCTGTATGCCGATGACATAATTTTGTTTATGTTGAATTTTAAAAAATCAATTCCGACCTTGTTAAATTTAATAAAGAACTTTGGGGAAATATCAGGATATAAAATAAATAAAACAAAATCTTCAATATTAATGCTAAATGAGACCCAGAGAAATCACCCAACTCCTGAGGTAAATCAGTTCAATGTTGTAAATCAGTTCAAATATTTAGGAATTCAAATTTTGTCTAACCTAGAATCAGTCGCCAGTGCCAACTATGAAGCCTTAATGACAGATATTAATGAGTTACTTCAGAGATGGATGTCACTACCAATGTCGATGATCGGGAGAATTAATATACTTAAAAGTAATATCTTACCAAAAATACTTTATTTCAAAACATTCCTTTACCACCACCTTCAGATCTATTCTCAAGAATTAAAAAAAAGTTAGTGGAATTTGTATGGAACAATGGGAAGGCTAGATTACGTCTGTCCTTACTATATTTACTATTTGATCGTGGAGGTCTGAAATGTCCAAACTTTATGTTGTATTACTGGTCAGCATAACTGAGGTCTATGACATATTATTTTTAATCAAATGATCCTCCTCACTGGACTGAAATGGAATCATACAATTTACCTTTACCTCTTCCCTTATTCATATACTCAGACTCGGCTAAAAAATTACAGAAACAAGTTAAAAATCCAATTGTAAAGCACATGATCAAAATATGGTGTGAAACCAAAAAATATTTAAAAGAACCACACTCACTATCACAATTTAGCCCAATATGGGGTAATCAATATTTTACACCAGGGAGAGCGGATGCTGTATTTAAAGTATGGAATTTAAAAGGGATTCAAAAGATTCAAGACTTATATTTGTCACGTTCAGATAACATAATGTCTTTTGAAGAAATGAGGATTAAATTCAATCTTAATAGAGCACAAAATATCTTCAGCTTAGAAATTTTATTCGATCAAATCAAAATAGTGCTCTCACCCAACCTACTTATTCATCCTTGGAAAAAATTTTGACGACAGATAGTAAGAGAAAGGGTATTATTTCAGAGTTTTATAACTCATTGACACTATTTTCAAGTGAAAACTCACAGAAAAGACTGAATTATTGGAAAGAAGACCTGCAAATTGAAATTTCAGAGGAACAATGGGAAATGGCTTGTGCAGAAGCTCAAACCAAATCAATAAATGTACGTCTTAAACTGATACATTTTAAATGGTTAATGCGGATGTATGTTACACCAGTGGAGTTAAATAGATAAAACAAAAACATACCAGATACATGCACAAAATGTATGGAAAGTAAAGGAACCCTATTTCACTGTTTATGGGAATGTAGAAAAATCAGAATGTTTTGGGAAGAGATGAGGGTAACAATTGAAAAAATAATTTCAAAACAATTCACATTGAACCCTAAGCTGTTTTTGTTGGGTCTGTATCCAGAAAAACATAACTTTAATAAGAGTGAAAGAGCATTCATAGACCTCGGTTTGCTTAATGCCAAAAAATGTATTGTACTACTGTGGAAAAAGACTCATAGACCAGATGTGACTCAGTGGTTAAGACAGATGTTAACAAACCTTCCACTAGAAAGAATAACATATATACTGAAATCAAAGGAAAATGTGTTTGAGAATATATGGAGACCTTTCATTGATTATGTAAAGAAATTAAACATAACTTCTGAAGAAGAAGGTGAATGATATGTGTGGACCTTGCAAATTCCAAACTGGTGAATGTATATTATGTATTCTTATGTAATAGATTACCTAGACTAAACAGAGGAGCATTGTTGTTGACCTGCCTTTGTTAATGGTTGTTGTTGTTTTTAGTACATTTTTTTTGTTGTTGTTAGTGTTTTTTTTTTATTTTTAAATTACTTTAGTGTTAGTGTTTGATTGTTTGTGCCATGTTTGTAAATAAAAGGTTCAATAAAAAATATTGTGGAAAAAAAACTTGCCTAACACTGCTCTTGACATGTGGCCAAAGTATTGGAGAGGATGGAAGCTTATAGTCACTGCAAGGGTGCAGCACCCTCTTCTTATTATTATCATGTGGTCCAATATAAAGTCATAGAATTGCACCTTCAAAATTTGCATAGGCAATTATGATTCGGCATGTGTTGTAGTCATATAGATCCTGTTAAGATGCGTTCAGACCAAACGCAAACGGGCGGCGCAAATCCATACAAAGTCAATGGAAATATACGAACACACGCAAAATCGTGCATTCACACATTCACGTCCAAGGGATAGCGTTAGCTTTGATTTTCTGCTGTCACCGGAGTAAAAGTATTAGCACTGGAGAGTAGACTAGTTTGAAAATGATACTCACTCACCTGGGGACAGGAAGACCAGAAGCTCTTCAGCTGAATTGGGATTTCTGAGTTATTTACCCATGGTTTCCTGCCACGGATGTACTAGCAAGCTAGCAACGGAAACACCCATCATCTTATAAAGTTTTGGAGACAGGGACAACTTTTTCAGGAGAGTCCTCCATCGGATAATGTAAACCTAAAGCATGACGTCATTTTGGGGATTTCCACAGTTGGCTGAACACTGCTGCAGAAGTTATAAAGGCAACTTCGCCTGTCTGCATCTCACTCAGACGGTGAATTGATGTCTATTTGCACATTTACATTGTGTTATAATGTAATTGCACCACCCGAAAAATTCACCCGTTTACGTTTGGTCTGAACGCACCTTTAGTCTATTATCTACTGGAGACAATAGACTGGAGCGGTGATCTAGTGGTAGAGCATCCAACCTACAACCAGGAGGTTGTGGGTTCATACCTTGGGCGGGTTATAGCAAAGACTACATAAAATGGCGCTGTCTGCCTTCTAGCTTGTAATGGGGAAAGGAAAGAGAAGAGAAATAAACATCAAAGATGCTTTGCTACAAGCAGAAACTGCAAAAGCAGAATAGATGAAACATCAGTTTCTCTTCTTAACAGTCCTGGTGGCTGAGTGGTCAGAACTTCGTTAGAGGATCCCTCCTGCATCATCAGCAGGTGTCTCAGGGTCATCGGCGTTTCGCCCCTGAACCTATACACCTCGCCTGAGTGGGGCAGCAAAGCTTAATCTTCACTTGCAGAAGGGTTCCAACCACGGTCTCTTGTGAGCCACAACCACCTTGAACTAGCCTCTGCCACTGAGGCTATATCCCCAATGGCTTTCCTAAGATGTTTAGGTTCCAGACCTATCTTGTGTAAAAAATGATACAAAGATGCAGCTGGAAACCCACGACAACCAACCTCAACGGGGAATAAAGTAGTGTGCCACCCTTTAATCCGAGCCTCATCAACCAGGTCCTGATATTCTTCCTTCTTGAGTTTGTGAGATATATCCAGCCTCTCCTCCCAAGGCACTGTAAGCTCAACTATTACAATGGATTTTGCACTCCGAGAGCAAAAAATCATGTCCGGGCGGAGAGTGGTTGTTACTACTTCTTCTGGGAAGACGAGCTTCTTTTTTAGGTCAACGTGCAACTCCCAATCTGATGCTTTATGCAAAACAGAGGGACGCATTCTGACAGTTGTTTTCTTCGGAGACTTATTTCCTGGCTTTTGAAAGCTAATGACCTGAAATGATGTTGCCTGATGGTTGTTGGCTCTAATCCTTTGAAATTCAACCCACTTTTCCATTTCTGCAAGGACTTTATCATGTCTCCACCGGTAACGCCCTTCTCCCAGTGCTCTAGAGCACCCGGTCAAAATGTGATTCAAAGTACTAGGGGACATACTGCACAGTTTACAAGATGAATCCTCATCTTTGTACCAAAGTTTTAAATTACTTGGTGTTGGTAAAAGATCAGTCACTGCACAGAGAAGAAAAGCCAACTTGCCCTGGTCCGTGCCCCAGATGTCATTCCAGGACAGTGATCGTTCATGTGCATGGTTCCACTGCATCCACTGCCCTTGAGAGGCAAGCCCTGCGGCTTTCACACAGCGGTCCTCTTCCACTGCCTCTCTGACCCTCTGTACTACGGATCTTCTCCTGCTTTTGGTGTCAGCTTTGCTCCACCTTTTACCATTGTAATTTCCTAGCCCGAGTCGTCCCTGACAAACTACGCCGACGATTTCGTCATGTCTCCAGTATGCTTCAGCTTCCCTGACAGCTTCCTGGGGTCTCCATTTCCTACCACACTTAATGGCTATGTTGGAATGCCTGACCTTCTTATCATCAGAATAGAGCAGAGAACAAACAGACCCTGCCTTAGTGGCCTTGAACTCCTCCACCACCGATGAGATTGGTAGGCGAAGCTTGGAAGTCTTACTGTAGAGATTAACTGAACTGAAGGATGGGGGAACTCCTAGCCATCTGCGAATAAATTTGCTACAGAGTCTCTCCATTGCTTCTACTCTGGTAACAGCAAAATCATATAGCAGGAATGGCCACTGCAACCTGGGTATGATGCCATACTGAAAGCACCATACCTTAAACCTCCCAAGCAAGTGGCTTCTGTCAATTGCCTTAAGCCAACTACACAAACTAGCCATGGTCTGCTTTAAATTCCCCCTATCATTTAAGGTACAATCGTAGTACTTTCCCAGGCATCGTACTCCCTGTTCTTGAATTGATGGAATTACAGTCCCTTCGATGCTGAAAATGCTTTCCATCAGCTTTCCTTTCATAATGCTCAGACTCCTAGACTTTCCTGGATTAAACTGCATTCGTGACCAAGCTGCCATCTTCTCCAATGAGCCTAGGATCCAATGCATTCCTTGCACTGACGGAGTCATTACGGTTATATCATCCATAAAGGCTCTACAAGCTGGATGCCTAGTGCCATCATCTGCTTTTGGGCCTCTGCATTGTATCCCTCCTACCTTCAATATCAAATTCATAGCAGCCACAAACAAAGCCACAGATATTGTGCACCCTGCCATGATGCCTTTTTCGAGTCACTGCCATTTTGTGGTAAAATCTCCAACAGTAAACCTCATCCTCAGGAAATTCATATGGGACATCACAAGCTTAATCACCCCTGATGGTACTTGGTAGTATTCCAGTGCTTTACGGATCAGTTGGTGGGGTACACTTGGATAAGCTTTGGCAAGGTCTAGCCAGACAACAGAAAGGGTGGTGTTATTCTTTTTTGCCTCTTTAATGACTTGACTAATCACTGACGCATGCTCCAAGCAACCAGAGTATCCCGGGACGCCTCCTTTCTGGACACTTGTGTCAACAAACTTATTAGTAAGTAAATATGATATTAACCGCTTAGCAATGATGGACCAGAATATCTTCCCTTCAACATCTAGGAGGGAAATCTCTCGAAACTGGTCAAGTCCAGATGAATTTAAACCTTTAGGAACAAAGCAGCCCTCAGCCAGTGTCCAAAACCAGGGCTCTTGTTTCTTCTTCCAAAGAACTCGTAACAGTTTTGCCAGCCTTCTCAACAAGCGGGGACAGTTTTTATAGATTTTATAAGTTGTACCTGATGGTCCTGGAGCAGAACCTGCCCGGGCTTTCTTCACTACAGCCTTTACTTCTTCAAAAGTGAAGTCTGCTATATTGAAAGGGAAGTGTGGCTTAAGTGACGGCAGTTGGAAAGGGCAATCTCCCAATGGGACGTCTCTATTGGGATCCCCATGTGCTGCTGCCACACTTTCCTCAACTTCTTCTTTTGAACACATCAGCCTTCCACTTTTGGGCTTGCCGAGGAGATTGGCTATAAACCTGAAGGGGTTACTAAAAAAGGCCTTCCTCTGTCGCCGCTTCTCTCTCTGCTTTCTCCGGCTTGTTTCTGCCCTGCAAAGTTGGAGCAATTTCTTCCGCAACTCTCCATTTAACTCATTTAGGGCCTCTCTTTCATCTTCATTCCCTTTCCGCCACCTTTTTTTAATTGATCTTAAATCCCTCCGCACTTCTGCAATCTGACGCTGCCTTCTGGAGGGTCCTGCCGGTGGCTTGACACCTTTGTCTTTTTTCACTCCAAAGGTGTCCTGACATGCCTGATACACGGTATGTACCATGGTCCTTGATCTTCCTGGCTACATCTCCTTTCAAGATGTTATCAAGTGAGATACTTAAGTCCTCATCCAATTGTGCCCATCTGCGGTCATTTGCTGGTGGGAGATTCAGCCGGGGTTTCTTCATGATACTTCCCAGCCTATTATATTCACCTCCGCTGCCTGTGCTCTGATTAACTTCAGCAGAGAGGTCTGGGTCACTGTGGTTTGCCTCCTGGTCCCCAACCTCCGCCGTCTGACAAGTAGAGCTAATAAACTCCGAGATTTTCCTCTGAGAGGCATTAGATACTTTGCGTTGCTGTAGTCGTTGTTTGCACTTCGTCTTGCCTTGGTGAATTCTCACACCTCGTTCATTTTTGAACATTCCACCGCAGAAGTTGCATCTTCTTGTAGCTTCACCCTCATCCTGCATCACTTCCAAACTCGTAGTCCTTAAACCGATGTCCAGGTCATTAGCCATGTGGTCCGTCCTTAGTGGCAGATTATCCTCCCCCCCTCCTCGGTCTGCCTGGGGGTATTCTCTCTGTTCAGTACTTGTAGCTTGTTTGTGCAGTGCTTTGGGGTGCCAGCCCTAAAGTTACCCAGTCACAGGGGGAAGCAGAAGGCAGTGTATTTTCTGTGCCGGTCCCAAATGGGGAGGGTTGGGATTCAGGATGGGCATCCAGCATAAAATCATCGCCAAATCAAAAATGCAGATCATATCAGATGATGATATGCTGTTTCGACCCTGAGATTGACCAGCCAAAAGATGAAGTCTATTGTCTAAATGTTAGCATCCACTGTATCATCGCACTTAAATATGAAAATTATTAAATGTTTGGAAAGTAAATAAATACATATGCTTGTTTAACTTACCACTATATTCTCGATATTAGCCCTTATCTTTCTGCTCCTGTGTGTGAATGGAAACCATTTTTGATAGTGTTTTGAGACAGTGCTAACTTATTTTTATACTTATAATCTTTGGGCAGCTACAAGGACCCAGTGTGCACAATGAGCCACATGGACCCGCCCTAGAATCAGAATCAGAATCAGAATCAGGTTTATTGCCATTGTTCATGTGATACACAAACTAGGAATTTGTCTCGGTGCCATGCTGCAACATTAAAAACATAATGAGAAAAAGGGATAAACTAAAAAACTAAAGGACTAGAAACGTGCAATAAGTGTAGAAAAATAAGTAATAATAAGTAATAATAATAATAATACTAGTAATAATGAGTAGTACTAGTCAAGGCAGTTTTAAAAAATTAGCATGTAGCAGATAATGTGAAGTACCACATAGAGTTGGCTAATCACCTGCAGGAGGGCTCATGAGCATCATGGTGCTATGTGAACCGGGTGACAGTCGGGGCTGCTCTGCTTGGACAGCTGCCCCCATGACCCAGACCCCCATATAAGCGGTAGAAGATGGATGTTATTCTTACTGCCATAAAGAATCTCTCAGTTAAATGACCAATCAATTATTTTAGTTAAGACAATATTTTAAGCTAATTATGGACACAAAAAAATCTAAACATCATACTACCAAAAGTGGTACAAATTAACAACTTTAACTGTGCTCGTACCCTCATTTCTGCCTGTTCTCTTGTTTAATGGAGCAGGGGAGCCTCTCAATAGAGGCTAAAGCTTTGTCTATTCAAAGGCAAAAAGGCCTGTAAATGAACAGCAGAGAGGCTTGAACTGGAGGATGTGGTCACGTCTTTATTCCTGTCTAACAGGATTAGTGAGCCCATGAAAGGCACCTGGAGTGTCCTGATTAAAGGGCAGTGTCAGTTTCACTTAACAGTTTAATAGGTTCCCGAGTGTTGGCAAGGAACCTCAACCCGGTGCACCCCAGAGCCGAGATCACCTCAGCTCTGGGTGTAACACAAGCGCCTCCTCCACTCCTCTATCCCCTGCAGCACACACTTCATTAGGCATGAGAAACACAATTAAAACCAGCTAAAGCAAGACTGCTGGCTGCTCAGCTGTAGCCTAATAGGCTTAGGAGGGGAAAATAAATCTAATTGCATGTTATTGGTCTGAAGTTAATCCCCCACTGCTTGACACCGGGGTGGGTTTTGGCAGGTTTGTGAGACGTTCTCTGTGGTTCTGCTGCAGCAGAAGATTGGCTCAATAAGAGGGGACTGCACTTGACTCCTGACAGGGGCTGAAAACCACCAAAAGGCTTCTTAAGTGGCCTCAGCTCTTTGTCAAGTGCACACGTTTGCATGAAGAAAGCACACTGTGAGATTTGCCAAGGCCACAGAGTCAAGTGATATAAGGTTTCAATTTCTCACTTGTTTTCATTTGTGGTGTGGAGTATTATGAGAGCTTGGCAAGTTTCCACTGACTTCAGGCGTGGGAGTTACAAGGCAGTGCTGTGAACTAATTGTTTCATTACTGAATTTTGAGACACATAAGATTGAATTAATATGCAATAATTCTGTCGGCCAGTGCCATCCAATCTGATTTCAAAGAGCCACATTAAATGAACCAAAGCAATATTAAACAGTTAAGTTGCTGTTTGGTTTCTGAAATTGTTTCCAGTCATGTAGCAATCCTGCAAACACACTGTGTTTTTTCTCCACTCCCACCATAATTGGAGCCTGAGTTTTTGGCCTGTTGTACATACCATTAAGTTGTTGAAACTATCAAGTCAGGGGTCAGGCATTTAAGCAGATTGCCACACGCATTGTTAATCCCTTTATGTTATTTCTGCTTGACAAGTTCTGGCCTTTTAAGGTTTATACTCTCTGTGTACAATACCTTTCATGTGTCCATATGGTCTTGAATGTGCTGGTGTGAGATGACTAAATGGCTCATGGTGTAAATAGGACCCAGACAATTGAGCTAAAAAGCAACTGGAAACAGTTTTCTATCTTATTTACTTTGGAAAGAACAGGAAAACCACCTATTTACTGCCAAGCCATTCTTCTTTAGAACTTTTATGTCTGTCTTTAATTTTATAAGCACTCGAACAACTCACTTTTCACAATGAGTACTAATGGCTCTCTCTTGGATGGTGGCCCTGCGGGGATGTTAGATTCACAACATTGTGATGGCCAACTTTGTGGCAAGTCATCTAACATCAGATGACACTGCAATCGGCTCACTCCACAACGACCTTTGCATTTTGTGCAGCTGCCCACTAAAAGTTCAGATGGAAACTTATGTTAACTTTCCAGTGTTAATGACCGAAGGGGAGTTTGTGTTTATTCCAGCATGGTTCTCAGTCAAAACCTGGTGTGCAAAGACTTAAAACTGTCTAATTAGAAACTTAAAAGTGGCTTACATGCATGATGTGATGGTTCAAATGAGAAGAATTCAACAAAGCAGCAAAAGTCAATGAAGATATATTTATTACCTCCGCCAAAGAGGTAATGTTTTTTACCAGGGTTTGTCTGTTTGTCTGTCTGTTTGTCTGTTACCAGCACAACTCAAAAACTTAAGAACGGATTTTGACGAAATTTTCAGGAAAGGTGTGTAATGGCACGGGGAACACATGATTAGATTTTGGTGATGATCTGAGGGTGCAGACCTCCACCAAGGCCTTTGTTTGTATTTGTGCAGCAGGATTACACAAAAACTACTGGATGGATTTGGATGGAATTTTCACCAGAGGTGGTTCTTGGGCTAGAGAGGAACCCATTATATTTTGGTGATGATCTGAGAATGCATACCTCAGCCAAGGCTCTTATCTTCCCACAGTGTGTTAGCAACAATACTCCAAAACTGATGGACAGACTTTGATGCAATTTTCACCACAAGTGGCTATAGGCCTACACACAAACCCATTACATTTTGGAGGTCATCCATGAGAAACGGAAGGAGCCTTGGCGGAGGTATGCGCTCTATGAGTGCTTTTCTAGTTTATTTATTTTAATCCTTATGCCTTTTAAAGGTTATTACTGTAATGTTGTAGTTATGCCGTTATTGTGAAGTGTGGTGCAGTGGCAATCACTTCCTCTATCGGCCACTGCACCACCCTATAACTACCAGGGGGCATCCTGTTGATGGCCTTGTTGCCGATGCCCCTGCCTAACGGTCGTATTGTGCATACTGTTATCAATAAAGCTGAGTTCTACCATGCACCTAGCCTCGTCCTTCAAAAGGTAATTTCATACATAACATTTTGGCGATGAGAATAAAAAATGGAGGCATGTATTTCACCGCTCCGGCCCTTCTTGGAGCTCCTAGGCGAGCCTCCTGTTCCCTGGCCAAGATGGTTTTCCGCCTTTCAAAGCTACATCATGGTGCTCGACCTGGGTAAACTAGATAAACTGAGGGCACATGAGCTTCTGGTGCATTATTTGGGATTTGAGGGCCAGCAGATCCTAAGCACACTCGGGGCTTCGGACTCATACGAGGATGTGGTCAAGTTGCTAGCGTGCCATTTTCGTGCCCTGGACAGCGTGACCGTCCAGAGGATTAGGTTTCAGCAGCGACACCAATGGGCGGGTGAAACTATCCACCAGTTTGTCGCTGGCCTGAGGCTGCTAGCTAGTGAGTAGCGTTTTGGGCCGCTGGAGGAAGAAATTGTACACGACCAGCTGGCGGAGCACATCAACAACGCCGCGATACGGACGAAGCTGCTCACAGCGCTGGGTGACTTAACGCTAGCCAGAGCTATTGAGTTAGCTCTCCAATTGGAGACCGTGGACAAGCTAGCCTCTGAGCTAAGTGGATGTCAGTCACAGCGACAGCTGGAGCTTCCCGCCACAGCATAAGTAGCGCACCCAGACAGCGAGGATAGCGCGACCAATGACAGTGCAGAAACCAACATTATCAGCCGGAGGTCTGCCCTGAGAAAACCATTGTGTATGGGTTGTGGGTCCACGAAGCACTGTTTCAAGGCCAGGGACTGCCCGGCAAGAGGGAAGCGCTGCGTTGAGTCTGGGCGCTTGAACCATTATGCCAGGGTGTGTCGTATGTCTGAGCCGGAGAGTCCACAGAGAAAAACAACCTCACCCGCCCCGACAACTGTCCATGCGGTATCTCCAAGGACCATCAGGTACATGTTTTGCAAAGTCACGCTGGATGGTGAGAAGGTACCGCTGCTGATTGACATGGGGGCGGTGTGGGATCATTGTTGAATTGGGCCACGGTAAGGAAATTTTTTCCCCACTACAGAATAAGAGGAAACCCAACGCCATTCTACGGTTATGGAGGTGGAAGACTGCGCACGGTTGGAACACTGGAGTTAACGACTCGGTACAAGTCAGCGGTGATGGCTGACTTCATGTTCCACGTGACAGCCCGAGGCGACAACATCATGGGCTGTGACCTGTTTTATGGACTCGGGTTCACCATTAAAGATGACACTGGGGAAGAGTGGACTGGTTATGGCCAGCAGAACCGTCCGGTTCCGGTGGTGGAGGACGACGCTGTGTGGGACGAAGATTTACCAGGCACTATGGCAGTCAAGCAGGACCAGCTTCACTCAGGTTTGATGCAGGAGGGTGTCAGTGCCGGCACGCGGGGTACCGTGGAAGAGGGTACCGAGTGTGGCGGCGAGGCGCCTGTGTCGCCAGGTGACACCGACGAGCTAGCCTCAGTTTCCTCCAGAGCTTGGCCACAGTGGGCTGGAGGATCTGGAGCTACAATCACGACTGCTGCAGCAGCTTTACAAGGAGTCGGGGCCAGATCGACAGGCACGGCGGGACTAGGTGCCGATCAGCAACACTGCAGGCCGAGCATAGTTCCTCTGAGAGTTATGGACCTGGTCTGGGCTCTAGTGGGGAGACGTTCACGGTGGATGTGGGCCAAACAGCAGCCAGAGGAATACCAGGAGCAGCTGCGCATCGTGGCTAAGTGGGGTGCAGCCTACTTCCAGCTGTCGGACGGCTCATGGAGGCACGCCAATGAGCTGCGGTGTGCCCGGGAGGAGCCTTTGGGTGGGGGAGCTGGAAGAGAGAAGCAGCCGATGGTGAGGAAAAGACACACTCTTGTCTATGAGGTCAGCTATGATCCTGGTGGCATACCACTTCCAGGGGTGGGTCTACTGAGGGGCTGCCCTGGGCCCCCACAAGCCAGTTCTACCCCCTTTTCCGCCAGAATGACAAGAGTGTGTTTTGAAAAAGAAAATATATATGGTTCTATGTTCATATGTTTGTACATGTTTAAAAAAAACTAAGAAAAAAGACCAAAATGTTATGGTCTTGGGGGTTTCATTTAGTGTAGGAACACAGCAATTCTTTTAAGTTATTTATAGACCTTATTTGTTTTACAGGTGGCAGAATAATCCACCTTACCGTGTGGGGCAGGACAATAGTCCACCCGTCCTCCCTGTTTTAAGTTTGTTGTGTGAATGTGTTAGGCCATTTGGTAATCTCAGTTTCAGTTTTCTTAGTGTGTGATTTGGGTCTTAAACTTGGGAGGGTCTTAATTGTGTGTGTTTTTGGACTTTTCTACATGAAGGGGGGGGGGTGTAATGTTGTAGTTATGCCGTTATTGTGAAGTGCTATTGGCGGCCACTTCCTCTTTCCACCACTGCACCGCCCTATAAATACCAGGGGGCATCCTGCTGATGGCCTCTTTGCCGATGCCCCTGCCTAACGATCATATTGTGCATACTGTTATCAATAAAGCTGAGGTCTACCATGCACCTGGCCTCGTCCTTCAAAAGGTAACTTCATACATATCAATTACATGAAATAATCATACTGGTATTAGTATTTCTTTCTTGCATAAATTTAATGTGTTAAAAGTGACTGAATGATGGGTCTGGCTGAATACTCATCTGATTCATTAGTAGGTTTGATTAAAACTCTCCAGTGATGCAGGTTGGTGAAAATACTCTGTAACCACAGCAACATAAAAATGCATAGACGTCAAAACTTGTTCATTAACTGTGCAAGACGGCAAGTAAAACAAACCAATGATGACATTAACATCTTAAACACAAAACAGGATGCGGGGTACATAAATTCAAAATATTTCACAAGTGCTGGATAAAACTGAGAGCAAAAGATTCTTGTCTTTGCCCTTTTCTCAGTGGCCCGTTTTCTCCCTCATGGGAGTTTCAGGCAGAGTTGTTTGGCTCTGATGGTGATTTGACAGTGAGGACAGTGGTTAGCACTGTTGCCTAACAGAAGGTTCCTGGGTCAAATCCCCAGCCTGGCAGGGTTTCTGTTCTCTCTGTGTTGTGTGGGTTTACACCAGGTGCTCCAGTTTCCTCCCACAATCCAAAGACATGCGTGTTAGGTTAACTGGTGATTCTAAATTGTCCCTAGGTATCTGTCTGTGATAAGACCTGAGAACAGAGGGTTGCTACTACTCAAACACTTTGAATGGTCTTTGAGATGAGAAAAGGTGCATTTAAATACAGGTCCTTATCCTTGATGCCTGATGAACATCTGTAAAATCAAAATGCTGCTCAGTTAAAGTTACTGGAAGCTTCTTTTTTTAAAAACCTGTGTTGATTTTATCTACCCTGCTTGTATTTTTTGTGTTTTACATGTATTCCCCTGTGAAGTACTTTGTGATTCCATACCTGTGAAAGGTGCTTTATAAGTAAAATTAACTTATTTACTTGATTTACTTTAACACAATGTGCAGATCCTTTTTTCTCATTCCTGCTCCCATCTTGATCTTTTTATAGAATGCAACAATTTTGAAGGAGAGAAAAATGGAGAGGGGGTAAAACAAAAACAACTGAAGAACAACGGACTGAAACCCACTTACAATGATAGCAGAAGACAAGGATGAATTTAACATGAAAAAGACAACAAAATGGACCACTGATATTCTCAAAGACTTCCTAAATAAGATAAGATAAGATAAGATAAGCCTTTATTAGTCCCACAACGGGGAAATTCCAGGATTGCAACAGCACAGGGATAGCAACACTCAGAGCAACAATCAGAAGGCAAGAAAAAACAAGCAAGCAAGAGCAGCTAATATACATATGTGCATATTACTATAAAATATATATATACACACACACACACACAGACACACAGTGCAGAGCATTGTAGCTGGATGGAATAAATATATGAATATATGAACACACAGTGCAGAGCATTGTAGCTAGATGGAATAAATATGTAAATATATAAACACCCACAGTATGGAGCATTGCAGCTAGGTGGAATAAATATGCAAGTATATAAACACACACAGTGCGGAGCAATGTAGCTAGATGGAATAATATGTAGATATATAAAAACACAGTGCGGAGCATTGTAGCTAGATGGAATAAATATATAGATATATAAATATAAACACACCCAGTGCAGAGCATTGTAGCTAGATGACACACACAGTGCAGAGCATTGTTGCTAGGTGGGATGAAACAGCATAACCGTCTATTTAGTTATCCTACATGGTATGATTATGTGCCCATACATATTCTCACCCTCCATAGCGACCGGTATGTTCCTAGTTGTATGCCGGAGAGGACCATTGTGTAAGTCTATTGCATCTTTTGCATTCAAAAAAAAAAAAAAAAAACTATTAGTTTGTTACGTCTTTTTGCTATCTCTGCGAGCAGCCCTGCTTAGGTTGTACAGTCTGACAGCCGTTGGTAGGAAGGACCTACGAAACCTCTCGGTTGTGCACCTGGGATGATGTAGTCTGCTGCTAAATGAGCTCCTCAGTGCATTCAGTATGTCCTGCATAGGGTGGAACTCGGACTCCAGCAGAGATGACAGTTTAGCCACCGTCCTTCTCTCTCCTATCTCCTCCATCGGATCAAGGCGTTGCCCCAGGACAGAGCTAGCTTTCTTAATCAGTTTGTTCAGTCTCTTCCTATCGGCTGCAGTAATGCCACTGCCCCAGCAGACCACTCCAAAAGTGATGGCTGATGCCACCACCGTGTCATAGAATGACTTCAGCAGCGCCCCTTGTACACCAAAAGACCTGAGTCTCCTCAGCAGGAACAGCCTGCGCTGTCCCTTCTTGTAGAGTGCGTCAGTATTGTGTGACCAGTCTAGTTTATTGTTCAGATGAATACCCAGGTACTTGTAGGATGTCACCATCTCGATGTCTGTTCCCTGTATATTTACTGGTGCTGTGAGGGGCTGCCCATGCCTGCGGCAGTCCACCACCAGCTCCTTAGTTTTCCTCGCGTTGATCTGGAGGCAGTTCCGATGGCACCAGTCCACAAAGTCCTGGATAAGCCCTCTGTACTCAGCTTCATCTCCGCTGGAGATGAGACCAACGATCGCAGAGTCATCAGAGAACTTCTGTAGATGGCAATGTGTTGTGTTGTGTGAGAAGTCCGCAGTATAAAGAGTGAACAAGAAGGGAGCCAGCACCGTTCCCTGGGGGGCCCCCGTGCTACTGATGATCGTGTCGGAAACACAGTCCCGGGTTCTCACAAACTGAGGCCGGTTCGTGAGGTAGTCCAGGATCCATGATGACAGGTGCTGGTCCACCCCTGCGCGCAGCAGCTTGTCCTTCAGGATCATCGGTTGGATGGTGTTGAAAGCACTGGAGAAGTCAAAGAACATGATCCTCACCATATTCCCGGGCTTCTCCAGGTGGGACAGAGAACGGTGAAGGAGGAAGATCACCGCATCCTCCACCCCAATGCCATGCTGGTAGGCGAACTGGAGTGGATCCATCGCTGGTTCCACCAGGGGGCGGAGATGAGCAAGGAGCAGTCTCTCCAGGGTCTTCATCAAGTGGGACGTCAAGGCCACCGGTCTGAAGCTGTTCAGGTCTTTGGGGTGGGAAGTTTTTGGTACAGGTACCATACAAGATGTTTTCCACAGCTGTGGTACCCTCCCCAGTTTCAGGCTCATGTTGAAGATATACGTCACAATCCCACACAGCTGGTCTGCACAGGACTTGAGGAGCTTTGCGCTGATGCCGTCCGGTCCCGACGCCTTCCTCGCCTTGATCTTCCTCAGCTCCGTCCTCACCTGGGTCTTGGTCAGGGTCAGGATGGGGGGCTGTGTGTTGGGAGTGGGGGGGGTGTCGGTGGAGTGGGGAGTGGGTAGCAGGACTTGATTTCTTAGAGGCAGCAGTGGTTGTTGTGCAGACAGGGGGGAGGGCGGTTGGTCAAATCTATTGAAAAACAGATTCAGGTTGTTCGCCCACTCCCTGCCCCCCGTGGCCTGGGGGGAGGTATTCTGGAGCCCCGAGATGGTTTTGAGGTTTCTCCAGACCCCGCTGATGTCGCTCTGTTGCAGCTTGTCCTCCATCTTCTTCCTGAAGCTGTCCTTGCCTTCTCTGATCTTTCTCCTCAGCTCCCTCTGTACGGACTTCAGCATCTCCCTGTTCCCCGACCTGAAGATCCTCTTCTTCTCTCTCAGAAGTGTTTTTATCTCAGGGTTGATCCAGGGTTTGTTGTTTGAGTGACGCCGTATGGTCTTGGTGGGAACGGATTTGTCCACACAGAAGCTGAGGTAGCCCGTGAAGGTGTGAATGAGGCCATCGATGTCCTCACCATGTGGATCGCAGAGCTGCTTCCAGGCAGTGGCTTCAAAACAGTCCTTTAGAGTGTCCATTGTCTCCTCAGACCATAACTCCACAGTGTGCATGGCCGGAGGTTGTCTGTGCACTAGGGGTTTGTACACCGGTCGGAGATGAACCAAGTTGTGATCCGATCTCCCAAGTGGGGGGAGTTGTGATGAGGTGTACGCCTCCTTAGTGTTTGCGTAGAACAAATCCAGTGTTTTATTGTCTCTAGTGTGGCATGTGACATACTGGGTGAAAGTGGGCAGAATGGGAGACAGTGAAACATGGTTGAAATCGCCTGAGATGAGGAGAAGAGCATCTGGGTGTTCTGTCTGCAGCCTGCTGGTTACTGAATGGATGACGTCACGCGCTGTCCCAGCGTTCGCCGTCGGATTTGCATAAACAACAATGCAGATCACGTGTGAGTGTTCTCTCGGGAGATATGTAGGCCTCATGCTAACAGCTAGCAACTCAATGTCTTTGCTGCAGTGTCGTTGTTTAACAGTGATATGTCCCGGTCTGCACCAGTTGTTGTTAACATACATGATCACTCCACCGCCCCTAGTTTTGCCACTCTCTGGTGTTCGGTCAGCTCGTATCGTGTGAAAACCCTCCAGCTCAATGTTAGCATCTGCTGCTAGTTCAGTTAGCCACGTCTCAGTAAACAAAAGGAGAGAGCACTCCCGGTAAGTGCTATCATAACGGGAGATAGCCGCTAGCTCATCTAACTTTCCCAGTATCGACCGTACATTTCCCATGACAACAGATGGAAGGGAGGGTCTGTACCTTATATTTTTTGTCCTCCGCCTTACTCCAGCCCGGCAGCCGCGGCGTTTTCGCCTCAGTTCTCTCGGTATGTCGAGTTTTTCCAGTGGGACCGGGTGGCGGTTAAATGCTAGCAGCTCTTCCCTGTTATATCGTATCCTGCTATAAACAGTGGCTCCGTCCACCGGCTCAGGAGACATTTGGGATGATCTGTGTGTCCGTGATATAAGTGGGGTGAAAAAAAAAAGTGATCAAAAGAGAGAGGAAGGGAAAAAAAACTCGGAATCGAGCCGCTGTTGCAAAAGGCAGCCGACTGGTGTGGCGCCGAGAGGAAAAAAAAAAAAAAAAAAAAAAAAAAAAAAAAAAAATCAAAATCAAAAATCAAAATCAAAATGAAAAGAAGATGGATTTGAAAACATACCCTGTAATCAAAGGGGTTGGAATGATTCCTTGTCATGACAACTGTAAGCTCTTGTTTGTGCAGTCAATTATATAATTGACAACTGTATAACATTATGAGAAGAAATTCATTAGTTTTAATAAATAGGGGGAAATCCCTTCTTACCCACACAGAAAGAAAATTACTTGCAGACAGATTTGATTTCTTGCCAGATTTAATTTCAAACTAAAATTATGCTATAAGAATGCACAATTTCTACTCACCAGTTGACAGTTTTGCTGAGTCAACTCCTGCAAAATTGCATCTTCATATCTTTATTCTTGTAAAGCCTGTGTGTCACTGGGCTGAGACAGACACAGGCTTAATGCTGTTGTGCCTTGACAAATACTAAAAAACTAAATTGAGAAGGGTTCGAGAAGAGTTCAAGATGGGTTTGAGACATCTGTGATGACTCTGACTATTTTGAGAGAAAATTTGTTGCGCAAATGTTTTGAACATGTTCAAAATTCCTGTGACAAGAGTGAGGCCCTGCGACTCACGAAAAGAAATTGAGAACCCCCACAATCATTTTGAAAACTCCCTTGTGAATGATGTTCTCCAAATACTCGCAATCTTTCAGAGAGATACAGGCTGAAGCGTTAAGAGCTAATATTAGCTGCATAATTGTGTTGTCAGCCACAGAGATCAGCAATGACAGAAGAGGGATGGTGACATCTTCTAGGAGGGATGGAGTTCATTAGCATTTTAAAGAAAATTAACAAAAACAACTCACTGTGAGGAAGGTTCCTTCAATTTCAGTGTAAAATAGATCTACAATAATTTAACCATGATATGTTCTGACCAAAGCATGTCACAGACATTTTAATAACACCGCCGGGAGCTGTCTCCATGCAGAAAAAAGGCATGCTATGGGCAGTTTAATTAAATTATAATGAAATAGTTAAAACTAAAATCAAAATATTCACCCAAAGATTTTTAACCCTTGGAGGTCCAGGGTGTAATTGGCCATTTCTGACTACTTTTGATTTTAATCTAATATTTCATATTAAAAACAGTTTTCCTTGCCTTGTTTGGTGTCATTTGTTTCAGCACAACCTCACATGCGTGAATTCACAATTATTTTTTCATTTTTGCATATTATAACAACACACTGGACCTAAAATCACACAAAAAACAAAGTTCGAGCATGAAATAGTTTGATTTTTTTTACTGTGAAACCCACAAACATGTCTAACAAACCATGTTTATAACTCAGGATGCAAATATAAATTGTAAATTTCAAAAACTTATGTAAAAATTTAGTAAACAACAAAGTTATATACAACTATTTACATGAAAATGCAGGCAGTGCTCGGGCGTTTTTTGTACAACTATTTACAAAACAATCATATAGTTATTTCACATTGTTGGCAAATTACTATGGAGTTTATTCCTTGACTCTTACATGTTATAGCATATGTTTTGAAATGATATGGAAAAAATGTCTATGCAGCTGGTGTAATAACAGCAATAGTCAATCATATTTTTAGTTACATTTTATCAAAATTACAGCCGTGGACAAAATTGTTGGTACCCCTCTGTTAATAAAAGAAAAACCCACAATGGTCACAGAAATAACTTGAATCTGATAAAAAAAAAAGGTAATAAATAAAAATTCTATGAAAATTAAGCAATGAAAATCAGACAATGCTTTGGAATTGTGGTTCAACAGAATTACTTTAAAAAACAAACTCATGAAACAGGCATGGACAAAAATGATGGTACCCCGAGAAAAGATTGAAAATAATGTAACCATAGGGACATGTTCAACCAAGACGTGTCCTCTAATTAACATCACAGGTGTCTACAAACTTGTAATCAGTCAGTCGGCCTATTTAAAGGGTGACAAGTAGTCACTGTGTTGTTTGGTGACATGGTGTGTACCACACTAAACATGGACCAGAGGAAGCAAAGGAGAGAGTTGTCTCAGAAGATTAGAAAGAAAATTATACACAAGCATGTTAAAGGTAAAGGCTATAAGATCATCTCCAAGCAGCTTGATGTTCCTGTGACTACAGTTGCACATATTATTCAGAAATTTAAGATCCACGGGACTGTAGCCAACCTCCCTGGACGTGGCCGCAGGAGGAGACGGATAATACGAATGGTAACAAAAGAGCCCAGAACAACCTCTAAACACATTCATGGTGAACTCCAAGATCAAGGTACATCAGTGTCAGATCGCACCATCCGTCGTTGTTTGAGCTAAAGTGGACTTCATGGGAGACGACCAAGGAGGACACCACTGTTGAAAACAAATCATAAAAAAGCCAAACTGCATGTTAACAAGCCACAAAGCTTCTGGGAGAATGTCCTATGGACAGACAAGACAAAACTGGAACTTTTTGGCAAGGCACATCAGCTCTATGTTCACAGATGGAAAAATGAAGCATACCAAGAAAAGAACACTGTCCCTACTGTGAAACATAGAGGAGGTTCTGTTATGTTCTGGGGCTGCTTTGCTGCATCTGACACAGGGTGTCTTGAATCTGTGCAGGGTACAATGAAATCTCAAGACTATCAAGGTATTCTGGAGAGAAATGTGCTGCCCAGTGTCAGACAGCTTGGTCTCAGTCGCAGGTCATGGGTCTTGCAACAGGATAATGACCCAAAACACACAGCTAAAAACACCCAAGAATGGCTAAGAGCCAAACATTGGACTATTCTAAAGTGGCCTTCTATGAGCCCTGATCTAAATCCTATTGAACGTCAGAATCAGAATCAGCTTTATTGGCCAAGTATGCACAACACATACAAGGAATTTGACTTTTTTTTTTTGTTTGTTTTTTTTGTTACTTATTTGTACCCGTAGGTAGACTTGGTTTGCAGTCTGGTGACAAGCCACTGGCTGCTGGTCGCTGCGTGCGCGAGCGCCCTAAACCTACATGTTTTGGTGTGCGGGAGGAAACCGGAGAAATCCCGGAGTAAACCCGCGCAACATGGGGAGAACATGCAAACTCCACACAGTTCACTGTTGGTCGGGGGCTGGGATCGAACCCACGATCTCATGATCCCCGCGGTCCCCCGGCCGAGGGTAAAACTGTGCTGCCACAGTGCTAAACCACTGCGCCACCGTGCAGCCAACTTTGGCTAAAAACTTGCTCTCGTTGTTCAGGTGTAAGATTTAAATAAGATTTAAATAAGGATTCAATGACAACAGAGTATGTACAGTAAATTACAGTCTGTCCATGTTTCTATAAAAGGATGCAAATATATACAGGAATATATGCAGTTATTTACTCAGACTATCCACACTTTGCAGAAATATATGAAAAAATATACAGTCATACAGTATTTCAATGTGAACTCAGATTCAGTGATATAATGTGAATGAAGTAAAAAGCAGTGTGAGAGTTATGTGCAATGTAAGAATGGATGAAAAGTCATGAGTACAGCAACAGGTAGGACTAGGTGAATGTTAGGAGTTCATCAGAGTGATGGCTTGAGGAAAGAAACTGTTCCTGTGACGGGTGGTTTTGACCTTCAGTGATCTGTAACGTCGACATCTGTGGACATCTGTGGAAGGAGCTGAAACATGCTGTCTGGAGAAGGCACCCTTCAAACCTGAGACAACTGGAGCACTTTGCTCATGAGGAGTGGGCCAAAATACCTGCTGAGAGGTGAAGAAGTCTCATTGACAGTTAGAGAAATCGTTTGATTGCAGTGATTGCCTCAAAAGGTTGTGCAACAAAATATTAAGTTAAGGGTACCATCATTTTTGTCCAGGCCTGTTTCATGAGTTTGTTTTTTAAAATAATTCTGTTGAACCACAATTCAAAAGCATTGTCTGATTTTCATTGGTTAATTTTCATAGAATTTTTACTTATTACCACTTTTGTCAGATTCAAGTTATTTCTGTGACCATTGTGGGTTTTTCTTTCATTAACAGAGGGGTACCAACAATTTTGTCCACGTGTGTATAATAAAATATCAGCAACCAAAAAATCAGTCATTCCTACTCATATAGCAAGCATCTAAAATAACACAGCATTGAGTGCTTATCATGTGGAGCGGAAGGTAGCGATCAATAATCAGTTGGTAAAAGAAAAAATGCCTTTGAAGTAATGCTGGGTTTTGGATAACAACCTGATCACCTGCCTACTTATCTCATCTGAGCTATGTGGTGTCTGTTTAATGTTTGGATAGCATCTTTTGGAGCAGGGCAGCTTCTTCCTTTGTGTGGTCAAGCATGCAGCTGATGAACCTTGAAGAGAGTGTGGCTGGACTTCTTTGCTAAATGCTCTGAATGTCATTGAAACACCAAAAGCACATTGAGATTTTCCCTAAAAGTGATAAAGTTCAGATTTAGTGCAGCTCATAAAAACACCAGGCATGCTGTGTGCTTATAGCAGGAGTATCTACTTGAAAACCTGGTAAAAAGGACCTGGTCTGTGTTATCATCTCAAATACCACTGTTCACTGAGGTGTGTTAAGGTGGGTGAAAATTTTTATCTTTTTCATACCTTTTTGAAGTAAAAACAATACTTGTTTCTTTACAAATTAGTTTTTAATAAAAGTTTATTTAAAAAAAAGAAATTTCCATTAAATGTAGGCTGTATTTTAAATTAATCCGTTCCGGCTTTAAAGCAGATGCACATTTCAAGATCAAAATGTGCAAGCTAAGGTCTAATATGTGCCATTGTATTAATGGATTCATAAGTCTACTTCCCATTCTCATGGGTCTGGAAGAAAAGTCCATTCACACACAATTGACCCTAAAGTCCATATCCTTATCATGCCTCACACCGTAACATTAAATTAAGCTTTTAAAGGTCAGAAGTATAGGTAAGTTTGAATTTAAAAACATGCAAAAGCTATTTCGACCAAAAAAAAAATGATGACAGAAGTAATTCTTTATTAATGTACCATCCAAATTGCATGAAGGTGCCTCTTTATCAGTTCCAGCCACTACCCGTGTATTGATTATTATGACTATGAGCACACAGATAGGAGACTGACTGTAACACAAAATCATAAGCTTGTTTTTTTAACTTGAACTCTTTTTGTCTTGACTTTTTAAATTATGGTAAAATCTTATACAGTGTGGTGACACATTAGGAGATGGCACTCCACCCAGGACTTGGGGTTGGTAGGGGAGAAGGAGGTGACAGATGGTAATAGGGGAAGAAGTGAGAGGAGCCAGCGAAGGGCACCAGAGTGCTAGGGGGTATGAAACTAGAATAAGATGTGCCTTCGCCCCCGCTGTGCCAGGTGTTGATGCATTGTGCGAAGGGCAAGATGCTTTTCACACCTGAAAATGCCGGGGCGCGAAAGTATTGTATAAAGCCATGCTCTGTGACGGGTATGTGGATGTGTGTACATGCTTTGTGACTTGTATGTTAAAGTTTCTCACCCTGGGTGCCAAAGGTGGGAATAAAGTAGATAAAGGAGGCCGCTTTGGGACCCAGGTCAGTCTGTTCTGTTTGTTGGAGGTGAAATAAAGTTCTGTGTCATCAGCTCATGTCTCGTCTGATTCCATACTCCACATTGGTGACCTAGAAACATGAAATGGAAAACGGACCGAGCACCACCAGGGAGACACTCCTGCTGGAGTCTCCTACTGCTGCATGCGCCGTTGCAGTCAGCCTCCCGAACTTTTGGCTTCACTACCTGGCCGCTTGGTTTATTCATGTGGAAGCCCAGTTTACAAAGTACCATCACGTGGTGGCATCGCTGGACACGCGTGCCACGCAGCACACCATGAGTCTACTCCAAGCCCCACCAGCCCAAGGAAAATACGACTCTCTCAAGCAGCTGCTGTTACACCCTTTCAGATGCAGAGAGGGCAGAAAAGCTCCTCACCCACTCGGAGCTAGGAGACAGATTGGCTGTGGACCTGATGGAGAGCATGCTTACGTTGATGGGTACGGACAATGGATCTTTCCTTTTCGCCCACCTCTTCCTCAGAAACCTACTGGCTTCTGTGCGAGTAATCCTTGTTAACTCACCGCTGCTGGTGGCCAGGGATTACTGTGCGCTGGCAAAGGAGGCAGACCACATCATCTTGACAAACAAGGCTTTCAGCGATCAAACAGTGAGACCGGGATCTCCGGTGGAGCCCAGCGAGGTCAAGGAGCCGAGAGTGGTGGCCAGGACGGCCACCCGGAGACACAGGACCGGGACGATGTGTTTTTATCACCGCTGTTTTGGCAAGGAAGCGCAACGTTGTCTGCTACCGTGCCACTTCAAGAAGCTGGGAAACGGGACAGCCAGCGGTCAGTAGCAGCTGCAACCGCTGGCAACAGGGAGAAGCTGCTTTTCATCACGGACACACGTTCTGGGAGACGTTTTTTGGTAGACTCTGGCTCCCAGAAGAGCCTCATTTTGCCAGTCAGTGCAGACAGGCTGGCAGAAGGCTGTGGCCCATCTTTAATGGCCGTCAACGGATCCCACATCAGGACGTTTGGAGAAAGGACGGTGACTGTATGTTTACATGGACGCAATTACCAGTGGGACTTTGCGATACTTGCATGTTCAGTCCCCATCTTAGGGGCTGATTTTCTGTGTGCCTATGGACTCCTTGTTGATGTTGCCAACAGGCGTTTAGTGGATGCTGCATCTTTTTCCTCCTTGCCCTACATAGCTGGGGAAGTTGTGCCACCAACACAGTCAAGTGTTCTAGTTCCAGGGGATAAGTACCAGCGTTTGCTTTCTGAGTTCCCAGCACTCACGGTGCCCACTTTTTCCGCTACGGTAACCAAGCATGGGGTCGAGCATTTTATCACAACAAAAGGTCTGCCCATGTTTGTGCGCCCTTGCTGCCTGGATGTGGCTAAACTAGCCATTGCGCGTGAGGAGTTTGCTAACTTAGAATGCTTAGGCATCATTAGGCGCTCCAACAGTCCTTGGGCATCCCCGCTGCACATGGTGCCCAAGTCCGATGGGTCGTGGCGGCCATGCGATGATTTCTGATGCTTGAACAACTTCACGGAACACAACCGTTACCCCATCCCGCACATCCAGGATTTTTCCATGCACTTGGCCGGGACGCGCATTTTCTCAAAGGTGGATCTGGTTCCACGGTTACCACCAGGCCCTGGTGCACGCAGAGGACATTCCCAAAACGGTGGTAATAACTCCCTTTGCTCTTTTTGAGTTTTTATGCATGCTGTTCGGGTTAAAGGGCACAGCACAAACTTTCCAAAGGATGATGGACGCAGTGCTTTGTGAATTGCCATTCGTTTTTGTCTACTTAGACGACATTTTGGTGGCTAGCGCGTCAGAGGAGGAGCACCTTGCCCATCTCAAACAAGTTTTCCAGCGGTTGGAAGCGCACAGGCTGATTGTTAACCTGGGGAAGTGTCAGTTTGGGCTGCTGGTAATCGACTTCCTGGGCCATCGCATCTCGCCGGAGGGCGCGATCCCGCTGCCAGATAAGGTACACGCAGTGTCAGGTTTTCCATGTCCGCAGACCGTGAGGGCACTGCAAGAATTTTTGGGGATTGTCAATTTTTACAACCGCTTCCTCCCTCGCACAGCCCAGCTGCTGCAACCACTGTACGGCGTGCTAAAAAAAGAAAAAAAAAAACAGTGATAGCATTGACTGGACCCCTGATCCAGTCCAGGCTTTCACAGATGCCAAAACGGTGCTCGCCAATGCGGCTTTGCTGGCCCACCCAGCCCCGTCAGTGCGGATAGCACTCACCACAGATGCATCGTATGTCGAGGCAGAAGCCGTGGTGGAGCAGTATGTCTCCGGTTTGTGGCAGCTCCTCGCCTTTTTCAGCCGTACTTTGTGCGACAATGAGCGTAAGCATAGCGCTTTCAACAGAGAGTTGTTGGCTCTCCACTTGGCTACGCGTCATTTTCATTTCTGGCTCTAAGGTCACAAATTTACCGAATTTGTCAATCACAAATCACTAACTTACGCGATGTCCAAATTCTCAGAATCGTGGTCGGCTAGGCAACAGCGGCACTTGGCCGCAATTTTGGAATTCACGACCGACATCCAACATGTAGCCGGTAAACTTAACATGGTGGTGGACTGCCTGTCATGCACACTGGTATCTCCAGTCTACGTGGGCGTCGATTTTTCCGCAGTGGCCACCAACCAAACTGGGGATGCAGACATTTGCATGCTCCAGTCCACAGCTACCGGATTAAAACTGGAGACTAGGGTGGTACAAGAAGGGTGCCCCCCTCCTGCCCCCCGCTCTGTGACATTTCCACCGGCCGCCCCTGCCCTGTGGTTCCGAGCTCTTGGCACAGCCGCATTTTCGAATCCATCCACCCCCTTTCACATCCCGGTGTGCGAGCCTCAAGTAAACTTGTGGGGTCCAAATTTGTCTGGCCGTGCTTACGTAGGGATGTGAAAGAATGGGCCGCAGTGTACATCGCGTGCCAGCGGGCTAAGGTACACAAGCACGCCAAAGCCCCCCTCGAGCCCTTTCAGATTCCAGCCAGGAGGATTGACCACGCACATGTGGATTTAGTCGGTCCCCTTCCGCTGTTGCAGGGATTCACACACCTTTTAACAATCGTGGACTGCACTATGCGTTGGCCTGAGGTGGTTCCGTTGAATTCTGTCGGGGTAGCCCGCACATTTTTGTCAGCTTGGGTTGCATGATTCGGATCCCCATCGGACATCACTTCTGACAGGGGACCGCAGTTTGTTTCAGAACTCTGGTCCGTGATGGCTAACAGCCTGGAGGTCAAAGTTCACCGCACCACCACGTACAACCCACAGGCTAACGGTTTGTGCGAGTGTTTTCACAGGTCGCTTAAAGCAGTGTTCAAAGCCTCACTAAGGGATGCAAATTGGGTCAACTGCCTACCTTAGGTCCTATTGGGGTTGCCCGCTGCACCTAAGGAAGATTTGACAGCTTCCCCGGTTTCTCAGCCATTGCGGATCCCAGGGGAATTTTTGCCAGAGAGCCTTGCGCCCAGTACCAATCCGCCAGTGCACCTTTTATCCGGTACAGAGGCTGCCAGTGTTCTGGGCACCATTGTTTTCCCCGCACTTTTGTTCCAAAATGCCAAATTCGTTTTTGTCAGGCACGATGCTCACAGAACCCCGCTGTGTTACATACACTTTGTGTATGACTTGGGGGGGGGGGTGTAAGGAAATCGTCTGCATAGACAGGCTGAAGCCTGCTTATGTGTTGGCAGACAAGCAGGTGGTGTTGGTTCAAGCTCCCCAGCATGAGTGCCCACCTGCAGTGGGTCCACAGGTTTGTGTTCCCCCTGCAGAGAATTGTTTTCACGGAACTAACTCTTTCCCCTCCCCACCCTTTCCCCCGCCAGAGACTAGCCTTTCCCCCTACCCACCTCAACAGGAAGGCTCTTCGACCTGCCCGGCGGCTCCACGCTACAGCCGCTACAGGTGCTTGCACAAGCCCAAAGGTCCAGAGGGTTAGGACCCCTTCTGGGTGTTCGAGTGGGTGGGGGGGGGGGGCTGTGTGGTGACACAAAAGGAGATGACACTCCACCCAGGACTTGGGGTTGGTGGGGGAGAAGGAGGTGACAGATGGTAATGGGGGAAGAAGTGAGAGGAGCCAGCGAAGGGTTCCAGAGCGCTAGGGGGTATGAAACTAGAATAAGATGTGCCTTTGCCCCCGCTGTGCCAGATGTTGCATTGTGCGAAGGGCAAGATGCTTTCACACCTGAGGACGCTGGGGCGCGAAAGTATTGCATAAAGCCATGCTCTGTGATGGTACAGTATGTCACAAAAGTGAGTACTTCCCTAACATTTTTGTCTTTTCATGGAACAACACTGAAGATGTGACACTTTGATTGTATTTGATTGTATTGTAGTTTGACTTGTAGTCAGTGTACAGCTTGTATAACAGTGTAAATTTGCTGTCCCCTCAAAATAACTCAACACACAGCCATTAAACCGCTGGCAACAAAGGTGAGTACACCCCTAAGTGAAAATGTCCAAATTGTGCTCAATAAGCCATTTTCCCTCCCCGGTGTCATGTGACTCGTTATTGTTACAAGATTTCAGGTGTGATTGGGGAGCAGGTGTGTTAAATTTGGTGTTATCGCTCTCACACTCTCTCATACTGGTCACTGGAAGTTCAACATGGCACCTCATGGCAAAGAACTCTGTGAGGATCTGAAAAAAAAAAGATTTGTTGCTCTACATAAAGACGGTCTAGGCCAGTGGTCCCCAACCTTTTTTGCACCACGGACCGGTTTAATGTCAGACAATATTTTCAGGGACCGGGCTTTAAGGTGTGTCAGATAAATACAACGAAAGAGCATGATACGACCGCCATAAAAACTCTGGTATTTTCTAAATATAATAATAAACGGGAACGTCCTCTTAACATCATGACAACAACATGAGTAATATCCGCTCTGCCAGCAACACTCTCTGGTCGCTATGGTAACGTTTAAACATGCCTTCAAAATAAGATACATCACAAACACAAATATAAAGTGCATAAAAAATACAACTCACCACAACGCTGAATCAGTGGGAGCCCTGAGCTTGTTTCTCTGCAACGATACGGTCCCATCTGACATGAGTTCAGACCCAGGGAACACGCACACAGGCTCGAGTCAATTGCAACAATGATTTATTGAGTAATGAACGTGTGTGGATGCGTGAGTGCGAGAGTGGATGTGTTGCTGGAAGACAGGATGCACCGAGGGCGGAGCAGCGTGCCGTGCAGCCAGGCAACCCTAGGGCAGAGCAGAGGAGAGGTTAGTCGCCGAGCCTGACCCGATGGATTAATAGTTAGACTGTGGCTTACTTGCAGATGTTCTTGGTGGTGAGCCGCAGGTCTCCTGCCTTGAGGACAGCGCTCCAATGCGCGCTCGGCGCAGCGGGTGAGAGTGGGATGACGACGGTGGGAGAATCCGCCGCCAGGGAGTCCACCTGTGCACAGGGAAGAAGGACTGGAGAAAAGGTGAGAAGTAGGTTGATAGCTTACGTGGGAAGCGATGGTTGGGAGTCTTTTAGAAGCGTCGCAGAGAAGGCGAGTGCGGGTAGCACGGTCGTTGATGAGCAGACGGCTCCAGGCCGAAGCTCGAGGCGGAGCGGGCTAAATAGCCCGGGCTTGATGAGGCGCAGGTGTGCTCACAGCTGGAGCGGGAGATGGGCGAGAGCGAGCTGTGACAGTACTCCCCCCCCCGAACAGTGCCTCCCGGCGCTGGCTTACCTGGGTGCGTCAGATGGAACTCCGTGACGAGGCGCTTGTCCAGCACGAACGATGGACGCACCCAGGACCGCCACTCGGGACCATACCCCTCCCAATCCACCAGGTATTGCAGCCCGCGACCTCAGCGGCGGGAGTCCAGGATGGAAGAGACCCTCCACGCCGGGTCGCCATCGATCATCACAGGAGGGGGTGGAGCCCTAGGAGGAGGACAGAGAGGATGAGACACCACAGGTTTAATGCGGGTGACATGGAACGTCGGACAGACGCGGAGGGAGGGGGGGAGAGCCAGATGCACAGCCACCGGATCGATGATTTTCGTGATCGGAAAGGGACCAATGAAACGTCGAGCCAGCTTCTTCCCTTCGGCCTTCAGGTTGATGTCCCGCGTAGACAGCCAGACTTGCTGACCCACCTGATAGCGTGGTGTGGCCCTCCTGTGGCAATTAGCCGCCCTGATGTTGCGCTCAGCTGTGCATTAAAGCGCACGGCGCACCGTCGTCCATATGCACCGACAACGCCTGAGATGGGCCTGAATGGAAGGCATCGCCACCTCCCCTTCTTCTTCAGGGAACAACGGGGGGTCATACCCAAGCGATGCCCGGAAGGGGGACATCCCGATGGCCGATGACAAAGTGGCGTTGTGCGCATATTCAATCCAGGGCAGATGGGCGCTCCAGGAGGAAAGGTCGGAGGAGGTGATGCAGTACAGTGCAGCTTCCAGTTCCTGGTTCGTCCGCTCGCACTGCCCGTTGGACTGGGGGTGGTGACCGGAAGATAAACTCACCATGGCCCCCAAGGCCTTGCAGAAGCACGACCAGACTCTGGACACAAACTGGGGACCCCGGTCAGAAACGATGTCCGCTGGAATCCCATGCAGCCTCACAACGTGTTGGACCAATAGGTCCGCCGTTTCCCGTGCTGTAGGAAGACCGTGGAGCGGCACGAAGTGGGCGGCCTTGGAGAATCGGTCCACGATGGTCAGGATGGTGGTGAAGGAGTTGGAAGACAGGAGACCGGTAACGAAGTCCAAGGCCACATGGGACCAAGGTCTGCTGGGGGTCGGCAGAGGGTGGAGAAGACCAGCTGGGGGAGAGGAAGATGTCTTACCAGTCGCGCACTGGGGGCAGGCGCGGACATAATTGGCGACGTCGCCCCAGAGGCCCGGCCACCAAAAGGACCTTTGAAGGAGCTCAATCAGGCGAGAGATCCCAGGGTGACAGGCGAGCTTGGTGGTGTGAGCCCAGTGGATGACGTCACTCCGAATCGAAGAAGGAACGAGCAGCCTACCCGCCGGTCCGCCGCCCGGGTCGGGTTCGGTTTCCTGTGCCCTCCGGACCTTATCCCTGGTGGACCAGGAGACGGCGCCCACGACACACGAGGCCGGAAGGATGGTATGGTCTCGGTCCTCGGGGGCTTCTGGGGCAAACTGCCTGGACAGAGCGTACGCCTTATCATTCTTCGAGCCCGGACGGTAGGTGATTGTGAACCTGAAGCGGCCAAAGAACAGAGACCAGCGCACCTGGCGGGCATTCAGGCGCTTGGCCGCCCTCAGGTACTCCAGGTTCTTGTGGTCGGTCCAAACCACGAAAGGTTGAGCCGCCCCCTCGAGCCAGTGATGCCACTCCTGGAGCGCGAGCTTGACTGCCAGGAGCTCTCTGTTGCCGACGTCGTAATTCCTCTCCACGGCAGATAGGCGCCGGGAGAAGAAGGCGCAGGGGCGAATCACCCCGTCCACCGGTGAGCGCTGAGACCACACCGCCGCCACCCCCGTATCAGAGGCGTCCACTTCCACAAGGTACTGCAGAGAGGGGTCCACCTGGGCCAGGATCCGGGAGGAGGAGAACTCCGTCTTCAGCGCCGCGAAGGCAGCCTCAGCATCCTCAGTCCACTGAAAAGGCACCTTGGGGAGGTAAGGCGGGTCAGGGGAGAAGCAATGGCGCCGAATTTAGGGACGAAGCGCCAGTAAAAATTGGCGAAGCCGAGGAACTGCTGGACCTGCTTCCTAGACGAGGGGGTGGGCCACTCGACGACCGCCTTGACCTTGGCAGGGTCGGGGATAATCTGATTGTGGGAAATAATAAAGCCCAGGAAGGAGGTCTTGTCAGCATAAAATTCACACTTCTCCGCTTTCACATAGAGTCTGTTCTCTAAAAGGCGCTGGAGGACCCACCTCATGTGAACCTGGTGCTCCTCCCGTGACCGGGAGAAGATCAAGATATCGTCCAAGTACACAAAGACGAACACCCCCAGGAAATCGCGGAGAACATCATTAATTAGGCGCTGGAAGACGGCCGGGGCGTTCGTGAGCCCAAACGGCATGACAAGATATTCAAAATGACCGCTGGGCGTCCGGAACACCGTCTTCCATTCGTTGCCCTCCCGGATCCGGACGAGATGATATGCGCTGTGGAGATCCAGCTTCGTAAACCAGGTGGCCCCCTGCAGAGAATCGAAAGCTGAGTCCATTAATGGCAGCGTATACCTGTCCTTGACTGTAATATCATTCAGCGCCCGGTAGTCAATGCATGGCTGGAGGGACCCATCCTTCTTGGCAACGAAGAAGAAGCCTGCGCCGACAGGAGACGAAGAAGGACGAATGATGCCGGAACTAAGCGATTCCTTGATATAGGAATCCATGGCTTCGCGCTCTGGCACTGACAGGTTGTACAAACAACTGGAGGGCAAGGGCGCCCCCAGGCGGAGGTTGATGGCACAGTCATAGGGGCGGTGGGGGGGGAAGGGACAGCGCTTTGGACTTGCTGAAAACTATACCAAGGTCATGAAACTCCGGAGGCACTAAGGAGAGGTCCGGAGGGGGCACGTTGGAGGAAGGAGGAGGGAGTGACAAGCGGCGGACTGGAGGCAGGCGCCCAGACAAAAGGTGCTCCAGGAGAGGACGCTCCCCGACTGCCAATCAAAGGTTGGGCTGTGCAGGCGCAGCCAGGGGTAGCCCAGAATGATGGAGGCGGCCGAGGTGGGCAGCACATAGAAGCTAAGATCCTCCCGGTGATTGCCGGAAATAATGACTGGGACTGGGACTGTCCAGTGTGTAACCCGCTCCAGTGGAGTGGCAGCGAGGGAGACCAGATTCAAAGGGGCCGGCAGAGGGAGGCAGGAGATGCCCAGACGGGTTGCCAGGCCCTTGGAAATGAAGCTCTGCTCCGCCCCCGAGTCCACCAGTGCGTGAGTAAGGTGTTCAATGGGATTGTGACAGAACCTAATTGGCAGCATGCACTTGGATAGGGGGTTAGGCTGGGATGCATCAGCGAGGCCCCCTATAGTGACTCGCGGACTCCACCTTTTGGCCTTACCGGGCAGGATTCCAAGGCATGCTGGTCGTCTCCGCAATACATGCAGAGACCCAGCTCCCTACGGCGTTGTTTCTCTGCTTGTGGGAGCTTCGCCCGGCCAATCAGCATCGCCTCCGGCTCGTCGGCGGACTCCGGCGCGGGCAACACCAGGGGGCGAGGTTGAGAGGAGCGGGGAGGAGCACCGCTCGAGCGGCTGGAGGACTTCTGCTCGGTGGCCCGCTCTCTCAACCTGTTGTCCAGGCTAATGGTGAGGGAGATCAGCTCGGAGAGCCGCTCCGGCAGATCCTTGCAGGCCAGTTCGTCCCGAAGGCTAGAGCTCAGGCTACGGATGAAAATGCTGCAGAGGGCAGCATCTCCCCTTCCAGCTTCCGCCGCCACAACCCGGAAGTCGACAGCGTAGTTGGCGGCCGACCGGCTACCCTGGCAAAGGTTTAGCAACTGGGTTGTTAGCATGTTGTCACGATCCGAATGGTCAAACACCTCGTTAAAATCTCGGACGAATTGGGCATAAGTTAGGCTAGTGCAGCTGGGTTGCGCCATGATGGTGTAGGCCCAGGCTAACGCTCGCCCTTCTAAGAGGTTGGCGATGTAACCGATTCAGCTGTGAGCCATCGGGAAGTCCCCGGGAACACGCTGGAACACCGACTCACATTGGAGAAGGAACCCACGCGCCTCACCGAGCTTGCCGCCGAAGCGCATGGGCGTGGGGATGGGAGTGAGCCAGGTTGGTGCCCCCGGATTAGCCTGGCCGGCCAGAGGAGCAGCGGGAGCTAGCCCGCCCTGAGGAGCCGGAGGAAACATCTGCGGGGGATCCAGACGATCCAACCGGCGGGTGATTACGGTGAGCTGGTTTAAAATCACCTGTTGCTGATGTATTACTTGATCGACTCGAGCCTCTAAGTTGGTTAACCGGTGTGCGAGCCCACTGTCCACTGGGTCGCGCTGCTGGAGCCGTATTGACATGAGTTCAGACCCAGGGAACACACACACAGGCTCAAGTCAATTGCAACAATGATTTATTGAATAATGAACGTGTGTGGATGCGTGAATGCGAGAGTGGATGTGTTGCTGGAAGACAGGATGCACCGAGGGCAGAGCAGCGCGCCGTGCAGCCAGGCAACCCTAGGGCAGAGCAGAGGAGAGGTTAGTCGCCGAGCCTGACCCGATGGATTAATACTTAGACTGTGGCTTACTTGCAGATGTTCTTGGTGGTGAGCCGCAGGTCTCCTGCCTGGAGGACAGCGCTCCAATGCGCGCTCGGCGCAGCGGGTGGGAGTGGGATGATGACGGGGGGAGAATCCGCTGCCAGGGAGTCCACCTGTGCACAGGGGAGAAGGACTGGAGAAAAGGTGAGAAGTAGGTTGATAGCTTACGTGGGAAGCGATGGTTGGGAGTCTTTTAGAAGCGTCGCAGAGAAGGCGAGTACAGGTAGCACGGTCGTTGATGAGCAGACGGCTCCAGGCCGAAGCTCGAGGCAGAGCGGGCTAAATAGCCCGGGCTTGATGAGGCGCAGGTGTGCTCACAGCTGGAGCGGGAGATGGGCGAGAGCGAGCTGTGACACCATCTAGGGGTAATGGGAGACAATGACGTCTGAAGTGTGTTGCTTATGTCCAGTCTACTTCGTAATTTTGTTTTGGTTGCTGTCACTGCAGAAAACCCCGCTTCACACAGATAGGATGTCGGAAATGGCAACAGGGTTTTCAGTGCTGTTGTGGCGATCTCAGTGTATTCAGCCATGACTTTAATCCAGAACACCGGCAGAGCTGTTGTCTCAAACATACTTTTAAGGCCGCCGTCATTTGCGATCTCCAGCAGTTGATCTTCTTCTTGCGCAGACATGTTGGATTCACCTGGTTTGTTGAGAAATGGGTCGTGGATCCATTCTTTGGCAGTTCGTGGATCTTCTGTGGTTGGAAAGTAGTGCTCGAACTCTTTTAAAAGCAAAGACAGGTGATCGTGCACCAGCTGGGAGAATGAAGGCTCGGGCACAGTCTCTTCCAAAATCCCCGCTAATGTTTGAAACATGTCAAATATACCTCGACTCACGCACCGTCCTCATAAATCCAGTTTGGCTTAAAATGCAGCTACTTTATCTGCCAACTTGAATACAGTTGTCCTCTTCCCCTGAAGTGACAGACTGAGTTCATTGAGCAGGCTGAATATGTCGCACAAGTAAGCTAGTTTTGCGACCCAATCCCTGTTACTGAAATGTGCTGCCAACGGTGACTTTTTTTCTGAGAACTCTCTGCAGCGACTCTCGTAAGTCAAACACTCTGGCCAGCGATCTCCCTCAGGATAATCATCTTACTTCTGTATATAAGAGAATGCGTCTGTGCTCCACCTCCATCTCCTCACAAAGCTGCTCGAACAGGCGTGAGTTAAGGGCGTGTGCTTTGATGTGGTTAATAACTTTAATTACATCATTCAATACGCTGTTAAGTTCCGGTGGCATTTTTCGGGTAGCCAGCTTTTCCCTGTGAATGACACTATGTGTAGATTCACACTCAGGTGCAACCTCCTTAATCCGAGCAGTTAAACCAGACAGCCTTCCGGTCATGGCAGCAGCTCCGTCTCTGCATATGCCAACACAAAAGGACCATTTCAGTTTTCCTGATATATAATCATCCAGCAACTTGAATAGTTCTGCGGATGTGGTTTTGGTTGTCAATGATAGTGCACATAACATATCCTCATGCACATCCTCCTGATAAACATATCGTACATAAACAAGTAGTATTGCCTTGTTGTCAATATCTGTAGACTCGTCAACCTGGAGTGCATACCACGGTGATAAATTAATCCTCTCCAACAATTGTGTCTCAATGTCCTCCGCTATTTCCTCAATGCGCCGCGTGACGGTGCTAGCCGAAAGAGGCACCTGTGCTATCTTTTTAACCGCAGCCTCTCCTAGAAGTTCACAGCAAATGTCTTTAGTGGCGGGCAGGCTCAATTCTTCACCAATAGTGAATGGCTTTTTAGCCTTAGCAATACGATTAGCTACCAAATATGATGCTCTCAGTGCACTCGCATTTGTTGATGTGGTGGCCCTCATTAATTGCATCTGTCCTTCTTGCTCATGCTATTTTCTTTCAAAATGCTCCAAAGGCTTGTCTTTTAATACAGGGTGTTTGGTCTCCAAGTGGCGAAGCAGTTTTGAAGGCTTCATTGCCTCATTAGAGAGCCGGTCGCCGCATATTATGCAGAGTGGGCTTGGTACGTAGGAATCTCCTGTTGAGATAAATCAATATTTTAAGTAAGACTCCTGGTATTGTCTGTTAAATACAGCTTTCTTTTTCTTGGAGGTCGTAGGCTCTTCCTCTGTCTCCTCACTGGGCCTTTTCCCCTTTGCAAAGAAACTTTCCAAAGATGTTTGTTTTTTACTCATTTTGCTAGCTCATGGTTTAACAACAGCTATTTAAGAAATGATGATACGGCCTGGAGCCGGTCTCCTAGTATCACAATATGTGGGCGGGAAGTGCCTACAATTCGATTCTTTTTTTTATTCAATAGTAGAAAATACACACAGTACACACAAATTACAAATATGCTAATAATACAAGTAAATACCTCCTAATTTGTTTACTTGGTTAAAAATTTTTTTAAAAAAATGCACGTTTATTTATTTTCCATCAGGCGTGTCAGGGAGCCCTTTAGGTCCCTCGCTCCCTGACAGCTCGGGCACTCGGGCACTCGGCAGGTTGGGTGTTTCACACACATCCACACTTCATTCATTCCCATTAACACATTTTGGGGTTTTGTTCAATAAAATGCACGAAACCACTCCTGCACGTGGGTTTTTGATTCACTAATTCCCGGCCTTGAATGTTAGCGGTAATGTATCATGTCACCAAGACGAGTGTCTTGATGTGCGTCAAGAGTGAGCCATAGATGGATGTAACGGAGAGAATCCGGTAATTTTTCAAAATAAAACATCATTCAGACTCAGGTAATAAATAAAACGGAAGTAATGTAAGTTATTTATTCTTTCTGAGCAGCCCGGTACCAAATGACCCGCAGACCGGTACCAGTCCGCAGCCCGGGGGTTGGGGACCTCTGGTCTAGGCTATAAGAAGATTGCCAACACCCTGAAACTGAGCTGCAGCATGGTGGTCAAGATCATACAGCAGTTTAACAGGATAAGTTCCACTCAGAACAGGCCTCGTCATGGTCGACCAAAGAAGTTGAGTGCACATGCTCAGCGTCATATCCAGAGGTTGTCTTTTGAAAATAGACATATGAGTGTTGCCAGCATTGCTGCAGAAGTTGAAGGGACCATACGCTGCACACTTCATCAAATTGGTCTGCATGGCTTGTTGTCCCAGAAGGAAGCCCCTTTTAAAGATGATGCACAAGAAAGCCTGCAAACAGTTTGCTGAAGATAAGCAGACTAAGGACATGGATTACTGGAACCATGTCTTGTGATCTGATGAGACCAAGATAAACTTATTTGATTCAGATGGTGTCAAGCGTGTGTGGCGGAAACCAGGTGAGGAGTATAAAGACAAGTGTGTCTTGCCTACAGTCAAGCATGGTGGTGGGAGTGTCATGGTTTGGGGTTGCATGAGTGCTACCAGCACTGGGGAGCTACAGTTTATTGAGGGAACCATAAATGCCAACATGTACTGTGACATGCTGAAGCAGAGCATAATCCCCTCCCTTCGGAAACTGGGCCGCAGCGCAGTAATCCAAGATGATAACCACCCCAAACACACCTCCAAGACGACCACTGCCTTGCTCAAGAAACTGAGGGTAAAGGTGATGGACTGGCCAAGCATGTCTCCACACCTAAACTCTATTGAACATCTGTGGGGCATCCTCAAATGGAAGGTGGAGTAGCACAAGGTCTCTAACATCCACCAGCTCTGTGATGTCGTCATGGAAGAGTGGAAGAGGATTCCAGTGGCAACCTGTGAAGCTCTAGTGAACTCCATGCCCAAGAGAGTTAAGGCAGTGCTGGAAAATAGTGGTGGCCACGCAAAATATTGACACTTTGGGCACAATTTGGACATTTTCACTTAGGGGTGTACTCACTTTTGTTGCCAGTGATTTAGACATTAATGGCTGTGTGTTGCGTTATTTTGAGGGGACAGCAAATTTACACTGTTATACAAGCTATGTACTGACTACTTTACATTGTATCAAATTGCCATATCTTCAGTGTTGTCCCATGAAAAGATATAATAAAATATTTACAAAAATGTGAGGGGTGTACTCACTTTTGTGAGATACTGTATGTGGATGTGTGTACATGCTTTGTGACTTGTATGTTAATGTTCCTCACCCTGGTGCCAAAGGCGGGAATAAAGTAGATAAAGGAGTTCGCTTTGAGACCGAGGTCAGTCTGTTCTGTTTGTTGGAAGTGAAATAAAGTTCTGTGTCATCAGCTCGTGTCTCATCTCATTCTGTCCTCCACAACAGCAAAAATACAACCTACAGCAAAAATCAAATACTGTGCATAAAATTACTTTGGCCAAGAACCTTCAATAGTTGCAGGGCCCTAGCCCACCGACTCTTTCTTTTCTGCAATAAAGTGTGGGTTTTCACTTTGGAAGCTTTTTTTATGAACTTCCAAAATGAAACATAAAAATTAGAAAGAATAGTAAAATTTTGGGTTCCAGTCTCTGAGTCTGGAAACATGACTTGACTTCTTTTAGAATAGAAAGTGGATCCAGCAATGCTACCTCAAGTGATCTTGTCAACTATTGAACCTTCTAAGGTACAGTACTGTGAAAAAGTATTCACCCCTTCCTGATTTCTTATTTTTGTATGTCTGTCATACTTAAATGTTTCAGATCATCAAGCAAATATTGATATTAGGCAAAAACTCGAAAAGCACTCAGAGATCACATACCTCTGCCAAGGCTCCTTTCCTCCCTCCGTCTCTTTGTCCATCCATCTGTCTGTACCTCTCTGCCTCCATCCCTCTGTCCATTGCAAGATAGGGCCTTGGTGGAGGTATGTGCTCATGAATCATGTCCAAAATGGACTGGGATTGTCTGTAGCCCAAGGGCCACCTCGGGTGAAATTTTTTTTATCAGAATCTGTCCAGCAGTTTTTGAATAATCTTGCTAACACATTGTGAGAAGATAGAGCCTTGGCGGAGGAATGCACTCTCAGATCATCACCAAAACCTAATGGGTTCATCCTTATGCCAAGAGCCACCTTTGGTGAAAGTTTCATCCAAATCCGTGGAGCAGCTTTTGCAAAATTCTCCCAACAGACAAACAAACAAACACTGGCAACAACATTACTTACTTGATGGAGGTAATAACCCGAGTAACTACAAAATACAAATTTTAAATGATGATTTCATTTATTCAGGGAAAAAAAAAAACTATCCAAACCTCTCTGGCCTTATGTGACAAAGTAATTGCCCCCAAACCTAGTCACTAGTTGTGCCACCCATGGCGGCATTTGTGATAACTGGCACCGAGTCTTATACATTGGTGTTGATAAATTTTGTCCCACTCTTCTTTCCATAGTAGAGAGCCTAAGTCACGTTTCCTCTACTTCCACACATGGGACCTTAAATCAGAAAAAAAAATCTCCATTGGAATGAATGTCAAGAGCGAAATTATCTTTTGATCCTGATCGAATTTTGCCTTGAGTTACACATATGATGTTTATCAATATAAAATATAATTTTCCACATAAATGACAATGCAGGATATTGCCTTAACCATTAAGGTATAAGGTTATGAAAATATGTAAATTAAAAGACTACAAACACAGAGACATGTACCTGACGTCACGTGTTCAAAGTGCGCCCAGGGTGAAGTAACTAACAGTCGTCTGGATCAGCTGCAGCTCTCACAATACAAAACAATACCTTTGTGTTGTTTTTCTCCTCTTTGGAACCTTCTTTCATCGGTCATAACAACCGACAACTTTAATTACGTGGAAAATTATCTTTTACATTGACAAACATCATATGTGTGACTCGTGGCAAAATTTGATCGGGATCAAAAGACAATTTTGCTCTTGCCATTCATTTCAATGGAGAATTTTTCTGATTTAAGGTCCCATATGCAGAAGTAGAGGGTGTGTGACTTGAACTCTCTATTGTTTTAATTCAGCCACATTGGAGGGCTTGAGCTTGAGGTCACAAACTGATGGCAGACATTTCCTTGAGGATTTTCTGGTAGAGAGCAGAATTCATTGTTGCATCAATTATGGCCAGTTGTCCAGGTCCTGAAACAGCAAAGCAGTCCCAGACCATTACACTACCACCACCATGTTGGACCATTGGTATGATATTCTTTTTATGAAGTGCTGTGTTAGTTTTACATCACGCCTTCCAAAAAGTTCGACTTTTGTCTCATCAATCCACAGAATATTTTCCCAAAAGTCTTGGGGATCAAGGTAGGCTTGGATGGCTTTTTTTCTAGTGGTGTTGGCGTTATCGTGTTAATTGTCTGTTAACGCGTTGCCCCCATTAACAGCCATGGGAATCCCCAATGTGCTGTCATGTTTAAGTTTACAATGTTATCTGTCGGAGCTCTCACCTGGATAATTGTCACAGCCTCCTCCAAAACTTCGCCTGGATATTGGGTTGTTTTTCTTCTGTGGAAGATGGCTAGTAGCTACATGCTAGGTTGTAGCTGACCTCCAGCAGCTGACACGGACAGAAATTCGCCTGTTTTCATCCTCATAGTTTTGGGTCCAATTGTTGGTGAGTACTAGTCTAAAAAAATTCTCAAGCTGTGTTTGTAATGTCCATTCACTCCCCCACCATTTTTGCAGCACGGTGGGGTGTCATTACGGGCAAGATAGTTGTTTGTTTATGTTTGCAATTTTTCTGCTGTAAGGGAAATTGTGTCTGTTGTGACACACGAGATCCATGGTTTTGTGTTGACCTACTTAAAGGTTGTAGATGTTTGCTATGGGAGAAAGAGCAAGCTCCATTTGTGGCTTCTGGCTGGGGTATCAGGTCACTCTATATATCCTTGTCATTCCGTCCCAAGTCACTCCATCCCCAAATCACAGCATACCCTAGACATTCCGTATCTGTTTAATTAAGTATTTACCAAGCCAAAATGATGTTGTTGTGGATTATTTTTAATATCGAAATGTGATTCAAAACAGAAGCTGAAATTAAGGCTGAAATTAAACTCTCAAAAATGTCTTGGCAATCAGTGGCATAAGCGTAGCAGTTGATTTTAATTAACCAAACCCCAGCCAAATTACTAGATTAGTGTGCTGTATCATGGCTGATGTTTATCATAGAATCTGCAGAAATTTTTAAATAAATTTTTATATGAACATTTTCTTTTGACTCCTTGAACTACCCCCCCCCCAAAAAAACAAAACAAATGAAAGGCAAAACATCCCTCCATTCGTGTCTAGCTGTCAGCTGCTACTCTTATGCCACTGATTGCCATGACATTTTTGAGAGTTTGACAGTAGCCTTAGTTTCAGCTTCTGTTTTGAAGCTTTTGATAAGCTTGTAATCACATCATATCACATCAAGTACATAACAGGTCTCACTATACGTCTTGTAAATCTTCCCTTTCACTCTAGCTGCTATCCTTGTGTCACTAAATGTGTGCACGTTAAAAATAACTCACTAAATCACTTCAACTGATTTTTTTTTTAATTATTTGTTTGTTTTAGATTAAAAGCTGTGCTTGATGTGAACTGGTCTTAAATCTGCCAACTTTCTGACAATGATGTAGTTAATCTGTTTTAACTGTAAAAATTATAATCTGTAACACTGAAATTTCCCGTTAAAATCTAAGGCATTTTTGTTCCACATGCTTTTTCCCTCTCTGGTTTCTTTCTTTCTTTCTTTCAAAAGAATAAGGGGAGACTTGCATATTATCATGAGCAATCAAGCGAATAACATTAGCCACGTTTTCTTGAACAATAATGATTATGGTGCTTTGTCTTAACCAATTAAAATGCTGAAAAAAAAAACACAGGACAAGTTTTTACATGTGTGTAAAACATATATGCATGTGACTAGGGCTGTCGCGATAACCACAATTATGTAATACCGCGGTATGGACACGCCTACCGTGGAGGAAAACGACCAACTGCAGCAACCGCGGTATACACTTTTTTTGTGTGTGTGTGTGTGTGTGTGGCTATATCTCATTGTCCACTTATGTGCCCCTATTGATTATTAAATAAATTGCTAAGGCAGGCAGTTAGTGGTGAAAGCGTTTGGACTCCTTGTAGCCGCAACAGTGAGCACTGAAAGGGCACAAAGCGTGTTATTTCCTTCTGAGCGGAGTGTGTATGATCCTGACTGTGTATGAGCTGCAAGAGCAGCTTGTTTGAACGAGATTTTTCTAGCTATGCTAGCAGCTAGCTAGCGGCCGGAGTAAAATTATCACCATTGCAGAGTAAATTAGTTAGAAAATGAAACTCGCTCACTGGGAGACAGGAGGACCGGGAACTCTTCAGCTGAATTGGATTTTGGAATTATTTACCCACGGTAAATAACTACGGACCTACGACCTACGGATGTCGTAGCAAGCTAGCTAGCAAGCTAGCAGCGAAAACTCATTCTTCCATGAAATTTTGGAGACTTGAGACGACATTTTGAGGTGAGCCCCCGGTCAGATAATGTAAACCGAAGCATGATGTTACTTTAGGAATTTCCACAGCTGGTTCAACACAGCTGCAGAAGTTTTAAAGGCAACTTCGCTTGTCTACATCTCACTCAGAAAGGGAAGTCATGTCTGTTCGCGTGTTTACATTGAGTTCTTATGTAATTGTGTCACACGAAAAATTTGTCCGTTCGTGTTTGGTGTCAACGCACCTTTAGTTACCGCCACTGCTTTATGAAAATGATCTTTTTTTTTAACAGAATCAGAGTTCATGCCTGCATAAAGAGTGGAGCCCCGCACAGTTGTACAACACGCGCATAAAGTTGAGAGGGAGCTGCAGCGAGACTTAAGCTTCCCTCCCACCTAAGTTATAAACCCTGTTTAAATTACGAATCCACAGGGTCCTAAAAACATTTGCAATAATACCGCATACCGCGGTATTGAGCTGTCCACCGTCACCACAGGGGAAATTCCTCTACTGTGACAGCCCTACATATGACTATATATCAGTTTATATTTTAGTTATTCTATGATGAAACAGAGACTGAGGGAGGAACAGAGCGAACCACAGAGTGAGAGAAAGCAGGAACCTCTTCTGATATCTAGATGATTACAATGAGTTCCTTTCAAGCCATGGTGGCCACTGCTGTGACTTGATATGATTTTTATCAGATGCTGAAATGCTACATTACCAAGTGGCCAGTAAATTATGTCTAAACCAATTACAGTGGGACCCTGTGCGGCCCAGCAGCCACATAGGGCCAAACGGGAGGGAACAGAGACCAGTGGGGGTGGCAACAGGAATGAGAGGAGGATATGATAGGGTGGGTTTTCAGGGGTGAGGGGCATGGCTGGAGTTTGTCTTGATTAGTGGAGTCTAAGGCCACATGAGAGTCTGGTGATAAGACTGCTTCCAGGGCGTGTGTATGTGTGTATCAGAGAATTGCAGAAAAAATAACACATAAACAAAGGTAAGCATGTGGGACTTTGTATGTGTGTGGCTCTATTGGGAAGGTATGAGTCTGCTAGAGGTCAGACAAATCAAAGAGAAATTGAGAGAAAGCATGTTTTTAAACTGCCCTCAATAAATGAGAAAGACTGAAAGTTGTTGTTGTCAAACTGCATGGTGTTATATGTATAATATAAAAAATCGACTATTTTAAATTCTTTGCTGTGAATTTCATGTATAAAAGCCTTAAAACAACCACCATAGCATCTTCAAAAACTTCTTTTGGCTGCTCCCTTTCGGGGTCACCACAGCGGATCATCTGCTTCCATCTCACCCTACCCTGGGCAGCACGGTGGTGCAGTGGTTAGCACTGTTGCCTTACAGCTAGAAGGTTCCTGGTTCAAATCCCCAGGCTGGCAGGGGTTGGAACCTTTCTGTGTGGAGTTTGCATGTTCTCCCTGTGCTGCGTGGGTTTACTCCGGGGGCTCCGGTTTCCTCCCACAATCCAAAGACATGCATGTTAGGTTAATTGGCTGTTCTAAATTGTCCCTAGATATCTGTTTCCCATAGGCCCTTAGAATAGAGGGTTAGTACTAGTGAAAGCGCTTTGAGTGGTCTTTGTGACTAGAAAAGCGCCATATAAGCGCAGGTTAGTTAGTTAGTTATATCAGGGGTATCCAGTCATGTGCCATGGAGGGCCAAGACCCTGCAGGCTTTCCCTGCAACCAGTGTCTTCAACAGCAGATTTCACCACAGTTCTTACCACTGATTGCTGATCAGTGAAAACACCTGCTGAAGAGACCTGGGTAGAAGAGAGAACCTGCAGGGCCTTGGCCCTCCATGGCACATGATTGGACACCCCTGCCTTACATCCTCTTCTGTAACACCAACTCCCTCCATGTCCCCCTTTACTACATCCGCGAGTCTTCTCAGTGGTCTTCCTCTTTTCCTTCTGCCTTACATCCATCCATCTTCTTCTGCTTAATCCTTTTTGGGTCGCGGGGGGGGCTGGAGCCTATCCCAGCATCTTTGGGCGAGGGGCAGGGTACACCCTGGACAGATCGCCAGTCCATCGCAGGGCCAACATAGAGATACAGACAGCCATTCACTCTCACAGTCATGCCTAAGGACAATTTAGAATCCCTAGTTGATGCCAATTAACCTAACTTGCATGTTTTTGGCATGTGGGAGGAAACCGGAGAAATCCTGGAATAAACCCACACAGACACGGGGAGAACATGCAAACTCCACACAGATCACTGTTGGTCGTGGGCTGGGATCGAACCTGGGATTCCCCGGCCATGGGTAAGTTGCTGTGCTGCCGCAGTGCTAACCACTCCACCACCGTGCTGCCCTCCTGCCTTACAGCTCCATATAATCTTGGAAAACTTATTTACCCCTGCCAAGGAGGTAATGTAACTGGAATGATTTGTTTATTTGTCTGTTTGTTAGCAGGATTAACTGCTCAATTGATTTTGATGAAATTTTCACCAGCGGTGGCCCTTTTCCTAAGGATGAACCCATTAGATTTTGAAGGTCCAAGAGCACATACCTCCACCAAGGCCCTGTCTTCTCACAAGGCCCATTCTTCTCGCAATGTGTTGGTGACATAATGTCAGGCCCAGGGAACACACACACAGGCTCGAGTGAGATTAAAAAGCTTTATTGAACAATGACAGGTGTTTGGATACGTGAGTGTGAGGTGTGAATGGATTGCTGGAAGACAGGGAGCGCCGAGGGCGGAACAGTGCGCCATGCAGCCAGGCAACCCTAAGGGCAGAGCAAAGACAAGGGTGAGTAATGACCTTCACCATGCAGGGTTAACACACAAAGTGCTGCCTACTTGCAGGTGTTGAGGTGGCTGGCGTTGGCAAGTCGCAGAACTCCTGCCTGGAGGACAGCGCCCTGGTGCACGCTCGGCGAAGCGAGGAAGGGATGGACAAGGATGAGGCGAAGGGGAGAAGAATCCGCCACCTGGAGGATCCACCTGTGCACAGGGGAGAATACTGGAGAGCAGGTAAGGGAATGACAGCTTATGTGCATGAGGAATGACGGCGCAGGCCGGGAAGGAACGGTCATGTGCTGGAATTGGGAGCGTAGACGAGCAGACGGCTCCAGGCCGAGGCTCCAGGCAGAGCGGGTTAAATAGGTGGAGGCTGATGAGGCGCAGGTGTGCACGCAGCTGAAACAGATGACAGGTGAGAGCGAGTTGTGACAGTACTCCCCCCCCCACCGAGCAGCGCCTCCCGGCGCTGGCTTACCTGGGTGCACCCAGTGGAACTCCGCGATAAGTTGTTTATCCAGCACAAAGGAAGGGTGCACCCAGGACCTCCACTCCGGGCCATACCCCTCCCAGTCCACCAGATATTGTAGCCCGCGACCCCGGCGGCGGGAGTCCAGGATGGAGGTGACCCTCCACGCCGGGTCGCCGTCGATCATCACGGGAGGGGGAGGCGCCCTAGGAGGAGGACGGAGTGGGTCAGAGATCACAGGTTTGACTTGGGAGACATGGAATGTTGGACAGACACGGAGGGAGGGAGGGAGAGCCAAGCGCACAGCCACCGGCTTAATTACCTTAGTCACAGGGAAGGGACCGATAAAGCATTGAGCCAGCTTCTTCTTCTCTGCCTTCAAGTTGATGTCATGGGTCGATAACCACACCTGCTGGCCCACCTGGTAACGAGGAGCAGCTCTCCTGTGGCAATTTGCTGCGTTGGAGTTGCGCGCCGCTGTGCGTAATAGCACTTGGCACGTCTTGGTCCACAGGCGCCGGCAGCGTCTGAGATGCGCCTGGATGGAGGGAACTGCCACCTCACCCTCTTCTTCAGGAAACAACGGGGGGTCGTACCCCAGGGACGCCTGGAAAGGGGACATCCCGATGGCCGATGATAAGGTGGAGTTATGGGCGTACTCCACCCAGGGGAGATGGGTGCTCCAGGAAGAGGGACTTGATTTGGTGACACAGCGCAAAGCAGCCTCCAGCTCCTGGTTGGTGCGCTCGCACTGCCCATTGGACTGTAGGTGGTGACCGGAGGACAGACTCACCGTGGCCCCCAGGGCGTTGCAAAAGCACCTCCAGACCTTGGACACGAACTGAGGGCCCCGGCCAGAGACGACGTCAGACGGGCTCCCATTTAGCCTGACCACATGCTGGACCAATAGATCGGCTGTTTCCCGTGCCGTAGGGAGGCCATGGAGCGGCACGAAATGGGCAGCCTTAGAAAACCGGTCCACGATGGTCAGGATGGTGTTGTAGCAGTTGGACGTGGGAAGACCGGTGATGAAGTCTAGGGATACATGAGACCAGGGCCTACCGGGGACCGGCAGCGGGTGGAGAAGCCCCGCTGGGGGGGAGGTCGAGGTCTTGTTCGTTGCGCACTGGGTGCAGGCACGGACGTAATTGGCGACATCACTCCAAAGTCCGGGCCACCAGAAGGATCATTGGAGGAGCTCCACCAGCCGGGAAATTCCAGGATGACAGGCGAGATTAGAAGTGTGTGCCCAGTGGATGACGTCACCCCGGACAGATGATGGCTCGAACAGCCTCCCAGCTGGGCTGCCGCCAGGATCAGGTTCAGCCTCCTGTGCCCTCTGGACCTTGTCCCTGATGGACCATGAAACTGCTCCCACGACGCACGAGGCCGGCAGGATGGTGTGGTCTTGTTCCTCCGGGACCTCTGGAGCAAACTGTCTGGACAGTGTGTCCGGTTTGCCGTTCTTGGAGCCAGGGCGATAGGTGATCGTGAATCTGAAGCGGCCGAAGAACAGAGACCAACGCGCCTGGTGGGCTTTCAGACACTTGGCTGTCCTTAGGTACTCCAAATTTTTGTGGTCCGTCCAGACCACAAAAGGCTGCGCTGCCCCCTCCAGCCAGTGATGCCACTCCTGCAGCGCGAGTTTAACTGCCAGGAGTTCCCTGTCACCGACGTTATAATTCCGCTCCGCAGCGGACAAGCGCCGGGAGAAGAAGGCGCAGGGGCGCACCACCCCATCCACCGGAGAGCGCTGAGACAATACTGCCCCCACCCCCGTGTCGGACGCGTCCACCTCGACCAGGCATTGTAGTGTTGGGTCAACCTGGGTCAGGACCCGGGAGGAAGAGAACTCCATCTTCAGCGTCTCGAAGGCCAACGCTGCTTCCTCCATCCACTGGAACGGCACCTTGGGGGAGGTGAGGCGGGTCAGGGGAGAGGCGATGGAGCTGTACTTCGGTACAAAATGGCGGTAGAAGTTGGCGAATCCTAGGAATTGCACCTGTTTCCTGGACGAGGGAGTGGGCCACTCAACCACCGCTTTGACCTTGGCAGGATCGGGGAGAAGCTGGTTGTGGGACACGACGAAGCCCAAGAAGGAGGTCTTGTTGGTGTAGAATTCGGATTTCTCAGCCTTCACGTACAACCTGTTCTCGAGAAGCCGCTGGAGGACCCGCTTCACGTGGGCCTGGTGCTCCTCCCGAGATCGGGAGAAGATTAGGATGTCGTCCAGGTAGACGAATACGAAGACCCCCAGGAAGTCACGAAGGACGTCGTTTATGAGCCGTTGGAAGACGGCCGGAGCGTTGGTGAGCCCAAACGGCATGATCAAATACTCGAAATAGCCGCTGGGCGTCCGGAACCCCGTCTTCCACTCGTCGCCTTCCCGGATCCGAACAAGGTGGTACGCGCTGCGGAGGTCCAGCTTGGTAAACCAGGAGGCACCCTGGAGGGAGTTGAAAGCGGAGTCCATGAGGGGCAGCATGTATTTATCCTTCACTGTGATGTTGTTTAAGGCCCGAAAGTCAATACACGGCCACAGGGACCCATCCTTCTTGGAAACGAAGAAGAATCCGGCTCCGAGTGGGGATGAAGAGGGGCGGATGATGCCTGCGCTGAGGGACTCCCTGATATATGCGTCCATGGATTCCCGCTCCGGGGCAGACAGGCTGTAAAGACGACCAGGTGGCAAGGGCGCCCCCAGGCGGAGATTTATGGTGCAATCATACGGGTGGTGGGGGGGAGAGACAGCGCTTTGGACTTACTGAAAACGAGCCCGAGGTCGTGGAACTCCGGAGGCACCAAGGAGAGATCCGGCAGAGGTGAGTCAGAGGTGGGGAGTGGCACAGACGGGGCGCAGGCAGCGGACTGGAGGCACGTTCCCATGCAGAAGGTGCTCCAGGAGAGGACGCTGCCGGACTGCCAATTGAAAACCGGGTTGTGAAGATGCAGCCATGGGTAGCCCAGAATGACGGGGGAAGCCGAGGTGGGCAGGACGAACAGGCTTAAGTCCTCCCTGTGATTGCCAGAGATGATGACGGAGATGGGTTTAGTTCGATGAGTGACCCTCTCCAGAGGTGTGCGGGAGAGAGTGACAAGGTTAAGAGGGGCTGGCAACGCTTGGCATGAAATGCCCAGGCGGGTTGCCAGGCTCTTGGAAATGAGGTTCTGTTCCGCCCCCGAGTCCACCAGTGCGTGAGTGACATGCCCAATGGGGTTATGACAGAACCTGATTGGAAGGAGGCATTTGGAGAGGGGATTAGACTGGGTTGCGTCCGTGAGGCCCCCTACAGCGACTCGCGGACTCCCCCTTTTGGCTTAATCGGGCAGGCCTCCACGGAGTGCTGGTCGTCTCCGCAATACATGCAAAGACCCAGCTCCCTGCGGCGCTGTTTCTCCGCCAGTGGAAGCTTGGTCTGCCCGATTAGCATAGCCTCAGATTCGTCGGCGGAGCGGGTAACGCCAGGGGGCAAGACTGAGAGGAGCGGGCGGAAGCTCCGCTTGAGCGGCTGTAGGACTTCCGCTCGGCGGCCCGCTCTCTCAGCCTGTTGTCTAAGCTAATAGCTAATGAAATTAATTCAGACAGCCGTTCCGGCTGATCCCGGCAGGCCAGCTCGTCCCGCAGACTGGAATTCAGACTGCGGAGGAAGATGCTGCAGAGGGCAGCATCGCCCCAGCCAACTTCCTACGCTGCCACCCGGAAGTCGACAGCGTAATCGGCTGCCAATCGACTACCCTGGCGAAGGTTAAGTAGCCGATTGGTTAGCACGCTGTCACGATCCGAGTGGTCAAAGACTTCGTTGAATTCGCGCACAAACTGGGCATAGGTCAGGTTCGCGTAGCTGGGCCTCGCCATAACGGCGTAAGCCCAAGCTAACGCTCGCCCTTCCAGGAGGTTGGCAACGTACCCAATCTGGCTATGGTTAGACGGAAAGTCCCCCGGGACGCGCTGGAACACTGACTCACACTGGAGAAGGAACCCGCACTTCGCTGAGTTTTCCGCTGAAGCGCGAGGGTGTTGGAATAGGGGTGAGCCGGGTTGGTGGCCCCGGGCTAGCCTGGCTAGCCAGGGAAGCGACGGGAGCTGGCCCGCTATGCTGAGCCAGAGGGAACGCCTGCTGGCGATCCAGGCGGTCCAACCGGTGAGTGATATTAGTGAGTTGATTAAGAATAACCTGCTGCTGATGAGCTATCAAATCCACTCGAGCCTCGAGGGTGGATAATCGGCGTGCGAGCCCGTTGTCCACTGGGCCGCTTTGCTGGAGCTGTACTGACATAATGTCGGGCCCAGGGAACACGCACACAGGCTTGAGTGAGATTCAAAAGCTTTACTGAACAACGACAGGTATTTGGATGCGTGAGTGTGAGGTGTGAATGGATTGCTGGAGGACAGGGAGCGCTGAAGGCGGAACAGGGCGCCGTGCAGCCAGGCAACCCTAAGGGCAGAGCAAAGACAAGGGTGAGTAGTGACCTTCACCACGCAGGGTTAACACACAAAGTGCTGCTTACTTGCAGGTGTTGAGGTGGCTGGCGTTGGCAAGTCGCAGAACTCCTGCCTGGAGGACAGCGCCCTGGTGCGTGCTTGGCGAAGCAAAGAAGGGATGGACGAGGATGAGGCGAAGGGGAGAAGAATCCGCCGCCTGGAGGATCCACCTGTGCACAGGGGAGAATACTGGAGAGCAGGTAAGGGAATGATAGCTTATGTGCGTGAGGAACGACGGCGCAGGCCGGGAAGGAACGGTTATGCGCTGGAATTGGGAGCGTAGACGAGCAGACAGCTCCAGGCCGAGGCTCCAGGCAGAGCGGGTTAAATAGGTGGAGGCTGATGAGGCACAGGTGTGCGCGCAGCTGAAACAGATGACAGGCGAGAGCGAGTTGTGACAGTTGGTAGGATTACACAAAAACTACTGGATGGCTTTTAATGAAATTTTCACCAGTGGTGGCTCTTGGGCTACGTAATGAACACATTGGATTTTGGAAGTGATTCATGAACATATACCTCCACCAAGACCCTATCTCACAATGTATGGAGGGACAGAGGTGTGGAGGTATGCCATACGAACAAACAGACAGACAAAGGCAGGGAGGAAGGGATGGAGCCTGGGCGGAGGTATACACTGTTGGAGTTACTCGAGCTATCGTCGCAGTGCCCTCTAGTTAATAGGGCACAGCCCATCCTGGCCTTTGGACTGAATTCTAACCCCAGAGCGCATGCTAATTAATTTACTGGTCAAAACCAAATTTATTGTCTAAGTTTTTTTTAGCTGATTTAGGACAATTTTGATGTGCTGAATCCAAAAATCACATTGGTTTTGCTCAATCAGGTCAACTTTTTGAATTATGGCCACATGTTGTTTTATACGTTTTTGTTTACTTGTATGGGTATTTTTGCTTTATATGATGCAAAATTCTTTTTTATGTCTTGAAATTCTCAGAATTTTGAACAATGATGACGTAACATTCAATTTACATGTACTTACCTTTATATAAAGGTAAGTACATGCACAGTATTAAGTAAGTACTAAGTAAGTACAAGTTTTTACTTACAGATGTTATTTTCGGATTCAGCGGTGCAAAATTGTCTTAAATCAATTGAAAAAACACAGACAACTTACAAAAAAAATTATTTTTGTAACCCTGTGTTATCCTCATTCTGATAGCTCTTACTGACACAGTGCAACACCTTCATAAAATCCTGCTCAGCCTTTAACAAAGTAACTTCCAAACACTTACGTCATAATCAGTGTTGGGAGTTGCGTGTTAAAATGTAATGTGTTACTGTAACATTACTACGTTTATAGTAATTATTTTTTAATGAAATCATGTTTTTTTAAATTAAGTAACACTATTACAATTATTGAAATTTTAAAAGATTTGTTACTCATTACCTTATATAACATGGACAAATGCACTCTACAGTACACAAACACGCAGCTCTTGACATGACCTGTCTTAAACAGTGTGAATCACTCAGTTTGACAGGGACCGTTGGACAAGATGCAACAAGTTTCTTTTCATGGAAATTTATTATTTGTCCTTTCCCAAGGTTAAGGAAAAAAAATATATATTGGTGAGTTGCAAGCTGTGTGCTGGTGTGAAGACCTACTCCACATCAAAAAAAAGTAAATTAAAGAAGAAGCACCTAATTAAATAACATGCTCTTAGAAAGCTAGTAGCTAAGGAAAGACCAGCTGCTAGCACTGCTGGTGATGGAGCTACTTCGTCTAAACAGCCACAACTCGAGGTCAAACCCAGGTATACATTTGAGCAGTATGTGACTCAGCAAGAATTAAACCAACTGACTGCCAGATACGTTGTTGAAGACATGCTATTGTAATCAAAAACTGCCTTTAGACAGTTGTTAAAAAAATACTGGTGATGTGCAGAGATTTGGACTGTGCATAAAAATGTTCTTTGGATCACTGCACATTTGATTAATACACATCATAGAGGTAAGAAGAATATGGACAGTTTTCAGGTCCTACACAATGACACATGCTCAACAACAGCAAAAAAAATACAGTATGTGTGCAAGATAATTACCTCCGCCAAGAAGGTAATTTTTTGCCGGCATTTGTCTGTTTGTGTGTCTGTTAGTAGAATTATGCAAAAACTTCTGGACGGATTTTTAAGAAATTTTCAGCAGATGTGGCCCTTGGGCTACGGACAAACCCATTAGATTTTTGAGGTGATGTTGGTCAGGATTTGGATTCTGGATCACTTTTTCCACTTTATTTAAGATTGCAAGATAGGGCCTTGAAGGCGGTATGTGTTCATAGTATGTAAAGAAATAGAAGGCAATCACAGAGCAGATACCTCTACTAAGGCCCTATCTCACAATGTTAAGAAAGTGGAAAAGTGATCCAGAATCTGCATCCTGACCTGGATTGTGATATCCTACCGTGTAGCAATGATCACACTTGAGTTATTTCTTTGGCTAACTCTGCCATTTATTCTGTAACACACACAACAAGACTGAACATGGATTCTGCGCGGGGTTTTCACACTCTTATTCTAATGTGTCCCCTTCATAGTAGTGCTGAACAATACAGGTAGTTCCCCCTAGAGGCATGTGCCAGTAATGTTCTATTTTAGACTTGCAGTCTACCACATCCCTCCCCTCTAGATTAAACTACTCTTAATTACACTAGCCAATTACTAGACATCCTGGAACTCCAATTTAACCCTGAACTATCACAGTTACTTTTTAATTTCTTAAACACATGTGTCATACACATAATTTCTTTCTTTTTTTTTTTTTTTTTTCACATGTATAACACACATAACAGTCTAACTGGGGATTTGGTTTGACTACCGCATCCCAGTGAGGTTCCAGGACGCATTCTTGTCCTGTGGCTGGGGAACTCACTACTGACTAAGTATAGTCCTTCAAGTAGTCTGGAGCTCTCCGAGCTCGCTGAGATCTTCTCACGGCGGGTGAGCCAACTGCAGGTGAAGACTCAGACTGCTCCACTGTTTCGGCTGCTGCAGTGCTGCCCGTAGAATCTGCAGAGACGGTTACCTCAGGTTTCACCTGAAGTGGTGGTTCGTTGATGCTCTCCTCAGGATGGGTGTCAGACAACACCTCTGGTGCCATCGGCAGGGGAATGGAGCTCCTACCACGAACTTGGTCGATGTGTCGCCTCACCACTTGTCCATGACCTAATGTCACCTTGAATGACACAGGGCCTGTCTTTTCTGTTATTTCTCCTGGTACCCAGGCTGGTCCTGAGCCAAAGTTGCGGGTGTAGACCACGTCTCCTTCTCTCAGTATTCTCTCTCTAGCATGCATGTCATGATAACCTTTTTGTTTCTCTTGTTTATCATGCACTTTGTTTCTGAAGTCTGGATGTATTAAGTCAAATGTTGACCTCAACTTCCTTCCACACAACAGCTCAGCTGGTGACTTGCCAGTTGTAGATTGGGGTGTTATTCGATAGCTGAACAGAGCTCTCGACATTCGGGTTTCAATAGAGTCTCCTGTCATCTTTTTCATGAGTGACTTGAACGTCTGCACGGCCCTCTCGGCTAAGCCGTTAGAAGAAGGATGGTATGGCGCAGTCGTGATGTGACGTATGCCATTCTTTTCAGAAAACTCTTGGAACTGTTCACTCGTAAAACATGTACCGTTATCTGATACTATGATTTCAGGTAGCCCATGTTGGCTGAAACTCTTTCTAAGACATTCAATGGTAACAGTAGAAGTAGAGCTACTCACAGAATATGCATCGATCCACTTTGAGTATGCGTCAACTATGATCAGGAACATTCTTCCCATCCATGGACCTGCGTAGTCAATGTGAATTCTTCTCCATGGTTTATCTGGAACTTCCCAGGGATGTAGTGGGGCTGCTGGAGGACTGTTCCTGTTCTCCTGGCATGCCGCACATGACTTCACAAGCGCCTCCACCTCTGCATCCATGTTGGGCCACCACATGTAGCTCCTCGCCAACGCTTTCATGCGAGTGATGCCAGGGTGTGCTTGGTGTAGTTGTTGCAGTAAGGCATTCCTACCAGGTGGTGGAACAACCACGCGTCCTCCCCACAGGATACAACCTTCCTGGGTGCTGAGCTCATCCTGTCGTCTGGCATAGGGAATGAACTCAGGACTGTTCATCTTCGGCCATCCTCGCAAGATGTATTCTCGCACTCTTGCTAGAACAGGGTCTTTGTCTGTCCACTTCTTTATTTGTTGTGCGTTCACCAGGGGCACGCCAATATCTTCAAACAATAGCACTCTCTCCTCCTCCTCAGGCGTGCTGTCTCTTCCTCCATCCAAGGGTAGCCTACTCATCGCGTCAGCATTCGTATGGTCCCGTCCGGCTTTGTAAACGATGGTGTACTCATACGCTGCTAATGTAACGGCCCATCTCTGAATTCTCTGAGATGTCATCTGGGGTATGGCTCTCATTTCACTGAACAGTGAAATTAGTGGCTTGTGGTCAGTCACTATAGCGAACTGTCTCCCGTACAGGTATTTGTGGAATTTTTTTACACCAAATACTACTGCAAGGCCCTCCTTGTCTAGCTGGGAGTAGTTTTTCTCAGCTGCACTAAGAGTTCTTGAGACGAACCCTATGGGTCTCTCTGAGCCATCCTCCATACGATGAGAGAGTACAGCACCCACACCGTAGGGTGATGCGTCACACGCCAGGATGAGTGGTTTGTTTGAATCATAGTGCACTAACACACTACAGGACTGAAGTAGCGCTTTGGACTCTTCAAACGCTTTCTGCTGCTTGACCCCCCATGACCATTTTTCTTCCTTCTTAAGTAAGGTATGTAGTGGTGCCAGCAGCGTGGAGAGCTTTGGGAGGAACCTATGGTAATAGTTCAACAAGCCCAGGTAGGCTTTTAACTCAGTAACATTTTGTGGCTCAGGCGCCTCCGCAATGGCTTCCACTTTGTCTGTTAGAGGGTGTAGACCACTGGTGTTGATCTTGTGGCCTAGGAACACCACCTCTTTTCCCATGAACTCACACTTGCTTCTTTTCAACCTCAGACCGCTTTTCTCCAACCGTTGAAGCACTTCCTCCAGCGTTTTCAGATGTTCTTGTTCATTTGGTCCTGTACAAAGGATGTCATCCAAATAAATGGCAACATTCGGAATTCCACCTAGGATGCCCTCCATAGTTCTCTGGAATATAGCAGGACTGGAAGCTACTCCAAATGGTAAGCGTGTGTAGGTATATAAGCCTTTGTGTGTATTGATGGTTACATACTTTCTTGATTCTTCTTCCAGGACTACTTGTTGGTAGGCGTGACTCATGTCTAATTTCGTGAAGTGTCGGCCGCCATTCAGCTGTGCGAAGAGGTCCTCCACTTTAGGAATTGGATACTGATCCACCCGTGATGCTCGATTGACAGTGAGTTTGTAATCTCCACATATTCTAATGGAGCCATCCGGCTTTCTCACTGGGACTATGGGCGCCGCCCATTCTGCAACCTGCACTGGCTCAATGATCTTGTCATCCAGCAGCCTCTGTAGCTCGCTTTCGACCAGTGGCTTGACTGCATAGGGTACCGGTCGGGGTTTGCAGAATCGTGGTTGGGCCTCCTTGTCCACATTAATCTTTGCAGTGACACCTTTTAGCTGTCCTACGCCTTCTTTGAACACCTCAGCGTGTCTTTCGAGGATCTCCTCCAGCTGCAATTTGGGCTGAGATTCCACCTTATTCACCAACTGATCCATCATGGCCAGTTCTTGTAGCCAACTTCGCCCTAGTAGATTTGGTCCTTCGCTCCCAACTACTACTACAGGTAAGTCCTTTTCTTTGTTTTCGTGCTGCACCTTCACTTGTGCCATGCCTAGCACGTCTAGCTTCTCTCCTGTGTACGTTTTTAATTTTAATGAACAGGGATTTAATTCTGCTGTGTCTGTTTTCTTCCACAGTTGTGTATATTGCTGTTTACTTAATATGGTTACTCCACAGCCTGTATCAACTTCAAATGTTACTTTCATTCCATTAACATTCATGGTACGCGTGATGGGCGCTACCTTGGTCAGCTCCTCTGACGTGTTGTAAATTGTGTGAAAACCCATGTCTTCTGTATCACTTTCTCCCTCCCCTCTCAGTTGATTCGCTCGCTGTTCCTTTCCTGGGCCCTTGTTTTCATACTTTTGCCCATTAACTGTCGCTTTCAGCACCTGTGCGCTGTCCACCTTTATTCTACATGCTTTCTTAATGTGCCCTCGCTTGCCACAATTATGACACAGCTCAGTGGCAAATTTGCACTCGGCGGCATTGTGCTGGCCTTTGCAGCGATAACAACTGGGGAATTTGTGCTGAGTTTTGTCAGTCAACACTTTGTGGACACCTACTTGGGTCTTAGGCACACGAACATGCGTTGCTGTGTCCTCTGCTAGTTTCCCTTGCATTTCTCTCACATCTTTAGATGTTGTTTCCATCGCTTGGCATAATTCCAAAGCCTTTGCAAAAGTGAGTTTTGTTTCAAATAAAAGTTGCCGTTGCATACGGTCATCATTCACTCCACACACAAGTCTGTCTCTTAACATTTCTTCCAATGAGTCTTTGTAATCACAGTGCAGTGTTAATTTCCTCAATTCTGCCACATACTCTGCTATGGACTCAGTGTTCCTCCTTATGCGTGAATTAAATTTGAATCGTTGCACGATTTCACTCGGTTTGGGGCTGAAGTGCTTCTGAAGCTCAGCAGTAAGCTGGTCGTATGTTTTATCTTTCGGTAATGCAGGGCTTATTAAATTTCTCAACAAGCTGTAAGTAGTTGCACCAACTCCACTCAACAGTACAGCCTTCCTTTTGTCTGGCTCCTCAATGTCATTAGCTTGGAAGAAAAAGTCCAACATTTCACTATATCCTTCCCATGACTGAGTCGAGTTATCAAAAGGGGTTACCGTTCCGATTACAGCCGCCATTGCTCGTCGTGGTGGGGAAACCTCGTTTTTCCTCCTCTGAACTTGCACTCGAACTACTGGAGTCACTTGAGTTCGCCACACTCGCAATGTTCTCTGTTTCTCGCCGCTGATTTTTTTCTTTTAATCCTCGTCGCCAATTGTGTGATATCCTACCGTGTAGCAATGATCACACTTGAGTTATTTCTTTGGCTAACTCTGCCATTTATTCTGTAACACACACAACAAGACTGAACATGGATTCTGCGCGGGGTTTTCACACTCTTATTCTAATGTGTCCCCTTCATAGTAGTGCTGAACAATACAGGTAGTTCCCCCTAGAGGCATGTGCCAGTAATGTTCTATTTTAGACTTGCAGTCTACCACATGGATCATCTCCAAAATCTAATGGGCTTATCCATAGCCAATGGGCCACCTCTGGTGAAAATTTCATCAAATCGATCCAGCTTTATTGCTAACAAACAGAGAAGCAAACAAACAGACAAACAAACACACATTGTGAGCCATAGTAACTACTGTAGTAATTGTAATTAGTTACTAATTTTAAGCAACTTGTCAAACACTGGTCATAATAGACATAATCAGGAGAAGCTGCAATACAATCAGCTAGTATGGTTTTTTTTTTCCAATTGTTTTTGTGATTCAAGGTAATTCTGACTTTTTCCCAAACTTCCTTATATTTGTTTGATAGGATTAGGCAGTTAAGAAAATAAATGAATAATTGAATCAATCAGGCAGTTGTTCATGTCTTATTTTAACATTCTCTATATACTATGTGCCTTGTCATCACCATTTTGTCTTCATGAATATCCTCAGGACAGCAGTCCATCTCCATGGGTTTTGACTAACCTGTCTACAGAGCATGTCCCGAAAGACACACAGAATAAGAGAGGATGACTACAAAAATCACCGCACTATAACAAGTTCACATGTAAGAAGTCTCACAACACTCCTGTGCTCTTTCCCCCTTATAACCCAAAAATGAGCAGTAGCTATAAGAAATTATACAACAGTTAGTTCCGACTGAGCAATTTGATTGGACAATAGGGATTCCAAGAGTTACTATAATCCACGATAATTGCACTCCAATTTCACTGGCTATATATATCATGCCGCTTCAGAGGTGTTCTAGTAACCGTTAATTACTAACAGTAATTTTCTATCAACTCTCTGATGATTGCAGTACTGTTTTGGATACCTTAATTTCCACAGTGAGGCGCAGTTTGACGAGAAATTATACATCCGTGACCCGGAAGTCCCACCCTTTTGAAAAGGTCTACCTCCGTCTACCCGGGCCCTGCTGTCATTTTAAGCTCATTAAGCAATTTCATGTCTGTTTAAAAAAAAAAATAGGCAGTGCTAGAGTTTGATTTATTGTCTCGATTAACAAACCACAATACCTTTGTGGTGATGGACTCTTTGTTTCATCTAAAAATGCAAAGAAAAACTATACAAAATGTGCTAAATCGCTAGCATGCTAAGTACTAGCTACAGGCTAACTACCAGTGGTTTTGGCGACCCGGCATTGGATACGTTTTGACCTGGGATCTTCTGCAGTAATAATAATAATAATGGATACCGACTCAACAGGTATGTTTTATAAGCACTTATTACTTTTGCACTTTACAATATTTAATTTGTTTACATGTGTGTGAAATGACAATTGATGTCTTCATGCTGACTGAGATGTTTAGCAGCAGTTACTGGCTACATTTAGAAGGGAATTTTTTTCAGTTGCGCAAACTCTAATCCATTATTATGATTATGATTATGATTATTATTATTATTATTATTATTATTATTATTATTAAAATAACATTAAACAAACAAATCATAGTATTTTGTCCAGTATTGCTGTCATTTAATAAATTGTGCTTGCAGACCTGTTGTATAAAAGCAATATTACACTCGAGTTCATTACAGTATCACGATTATACTAACTAAGGCTGTGATACTCTCATGTAATATTGCTTAAATGCACCACACTCATCACAGGCAGAAGTCAATAATGGCACTGTCACCCTAATTCAGTGCGCAACATTTCTTAACTCACTTAACAGTAACATTCAACCACTGAAATACTAAACATTAGTGATAGCAGGACCGAAATAAACAATCAAAACACTAAAAACATCACACTCTTAACCAAAAACTTAATCTCTCATGGGTCTTTGTGCTCTGTGCTGGAAAACTCACAGTGTTCATGAGTAGACTAAACACAGCAACAAAGCTGTTTAGATGAATCAACACAAGAGTAATGTTGAATCATTGTCCTCAGTGGTCAAAGTTCACCCAGTGAAAGAACACTGAGGTTTTATATCACCAAAGAGTAAACACAAGCTATAGTCTAAATGAAAGAATGAACTAAAAAAAAATCAAAAACTTTCACACATTTTCAGGTCTGTCAAGAGACACAAGCATCTTTAACTAAATGGTACCATGTGATTTGAACAGACTGTGAATGAACTCTTGGTTGACTATAGCCTATAACGCTTTACCTCTGCTAATTCCAGTCACTGAGCACGACCGTTTTGAGATGTCGATGCCTTGTGAGCATTTTATTGGCTCCATTAGAATACTATGGGCTGCTCTGTGCAGCCCTTGGACTAGGATTGTGAATCAGTTTTGATAAGTAAAACTGTATGCATTTACAATTCTTCTTCTTAGAAGTTATTATGAAGTTTTCATGCCTCTGTGATACACTCACACAGTTTTGCTAGAGTTAGTATTGACAGTTTCATTCTGTACAAAAAGATTCTGGATATACTGCTGTTATAAAGGATGATTTTGTTGCTGGAAGCTTTCTGATTTGACTTTGTATTCCTAAGTCAGTTCCTAAAAATTGTTAACATTTAAGCTTTAGTTTGATGCATGTAAACTGTCCTCATCACAAACAAATACTGATGCCATTTCCCAAAATGTATGAATGACTATTAACAACTGTCTTCTTGTTGGCTTTTCATTGGCTCTTTAATATGTTCTTGTGTTTTTAAACAGTAACTTTGGACTCAAATGAAAGTCTTTCACAGGATACTGGATACACCAAAAACTCAGTCAAAACTGCCACTGACTTTGTAGTTTTTGCTGAATTCCCATTATGTCTGTCTATGTAGACAAAGTGACTGTAAATTATCTTTATCTTGTCAATCTGAACTAACTTGTTTATCCCCATCCTACTCATAAACACCATTAGAGGGCAAATAGGTGATCATAAAGTGGAATGGCTCCCCCTCCCATTTACTTTGACAATTAAGATAAAGTGAAGAGATTCAGCTGAACGTTAACTGGCCTCTCCTTTGTAGACAATTGGAAAAACTTTCCCTTGTTGCCTGATTCTGCACAGTTGCACTAAGCAGCTTGATATTTTACTGACTGGGGTTAGAAGTTACAGGCTACATTCAAATTTCTTTCGGAGCGACATGTTTGTCAAGGGATGTTCATCAGAAAGTTGAGAATGCTGTACAGTATTTCAAACTGCATGTGGCTAATGCAGTATAAAGCACTCAATGCTTTTATATCTGTTTATACATCTTCTATTTGCTCACTTCATTCATTCTGATGAAATGCTATTGGTTTGTCATGTTTTATTCCATGCTTTGTATTTGACAGAATCCAGTCTCCAGCTAACCCTGTCACTAACAAAGGATACTGAACATGAACAGAAAAATGAATCCTTCTCTTAGATAAAACCACCTGAGCCACAACACTGGAGTCCTTCATCTCACAGACAACATTTGCCCTTTTCTATTTTTGTGTTTGTTCTAATGTTTAAAGCGAGCTTATAAACTAAAAATTAAAAATTCCCTGTCTTTGGAATGTTTATTCTGCCTTTTCCCATAGCTGCTGCCGCTCTGTCTCGAGCCTCCCACCCCTATTCACCATATTCCCGGATGCGAGCGGCTTGGAGCCAGCGATAGACTGCAGATGAAAGGAGAGAAAGAAGGGGGAAGATGGTAATGAAGCGGAGGGAAGAGACAAGAGGTCCCTGTGGGGACTCCGCTGCCTCATGGGACTTGTTTCGCTGTCAGACCACGCCGGCCCCCACGTCCACAGCTCCCTGTGGAGAAGATGTGTCAGAGGATGTTCTGGGTCAGCCATGAGAAGAGACAATGTCTGAGCAGATAACGGCTTTCTGCCAAATTACCACTGATGTGTTTGATGTTGGAAAAAATAAATAAAAACACAATTGGACTGAGCTAAGGAACAGAAACTCCTCTTGGTCTGAATGTGAGTTGCTTAAATGACTACATGAAAGTAACAGGAAAAAAAGACCAAAAATTATCTAGGAATTCTGATCAGGCCTTTTTAATAATGTTAGCCTAATAGCTTCTGTGAGTGGCAGGCAGCACTATGCTACGTCATCCTGTGTGCCGTTCTGCTTTTGCTCAACAATTTACCACTTTAAAAGGCCCAATGGCCAATCTGCAGACAATCGTCCCCTGTAACACTATCTGGGCTCTGTTGATAAAATGCAGATGTGGCTCCTCTCAATGTGAATTTGTGACCCATTAAGTAAAGCCCCTCCTCTTTCCTCACCACTCCATCCCTCCATTTGGCAGAGACTCCAGACCACCTTTTCACATGCATTCCCCAAAAGCAGGTATGTGGATAGTATCAGGCTAACAAGTCACAATGGTGAATTTGTTCAACAAGGAACACCGCATTACTTAAATCCAAGTGTGGCTCTCCCTCTCTTTGAGATCTGTGGACTAGATTGGTGCGGTCTCCCCAGCGTCTCGTTTAGGGACGAACAAAAGGTGAATTCAAGCGCTCCCTTTGAGGTTCACAAGAACAGACTGTAGTCTATTGATGTCAGGTCTCCCCTCTTTCTCCCAAAATGTCTCCTTTTGTCGGCCATAACTTCTGTGTCTCAGAAAAATCTTGAAGAAGCCAGAGGTGTTTTAATTAACCGAACTTTTGCTAACTTTCCCACCCTTATCTGTCTTCATTATTTTGGTGATTAGTCACAGCCACCAGTTTGTACTTAACAAACAAGTGAGTGCAATGTTTATTTTGGATGACAGAGTACTATAATCACAGGCAGGTACTGCATTGCATGCTTTAATCATAGGTGGGAGCCAACAGTAACAAGTTCTACAGGGTAATGTAAGGTGGAACCTAGTGCTGTTGCCTTACAGCTTGCACATTTATGCTTTTATTGAATTTAAAAAAAAACAAACAAACTGTACATAACAAAACCATACTTGATTTAAATTTGTGTGATTTCATATTCAAGGTTCTGCCCCAGTGGTTCTTCTTGTAGTATTATTTTTGGCCGTTTTTCATAAATGGGAGTCCTGTAATGGTCACCAGCCTGTTGGCGTCTGCAGACATGTCTCCTGTTTGCAATTTCATCATGGACCCGTATGATATTTATCCATTTCCTCCTTGTTAATGATAGTTGGGTCTCTGGCTAAGAAATAGGGTTGAATTAAAATCTTATATCTGAGGGAGAATATTCAGTGTGACAGCCAACAGAGGAGAAACTAGTATAATAACTGCTTACAACATAATAATACAGTAATGCATTGGATTTATATAGTGCTTTTCATGGACACTCAAAGACAGTTTACAATGGATACATTATTCATTCACCACAGACAATGGTAATGGTAAGCTACTACTGTAGCCACAGCTACCCTGGGGCAGACTGACAGAAACGTGGCTGCCAATCCATGCCAACGGCCTCTCCGACCACTACTTAACATTTATACACATTCATACCCAGTATCATGGACACTGAAGGCAAGGTGGGTAAAGTGTCTTGCCCAGAGACATTACGGCAGGATGGCTGGGGAGCAGGATTCGAATCACCAACCCTATGATTATTGGACGACCCACTCTACCTCCTGAGCCACAGCTGCTGTGGCTGTGGTATTGGAGTGATCCAATACCACATGTCAGATATTGTTTTCTGTGTCTCCTTGTTTGTGTTCTTTTCCACTGAAGATTTAAGTTTAAGGGTCAATATTTTTACACACTGGAGGAAATTCACTTTGTACTTTTTGGAAAATACTGCAATGCTACCCAAGAGACCTATGCAGTAGCTTCAATACTGTACTCTATTTCCATTATGAGATTATCAAAGATATAAGAAGAGAGAAAGAAAGAGAGAAAGAGAGAAAAGAAACCAAGATCAGATTAAAAATACATTGACTTGGTTTGAGTCTTTCCTGTTAGTCACCAGTTCTCTGATTTTCACTTCAACATTATCTACTTTAAAATCTGTTAAGAGGACCTGATGAATATATTTATTTTGTACACTTTAAATGTCTGCTGTGCTTCTTCAACATTTATAATAAAAAAAGCACCAAAGCATTCCAATAACCAAAGAGGTTCTACATAGTTGGCTGTATCTGTACTATCAGGCACACATTTTTGAAGAAAAAAAAATACCATATAGTAGAGAGGCTTGTTAGAAGCATTTCAAGCAATATGCCAGAAACACTATGGTAGCATCAACTACAATCCCACTCAGCAGAGATACAGACCCATACCTCTGCATCATCAAGCAGCAGCTGTGAGAAGCCTGCAGTCTCCTTCTAGTCTTTCATAGGACATGAGCAGCCATTGCTACATAATGCAAGTGTGTCCATCAGTGACACATTGTATGTACAATATGTATTGGGACAGGTGAGGATCCAAAGGTTAGCCTGTGTACCAAGTTTGATGACAACAGACAGCTCTTGTAATAAAGTGACTAAAGACCAAAACTAATTTTGAGCCTTGATAGATAGATAGATAGATAGATAGATAGATAGATAGATAGATAGATAGATAGATAGACTTTATCGATCCCAAACTGGGAAATTACAGTGTAACAGCAGCATGACACAGTAGATGACCCAAACCCACAGAAATACACACATCATAATAGAAAAAGGAGTTACCCAGGGAAGTAAAAATGCTTAGATAATTTTATATACTACTAGGTTACATAGATGATGATCCTTATGAATCTATGGATAGTACTGACTGTACAAAAAAGGATTATAAGGCACAGGGTGAAATGTGAGGTACCAATTAGACTGTAGGTGCAGTATGGCAGCATTGTTATGACCAAAATTCAACATTAGAGTGAGTTATTGTACAGTAAAATGGCATGTGGCAGAAAAGATTTCCTGTACCTGACCGTTTGGCAGCGGAGCTGTAGCAGTCTGCTGGAGAAAGTGCTCCACCGTCTGTCCAATATGGGGTGGAGGGGGTAATCAGGGCTATCCACGATGGATAACAGTTTGTTCAGTGTCCTCCTCTCCACCACAGTCTCAAAGGTTTCTGGCCTGAGACCAATTACAGAGCCAGCCTTCTTGATAATCTTGTCAAGTCTCTTGGTGTTGCTGGCTCTGATACTGCTACCCCAACAAACAGCAGCAAAGAAGATGGCGCTGGCAACAACAGTCTGTAGAAGAGCTCCAGCATCTCGATGCACACATTGAAGAATCTCAGCTTCCTCAGAAAGTGGAGTCTGCTCATCCCCTTCTTGTACACAGAATTGGTGTTAGATGTCATATTAACCGGACAATCAACCTAGGTGCAGGTTACAACAGCAATGGAGACACACATGAACAAACGTTTGACAATTTATTAAATTTCAAAAAAATGCAATCTTGCAGAAACACAGTCACTCACCAGAGGAGCAGCAACCTGCAGGGAGAGGAGACGAGAGCTGGTTAGTGGAGGAATGGAGAGGATGATGGAAATCCAAATAATACCACTTACATGGAAGGGAGAGAGAGACCGGCTCAGAACCCAGCGAAGGAGATGAACCAGCAGGTCGGAACTGCTGGGAAACAGGGAAAACAAGCTGTGTCTGACCGGGTGGAGAGGAGGAGCTGCAACGGGAGAAGCAACAGGCTGGTGAGCACACCGAGACCCCTGGAGACATACCGCTACATTAGCAGCAACCTGGGGAAAAGGAGAGGAGAACAGTGTCAGGTAAAACGTTTCCTAGACACAATTTTTAACCTGCTAATTTGTGATAACTTCTGTTCTAAGGCAGGACCCCCCTCAAGGAACGCCTCCTGGTGGTCCACCGGGCTTCTCTGGAGGAGAGAGGCTTAACATTGTAGACGTGGAAGGTCGGGTGAACGCAGTGCGTCCATGGGAGCTGGAGCCAGACAGCCGAGTTGCCCACATTGTTGGTGATGGGGAAAGGACCCACGAAGCCAGGTGTGAGCTTACGAGCCTCAGCTTTCAACGGGATCTGGTCCGCTGACACCCACACCTGCTGTCCAGCTTTGTACTTTGGCACTGGAACCCTCTTACGGTCAGCATAGTGCCGACTGTGCCCAGTGGTCCAGAGGACCGCAGCTCGGGTGGACCTCCAGGCCCGGCGACAGCGGAGAAAGTGGGCCCCCACGGACGGCACCGCGACCTCTCTCTCCGCCATGGATAGGAGGAGGGGATTGTAGCCCACGGAGGCCTCAAACAGCGACAGTCCCATGGCTGAAGAGACCATAGAGTTCAGGGAATATTCCACCCAGGTCATATGGGAGCTCCAGGAAGCGGGGTTATCAGCTACCACGCAACAAAGGGCAGCCTCCAGGGACTGGTTGGCATGCTCAGCCTGCCCATTGCTCTGTGGATGATGTCCGGAGGTGAGGCTGACAGTGGTGCCAAGGGAAAGACAGAATGACTTCCATACATGGAAGATGAACTGGGGACCCCGGTCAGACACAGTATCCATGGGGATACCGTGCAGTCTGATAACGTGAGGTGAAAGTAGTTCTGCAGTCTTGAAGGCGGATGGCAGCTTGGGGAGGGGAACCAGGTGAATGGCCTTGGAGAATCTGTCCACAATCGTGAGAATGACGGTGTTGCCGTGGGAAGGGGGGAGACCAGTGACAAAATCCACGGCAATGTGGGACCAAGGTTGGCTGGGAACAGGGAGGGTGTGCAGCAGACCAGCGGCGGGGGGAAGAGGACTTATTATGGGCACAAGTTTGGCAGGCCTTCACGTACTCCTGCACATCCTGCTGCAGTGTGGGCCACCAGAACGCTCGTCTGATAAGGTCCACCGTGTGCACCACACCAGGGTGACAGGCAAGGTGTCTGGCGTGCCCCCACTGGATAACTTCGCTGCAAAGGGTGGCAGGGACGTAAAAGCGGTTAGGGGGACACCCCGCTGGTTCAAGCTCTGAGGACTGGGCCTGGTGGACTCTCTTCTCAATCTCCCAGGTAAGGGTTCCCAGGACGCCCAAAGGCAGAAGAATGGGCTGGGAGTGGGAAGGGGGGTCAGCCGAGTCCTGGCTGAACTGCGTGGAGAGAGCATCAGGTTTGGTGTTACAGGAGCCGGGCCTATAAGTGATGGTGAAATTGAAGCATTGGAAAAATAAGGCCCAGCTTGCCTGCCTAGAATTCAGCTGGCGGGCCGACCACAGATACTCAAAGTTCTTGTGGTCGGTCCACATGACAACAGGGTGGACAGCTCCCTCCAGCCAATGTCTCCATTCCTCTAAAGCCAATTTAATGGCCAAAAGCTCCCAATCCCTGACGTCGTAATTCGTCTCGGCTGGGGTGAGCCGCCAAGAGAAATACACGCACGGGTGGAGCTTCAGGTCCGAGGCTGAACACTGGGATATAATAGCGCCCACCCCCATGTCTGAAGCATCCACCTCCAGGGTAAACTGGAGCTGGGGGTCGACCTGAGCCAAGATGGGTTTGTTGGAAAACAGGCCTTTTAATTTCACAAAGGCCTGCTCAGCTGCCTCGGTCCAGAAAAATGGTTCCTTAATGGAGGTCAGCTGGGTTAAAAGCTGTGCTATCCCACTATAGTTCTTGATGAACCTGCGATAGAAATTTGCAAACCCCAAGAAGCGTTGCAGCTCCTTGCGGGAGTGGGGTGTTGGCCAATCTAACACAGCCTTCACCTTGGCCGGGTTGGCTCTCAGCTCCCCCTTTGCTATAACAAAGCCAAGGAAAGAAATGGAATTAGTGGAAAATTCACACTTCTCCACCTTGATGTATAGTTGATTTTCTAAGAACCGCTGTAACACAGCTCTAACGTGCACTTGATGTTCCTCAGGTGAGTAAGAAAAAATCAAAATGTCACCCAGATAAACAAAGACAAACCGATTAATCATGTCGCAGAGGATGTCGTTGATGAGTCGTTGGAAAACGGCAGGGGCATTAATTAAGCCAAAAGGCATAACCAGATACTCAAATTGCCCGAGGTGCATTTTAAATGCCGCTTTCCACTCGTTCCCCTTCTGACAAGATGATAAGCGTTACGCAAGTCGAGCTTGGAGAATATGCGCAAGCGCTGTAGGAGCGCAAAAGTGGAGTTCATCAGGGGCAAAGGATATTTATCTTTGACAGTAATAGAATTCAGCTCACAGTAATCGATGCACAGACGCAAAGACCCATCCTTCTTACCGACAAAGAAAACCCCACCCCGAGGGGAGCCAAGGATGGCCGAATGAGGCCGGCATTCAGTGAATCCTTTATTTACCTCTCCATCGCCTCCCTCTCAGGTCCGGAAATGCTATAGAGCTTGCTGGACGGCAGCCGCGCGCCCGGGAGGAGGTCGATGGCACAGTCATATGAGTGATGCGGGGGAAGCACTAACGCTCGTGACTTGCTTAAGACCTCCCCGAGGTCATGATAAACTTTGGGCACGAGGCTGAGGTCCAGCGGCTCGACCTGAGGGGAGAAGATGGGGAGGGACGGCGAACACTCGGCCGAATTTAGACAAATTGCCAAACAGTTTGTGCTCCTGAAGGTGATGGAATTTTGTGCCCAATTGAGAATAGGATTATGCCTCCGGAGCCACGGATACCCTAAAACCACCGTGTGAGAGGCCCGTGGAAACACGTAAAAAGAAAGCCTCTCCCGGTGGTTGCCGGACAGAAGGATGGAGATTGGCACCGTGCAACAAGTAACGGTCGCCACCGTCTGGCCAGATAAGGTGGTAACAGGACGAGGGACCAGCAAGTTAACCACTGGTATTCTCATCTCCTGAACGAGTTGGGAGGAGATAAAGTTACACTTTGCCATTGCATCAATGAGGGCAGAGACCCTCCTCTTGACCCCCTGCAACTGGACCAGGGCCGAAATAGAAAAATTGCCGGGAGGATTAGAGTGTCTCCCGCCCACCAGATCCCCCATGGCTACTGACGGGCCGCGTCTTTTGGCCGCAGGTGACACGTGTCCTGCTTGTGCTTCAAAGAACCACAATAGGCACACGCCCTGAACCTCCGTCGCTGCTCAACCTCTGCCCACGGAAGGCGAGCAGAGCTGAGGTCCACGGTTTCGGTGGCTGGATTGCAGTCGCCTGAGTCAGCAGCCGCAGAGGGTGCGCGTGTGGCGAACTGGCGAGAGGAGGCGCCACGCTCCCTAGCGCACTCATGGTACTGGTTATCCAACTTGACCACTTGATCAATGAGGCTGTCCAAGGTAGCGTGAACAGCATGAACCGCCAGGTCATCGCAGAGGCGAGGATTTAAACTGTGGAGGAACGCGCTGCATAAGGCAACCTCGTTCCACCCCGATTCTGCCGCTTCGACTCAAATACCCTGATTGATGGAGCTTTGAGTATTTTTATCATGTTTATAGTCAGCTTCATGTGTGCCTGTGTTTGTGTCTATGTTGAATGTAATTTGTGGCTTGTAAATATGGATGTCACCAGACTGCCAAACAAATCTACCTAGGGGTACAAATAAAGTAACCTGAACCTGAATCTGAACTCCACTGAGAAGTCGGCCACCGACTGGCTGCCCTGGCAGAGCAACATTAGGCGACTCATGATGTTCCCTTCACTCTCAGTACGGTCCAAAGTGCGGGTGAAATCGGTCACAAATTGGTCAAACATTGGAGGTGAGCTCCTCCACCTATCGATAACAGCCTGAGCCCAACTAAGGGCTCGGCCCCGAAGCAGGAGGGTGAATTGGTGAATTTTGGACACATCATCCGGACACTCCCCCTTCACCTGCTCAAAATACAGCCGAACGTGGCAAAGAAAATCCTTACATCCCCCCACCTCCCCTGCATATGGGGCAGGAGTGGGAATGGAAAGAGTTCAGCGAATGATGGAAGAAGTTGGGGTAGCAGGAGGAGGCGGAGCAGCCAGAGCAGACGTGCGGGGCAAATGATCAGTAACTACACTCAGCTGCTGTGTAATAGTTTGCAGCTGCTGAGTGAGCTCAGCCACCTGCCTCTCTGTAATGTCAAGGCAGTGGAGCATGGAGTGCTCCCATGCTGCGGCACCTGCTAGGCCATGACCTTGGCTGGCTCGTTCTGTCATATTAACCGGACAATCAGCCTAGGTGCAGGTTGCAATAGCAATGGAGACACACACAAACGAACGTTTGACAATTTATTAAATTTCAAAAAATGCAATCTTGCGGAAACACTGTCACTTGCTAGAGGAGCAGCAACCTGCAGGGAGAGGAGACGAGAGCTGGTTAGTGGAGGAATGGAAATCCAAATAATACCACTTACATGGAAGGGAGAGAGAGACCGGCTCAGAACCCAGCAAAGGAGATGAACCAGCAGGTTGGAGCTTCTGGGAAACAAGGAAAATGAGCTGTGTCTGACCGGGTGGAGAGGAGGAGCTACAACAGGAGAAGCAACAGGCTGGTGAGTGCACTGAGACCCCTGGAGACACACTGTTACATTGGAAGCAACCTGGGAAAAAGGAGAGGAGAACAGTGTCAGGTAAAACGTTTCCTAGACACAATTTTTAACCTGCTAATTTGTGATAACTTCTGCTCTAAGGCAGTATACCCAAACAAGCCAGCGCTGAATCATCGAAGAGCGAGTCCTTATAAACGCTGGCTCAGCACAATCAGAAGGTGCATCAGATGAAGGTGATTGTTGGGAAGCAGAGGAACAGGATGGTCGGGGCGAGCGCTCACCAGGACATGACATTAGATTTCTGTCCAGTCCATTGCTGATCACGACACCCAGGTATTTGTAGTCCTCCACTACCCCTACACCCCCCCCCCCCCAATTTGCAATGGCTGTGAAGGCGTCCTCTTCTTCCTGAAGTCAGTCACCATCTCTCTGGTCTTGCTGACATTCAGCCTCAGGTGATTCTGCTCGGTCCAATCCACAAATCTGTTTACCAGTGCCCTGTACTGTTACGACCCTGTGCCCTTGACCTATAACTTGATTCCATTGGCTTTTGTAGTAATTATATTTTATATATAGAATTATGAGGATCAACCAGTAAATATTCAATTCCTTTTAAAACTAATCCTTCCTTACATTGTAGATTTAATTGCTTACTGGTTTGCAAGTTTATTGAGCTCATTGAATTAGGCAACAGATAATGAACATGTCAGCAATAAGGATTAATGTACAGTAAATATGTCAGAATCAGTAGTCTTAAGGAAAGTAACATAAAAGCAGTTATGAGACACCTCTTAAAATCCTGTAGCTTCCAGGGCATCACACAAGTTGGCAGAAAATGCATCACACATGGACACATCACATTAAAAGTTGCTATACGACAAATTGTGATCATACACCCATCAACTCAGGTAATTAAAGGAAACAATTTCACTATTAAGAGGGCACTTTAGAGAGCAATGGACAAAGGGGAAGGTGCTAGAGCACCACCTGGGGTCTTTGGCCGAATCTCAATCTGCTCCCTAAACCCTCAAGCCCTGAGCCCTTGTAGACTTAGGCTGCAGCCATAAATAGTGCTCAAGTGTGTGAGTCTGTGAGGGGATGAAGTGGCTCAAAATGGTAGAAATGGGAGACACTTTGTTACCTTGGCAACACTAAACATTTTTTTTTAATTTAATTTATGTATCTTTTTAACCCATTTATTTTAATCATACTTTTAATTTGTGTGACATGAAAACATGTCACCAACTAATGTGGATCTCAGATTTTTTTTTTTTTTCAGATTTACTAGTTTCTTCAGGAATGAACTGAATTAAATGTGCTGCAGCCTCTTAAGATGATTTAATTGATTATGGTTGCAATCAATTAAATCTTTTTTCAAACTGCATAATTAACCAAAAAAATTATTGAATTGCTTAAATGTGTGTAATTCAGCATAAACTCGAAGTCTTAATTGTCATATATTTTTATTTTGGCAAAGATCTTAAATTCTTGAGGCAATATTTGTATTTATTTATTTATTTATTTAGGTGAGGTGGAGCATTTGTCTGAAAAAACATTACTAAAGCTGCAAAAGTGCGTGACAGCGGCCGCATACACACTAAATAATAAATAAATTAAAACCTGGTGGAGGAACAAACTGGCTCTTAATGTAACTTGATTTCCAATCATTTTTAATTAGTCCAGTAGCAATAAAGAACAAAGTTGAAGTCATCTCAAATGTACATTAAAAACAATTTTATAACACTGCAAAATTAAGAGGGAAAAAAGTGCATAAAATTAATGACAGGTTAATTTGTACAACTGATTTTTTTTAGTATGTAATTTAAAATGTAAAAAAAGACGGTCCTTTTTATTGGTTATCATATATAAACTATAGAATTTACAGAAATGTATATCGTGATATATATCGTTATCGTCAAATAAGATTACTTATATCGTGATATGAAATTTTGGTCTTATCGCACAGCCCTGGGTCTCACACACACAACCCAAAAAGGACCTGAAAATGAATGGTGTTGATGTTTGGTTATTATATGATGATTTTTGTTAACAACCTTAAAAAGGTGGCTGTGCGATATGAGGATATATATAGCATGACGGAATTAAAACATCTAGGGTTTCATCTAACACTATCATATCGGGATTTAAAATGCATATACTCTTCAGGAAACTGCTCACACACTACTAGTCAGTGCCCTGCCTCTCTCCCCAGTGCATGCAGCTGAACAGCTGTGTGGGTGAGTGGCCAGGTTTCATTCCGGTTATTAGAACAGCAGCTAACTTGAAACTAATGGTTTGGTCAGATAGCCACTGCTTCTGTGTGTCAGGGATGTTGGACTGTTTCCCACTGCGCTGCATCAAAGAGGATAGTCTTCTAACCCCGTTTATATTGGAGGTAAGTCATGTTAACACCATCTCACTCTAATTAATAAACAGCAAATGCTAAATGACGATGCTAAGTTGTCACTAAGTGTAACGGCAGCAGCTGTGTTTGTTTGATCCATGTGAGAAACATGGCAATTCTTGTGACTGTTGTAATTTCCCCGCTATATATGTCAACAGTGACATCCTTTCTAGTATTTGACTTTTGGTTGTACAGCAATGCCTCCCAAAGATTGTTTTGGCAGGTATATATACTCACAGCCTGGCTCTGTGTGCCAGTCAAAAGTTGTTTACTTTGTGTCTGGGGGAACCCCCAACCCGGAAATGACCTTTGACCTCTGGGGAATCCCTTGGGAACTCCCTACCTTTTATTTATTTATTCCCTCCATATTTTCTTTTAAAACCTAGGTTTGGAAAGTTGTCCTTTGAGATTTAAGAATTATTGAAATAATTTGCCATCAAAAATACATGAAGTATAAGTATTATTCACAACAGGAAGTAGACGATTTGAGACTTCCTGTCCAGCAGCATATGGCAACGGACAGATTGAGCATGGCTGGCTAAAACAAAATCCAAGCCATCCAGCGGTTTACCTCAGCCCAGGTAGGGTGAAACTGTCATAATGATGAAATAATCCCTCATATCCAATTATCTACCCGATATTTTGTAGGTTGTTTGAGAGATGATGATATTTTTGAAGTTTGTTGACGTGTGACTAGGCCATGTGACTGTCAGTAGTAATCCATGCCTATGTGACCTTTCACCTAGTCTCCATGCATGTGTAAAAAACTGTAATAGTTGTGAAAAAGTAATTTTTGAAGCTTCATTTTGTGAATAGGGATGTATTTTTGACTTGAAGTAAATGCAGTATTATTCTGGTCAGTCACTGCTACAATTCCCGGCCTGCAGGGCCTTGGTAGCTTTTAGAAGTGCAAATCTGGCAATCCTTCATCATTTACTGGATGCCTAGTTCTAGTCAATTTTATTGTTATGTTTTGAATCGACATCTTGACTTTAAATTAGCTGAAATACCAATTTACAAGGTATTTATTCCGAGCTATTAATTGCAGACAAAATGTGAGAGCCTGCAAGGAATTTCTGCCCTCGGAAGGCTGCGACCCGGCAAAGTGGTTAGTGAAATGTTTAACTCTGTTGAAGTTTAATGATGGTTGTTTGAATATGCACATGTCCAAAGAATAGAAACTTTCGTGTGTGTTTCTAATATGAAAATCTGATGTGCACAAACCATACAATTTTAAATGTGGATTTGATAATCTGTTGTATTTGTTTACAGTAAATGCTGCATAATTTTTGCTGGTAGCTTTCTTGCAACAACTCAGTAAACCTAAAAAAATCTATCAATTTGAGATCATAAATGTTTACATTTGTGTGTATGCAGTATGATTTAATTTCTGTAATACTAGAATTTTGTGTCCACAGCTAAAATAATGTTTCTTGTGTTTGATATGTTTCAGTCTTTACGGTGTTTGATGCATTAAAGTCAAAAGCAAGGACATTAAAGATGTGTCAAACATCAGTTATTGCACACCAAAATGCAGCTCATAATCCGGGGCCGGAACAGTAAAGACATTACCTCATACTCGTCTGTACCAAGTCATCGTGGACGAGCGTGGGTGTGCAAGCAAAGAACGCTGCAGATTCAAGAGGTTGGGTCGTGCCGTGTCATCGAGATCGTGATGGTGACATTCTGTCGGTACCACTCACCAGTGTGCTAGTGCTAGTATATGACAATTAAGTAAGAGACATTCACTTTTCTGCTACAGCCTGTAAGTGAAGGACATGTATCCAGTGATTGAACCTTGAGGACACATTTTAAGTCAAGTCAAGTTTGTGTTTCTCAAGTGTAAAGTCAAGTTTATTAGTCACTGAATGCTGTGTTTATTTTGTGCTGATGTTGAGAGAAGTGTTTGCATTATTCTGTTTTCATTGTACATGTACTGCTTGTGCACATCCTGTTGCTAGCGTATTTCAATCAGTATTTTTGAACATCAATTTAAATCAGGCTAGTAAGATCAAGTAAGATCAAGGGCTGAGGTAAGGGCTGGTTTAGCTTCAATCCAATGATATAAGTATATTTCAAGATTCCTCAAATTTAATTCAATTTTGAATTAATCAAATCAAGTACAAGTTCAAAGTATTTAGGGAATCATATACCCCAAAGATAAGAATTCCCTAATTCAAGTATAGTTTCCATTCAGTTATTTTGAGTGGAAATTTCGAGGTAAACATAAAAAACACATTGTGTTTCAGGTTTGCATAATATTTTTTATCTCCAGGTTTTCACTCAAGAAATCTGGTTGGTGAAAATCCCAATTACTAAGCCTGGCTAGCATTGCCTGTCAGACCATCCAGATTTACTAAACATTTTTTTTTTACGGTCATTAGATTGCCAAAACGACTGTCGGGTGGCATATGCTGTCACAAAGAGTTCACCAACTCACTGACACAGTTGACAGTGTATGTAATACTGCCGGCAATCGAAACTCACTTTATTCAAAGAGGTAATATAAATTACCATTTCATTTTTTGTCCCATTTCCTCACTATTTTCCATAAACACTGTACTGCAACAAAATGGCTGCAGCTGCCAAAAATGCAACTGAGCAAGAATTGCGAGGGCAGATCACCGCTGCCAAAGAGCAATTACAAGCCATAAATGCTGACTTGGCAGTTGAAACCTTGTCTGAGGAAGAGCGAGCTCAACTCAACACTGATGCAGAAACAGTACATGGTGCAATAGAAACTCTTGAAATGGAGTTGGCTACAATCAGTGAACAAGAAAAGAATAATGGTGACAAGAAGCAACCAGAAGGAGAGAATGCGGTAGCTGGAGTTCAAGAGAAGGAAGATGCTAGTGATCCAGAAGATGGCGCCACTGGCAAGACTAACCAGAACACTGCACAAACAAAACTCAGGCATGTCCCACTTCATGAGCTGAAGCAAAGACGAGAGACATGCATGAAGAGACTGAAAGAAGTCAGGCGGTTAGTGAAAGCAAAGGGAGAGGATAAGTCTGTCTCACCAGAGATTTCTGCTGAATACGACAGCCTCAATGACAAAGTTGCGACTTTAGATGCTGTCATCAGTGAAAAAGAAGAACAAGAAGCACAGGTAGACAGAGCAAACAAAAAGTTTATGCGAACATACAGTAAAGTAAAGAAGGCTGTGTTTGCTCTTTTTTATGCATACAAAGATGAGGTCTTGGACACAACTGAAGATGACTTGGAAGACCTGATTCGCCTGGACAAAGAAATAACAGCTACATATGAAGCCTGTCGAGATTTGTGCCCGCCAGACAACGAGATGCGGCGCAGAGTCGACAGCGCTAAGCAAATGTGCTCAGACATGGCGAAAACCTTGAAGCAAATTGGAGAGAATCCAATGATGGCAGACAAGGAGAGAAAAAGCCTTCTCAAGACTACTTGGGGAATGAATTATTCCAGGTCTCTCTTTGGAAGCAAGTTAGACTATGAGTCTGATATTTCTGCCAAGTCTAAAGTCTCCATTCAGTCAAAGGTATCTGTAAGTGCACAGATTTCAGAATCTTCAACAGGCTCTTCAACAGGATCAAGTAATGCCTCAGAAAAGGCCAGGAAGCTGGCTGAATTGAGCGCTAAGCGAAAGTGTGCAGAACTTCACGCAAAGATAAGGAAATACAAGGTGGCCTTGGAAAGTTGTCATGAACAATTAGAAATAGCAGAAGAAGAGGAAAGAGTCCAAAGGTCAGATGACATCTCTTGTTGCAGTGACAAGCCTAGTAAAGGTTATCTGAATCCAGAGGCACCTGCTTTTTCTCCTGAGGCCAGATCACCAAGAGCTGAAGATTGCGCGAGCCAAGTAGAGTCACAGTTGGCCTTCATCGCCCAAACATTCTCAGATAGCGTCAGCAAATCAAGGCTGCCTGTCCCCACACCTCCTGTGTTTGATGGTGACCCACTCAAGTTCATAAACTTTCGCAAAAGTTTTGTGACACTTGTTGAGAACAAGGGAATTCCACCATCAGACAAGCTGTATTATCTGCAGCAGTACCTTGCAGGAGAAGCCAGAACGGCAGTAGAAGGTTGTTTTTTCGGAAGTGATGAAGCTGCCTACAACCGTGCATGGACCACGTTGGAAGAGCGGTTCGGACACCCCTTCACCATTCAACTCTCCTTGAGAAACAAGTTGAGAGACTGGCCCAAAGTAACAGGCAAAGATAAGAAAGGTCTTCAAGATTTCAGCGATTTCCTGAGCACCCTTAAAGAAGCTATCCCCTACGTGAAAGGTCTTGAAGTTTTGAACGATTGCGTCCAAATCCAGGAAACAGCAACCAAGTTACCCGAGTATTGTAACACTAGGTGGACACGACGTGTTACAGAAGACATAGATGTTGGAAAGGGCTACCCTTCGTTTCAAGAATTTGTCGACTTCGTAGCCAGAGAAGCCAGAGTGGCTAACAACCCTATATGCGTGGTCGCTCAAAACCAAGACAAGTTGCCAACCACGAATAGAGGAAACGAGTCTAGGGCAAAGACAAAACGAGCACCTGGCATTACTCATGCCACCAACACCAACACCAGTGCTGAAAAAGAAACCCCTAAAAGTGGAGCCAAAAATTCTCCAGTTTGCACCTACTGCGACAAAGATCACCTCATCTACAAGTGCAATGCTTCAAAGAGTTGCCTTATGATGACAAAATACAAAGCATTCAAAGCAAGGCCCTTTGCTTCAAATGTCTCAGACGTGGCCACACATCAAAGAAGTGTCTAGTTAAAGTGTCCTGCAACACGTGCAAAGGCAAACACCAAACTCTGCTGCACTTAGACAAGAAGAAAGCAGACACAAAGCTTACAGAGTCAGAAGCCGACAAAGATGAAAACACATTTGAATCTATTTCAAACAAAACCAACCAAGATTACATGAAGAGTTATACTTCAATGATCGTACCTGTTTGGGTCAAGACAGGCCAAGCTGGCTCGCAAGAAGTATTGGTTTATGCACTGATTGATTCCCAAAGCGACAGCTCCTATATCACAGAGGATCTGGCAGCCAAGCTGTGCATGCCACATGAAACAACAAGAATGAAGATAACAACTATGACATCTTCATCGGTGGTCTATTGTAAGAAGTTCTCAGACATCAAACTGAGAGGATACGACTCGACTGTCGAAGTCCGAGTCAAGTCGTGCTACACAAGAGACCACATCCCTCACAACAGGGAGCACATTCCCTCAAAGGTAGCAGCAAGTATGATGCCTCATTTGGCTCGAATAGCCCCCTTCATTCCTCCTATTCAAGACTGTGAAGTGGGACTGCTCATTGGATACTCCTGCCCACAAGCACTCAGACCGGTGGAGATAGTCTCCGGAAATCCCGAAGAAGCCTTTGCTGTGAAAACAGACTTGGGATGGAGCATCATTGGAGGCCTTTGTTATGAACAAGGCAACAATGGTGTATGCCATAGGATTGTCGCCAGAGAATTGATAGTGCCACCACCCTGTGAGATCCTGAAGGTTCTCGACCAAGATTTCAGCGACACCAAAGATGAAGCGAAGGAGCTAATCTGCCAGGCCACTGAAATATGCAAAAAGGGCAAAGTTAGACTCCATAAGTTCCTGTTGAACAGCATAGACGTCCTGGAATCTATACCACCTTCAGAAAGAGCCACTACCGTCTCTGAAATAAACTTGGAACTGGAACCTCTCCCGGTTGAGCGCACACTTGGAACAAGATGGGATGTTCAAAATGACTGCTTCAGGTTCAAGATAACACTACAGGATAAACCCAACACAAGAAGAGGCATCCTCTCTACAGTTATGTCAGTCTATGACCCAAATGGATTTGTTAGCCCTGTGGTGTTGCAAGGGAAAAAGATCCTGCAAGAACTGTGCAAGCAAAAGAAATCCTGGGACGAACCTGTCGAGCCTGTCATAATTGAACGGTGGGAGAGCTGGAAAGCAGATATTCAGGAACTGGAGGATCTGAAAATACCCAGATGTTTCAGGCCTGACAAGGAAGTGAAATCTTTCGAGTTGCATCATTTCAGTGATGCCAGCACTCAAGGTTATGGGCAGTGCTCGTATGTCAGAATGTGTGACCAAGATGGAAACATAGACTGCGCCTTGCTCATGAGCAAAGCGAGAGTGGCACCATCAAAAGTTGTCTCCATTCCTCGGCTTGAATTGACAGCAGCAACAACGTCAGTGAAAATCAGCAAGTTCCTCAGAAGAGAGCTCGAGATCCAGGTCACCAAGGAATATTTTTGGACAGACAGCAAGGTCGTGCTGGGATACATCGCCAACAGTGCAAAGCGGTTTCACGCGTTTGTCAGCAACTGTGTACAGTACATTCGGGAGAACACTGAAGTGCAACAATGGCACCACGTACCGACCAAGTCGAATCCAGCCGATCTAGCTTCGAGAGGCGTGTCGGCCAAAGAACTGGGCACCTCTATGTGGCTGAAAGGCCCAGAATTTCTCTACAAAGCAGAGCTACCACTGACTTCGCCAGACGATACTCTCAACCTTGGCGACCCTGAAGTAAAAGCACAGTGTCTCGGGGCATCTAGCATTGTTCTACCAACAGGACTGTTGGATGTGCTACAAAGGATTTCGAAGTGGCAGACCATGATCAACATCTTGGGAACTATGATAAGAAGAGTGTCTTCGAAGACAAGCCGTCTACTCCAAGACAGAAAAGCACGTAATCTAGCCATCAAGTGGTTACAAGCCAAAGAGTTTCCTGAAGAGATCACAACCCTGGGGAAAGGTGGAAACGTAGCAACGTCAAGCTGCTTGAAGACTCTAGATCCCATGTTGGATGAAGAAGGCCTGCTAAGGGTTGGGGGAAGAGTTCGTGAAGCAGAAGACATCACCAAGGAAGAATGTCACCCCATTATCCTTCCAAGAAAATCACATGTCACTGAGGCCATCATCAGGCATGTACATCAAAAGACCAATCATAGAGGTCGCAGCTCAACTTTGAATGAACTACGATCTCAAGGATATTACGTACAAAGGGGCTCCAAGACAGTGGCTCAAGTGATACGCAACTGTATCATGTGTCGCAAGCAAAGAAGACCAGCGGAGAGTCAGAAGATGGCTGACTTGCCACAAGAACGTACAGAAGCGCATCCTCCATTCTACAAGTCTGGAATGGATGTCTTTGGCCCGTATCTCATCAAACGCGGAAGATCAGAAATCAAGCGCTACGGACTGCTGTGCACGTGTCTGTACAGTCGTGCAATTCACCTGGAGCTTCTAGACGACCTCTCAACTGACTGTTTCATCAATGCCCTAAGATGCTTCTTGGCATTGCGAGGTGTGGTTAGAAGCATACTCTGCGATCAAGGTTCCAACTTCATCGGTGCTGACAATGAACTGAAACAAGCTCTCGCCGAATTGGATCATGACAAGCTGGAGACAGTTCTAGCAAACAAGCAAGTGGAGTTCAAGTTCAATGCTCCTCATGCTAGTGAGCAAGGTGGCGTATGGGAAAGACAGATCTGCACAGTGAGGAAGACGCTGAAGTCGGTGATAGACTTTGCGAACACACGACTAGACGACGCCTCCTTAAGAACACTGTTCTATGAGGCAGCATACATCGTGAACAGTCGTCCATTGTCTCCAACGTCTTTGAATGACCCACTCGCCGAACCTCCCATAACGCCAAACGCTGTACTTCATGGCAAGCTTGAGGGAGTCTTACCTCCACCAGGAGCCTTCTGTGCCCAGGACGTTTATGCACGGAAATGCTGGAGGCGTGTTCAACACCTGAGTCAGCTCTTTCGAAGTAGATGGAAACAAGAATACTTACTGAATCTCCAACATCGCCAAAAGTGGTGCAAACCACAAAGAAACCTCCAAACAGGAGACATTGTTCTCATGATGGATGAAGGGTTGGCGAGAAACCAGGGGCCACTTGGACTTGTGACGAGTGCAATGGCCGACAAGGACGGACTTGTCCGAAAAGTGAGGCTGAGAATTTCGAACGCCAGAAGTGTGGCTCGTGGGGAGAAGATTAAGCCAGTCTCCGAACTGGAAAGACCAGTGCAAAAGGTTGTGCTCTTGCTGCCGGTTAAAGATTAGGTGACATTGTGAAAATTTATGTTGGCATGACTTTATAGTCTTCCATCATAAAGATTTTGGTGGGAGTGTAACGGCAGCAGCTGTGTTTGTTTGATCCATGTGAGAAACATGGCAATTCTTGTGACTGTTGTAATTTCCCCGCTATATACGTATGTCAACAGTGACATCCTTTCTAGTATTTGACTTTTGGTTGTACAGCAATGCCTCCCAAAGATTGTTTTGGCAGGTATATATACTCACAGCCTGGCTCTGTGTGCCAGTCAAAAGTTGTTTACTTTGTGTCTGGGAGAACCCCCAACCCGGAAATGACCTTTGACCTCTGGGGAATCCCTTGGGAACTCCCTACCTTTTATTTATTTATTCCTTCCATATTTTCTTTTAAAACCTAGGTTTGGAAATTTGTCCTTTGAGATTTAAGAATTATTGAAATAATTTGCCATCAAAAATACATGAAGTATAAGTATTATTCACAACAGGAAGTAGACGATTTGAGACTTCCTGTCCAGCAGCATATGGCAACGGACAGATTGAGCATGGCTGGCTAAAACAAAATCCAAGCCATCCAGCGGTTTACCTCAGCCCAGGTAGGGTGAAACTGTCATAATGATGAAATAATCCCTCATATCCAATTATCTACCCGATATTTTGTAGGTTGTTTGAGAGATGATGATATTTTTGAAGTTTGTTGACGTGTGACTAGGCCATGTGACTGTCAGTAGTAATCCATGCCTATGTGACCTTTCACCTAGTCTCCATGCATGTGTAAAAAACTGTAATAGTTGTGAAAAAGTAATTTTTGAAGCTTCATTTTGTGAATAGGGATGTATTTTTGACTTGAAGTAAATGCAGTATTATTCTGGTCAGTCACTGCTACAATTCCCGGCCTGCAGGGCCTTGGTAGCTTTTAGAAGTGCAAATCTGGCAATCCTTCATCATTTACTGGATGCCTAGTTCTAGTCAATTTTATTGTTATGTTTTGAATCGACATCTTGACTTTAAATTAGCTGAAATACCAATTTACAAGGTATTTATTCCGAGCTATTAATTGCAGACAAAATGTGAGAGCCTGCAAGGAATTTCTGCCCTCGGAAGGCTGCGACCCGGCAAAGTGGTTAGTGAAATGTTTGACTCTGTTGAAGTTTAATGATGGTTGTTTGAATATGCACATGTCCAAAGAATAGAAACTTTCGTGTGTGTTTCTAATATGAAAATCTGATGTGCACAAACCATACAATTTTAAATGTGGATTTGATAATCTGTTGTATTTGTTTACAGTAAATGCTGCATAATTTTTGCTGGTAGCTTTCTTGCAACAACTCAGTAAACCTAAAAAATCTATCAATTTGAGATCATAAATGTTTACATTTGTGTGTATGCAGTATGATTTAATTTCTGTAATACTAGAATTTTGTGTCCACAGCTAAAATAATGTTTCTTGTGTTTGATATGTTTCAGTCTTTACGGTGTTTGATGCATTAAAGCCAAAAGCAAGGACATTAAAGATGTGTCAAACATCAGTTATTGCACACCAAAATGCAGCTCATAATCCGGGGCCGGAACACTAAGAGTGTATCAGACCATCGTTTCTTTGGTTTACTGAGTTTCTTTATTTTTTCTGAAAAAAATTGTTAAAGCTGCAAAAGTTTGTGAAAGTTGCACATAAACAATAAATAAATAAATACAAATGTGTCGGAGGAGCAAATTGGCTCTTAATGTAATTTATTTGATTTCTAATAATTTTAATTAGTCAAGTAGCGATAATGAATAAAATTGAAGTTATCGCATTTATTTTTTACATTCCCTTTTGTGCCTTTGATTTTCAGATCATGGCCAATTTGAAATATTTTTACAAAGAAACAAACAGGTTAAATCAGACCAGAATGGCAGTCTTCAGGCTGCCATTTGTTCAGTTTGTACAAATTTGTTCAATTTGTACGATTGATTTTTTTTTCAGTATGTAATTTAAAATGTAAAAAAAAAAAAAAGAGATGGTCCTTTTTCAGGATTCAAGATTCAAAGATTTTATTTGTCAATACTACTATACAGTACATACAGGACATACAGGAGAATTGAAATGGCGTTTCTGTTTCTCTTCATTGGTGTGCACAATATAAAAAAGAAAAAGGAACAAGGCTGGAAAAACAACAGCAGTATATGTACAGTAATGCTACCCATAGTGCAAATAGCGACAAAAGATGGACCCATTTACTGTATGTGATTATCTAAACTGTAGAATATACAGAAAATGTATATTGTGATACATATCATTATCATAATATAAGATGACATATCTGGGAGGGATATTTAAATGAGAGAAGTGAACAGAGACAGGAAATGGAGTGAAGAGCAAGGGAAGACACAAATGATCACTCTGGCTGGGATGAAAAGAGACCACAGGAGGGCATGCTGTTTGTGGTTTGTGTCCTTCACCACCTTGTCACTGGGTGCCTTGCACAGTTCCTTTTAAATCAAATGAACAATAAACACACATATACAGTCACTTGCATCGCTTACGTTTGTTTTGATACTTCTAAGCTGTAAATTGTATTTATATGGCTTCCATATAATTCCAGTAAATTTTGTTTTGACCACGTCGGATTGGAAAGCAGCCAAATAACAGCGTCCAAAACTGTTTATACTGACCTCATTGTTCAATTTGTTAAGACTCCCCCATATGTGGCTTGGCCCAATAGTGCCTCTGGCTATGCTTTTACATACTCTGTGATCTAGCTCATTGCGCCACTTCACTGTGAATGGAGAGAGAGTTAAAAGTCAAAGCCCTGACTAACAGAGGACAGCATTATGGATGAGCAGCTTGTGAAAAAGGCCTATTGAGAAAAAAAAAAAAGCAGTGACAGTTTAATTGGGCGAATTAGTCACGATATTCAAATTGTCTCTGTTGACCAGCCAGTGACTGAAGTGTGTACTACTACAGCCTGGGCCAACCGCAAAACTCAGTCCAGATTGCAAATGAGACACATTAGGCTTTCCCTTCCTGCCAGCAAACCTCAGTCCGATGGCATAGCATATTTGCCAGTGCTTGCTCTTTGAAAAAGTCTCACTGCTACTTTCTGGCTACATGGAAAACATTGAAAACTCCTTTATAATATCTGTCAGCTCCTTTGGGCTCCAACATAAACAGGTGTTCCACCCAGGCCAGTGTATTTACTTATGTCAAGACTGTGCTTACATATATAGACACTCAACACACTTTTAACATTCTCCTCAATGCTACAGTGGAGCTGCATTTGGCATCAGTGTCCAAGGTAGGCTACAGTGTTTCATGAAGACAAATTAAAGCCATCTAATTTGCCTGCTGAAAGACTTGCTCTGTATAGCAGGTGTCACGGCCTAAAGCAGGCGTTAACTCCCTCCAGGCTGTCAAACACATGCCCATGCAAAGTTCAAGCTCATGTAAACGTATATATTGAGGACAATAACAGCAAATATCTCAAGCTGTCACTTAAGTCTCCATGGCATTGTTAAAATGTTGTAAAACCAGACTCTAGCTCATAATGGCTGGTGATGACAGTAATATGAGTGCATGCTTATGTGCATGTGTAGACTATGTACCTGTGTGGCTGTGAAAAATGTATTTAAAAGCGTTGGTGCCAAATGGGACCTGTTCAATGAATAGTTCAGTCTTCCGTCTATCTTAAAGGTGGTGGTGGTGGGGGGGGGGGATCACTACCATGATGTCTTCAATAAGCTTAGAGTTTCAGCCTTTACTATTTTGAATTCGAAAAAAGGTATTAAAATGAACAGAATACATCAACATAAAAACAAAGTGTGTCATTAAAAAAAAAAAAAGTCACCCACGAAGTGTCCCACACCATCCGTTCCTCCATCTCCGAGAATGTGACCTCTTATGGACATGCTATCTAAGTTTCAGACACTAAAGACATAACATCCAGTTGCTGAGAGAGGATTTTTGCTGCACACCAGTAACTGACACACACACTGCATACAACACCACGTGACTGATACACATACACTGACATACATACACTCACACTGTCTCTCTCAACTTGCTGCTTTGTTAATGTGTGATCTATTGTTTGCTATTTGTGCATGAGGGTTTTTTTCTATGTAATCACAATTTTGCTCATACGAGCTTCTTATGAGCTTTATACAAGCTTTATTTTGATAACTATGTTTTTTCTCTCCGCCCAATGTGTTCTCCCCCCCTCCCCTCTTTACCCTCCACTGTATGACAGGTGCCTTTGCATGGCTGCTGCGTCATTGGGATGCGCTCATCGTGTGCGCCCAATGTCAAGTCAAATTCCTCGTATGTTTACTTGTATGTTTACTTGTAAATGTGCTTGGCAATAAAGCTCATTCTGATTCTGATTCTGATTCTGATTCTGACCCTCAGGGCCCAACGTAAATGTCAGAAGCCGAGCTGGCTTAGTTTCCCCCGGCTCTGTCCTGAACTCCCTGTGGGGTTAAGCGCCACTGTTTATGTCTATATTATGTATTTCAATCTGCCTTCCTTACCCATAGCCACTGTCTGACCAGCAGATGTTAGACAGCCGCTGTGACCTACTTTCTGTGAGCGCTGTTGACAGCTCGCCGGTCCAGCCACGCCCCCTCTCTCATCATCACCAGCTGTTCCCTTTCCCGTGTGCCATCTTCCCGCTCCTTGCCCAGGTGCTGCCAATTTCACCATGACCAGTAATGCGTGTATTTAAGCAGCTTGTGCCAGTCACGCATTGCTGGATCTTCAATTAACTGATCGTGTTGTCTGCTGCGTTGTCTGGAGATAACCTGTTTTCATCTGTATACCACGACGTGTAGCCACTCCGCATCGCTGTGGTTCTCTTGCGCCTGCACAGTGATACTGGCTGTGGGATGCCAGCGTGGCTGCATGTCTCTCCTCATGCGTTCGCTGGGCGATGCCAGCCCTCGAACGTCCACTGTAAGTTGTTGTTGCATTTTTGTATGTCTTCATCATTTTCGGGACTGTGTGAGATTACAATAAATGTGTGTGGTGCACGTAAATCCCCATCATTTTCACCCCTTGCCGTGAGCTGCGGAGAAGCGCACGGAGAGGTTCATGACAGAAGACCCAGCCAAAAGGGTCTGTCTGTGGGTCTGTGTGAGATTACGTTAATAAATGTGTGTGGTGAACCCTGTACGTAAATCCTCATCATTTTCACCCCGCACAGAGAGGTTCATGACACTAAAACCATGCACACTCCTCAGCTAGCCCCTGGGAAGCCCCTCCTGGTAATTTTTCAAAATAAAACATAGACTCAATATAGAATCAATACTGAGGAACAGAATAAATTATTATTATTATTATTATTATTATTATTATTATTATTATTTTCTCTGTAGCTCTTTACAGCCCATTACCAAATGGTCCGGCCTGGTGGTTGGGGACCACTGATATAGATGATAAATGTTTTACCCTCTGCTGGTCATTACATAAAATGCATGTTTTATGTACTTCTACATGGCTGTAATTTTTTAGGACAGAAAATCCATTCATCAATTTACATATAGTCTGATTAAATTTTTAGGTCGTATCTGAAACACTAGAAGTATGGGGGAGAATCTTGCATGGCTCAATCTTGAAAAAAATCAAACAACTTGACAAAGGTTCACTTGTTACACTTTTCCATGTTTGGTGATAACTACTGATGATTACTTTATACACTTTCTGAATACATGTCAACTACTAGATGGAAAAGCTCTCTCTCTCTCCATATGTGGAAAAATGTTTTGGTGATTATCGTTTCACTCATTGTGCAAATTAAAATAAGTTTATTTTAAACTCATCTGGGCAAAAAATAAATTGGATTTAAAAGTTTGCTCAAAATTGTACAATAATTGGTGGACATTTTTAAAAAAAAATTGTTTATTCAGTAATTCATAATTAGCATGGGAAATAGTTGTGAATCATCCAAGCTCCCTAACTTGCATAAACGTCGTCTTTGAACAACGCATTTGTGAAGTGCACTGCCATCATCACTGTTGACAAAAATACGAAATATACTGTCTGGGTGCATATTCATATTAAGATGAGATAAGATAAGCCTTTATTAGTCCCACAATGGGGAAATTCCAGGATTGCAACAGCACAGGGATAGCAACACTCACATGCATATTCATATTCATATTCATATGCATATTCATACTCTGCAGTGTAACTTAACAAACCGTAATGCTGTTTATTCCATCTAGCTGCAATGCTCCTGCACTGTGTATATATCTGTGTACATATGTACAGTATCTCACAAAAGTCAGTACACCCCTCACATTTTTGTAAATATTTTATTATATCTTTTCATGGGACAACACTGAAGATATGACACTTTGATACAATGTAAAGTAGTCAGGGTACAGCTTGTATAACAGCATAAATTTGTTGTCCCCTCAAAATAACTCAACACAGCCATTAATGTCTAAACCGCTGGCAACAAAAGTGAATGTGTGGGGGCATGGGGTGGGGGTTTCTCCACCCAGAGAAGGCAGGGGGAAGGGGAGAACAATGGACCGAAGGAGGAGGTGTCACCGGGGGTATCAGACGGGACTGTTGGGTCTATGTGCCCCCCCGGGGAGAGTAAGAGATGCTGGAGCTGCTGAGGGATGAAGAGTGTTGGAGCAGCGCCGCCGTTATGTCATGTTAATATGCCCCACAATTCTTTGTTCAAACAACAATGTATTATTATAAGGGAGTTTTTCCTCTCCACTGTCGCCAAGCGCTTGCTCACAGGGGATTGCCTGATTGCTGGGGTTTTTCTGCAACTGTGGGGGTTTCCCCTACAGTTGAAAGTGCTATGAGATGACTGTTGTTGTGAAATGGCGCTATATAAATAAAGCTGAATTGAATTGAATTGAAATTATGGTCGGAAGTTTCGGGTCTCGATGCATGGAAATAAAGATATAAAAGAGGAATGCACAGAGACCCGGGATTCTCTTTTGCTGTAAGTGATGTTGGAGGAAGAATAAAGTTTCTGTGTCATCCAGCTCATTGCCTCACCTGCCTTCTTTCTCCACAAGTACACCTCTAAAGGCGCTTTTCCACTAGCCCAGCCCAGCCCCGATTGAAAACCCAACTCTACTCACTTCGGTTCGGTTCGGCCTCGGTTGCGTTTCAACATTACTGCTGGCACACCTGCTGGCACACCTGCTGTGGGTGGGATTTGTTGAACAGCAGGCGGCGCCACACCCTCGTGACGTGAAACACGCGACCAAATCCTCCACAACAAACAAAATGGCTGATGACAAGGAGAGAAGGAAGGAGGAAGGAGAGAGGAATGACTGTGACATGAAACTGGTGAAATCTATGGTGCTGACTTGTTGTGCTCTGCCTAATCTGTGTGAGAGTCATGGAGAGACGTTTGACACTACATTGGATGATGCAGTAGATGAACCAGTGGTGGCAGCGGCACAGGGAGCAGAGGAGCAGGGTGCCGAGATACGAGATGCAGTACTTGTCTAGCAATAGGTAGAAATGTAATTTCGCCCACATTTATGTGCATACATATTTCAAAAATGTTTTTTGTAAATAAAATGTTGTGCATGTTCCATCTACTTGTCCTGTTGTTCATAACGCTTATCTGTTAAGGTATGGGTAATTAGATTAGATTAGATTTGTTTATTTGACAGGGACAGTGCAATAAACATAGACAATTAATCAATGACAATCAATCTGATGTGTTGCACAGAGTGTATAGCTATTAGCTAATTTGCAGGAGCCGCAGGACAACAGAAGAAGGTGCGAGGCCATCAGCCTAATGATGAGTCCACACTTCTCACTGTTGTGATAACTGCTCACGCTGAGCGCTCTGCCCGCCCCGCTGTGGGGGTCACACACACGACGTGTTCCTCCACACTCTCAATAATTTTTTTTCCTGTATATTCTTCTTTTTGGCGTACAGAAATGGCAATACGCCCGTATTTGCTAAAATTGCATTTTCCCCCGTATTAAAATACGGCAAAACCGTATCACTTGACAGGTATGTAATTACATGCAGAAACACCGCACAGGCCATCTTCACAAAAATCCAGCTCAACAAGCCACTTTTGCTTAGGTGGAAATGCAAATTGAACTATAAATCCTGTGCTGATACATGTCATATTTTCCCATGTAAAGGTCTCCCACTTTTACTTACAAATTGATTTTTAATTTTTGGGAAAAGGGAATATAAATTTTGCACTTGTTGGTAACAACAGTTGTGTGCAACAAAAACACAGTTGTGTATCCTTGTCCGATTTGTCTACTGTTATTAGTGCCAAATTTTTGCTAGATTCCTTCTTAATTTATTAAATTTTGACTGGTGATGCAACATTCAACTTACATGTACTTACCTTTATCAGTGTCTACAAGTTAAAGCACACCTGTACAACTGCTTATAACATAAAAAATGTACCCGTTCAAGAGAAATGGATTCAGCATTTCAAATTTGTTTAAAATAAAAAAAAAAACCTACCAAGACATTACGTTTCGTTGTGTTGTTAAAAATTAAATTACCATTAGAAGGCTATACACCTGACCTGATGAACAGCAGCATGTGGAGTGAACAGAGAATGGAATGTGTATGTAATTATTGGCTTTTCTCATACGGTGTCATAACAGATAAACCAGACTTCTGATGCAAACAATACAATTTTATTCCAGAAGCAAAATTTACAAACAAAAAAACAGACTGGGCGTGGGGAGACATGGTTAGACACGCCGACTGCTAAATGCGTCCACAAGCCTGCCAAATAGGGTCAGGAAATCTCTGTTGAATGATGACATCTCTGCGAGCTCTTCCCTTCGTAACACAACGTCCTGCTCCAGGGCTTCACGCGCATCTGCCCGCACATCTGCGGCCACCTGTCGCAAATGCTGCATGTACTCCTGATTCTTGCCGCTGGTCATGTTGCCGTTCCAAGAGCCGCATCTCTTCGTCATGCATGTTGACCATCGCTAATGTAAGGTCAGCGATGGAGTTGTCTGTTTTCCTCTTGCCTAGATGGAAAGACAGAAAGGCATGGTCGTTAAAGCTGGATCACTACATATATTATGGAATTACACTGGTGAAAGTCTGTGGTGGAATGTCACTATTATATTATGCTTCATTGCTGTATATAAGCTGAACTGTCATGTTGCTGCCCCTCAGTAGAGCAGATTTTGCAACACGCAGGGTGCTGTCTTCGGCTGCAGCCCCCCTGCAAAACTAAAAAGGATTAAGATTAAGAATATGGATTTATGGATGGGTAATGTTTAAACTAGTTGCTTGTACTGTGGCCGCAGAAATCTGAATGGGTTAATACAGTCAGCTGACACGAAGCATTTCAATGAAGCATGTTGATTTCAACGGCAGTTCATGAGATTTATTGGTTTTTCTAAAACAGGAGTTACAACAGCACTTCAATCACCACACCTAAAAATGGGACCGGGTTGTGGAACACCGATAAGTGAAGACCAAAGAATAACCTTTTTGTACATTTAAAAAGACATTTTCAATTAATTAATATGCAGCTACAGGAAATTGCATTAATCAATTTGGTACATAACTTGTTAGGCTCCAGCCCCCCCGCGCGACCTGTAAAGGATTAAGCGGTAGAAGATGGATGGATGGATGGATGGATTTTCGACCCTGGTTTCCGTTGGACCTGTTTCAACAAAAAAAAATTGTGGTTATTGTGCCTTACCGGCACTTGAACGTGATCCAGATGGAGCTGGTGATGTGGCTGACATCGTAGTCGATCCAGACGCAGGAGAGTCCGGTGTGCCCATGTCCACTGAGGTGGACCCCTGTGATATGAACTGCGATTCTAGAAAGAAAATGCACGCAATTTAAAACTTAACACCAAAGTGCAACATGTACACAACACTCTCAAGTTTTTAACCGGAATACAATAAGCGTAATTCAGCGTTTTGTTTGCACTAATACTTAACACAAAGCAAGCGTGAATCTGCAGTTGGCTGTAAAACAATAGGCAAGCCTCAGTAACAACCATTACCCACAATCTAACAACCTTCCTATTTCTTAAAAACAGTGAGCTTGGCACAGAAAGGATAAAGTGGCGAAAAGACGCACAATATCAAAACAACACTCACCATCCACGGTTTCCAAGGCCGTGACAGTGGCCGTGTCGAGGGCCTATGTCCATAGATCGCGTCCATTTCAGCAAACCACTTCCACTCCTTCCGATCCGCTGCACTTCAAGCATTGTGGTCCTTCACTGCTCGGTAATCGCTTTTCAGCTTTTTCAGCTTCTCCCGACACTGTTTGGCAGTACGGATGTGCCCTTGGGAAGCCATTTGCTCGGACACCTGCTGGTATATTTTTTCATTTTGAGTAGATCCGTCCAACTCGCGCTGGATGCGATCGTCGCCTAATATAGAAAGAAAATTGCGCACCTCCTAATATATATTAGGAGTATATTATTATATAAGTACATTATACAGTATATTAATATAATATACTGTATTAAAGGGGCGCACTGTGTTCACTGGCTGAACAATTACAAATGGTGGTCGTGGAGTAAATTCAGCAGAAAAAGTCGCTTTCGTGACGTTACGACCTGACCAATCAGCGGCGACCAGTCTCTTAAAGTCATATCACAGCCATACTCAGCCCTACTCAGCTCGGTTAGACCCTGCCCTGGATCAGGTACTAAAAAAGTACCTGCTAACCGGTGCTGGGGCTAATGGAAAATACTCAAACGCGGGCTGAGTGGTGCGGTGTAGGGCTAAGTGAGGCTAATGGAAAAGCGCCTAAGTGAAAATGTCCAAGTTGTGCCCAAAGTGTCAATATTTTGTGTGGCCACCACTATTTTCCAGCACTGCCTTAACTCTCTTGGGCATGGAGTTCACTAGAGCTTCACAGGTTGCCACTGGAATCCTCTTCCACTCCTCCATGACAACATCACGGAGCTGGTGGATGTTAGAGACCTTGTGCTCCTCCACCTTCCGTTTGAGGATGCTCCACAGATGCTCAATAGGGTTTAGGTCTGGAGACATGCTTGGCCAGTCCATCACCTTTACCCTCAGTTTCTTTAGCAAGACAGTGGTCATCTTGGAGGTATGTTTGGGGTTGTTATCATGTTGGAATCCTGCCCTGCAGCCCAGTTTCCGAAGGGAAGGGATCATGCTCTGCTTCAGTGTGTCACAGTACATGTTGGCATTCACAGTTCCTTCAATGAACTCTACTCATGCAGCCTCAAACCATGACACTCCCACCACCATGCTTGACTGTAGGCAAGACACACTTGTCTTTGTACTCTTCAGCTGGTTGCTGCCACACACGTCTGACACCATCTGAATCAAATAAGTTTATGTTGATCTCATCAGACCACAGGACATGGTTCCAGTAATCCATGTCCTTAGTCTTCTTGTCTTCAGCAAAGTATTTGCAGGCTTTCTTGTGCATCACCTTTAAAAGGGGCTTCCTTCTGGGATGACAGCCATGCAGACCAATTTGATGCAGTGTGCGGCGTATGGTCTGAGCACTGACAGACTGACCCCCACCCCTTCAACCTCTGCAGCAATGCTGACAGCACTCATACGTCTATTTTCAAAAGACAACCTCTGGGTATGACGTTGAGCACGTGCACTCAACTTCTTTGGTCGACCATGGCGAGGCCTGTTTTGAGTGGAACCTGTCCTGTTAAACTGCTGTACGGTCTTGGCCACCATGCTGCAGGTTCAGGTTCAGGTTACTTTATTTGTACCCGTAGGTAGATTTGTTTTGCAGTCTGGTGACATCCATATTTACAAGCCACAATTACATTCAACATAGACACAAACACAGGCACACATGAAGCTGACTATAAACATGATAAAAATACTCAAGGCTCCATCAATCAGGGTATAAAGACAAAGAGATGAGAGAAAAACCAGAGGTAAGAGAGAAGGGTCATATTAAAAAGTTAAAAACTAGTCAAAGAGGTTAAAAAACTCAAAGGTCTAAAACCCAATAAAATATTTAGAACCCAAATAACATCCTACAAAAATAAGTAAATATAAAATGGAGTTAATAAATAGGTACCTAAATTATGTGCAATATATTGTTACAACTTGTTAAACTCTTTGACAGCAGCAGGAACAAAGCTGTTTTTGTAGCGCTGGGTTTTACTTTTTGGGACAGCAAACCTCCGTCTTGAGGGAAGAAGCTGAAAGTTGCAGTGCAAAGGGTGGGAGTCATCATTTAAAATAGAGGTAGCCATTCTCTGTACTTGTCTGGTGTACAGGGATGTCAGGCTCAGCTGTGACTCACCAAGCAAACGACTGGACCATCTAACTACCTGATCCAAGGATTTCCTCTGTTTCAGTTTTATCTGACCAAACCATGACACTAAAGAAAAGGATAAAACAGATTCAATAAAAGCCCAATAAAACATTGTCATTATGGTTTGGTCAATTTGGAAGCGTGCAAGTTTTCTCAAGCAATGCAAATGTTGCGGACCCTTTTTGCACACCCTTTCACAGTTCTCTTCAAAGTTTAAATTACTATCAATAATCGTCCCAAGATATTTGTAGGATTGTACACATTCTGTGGTCTGGCCTTTTAGTACGGTGACTGTGCCTGGGAGTTTTCCTCCTAAAGTCAATAATCACGTCTTTAGTTTTTGTCGTATTCAGCTGCAGGTAGGAATCCTCACACCAGTGAACAAAATCATCAACTACTGGGCCGTGGTCACTCTCACCATCCTGAAGGAGACTGACAATAACTGAGTCATCAGCATACTTTATAATGTGTCTGTTGTCATGTCTGCTCCAACACATTTTTGTGTTCAGGATGAAGAGTAGTGGTGACAACACACACCCCTGAGGACAGCCAGTGGAAGAGCACTTTAGGTCAGACAATGTACCATTGACCCTTACTCTCTGTGTCCTGTTGGTTAAGAAATCCAGAATCCAACCCACCAGATTATTGCTCAAATCAAATTGTTGCAGGAGCCTTTCAACTAAAATATGAGGTTGGATTGTATTAAAGGCGGAGGAAAAGTCCACAAATAAAAGCCTGGCGTGTGTCCCATTAAAATCCAGATGTTTAAAAAGCATGTTAAACAGAGTGACAGTGGCAGCCTCCACTCCTCTATGAGGTCTATAGGCAAACTGCAGAGGATCCAATGCATGCTCAGTCTGCTTTAGGACCTCACATCTGACCAGTTTTTCAAAAATTTTCATTAAAATTGAAGTCAAAGCAACTGGTCTAAAGTCGTTTACCGTTTTAGGACAGCTGGATTTTGGAACGGGAACAACCACGGCTTCTTTCCAGATCTTAGGCACATGTTGTGCCTGTAAGGACTCATTGAAAATGTAATGAAATATAGGACTCAGTTCATGTGCACAGGACTTTACCAAGCGCCCACATATATTATCAGAGCCCTGACTTTTGTTCACTTTTACAGCGCAGAACTCCCTTTTAACATCCTGCACCTCAATATTAAAGTGCTGATTGTATTTGAGTTTCTGTTTCAAATCTTAGGTTTCAGTGCTAAAATCAAAGGATTCAAAATGACCATAAAAACAATTAAGAGCATTAGCCAGCTCTGTGTCTGAATTAAAACCATCTAAAAACACACGATTGCTGCGTTCTGTGCTCTGAAGGCCTGCAATTGTTTTCATACTGGCCCAGGCTGAACCAAGTTTCTTTGTTGCCATCTTACTTTCCAACTCTGATTTATAATTCTGTTTTGCTCTTAAAATTTGGGACTTCAGCTCTTTTGTGGCAACCTGTAGCTCAGAAACAGACCCATGTTTAAAGGCATGTGCTTTCCTCTGTAAGCAGGATTTAACTGATTTTGTAACCCATGGCTTGTTGTTGGGATATATTTTGACACGTTTACGTGGAACGATCTTATTTTTACAGAAATCTGTAGCTCAGATCGATCTGATCGCATCTGATCAAATTTCAATAACTGTAACGCATTACTGAATTTTTAAACAGTAATTTCGTTACACAGTACGTTACTGCAAAAGTAGTGGCGTTACAGTAACGCATTACAAAGTACAAAGTAGCACGTTACTCCCAACACTGGTTGTGACATTTCAATTTGAGATGCAAATATGAGAAATAACCCATGACTTCAACAAAACCATCTGTTGCGTTAACCGAAATCAAGACATTAGTTGAAAAGAACATTATTATGACTCAAAATATATGTTTAAAAGTTGTTTTTGAAAACACGTAATGCAGCCAAACTATACTATTATGTTGTCTGTTATCTGCAAATTGAGAAAAAAAAAATTGTATCCTGCCAGCCTTATATCATCATGAAATAGTTCCCAATGGTTACTTTGCTCAAAGACTTAGCTTTTGGTGACACATGGGGAGTAAATAATTGTATAGTACCTTAGACAAGAACAAAGAGCAGAGTTTCCCTGGGAGATAACAGGGAGGTGTGAAGGATGAATGCTGTGTGATCTTTTGTGTGTTAGAAACTTCTAGAAGGATGTTAAAGGATTAAGGAAGTGAATGCAATGTGACCTTTTGTGTGTTAGAAGCTTCTAGAAGAATGCCATGCTTTTTATGAGGAGAGTCTCGGCTGAGTATTCATTCTGACTATGCTTCTGTGTGAGATGTGTAATAAACTGTCTGAGCCAAATCCGCCTCGTTATTTACACGCTCCACACTGGTGACCCAAGACGAATCATGGAACACAACGAAAGCCCCCCGGAGCCAACCTTGATGGGAACCCCCAGCCACGCATGTGCTGTTGCGATCAAGCTACCGGATTTCTGGCAGCACAGCCCGCGCTCCTGGTTCCACCTAGTCGAGGCGCAGTTCGCCCTCCGGGGGATATCGGCGGATGACACAAAATTCCACTATGTGGTCGCAGCGCTCGACGCCCGCACAGCTCAGCACGTGGAGAGCCTGCTTGATCAGCCACCAACCGACGACAAGTACGGCGCGCTGAAGGCTGCGCTCATCCAGCACTTCAGACTCTTGGATGGTGAGAGAGCAGAGAGACTCCTGACTTGGACCGGGTTGGGAGATGGGTCGGCCATAGACCTGATGGAGAAGATGCTGAGGTTAAAGGGCACAGAAGATGACCATTTCATCTTTACCCACCTCTTCCTCCGGAACCTTCCGTCAGCAGCAAGAGCGACCCTGGCCAATTCGCCATTGCTGGCCAAGCGGGTCTATCGTGCGCTAGCCCGGGAAGCAAACCAGATCATCGTCGCCAGCAGGGAGTTCACGACCATTGCAGCAGCGACGGAGCTCGGCGCGACGGCCGGAGGAGGCGAGGAGCCATCGATGGCAGCAGCAGAGCCACCGACGGCAGCAGCAGCGGGGGCCAAGGAACGCGGGGGAGACACGCTTTGCTTCTACCACCGCCGCTTCGCAGAGAGGGCACGCAAATGTATACCACCGTGCCAATTCAAGCGCTCGGGAAACGCAAAGACCGGAGGTCGGTGGCAGCCGCGACCCTCGGGGAGGAGAACAAGCTGCTCTACTTGACGGACACACGCTCGGGGAGGCATTTCCTCGTGGACACCGGCGCCCAGAAGAGTTTCATCCGGCCGACCTACGCTGACCGGCTGGCAGGATCTAGCGGCCCCGAGGTGGCAGCAGTGAACGGTTCAGGGATTAAGACCTTTGGTGAGAGGACTCTACTCTTGTCTCTACACAGCCGTACATTTGAGTGGACTTTTGTCATAGCAGCATTGAATTTCCATATACTGGGGGCTGATTTTCTATGTGCACATGGTTTGTTGGTAGATGTCACTAACAGACGACTGGTTAATGCACTATCTTTTGACTCTCTCCCCTGTATAGCTCGAGTGACCCGGCCAACAGCACAAGCCAACGTCACAGCTACATGCAGTAAGTTCCACACACTGCTCACTCAGTTCCCAGCACTCACTGTCCCGACGTTTTCGGCAGCCATCGCGAAACACGGGGTGGAGCATTTTATCACCACCACCGGGCCGCCCGTTTTTGCAAGACCTCGGCGCTTGGACGCAGCTAAACTGGCCATAGCGCGCGAGGAGTTCGCCAACCTGGAGAGGTTGGGCATCATCAGGCGCTCAAACAGCCCATGGGCTTCCCCGCTACACATGGTCCCTAAAGCTGAAGGTTCGTGGCGACCTTGCAGAGGTTTCTGCAGGTTGAACAACGCCACAGCGCACGACCGCTACCCAATTCCTCACATTCAGGATTTTTCCATTCACCTTGCAGGGGCGCGCGTTTTTTCTAAAATAGACCTGGTCCGCGGTTACCACCAAGTCCCAGTGCGCGCTGAGGACATACCCAAAACAGCGGTAATAAGTCTGTTTGGTTTATTCGAGTTTTTGCGCATGCCTTTTGGGCTTAAAGGGGCTGCACAGACGTTCCAACGCATCATGGATGCAGTGCTGCACGATCTCCCTTTCGTGTTCGTCTACCTGGACGATATCTTAGTAGCCAGCGCGTCCGAAGACGAACACGAAACCCACCTCACGACGGTTTTCCGGAGGTTGGAAGAGCACGGGTTAATAATCAACCCAGCAAAATGTCAGTTTGGGGTGACGGGGATTGATTTTTTGGGGCACCGCGTCTCTCCCGAAGAAGCAGTCCTGCTGCCTGACAAAGTGCGCGCAGTAGCAGATTTTCCCCAGCCGCAAACGGTCAGGGCGCTACAAGAATTTTTGGGAATGGTGAATTTTTATAACTGTTTCCTTCCCCGCGCAGCACAGCTCATGCAACCACTGTACGCCGCGCTCAGAAAACAGAAGCCCGTGGATAAGGTAGAATGGACCCCGGAGCGAGAGCAGGCGTTCTCGGAAGTCAAAGCAGCCCTGGCAAACGCCGCATTGCTGGCACATCCAGACCCAACGGCCCACATAGCGCTCACCACTGACGCTTCAGATGTGGCCATAGGGGCGGTCGTGGAGCAGCGCATAGCCGGGGCTTGGCAGCCACTCGCCTTTTTCAGCAGGTCTTTGCGCGACAGTGAACGTAAATACAGCGCGTTCGACAGGGAGTTGGGCTGCACGGTGGCGCAGTGGTTAGCACTGCGGCAGCACAGTTTACCCTTGGCCGGGGGATTGTGGGGATCGTGGGATCGTGGGTTCGATCCCAGCCCCTGACCAACAGTGATCTGTGTGGAGTTTGCATGTTCTCCCCATGTTGCGTGGGTTTACTCCGGGATTTCTCCGGTTTCCTCCCACATGCCAAAAACATGCATATTAGGTTAATTGGCTGTTCTAAATTGTCCCTAGATATCTGTTTCCTATAGGCCCTTAGAATAGAGGGTTAGTATTAATGAAAGCGCTTTGAGTGGTCTTTGTGACTAGAAAAGCGCTATATAAGTGCAGGTTAGTTAGTTAGTTAGTTAGAGTTGCTGGCTCTCCACCTGGCCATTCGCCACTTCCAGTTCTGGCTGGAAGGGCGCAGTTTCACTGCGTTCGTTGACCACAAGCCGCTAACATTCGCGATGGACAAGGTTTCAGAACCGTGGTCGGGCCGGCAGCAGAGACAGCTGGCCGCGATCTCAGAGTTTACTACCAATATTCAGTATGTCTCGGGTAAACTGAATGTAGTGGCAGACTGTCTCTCGCGCGCCGTGGCGGCCCCAGTCTGCGTGGGGATAGATTACGCAGCCATGGCCGCGGAGCAGGTTAGCGACGCGGACGTGCGCGCGCTCCAGTCTGGACCAACAGGGTTAAGGCTGGAGAGCAGGGTGCTGCAAGACGGCATGCCCCCCCTAATCTGCGATGTCTCCACGGGGCGCCCGCGTCCCGTGGTCCCGGCCGCGTGGCGCCACCGCGTGTTTGACTCTATTCATTCTTTGGCGCACCCGGGAGTGCGCGCGTCGGTCAAAATGGTAGGAGAGAAATTCGTGTGGCCGATCCTTCGCAAACAAGTGAAAGAGTGAGCAGCAGCCTGCATGGCGTGCCAACGAGCCAAAGTACACAGACACATGAAGGCTCCCTTGGAGCCGTTTCGCATCCCGGCTAAGAGGTTCGACCATGTTCACGTGGACCTCATGGGCCCCCTCCCGCCATCACAGGGGTGCACGCACCTTCTGACAATGGTGGACCGCACCACGCGCTGGCCGGAAGTGGTTCCACTGGCGGCAACCACAGCCGAGGAGGTGGCGCGCGCGTTTTTAACAGCATGGGTGGCGCGTTTTGGAGTCCCGTCGATATTACGTCCGACAGAGGCCCTCAATTTGTTTCCGAACTCTGGTCAACAATGGCCCGCAGCCTGGGTGTCACAATTCACCGCACAACCGCGTACAATCCTCAGGCTAATGTGTTACGCGAACATTTTCATAGGTCATTGAAAGCGGCTCTCAGGGCGTCACTGATGGATGCAAATTGGGTAGACAAGCTACCGTGGGTTTTATTGGGGTTACGTTCTGCGCCTAAAGAGGATCTGGAAGCTTCCCCGGCTGAACTCGTATTGACTGGCGCCTAGCGGCTGCCCCGGCCTTGGATGCGCTCTGCAGAGCGTGCCCAAGTGCCAAGTCACATTTCGTTACCTTGTATTCATACATGTTGTAATGACAATAAAGTTGAATCTCATCTCATCATCTCTCATTTGCGCAGCCACTTCGGCTGCCCGGGGAGTTTCTTCCAGATAATCCCGCGCCGGGCAGCTCCCCGTCTCAGCTGTTGCAGCGTAGCACAGACACAAGCACGCTGCCGGGCCCTGCTCACCACAGTTTTCCGCGCGTTTTTGTGCCTAAAACTTTGAAAAACGCGGAGTTTGTTTTTGTCAGACACGATGCCCATTGCCCTCCACTGCGCCCACCTTATGATGGACCGTTCAGAGTGCTGGAAACAGGGGACAAGCATTTTTTTGCTAGATTTGGGGGGTAGGAGGGAAAAGATTGGCATAGACAGACTCAAACCCGCTTTTGTGGTGGCGGACGAGCAAGTGCTGTTGGCGAGGGCCCCTCGGCGTGGAAGACCCCCACGGGGAGCTTCCCAGAGAAAAGATTCCCCGGAGCACCCACACGGACAGACTTTTACCCCTCAAACATCAGCCCCCCAGCATGACAGCACCGCGGAGGTGGTGAATCCTGGTTACAGCAGATACGGGAGAAGACTGAAGCCCAAGCAGCATGTGGATTGATGTTTAATGATTCTACCACAGCATATGGACTGTCATTCTATTGTTCTATCCAAGATGCTCGGGGGGGTCGTTTGGTGACACATGGAGAGTGCATAATTGTATAGCATCTTAGACAAGAACAAAGAGCACAGTCTCCCAGGGAGATAACAGGGAGGTGTGAAGGATGAATGCAGTGTGATCTTTTGTGTGTTAGAAACTTCTAGAAGGATGTTAAAGGATTAAGGAAGTGAATGCAATGTGGCCTTTTGTGTGTTTGAAGCTTCTAGCAGAATGCTATGCTTTTTAAGAGGAGAGTCTCGGCTGAGTATTCATTCTGACTAAGCTTCTGTGTGAGATGTGTAATAAACTGTCTGAGCCAAATCCGCCTCGTTATTTACACGCTCCATAAGCTAACATTTACAATAATACTACTCAACTTCTGAACATTTATTGACTGGCATTGTCTGTGATAGTTTTGCACATTACATTTCCTAAATTTCTGTCTTACCACTTGGCATATCCATAGAGTTGCTAGGAGACATCATCTTGGGAAATACGCATTCGGCAATTGCAAATGTTTTTACACCTGACGGCCTCCGCGGAGAGTCACTTGTGTTCTGAAGGTGAAGGACGGGGAATAGAGTTTCAGTTTCTTGCAATATGGAACCTCACAACTAGATGGCGCCAGTTTTTTACACAGTGCACCTTTAAGACTGGTACTGGTATTAGACTGAGAGGTGGGGGCAGGGCCCCTTTAGGGAGTTCTATGAAAGCCTACCACAGTCAATGTAAACTCTTCACATTGTCACTGCTGTAGTGATTCAAAATTGGTCAGCCCTCGGGGAAGGGGGGCGGGGGTCTGACCAGTGGCTTCAAGCATTTGCCTGCCCTGCCTTGCCTGCTGGCACTACACCTCTGACTATTATGAATTTTTTTTTTTTTATTAATAAAACATTTTTTGAGGGCTTGCAGCAGTGCCACCTCCAGCAGGTGGCACCACAGGGGACTTCTGTCATGGTGAGAGCCTCTCCAGGGCAGAATGCAGAACCAAAATGCCAGACTTAGTTTGCATGATTTATTGAATATAAAGAAATACTCAGCTTGTGGGCTGATTAAGCACACAAAACATGGCCATCGATACAAACAGGTTTGGAAAAACACTGAGGCAGGACGGGGGTGTAAAAAACTCACTACACTGACAAGGACGCAACACTGAACAAAGGCTCACATTGGGATAACCAATAGACATTGGGATAATCAACGGAACACGGCATAGGTGGGCACAATCAAGGTGAACCAAAAACACACGGGGAGAGAAATAAGCACAGGACGGGCAGGGCTGGGAGACAGACAGAGCACACTAGGATCAGGATAATAATGAAAATTTAAAAAAAAAACAACAGAGAAACAACCTGAGACAGCAGCAGGGATGAAAATAAAACACAGATGATCATAATAAACTGAGGGCGAGGACATGGCTGAACTCATGTCCTGAAGATCACAGAAGAGCAAATAGCAACATAAAGTAAAGACATGAGCATAGCCCTGTCCAAATCCTAACAGTACTTCCCTCTAAAGCAGGTGTGTCAAACTCATTCCATGGAGGGCCAAGACCCTGCATGTTTTACTTCCACCCAGTGTCTTCAGCAGGTGTTTTCACTGATCAGCAATCACCTGTTGAAGACACTGGGTGGAGGTAAAACCTGCAGGGTCTTGGCCCTCCATGGAATGAGTTTGACACCCCTGCTCTAAAGGGTCAGCTACCAGACGATCCAGACAAACAAAACAAAACAAAAAACCTTCCAGGGTGGTTGGTGGAGGTTCAAGGCCATGTGGCCCGAAAACAAATCCCCCCTACACACAGTCCAAAATATAAACTACTCCACAGAACTAGATGCAAAGGCTTTGACTGCAGAGGGTTAGTGCATGATACAAAACACTCAAATCTGACAAGCAAGACCACTCAAATTGTGAATCAACGCAGTTGCACTGTAATCATTATTTTGTAATATGCCACAGCAAAAAGAAGGTAAAACTCTAGCTACGGCTGTGCTCTGGATCCTGTAAGAGCAACAGTTTTCCATCAGGCTCCCTGGTATTTCTATCATAGCACAAGTTCATAAAGTGAGGGACACGTTAATGCCATTCTTTAAATATGAATTTTTAACTGCATACTCACATCAGCAGCTATGTATGACATAAACACTATTTTTTTAAACAGTGTTAACTTGCCAACATCATTTTAGAGATAGTGAAATAAACAACCATTGATTTCGGTGCAACATATTTCATAAAAGCTAACCGAGCTTCCTGTAAGCCTTCTGAGAATTAAGACCAAGTCAGAAAAGGTAAAAGAGGATCTCAATATTTCTAAGCTTTCAGGAGGCCTAGAATGACTATACAGTTGAGGGCCCTGCATTTTCTCCATAGATGAATCATTCTCTCTCTCTGGCATCCATCAGTCTCGGGAGACTATGGAGTGGGTGGTTTTGATGCAGTGTCGGTGTCGGGTGTAACTGAAAAGTCCGATGCGGGAGTGGCAATCCTTGCCACACTGGACACAGGTGAAGTCCGTTGCTGGTCGGTCTGCCTGGCCTCGGGGCTTTCTCCTCTGTCGCTTCGCCTCAGCTTGCTGTATAAGTGACTGTTCAAAGCTGGACAGGCCTTTATGCACAATCTGCCTCCAGGCCGTCCGGTCTGAGGCTACAGCTTCCCACGTGGTGAGGTCGACATCCATGGCCATCAAATCCCTTTTGCAGACATCCTTGTAACGCAGTTGGGGTCTGCCTGACGGACGTTTGCCTTGAGCTAGGACACTGTAGAGGAGATCCTTGGGGATCCTGCCATCTTCCATGCGTATCACATGCCCCAGCCAGCGCATGCGTCTCTGCTTCAGCAGCGTGTGCATGCTGGGGATTCCAACTCTCTCCAGGATGCTGTTGTTTGTGACTTTGTCCTGCCAAGTGATGTGTAGGATGCGACGGAGACAGCGCATGTGAAATGCATTGAGCTTCTTTTCCTGTCGGGCTCGCAGGGTCCAGGACTCGCTGCCATACAGGAGGGTGCTGAGGACGCAAGCTCTGTAGACCTGGATTTTGGTATGCTCTGTCAGCTTGCCATTGGTCCACGCTCTCTTTGTCAGTCTGGACATGGTCGTAGCTGCTTTGCTGATGCGCTTATTGAGCTCCGTGTTGAGAGAGAGGGAGTCATTGATAGTGGATCCCAGGTAGACGAAGTCATGGACAACATCTAGTTCATGATCGAAGATACTGATGCTGGGTGGAGAATCCACGCCTTGTCCCATGACCTGTGTTTTCTTCAGGCTGATGGTGAGTCCGAAGTCGCGACAAGCCTCACTGAAACGAGTCATGAGCTGCTGAAGGTCCTCGGCTGAGTGGGCGGTGATTGCTGCATCATCTGCGAAGAGGAAGTCACGCAGACATTTTAGCTGGACCTTGGACTTTGCTCTTAGTCTGGAGAGGTTGAAGAGCTTTCCATCCGATCTGGTTCTAAGGTAGATGCCCTCTTTGGCAGAACCAAAGGCATGTTTCAGCATGACGGCAAAGAAGATTCCGAACAGAGTCGGTGCGAGAACGCATCCCTGTTTCACTCCACTTCTAATATCGAAGGCAGATGAAGTTGATCCGTCAAAGACGACTGTGCCCTTCCTGTCATCATGAAATGATCGGATGATGCTAAGCAACTTGGGCGGACATCCGATCTTGGAGAGGATTTTGAAGAGACCATCCCTACTAACAAGGTCGAAAGCCTTCGTCAGGTCAATGAAGGCTATGAAGAGTTGCTGCCTCTGTTCCCTGCATTTCTCCTGCAGCTGTCTGAGAGGGAACACCATGTCGATTGTAGACTTGCTGGCTCGGAACCCGCACTGCGATTCGGGGTAGACTCTCTCTGCCAGAACTTGAAGCTTCTTGAGGATAACACGAGCGAACAGCTTCCCAACGATGCTGAGGAGAGAGATGCCACGGTAGTTATTGCAGTCGCTCCTGTCACCTTTGTTCTTATATAGTGTGACGATGTTGGCGCCCCTCATGTCCTGCGGCACTTCGCCTTCTCTCCAGCACAGACAGAGGATTTCATGCAGCTACGTGATCAGTGACTCTTTGCAGCACTTCAGAACCTCAGCAGGGATGCCGTACTTCCTGGGGGCTTTGCCGGTGGCAAGGGAGTCAAGGGCCTCGCTCAGTTCATCGATGGTCGGTTCTCCATCAAACTCCCCCAGTACAGGCATGCACTCGATGGCATTCAGGGCATCGTCAGTGACTATGTTCTCCCTGGCATACAGCTCAGAGTAGTGCTCTACCCAGCGCTCCATCTGTTGTACCCGATCCTGGATTACCTCCCCTGTGGCAGACTTTAAGGGAGCGATTTTCTTCTGTATTGGGCCCAAGGTCAGATTGATTCCATCGTACATCCCTTTGATGTTGCCCGTGTCTGCAGCCAGCTGTATCTGGGAGCAGAGCTGAAGCCAGTAGTCGTTGGCGCATCACCTGGCACGCTGCTGGACTTTGCTACAGGCGGCCCGGAGGACTTGCAGGTTGCGTTCGCTGGGGCAGGCTTTATAAGCTACCAAGGCGTTCCGCTTCTCCACGATTACTGGGATTATTTCATCGAAGTGACCCTTGAACCAGTCTGCTGACCTGCTGGTTTTCTTGCCAAAGGTGGTCATGGCAGCCTTGTGCACGGCATCTCTGAAGTGCTGCCACCTTTCTTGGGCACTAGCGCCGGAACGGCCTGGGAGAGATTCCCCAAGCACGTGTGCAAATTCCTCCACTTTCTCCTGGTCGTGCGTCTTACTTGTATCAATGCGAGGCCTGCCTTCCTTTATCGTGCGGTGCACTTTCTTGGTTCGCAGTTTGACCTTGCTACATACTAGGGAGTGATCTGTATCACAGTCAGCACTCTGGTAGCTTTGTGTGATCTGGACGTTGGGTAGACAGCTGTGTCTAGTGAGAATCAAATCAAGCTGGTGCCAGTGCTTGGATCTTGGATGTCTCCAGGAGACTCTGTGTTGGGGCTTCGTGTTAAAGAATGTATTTGTGATGCAGAGACCGTGATGGCAACAGAGTTCCAGTAGGCGTTGTCCCTTTTCGTTCATCCTTCCTATGCCAAACTGTCCCAAACAGGTAGGCCAAGAGTTGTAACCGGCACCAACTCTAGCGTTAAAGTCGCCGAGGATGAACAATGGCTCCTGTTTTGGGATTTTCTCTATGGCAGTACTGAGGACGTCATAGAATTTGTCTTTAGCTTCCGCCGTAGACGTCAGTGTTGGTGCATAGGCACTGATTAAACTGACTGTCCCCTCTGAGGAGTGAAGCTGAAGGGACAGAATGCGTTCGCTCCCCTCTGTGGGTGGAATAATGGATCCCAGGAGGGTGTTCCTAACTGCAAATCCAACTCCATGTTCCCTGGTCTCATCAGGTGGTTTCCCCTGCCAGAAGAAGGAGAAGTCCCTCTCTCTCACAGATCCTGACCCTGCGAGCCTGGTCTCTTGGAGAGCGACAATGTCCATCTGCAGTCTGCTCAGTTCCATGTTGATGACTGCTGTCTTGCGAGCATCGCTGATTTCCTGAAGATCGTCAGAGAAACCTGGTGTCATTGTTCTGACGTTCCATGTGCCCATCTTTAGGGAGGGTGTTTTCTTCTTTCTGTTCTTGTTGCTTGGTGCGAGGTTATCGAACCACTTGTCGGTTTTCACCCTAGACCCCACGCATCCAGTGAGGTTAACGGTCCGTGGCGAGGCAGCACCTTATTGGCTGAGGGCTGCCCAGCTTAAGGCGGGCGGTAGCTGCCCAGTGGAGCACGATGGCCCCTCCCACCGTCGGAAGCAGCCCCTGGCATCGAGCTCTACGCCAATCAAACAAAGACTTATAACCGGTAGACTGCTACTTCCCGTGTTGTATCGATGCTGCATAGCGAAGCTGGAGTGTCCTCTCCATTGTGCAAAGCCTGGGTAAGTTGATATGGAGGAGAAGCTGTTACTCATGCAGCAGGTCCCCCCTCTCCACGTCGCTGAAATGATCCAATGGAAAGGCAAAAGCCAGTACACATGGTTCCAGCGCCATTGTAGGAGCTGCCAGAGCAACGTTGTAGACAATGACGAACTGCCTTAGGGGCTCCGACTCCGGAGCCCCATAGGTAGCTCCATTTTCTCCATAGGTGAATCATAATGTGAGTAAACAGCAGTCCATTTGAGATTTTTTTATTTTTTATTTTTAAGCATACTGCATCATAAAATGGATATCTGGAGATCTACATAGCAGAAAACTCCTTATCTGGGTTCATTAAACTTAAGTATAATTTTTTTGGTCATAATTTTGGCCTGGATGGCGTTGTGATACCATCTATCACAGAGAAACCAGTCACAAGCCTAGGGAAGGTCTTTGACTGTAGTCTCAGGGACACAGCATCTATCCAAACTACCATCAGGAAACTGGAAACATGGCTGTCAACTGTGGATAAGTCTGGCCTTCCCGGCAGGTTCAAGACTTGGGTGTACCAACATGGCATTTTGCCCTGTATCCTCTGGCCTCTGCTGGTGCACAAGGTGCCTCTGTCTACAGTGGAGACCCTGGAAAGGAAGATCAGCTCCTACCTTTGAAGATGGTTGGGTTTACCACATAGCTTCAGTAGTGCGGCACTTTATGGCAGGAGCCACAAACTCCAGCTTCCTATTAGCAATTTGGAAGAGGAGTTCAAGGTCTCCCGCACAAGAGAGGTACTAGCCCAGTGATTCTTAACCATAGGGCTGCGGCCCACACTTGGGCTGTGAGCGCCACCTAGAGGGCCGCAAAAAACTTTCAGTTTAACACGTGTGGGCCGTGAGGGCCGCAGGACGGTAATTAAAGACACCAGATATTACTGTTTATACTGATGTCCCTGGTGCAATATAGCTTCCCACCAATTGGTGGCGGTAATGCGTAAATCAGTTGTTAACAAGCTCCACTGTAAACAGAAGAAGACACTCAGCCAGCCGCTAACCCCAAGAGAAAGTTATGGAGAAGTTTTTAAAAAAGAAAAAAATGACTGCGAAGATGATGGTTAAACCTGTCTAAAAGGGTAAAATTTTGCACAAGTACAATCCTGACTTCATTAGGTACAAAGGGCTTTGTGAATGGAGGAAATGAGGCAGAGCCAAAGCCTGGTGTGTGGAGTGTGGGCTAACACTATCAAAGAAGCCCTGAAGCCTTCAGAATTAAAGCGCCACTTAGAAACGACGCATCCAATGCTTGTGGGAAAGCTGGTGGAATCTTTCAAGAGAAAAGAACATGGGCTACAGATGCAGAGATGGTCTGTCGTGTCAGTGACTGGTAACTCTAAATGTGCTTTGAAAGCCAGCTACCTGGTAGCCAGAAGTGTGGCACAGAGAAGGCATTAACCATTGCAGAGCGGCTGCCTGCCGCTGTGGAAATATGCCATGAGATTATCAGAGAGGCTGCTGACCATCCCAAATCTGAAACGATACGGTGAGTCACCGTATCATGGAAATTGCCTCAGACATACAGCATGCCATGCAAAAATGAATGAATGGAAAAAAATCATCAAATTCATTCACACGTTATAAACCTATATTTTCATTTGCACTTTATTTAAAATTTATTTAAAGTTTATTTAATTTGAAACTTCTATTATTAATCTATTTTAATCTATTTTTGTGTTAATAAGCCTTACTTGAGCCTTTAAATTTGTTCTTGTAGCAGCTTGATATCTTTCATGAATTGTTATGGCCTGTTTGGAAGAGATGAATATAAAAAGGAAGTTGTAGCTTGGACTGTTACGAATATTATTGTTCTGCCTGGCAAAAATGAATGAATGAAAAATGAATCAAATTCATTCACAGATTAAAAGGCTATATTTTTTCATTTGACTTTATTTACACTTTAATTTATATTCTTGTTGCAGCTTGATTTGTTTCATGAATTGACGACTGTGGCATCTTGTTGTATGCACAGGTTTACATACGGATAATAAATAAATGGGATGATCACATTGTATCATGCCTTTTATGACAAGGTTTTAACTTGTTAAGCTTTAAGTGGATTTGATTTAGTCATAGAATACAAATCAAACCAGGCGTGAGATCACTTTATTAAACCGGAATCAGAATCAGAATCAGAATCAGAATCAGGTTTATTGCCATTGTTCATGTAGTACACAAACTAGGAATTTGTCTCGGTACAATGCTGCAACATTAAACATGATAAGATAAGAGAAATAAACTATACATGTAATAAAGTGTAGGATAAGATTAAGTGATACTGGTCAACAGTTAAAATATATATTAGCCAGCAGCAGATACTGTGGAGAACTATATAGTGCAGTCGGTAATGCAGGAAGAAAACAGTGATGATTGACATGAGTCTGGTTGAGCTGCTGTACATGGTGCACGAGAGTCACTTAGTGTTCAGCAGTCTAATGGCAGAGGGGAAGAAGCTGTTCATGTGACGGGAGGTTTTAGTCTGGATGGACCGAAGTCTTCTACCAGAGGGGAGGGGGGCAAACAGTACGTGACCAGGGTGTGAGGGATCGGCTATGATCCGGCCAGCACGCCTCCGGGTCCTGGAGATGTACAGATCCTGGAGAGATGGGAGCTTGCAGCCGATCACCTTCTCAGCAGTGCGCACGACGCGCTGCAGCCTTAGTCTGTCCCTGGCAGTGGCTCCTGCGTACCACACGGTTATGGAGGTGGTGAGGATGGACTCGATGATGGCTGTGTAGAACTGCACTAACATCTTGGTGGGTAGCTTGAGCTTCCTCAGCTGCCGCAGGAAGAACATCCTCTGCTGGGCTTTTTTGATGAGTGAGCTGATGGTCAGCTCCCATTTGAGGTCCCTGGTGATGGTAGTGCCTAGGAAGCGGAAGGAATCAGCAGTGGTGATGGGAGAGCCTGAGAGGGTGAGGGGGGGCAGAGGAGTAGTGACTTTCCTGAAGTCTACAATCATCTCCACTGTCTTCAGAGCGTTCAGCTGCAGGTTGTTATTGCTGCACCAGGTCGCCAGCTGGGCCACCTCTCTCCTGTAGGCGGACTCGTCGCCGTTGGAGATGAGCCCGATGAGGGTGGTGTCGTCCGCAAACTTGATCAACTTGACAGACTGGTGGCTGGAGGTGCAGGAGTTGGTGTAAAGGGAGAAGAGTAGGGGGGAAAGTACACAGCCCTGGGGTGATCCGGTGCTGATGCTAGTATAGTCTGAGACAGTCTTTCCCAGCCGCACATGCTGCCTCCGGTCCGTCAGGAAGTCGATGATCCACCTGCAGAGGGAGTCAGGCACATTGAGCAGGGACAGCTTGTCCCGGAGCAGAGCGGGGCGGATGGTGTTGAATGCGGAGCTGAAGTCCACAAACAGGATCCTGGCGTAGGTTCCCGGGAAATCCAGGTGCTGCAGGATGGAGTGGAGGGCCAGGTTGACTGCATCGTCTACAGACCTGTTGGCTCGGTAGGCAAACTGCAGCGGGTCCAGGAGAGGGGTGGTGATGGACTTGAGGTGGGACAGGACCAGGCGCTCAAAGGACTTCATGACTACAGAGGTGAGCGCTACAGGTCTGTAGTCATTAAGTCCAGTGATCCGTGGCTTCTTGGGGACAGGGATGATGGTGGAGGATTTGAGGCAGGATGGCACGTGGCATAACTTAAGGGAGGTGTTAAAAATGTCTGTGAATACAGGAGCCAGCTGTTTCGCACAGAGTCTCAGGGTGGAGGGAGACACGCCGTCTGGGCCGGGGGCCTTGCGCGGGTTCAGTCTGGAGAACTGTTTGAGCACATCCTGCTCACTGATGATAAGGGGAGGGGGGGAGGAGGGGGGGGGGTGCCTTAAATGAAGTAGGGAATGTGGAGGCTATGGAGCTGGAGGGAGGGGGGGAGTTGGACACAGATGACGAGGTGTCAAAACGGGCATAGTGTTGGGACAGTCTCTGACAAAGGGCTTTGTCATCCTGACCTTTAGGAGCCTGAGGCCGATAGTTGGTGATCTGCCTCAGTCCTCTCCACACGGAAGCCGAATCATTAGCAGTGAACTGCTGCTGGAGTCTCTCTGAGTACACAGATTTAGCCCTCTTCAGCTCTCTGTTAAACCGGTATTTAACCTCCCTGTAGCAGTCCCTGTCTCCACTTTTCAGCGCTGCTTCCTTCTCCTTCCTGATCTGTCTGAGCTTAGCTGTGAACCAGGGTTTGTCATTAGAGTAACTCACCCTGGTGCGTGATGGAAGAATGTTCTCTTCACAAAAGTGGATATATGAGTTCACAGTGTCCGTGTACTCATCCAGATCATGCGTGGCTCCTTTAAGCATGCCCCAGTCAGATATTTCCATGCACGTTTCCAGCTTCTCCTCAGCATCACTGGTCCGTATCTTCGTAGTGCTCACAACAGGTTTAGTGAGCTTCAATCTCTGTCTGTATGTGGGAATGAGGTGAACCATCACGTGATCAGATAATCCCAGCGCAGCTCGAGGGACAGCGCGATATGCGTCTTTCACTGTGGTGTAACAGTGATCCAGTGTGTTTAATCCTCTGGTGGGGCATTTAATAAACTGTTTGTAGCGGGGGAGATCGTGGCTCAGATTGCACTGATTAAAGTCGCCAGCCACAATAATCAGCGAGTCTGGAAAACTCCGCTCTGTGTGTTGAATGTGATCCGCGAGCACGCGCTGAGCTTCGCGCGTGTCCGCGTCGGGAGGGGCGTACACAGCGATCATTATTAAACCAATACAATGTTAATATTTGAATGGGCCGCGGGCCACTTTTTTTCTGGAAAATTTGGGCCCCGAGGTCAAAAAGGTTAAGAACCCCTGCACTAGCCTATCATGACTCTAGAGACTCGAGAGTGGCAGCAGCAGGCATTGTGGTGAGGACAGGTCGGAAGTGGAGAGCTCAAGAGGGGTTGGAGAACCTCAGTGCATCCAATTTATGCTCCGAGCAGTATATGATGTGCTACCCAGTCTGGCAAACCTGCATACCTGGGGCAAGAACGAGCTGCCAACATGTCCTGTCTGCTCAGGAAAGGGCATGCTTGAACACATGCCCAACAGCTCTTGGCGAGGGCCGATATCGCTGGTGCCATGACCCAGTGCTAAAGTGTGTAGCGGAGACCATCTCCAGCACCGTGGCAAACAATAAGCAAGTTGGTAGTCAAAGGAAAATCACATTTGTTAAAGCTGGAGAGAGGCCCCGACCACAGCTTAGACCATCAGCCAGCCTGTTCTCTTCAGCTTCAGACTGGGACCTGCGAACTGACTTGGGAAAGCAGCTTTAGTTCCCTGACTGTGTAACACCAACATCTCTTAGGCCAGATGTGGTACTTGCATCTTCCTCTTCCAGGCAGGTCCTGTTAAGGGCCTTTTCCACTTGCACGCTTTAGCGCGACACGGGACGGCTCAGCACGCTTTGTACGCTTTTCCACAAGCCCCAACACGGTTTAACAGCCGTGATTCTCAGCCCCGCTGAAGGGCAGGGTACAGCAGTGCTGAGCTGTGCCGTGTTGTGACGTTAACAGACTGGTCGCCGCTGATTGGTCAGGTCGTAACCGGCGCTGATTGGTCAGGTTGTAACCGCCCCTCTCCTCCTCCTCTTCTACCAAATCTTCATGACCTTCTCAATAAAGTTTTTGAAAAAAAAAAAAAAAAAGAATCTTCACGACCTACTCAACACGCAACCACTGTTGGCGGTTCCTTTTCAGTGTATTGCTGTGCTATTTTTCATTTATTCTCTATCAAAAATGGCTTCGCGTAATAAGGGTGTTCCATGGAGCAGTAAGGAGCTGCAGTGTCTGCTCACTGCATCGTCAGACGAACGTATTCAGCACGAGTTAGACGGAGCCGCCCGGAATGAAAAAATATACCGGGAGGTCTCGACATCGGAGTCCTTTAACGGTGAGTTTTAATTTTTTTTTATTGTGTGTTTTTTCGCAAATATATTCGGTAAGACGCTCAGTTTATTTATGCAATAAAAAAGCTGTTCATTTGTGGATGATGATCGCTGCTTTATTGCAGCACAATGCGGACTAAAGCTTTTATTGTAATTATTCATGTGAACAATACGCTGAAATAAGCTTATGTATTCTTGTTAAAAACTATTGTCTTTTCTGTATATATTTCGTGCTGTATTTTATTGTGTGCATTTTCCTTGTAGAATCATCCCACGCGTCCGCCGCGACAGCCCTCATGGATTATTCAACCGAGCCTTCCTGACCCACAGCTGGCAGAGACGGATTAATTCTACCGAGCCTCAGCACTCAGTGGTCGGCGTGTATAAAATGTCGATTAACCTTCATGTTGTGTTGCAAAGTTTTTTTTTATTTTAATATTTTGTATATAATAAAATGGAATTGTTTTGGAAAGTGTGGTTTGTCTGTTATAACACTGAATTATATAACAGTATAATTACATAGAAATTCCATTGCCTAGTCTGATCAAAATGATACTGAGGGTCAACCATTGTAAAGGTAATGTAATTTTTAACTAGACCAAAAAAGAAATCTTTTTGTACCCTTTCTGTTCTTTTTATTGAAATATCATAAAAAATTAGCACCAAGTCAAAGGTACAAGTATATGTAAATTGAATGTTCTATCGGCATTCCAAATTCAGAGATTTACAATACTTTAGAAGGAGTGTAGCATCATCTAAACGGAAAATAATAATACTGTTGTTCCAAATGTTGACCTGAAGGTGAAAAACATGAATTTTTTTAATTCAGTACATCCAAAATGCCCTAGGATGTGGTGTAGTCCAGTGTGCCACCGTCTCATTATTTAATACGAATAAAAACAAGTTTCAGCTCATTATTTCTAGGTCATTTGGCAGTTAATTCAAAACAAAAGTGACTTGTGTTGTTGCAGCTTAATTATGAGATAAAATTAATTGTGAGATAAAACCACAGAGCGTGCAAGGCAATAATCCTTGGATCCTCCATTTTTTGTCTGGTGTAAATAAGGACTCAGTCCTGTGCATAACATCACGGGAGTGTGGCCCCGCCTCGCTGAGAATCTGCTGCTGCCCCGCAGCACTGTGCTAATGGAGACAGAAGCGTTCCGAGCTGTACTGAAGTGAATCGAGCCGTACCGAGGTGTGCTGGGCTAGTGGAAAACAGGCTTTAGTGGAGCTCACAGTTCCCTGGGAGGAGTGCAAGGAAGAGGCCAGTGAACCCAAACGGCTCAAATACCAAGAACTGATAGAACAGTGCCAGAGGAATGGTTGGAGAGCATACTGTGAGCCCATAGAGGTGGGATGTCGAGGCTTTGCTGCCCGCTCCCTGTGTGAAATTTACACTCTCCTTGGCATCAAAGGAGCTGCTAAAAGAAAGGCCATCAAATCTGCCACCGAGGCTGCAGAAAGAGCCTCTCGGTGGCTATGGATTAAGAGGTCTGCATCGTGGGCCAATGCTGCTGGGACACAAGTCAGGGTCTGATCAGCCCTGGCTGGGTCGCCTGATTGAGGGTGTCTGATGTTGTGAGACCCAAAACACCTGATGACATCAGGAAACATCACTGATGATGTGTCCCCGCGCATCCATGGATGTATCTATTCATCTTCATCATTGTCTTTTGCAGTCACAGGTAGAAAGGCAATCAAAAAAAAGGTCCAAAATAACTGTGGTTGACTTGGGTATGTTGGATGGAGGTCCCGTGACCTCTGGAGCAATGGGTGGACGTCCCCTGATCTCTGGAGCGACAGGTGTAGAGGACTGCTCGACGTCTGGAATGATGTGTGGAGCCTCCCCCCCCACCGGGCCTCAGGAATGGCGGGTGGAGGCCCCCAAACCCTGGAATGGCGGGTGGAGGCCCCCCAGCCTCTGGAACGGCAGGTGGAGACCCAGGTGGAGCGTGGTCCTTCTGCAGCTCCCTCCTTGACACGGCCACCTTGGACAAGGGAGGGGAACAGGAGGTCAGTGAGGTGACACCACAGTCACTGGCAGCAGAGACTAGTGGGGGGATCCAAAAGCTGGAGGGATCTGGACTTGGGTCCCCCCCAGCAGGAGCAAGGCAAGTCTTTTCAAAAACAGTGGTTGTAAATAAATGAAAAGGTACTTGCCTTAACTCCTGGTCTCCTGCTGCCGGGGTGACAACCTCAGGATGAGTAGCTGGAACCGGAGCGTGCACCTTGGGCAGAGCAGGAACTGTGATGGGCACCGTGGGGATAGCTGGAGCTGTGACGTGCACCTCAGGGACAGTGGGACCCATAGTGTGCATCTCGGAGACACTGGGAGCCATTTTGTGCACCTTGGGGACAGCGGGAGCCGTTGTGTGCATGTCGGGGATAGCGGAAGCTGTTGTGTGCACCTCAGGGATGTCTGGAGCTGCTTGGAGACCAGCGACGTGGAGCTGGAGTTGGAGCTGGTGAGTGACGTGGAACCGGTACTGGAGCTGGAGAGTGACGTGGAGCTGGTATTGGAGCTGGGGCAGCTGGGCCATCTGACGCCAGCTGATTCTGACACAGCTGGGATGCATGCTCTGGAAGGAACCACGGTTTGCAGTCCAGCATTATCTCCTTCTGGACAAGCACAGCCTGCCGGTGCTCCCCCTGCTCCTCCTCGTCACCCCCACACAGGTGTACCAAAGCTGCAGCCCCAATCCGGCAAACCACTGGGTCCTCAGGAACAGCAACCTCCTCCCAGACTAGCCAGTTGCCCCCTAGTATGGCCAGTTTCTCAAAAAAATCAAGAGGAGAAATGGGAGATGCAGGTGAGAATGGAGGGATGGAGGCGGCAGCAGAGTTGACAGCTGAGTGAGGTGGAGAGAGCTCAGCAGCGGCAGATGGCCGTGGCTAAGTCTCCCTACTGGGAACTAGGCAAGTCCCTTCATTAATAGATGTAAAAAAAGGAACGGGTACATTGTCTGTGTCCCTGCTCTCTGGGCTCCGGAGATCATCTGGCGGAGAGCTATGGGGGCTGGAGCCGAAGGCGAGATGGAGTGCTGGGGGGAGCAGTGCTGATGCTTTCCACGCTTCTCCACTGTGGACCAGGGTGGCGAGATGGACCATAGAGCCCTGCAGATGTGGAGCGCCTCCACCCACAGGAACACCCTCAGATGCGGGGTGCGCTCCAGCTCTAGGGCTGCTGCCATCCACAGCCAAGCCACCTCCTCTGGAATGGTGGAGCAGCAGGCCGCGGCGACCAACTCCTTCAGGTGGTTCATAGATTTGAGTTCCTCCTGAGTCAGCAGCACGATCCCCTCCATAGCTGTGCAAACTAACGATTCACTGGGTCCTTGATGGTTGCGTTGTTCTGTCACGGTGAGAGCCCTTCCAGGGCAGAATGCAGAACCCAAACGCCGAACTTAGTTTGCACGATTTATTGAATATAAAGAAATACTGCTTAAGCACATCAAACACGACCACCGATACAAACAGGTTTAGAAAAACACTGAGACAGGACGGGAGTGTGAAAAAACACTACACTGACAAGGATGCAACACTGAACAAAGGCTCACATGAAAATAAATAGACACTGGGATAATCAACGGAACAGGTGGGCACAATCAAGGTGAATCAAAAACACACAGGGAGACAAATGAGCACAGGACGGGCGGGGCTGGGAGACAGACAGAGCACACCAGGATCAGAATATTAATGAAAATTAAAAAAAAAAAAACATAGAGAAACAACCTGAGATAATGGCAGGGATGAAAATAAAACGCAGATGAACATCATAAACTGAGGGCGAGGACATGGCTGAACTCATGTCCTGAAAATCACAAAAGAGCAAATAACAACATGAAGTCTTTCGTGTCTTTATTTTGAACATACGTATAAGACAATTAAAAAAACACAGATGAACATAATAAACTGAGGGCGAGGACATGGCTGAACTCATGTCCTGAAGATCACAGAAGAACAAATAGCAACAGTTATGTCCAGGCCCTAACAACTTCCTATATGGCCTATGCCAAGGGCTGGCACTGCATCTACCCATTGGCAATTTCATTTCATTTCATTTCATGTCTTTTTTTGAACATATAAGACAATTAAAATAACATACCATTGGTGAAATAAAGAGAAAAAAAAATCTTTAAATGTGTCATGTTCGAAAAGGAGAAGCCAAGACTTACCTAGTCCTGCCCCCCAAAGGCCACATTTTCAAATAACAAAAAACAATCAACATCTCCTCAACGTCACACCGTCACACACCAAAACATATATTTATGTTAACATAATATCTTCTATTTTATAATTCTTCATACTTTCTGAAAATCAAATTCTTGTAGTTCTTTTTAAATTGTGTAATGTTTGGACATTGTTTTACATCTTCTTTTAAGGTGTTCCATAATTTAACACCGCATACTAAATAGAGACACTTCTTTTTGTTGTCCTGACACTTTGTTGCCTAAAATTCAATGTACCCCCAAAGTCATAGCCCACATTTCTGTAAGAAAAAAAAAATGTAGATTGTATTGGTCATTGAATTATTCCACAACTTGTACATCATTATGGTAGTTTTTATTTCAATAAGATCATAGAGCTTTAGCAGTCTTGAATGTGAGAAAAGTGTACTGTATTTCTTGGTTCCCTGGATGGTGCCTGATGAATAATTCCAATGCCCCTTTTTTGCAACAAATACAATGGCAGCAGAATTGATCTGTAAGTATTTCCCCAAACTTCTACACAGTAACATACTGTAAATATGGCAGGACTAAACAGCTGTACAAAATAGACAGTGATTTCTGATTGACAGTATACTTTGCTTTGAAAAGAACGGAAATATTTTTTTTAGACAGTTTTGTTTCTCAAAAACATAACATGAGGCTTCCAGCAAATTTTTTCATCAATTATCACCCCTAGAAATTTAATTTCTTGCACTGTTTCTAATTTGAACCCTTCTATTTGTAAACAAGTTCTTTTCACACTAATATGACTGAATATCATTGTAGCGGACTCAGATTCACTGCTGTGAATAATGCTGGTTGAGGCGGTAGAATATAGACTTAATTCCCATTAAAGAATTAGGCTTCAGAGAAGAGATGTCATTTAATTATATATTTCTTCTATTTAACAGGCAGTATGAAGACCATTCATTGGTAGGTTATAGGGGTGTACAGGTGTGGTCTATAATCAAAAGATACAAATATAACATAAATTAGCAGAGTAACCCAGTGCCAAAGCTTACCAATTAAACAATTCATGTGTACCAATTAGCATGAATACATATAATCCACATAAATATCGGTATGAGAGCCAATGGCAATTGAGCAGGAACCTAAATCAATTTAAAAATAAACAAAACACGATGTCTAGTGCACCATAGTGAAGAAAATGGGGCCCACTGAGCTTAATTCTGTCTGTATTAGCTGCTACACGTTTCTACATTTACCTATGAACTAGCAAACCAAACTACATGGAAATTATGCAAATTAACATAAGAACTGCTTTAAACAAGTGGCACAGTACTTACATTCTCTTGCTGAACGCACAGTGTAACAGAACAGAGCTACAACGAGCTGCTCATTGTGGCTGGGCAGAACTGGCTGTGACTAGTCAGCTGCTGTGGCTGAGTGAGACTTCTGCTCTGGTGACTGCAATGCAGGCTCTTGCCACTAGGCTTCATTGCTGGGCTTCCCAACACAGCCGCCCTCAGATGTCAAGTATGATGTTTGAAATCACTCAGGAAGACCAGCAGAAGTGTCCATATCATCATCAGAGATTTTGGGAAGCTGTATAAGTCGAGCAACTGGGCGACCATAGGTTTTATCTCTGATCTGTATAGTTGCAGTCCGTATTCATCCATCTGGTCCAGCGAAGGTGTCGGTCACAGTACCCACAGGCCAGTGAGCATGTGGGAGTTGCTGGTCCACTATGAGAATGACCTGGCCCACAGTAAGCTCCTTGGTGTCAGTTCTCCATTTGTGACATTCCTGAAGGCCTGGAAGGTATGATTGGATGAAAGCAGTCCAGAAATTGTCCGCTAAAATCTGACTATGCCTCCATCTACCGGAGTGGTGGCTCAGTTGGTAGAGCATCCGCCCCACACCTGGGAGGCAGGGGTTCAAATCCCGGCTGGGTCATGCCGAAGACCATATAAAAAAGCGGAACTTCCTGCCGTCCAGCTTGGTGCTCAGCAAATAATGGAATGGAGGAGGGAAATCTGTGGCGGCGCCTTGCATGGCAGTGGCCCTCTGATTCTACACATGGGGTGTGTGTGATTAACACTGTAGATAGGAAAAGCACAATTTCGTTCTACTGTATATGATTGGTTGTATGGTTGAATGACAATAAAGGGTGATTTAAAAGATTTAAAGATTTAATCTTCTCCTTCCTAGTAGGTTGCTTGAATCATAGAAAGCCTGAGGTAAGGAGGAGTCTCGATGTCCCAAAAGGAGGATGCTTGGGGTTATAGGATCAGGATCGGCAACATCCGATGACACATATCCAAGAGGTTTGGCATTCAATATACCCTCTATCTCTACAAGAACAGTGTACAGGACCAGTTTTGGAATGGACTGTTCCTTCAAAATAACCTTGAGTGCAGCCTTCACAGATTTCACCTAGTGTTCCCATGTTCCTACAAAATGAGAAGCGCTAGGTGGATTGAAACAAAACTCGATCTGTTGCCTGTCTAGTTGCTCCTTTAGCTGGGGCTTTATAGCATCAAAGGCCTCACGTAACTCACGATCTGTGCCTACGAAGTTGGTTCCATTGTCACACAACAGCTCGAAGGGATTACCTCGCCAGGCAATAAAGCGGGGATAATAGAACGGCATCGGAATCCAAACTCTCTAGGACAGGGGTGTCCAACCATGTGCCATGGAGAGCCAAGACCCTGCAGGTTTTACCTCCAACCAGTGTCTTCAACAGCAGATTTCTGTGAACTTCTTCCCACTGATTGCTGATAAGTGAAAACACCTGCTGAAGAGACTGGGTAGAAGAGAAAACCTGCAGGGTCTTGGCTCTCCATGGCACATGGTTGGACACCCCTGCTCTAGGAGATCTGTATGTACGCACCTCATGGTGATACAGTTGTACAAGATTCCCCATCTTTTCTCCTGACCTTGACAGTGAATGGGCTGAAACAGTCCATGCCAGTAGAATAGAATGGAGGCTTGTACAAACGTAGTCTGCTAAGTGGCAAATCAGCCATTCTTAGCACACTGGGCTTGTCATGCCAGTGCTTACAGTTCCAACAAGTATGCTGAATCTTCCTAATAGTTTATCTGCCATGTAACATCTAGTACTGCCGATGCAGTTCGGCCAAAAGACATTCTGAACTGGGGTGCAGCAGCCGTCAATCATAGTCTTGAATCAGTAATCAGGTGGTAGAATGGCCTGGGTCCAACACCATTGGATGAATAGTCTCTGGTTCCAGGTCCTCAGCACGTCTTCGTCTGCCCCCAACTCTGCTAAGGCCTGTGGCCTCATCATACCCTGGTGCGAGGGAAGCTGAGCGGCTGTTGTCAGGAATTGGACATTTGACTTTAAGGGCCTCGACTTCCTCTGGGAAAGAGTCTGACTGAGCTTGGGCAAGAAGCAGCCCCTCTGCTACTATGAAGTCTATGGCTTCACAGGACCTTCCATCATCTGGTGCAGCTGCCCCCTGAAGACCTCACTGTGGCCTGGATTAGCTCCCTCCAGGAGCGGTATTGGCTGGGATCTGGGAGGTTAGGGTTGGAAGTAACTGAAGTGGCCCCAAAAAATACTGATTTCTTCAACTCACATTTATCCGGTTCTGCTACAGGGACAGGGATTACTGGCCACTCATCGGGATGATGATGCAGCAATTCGGATCCTGAATTCCACCGATGAGAGTGACTGAGTTCTGCCAGGGTCAGTCCTCTGGTTAGATCATTGGCTGGGTTCTGGACTGAGTCTACATACCTCCTCTCAGCCCCATCAGTCAGGTTCTGGATTTCAGTTACCCGTGTCCCAACAAAGATCATGTACCGACAAGATTCTGATTTTAACCAGTGCAACACAGAGGTTGAGTCAGACCAGAGGAAGGTTTGGCTGATGGGCAGAGTCAACTCTGTTTGAATTAGTTTGGCCATCTGTGCCCCAGTGAGGGCAGCATTCAGTTCCAAGCAAGGTACTGACAGTTGTTTTTTAGCTCCTACCCAGGATTTTGCTAGCACAAATGCAATGTGAATCCTGCCATTATCATCTGTGGTGTGAATGTTGGCCACGCCTCCATACGCTCTCTCTGATGCATCACAGAATATATGGAGCTCTCTTTTGGCCGAGGGTGTATTGGCACAGGCAGGAGTGTAAGGTTGAGGAAAGTGTAATTGTGGAACAACAGAGAGCTCCTCTTCTCAAGTTAACCACTGATCTCGTAGGTACTGTGGTTCAACCTGGTCATCCCAACAGAGATGCTGCTTCCTCCAGAGATCCTGATTGAGGATTTTAGCTCTTGTCGTAAACGCTATCATGTATCCCAGTGGGTCATGCTGACTGGCTAGCTTCTTATACAGGTTTCTGAGGGTAGGAGGCAGTGGCTCTGTGGAGCGATGTCTATACCCCAGGGGATCATTGATACAGTTCCACTGCATACCAAGGGTCAGTTCTTGGAGGTCCTCGCTGCTTCTCGACAACCAGAGTTCACTTGCAGTAGGCCAAGCATCAGGTGGAAGATGCTCAATGACTGATGGGATATTACATGTCACTGGCTGATCTCAAAACCCACTTTCAGCTAGCTGTCAGTGAAGGTAATCCACCAGGCTCTTGGCTTCCTCTGTTGAGGGCATGCTATGGAGACAGTTGTCGACATAGAATAAATCTGCTACTGTGCCTACCCAGCTAGGTCCATCACTGCCATTTACCTGAATGTGGTGCTGGAGGGCATAGATGGCACAGCATGGGCTGTGGGCGGTCCCAAATGGGAGTACTTGCCACTCATAAATGGATGTCTCATCTTCCCTTTGCAGCTCTCTCCAGAGGAAGTGCAGCAAAGGTCGGTCAGCAGGTAAAAGGCATATTCGATGGAACATTCCTTTGATATCGCCATTCAAAGACTATCCTATCTTTACCATTATGCTGCACCATATGATGGGGAATGAACCAGGATTCCGTGGTTTGACTGGCCTCTTGAGGAGAAATTTTTGCCACATACCTGCTTGGTCCAGTTTGCGAATTTCTGCACAGTAGGTCTGTCTGGGCTCTTAGCAAGCCTGCATTCTGTACTGTGCAAACTAGGCAGCACTGACTCCTTTGGTCCATGAAGGGTAGAGGTAGGAGTGCAACAAAGCAATGGTGTGGCATAGCGTTGCACTGTTATGTATGGAAATAAGCGAGACATGAGTCGTCTTATGCCGAGCATCCAACTGAACTTTATTACAGACATCGGTGAATATATACAGCAGCCGTAGCCTGCCTGACGTCATCCCCCTCAGATGGGTATGGCAAGCCCCAGGGTTCAAACCCTCCCAAAGTCACACATCACATTTTCTCTCCCAAGTCCAAAACCATACACACAGTTGAAAACCTCCCCAAATTTGGGACGCAAATCACACACTAAAATAATGAAAACTAAGGTACTAAATTGGCCTAACACACTCACTCAAAGCAACCTAAAATTAGGACTGACGGGTGGACTACCACACAGCCCGCACAGCAGGGTGGATTATTCTGCCACCCATAAACTAAAAAGAGTCTTTATTAAACTAAAATAACACACCGTGCTCCTAAAGAAAAACACATACATACCTATAACCTCCATAACATAACATCCACAGAAAACACACAAAACTATAAACAAAGTGCTACCGCACAGTCATTTGGGTAAGAAAAAAAAAGTTGGAACTTGCATGGGGGGTCCAGGGCAGCCCCTCAGAGACCGCAGACCCCTGGAGCAATGGCCGACCCTCTGGATGACGGAGCCTGGATCCCACACTGCTGCAGGCTCTCTTCAGCGTTGCAGGAGCCATCAAGAGTGGATCTGTGGACCTGGGTCTGGCCTGTGGCATGGAGAGCATGAGTCTGAGGTCCGTTGGTAACCCAGGAGACCTGAGTTCCAGAGCAACAGACAACCATAAAGCCAGAGACTGCTTCATCCCCATGGGAATCACATCTGAAAACATGGCAGAGAGGTTCGGAGTCTCGCCACCTGGAGCGTCTTCCCAGGCACGTCAAAGCTGATTGGTGTGCCTCAATGAGCCTTCGGACAACCTGAAGTACATTGCGCCCAGCTTAGCCACAATTTGCAGACACCCTCAATGATTTGCTGGCTGCGGCCCAGCCATTCGCCATCCCGGTCTCCCACTGGCGCAAACTCAAACCCAGTCCGTAACTTGGAGCGGCGCCTTGCTTGTTTTCATGCTCTGTTGTTGCGCTCCCGGTGGCTCTGTGTGCTCATTCGGCTCAGGACCTCTACCGTGCTGTGACGGCATCATTGTCATCATGTTCGCTGCAGACCCTTCACCCGCTGTCTCCGTCGTTGACTGCGGCTCTTCTCGGGTACAGAAGCAGTTCGGTACCTCTCCAGTGTCGCTCGTTGAAATGCTCTGCTGTGCCGCGGCATGCTCTGTGGTTATGCCCGGCTGCCACTGCTGCTTTTCAGAGCTCTCAGCATGCTTATGCTCCCTCTCCCGTGGCTCCAACTCTGGTTGCGGGGAAAACTGAGCCGAGTCTGTTTGCTGTTCTCCCACTGTGCTGCGGTCACTCTCAGTGCTGAATTCTCCCTTTTCATTGCGCTCACTCTCCATGCTGTGCTCTTTGGCTAGCTTGTTGTTCTCGATGGACACGGGCTGCCTCTCCTGTGGCTCAGATTCCACCATGTTATCTAGCTTGTAGCCTGTAGCATCTAACTTCTGTGTTTGGCACCCACCTAGCTCCACGGCTAATTTCTTCATTGCTACTAGCTGGGCTGTTAGCTCCGCCCGAGCTAGCTAGCTTAGTGTCTTTTGGCGTCAACAGCCTTTCAACCCACAGCTTCGTGCTCTGTGTGTGTTCGGCAAAGTAGCTAGCAAGCAGCCCGACAGCATCTGCATGAGACTCTATCTCCCCTAACATGTGAAAAATTCTCTGACCTTCTATGCCGAGTTTGTGAACCAGAAGTGCTCGCTTCCTTACTCTGTCGAGTCCAACCAGGCCCAATGCTGCAATGTACGCTTCAAACGCAGCCAGCCAGCAAGGCCACAGAATTGGTGGTTCTCCTGGGTGCTCCAAAAATGGCCATAGAGGTGCTCCACATGCCTCCATGAGTTAATCCTCAATCGCCAAATGTTATGTATGGAAATAAGCGAGATGTGAGTCATCTTAAGCCGAGCATCCAACTGAACTTTATTACAGACATGGGGGAATATATACAGCAGCCATAGCCCGGCTGACTTCATCCCCCTAAGATGGCTACGGCAAGCCCCAGGGTTCAAACCCTCCCAAAGCCACACATCACATGCACCTCATCAATGTTGACTCTGACAGTAGCAGTCTGCAAAAGGCTATAAGCTTGTTGATCTTGTTTGGATCTGGTCGCGGTCTTCATAGAGAGGGGTAGGGTATCAAGTTACCATAGACGTTACACATTTCTCAGAAGATCACCATGCTCAGTGGCGGTGGTTAAATGCAAACACTGCTGCTCATTGCGTGGGCTCTGAAAGGGACTCATGTGGCCCTGTAGCATCCATCCAAGCTGTGTGTGGACAGTGATGGGTCCACCCACTGGCCTTCTGCCGATGAACTGGATGGGTGTGAGAAAGTGGGGTAGATCTGACCCAATCAAGAGTAGAGGTCGTACATGGTCTACCGGGGCTAAAGGGAGTCCTGCTAGATGTGGATATCTCTGCTGTAGGGCAGGAACAGGGTAAGTGAGTTCAGCAAGCCTGAGCTCATCAGCAGTGAAGGCGTTCAGGATCTGATACTTCTCAGTAGGTTTGTCTGGAGGTGATACTTCGAATGAGACTGCAGGTCCTGTAAGATGCGTTACACTTTGGTGTACAGTCTGAAGCGTTAGTGTCTCTGGGGTGCCGGTTAGATGCAGCTGCTTTACAACCGGGGAAAGATGACAGTCCACTCTGATCCATCATCAAGGATGGCATAAACCTCCAATGTGGAAATGCCATTGTGTATAAGAACCTTCACAACCTTTATCATTATCCTTTGGGATCTGTTGGGTCAGTCAAAGCAGATTTGTGTGGTAGGCAGGCTGACCATCAGGACAGCCCTAGGTTTCCTGTACAGAGTCATGGAGGATTGTGAGGTGTAGTTCCTTACACACCTTACAGGGATGTTTCAAATTGCAGGTGTCTACAGCATGACTTCGGCCACATCTCTTGCTATCAACAACACCTCTTGCTATCTTTAATCCATTTTACAATTTGGCTGGGGCCTAGTTTCTTGAACTCATCACAAGAGTTGAGATAATGGTCCTTGTTGTCACATCAAGGACAGTAGGGTTTTGGCTTGGTGCTCAGTTTTGGTTGAGTGGGCTGAGATGAGACAGATGTTCTCTGAACTGTGAGGAGGACTGGTGTTGACAGTTCTATCCCTGGAGGTCCTACTTTAGCCTTCCTTATAGGCCTGTAAGATTCGGTATAGAATAAAGTTGCAGCCCGACTAGATATCCTTTTAGCCTGTGATTTAATTTACAGCCAGGCAGTGAGTTCAGGGAGAGTATAAGTTTGATCTGTACCTGTCTGCAGGATCCCATGTCTGAGACAGTATTCCACAAAGCTGTTCCAAGGAGCTGGCGGCATTTTGCTCAGTAGCCGATCCACATGTGATCCACACATCAGCTCATAACCATTCTGCCCTTCAAGGGTCCGTAGCATGCCAACCAGGGACTGAATAGCTAATGCAAGGGCATCAAAGGCAGTAGCATCCCCTAACTTGAGTGCCAGAGTTCCGATTGGACGAGCTGTCTTGGCTGACCATGCTTCTCTTGTAGTGCCTGTAATGCAGCTGTATAGGGATGAGGATGATACATATAGGCTTTGGCCAGCTGTAAAGCACTGGAGAGCTTTAGGTGGCTGAGCAACACCTGATATTTGTACTGCTCGCTGAGATGGTTGTGACTACTCAACAGGTTATCTAGAGCCATCTTAAGTAGGGCAACATCGCTCTCCCGTCCACTCTCGAATACAGGCAATGTAGGTCTGGGGATGCCATATGCCAAAGCGATCAACAGTTCTGCTCCTGGTGGTGGTACATAACCAGGTTGAGGAGCAGTAGGCACTGGAGTTGTGTGACTGACGTAAGTATTGTGCCCCAGTGGTGGCTGAGAGGTAACAGGATAGGGTGATTGGATGGAAAAGGAGGTGGAGACACCTTGAGCCACAGGTGGGGGTGGTGCCAACGGTGATGGTGCGGGGTGTATGGAGGAGTGTGCTTGACCCAGTGATAAACCTGTGTCAGAATGGGGTATGAAGGGAGGAGAATGTTTAATGCTTGTTATTACCAATTGGGAAGTGGCTGAAGATCCTGAGTCTGACGCTGTGGCCAATGGAAGGACTAGGGACATATGGGATGCTGTGACATCTGTAGCTTTAACAGGTATTGTAGCATGCTGCACTGGTAAGAACCCCTGGAGGGTGGGATGAGTGTTGTCGGCCTTCTGACTTTGTGCAGGTGGAGGTGGCTGAAGGAAGCTGTCTGGAGATGACGGGGGTTCTGGTATGTGTCGTCCTGTCTCAGCTGTAAGAAGAGATGTGACAAGTTTGGCCACCTTTAGTACCTTCTCGGTTTCCTTCAAGCGATGGCTTCTATCTAGGCATTTAGTTAGGGCCTCCTTTTCTTGGATAGTCTCCTCCTGAACCTGCTATGCTTCCTTTGCCTGGATCTGTAAGTGTTGATACTCTATATCAACCTGTGAATCCTCCTCAATCTGGTGCCAAAGATTCTCAAGCTCCATTTCCTTCATCCTCTCCTCTAAAATAGCAGTAGAGCTTGACCAGAATGCATACTGACAGAGGTTGCTGTACTCTGACTGGATCTGGAGTCATAACTGGCAGAGTCACAGCCGGATGCCGTTTTACTGGTTGATTTCTTGTGCTTGCTTCCATGTTGACCGGAATGGTGAGAAGAAGCAGATTGAAGATGAACCAATGAGGGTGTGTAGCCAACCTGGTAATCAGCAAGATGACGGAGCAATCTGCACCCTCTGTGTGGTCCTTTCTGGCTCTATGGATTTCCTGGACCTGCGTTGTCCATACTCTCTAAGAGAGGCTCTCAATCCAGCTCGAAGGACCACTTGTAGCGGACTCAAATTCACCACTGTGAATAACGCTGGTTGAGGTGGTAGAATATGGAATTAATTCCCGTTTGTCATATCCGGCTCTAGGGAGCCGGGCAATCAGAGCCAGGGGCAAGCCAGTGAGTCGTGATATTTTATTCAGGGTAAAGGGGAAGGGATGAGGAGAGCACAGATACTCATGCAGACGTACACTCACAGGTTGCACAGCGCAGAGGTAAGCAGCTCGTACCGGACGTGGGGGTAACAAGACGTACATACTCACAGCGGGATACAAACACAGGAATGCTGCAAGAGGAGTATAAGCTGACACCAGACGAAGGGGCTTCAGCTTAGCAATGTGTTTGTGTCGCAGCCCCGAGTCATCGAGGCTGCTCCTATTTATCCTCATTGGCAGCGCCCCAGCTGATGAAGACTAATTGGCCCCAGCCGTCCATAATGCTGCCAGCTGGGGGCCAGCTGAGACGCTGCTCAATGGGAAGCAGGGATGAGGGAAAACATGGGCTGAGTGCCGAGACGGCATCTCAACCCATGGTGACAGAGCCCCTCCCTCAAGGTCGGGCTCCTGAACGACCAGGAACATCCCAGCCCCCCCCCCCCCCCCCCACCTAGGGTGGGAGGAAGGGAGGCGGACCGGAGGGGAAGAAGCCAAGAGAAGGACAACACCAATGGGGCAATGTAGGGTAGCGGGAAAGAAAAACCCAAATACAATACTGACAAAACAGAATAATTAACCCAGGTACAGATGGGGAGAAGAACTGGGTCAGCACGCCGGTTACATACTACCCAGAGAGTACCAACCATGCGTGACCCAGAGCAAGGAAAAAAGAACCACCAAAAAGGTACAGGGCAAAAAATGCTGAGTACGGTTAAATAAAGGGGAACCTATACACAGTGCTAATTTAAGTACATACACACAGTCACCAAGAAAAGTGAGGGTGACTGGAACAAATGACAATTATAGAGCATGGTGTTACGGAAAACAAGGCACATGACTCTAATGAACCAACAGGACAAAAAAGAAATACTGAGTGCAGGCAAAGAAAAACCCACACACACGAATATATAAATACCCAGTCACCTAAAGAAATGAGTGACTGGAATAAATGGATAACTGCAGAGCATGGTGTTACGGAAAACAAAACATAACTCTACAATACAAAAAACGAGGCTAAAAACATGGCACAAAAAGTAAAATGCTGAGCATGAGCGATGGAAAACACAGCACTATAAAAACGAATCCACCAACAGGACAAAACATTACACCCGAGTGACCTTAATAACAAAAGAAAAAGTGACACCCGAGGTGAATGGCAGGCAGAGTCCAAAAATAGCCGAGATGGCTCCGGAGATCTCCCCGCCCATTGTCCAGCTGGCGAATCAGGGGAAGAGAAGTGTTCGGACGGCGAACTCTGGACCCAGATCCCAGGAATCCAGTCCACCGGCAGCCGAACCAGGCTGCCCAGAGGGAAACAGACCAGTGGGGGGAACCAGATCACCGAACCAAAAGTTCTGTGGGTCGGGTCGTCGACCCGCATCACTCAACCACCAGGACCGTTGAGACGGGCGAAGGATCAGAGCGGATCCCGGTGGAAGAGGCTCAGGGGAGAGCCGATGACGAGGGCGACGGACGTCAGGCCGCAGGAAAACGGCCACCTCCTCACCGGACCTGGACAATACTGGGGCAGCACCCACGTCGGACCCCGATCGGGCCTCAGGCGAACCCACGTTGGACCCCGACTGGGTCTCGGGCGAACCCACGTTGAATACTGCACCAGAACCGACCTCCAACGTTGAACCCGGACCCTCCAGCACCACGAGGAACAGCAACTCCTTGCCGGTGACCCTGGAAGAAGGCTCAGAAGAGAAAACAGAACCGGGATCAGGATCACCGGCAGCGCCAGAACCCGGCGAGACGAGCTCAGACGCAGCGGACGGCTGCACCCTGCTCGTCTCCCCTGGAGATAGGCTGAAGTGCTCGGGGATAAAAAGAGAGAAAAGAAAGGAGAGCACTCGCCTGATCTCGGGTTCTGACGCCGTCCAGGACTGCGAAGATCCAGGATCCGTTGTCAGGAGGTCGTTGTCAGGCTCCCATCTAGCCACGTCGGGCCCCGCAGCCAGCACGATGGTCAGCGCAGCTTGAGATCCCTCCAGCTCCGGTAACCCCGCCGACGATCCACTCGGCGTGAAGCCAGAAGAATCTCGTCCCGCTGGACCGAACCGCTCCTCCGTGGAGACCCGGGGACGCTCAGTCGTCGGCGTAGACTCCACGCAGCAGTCAGTCCCCCTCCTCCGTCCGCAATGTAGCTGCGGAACCACAGGCCCTCTCCATATCCCACCACGTTGACCCGGAGCCGGGGACCGCTCGGCGGAGAGAGACACAGAGGATGCGGGATTAGGCATACAGGTTACAGCAGGTGGGGAGAGTTCAGGGAGCTGCGAACCCTGAACTTCTCCTCCAGGGATGTGACAGAGCAAATCATTAAGCAGGTGTGAAAAAACAATGACTTGCCTGCCCCCTGGAGGTTGAGTATCGCCTGCTGTAGTGGATACTGCTTCTTCCTCTCCCCGCCCGGCGATAACGGAGGACCCCCCGGGAATTCGTCTGAGGGTCGCTCGCGTTGTCTCCAGCAGAGAGCTCACCAGGCCGGGATTCCAGGCACACACAGCGGTCAGGAAGCGCGTCGAGGAGGAGGGGGAAACAGCCGGGGTGAGCCAGCCCGAATGTCCAGGAATGACAGCGGGGGAACGAGGCTCAGGGGACGAGGCTGTAGAATCTCCACACTGACGAGGCGAAGGGATGACAGCTGCGTGGGAGGAACGGTCCTGACGATGACCCAGAACTGGATCCGGACGAGGTTCGTGCAGAGGTGACTCGGCGATGTGATGACGACTACTCCCAGGGGACGAAGCGAGGGGGAAACCCAGGATTCGCCGCTCCAGATCGGAGATCGAGACGAGGAAGGCGTCGTGCACGGGAAAGCTTCGTAGCCCTGAAGTCCTCACCATCAATCTCACTGCCGCCGCCACATGCCTGAAGGTGGTGACAGGAAACACAGTAGAGCTCGCGACAGCCACTCGACCCCGGACATAACTGCTGTCAGCTGCGGCTCCTAGAAGGGAATCCCGAGTGACGTGGCGCAGGTCGGGGGAAGTCCTCTGGTTGGCGCGAACTCCCGGACTGGAATGGCGGCAGGAACGGGACTCCGAAGCGGGGAAAGACGTCGCCCACTTTGACTCCCTGCCGGGATTTCCATCCACCCCGTGGAGCTTCTCTCGCTGTGTACCTGCAGCGTCTATCCTGGCACTGTCCTCCAGATGGTACAGAGAGTGAGGGTGACAGTCCAGGAGTTCCTCAGCATGGCCCGGATGCCAGCGTCTCGCGTTGGAGGCGTCGTGCAGGGTGAAGAACGTCCCGTCGACAGCCTCCGAGATGGACCTCAGCTCGTCGCGCTGGCGCCGGAAGTGACTCCTGGGAAACGGCATGCTAGCAGCGCTGACACCCGGACAGAAAGGTACATTTCCACGGCGACTCACGGCCGCCGGTAGCTCTTCTGGCTGCGACATACTGTCATATCCGGCTCTAGGGAGCCGGGCAATCAGAGCCAGGGGCAAGCCAGTGAGTCGTGATATTTTATTCAGGGTAAAGGGGAAGGGATGAGGAGAGCACAGATACTCATGCAGACGTACACTCACAGGTTGCACAGCGCAGAGGTAAGCAGCTCGTACCGGACGTGGGGGTAACAAGACGTACATACTCACAGCGGGATACAAACACAGGAATGCTGCAAGAGGAGTATAAGCTGACACCAGACGAAGGGGCTTCAGCTTAGCAATGTGTTTGTGTCGCAGCCCCGAGTCATCGAGGCTGCTCCTATTTATCCTCATTGGCAGCGCCCCAGCTGATGAAGACTAATTGGCCCCAGCCGTCCATAATGCTGCCAGCTGGGGGCCAGCTGAGACGCTGCTCAATGGGAAGCAGGGATGAGGGAAAACATGGGCTGAGTGCCGAGACGGCATCTCAACCCATGGTGACACCGTTAAAGATTTAGGCTTCAGAGAAGGGATGCCGTTTAATTATTTATTTCCTCTATGCAACAGACAGCATGAAGACCATTCAGTGGTAGGTCATAGAGGTGTACAGGTGTGGTCTACAATAAAAAGATACAAGTATAACATAAATTAGCAGAGTAAATCAGTGCCAAAGCTTACATGCTCCAATTAAACAATTTACTTGTTGTGGAGAAAGGAGGCAGGCGAGGCAACGAGCTGAACGACACAGAAACTTTATTCTTTCGCCAACATAACTTATAGCAAAAACAATCCCGGGTCTCTGTGCATTCCTCTTTTATATCTTTAATACAATGCATCGAGACCTGGAACTTCTGGCCATCATACATTATGTTTAGAACAAAGCCTGTGTGGCACATTAACATGACATAATGCCAGCGCCACTCTCACACCCTTCTTCTTCCAGTGGCTCCGGCATTTACTCCTCTCCCCAGGGGGCACATAGTCCTTACTGTCCCGTCTGATACCCCCCGGTGACACCTCTTTCAGTCCATTGTTCCCTGGGTGGAGAAGTCCAACAGCATGCTCCCACACAGCCCCCCCCCCCCCCCGAACATCTAGAAAGGGCACTAACCCCCACGTCCTTTGGGCTTGAGCAAGAGCCCATGGCGGCTGTAGCAGGGGGTCGCCAATCCAGTCGAACTGCCCTGCTGGCGGGGTGTACAGGATGGCACGTCAGTCTGTGGAGGGAAAAGGGGAGAGGGAGAAAACACATCAGCTTCACGAGCGCAGGTCTCTCCTGAGGGATCACCAACTTGCGGAGCCACCAACGGTGGGCATCCATGCTGGGGAGCTTGGACCAACACCACCTGCTTGTCTGCCAACACAAAAGCAGGGTTCAGCCTGTCGATGCAGACGGTCTCTCTACGTCCTCCCCAAGTCTAACACAAAATGCTTCGCCCCAGGTTCGAACACCCTGAACAGTCCGTCATATGGTGGACGAACAGGAAAGAGTCCTCATCCTTCCCCTCAGCACCAACATGCTCTCCATGAGCTCCACTGCTGATCTGTTCCCTAACTCTGAACGCGTTAGGAGTCTCTCTGCCCTCTCACTGTCAGAAAGGGTATAGCACTGGAGAAGCATCCTCTTGAGCTCTTCATATTTTCCTTGGGCTGGCGGGTCCTGGAGCAGGCTCGTCACCTTTTGCGTGACACGCGCATCCAGCGCAGCGACCACGTAGTAATACTTGGTATCGTCCATTGTTATCCCACGGAGTACGAGCTGAGCTTCTATGTGCAAGAACCCGGCAGTCGGGTTGTGAAGCCAGAAGTCTGGGAGCTCGACTGAGACCACGCACGCAGTGAGGGCAGTGCTCTGGGGCAGTGTTTCCGGGGCAGTGCTCGGCTCGCTTTTCATGGCACGGCTTAGGGCCACCAATGTGGAGAAAGGAGGCAGGCGAGGCAATGAGCTGGATGACACAGAAACTTTTTTCTTTTTCCAACATAACTTACAGCAACAACGATCCTGGGTCTCTGTGCATTCCTGTTTTATATCTTTAATACCATGCATTGAGACCCCAAACTTCTGACCATAATACATTATGTTTAGAACAAAGCCTGTGTGGAACATTAACATGATATAACGCCGGCACTGCTCTCACACCCTTCTTCTTCCAGCGGCTCCGACATTTACTCCTGAGCAGTGGGAGCACGCCTCTCCCCTCCGGTCCCATCTCCAGCTCATCACAGCACCTGAGGCAGAAGACACACCTGCACCCACTCATCAGCCAGCGTACTTAAGGAGGCCTCCTCCACGCAGTCAACGCTGGCTCGTCTGGTATACTGCCCGTCAATCAGACTAGCTAATCTCGTTGGAATCGTTAACACCTCGTTAACTTCCTTTTTCTCCTCTCTTTTCAGGTTGCTGCCACCGTGTAGGTGTGTCCCCGGCACTGCGCACGCTCTCCTGCTCCACCGCACTACCCATCAGCAACTTCATTCCCCCGGTTAGGCACCATCAGCTCCACTACTCCCCCCTACTCTACTGGTTCGTGTATTCCCCGCTGCGTCCTTCTGGTCTTCCCTGGATTTCCCAAGTAAGTGGCAATTTGGCTCGCCCATTTTCCCCTTACTCCACTCCTCAGCTCACGGCTCTCGTCTTCTTTCCACAGGTCCTTTCCTCTGGCGAGTGACTGTTTCTGTAGCTGTGCACTGCTGTGTTTTTGCTATTAATAAACTGTCAAACGTGCCCCTCTGTGTGGTTCATCCTGTGTTTGGCATCGTACGCATGAGCTGTCAAGAACTTAACACGCCATGACAGAATGAGCCAGCCAGGAAGGTAGCTCAGCCAGTGCCTCACCGCAGGAGCAATCTGCTATGGACCGCCTAGTGGCGACCAAGCAGCAGCTCGCTGCGTTGACGCAACAGGTGTCCAACATGTTGACTTTATGGTCCGCGGCACATCCCGCGGCTGCTTTCCCCCAATCTGCTCCGCCCGCTGCTATGCGCCGTACTTTCTCCGTTCCCATGCCTTCCCCGTACGCGGGGGAGGCGGGGAAATGTAAACCATTCCTAAGTGCAGATGTGCCTGGAGCAGGTTGTGGAGGAGTATCTGGGGAATGTAGCTCGGATCCAGTTTTTCACCCTGTTGTTCAGGGATCGAGCCCTGGAGTGGGCCTAGTCCACTCTAGATAACCCTGAGGGGCGCGATACACGTTTGACCAATTTGTGGCCGCGTTTAAGTGCACTTTTGGCCGGACCAAGCGTCGGGGCAACGTCATGAGCCGCCTAATGACTTTCTGCCAGGGTACCCGGTCGGTGGCCGGGTACTCAGTGGAGTTCTGGGTTGTGGCGTCCCGAGTCGGGGTGGAATGAGACTGTGTTACGCAGCACATTCCTCCACGGATTGAACGACCAATTCCGTGACGACCTGGTGGTTCATCCTGTCCCGGAGACACACGACGACCTTATAGATCAGGCGGTAGGGCTGGATAAACGGTACCGTGAATGCGCGAAGGAGCACGGCCCCACTCCTCGCCCACGTCCCGAGCGCCTATCTGTTGCGGTTACTGGAGCTGGCGGCACCGGTTTTTCGTCTGAACCGATGGAACTCTGTCAGAGCCTAAATGATGATGAGCGTCGGCGAAGGCGAAGGGTCGGCGCATGCATGTACTGTGGTTTGTTTAACCACAGTCTGGACGAATGCCACCAGCGGCCAAAAAACATGGCCCGTCAGTAACAGCGGGGGGGGGGGGTGTCTGGTGGGCGGGACCAAATCTACTCTCCCCGGCAAATTTTGTATTTCAGCCCTTGTGCAGTTGCCGGGGGTCAAGAGGGGGGTTGGGGCACTGATTGGCTCGGGGTTGGAGGATAATTTCATTTCTGCTGCTTTCATCAAGCAGGTGGCCATTCCCACGCATAAATTGCCCCGCTATCAGAGAGTTACTGCCATATCCGGCAGCGAGCTTGCGGTGGTCACCCTAAGCACGTTGTCTATACCCATCCTTCTTTCCGGGAACCACCGGGAGGAACTTTCATTCCTGGTTTTCCCAGTGTCATCTTTCCCAGTGGTCCTAGGTTTCCCATGGCTCCAGAAACGCAACCCAATGATCAATTGGGCTAAGAGCACCATCTCCGCCTGGAGCCCATTTTGTATGGCCAACTGTATGCGTTCCGCTGAATGCTCCCCATCGCTCTCTGTTCCCCCCTCCCGGGCTGAGCCACCGGACCTCAGCCTCATCCCTTGGGCCTATCACGATTTGGCCGAGGTCTTTAGCAAATCAAGAGCACTGTCGCTGCCACCTCAGCGCTTTTACGACTGTGCTATAGATCTCATCCCGGGGGCCAGGCTGCCGTCTAGCTGGCTGTAAAGTATTTCCGGCCCAGAGAGGGAGGTGATGGAGCAGTATATCAAGGAGTCGCTGAACGCCGGCCTCATTCGGCCATCTTTGGCCCCGCTCGGGGCTGGATTCTTCTTCGTCGGGAAGAAAGATGGCTTGCTGCGCCCGTGCATCAACTACCGGGAGCTCAACGTTATTACCATCAAGGACAAGTACCCTCTGCCATTGATCAATTCAGCATTCGAGCTCCTTCAGCATTCACGGATGTTCACCAAGTTAGACCTTAGGAACGCATATCATTTGGTTCACATTCACGAGGGCGATGAATGGAAGATGGCCTTTAAAACACATCAGGGCCAGTTCGAATACTTAGTGATGCCATTCGGGCTCACTAATGCCCCCGCCGTCTTCCAGTGGTTAATTAATGACGTCCTCCGCGATATGCTTTATCAATTCGTGTTTGTCTACCTTGATGACATTTTGATTTTCTCCTGCTCGCCAGAGTAACACGAGGTCCACGTGAGGGCTGTTTTGCAACGGCTCTTGGAGAACCAGCTGTTCGTGAAGGCCGAGAAGTGTGAGTTCTCAACACCATCAACCACCTTCTTGGGCTTCATCGTGGCTCAGGGGGAGCTGATTGCCGACCCAGCCAAGGTAAAGGCAGTGTTGGATTGGCCAACACCCCACTCCAGCAGGGAGCTCCAACGCTTCCTCGGGTTTGCGAATTTCTACTACAGATTCATCCAGAACTACAGTGGAATTGCACTGCCTTTAACACAGCTGACCTCCGTTAAAGTCCCCTTTCGGTGGACTGAGGCAGATGAACTGGCATTTAACAAATTAAAGTGTCAGTTCACGGAAAGACCCATCTTGGCCCAGGTCGACACACAGCTTCCTTTCATCCTCGAGGTGGATGAGTCTGATTTGGGGGTTGGCGCTGTGCTATCACAGCGCACACCCCCAGATCAGAAGCTCCACCCATGCGCATATTTCTCTCGGTGGCTCATGCCAGCCGAGAGGAACTATAACATAGGGGACAGAGAGCTGCTGGCCATTAAGTTGGCATTGGAGGAGTGGAGGCACTGGTTAGAGGGTGCTATCCACCCCATCGTCGTGTGGACTGACCACAAGAACCTCAAGTACTTGCGGTCGGCCCACCGACTGAATGCCAGGCAGGCCCGCTGGTTGCTATTTTTCCAGCGATTTAATTTTATCATCACTTACTGGCCTGGCACCCGGAATACCAAACCAGACACGCTTTCACGCCAGTTTGATTACGAGGATGTAGCCCCCCCCCCCCCCCAAACCATTGTGCCACCCGCATGTGTCATTGGAGCCCTTACTTGGGATATCGAGCGGAGGGTCTGCCAGGCCCAGGCCCAGGAGTCTGTGCCAGTAGGGTGCCCCCGGAGCTGTCTGTACATCCTGGCCACCCTCCGCAGTGACATTATCCAGTGGGGTCATACCAGTCGCTTTGCCTGCCACTCTGGCATCGCCCGGACCATTGATTTTGTCAGACGGGTGTTTTGGTGGCCCACGCTGCAGTGGGACGTCCAGGAGTACGTCAGAGCCTGCCAGATGTGCGTCCGGGGTAAGACTGACTCCAACCCCCCATCAGGACTCCTTCACTCCCTTCCTATCCCTGGTTGGCCATGGTCCCACATTGCTGTGGATTTTGTTACCAGGTTGCCCTCCTCTCATGGCAAAACGGTCATTCTGACCATCGTGGACCACTTCTCCAAGGCGGTCCATCTGGTGGCCCTCCCCAAACTCCCGTTGGCCTTGGAGACAGCGGTCCTCCTCACTGATCACATCATCAGGATCCATGGCATTCCTACTGACATTGTGTCGGACCGGGATCCCCAATTCACGTCCCAGGTATGGAGGGCCTTTTGTTGGACGCTGGGAGTGACTGTGAGCCTCTCATCAGGAAATCATCCTCAGAGCAATGGGTAGGTGGAGCACGCCAACCAGTCCCTGGAGGCTGCCTTGCAGTGCGCAGCAGCCGATAACCCCTCATCCTGGAGCACACACCTGACAGGGGTCGAATATTCCATGAACTCTGCGGTATCCTCCGCCACCGGACTAACCCCCTTTGAGTCGTCATTGGGGTACACGCCGCCTCTTTTTGGGCGCATGCGCATGCAGCGACCAGCAGCGGGTGAAAAAGTTTGACGTCTGTGTCTCTGCTTTTATGCACTTTAATGTGTTTTAACGTAATTCTCTGTACCGTTTTTGTCCTTGAATGTTTGTGGACTATATAACGAAGAGCTCCCTGGTTCCATCAGTAAGGATTTCCTTCTTGTTTTTCTACTGTCGTTTCTTTCTTACCGGCTCTTTGTCTTGGAGGTAAGCGCGATCGCGGTCATGCCGGGAAGAACGCAGTATTCCAGAGAAATGTTACTGCATTTAAACATGGATAATGCAGCATCTGTGTTTGAGTCTGTGCCGCCACTGCCTAACTTTATTTTAAGAGATTTTCATGGACACAGCGATGAAAAGAGAGACAAGAAGAGGAAACGCGGAAAGCGTGGCGGCATAAGATTAAATCTGAGGAGGCGTCAGCTTAACCGCATTCCTCTTCCTTCCATTATTATGGGGAACGTAAATCCCTGAGAAATAAAGTGGATGAAATTCAAGGAAATGTACGATATCAGAAGGATTTCAAGAACTGCTGTGGCATGGCTTACACAGAGACGTGGCTTACGGCGCATGGCCAGGATGCGGACCTGTGGATTGACGGCTTTGGAGCCCCACTTCACTCGGATCGGCAGGAAGAGGTAACGTCAGGGGGGCGGCATATGTTTGTATATTAATAAACACTACTGTACATCTGTCACGGTCAGAGAGCGCATCTGTACACCAGATGTGGAGCTTCTGTCCGTGTCACTACGCCCCTTTTATCTGCCCCACGAGTTCCCCCAACTTTTCATAACGACTGTGTACATTCACCCGAGGGCAGATGCTGCCTCCACCTCCAGCACCGTCTTTGATGTGGTACAGCGGTTGCAGTCGATTTCCCCAAATTTTATCATTGGGGATTTTAACCATGTGTCTTTAAAGAAGACACTTAAAAACTTTTATCAGTATGTCTCCTGCCCAACCAGGCGAAAAAAGACATTGGACCTGTGCTACGGATCCATAGAGAGGACCTTTAAATCTCTTCCCCTTTCTCCTTTAGGATCCTCAGATCACAACTGTGTATTGCTGCCCACATATAAAACTGCTCTCAGAAGAGGCAAGGCGAAGACCAGAGACATAAACGTGTGGACAGAGGATTCAGTGCACTGCCTCCAGGAATGCTTTAACTGTACGGACTGGGAGGTGTTCACGCTCGCCTGCGGGGAAGATTTGGACTCTTTAGTGGACGTGACATGCTCATACATGGCTTTCTGCAGAGACATGATCGTTCCACGTAAACGTGTCAAAATATATCCCAACAACAAGCCATGGGTTACAAAATCAGTTAAATCCTGCTTACAGAGGAAAGCACTTGCCTTTAAACAGGGGGTTGTTTCTGAGCTACAGGTAGCCACAAAAGAGCTGAAGGCCCAAATTTTAAGAGCAAAACAGAATTATAAATCAGAGTTGGAAAGCAAGATGGCAACAAAGAAGCTTGGTTCAGCCTGGGCCAGTATGAAAACTATTGCAGGCTTTCAGAGCACAGAGCGCAGTAATCGTGTGTTTTTAGATGGTTTTAATTCAGACACAGAGTTGGCTAATGCTCTTAATTGTTTTTATGGTCGTTTTGATTCCTTTGATTTTAGCACAGAAACCCAAGATTTGAAACAGAAACTCAAAGACAATCAGCACTTTAATATTGAGGTGCAGGATGTTAAAAGGGAGTTCTGCGCTGTAAAATTGAACAAAAGTCAGGGCCCTGATAATATATGTGGGCGCTTGGTAAAGTCCTGTGCACATGAACTGAGTCCTGTGTTTCACTACATTTTCAATAAGTCCTTACAGACACAACATGTGCCTAAGATCTGGAAAGATGTCGTGGTTGTCCCCGTTCCAAAATCCGGCTGTCCCAAAATGGTAAATGATTTTAGACCAGTTGCTTTGACTTCAATTTTAATGAAAATTTTTGAAAAACTGGTCAGATTTGAGGTCCTAAAGCAGACTGAGCATGCATTGGATCCTTTGCAGTTTGCCTATAGGCCTCACAGAGGAGTGGAGGATGCCACTGTCACTCTGTTTAACATGCTTTTTAGACATCTGGATTTTAATGGGACACACGCCAGGCTTTTATTTGTGGACTTTTCTTCCGCCTTTAATACAATCCAACCTCATATTTTAGTTGAAAGGCTCCTGCAACAATTTGATTTGAGTAATAATCTGGTGGGTTGGATTCTGGATTTTTTAACCAACAGTACACAGAGAGTAAGGGTCAATGGTACATTGTCTGACCAGAAGTGTTCTTCCACTGGCTGTCCTCAGGGGTGTGTGTTGTCACCACTACTCTTCATCCTGTACACAAACATGTGTCGGAGCAGACATGACAACAGACACATTATAAAGTATGCTGATGATTCAGTTGTTGTCAGTCTCCTCCAGGATGGTGAGAGTGGCCACGGCCCAGTAGTTGATGATTTTGTTCACTGGTGTGAGGATTCCTACCTGCAGCTGAATATGACAAAAACTAAAGATATGATTATTGACTTTAGGAGGAAAACTCACAGGCACAAAGTCACTGTACTAAAAGGCCAGACCATTGAATGTGTGCAATCCTACAAATATCTTGGGACGATTATTGATAGTAATTTAAACTTTGAAGAGAACTGTGAAAAGGTGTGCAAAAAGGGTCAGCAACATTTGCATTGTTTAAGGAAACTTGCACGCTTCCAAACTGACCGAACCATAATGACAATGTTTTATCGGGCTTTTATTGAATCTGTTTTATTCTTTTCTTTAGTGTGATGGTTTGGTCAGATAGAACTGAAACAGAGGAAATCCTTGGATCAGGTAGTTAGATGGTCCAGTCGTTTGCTTGGTGAGCCACAGCTGAGCCTGACATCCCTGTACACCAGACAAGTACAGAGGATTGCTACCTCCATTTTAAATGATGACTCCCACCCTTTGCACTGCCACTTTCAGCTTCTTCCCTCCAGACGGAGGTTTGCTGTCCCAAAAAGTAAAACCCAGCACTACAAAAACAGCTTTGTTCCTGCTGTTGTTAAAGAGTTGAACAAGATGTAGCAATATATTGCACATAATTTAGTTACCTATTTATTAATTTTATTTTATATTTACTTATTTTTGTAGGTTTTTTTTACTGGGGTTCTAAATCTTTTATTGGATTTTAGACTTTTGAGTTTTTAACCTCTTTGACTAGTCTTTAACTTTTTAATATGACCCTTCTCTCTTCTCTCTTTGTTTTTTCTCTTATCTCTTTGTCCTAGGTCCTGATTGGTGGAGCCTTGAGCACTTTTATCATGTTTATAGTCAGCTTCATGTGTGCCTGTGTTTGTGTTCATGTTGAATGTAATTGTGGTTTGTAAATATGGATGTCACCAGACTGCAAAACAAATCTACCTATGGGTACAAATAAAGTAACCTGAACCTGAACCTGAACCTTCTCCCTATGGCAGAGAGGGAGGTTTCGGTGCCATCCGTAGGGGTGCACGCTTGGTGCTGCCGGCGTGTCTGGAGATCCACTTGGGCCGCCCTGACCTGCACCACCGAACACACCCAGGCCACTGCTGATCGTAAGCGGGTGCTGGCCCCCAAGTACATCGTGGGACAGCAGGGCTGGCTGGCGTCTAGCTAGATCCCCCTCGAGGGTAAATCCAAGAAGCTGTTTCCCCGCTTCCTTGGGCCATTTCCCATCGCCAGGGTAGTTAATGTCGCGTCGGTCCAGCTTAAGCTGCCCTCATCCCTACAGGTGAATTCCACTTTCCACGTCAGCAACATCAAACCCCTCTCGACCAGCCCCCTTTGCCCCCCTCCCCCACCTCCTCCTCCCCCCCGTATCATCGATGGCCACCCCGCCCACACTGTTTAGCGGATTCTGGATGTTCGTCGCCAAGGGCGGGGCCTGCAGTATCTCATTGATTGGGAGGGTTATGGGCTGGAGGAGCAATCCTGGACTCCCTCGTCACAGGTGTTGGACAAAGAGTTGCTCCGGGCTTTTCACCCTGCCCACCCGGACAAGCTCTCCGGTCCGCCAGGAGGTGTCCCTAGAAGGGGGGGCCCTGTCATGAGCAGTAGGAGCACGCCTCTCCCCTCTGGTCCCATCTCCTCCAGCTCATCACGGCACCTGAGGCAACGGTGCCAGCATAACTAAGGGAGGATTCAGAGACTCATGATCCCTCCCTAATTGTTGGCTATATCAAAAAGGAAGGTTTTAACCCTATTCTTAAAAACAGAGATCGAGTCTGACTCCCGAATCCAGACTGGCAGCTGGTTCCACAGAAGAGGAGCTTGATAACTGAAGGCTCTGCCTCCCATTGTACTTTTGGAAATTCTAGGTGTTACAAGTAATCCTGCATTTTGGGAGCGTATTGCTGTGTTAGGATAATACGGTAGGATCAGATCTTTTAAATAAAAAGGGGCCTGATTGTTTAGAGCTTTGTAAGTAAGAAGAAGGATTTTAAGCTTAATTCTAAACTCTGTGGGAAGCCAATGAAGGGAGGCCAGAACCGGAGAGATATGATCTCTCTTTCTAGTACCTGTTAAAACTCTTGCTGGAGCATTTTGGATCAACTGAAGACTTTTTAAAGACGTTTTAGGACAATCTAATAATAAAGAATTACAATAATCTAATCTAGAGCTAACAAAAGCGTGGATCAGTTTCTCAGCATCACTCTGAGACAAGATGCTTCTAACCTTGGCAATATTACGCAAATGATAGAAGGCAGTCTTAGAAACAAATTTAATATGTGAATTGAAAAACAGATCTTGATCAAAAATAACTCCAAGGTTCCTCACAGAGCTACTAAGAGAAAGAGTAACCGCATCCATGTCATGGCCGCCAATTAAGCGCACCTGCGCACACACCTGTCTGCTATCTGGCTCTTCCTATATATTCTGTGAGATCCAGGGATCAATGCGGAGTCATCTGCTTCCCTCCTGAGGAATCTGAACTCGCCAACTCTACAATGAGCTTCCAGCCTCATCATCTTTCCAGCGCTTCTGCTCGCCTAGGGTCTCCTAACCATCCAGCAGCCAAGTAAGCCTGCACCTTTCCTCTCACCCTTCTCCTTCCCTTGTGGACAGCCGGTGTCCTCCCAGCAGTGGACTCTCTTCCACCTGGCGGCGGACCTCCCTGCCTCGTTCACCTGCCTGCTACATCAACTACGGGGCGACTGGCACTGTCCTCCTGGCCTGGGCCAGTGTGCCAACCTGTGTGCTTCTCCAACTCAGCAAAAGTAAGGACAGTTCTATCTGGCGCTTCACCTGTCCGGATTGCTCCTAATTGTCTCTCTGCTCTGTCCTTTGGGTTGCCAGGTTGCACGGTGCTCTGCTCGCCCCAAGCTGACTCATCCACGTACTACACTCACTACAGACATTCACACACAACCATCCATACACTCACTCTATTATAAATAAAAGGTAACTGTGTTTCCTGAGTCATGTCTGCTTCTTGGGTCTGTACCATGTCAGTCCAAACTAAAAGTTTGATTTGGAAAGGTATTTCTGAGGTTTTTTGGACCAACAAGAATGACTTCAGTCTTATCTGAATTTAATAGCAGGAAATTGCAAGTCATCCAAGCTTTGATTTCCTTAAGACAGGCATCTAACTTGGCTAATTGATTACTATCATCTGGCTTCATTGACAGATATAATTGTGTGTCATCTGCATAACAGTTAGTTATGCAGATGACATAAAAATGACATAAAAGTCAGTCGTCTGCCATGTAGTGATGGGATCCAAAGTCCACTAATATATCTTCAGTCACTTTTGGTTTGTTTGCTAAAAAGATCTGTTTGAAATATTTGCACACTGAATCACTCAGTGCTGTACTGCAGCTCCAGTTGCCACTCACTGAACTGAGAGGTGGCTAAACGGAGCGGGTGGGGCTTGTTTGTTGCCTAGGTGGGTGATTCAGCTGGTGATCCCTGGCTTCCAGTACAGTAAGTGATTAAGTATAGTACATTCACCCATAAAAGCTATTACATTCAAATGAATCACTCGTGAACATTACAGCACTACTGTCATGCAGGAGATGTAAGTCATGCATTCAGTAACAACAATCAAGAAAACTGTACCTGTCACAGTGAAAAGGTTTATGTATCTTTGGTTCTTTTTCTGAAATAATGTTTGTTTATGGGTGTGTGCGCCAGTGTTGCGGATGTTAGCGGTGTCCTTTTCTCTGCCTTCAGTCCCTCCATATCGCGGCGCATACGCGCTCGTGCTGCCAAGCTCGCGGGTGAGTCGGAGAGCTTGTGAAGGGGGCTCGTGCAGGTGTCTCGCCCCACCTATCAGCGCCATTGTGTGAGCAAGTGTCGGAGAGAGGACAGAGTTTTTTTCCTGCAGGCAGCTGGACGGTTAAATGTTCTCCATGTTTGTGAGGAAACAGCGGCGGACCCGGACCTGATATGGTGCAAAAATGGGTGGTAGGCATGCGCTGTTCACATGCCTGATTAGAAGAGTCACACGGCTGTCCACAATCAGATGCGGAGAAAGGACTTTGGAGAGAGGACTTTGTTTGGGAAATTTGTGACATGACTAACAACTCCTAAATTCTAGGCAGAAGGCGCACACGGTATGTGATTATTTTTGTTTATGAACATTTGTTAAGTGTTATAATTTATTTTGTATTCATGTTCCTTATGTCTGTATTTTCAGTTTTTCACGGTGTTTAAGGGCGAAGATTTGCTGTGGCAATATAAACACAAAACTTGTCAACATCAGTTGGAGCGTGGTTTTCTGACCTAGAAGAAGACTTTGGGAGCGGTTATAATGAAAAACGTGCCTAATCCAGGAGCAAGCAGCAAGATTCCTGCAGGGCCATGCTTCAAGGACTTTGTTTGCTGCCCAAATAAAAGACGTGCATGCTTCTTCCCACATCCGCTGGACATTCAGCCGGACAGAAGAGGTACCAGAGCGACATTTATGGACAATGCAGTTTGCAAAAGGTCACAACACCTTTAAGGTACCAGGTTAGATGGTATATTTTCAGTTTGGAACTTTTTAATTCCTAAGTTAAATTGAGAAAAGAAACAGAAGTAAAAGAAAATTGAAGTGTTGTAAATTACTGAAGAGTGTCACTTGTTTCCTATTGTATGTTCTCCCAGCAGTTTTCTAACTTTCCTTTCACTGTAAAATTCCAAAAGTGTTAGTTCAAATCATTTTTGAAAATGGAGCAGAGCACAAGTGAGTTTGATACATTAGAGGAAATACTTGCAGCTCTAGAAGATGAGAAAGTAAAGTTGGAAGAGAAATTAAAAACTGAATCTGTTGACTTAAAAAGATGAGAAATTGAGACACGGATAGGAGAAATAATTGGAGATCTTGAAACACACAAGATAGGGTTACCATCATCATCTCAAGTCGAAACGCAAGTGAGACGATCAGAAAGGGAGAGACGCCCTACAGAAAAAATCGTTGAGTTTAAAAGAAAGGAAATAACAGAGAGAGAAAGAAAGTTTATGTCGACGTATCTTAACTTTAATGCAGAGATTCAACTAACAAGATCTAAACTTAAGGAAGAGTGCTCTAAAGCTGAGTTGGGTGAAATGATCCATTCAATAGGAAAGTGTGAGTCAGAACTAAAGCAAAGGTATGAGAGTTTACGTGCACTTACTTTACCATCTCAAGACATGAGAAGGAAGATTGATAGCTGCACATCAGTTACAACTGAAATAATCCTACTGCTGCAAAGACGGTATGCAGATGTTGATACTAAGGAATTTGATGCAGTAGCTGTGAAGGAATCTCTCTTTCAGTTACTCCAAAGAGAAGATGCAAGGTCAATTTATGGATCAACTGTGTCTAGAACTAGTCAAAGCAGTCAGTCAAGTCATAGTCAGCAGGGAAGTCATGTATCGGCGAAAAAAGCAGATGCAGCTGCACGTTTGGCATCAAAACGGGCTGAAATAAACAGGGAGATGGAAATATCTGCCCAGAGAAAGGAGATTTTGGCTCAGCAAGAAAAACTAAAATGGCTGGAAGATCAAAGGGATCTTGAAGTCATAGAGGCTGAATACAATGTGTATGCTGAAGAGGAATCAAGGTTTAATGCTGAAATAAGGGATGTTGAAGTAAAAAGTACTTTGCCTCCAAGTCAGCTTCCAATGCAGCATAGTAGCCCTCCATGCACTCAAGTTCCACAAAATGTATCGGCCCCTCCTTACTCTGAGAGTAAACGCATCAATGTTCCCCACAGTGCATCAGTCCCACACAACTCTGGCAGGATATCTGAGCCCAGAGAGAGCGAAGTCTCACTAGTCCAAGCGTTCAAGGAATCCCTTGCTATGACAAGACTTCCGGCACCAGAGCCTTTCGTGTTTACAGGAGACCCACTTAAATTCACAGAGTGGAGCACTTGCTTCAAGGCTTTGATAAAAACAAGTTATACAGATCCAGCGCATAAGCTGTTCTATTTGAAAAAATACATAAGTGGTGAGGCACTTTCAGTGTTAGAAGGAACCTTTTATCGTAGTGATGAAGAAGCATACACACAGGCTTGGGATGCCTTAAACAAGCGCTATGGCCACCCCTTTGTAGTCCAAAGAGCTTTCAGGGGAAAACTGAGTTCCTGGCCGAAGATTGGACCAAAAGACTCCCTTAAACTAAGAGAGTTCAGTGATTTCCTCATCTCTTGTAAAAATGCCATGCCCCATGTGCAAGGACTTGGAGTTTTGGATGATTGTGAGGAAAATCAGAAATTACTGCTGAAACTTCCAGACTGGGCAACAACTTGCTGGAACAGACATGTCACTAAAACACTGGATGAAGGGAAGGCATATCCAGGTTTCGAAGAGTTTGCACACTTTGTGGCAGAAGAGGCACACATAGCATGCAATCCTATTTCTTCCCTTTATGCGCTAAAGCATACAAGTGAAAAACTAGAGAAGGAACAAAAACGTGTCAATGCCAGTGTCCTGGTAGCTTCAACAAATGTACCCAATTATCCAAAACAAACCTCAAAGGCCACATCCCAGTGGCAGAGGTTCCAAGCCCACCTCTTTAGCATCTCAGAATAAGAAGCAGATTAAGTGTATTTGCTGTCAGCAAGATCACTTTATCTATAAGTGTGCCCTTCAGAGGTAAAGTGGGCTATCCCACAAAACCATTATTTTGAGAAAATGAGCTCTAAAGTTGAAATATTCTCAAAAAATCAGTGTGCCTATATCATTAACCACTTGCACTCCGGGCAATTTTCCTAAAAATGCCAAAAAAAAACGTGCCCAAAGTAAATCGAAAGCTGTTATTCAACCCTTTGCAGCATCTTCATGGGGTTGGTCTCATTTAAAAGAAAACACTTTGAATTTTTTGGCAAAAAAAAACAATCTCTCTACGTGCTCCGGCCACTGAGTTACAGTCATCTAAACATACTGAACTTGAAGAAAAAAAATTTGGACACAGTGTTTTTTTGGATACAAATGCTTGTAAATAACACACAGCTGTCCGATCCGGCTGGAAAATGCAACAGAAATGTAGAACCAAGTGTTATCCAGCTGAGATCCAAATTTGGTAACAATACCACAAAAAATGAATATTTTACACAGCTTTGTTCTCAGGTAGTTCCCAGGCGTTATGGAACTGTGCCAAATTGTGCCAAATGGCACAGTTTGGAAAAACGTCTGTAACTTTTGAATAATTCAATGTAGAATCTTCATTTTAGGCTCTAATGAAAGGTCACACTCAGGGCTGTGTCTGTGTGTGTGTGTGTGGGCGGGGGGTCGTCCCCTCCCCCCCGCTACCGAGGACCAAATTCGGCCCTCGCTACATGACGGAATACACTCTTTTTTTCTTTTTTTTTTTTTCCTTGCATGTTTTCACAGCGGCCCCCCCCCCCCTCGCTACTGTGTGTGTGTGGGGGGGAACCGTGAACGGACCGTGAACGCCCCCCCTCCTCGCTACAGAAGAGGGCCATCGCTACATGATGGAATAGACTGATAGGCTTCCTCCCGCGGACCGGGGAGCGTTCGGACCGTGCCCCCCCCCCCCCGCTCCTCTTTTGCAGCGGGGGGGGAAGGGCGTTCACGGTCCGAACACGGCAAATGAACCGTTTATCGCGGCGCACGCACTTCGTGCGCAGTACCGTTGTCATTTACCGATCGGTCAAAAGTCATTTTTGGATTACAGTTTTCAGGGATAAATAATAATTTAGCTTATAACACCTTATCTCTTCAAAGCAGCAGAGTCGTGGCGAACAGCTCTTCCCACGCATCAGACGAACGCGACGCTGCTCCGCTCGTGGATCCCGATCAACATAATTCCATTACATATTGCCGTTTTGGCGAATGATTTACGACTTTTGTCGTCGGCCTCCGTCTATTCTGCTGGAATGAGTGCAGGTCCCACTTGTGGGTGTTTTCCATGCTGCTGGGTGAGCCTGGGTCTGTAGTAGATTTGTACAGAGTCCTTCTGCAGCAGTAAATATCACTTCACCCAGCCAGAATTTCTGTGCTTCAATTGGCTCCTGCGTTCACAGTAGGCGGGTCCTCCTTCCTAGATTTTCATTCATTGGCTCCTCAAGGTTTCAGAAACCCAATTCAAGGCTCTTATTAGTCGAATGAGAGGTCAATCAGATGAACTAATCTGTTCGCGGCTGTGTTTGCAGATTTTTTTTTCAGTGGCGCTTGGAGGGCACACCACCTACACCATCACCATCAATATCCTTATCATGCGTCATGCGCACGAGGGCGCACGAGCGCGCTCTTGCGCACCCTCGTGCGTCATAGGACGCAGAGACTTGCCCGCCTGCGGAACAACGGAGCGCAAGTGGTTAAAAAGTTACCCCCTATAATTACCTTCAAGGTGTGACTTAAATATGAAAATATATTTAAATCACATATTCACAACAATAAGAGAGTAGGGGTTAAAAATGTGGGATAGACCACTTTACCGCTCAATAGTTTCACCAAATTAATGAGAATGATTTCATTTACTCTCAATAGAGGGCAGCACAATACGTTTTATGCAGAGCTAGGCAGTTTAAGAAAATGATAGACCCTTAACAATTAGTGTAGTACAATTAACTCATTTTTGACCTACATGTGGGATAGCCCACTTTACCTCTGAAGGGCACAAGTGTGACAAGTTTGCAGCAATGCCTCTCAAAGACAGGAAAAAATTTGTCATTGATAATAACATGTGTTTTGCTTGCCTTAGAGTTGGTCACATCTCCAAAAACTGTCGACAGAAGGTCACTTGTAATATTTGCAGGCGAAGCCACCCCCTCCACTTCACGAGGAACGTCCTCAAGGAGAAAAGCCAGAAATGCCACCACAAGAGGAAAGCACTTCCACAGCTGCATGTAGTGTAAAGGTGGGCAACAGTGATCGTACTTCAATGATTGTTCCAGTATGGCTCTCTTGTGCAGCAGAAAACAGTCCAGAGACCTTGGTGTATGCACTTCTGGACACTCAAACCAGCAATACATTCATTGATCAAGATATTTGTGAGAAAATTCATGCAAAAACAGAACCTGTTAAGTTAAGGTTGACAACAATGACTGACAGGGGTTCAACTGTACATTGCCAAAGAGTAGATGGGCTCGAAGTAAGAGGTTACCATTCACAAGAGTATGTTGTCTTGCCACCTACTTATACACGAGAATACATTCCACTTGAGAAAAACAGTATCCCAACTCGTGAGACAGCGAAAGAGTGGACTCACCTTCTAAGCATTGCAGAAGAGATGCCAGATCTGTTAGACTGTCCCGCAGGGCTCCTGATTGGCTATGACTGTGCAAGAGCATTAAAACCAAGGAAGGTCATACCAGGAAATGATTATGATCCCTATGCAGTCAAAACAGACTTAGGCTGGACTATCGTGGGTTCCATCAAACCATGGACTGGTCTAATGGAGGTAATAGGAGTCTGCAATCGTGTCTCTGTAAAGGAGTTTCCATCCATCACACCTTCCTCTGTGATCAAAGTCCTGGAATGGGATTTCTTGGACACAAATCCAAGAGAAGGAAATATATATCCCAAGAGGACATTCAGTTTCTCCAGTTCTGGAACGGAAACATTCACCACAACAAGGAAGGACATTTGGAAATGCCCCTACCCTTTAGAGAGTATCCACAGCTTCCGAACGACAAGCAGCTTGCTACAGTTCAATTGAGGCATTTAAAGGGGAAAATGGAAAAAAATCCCAAGTACAAAGAGGTCCTGGAGGTGATACCAGAAACAGAACATGCAAGTGAGAAGAAAGATGTAAATCTGAATTACACTGAGGTTCCAATGCAGAGTGTACTAGGGATAAAGTGGAATGTGGAAGCTGATGTGTTCTCATTCAGTGTTATCCTCAAAGAAAAACCAGCCACAAGAAGAGGAATTCTAGCAACAGTTGCGAGTGTGTATGACCCACTAGGATTTCTCTCTCCTTACATCTTGACTGGCAAACAACTGCTGCAAGACATGTGCAGGCGGGGTGTTGGATGGGATGAGCCTGTTTCCCCTCAAATCCAGGCCAAGTGGGAAATATGGCTTCAAGATTTGGAAAATCTTCAAAACATTAAAATACCAAGATGCCTCATTCCTGAATACCTTGGCACAATCCAAAAAATTGAGTTGTATCACTTTTCAGATGGTAGCAGCAGTGGTTATGGACAGTGTTCCTACATCAGGATTGTTTCTGATGTGCAAGTTCATTGTGCTCTTGTCATGGGTAAGGCCCGAGTGGCACCCACAAGCATAGTCACCATCCCACGTCTTGAGCTGACTGCTGCAGCAGTTTCAGCTGGTGTGAGTAACTTTCTCAGAGCAGAGCTTGAGCTGAAGGTCGACGAAGAGTTTTTCTGGACAGACTCTCAAGTGGTGCTTGGGTACATCAAGAATGAAGCCCGGCGCTTCCATGTGTTTGTTGCCAATCACGTCCAGAAAATAAGAAACACTACAAATCCAAAGCAATGGTTCTACGTTGAAACCAATCAAAATCCAGCAGACCATGCTTCTAGAGGTCTCAAGGTGGCAGAGCTGATTGACTCAAACTGGCTTACTGGGCCTGAGTTTTTATGAGAACGTGAAATTGTCACAGTTCAACATTCACCAGAGCTTCTCGTAGGTGACCCTGAAGTAAAGGTTTTGAAGACAGATGCTGTTTAAAGAGACAACTTTCTTGAAAGGTTTTCAAGATTTTCTGACTGGAATACAGCCATCAATGTTGTAGCAAGGATTAAAAGACTGGCAAAAGAAGACAGGTCAGGTCCAATTAGTGTAGAGGAGAGAAGAGTTGCCTCTCTTACACTCATTCGGGCAGCACAAAAGGAGGCATTTGAAGATGAGCTGAAATGGTTCAGTCAGAAGTCAGCTAAACTACCAAAAACTCACAAAATGTATCAGCTTGATCCTGTCCTTGTAGATAACCTCCTTAGAGTTGGAGGGAGGTTGAGAAAGTCATCTGCATCCTTTGAGCTGAAACATCCAGTAATCCTTCCCAAAGAAAGCATTGTAACACAACTAAGGTCTAGTACGAAAGGTTAAAGTTCAAGTTGGAACAAGAGATCTAGGGAAAAAAGGTGAACGCTTAAAGGTGAACTGAACCCACCTTTTTGCCGAAAAAGTAGAATAGCAGATTAATTCCTTATTACCTATTGTATTTTTCAACACATAAAAGAAATTTTTAGGCCGTGCGATGGCCAAGCTATAAGCCGATAAACTTTTGCCTCTGGTTGGCAGTGCCAAACAAACCGGAAGTAGTGCAGACGACGCTGCGTGACGTCATGAGTGTGACCCTTATCAAAACAACAATGGCAGATGATAGCAGTTCCAGCAGTCAAGAACACCAGAGTTTTCAGAGTGAAGAGGCATTCAGGATCGGTGATGAGACAGAGGAGGATGCAGGAGTGTAGCAAGTGGCAGGCGTGCACAAGGGCGAGCCCGGGAGACAGCGACCTGATGCACCTGTGACAGCAGCTGGCAGACGGCGATGCAGAGGCGAGGTCCGCCGCCGGGGAATACACCTGTGCACAGGGGAGAGACTGGAAAGGCAAAGGTAGGTATGCTTACGCTGTAGATCTTGCTGGGAGATGAGGGGGTTCCTCTGCAGCAAGAGGTCTGAAGGAATCAGACGGCTTCAGGCCGAAGCCCAGGGCAGAGTGGCTTATATCCCATGCTGCTGACGAGGCGCAGGTGTGCGTGCAGCTGGCGCCGCTAATGAGCGGCGAGTTGTAACATATCCAGCCTGTGTTGTGTTGTAGCTTAGTTTTCTTTTTTCTCTGTCACATTTTGTCTTAGTTTTGTTTTGAATTGTAATCGCTCTTGCCTGTTTTCTCTTTTGAATTCTTAGATGGTATATGGGTGGGCAATATAAGCTGCGGCTTCAGCCATCACCCATTTCGGATAACTTACGTTGAATTGTATAATCAGATGAGTCATTGTTCAATTTGACCTTGTTGTTATATCATTCAGTTTCTTTCAACCTGTACTGTACTATCCGAAATAAATACATTCATTCATTCATTCAAAAAATTGGGCTATGTATTACAATACTTCTACAGACTATAGTGGCAATACACATGAACAGAACTGGCCTCTGCACTTGATTGTGCTATTTATAAATACAGTGATCCCTCGCTACTTCGCGTTTCACCTTTCGCGCCCTCAGTGCATCGCGGATATTTCAAAATTCATCAAAAATTCAAAATTGAGAAAAAATGGCATGAAAGTTGCCCGGGCGCTAGCAGAAGGCAGGGAGACTACATTAGAACATCAGGTATCAACACGGAGAGCCCGCACAACTCAAAATCCACCTCTCTGACCACCGCTCCACTCCTCTCCACCCACCTCTTCACCGCTCGGGAATCTCGCAAGCTGATTGGCCGAGACGTTTTACCCAGCTTCTCTCCCTGCCGAGCGCCCATACCCAGCGAAGGAAGACCGCATTCATTGTTCTTTATCGCTCGTGTTGCTTAGTGGCACTTTTCGCTGTTCTCTTGTGCCTTTTTGTGCAAAATAGTGCTTGTGACGCCCTTGGGGGGGGGTGATGCTACTTCGCGGTTTTTCACTTTTCGCGGTCGGTTCTGGTCCCCATTAAACGCGATAAGTGAGGGATCACTGTAATATCTATATCTAGAAACGCATCGCTTCCCGGTTGCTTTTCCTCCCCCTTTCTTTTCTTTCGTCACCATGACAGCTTTCCTTGGCCACTGAACAGATCTTCCCAGGTGTTGGAAGTGTTTTGTAGTCAACTATCAAGACAAAATGCACCAAAAACAACCAGTGTCGATGTGCTTGCAATGGTAAACATGAGGACTGGGTTACACTCGTGACGTCACGCGGAACTCCGGCTGCACTTCCGGCTAATCGGCGGATTCGTCTAATTTTTCAGGGCGGGAAATTCAAAATCGCGCTTTTCTCCAAGATTCCGGGATTAGTGGAGGGGGTGCCAATGATAAATTATCTTTATAATTGTATGTACTATCACCCAGTGCCGTTCAATGCCGTTCAGTTCAGTTCACCTTTAAAGCAAGTCTCAGTTCTTGAGAGACCTGTTCAGAAACTAATAGTTCTAGTTGAAAATGAGTCCTAGACTACAAAGGGAGGACATAATAAAACTAAAGTCAGATGATACAGTAATGACAAAGAAACGCTTAAGTCTAGAAAGTGAATAATATCAATGCTATTAAAGCAACATGTGAGTTGAAGGTTTACATTTATTTCAAGGAAAATTACAAGATTTAATTTTGTTTGTTAAAAGCTGAGTGAATATAAATCTTTGTAATTTTGGTGGCAGTGTAGCTGTCACAGTGAAAAGGTTTATGTATCTTTGGTTCTTTTTCTGAAATAATGTTTGTTTATGGGTGTGTGCGCCAGTGTTGCGGACGTTAGCGGTGTCCTTTTCTCCGCCTTCAGTTCCTCCATATCGCGGCGCATATGCGCTCGTGCTGCCAAGCTTGCGGGTGAGTCGGAGAGCTCGTGAAGGGGGCTCGTGCAGGTGTCTTGTGTGAGCGAGTGTCGGAGAGAGGACGGAGTTTTTTTCCTGCAGGCAGCCGGACGGTTAAATGTTCTCCATGTTTGTGAGGAAACAGCGGCGGACCCGGACCTGATATGGTACAAAAATGGGTGGTAGGCATGCGCTGTTCACATGCCTGATTAGAAGAGTCACACGGCTGCTGGAGGCTGTCCACAATCAGATGCGGAGAGAGGACTTTGGAGAGAGGACTTTGTTTGGGAAATTTGTGACATGACTAACAACTCCTAAATTCTAGGCAGAAGGCACACACGGTATGTGATTATTTTTGTTTATGAACATTTGTTAAGTGTTATAATTTATTTTGTATTCATGTTTCTTATGTCTGTATTTTTAGTTTTTCACGGTGTTTAAGGGCGAAGATTTGCTGTGGCAAAATAAACACAAAACTTGTCAACATCAGTTGGAGCGTGGTTTTCTGACCTAGAAGAAGACTTTGGGAGCGGTTATAAAAACCAAGATACCACAGTTTACAGGCAATATAAACAACATACATCCCAGTTTGGCTGATCTAGCTAACAGTAAATAGAATTGTTAACTTTTAGCCTATAATTTGCACTTCAAATTTGATTCATTCTCAAGGCACTATAAAGTGCTGTCAGGGTTTGTAGATACAGGACCCAGGTGCGAGGCTCAACTTTAGAATGTTTATTTTAAGAGCTGGTCACCCTGATGCAGCTCAAGGGCTGAAAATACTAAGGCAAAATCAGGCTTGGCAGGCAAAAACAGGACTGAAAATAGAGACAGGGCAGAAGCATGAACTCATGCCAATTCTGACAAGGACGCCGTGCCCAGGTAAGGAACGATGTCTCTTAAATAACAAATGAACAGGTAAAACATAATTACAATCAGATGTAAACAATCAAGGATGGAACTAGGCTCAGATTAAAAATAACTCAGGGCGCTGTCACAATAAAACCAAACCAAAACTACAGCTAAAGACAGGAATAACAAAAAGCAAACATAAACATGACTTAGATAATATTAATACTAGTAAACCAGACTAAATAATAATAATAACAATAATACTAACAACCAACTACTAAGAATACAGCAGGGATGAATAGGCAATCACTGACAGGGGATACACATGAAACATAATGACAATAGATCGGGGAGACAAGATCAAGAAAACCAGGATAATATTAATAATGATAATAAAAAAATAATAACAACCAAACTTAGAACCAGAAGGGAACACATTCGATGGAACACAAATGCAGACAAAATAATGAATAATGGGCAGCGCGGTGGCGGAGTGGTTAGCACTGTGGCAGCACAGCAACTCACCCTTGGCTGGGGGATCCTGGGTTCGATCCCAGCCCCCGACTAACAGTGATCTGTGTGGAGTTTGCATGTTCTCCCCGTGTTTGTGTGGGTTTACTCCGGGATTTCTCTGGTTTCCTCCCACATGCCAAAAACATGCAAGTTAGGTTAATTGGCATCAAAATGGGATTCTAAATTGTCCTTAGGTATGACTGTGAAAGTGAATGGTTGTCTGTCTCTCTGTGTTGGCCCTGCGATGGACTGGTGATCTGTCCAGGGTGTACCCTGCCTCTTGCCCAAAGATGCTGGGACAGGCTCCAGCCCCCCCATGACCCGAAAAGGATTAAGCGGAAGAAGACGGATGGATGGATAATGAATAATAATAAATGCAGAAAAACCTGAAAATACAAACTAATGCGAGGATGTGGGCTGGAGCCCATGCCCTGGAAACAAGGAACAAAGCCATAACTCAGGGTGAGGACATGGGGCCCAGTCCACGCCCTGACAAGTGCCGTGAGATAACTCTTGTTATGATTTGCTGCTATATAAACCAAAATTCATTCATTCATCTTCTTCTTCCGTTTAGTCCTTTTTGGGTCATGGAGGGACTGGAGCCTATTCCAAAGTCTTTGGGCGAGGCAGGGTACACCTTGGACAGATTGCCAGTCCATCACAGGGCCAACACAGAACCATACAGCCATTCAATCTCACATTCAAACCTAAGGGCAATTTGTCCCCAGTTAATGGTAGTTAACCTTTTGTGTTTGTCTTTGGACTGTGGGAGGAAACTTTAGTACCTGGCAAAAACTCACACACTTCAAATTTTCTTTTGTTTAATGATATGAGGTGGGGGAAACGTCCTGCTGTGGCCAGTTAGGCATTAGCCATGAACCATTTCAATGCCCATTGAAAACAGCACAATACATGGTGAATTGGTACAAAAACACAATATGGACATGTTCAGAGGTAGACGTTGGGCAGTACTGGGTATACAACCAACCAGAAGAGACATATAAAACAGAAGTGCTAATAAATAGTAAATTTTACACTACTGTTGATTTGCCGTGCATGTGCAGACCCATCTTCCTTAAGTTGGTCATGTAAAGGCTCGCCTAACTTCAAGAGCTGAAAAACTGACTTCACAGCCGGGAATACTAGAAGGACTCATCCCTAAACCCGACTTGCTCTGAGAAGCGGAATACACTAAAAGATTATGAAATATGCCCATTTGCAATTGTCACAAGTTGTCACTATGTGAAACCAAAAGACACATTTTGTTGAGTGTAGTAATGAGAAGGACTCTGAAGGAACTACACAACAGTATATTAAGTATCCGGAGTGTAAGATGATGATTTTTAAAATGTTCACCTTTTCTTTTAAAGCAGACTAATAAAAGAAGCAGATTCACACTCAGATGGGAAAGGAGAGGAAGTGACAGAGAAGCAGAGAAAGAAACAACATTGCCTATAAAAATGCCAAAAGTAATAATCATTATGTGATAGAAAGATATGCACCCCTGCCTGCCTAGTGTTCATGTGTGTCATAATGTGGCTTGGCCTTCAGCCACTTCCAACAGTTAAAGAAAGCATTTGAGAAGAGAACTGAGGCTATCCCTTCCACTTACCTCCCCCACCTCCCTCTCTTGGACTCTCCATATAAATGCTTGGCAGTTTTACGCATGGCTGGGAGCAATTTCCCACAATGTGTAAATTAGTCAATCTCCCAAGTCAGTAAAGTGGCCTTTGATGGGGAGGACATTAATGAAGTGTACCATTAGGCCTCACATTTGTATTCTTAGGGGCTCTCCAAGCTTTTGATGTTGCGGGGCCCCATGGCTGATTATCCACATGCCAGTTCTGCATGCCTCTGTTACTTAGACGGGAAGGAGGAACGGACAGTGGAGAAAGCAAAAATGCTGGACATTAAACGTACCCCCACTTCTCCCACTGCCCCGCTGAACTGCCCATGCTGTCCCGCTGGTCATTTGATTTTGGCAAGACAAAGAAAGAAAATGAGGAAAGGAGGGGAGAGAAGGTGAGCAGTCCAAAAAGTGCAGTCTAGGAGCTGGACTTTTCCCGGACACTTCAAAGTGCTGTCTGGAGTAAATTGCTGTAGACCGCTTCATTCAGAGTAGCAGGGCTTTCCCCTCGTAGATGACAGTTGCATGGTGACAAAGTTCAATTGGCAATGGTTGGACTAGGCAAGGGGGAGGGGGGCAGATCAAAGCAGGACCATTGTAATGGTTTTGTTCCATGGAAAATCGCTTTTTGTCCCCGGCCTTTTCAAGCCAACTCCTGGCTCCAGTCAGGGTAAATGGGATTTTTAACTCCCTTGTGTGGGTGGAAGGGTGGGGGAAAAGGCAGGGGACCAGAGGGAGGGGAGATTCTTAGCCTCAGGGTAAGGAACTCACCCCCACCCCCCTCCCACTCACTGACAATGCAAGGCCAACTATGCTGATGGTACTGGGCCTCTCATCTGAACTCTGCATCATAAACTTCACAGAGAAAGTTTAGAGAAGCAATTATGCAATTATATTTATTGTAATTACCTCAATGTGACGTGTTAATGACTGTGTCCTTATAATGCTCTCAACTGTGCTCAAATCTCTACTTGTACATTTGGACAAAAGCATATTTGAACTTTTGTCTCCTTTTTTTATCTGTCTGACCATTTGATTTCACTCATTTTCAGCTTCACATTTGATTCTGTATTTGACAATTATGCATGACTGAACAGTCTACATATACATACAGTATGTCTTCCTAATGTGCAGTTCAGCCTTTGTCTTGTGGACTGAAGTCCGTATTCCCCAAGTTCCTGATGAGAAGTTTCACCTGAAATTTCCCTGAAGTCAGATTTTCAATGTGTTACTATCCTTCTTTCTTTGGCTGCTCCCTTTTGGGGTCACCACAGCAATATCGCAATGATTCACGTCAGGAAGTACCATTTTTATATTGTCTTTGGTACAACCTGACTTAAACCTACAACCTCCTGGTTGTGGGGTGGATGCTTTACCTCTAGGCTACCACTTCGGTCAACTTGTCACTATCCAAGCTGTGTAAAATGTACTGCTTATTAGCACTTCTGTTTTATGTTTTTTCTAGGTTTGCTCACTTTTCCACTAGCCCAGCACACCTCGGCACGTCTCGATTCACTTCGACACGGTTCGGCTCGCGTTTGTCTCCATTACAACTGTGTTAAGCTGGGGTGGGTGGGATTTCTATAACAGCGAGGCGGTGCCACAATCCCGTGACGTAGAACACGCGACCCAAGCAAAACATAACACATACAGCTGTACAAGGCGACTCCTCGGTCTGTGGCTTTTTTCACCGTAAATGCCAAAAAGGACCGCCAGACAAGGGTACAGGCAGCGAGATGAAACACTCTGGAATAGTTCTGCAGCTTCTGGGAGAGCCAAAGACGTGAGGATACAAACTAGGTCATATATGACGGTAAGTTAATGTTGCTAATGCTAGTTTGCTATAAGTACGTCGTACTACACTTTAATGTCTGCAAGTTATCGCTGTTAGGTACTAAAATATGTACGCTGTGTGTGTTTCAGATGGCTCTGCTGTGGGGAAATTACCGCTTCATTCAGTCTGGGCGTTCAGCACAGCCTGTCACGGATGTCATCAGCCTGTCACTGATGTCAGCACAGCTTCACAAACGATCAGTGGTTATAGAGCTTAAGAATGTCTGTAGAAACATTTATTTCCTGTACAACAAATTGCTCTGATCTGCGTGAAAATCATGGAGAGACTGTTGAGACATCATGGACGTACCTGCTCCAGCTGCAGAGTCTGAGGTGGTGTCGTAGAAAAAAATGATCAGCTGACACAACTTGATCGCCATGTTAATAACTATATTAGCCACAAAATATATATTCAAAAAGTAAACAGTACTGAGTTAGGTATAATAAGATATATTTGACAGTTATCATGCATTTTAGGCCAAAACAAACTTGATCTAGGATTAAAAGCAATTAAAATAATGCAGTCACAAGGTTACATGGAAAATACTTGATTTACTAGATACATGTACTGTAGAAATATATATTCTCTGCATCAACAATGTACTAGACATGCACTCATGTAGTATTGCACTGGGAATTGCACTGACAATAAACCTCTGAAGTTTTTGCAGATGTCTCTTTTTTATATGTGAAGGTTACCACCATGTGGCATAAATTAAAAACTGAAAGATTGGAAAAGCTAAGAATAATCCAGCAGTTTGAGAAATCACTTCTGGTTTGGTGTAAGTCTGTCAACAGAATTATGAACCATAAAGCAGTTTGTGTTAAAATGTTAAATCCCATTAAACCTAATCTGGGGGCTTCCAATCATGTGTCATAGGGGGCCAAGACCCTGCAGGTTGTCTCTTCTACCCAGTCTCTTCAGCAGGTGTTCTCACTGATCAGTCAGTGGAAGAAGTTCAGTGGAATCTGTTGTTGAACACACTGGTTGGAGGTAAAGCCTGCAGGGTCTTGGCCCTCCATGGCACGTGATTAGACACCCCCGCCCAAACCCATTATGATGAAGAGCAGATGCTAATATGACCCAGAATTCCTCCATATACTGGTACTGTCACTAAAGTATGCAGGGTCTTCTGCGGTGGCACATCCAACAATACAGTCTTCAGTTAATAAAATAATTGTTTTGGTTACTTTTTTCTTAAAAATGAGCCATTATTTTCAAGGTCACCGATAAATCCTTTGTACAGTTGACTCTTTTCCCACCGGTGTCTTAACAGACAAAATAGAAAATCATGATGCAAACACATAAGTCACTAAATTGTTTATTACAATCAGCAGCAAATTCCAGATTATTCAGAATGTGCAAAATTCAAACTGTAAAAAAAAAACTGGAATGGTCACACACGGCAGCCACGCTGCCTCACTGAGAAGCAACTGGATCGGCCCCTCGTACTGGTCCTGGTTCAGCAGATCTTCAGCCTGCATCTCTGTAAATAGTGAGGCAAGGTCCAGTTGGGGTGGACAGTTTCCCTCTTGCCTAGACAAAAGACAAATGGGTGGTGGTTAATTAAAGCAAGTTTAAAACATATTTGGGAAATACACTTGTTGCTAAAAGTCAGTGGTGGAATGTGAATTAATGAATGAATCTTTATTTCGGATTGATTAAAAGTAAAGATTAAAAGAAAATAGAATAATATAACAAGGGGGAAAAAAATCTAACAAGGTCAAATTAAACAATAACTCCTCTGATAATACAGTTCAACATAGGTTATCTGAAATGGGTGATGGCTGAAGCTGCAGCTTATATTGCCCACCATATTTCATCCAAGAATTCAAAAGAAAAACAAAACAGGAGGGATTACAATTTGAATGTGACAATAAAGTATTTCGTTGTTGTATTTAACCACAATTTTCATGTAGCTCCTCTTTGGTAGATTTTACAAGGGCTGCGTTACATTTAAAATCATCTGTTTTTACTGTGGCCTCAGCAATCAGAATGAATTAATACATTCACTTGAATGGAATCTAGTACTTTAACTGAAGGTGTGCATCACCGAGTATGGAGTCGCTCAGTCAAAATATGGAGTTTTTATCAATAAAAGTTTGTCTTGTCTGTAAAAGTGTCTCTTCTTGCCCTGGCTTCATGTGTGGGCGGTGTTTTGTACTAGCATTGCTAAAATATAAAAGGAAGCACTACAATGGGTCTCAAATATTTGTAATGTGTCCTGTTACTGCATGAGTTTATTGATGATAGACTATAAACTACACATATAAACTAAATTATATTGACGACTGAACATCTCACATTCGCCAAAACATACAGTTATGAACATAACTCACAAAGGATCACACAAGTGATCTGACAAAAAAATAAATACATTAACAAGCGGTTTATTTTACAGTTGATGTGCCATATTCACACAATCAAATAAATCTCAGATCAGTCCCTTTTATATTAAGTGGAAATTGTGCTACTTTGGTTTTGACACTTTACCTATAAAAGCAAAGGATTTTAGTACTTTCCACAGTGGCGAGGTAGGTTGTGGGGAGGCTGATTTCCTCTTGCCTAGATGAACGACAGAAATGGATGATGGTTAGTTTCAAGCAAGTTCAACACTTATACAGGCACATCTCAAAAATTAGAATACCATGAAAAAAATCAATATTTTTTTCACTCATTTCAGAAAGTGAAACCCATATATAGATTCATTACAGGGACTGATATATTGAAAGTGTTTATTTTAATATTGATGATTACGGCTACAGCCCATATTAACCAACACCTCAGCGGCCAACATTTATATTTAAAAACTATTTTTTAAAGTTAATTTTATGTAATATTCTAATTTTTTGCCAAATTGAATTTGGGGTTTTCAGGGGCTGTAAGCCATAATCATCAAAATTAAAATAAATAAACGCTTGAAATATATCACTGTCTGTGTGATGAATCTATATAATATACGGATTTCTCTTTCTGAAATGAGTGACAAAAAATATTGAAGTTTTTCATGACATTCTAATTTTTGGAGATGTAACTGTATTAGGGAAATACACCTGTGAAAGTCAGTGGTGGGATGTGACAAAAATGCTTTGTTTCCCTGACAAGCACTGCAGGATCCACAGAATAGGTGTGTGGGTCTATTCTGACGCTTTAGAAAATTATATGAATGACTTTATAAATCACTGGTTTGCAATTTTAATATGACGAGATTTCGGCTCCTGTGGTTCATTTCACCAGTATCCACAATATAAACACTGAGGGCAACTAACCCCTGGCATGTGGAAACACATTCTAGCATTAAATTGCACACAATTTAATGCGCAGCACCAAAGTGCAATACGTACACAAACCAGGACTTTAACCAGGACATTAACATATTTCATCATTTTGCTCTCACAAGCGAAAATTTAGGAGAAAACAAGCACGAATCAGCAGTTGGTACTAGCTAGCTACTAGCTAAAAATCATTAGCTAAAACTCGTTAGCCAGCACAGAACAGCGCTGTATGGCTCAAAAAAAGTGAGCTTACCACCAACAGGATAAATAAGCGAACAGATGCACATTATTACAAATCACTCACCATCGATGGTTCTCTCACGTTCGTCTTCAGCTTGTCCGTAGTCCGGTTCTATGCTGGGCTGCCATCTGTATCGGTCCGGGTCACTCCTCACTGTGGATCTGCCACCAAGCAGAGAAAACTCCGCACCTCTTCGTTGGACCACAGTGTAGAGTTCCGCAAAACCTACAACGCTGTCTGTATTAATATCGTATTTACTCCGTGACCGAGTTAGTCCGTGAAATATTGCAAATGGCGGTCGTGTGTAGATTCATCAGAAGACGGTCGCTTTCATGACGTTATGACCTGACCAATCAGCGGCGACCAGTCTTTTGACGTCACAACACGGCACGACTCAGCACGATTGTACCCTGCCCTTGAGCGGGGACGAAAATCGCAGCTGTTAAACCGTGTTGGGGCTAGCGGAAAGAGCTACAAAGCGTGCTGAGCTGTCCCGTGTTGGGCTAAGCGGGGCTAATGGAAAAGGCCCTATAGTAATGCCCAACTTCTGTCTCTTACCATGTTGCTACAGGGTTTGCAAATTAGAGTGCACTGCATGTTTTTTTCAGCCAGTGTTTCTAACATTGGCTGAAAAATTATTTATATCTTCCGTATCTTCTTAATTATTGCTCTGAGTGTTGCTATCCCTGTGCTGTTGCAATCCTGGAATTTCACCATTGTGGGACTAATAAAGGCTTATCTTATCTTATCTTATCTTAAAATTTCTAACACCAGTGGTGGTGGTGGGGGAGGGGGCCATTAAGCTGAAGAAGGAGTCCTATCGAGCTTGGTTGGCTTGTGGGACTCCCGAAGCAGCTGAGGTGTACCGGCAGGCCAAGTAGAGTGCAGCTTGGGTGGTCGCTGAAGCAAAAACTCGGGTGTGGGAGGAGTAAGGTGAGGCCATGGAACAAGACTTTAGGTTGGCCTCAAAGAAATTCTGGCAAACTGTCCGGCAGCTCAGGAAGGGGAAGCAGCAACCTGTCCACACTGTGTATGGTGCGGATGGGGAGCTGCTGACTTCGACTGGGGATATCGTCCGGCGGTGTAAGGAATACTTCGAGGGTCTCCTCAATCCCACTAACACGCCTTCCACAGAGGAAGCAGGGCTTGTGGACGAGGGGGACAACTCACCTGTCATAGGGGCTGAGGTTGCCAAGGTGGTTAAAAATCTCTTTAGTGACCGGGCCCCGGGGGTGGATGAAATTCGCCCTGAGTATCTCAAGGCCCTGGATGTTGTAGGGCTGTCATGGTTGACACGCCTCTGCAACATTGCGTGAAGGTCGGGCGCAGTGGCTTTGTCATGGAAAACTGGGGTGGTGGTTTCTCACTTCAAGAAAGGGAACCAGAGGGTGTGCTCCAACTTTAGGGGGATCACAATCCTCAGCCTCCCCGGGAAGGTCTATGCCAAGGTACTGGAGAGGAGAGTCTGGCCGTTGGTTGAACCTCAGATTTAATGTGGTTTTCGTCCTGGCCATGGCACATTGGACCAACTCTTTACCTTCTCGAGAATCATCAAGGGTTCATGGAAGTTTGCCCAAGCAGTTTACCTGTGTTTTGTGGACTTGGAGAAGGCATTTGACCACGTCCCTCGTGGTTTTTTGTAGGGGGTGTTTCGGGAGTATGGGGTATCGGGCTTGCTGTTACATGCTATCTGGTCTCTATATGACTGTTGTGAGAGTTTGGTTCGTATTGCCAACACTCAGTAAGACTCATTCCCAGTGAGAGTTGGACTCCGCTAGGGCTGCCCTTTGTCACCGATCCTGTTCATAATTTTTATGGACAGGATTTCTAGGCCCAGTCAAGGATCGGAGGATGTCATGCTCGGTGACCACAGGATCTCATCTCTGTTGTTTACAGATGATGTTGTCCTGTTGGCTTCATCCAGCAATGACCTACAGGTCTTACTGGGACGGTTTGCCGTTGAGTGTGAAGCGGCTGGGATGAGAATCAGCACTTCCAAGTCCGAGTCCATGGTCCTCAGCCGGAAAAAGGTGGATTGTCCTGTTCGGGTTGGGGAAAAGCTCCTGCCCCAAGTGGAGAAGTTTAAGTATCTCGGGGTCTTATTGACGAGTGAGGAGAGGATGGAGCGAGAGATTAACAGACGGATCAGAGCAACATTTGCAGTGATGCAGACATTGTACCAGTCCGTTGTGATGAAGAGGGAGCTAAGCTCTAAGGCAAAGCTGTTGATTTACCGGTCAATCTACATTCCTATCCTCAACTATGGTCCCTAGCTTTGGGTAATGACCAAAAGAATGAGATCATGGATACAAGCGGCTGAAATGAGCTTTCTTCGAAGGATTGCTGGACTCACTCTTAGAGATAGGTGAGGAGCTCAGTCATCTGGGAGAGGTTCAGAGTAGAACTGCTGCTCTTCCACATTGAAAGGAGCCAGTTGAGGTGGTATGGGCATCTGATCAGGATGCCTCATGGACGCCTCCCACTTGAAGTGTTTCAGGCACGTCCCACTGGGAGGAGACCCTGGGGCTGACCCAGGATGCGCTGGAGAGACGATGTCTCCCATTTGGTCTGGGAACACCTTGGTATCCTCTCTGTAGAGCTGGAGCAGGTCGCTGAGGAGAGGGAAGTCTGGGCTTCTCTGCTTGAACTGCTGCCTCCGTGGCCTGGACCTCCGGAAAAGCAGTAGAAGATGGATAGTTTCTAACAATGACTAACAAGATAGTCAGAAATGTTTTCATTTGCTTTGCTGGAATGCGTTAAACACGGAAGTGGTGTCATTCCCTTCATGTTTGATTTCTGTGTTTCTGTATATAGTGTTGTGTCCATTTCTTTTATCTGTGTTGTCTTTCAGCTGCAGGGGAGAGGATGGAGTGCTTTTATCAGCTTGAATTATCAACAAACCTTGATTATGATGTTAGGAATATGGTTACCTTTATCAGTAGGGCAAATCACAACAGCCAAAAACAAAACACAATGGCAAAAACAAATCTGTGTATTACCTTCCGAAGTAATGTGTGTCCATGACACTGGGTATGAGTGTGTATAAATTTTCGGTAGTGGTCGTAGAGGCCATTGGCGCAGATTGGCAGCCATGTGTCCGTCAGTCTGCCCCAGGGCAGCTGTGGCTACAGTAGTAGCTTACCACTACTACTATTGTCTCTCCGTGGAGTGAATGAATAAAGGACTCATTGTAAAGTGCTTTGGGTGTCTTGAAAGGCCCTATATAATTGCAATCAATTATTATTATTATTATTATTATTATTATTATTATTATTATTATTAATAATAATAATCAGAATCAGAATCAACTTTATTGCCAAGTATGCTTACACATACAAGGAATTTTACTTATCACTAAGGTGCGCTCGTTTCTAAGCGCTCCCTAATGACGCGGCAGCCATACAGGCGCCTCATAATAATAATAATAATAATAATAATAATAATAATAATAATAATATGGCACAGAAACAAACTGAATTGATCACATAGGCTTCTTGATTTCCACTTTCTCTGTCCCGGTCTCTGAATTACATTATACAACAAATAGTTCTGACTGATTAATTTGACTGGACAATACCAATTCTAGGAGTTAATACATTCTGCGATAATTACACTTGGATGTTTCACTATGTATCACTCAGCTTTAGCATCCTGAAATAATCTTTTTTTTTTTTTTTAACTTATTTTGTACCCGTAGGTAGATTTGTTTTGCAGTCTGGTGACAAGCCACCAGCTGCCGGTCGCTGCGTGCGCAAGCGCCCCTTATCCCTAACCTGCATGTTTTTAGCATGTGGGAGGAAACCGGAGAAATCCTGGAGTAAACCCATGCAACACGGGGAGAACATGCAAACTCCACACAGATCACTGTTGGCCGGGGGCAGGGATCAAACCCACGATCTCACGATCCCCGCGATCCCCCGGCCGAGGGTAAACTGTGCTGCCACAGTGCTAACCACTGCGCCACCGTGCAGCCCTTTAATTTAATCTTGTATTAAATATAATTTCTTATATTATACGAGAAATGTAATGTTTTGTGTACACTAATCACTACAGCAAGGCACAGTTTGAAAAGAGACAGACTTTACAGCCTGGAAATTGTATTGTGTTCTGGGTTCATGCTAATACACCCCCCCTCCAAAACTACTGGAACAGTGAGGCCAATTTCTTTATTTTTGTTGTAGATTGAAAACATTTGGGTTTGACATCAAAAGATGAATGAGACAAGAGATCAAGATTTCAGCTTCAGGATCTGATACACAACTTAGAAGACAACCTTATTTGTAATGGAACATCAAATTTTTAGGTGATCAAAAGTACTGGAACAGACAGACTTAAATAGATTAAAGTGAATAATACTTACAGTGCATCCGGAAAGTATTCACAGTGCTTCACTTTTTCTACATTTTGTTATGTTACAGCCTTATTCCAAAATGGAATAAACTAATTTTTTCCCTCAAAATTATACACACAATACCCAATACACAATACAAAATTATACACACAATACCCCAGTGATCCCAGGAGCTATGTTGTCCGGGGGCAATTTGCCTCTGATAGGGTCTCCCAAGACAAACTGGTCCTGGGTGAAGGGCCAGACTAAGAACGATCCAACAGACTCTCATAATAAATTGTATATCAAGGATTCAGTGTACCCCGCCCGGTATGGGGTTACCGGGGCCCCACCCTGGAGCCAGGCCTGGGGGAGGGGCTCGAAGGCTAGCGTCTGGTGGCCGGGTTTCCACCCATGGGACCCGGCCGGGCTCAGCCCGAAGGAGTTACATGGGTCCGTCCTCCAGTGGGTTCACCACCTGCAGGAGGGATCATGGGGGTCCGGTGCTATGTGGATTAGGTGGTGGTCAAAGGCGGAGACCTTGGCGGACTGATCCCAAGGTTTCTAAACTGGCTTTTGGTACGTGGAATGTCACCTCTCTGGTGGGGAAGGAGCCTGAGCTGGTGCACGAGGTTGAGCGATACTGGCTAGATATAGTCGGCCTCACCTCAACACACAGCTCCGGTTCCGGAACCAGTCTCCTGGAGAGGGGCTGGAGCTTGGCCTTTTCTGGAGTTGCCCCGGGCGAGAGGCGACGAGCAGGGGTGGGTATTCTTGTATCGCCCCACCTTGCTGCCTCTATATTGGAGTTTTCCCCGGTGGACGAAAGGGTTTCTTCCCTGCGCCTTCGGGTTGGGAAACGGGTCCTGACCATCATTTGTGCCTATGCACCAAATGATGTTTCAGAGTACCCACCCTTTTTGGAGTCTGTGACTGGGGTGCTGGAGGGTACTCCTCCTGGAGACTCCATTGTCCTACTGGGGGACTTCAATGCGCATGTGGGCAACGACAGTGAAACCTGGAGAGGGGTGATTGGGAGGAATGGCCTGCCCGATCTGAACCCGAGTGGTGTTCAGTTATTGGACTTCTGTGCTAACCACAGTCTGTCCATAACGAACACCATGTTCAAGCATAAGGGTGTCCATATGTGCACCTGGCACCAGGACACCCTAGGTCGCAGGTCGATGATCGATTTTGTTATCGTATCATCAGACCTGCGACCGTATGTCTTGGACACCCGAGTAAAGAGAGGTGCAGAGCTGTCAAGTGATCACCACCTGGTGGTGAGTTGGATCCGATGGCAGGGGAGGAAGCCATTCAGACCTGGTAGACCCAAACGTATAGTGAGGGTGTGCTGGGAGCGTCTGGCTGAGGCCCCTGTCCGGGAGGTCTTCAACTCCCACCTCCGGAAGAACTTCAACCACATTCCGAGGGAGTCTGGAGACATGGAGTCTGAATGGGCCATGTTCTCCACCTCTGTTGTTGAAGCGGCGGCCCACAGCTGCGGCCGCAAGGTGGTCGGTGCATCTCGTGGTGGCAACCCCCGAACCAAGTGGTGGACACCAGTGGTGAGGGGGACCATTAAGCTGAAGAAGGAGTCCTATCAAGCTTGGTTGGCTTGTGGGACTCCCGAAGCAGCTGAGGTGTACCGGCAGGCCAAGCGGAGTGCAGCTCGGGTGGTTGCTGAAGCAAAAACGCGGGTATGGGAGGAGTTCGGTGAGGCCATGGAACAAGACTTTCGGTCGGCTTCAAAGAGATTCTGGCAAACTGTTCGGCGGCTCAGGAGGGGAAAGCAGCTCCCCGTCCACACTGTGTATGGTGCGGATGGGACACTGTTGACTTCAACTGGGGATATCGTCGGGCGGTGGAAGGAATACTTCGAGGATCTCCTCAATCCCACTGATACGCCTTCCACAGAGGAAGCAGGGTTTGGGGACGAGGGGGATGACTCGCCTATCACAGGGGCTGAGGTCGCCAAGGTGGTTAAAAATCTCCTTGGTGGCCGGGCCCCGGGGGTGGACGAGATTCGCCCTGAGTACCTCAAGGCCCTGGATGTTGTTGGGTTGTCATGGTTGACACGCCTCTGCAACATTGCGTGGAGGTCGGGGGCAGTGCCTTTGGCATGGCAAACCGGGGTGGTGGTTCCTCTCTTCAAAAAAGGGGACCGGAGGGTGTGCTCCAACTTTAGAGGGATCACACTCCTCAGCCTCCCTGGGAAGGTCTATGCCAAGGTACTGGAGAGGAGAGTCCGGCCGTTGGTCGAACCTCGGATTCAGGAGGAGCAATGTGGTTTTCGTCCTGGCCGTGGCACATCGGACCAGCTCTTTACCCTCTCAAGAATTCTTGAGGGTTCGTGGGAGTTTGCCCAACCAGTTTACATGTGTTTTGTGGACTTGGAGAAGGCATTTGACCGCGTCCCTCGTGGATTTTTGTGGGAGGTGCTTCGGGAGTATGGGGTATCGGGCTTGTTGTTACGAACTATTCGGTCTCTGTACGACCATTGTGAGAGTTTGGTTCGTATTGCCAACACTCGGTCGGAGTCATTCCCAGTGAGAGTTGGACTCCGCTAGGGCTGCCCTTTGTCACCGATCCTGTTCATAATTTTTATGGACAGGATTTCTAGGCGCAGCCAGGGAATGGAGGGTGTCATGCTTGGTGACCACAGGATCTCATCTCTGTTGTTTGCAGATGATGTTGTCCTGTTGGCTTCATCCAGCAATGACCTACAGCTCTTGCTGGGACGGTTTGCCGCTGAGTGTGAAGCGGCTGGGATGAGAATCAGCACCTCCAAGTCCGAGTCCATGGTCCTCACCCGGAAAAAGGTGGATTGTCCTCTCCGGGTTGGGGACAGGCTCCTGCCCCAAGTGGAGGAGTTTAAGTATCTTGGGGTCTTGTTCACGAGTGAGGGGAAAATGGAGCGAGAGATCGACAGACGGATTGGAGCAGCATCTGCAGTGATGCGGACGTTGTACCGGTCTGTTGTGGTGAAGAGGGAGCTTAGTTCTAAGGCAAAGCTGTCGATTTACCAGTCAATCTACGTTCCTACTCTCACCTATGGTCACGAGCTTTGGGTAATGACCGAAAGAACGAGATCGCGGATACAAGCGGCTGAAATGAGCTTTCTCTATAGGATTGCTGGACTCACCCTCAGAGATAGGGTGAGGAGCTCAGTCATCCGGGAGAGGCTCAGAGTAGAACCGCTGCTCCTCCACATTGAAAGGAGTCAGTTGAGGTGGTATGGGCATCTGATTAGGATGCCTCCTGGATGCCTCCCACCTGAGGTGTTTCAGGTACGTCCCACTGGGAGGAGACCCCGGGGCAGACCCAGGACTCGGTGGAGAGACTATGTCTCCCAGCTGGTCTGGGAACGCCTTGGTATCCCCTCTGAAGAGCTGGAGCAGGGGGCTGGGGAGAGGGAAGTCTGGGCTTCTCTGCTTGAACTGCTGCCTCCGCGACCCGGACCTCCGGAAAAGCGGTAGAAGATGGATGGATGGATACCCCATAATGACAATGTGAAAAAAGTTTTTTTTTTTTGTTGAGATTTTTGCAAATAAATCTTTTTGTATATGATGCCACAAGCTTAGCATGCCTATCTTTGGGCAGTTTCACCCATTCCTCTTTGTAGCACCTCTCAAGCGCCATTAGGTTGGATGGAAAGCATTGGTGCACAGCCATTTTCAGATCGCTACAGAGATGTTCAATTAGATTCAAGTCTGGGCTCTGGCTGGGCCACTCAGAGACATTCACAGAGTTGTCCCAAAGCTACTCCTTTGATATCTTGGCTGTGTACTTAGGGTTGTTGTGCTGCTGAAAGATGAACCATCACCCCAGTCTGAGGTCAAGAGCGCTCTGGAGCAGGTTTTCATTCAGAATGTCTCTGTACATTGCTGCATTCATCTTTCCGTCAATCCTGACTAGTCTCCCAGTTCCTGCCACTGAAAAACATTCCTACAGCATGATGCTGCCACCACCTTGCTTCACTGTAGGGATGGTATTGGCCTGGTGATAAGTAGTGCCTGATTTCCTCCAAAGATGGCGCCTGGCATTCACACAAAAGAGTTCAATCTTTGTCTCATTAGACCAGAGAATTTTGTTTCTCATGGTCTGAAAGTCCTTCAGGTGCCTTGGAACGGAACTACGGCTAGACAGAAAAACAACAAATGAACCTTTCAAAATAAGAACGGACATATTAATTGATTGATTTTATTTTTTTGAACATTCAGACAAAAAAAAAATTTAAAACAAAAAAAAAAACCAAAAAAATAAAATGTTCAAAAGGAGTGTGAAGAAGCCAATACTATATAGTCCCACCCCTTCTCATACCCAATAAATTATAATATCATTCTAGTCATTATTCATCCCACAATTACGTTCATTATACAATACCATAATATACAGTATAATACACCTTATAATTAAATTGTGCAATAGAAATGATACAACAATGATAGTTTATATTGACAATAATACCAACATCTAATAATAATTGTAATAATAATAAATAAATACTTCTGGTATGTTTAATATAATTTTAGACAATATTATCATCATCATAATCACCATATATACCACCGTAAATGCCCACATGGCTTACAATACCTAGGCGCAATAAGTAACCATATAATAATAATAACCATAATAATAGGTAGCCATATGGTAGTTACAACAACAATAATAATAATACCACCTGGCCTATATAATACTTCAAATAATTACATCCTAACAACAATCCTAATACTATAATTCTAGTAATAATGATATCAATAATAATAGTACTCAGCATATATATTCACAATAACAACCTTTCTTCATTGAAGACACATTGTGATGTTACTGTCCTTTATTTTTATATTGCTCAAAAATCGCTTCTTTATATGTTGATTTAAATATATGGATGTTTGGACATTGCCTGTGTTTCTCCCCCAACCCATTCCACAATTTTACCCCAGAATCAGAATCAGAATCAGAATCAGGTTTATTGCCATTGTTCATGTGATACACAAACTAGGAATTTGTCTCGGTGCCATGCTGCAACATTAAAAACATAATGAGAAAAAGGGATAAACTAAAAAACTAAAGGACTAGAAACGTGCAATAAGTGTAGAAAAATAAGTAATAATAAGTAATAATAATAATAATACTAGTAATAATGAGTAGTACTAGTCAAGGCAGTTTAAAAAATTAGCATGTAGCAGATAATGTGAAGTACCACATAGTGCAGTCAATAATGCAACAGAAAAACAGTGATGAATGACATGAGTCTGGTTGAGCTGCTGTACATAGTGCACGAGAGTCAAAAGTCACTTAGTGTTCAGCAGTCTGATGGCAGAGGGGAAAAAGCTGTTCATGTGCCGAGAGGTTTTAGTCCGAATGGACCGAAGCCTTCTACCTGAGGGGAGGGGGGCAAACAGCACGTGACCAGGATGTGAAGGATCGGCTATGATCCGGCCAGCACGCCTCCGGGTCCTGGAGATGTACAGGTCCTGGAGAGATGGGAGCTTGCAGCCTATCACCTTCTCAGCAGTGCGCACGACGCGCTGCAGCCTTAGTCTGTCCCTGGCAGTGGCTCCTGCGTACCACACAGTTATGGAGGAGGTGAGGATGGACTCGATGATGGCCGTGTAGAACTGCACTAACATCTTGGTGGGTAGCTTGAGCTTCCTCAGCTGCCGCAGAAAGAACATCCTCTGCTGGGCCTTTTTGATGAGTGAGCTGATGGTCGGCTCCCATTTGAGGTCTCGGGTGATGGTGGTGCCCAAGAAGCGGAAGGAATCTGCAAAGGTGATGGGAGAGCCTGTGATGGTGAGGGGGGGGCAGGGGGGATGTGACTTTCCTGAAGTCCACAATCATCTCCGCTGTCTTCAGAGCATTCAGCTGCAGGTTGTTGTGGCTGCACCAGGACACCAGCTGGGCCACCTCTTCCCTGTAGGCGGACTCGTCACCGTTGGAGATGAGCCCGATGAGGGTGGTGTCGTCCGCAAACTTAATCAGCTTAACAGACTGGTGGGAGGAGGTGCAGGAGTTGGTATAAAGGGAGAAGAGTAGGGGGGAAAGTACACAGCCCTGGGGTGATCCAATGCTGATGCTAACAGAGTCTGAGACAGACTTCCCCAGCCGCACATGCTGTCTCCGGTCCGTCAGGAAGTCGGTGATCCACCTGCAGAGGGAGTCAGGCACGTTGAGCAGGGACAGCTTGTCCTGGAGCAGATCGGGGCGGATGGTGTTGAATGCGGAGCTGAAGTCCACAAACAGAATCCTGGCGTAGGTTCCCGGGGAGTCCAGGTGCTGCAGGATGGAGTGGAGGGCCAGGTTGACTGCGTCGTCCACAGACCTGTTAGCACGGTAGGCAAACTGCAGCGGGTCTAGGAGGGGTGTGGTGATGGACTTGAGGTGAGACAGGACCAGGCGCTCAAAGGACTTCATGACTACAGAGGTGAGCGCTACAGGTCTGTAGTCGTTAAGTCCAGTAATCCGTGGCTTCTTGGGGACAGGGATGATGGTGGAGGATTTGAGGCAGGTCGGCACGTGACATTGCTTAAGAGAGGTGTTAAAAATGTCTGTGAAGACAGGAGCCAGCTCTTTCGCACAGTGTCTCAGGGTGGAGGGAGACACACCGTCCGGCCCGGGGGCCTTGCGCGGGTTCAGTCTGGAGAACTGTCTGTGCACGTCCTGCTCACTGATGACAAGGGGAGGGGGGGAGGAGGAGGAGGAGGAGGGTGGGACCGCTCTTGATGAATTAGGGGCTGAGGAGGCAGAGGAGCTGGGTGGAGTGGGAGAGTTGGACACAGCTGACGAGGTGTCAAAACGGGCATAGTGTTGGGACAGTCTTTGACAAAGGGCTTTGTCATCCTGACCTTTAGAAGCCTGAGGCCGATAGTTGGTGATTTGCGTCAGTCCTCTCCACACAGAAGCCGAGTCATTAGCAGTGAACTGCTGCTGGAGTCTCTCAGAATATACAGATTTAGCTCTCCTCAGCTCTCTGTTAAACCGATATTTGACCTCCCTGTAGCAGTCCCTGTCTCCACTTTTCAACGCTGCTTCCTTCTCCTTCCTGATCCGTCTGAGCTTAGCTGTGAACCAAGGCTTGTCATTAGAATATCTTATCCTGGTGCGCGATGGGAGAATGTGCTCTTCACAGAAGTTGATATATGAGTTCACAGTGTATGTGTACTCATTAAGATCATGTGTGGCTCTTTTAAACATGCCCCAGTCAGTTATTTCCATGCATGTGTTCAGTTTCTCTCCAGCTTCACTGGTCAATTTCTTTGTGGTGGTCACCACAGGTTGAGTGATTTTCAGTCTCTGTCTGTATGTGGGGATGAGGTGAACCATCACGTGATCAGATAGTCCCAGCGCAGCGCGGGGAACAGCGCGATATGCGTCCTTTACTGAAGTATAACAGTGATCTAGCGTGTTATTTCCTCTGGTTGGACATTTAATACACTGTTTGTAGCGGGGGAGCTCGTGACTCAGATTGCTCTGGTTAAAATCGCCCACCACGATAACCAGGGAGTCTGGAAAGTTCCGCTCCGTAAGTTGGATGTGATCTGCGAGCACGCGCTGAGCTTCGCGCGTGTCCGCGTCAGGAGGGGCGTACACAGCGACGAGAATGAATGAGGCAAACTCCCGCGGGGAATAGAATGGCTTGCAGTTAATGAAAAGAAATTCCAGGGCGGGAGAACAGTGTTTGGAAATCACCGTTACATCAGAGCACCAGCTGTTGTTAATATAGAAGCACACTCCTCCTCCGATAGACTTACCGGACAGCTCTGTGACGCGGTCAGCACGAATCAGCTGGAAACCCTCGAGGCTGATCGCGCTATCTGGAATGTTCTCATTAAGCCAGGTCTCAGAGAAGCAGATGACAGACGAGGAAGCGAAGTCCTTGAAACGCATCAGCAGTCTTAATTCTTCTACCTTGTTCAGGAGAGAATTGGCATTGGATAGAAATATGCCAGGCAAGGCTGTTCGCGAGCCTCTTTTTCGTAGCCGAGCGAGAATCCCTCCTCTCTTCCCTCTTTTCCGCCGTCTTGCTTTTTTGGCCAAACAATGGATCAGATCAACGGCAGGAGCTAAAAAAACTGGAAGAAGGTCCATGGGGGTGAGAGTCCTGATATTTAGTAGTTCTTCACGGGTGTATGAACCGGCAGATGCACAATCAGTGAACAAAAACAGACAAATTATAAAAATTAAAGGGCAGCGATACACCATGGCGGCCGCTGTGGGCGCCATCTTGTTTTTTTTTTGTTTTTTTGTTTTTTTTTTGCACACACAGACACACAAAAACCCTTCCTAGTAGATCTTACTAGGTGCATTTTACATTTTGTATTCCCCCGTAAATTATATTTCCCTTCTCTCTCACTGAAAAGATTTTGTATATTGTGTGGCAAAAAGTTTTTACTAACTTTAAACATTAATTATCAACCAGATCCCGTAATTTCAATAACTTTAAATGTAAAAACAATAAATTAGAATGTTCAAGATACCCAGCTTTGTGTATAACACGGACTGCCCTTTTTTGTAATATTAGCAATGAATTAAGTGTACTTATATAATTGTTACCCCAGACCTCTATACAATAGGTCAAGTATGGAAGTACTAATGAGCAATACAAGATATGAAGCGATTTGTAATCTAGGACTTGCTTAATTTTATTTATAATTGCAATATTTTTTGCCACTTTGTTTTGTATGTATCTGACGTGTGGTTTCCAATTAATTTTATCATCTAGTATTACACCCAAAAATTTGATTTCCTTAACATTTTCAATAATTACTTTTTTTTCTGGCATCCGTCAGTCTCGGGAGACTATGGAGTTGCGCTCTGGGTGGGTTTGATGCAGCGTCGGTGTCGGGTGTGACTGAAAATTCTGATGCAGGAGTGGCAATCCTTGCCGCACTGGACACAGGTGAAGTCCGTTGCTGGTCGGTCTGCCTGGCCTCGGGGCTTTCTCCTCTGTCGCTCCGCCTCAGCTTGCTGTATAAGTGACTGTTCAAAACTGGACAGGCCTTTATGCACAATCTGCCTCCAGGCCGTCCGGTCTGAGGCTACAGCTTCCCACGTGATGAGGTCGACATCCATGGCCATCAAGTCCCTTTTGCAGACATCCTTGTAACGCAGTTGGGGTCTGCCTGACGGACGTTTGCCTTAAGCTAGGACACCGTAGAGGAGATCCTTTGGGATCCTGCCATCTTCCATGCGTATCACATGCCCCAGCCAGTGCATGCGTCTCTGCTTCAGCAGCGTGTACATGCTGGGGATTCCAACTCTCTCCAGGACGCTGTTGTTTGTGACTTTGTCCTGCCAAGTGATGTGTAGGATGCGACGGAGACAGCGCATGTGAAATGCGTTGAGCTTCTTTTCCTGTTGGGCTCGCAGGGTCCAGGACTCACTGCCATACAGGACGGTGCTGAGGACGCAAGCTTTGGAGACCTGGATTTTGTTATGCTCTGTCAGCTTACCATTGGTCCACACTCTCTTTGTCAGTTTGGACATGGTCGTAGCTGCTTTGCCGATGCGCTTATTGAGCTCCATGTCGAGAGAGAGGGAGTCATTGATAGTGGATCCCAGGTAGATGAAGTCATGGACAATATCTAGTTCATGATCGAAGATACTGATGCTGGGTGGAGAATCCACGCCTTGTCCCATGACCTGTGTTTTCTTCAGGCTGATGGTGAGTCCGAAGTCGCGACAAGCCTCGCTGAAACGAGTCATGAGCTGCTGAAGGTCCTCGGCTGAGTGGGCAGCGATTGCTGCATCATCTGTGAAGAGGAAGTCACGCAGACATTTTAGCTGGACCTTGGACTTTGCTCTTAGTCTGGAGAGGTTGAAGAGCTTTCCATCCGATCTGGTTCTAAGGTAGATGCCCTCTTTGGCAGAACCAAAGGCGTGTTTCAGCATGACGGCAAAGAAAATTCCGAACAGAGTCGGTGCGAGAACGCATCCCTGTTTCACTCCACTTCTAATATCGAAGGCAGATGAAGTTGAGCTGTCAAAGACGACTGTGCCCTTCATGTCATCGTGAAATGATCGGATGATGCTAAGCAGCTTGGGCGGACATCCGATCTTGGAGAGGATTTTGAAGAGGCCATCCCTACTAACAAGGTCGAAAGCCTTCGTCAGGTCAATGAGGGCTACGAAGAGTTGCTGCCTCTGTTCCCTGCATTTCTCCTGCAGCTGTCTGAGAGAGAACACCATGTCGATTGTAGACCTGTTGGCTCGGAACCCGCACTGCAATTCGGGGTAGACTCTCTCTGCCAGAACTTGAAGCCTCTTGAGGATAACACGAGCGAACAGCTTCCCAACGATGCTGAGGAGAGAGATGCCACGGTAGTTATTGCAGTCGCTCCTGTCACCTTTGTTCTTATATAGTGTGACGATGTTGGCGTCCCTCATGTCCTGCAGCACTTCGCCTTCTCTCCAGCACAGACAGAGGATTTCATGCAGCTCCGTGATCAGTGACCCTTTGCAGCACTTCAGAACCTCGGCAGGGATGCCGTCCTTCCCGGGGGCTTTGCCGGTGGAAAGGGAGTCAAGGGCCTCGCTCCGTTCATCGATGGTCGGTTCTCCATCAAACTCCCCCAGTACAGGCGTACACTTGATGGCATTCAGGGCATCGTCAGTGACTATGTTCTCACTGGCATACAGCTCAGAGTAGTGCGCTACCCAACGCTCCATCTGTTGTGCCCGATCCTCGATTACCTCCCCTGTGGCAGACTTTAAGGGAGCGATTTTCTTCTGTATAGGGCCCAAGGCCAGATTGATTCCATCGTACATCCCCTTGATGTTGCCCGTGCCTGCAGCCAGCTGTATCTGGGAGCAGAGCTGAAGACAGTAGTCGTTGGCGCATCGCCTGGCACGCTGCTGGACTTTGCTACTGGCAGCCCGGAGGACTTGCAGGTTGCGTTCGCTGGGGCAGGCTTTATAAGCTACCAAGGCGTTCCGCTTCTCCACGATTACTGGGATCATTTCATCGAAGTGACCCTCGAACCAGTCTGCTGACCTGCTGGTTTTCTTGCCAAAGGTGGTCATGGCAGCCTTGTGCATGGCATCTCTGAAGTGCTGCCACCTTTCTTGGGCACTAGCGCCGGAATGGCCTGGGAGAGATTTTCCAAGCACGCGTGCAAATTCCTCCACTTTCTCCTGGTCGTGCGTCTTACTTGTATCAATGCGAGGCCTGCCTTCCTTTATCATGCGGTGCACTTTCTTGGTTCGCAGTTTGACCTTGCTACATACTAAGGAGTGATCTGTAACACAGTCAGCACTCTGGTAGCTTCGTGTGATCTGGACGCTGGGTAGACAGCTGCATCTGGTGAGAATCAAATTAAGCTGGTGCCAGTGCTTGGATCTTGGATGTCTCCAGGAGACTCTATTTTGAGGCTTCTTGTTAAAGAATGTATTTGTGATGCAGAGACCATGATGGCAACAGAGTTCCAGTAGGCGTTGTCCATTTTCGTTCATCCTTCCTATGCCGAACTGGCCCAAACAGGTAGGCCAAGAGTTGTAATCGGCACCAATTCTAGCGTTAAAGTTGCCGAGGATGAACAATGGCTCCTGTTTTGGGATTTTCTCTATGGCGGTACTGAGGACGTCATAGAATTTGTCTTTAGCTTCCGCCGCAGACGTCAGTGTTGGTGCATAGGCACTGATTAAACTGACTGTCCCCTCTGAGGAGTGAAGCTGAAGGGACAGAATGCGTTCGCTTCCCTCTGTGGGTGGAATAATGGATATCTATATGAATATGTATATCTATATGAATATGTATATCGTCTTTATTTTTACAGTTACCAAATATCATTATTTTAGTTTTATCTATATTTAGTGATAGTTTATTACAATCCATCCATTTTTTAAGCTTATTTATTTTATTCTGATAATATTTCCAGAATAAAATATATTAGTATCATCAGCAAATAATATTATTTTTTAATAATTTAGAAACTTGGAATATATCATTTATATATGTTGAATAATTTGGGGCCCAATACTGACCCCTGGGGGACCCCACAGGCAATTCCCATACACCTAGACAGATATTCTCCCATCTTCACAAACTGTTGTTCATTCATTCATTCATTCATCTTCTTCCGCTTAATCCTTTTCGGATCGCGGGGGGGCTGGAGCCTATCCCAGCATCTTTGGGCGAGAGGCAGAATACACCCTTGACAGATCGCCAGTCCATCGCAGGGCCAACACAGAGAGACAGACAACCATTCACTCTCCCAGTCATACCTAAGGACAATTTAGAATCCCCATTTTGATGCCAATTAACCTAACGTGCATGTTTTTGGCATGTGGGAGGAAACCGGAGAAATCCCGGAGTAAACCCACGCAGACACGGGGAGAACATGCAAACTCCACACAGATCACTGTTAGTCGGGGGCTGGGATCAAACCCAGGATCCCCTGGCCAAGGGTGAGTTACTGTGCTGCCGCAGTGCTAACCACTCCGCCACCATGCAGCCCCAACAAACAAAGACAAACCGTTGTCTCTCAGATAAATAACTTGTAACCCAGTTCAGTGCCATTCCCCTAATACCATACATTTGCAGTTTATCAAGAAGTATTGATGATTTATTGTATCAAATGCTTTTCTAAAATCTATAAATACACCAATTGCATATTTTCCTTGATCTAATGCATTTATTATTTCCTCTGTTGCTTCCATTATTGCTAATGATGTTGTACTCTTTGCTCTAAATCCATATTGATTCTGATTAAGCAGATCATATTTATTTAAAAAGTTTTCTAATCTGTTGTTGAAAAGTTTTTCCAGAATCTTTGAAAATTGTGGGAGGAGCGATACTGGTCTGTAGTTTGTGTAGTGGTGTTTATTTCCTTGCTTGAATAATGGTATTACTTTTGCTATTTTCATTTTCTGTGGGAATGAGCCAGTTTGAAATGATAGATTACAAATATATGTAAATGGTTTTAATATGCCATCAACAGTTCTTTTTTACTAGTGCCATATCAATACCATCACAATCAGTAGATAATTTATTTTTACACTTTTCAACAACCTCTAGTTCATCCACCACTGCGAGAAAGATTGACCAAGGGTTATTTCCAATCAATGTTTCACTCACGATGTCTCTTCCTTGGTTTGGAATTTTTGCTGCCAACTCTGGTCCAACATTTACAAAAAAAATTATTCATTTTATTTACTACCACTTTCTTATCATAATTATCACCACAATTATCAGTAAAATACTCAGGATATATCATTTTCTTAGTTCCATTTTTCCTTAATTTATTTAATATATCCCCGACTCCTTTTATATTGTTTTTATTTTCATTTAACATTTTCCTATAGTATAATTTTTTACTAGTTCGTATTATTTCAGTTCATTTATTTTATATGTTTTTTTTAATCTTTTTTCAGATTCTTTGGTTCTTAATTTAATGAAATTTTTATACATAATTTTTCTTTTTACAAGCATTTTGTAGCCCCCTGGTTAACCATGGGCAATTTTGAATGAATGAATGAATGAATGAATTTATTTCGGATAGTACAGTACAGGTTAAAAGAAACTGTATAATATAACAACAAGGTCAAATTAGACAAAGACTCCTCCTACTATACAATTCCACGTGAGTTATCTGAAATGGGTGATGGCTGAAGCAGCAGCTTATATTGCCCACCCATATTCCATCCAAGAATTCAAAAGAGAAAAAAGAGAAAACAAGACAAGAGCGATTACAATTTAAAACAAAGCTAAGACAAAATGTGACTGAGAGAAAAAAGAAAACTAGGCTAAGTTAAGCGGTTACTATTCAAAAACAAATCTAAGACAAAATGTCACAGAGAAAAAAAAAAAGAGAAAAAAAAAACGAAAAAAACTAAGCTACAACACAACACAGGCTGGATATGTCAATCCTTATGTGAGTTTACATGTTGTCTTGTAAATATGTTTGGAGTATTTCTTCCTTTAGTTTTTGTTTAAATTGTCCAAGCGTTGTACATGATTTTAATTCAGGTCCAAAATCGTTCCATAATCTGACTCCTTGCACTGAAATACAGTGTTGCTTGGTGGTTGTTCTCACTGTAGGCTTTTGAAATATACATGTTCCTCTGAAGTGATATCGTTTCTCCCTTGTTTGGAACAACTTTTGGATATTTGCGGGCAGTGATAAATTCTTCACTTTGAACATTATTATTGCGGTTTTAAAGTCAACCAGATCTTTCAACTTGAGAGTTTTTTGTTTAAGAAAAAGTGGGTTTGTTGGTTCCCTGTAAGCAGCTTTGTTTATTATTCTAATAGCTCTCTTTTGAAGCATAAAGAGTGGATATATGTTTGTTTTATATGTATTTCCCCATACTTCATTACAATATGTCATGTATGGGAGTATTAATGAATGGTACAAGGTGTATAGTGTGGGTTGATTCAGCAAATATTTCACTCTGTGTAATATTGCAATTGATTTGGATACTTTACCTTTAATATAATTAATATGTGACTTCCAACACAGTTTGTTATCAATTATTACTCCAAGAAATTTAGTTTCAGATACCCTTTCAATCTCTACACCATTTACACTGAGTTTGGGTACTGGGTTGTTGTGATGGTTGTTAAAGACTATAAATTTTGTCTTACTTAAATTGAGCGTTAATTTGTTTGAATCAAACCACAGTTTAAGCTTTCCTAATTCCTTTCCGAGTGTATCCAGAAGTTGTTCCAAATTGTTTCCACTGCATAGCAGATTAGTGTCATCGGCAAACAATATTAAGTCCATTTTTTCTGAAACTTTACATATATCGTTTATATACATATTGAATAATAATGGTCCCAAAACTGAACCCTGTGGGACGCCACAGGTGACCTTCAGTAACTCTGAATTTTTGTTGCTAACACATACATACTGATATCTATTCTTTAAGTAACTACTTAACCAGGACAGTGCTACCCCTCTAATACCACAATTTTGTAGTTTCTTTAATAATAAATTGTGATCTACTGTATCAAATGCTTTTTTAAGATCTAGGAATACTCCAACTGAATACTCTTTATTTTCAATGGCTGTTGATATTTTTTCTGTAAATTCCATTAGGGCATATGCAGTTGTCCTCTTGTGTCTGAACCCATATTGCTGCTCACACAATAAATCATTCTTCAGTATGAAGTTGTCAATTCTCTCATAGAATATTTTTTCAAGTATCTTGGAAAATTGCGGTAATAGTGAAATTGGTCTATAGTTTGAGAGTTCCCCTCTGTCGCCCGTCTTGTATATCGGAATTACTTTAGCTATTTTCATTGCATTGGGAAATATACCTGATTGGAGAGACAGGTTACAGATATACGTCAGTGGTTTTACTATGCATTCGATAACAGTTTTGACTAATAGCATGTCAATACCATCACAGTCCGTAGATGTTTTACTTTTGAACGATTTAATAATTTCAATGACCTCTCTTTCGTCTGTGTTCTTTATGAAGATGGAGTCTTTTACAGCAGTGTTATTGCATATTGTATCACCTGTAGGCACCGTAGTGGGTATTTCTCGGGCCAGTTTAGGTCCAATGTTAACAAAAAAATTATTAAATTCATCTGCAGGTGAAGCTATATTCACACTCTGAGTTGTTTTATTATTTTTTGGAATATTAGTTGGGTAGGTTGTATTTCTGCTTTTATTTCCAAGGATACTGTTGAGTATTTTCCATGTATTTTTAATATTGTTTTGTTTTTCTCCAGTTCTTTACTGTAATAGTCTCTTTTACTACATCTTATTATATATGTTAACTTATTTTTGTATGTTTTATACCGCTGCTCTGCTTCTTTTGTCCTTTTCTTTAGGAAAGCTTTATATAATAAATTTTTCTTTTTACACGCCTTTTGTAGTCCTTTGGTTAACCATGGCTTATCAGCAAATTTGTGTTTAAGCTTTTTTTTAACTAATGGGCAGTTTTTTCATAAAGAGTGGTTACAATGTTTATAAATGTGTCATAGGCTTCATTTACATCTGATACATAGACTTCTGTCCAGTCTTGCTTCAGCAAGTCCTCTTTAAGAGAATTGATTGCATTTGGTGATTTGTGTCTGAACGATTTTGAAATTTTTTCTGCGTTGGGCCCCGTGTGGCCATGGATAAGTGCAAAGGTTGGCAAGTGGTCACTTATATCATTTATCAATAATCCACTTTCTATTTTCTTATCGATAACATTGACAAACAGGTTGTCAATAAGTGTAGCTGAGTGAACTGTGATTCTACTGGGATGTGTTATTGTGGGATATAGACTCATGCTGTACATAGAGTTCATGAACTCTGTAACTACATTTTGTTGATGTGGATTCAGTAAATCAATATTGAAATCTCCACAAATTGCTACCATTTTCTTACTAGTAATATTATTGTACAGCTCGACTAATTTATCTCTGAATGTCTCAATGCAAGTTCCCGGCGTTCTATATATGCAGCTTATGATTAGATTTTTTGTTTTGTCTAGGTCAATCTCAACAGTAACACATTCCAAAATCCCTGGTAGTGCAGAGGACATTTCATTTACAAGCTTACACCTATACAGGTCATCAATATACAGTGCAATACCAAAAAAAACATGGAGGTTTAGGGCGCTCGCGCACGCAGCGACCAGCAGCCAGTGGCTTGTCACCAGACTGCAAACCATGTCTACCTACGGGTACAAATAAGTAACAAAAAAAAAAAAAAAAAAAAAAACACCACCACCCTTTTTTTGAGTTCTGTTAATATAAAACATCTGATATCCCTCTATTGCCATCAGGGGAGCCTGATCTTCATTAAGCCAGGTTTCAGAGACTGCAATAGCTGTGAATTTTCTGTCTAGCTGTTTTAAATAGTCCTGAATCTGTGGAAAGTTTTTGTTAAGACTTCTGCTATTGAAGTGTATTATTGACAGTTTACCATCTAATTGCACTTGACTTTTGAATTGCTTTTCAGTGTAATATTCACAGTGGTTGTGAATATTATTGAAAAAGTGGTTATCAGGATCAATATCATTCTCCATCTCTTGTGGTTTATGTTCAGCATAGTGGCATATTTTCAGAGTTTGAGTTTCCTCATTCTGTGTCAGATGACTTCTTCCAGCTGGGGATAATTGATGTCTACTCGAGTCGATCATAAGTTTTTGTTTATTTTGCTTATTTTTTTTTAAAGTACTTTGGCATGGTGTATCAAAAGAACTTTTCTTATCGTGTGTATGAATATGGATTATCATTGACTCATAATTTTTTTAATCGGTGTTCATCTGTATTTATTTAAGTCAGTAGCATCTCTGATCATTATACTCCTTGCTTGCTCAGGTGTTTTTTTTTATTTTTGTATTTATGTTTTTTATTAATTTCTTTAATTGGATAATTTTTATCATATAATGATTTAAATATATCAATAAATTTATCGTATGCCAAGTCCACTTCTTTCTCTCTATAGACAACATCCCAATTCTGTAACATTAAGTCATCTTTTAAAGCATTGATTCTATCTTCTGTTCGTATTCTTTTATAAATAATCTTTTTACATGGTTTATTATTATTCATACTCTCATTAACCCCATAACTAACATCTAAAAAAACAAATACAGGCAGGTGGTCACTAATGTAATTTATTAGTATACCACTTGTCATGTTCGGGGTCGTCACCCCGAGCATGACTTGTGGCTGTTGGGTTTAATTATTACTTATTAATTCCAGCTGACGGATTGAGCCTTGCTCTCCGTCAGTCCCACAGCCATGCCTCCTCCTCTTACCAGGCATTCACCAGTTTTCTGGTTCACCACATTCACACTCACACACTCATGCACACATGCGCACACACACACTCACACACACACACACACACACACACATAGTTCAATTAGTCATGCTCCTGCCACTTCAGAGCTGTGTCCACTTGCTCCCATTTAGGCTCAGGTATTAATAGAGTTGTATGCGATCAGTTGTTGCGGCAGCTTCAAATGTCAACAATGGACTTCCTGGCTTGCGACAGTTGACTCCTTCCCTGGACTGAATTGTATTGTACCTGAGAGCCTTTCCACTCCGGCATATCCGTTAGTCCTCCTTTGTTTATGCCTTCCCTCTCCGCTCCGAAGCTGGAGCCAATTGTCTTGTTCATGTAATAGTGACTGTTGTTTGGACTCTGTAGCATAGTTACTTTTTGTCAATAAAACACGTTCCAAACTGCGTTTTGAGCTCACTGCTATTTTATATGTTCACTGCACTTTACGCAGCGAACATGATACCACTCCTCATATTATATTCAACAGCATTGGTAAAAATGTAATTTCTGTAATTTCCCAGTTTGGGATCAATAAAGTACATCTATCTAAAAATGTTGTCTATCAAGGTAGCACATTGTGTCGTTATTCTCGTAGGAATTGTAATCTTTGGAAATAAAGTTAAGCTGTACATTGTGTCTAAGAAATCTTCAGTTGGTTTATGTTGTTTTGTTTTCATTAACCCCTTGCACTCTGGTCAATTTCCCTAAAAACGCCTAAAAATAATGTACCCAAAGTAAATCAAAAGCTGTTCTTCAACCCTTTGCAGCATCTTCATGGGGTTGGTCTCATTTAAAAGAAAACACTTTGAATTTTTTGGCAAACAGTCATAATCTCTCAAAGTGCTCCTGCCACTGAGTAACAGTCATCTAAACATACTGAACTTGAAGAAAATAAATTTCACCTGGGTGTTTTTTTGGATACAAATGCTTGCAAATAACACACAGCTGTCAAATCCGGTCTGGAAAATGCAACAGAAATGTAGAACCAAGTGTTATCCAGCTGAGGTCAAAATTTTATAACAATACCACAAAAAATGAATATATTACACAGCTTTATACTCAGGTTGTTCCCAGGCATTTTTGAACTGTGCCAAATTGTGCCAAATGGCACAGTTTGGAAAAACGTCTGTAACTTTTAAATGATTCAATATAGAAGCTTCATCTTGGGCTCTAATGAAAGGTGAAGGGCTGTGTGTGTGTGTGTGTGGAGGGGGGTTGTTTATTCATTCATGAATGAATGAATGAACAAACAAGCCCCCACACACAAACAAGCATGCCACGTAAAAAATGTGTCGCTTTTTTTTTTTACAAGAAAAAATAGCCTACAGTGCACTAAAAATTATACTAAAATATCTGTAATGTAGAAGATAACAACTCCTACCCCCCCCACCCCTGCTACAGAGGACGGACATCGCCCATCACTACATGACGGACAGCAGGGACGGTGTGCCGCGGTCTACTACGCACAGTTGTACTAAAATATCTGCAATAATATCTGCAATCCGCTACAGAACAGTAGCGGGGGGTGGGGGGGCGTTCACGGTCCGGACGCAGCGCACGGACCGATCCGTCATGTGGCGATGACGCACAGTTGTAATTTACCGATCGGTCAAAAGTCATTTTGATTACAATTTTCAGGGATAAAGAATAATTTAGCTTATAACACTTACCTGTCCACAACAGCAGTGTTGCTGGCGAACTTCTCTTCCTCATTGTCAGATGAACATGACACTGGTCCGCTTGTTATGGACTCGTGGTTCTGGTCACGCGATCCGGTCAAACCATAATTCCATTATTGCGGTTTTGCACTTCCATGATTGCGGTTTTGGCGAACGATTTTTCAAAACAAATAAGAACAGTAGTAAGAAAAAAAGACTGGCGAACGCGTGTGTGTCACCCAGCGGCATAGACAAAACAGATTTTACGCATGGGACGTACGCTTTCAATTGTCAAAGTTCTCTGCTTCAATTGGCTCGCTGCATTCGCAGCCGTTGGTAGGCGGGTCCTTCTTGCTAGGTTTTCAGTCATTGGTTCTTCAAGGTTTCAGAAACCCAATTCAAGGCTCTTATTAGTCGAATGAGAGGTCAATCAAATCTAAACCAATCAAAGCGCTCCTTTGGCTTTCTGTTCACGGCTGTGTCTGCAGCTTTTTTTTTTCAGTGCGCCCTAGGACGCAGAGACGTGACCGCCCGCGGTATCCCGGAGTGCAAGAGGTTAAATCTATATTAAAGTCACCACAAATAAAGATATCTTTTTGTCTTATTTTTGTATACATCTTTTCCATACAATTTCTAAATTTTTCCATATCAGATCCTGGTGCTCTATATATACAACTTACTATTATGTTTTTTCTATTTTCCATCATAATTTCGATTGTTAAACATTCCATACTTTCATTCACTGTTGATGTCATGCTGTCCACTTTTTTACTTTTAAATTTTTTATCAACATACAGTGCTACCCCACCACCACTTTTACATTTCCTATTTTGTGTGTACATCTCATATCCATGTAGTTCAAAATTTACATCTTTTTCTTCATTAATCCATGTTTCACTTATTGCTATAATCCTAAATGGGGTGTTAAATTGATTTAAAAACTCCTTAATACTATCAAAGTTGGCAAAGACTCCTACTATTAATATGTATTATTGTCAATGCCTGATCCGAGTTCATAATTCCAGTTAATTGTTGTTCATCATAATAAGCACACTTATGTATTGTTAATATGATTAAAGTAGTTATTATCTGGGTCAGTATCTCCTAAAATATCTTGTGGTTGCTGTTCAGTATTGACAGAGGTTTCAGCTTCAATTTGATCGAATACACTTCCATTATTAAATGAAGAAGGCTGATTGGTTAAAGTTCTAATCATAAGTTGTGTCAACAATGTACACCAAAAGGAAAAAAAGAGAAAAAAAAACAAAAAACAAAAGAAAAAAGAACATAAAAATTTCCACTCATAATCTTACTGCTCTGTTATTCGTGCATAAGAGCTAAGGTTTAAATTTGTCTAATTCCTCCAATTCTCTTATCATTATTACTTTAGCTTCTTCTGGAGTGCCAAGCAGTTTTATCCACACCTTACAGTTCTTTGTCCATGTTGACTGTATTTTTCCCTGTTTTCTGAGAGCCCTGGCTTGTCTAGCTAATTCAGAGTTCTTTTTTGTTAAATGTTCGTTTACATAAACAGCCGTTCCTCTCAGTTTTCTTGCTTGTCGCAGAAGATCAGTTTTTGCTTTCCTGTTGACAAATCGGATGATGATCGCTGGTTTTCCTTTAATGTCTTTTTTAGGTAATGTTTGGCAAGCTGAAATAGTCTTATTGTCCACAACAATGTTTTCAGAGTTGAAAAAAATTAATACCTGCTGCTCAAGAGTGTGTGATTCTCCCAATGTCTCATCCTCCCCATCCTGGTTATCAACTCCAGCTGTCACAGGTGCATAGGAGCGGTGTCTGATGTTAAGACCGCTCACAATGACATCATCCATTCTTGTATACTGTTCTAATTCATCCACACGTCTTTCTAAGAAATTAATTTTCTTGTCTTTTTCTATAACTTCAGCCTTTAATTTACACACTTGTTCCATAAGGCCGATAAGCAGAGTTTGTTGTTTTGCTATCTTAGATATTTCTTCAGACATAAAATTTAGTGAGAGTTTGATCTCCTCCAACTCCTCTCCATTTGTCTGATTCTTTTTCGGAGGCATAATGACTAGTCTGATTGGGATCAAAGGAGCGGCTCACCTCTTGGCAAGTACAGGAGCCGAAGTACGTCTGATGGCTAGTGGAGGCCGTCAGCTGGCTTGTCGTCTAATTATAGCTGTTATCTGGTGGTGAGGCCAAAGCTGTCCCGATGGCTAGTGAAGGCTGCTAACTGGCGTCGTCATCTAGTAACTGGATCTGCTGGTGAAGCCGAGGAAGCCAAGACTCCCTCGGTTGCTAGTGGAGGCCTCTAGCTAGCGTCGTCCTATCTGGCGATTAATCTGAAGCTCTCCCGGTGGAGAGCTCTCCCGGTGGCTGTTGGCTAGTACAGGAGCCAAAGTACGTCCGATGGCTAGTGGAGGCCGTCAGCTGGCTTGTCGTCTAATTATAGCTGTTATCTGGTGGTGAGGTCGAAGCTGTCCCGATGGTTAGTGAAGGTCGCTAAATGGCGTTGTCATCTGTTAGCTGGATCTGCCGGTGAAGCCGGTAGCCAGTGGAGGCCTCTAGCTAGTGTTGTCCTATCTGGCAATGAATCCAAAGCGATGAATCTGACGATGAATCCGATGAATCCGAAGCTTTCCCGGTGGCGTGCAGGAACAGTCCGAGTCGTCCAAGGCTCATTTGCTGGTAAGCAACCAAAGTCTTTTTCATAGTTTTTAGAGATGGCAGACAAGCGTTAAGTTAATTGGCATCAACTAGGGAGGTATGAAAGTGAGTTGTCCCTTACCCCTTACCCCCAGGCCACAGTTGTAAAGGGTTAAACTTAGAGTCCTCCAGGACGGCCAACAGACACGGGAGGATACAACTGAGCGACAGCCAAAGCATAGCAGTTGTGCTGCACAGGGGGAAACGCCACAACAAAGCGTAGCAGCACAACTGCGCACAGAAACACTAACAGTTTGCTCACAGTGTAGGGGCTGTCCGAGTGAACATATGAACTAAGGACAGACAAGGAATGAAAACAGAACATTACTAAATAACCAAGGACTTGGTAATATGATTGATAACAAAAGACAATAATGATAATTGTCATGGCCACCAATCATGGCACGTGTGCACGCACCTGCCTGTCATCTCCTGCGGCCTATTTATTCCACCAGGACCAGTGCTGGGCGCGGAGTCGTCTGATTCTCTATGCTGAATCCCGTTACGCCTGCCTCCGTGCTTCCCAGCACTCTACTCTCCAGCCATCGGCTTCCTAGCCCTGCTGAACCCCGTCCAGGCCGGTTCCACCTGGACCATCTACCAAGTAAGCCTACACGCTTCTCATCTTGTCTGATTCCCCTGTGCACAGGCGGAGATCCACGGCGGCGGTCCTCCATCTCCCTCCAGGCGGCGGACTCATCCTCTCACCTCCAGCTAGCCAGCCTCCAGCAGGCACTGTCTTCCTGGCTGCAGCTTCGGCGCTACCTGAGCTTCTCCAACACCCCTTGACAGTAAGCGCTGTAACATCTATTGAGCTGCATAGGTTGAACTGTAAACTAACGGCCCTTGTCTCATTACAGGGTTGCCAGGTTGAACGGTGCTCTGCCGGCCCCAGCTGGAGATTACGGATTGCACTACACTACATTACACTATATACCCCGCACTCACGCACCCACTCACTCACGTTTACAATAAAATACGTTAATTGCATTTACTCTCAGTTGTGTCTGCTCTGTGGGTCACCTGAACCATGTCAGTACGATTCCGCCAAAGTGACCCGGCAGACAGCGCGCTAGTGCGCAGAGTTCACCATCTAGAGTCTCGGATAGATCAATTAGCGTATCAGCAGCAGGTGATGCTAACTCAGCTAGCCCGCATCACCCACAGGTTAGATCAGTTGGTTAGCCCACAGGGTTTTCCCGCAGCTCCAGCTAGCTCCTCTGCTCCCGCTAGCTCTACCGCTAGTTCTACACCTAGCCCTTCCTCTCCGGGCCCTGCTTGTCGGCTCACTCCCGTCCCTACTCCCGCTCGCTTTAGAGGTGTATTGGGGGAGGCCAGGGGGTTCCTCATGCAGTGCAACATAGTGTTCCAACGGGTACCCGGGGATTTTCCTACTGACCAGAGCCGTATCGGCTATATGATCAATTTGTTAGAAGGACGGGCTTTAGCTTGGGCATATGCAGTAATGGCTAGGGCAGATAATGCTTCTATGACATACTTACAATTTTCACAAGAATTTCAGGAGGTATTCAGTCACTCGGACCGAGAGCACGTACTCACCTCTCTTCTGTTAAATCTTCGGCAGGGGTTGAGGGCGGTCGCCGACTATGCCGTGGACTTCCGGGTCATGGCTACGGAGGTCGGGTGGGAGGATGCCTCTCTGAGTAGTATATTCATTAGGAGTTTGAGCCCTAGCCTGCGGGACGAGCTGGCCCGCCTAGAGAAACCCTCTACGTTGCATGAGTGTATCTCCCTGGCTATTAGCATTGACAACCGTCTGAGGGAGCGGGCGGCCGAGCGCAGAACTTCCGGCCGCTCGAGTAACATGTTGCACCGCTCCCTCCAGCCCCCCCTGCTGGCCCTTCCATCAGCTGACACCCCTGAGGACTAAGAGCCTATGGTCATGGGTGGGTCGAAACTTCCTGTCGTGGAGAGACAGCGCTGCCGTGAGTTGGGGTTGTGCGTCTATTGTGGGAGCGAGGAGCATGACCTTGATTCCTGTCCCAAGCGGCCAAAAAGGGGGAGTCCATGTGTTGCAGTAGGGGGTCTCATGGACGTAACCCGCAATAATCCCCTCACCCGTTTTTTGATTCCTATTCGGTTTTGTTTTAGGCATAAGGAACACAACACACATGCACTCATTGACTCAGGGGCCGAGCAGAGCTTTATTTCTAGTAGCCTGGCAACCCATCTGGGTCCCCCTATGCAGCCATTGAAAAATTCCCTCAACCTCATAGCCCTGTCAAAAGCTTCTCTAGCCACTGTCACTCATCGGGTCACCTCGGTGCCAGTTATCATTTCAGGCAACCATCGGGAGGAGTTAAACCTGTATGTCCTGCCAGTGTTATCCTCCCCGGTCATCCTGGGCTATCCTTGGCTGCGCTTACATAATCACTCAGTCAACTGACGTTCGGGGAGTGTGGTTTCGTGGAGCCCCTTCTGCCTAAGTGCGTGTTTGCAGTCTGCTGCATGCTCGCCTGCAACACCTCTGGGTGTCCCTGCCTCTCCCCCTCCCGACCTGTCGAAAGTGCCACCGGAATATCATGACCTTGGGGCCGTCTTCAGCAAATCCCAGGCACTTTCCCTTCCCCCTCACCGGCCGGCCATATGACTGTGCAATCAATCTTCGGGCCGGCGCCCCGCTGCCATCTAGCAGACTTTACAACCTCTCTGCTCCAGAGCGCGTGGCCATGGACTCATAAATTAAGGAGTCACTAAGCTCAGGCATAATTAGACCTTCATCTTTGGCGGTGGGGGTGGGGTTTCGTGGGGTTTCGTGGGGAAGAAGGACGGCTCTCTCAGGCCCTGCATTGATTTCCGGGAGCTTAATAACATCACCATCAAGGATAAGTACACCCTCCCTCTTATCAACTCGGTGTTCGATTCCCTCCGGGGGGGCTTGCTGCTTTGCCAAGTTAGACCTGCGCAACGCCTATCACCTGGTGCGGATACGGGAGGGGGATGAGTGGAAGACGGCCTTTAGGACCCCTAGCGGGCATTTTGAATACCTGGTTATGCCATTCGGGCTGACCAATGCCCCCGGCCCTTTTCCAGCGCCTTATTAATGATGTTTTGAGGGACTTTCTGGGCACCTTTGTTTTTGTTTACCTTGATGATTTCCTCATTTTTTCCTCAGTCCATGGAGGAGCATCGCATTCACGTCAGGTGGGTCTTGCAGCGGCTGCTGGAGAATAAACTCTTCGTCAAGGCAGAAAAATGCGAGTTCCACATCTCCCGGACTTCCTTTCTTGGCTTTATCATCGACCTGAAGGAGATTATCCCAGACCCAGTCAAGGTGAAGGCGGTGGTGGACTGGCCTACTCCCTCGTCGAGGAAACAGCTCCTGCAGTTCCTGGGCTTCGCGAACTTTTATCGTCACTTTGTCAAGGACTACAGCCGCATCGCCCTCCCCCTCACCAACTTGACCTTCACCAAGGTGCCTTTTCGCTGGACGGAAGAGGTGGACGCTGCGTTCTCTGAGCTGAAGGTCAGGTTCTCATTGTTGCCGATTCTGATGCAGGTCGATCCCGCTCTTCAGTGCCTGGTGGAGGTGGACGCCTCAGATTCTGGGGTGGGGGCCGTTTTGTCCCAGCGCTCTCCTGCTGATGGTAAGATCCGCCCATGCACCTCCTTCTCTCGTCTCCTGTCTCTCGTCGGTGACAGGGAGCTGTTGGCGGTTAAACTGGCCTTGGAGGAGTGGCGGCACTGGTTGGAGGGAGCATCGCAGCCGTTCATCGTCTGGACCGACCATAAAAACCTGGAGTACCTTCGGACCACTAAACGGCTGAATGCCCGACAGGCCCGCTGGTCGCTCTTCTTTGGACGATTCGACTTCACCATCACCTACTGCCCTGGGTCAAAAAATACCAAGCCCAACGCCCTGTCTCACCAGTTCACCCCGGAGATGGCAGAAAAAGCTGAGCACCCTATCCTTTCCCCAGCATGCATTGTGGGCGCCCTTGCTTGGGGTATTAGAGATAAGGTCATAAGGGCGCAGTCTGATGAGGCCGACCCGGGGGGGGGGCCCAGCGGGCAAGTTATTCGTCCCTGCAGCGGTCCGAGGCGAGGTCATCCAATGGGGGCATACCTCCAAGTTTTCCTGCCACTCGGGAAGGGCACGCACTGTGGCGCTCCTACAGAGGTCGTTGTTGGTGACCATCCCTACAGAAGGACGTGGGGGAGTACATCCACGCCTGTCCTGAGTATGCAACAGGGAAGACGTCCTCTTCACCGCCGGCCGGGCTGCTTCATCCCCTCCCCGTTCCGGGCAGGCCTTGGTCCAACGTGGCGCTAGATTTCGTCACCGGTCTCCCCACATCCAACAATTTCACCACCATCCTCACGTTGGTGGACAGGTTTTCTAAGACCGCCCACTTCATCCCTCTGCGAGGGTTACCTTCAGCCAAGGAGACGGCCGATCTGCTGGTCTAGCATGTCATTCGACTGCACGGAATCCCGCAGGACATCGTTTCGGACCGAGGCCCCCAGTTCGTCTCCAGGGTCTGGAGGGCATTCTGCGCCGCCTTGGAGGCTACAGCAAGTTTGTCCTCTGGTTACCACCCCCAGTACAATGGCAATGTGAACGAACCAGCCAGTAGGTGGAAGCAGCATTGCGGTGCGTCGCAGCCGCCAGCCCATCATCGTGGAGCACACACGTCCCCTGGATCGAATACGCCCATAACACGGCGGTGTCCACGGCCACCGACATGTCTCCCTTCGAGGCCTCGTTGGGTTACAACCCCCTGCTGTTTCCTGAAGGGGGGGGGACATCGCCGTTCCATCGGTTCGTGCCCACCTGAGGCGTTGTCGACGGATCTGTAGGATGGCAAGGGTGGCATTACAACAGATGGCGGAACGCAACACCATGGTGGCCAACCGATGCAGGGTTCCGGGTCCGGTCTACCAGGTGGGTCAGCAGGTATGGCTTTCTACTAAGCACATCAACCTGAAGGCTGAGCGGATGAAGACTGCCCAACAGTTCATTGGTCCCTTTCCCATATGTAGGATCATTAACCCGGTGTCTGTGCACCTAACTCTCCCCCCCTCCCTCTGCATCTGTCCAACCTTTCATGTCTCTCAGGTGAAGCCCGTCTCCTCCAACCCATTGTGTCCCCCTCCCAGGTCTCCACCTCCACTGAGGGTGATCGACGGCGACCCGGCGTGGTCCGTCTCTTCCATTTAGGACGTCCGCCGCCGGGGTCGTGGCCTACAGTACCTGGTGGACTGGGAGGGCTATGGGCCTGAGTGGCGGTCCTGGGTGCGTCCCTCCTTCGTGCTCGACAAGCAGCTCATCAGGGACTTCCATTGGACACACCGGGTAGGTTGGAACGCCCGCTGAGAGGCGTGCTGTAGGGGGGGAGTACTGTCATGGCCGCCAATCACGGCACCTGTGCACGCACCTGCCTGTCATCTCCTGCGGCCTATTTATTCCACCAGGACCAATGCTGGGCGCGGAGTCGTCTGATTCTCTATGCTGAATCCCGTTACGCCTGCCTCCGTGCTTCCCAGCACTCTACTCTCCAGCCATCGGCTTCCTAGCCCTGCTGAACCCCATCCAGACCGGTTCCACCCGGACCATCTACCAAGTAAGCCTACACGCTTCTCATCTTGTCTGATTCCCCTGTGCACAGGTGGAGATCCGCGGCGGCGGTCTTCCATCTCCCTCCAGGCGGCGAACTCATCCTCTCACCTCCAGCTAGCCAGCCTCCAGCAGGCACTGTCTTCCTGGCTGCAGCTTCGGTGCTACCTGAGCTTCTCCAACACCCCTTGACAGTAAGTGCTGTAACTTCTATTGAGCTGCATAGGTTGAACTGTAAACTAACGGCCCTTGTCTCATTACAGGGTTGCCAGGTCGTACGGTGCTCTGCCGGCCCCAGCTGGAGATTACGGATCACACTACACTACATTACACTATATACCCCGCACTCACGCACCCACTCACTTACGTTTACAATAAAATACGTTAATTGCATTTACTCTGATTCGTGTCTGCTCTGTGGGTCACCTGAACCATGTCAATAATAACAAATCCAAAAAACAACAAAGAGCGTGGACATGGTTGCTGACCATGTCCTTCACTCCTGCCCTCTGGAGGCTGTTGCTGATGTCACTAACAGTTGGTTTAGGGTTTTCTTTAAAGCTCTCACAATGTTTCTGTCATCAACTGCTCATGTTTTTCTTGGTCTACCCATTTGATGTCTACTACTTAGTACACAACATCTATTATTTAGTAAACCAGTCTTTTCTTTCTTCTTTGGGGCATTCCTAATGGTTGTACTAGCTATGGCCAATGTTTGTGAAATGGCTTTGATTGCTTTCCATCTTCTCTCAGCTTCACAATTGCGTGTTTGTCACCCATAGACAGCTGTCCGGTTTTCATGTTTGTTACACCTCTAACGATAAATGCAGTCTGCACAGGCAAAACCCAAATCTGAAAATGAGAGTAGAGATTCAGCGCCATTTATCATTTGAATAATCAATGAAATAGGACACACCTTGGCAACAAAAACAACCTGTCTGTTACATGTTGCAATAATTTTGCTCACATGAAAGATGGGTGTGTTGAAACTAAATGTACTATCTTCTAAGTTGTGTATAAGATCCAGATGTAAATACCTGGAAATAAAAGCTGAAACACCGATCCCGTCTCTCATATTCATCTTTTGATGTCATCCCAAATGCTTTCAATCTACAGTAAACATAAAGAAATTGGCCTCACTGTTCCAATACTTTATGATGGGAGTGTAGTTACTCCATTAGGTTACTTTTAATATAAGTTCAGACTAAAACTTTGCAGCATGCCATTTACTGAAGATTTATAAGGTAATAGATGCTGACTCTTCTATATCATCTGAAGATGCCTGTAATGGAGAATGTATGCAAACAAAAGTGAAAATATCGATAAAGCAGGGAACTTGTCTAGAGACGGGACCAATGGACGCAGAAAAGTATGTATAAAAACAGTGACTGATGTACAATAGCACATTTCATTTAACGTGTAAAATGACAGTAAAGCTATTATATTCTATATTATGCTCATTGTTTGTGCCAGATATCCATTGTCATGTTTGCCCCTTCAGGGCAAAGGAGAGAATCCACTCACCAGGTGAATCTGGTAAACCATGATTTATTCAGAAACAGAAAATGAACACTGTACATGGGCATAAATGAAATGCAATAATAAACCAGACAGTGTGGAGTGAAAAAACAATAATAATTCCAAATGGCGTGGTGATAATGAAGGTGAGGTTAACATAAGGATGCAGTAAAGGACAAAGAACAAAAAATACACATATATAGACAGGGGAGCAAATGAGACAATACAGGACAGATGAGCACCATCAAGGGCACTCAGGCGGCACAGGATGGGTGGGGTTGGACAAACACAGAGGGGATGCACACCAAACATGACAAATGACTCAAAAAGGAACATAAAGCGTGGTCAGGGGCTGCAGCCCTCTCCAGATATCTACAGCAAACCCCTCACCCCCTTTTAAGGGTCGGACCCAGACGACCCTAGGGTAGCACCCACAAGATAAAAAAAAGAAAACCCAAAAACCCTCACAGGGTAGGTAGTGGGGGAAAAGGCCAGGTGGGCCGAAACAAACACCCTCCCCAAGCAAAGCCCAACACAGTCAGGTGGGTCGGGTGGTCTTCCAGAGTCCCAAGACCACTGGACCGGAGAGCAAGGTGGGTCGGGGGCCTATCCAAGCCCGTTGGGCCCCAGACCAAACGACAGAGCTCGTCGGGTGGTCTACCAGAGTCCCTAGATCACCGGACTGGAGAACAAAGCAGGTCAGGGGGACCTAACCCAGTTCATGGGCCTCCAGATTTCAAAACATAACCAGTCAGGTGGTTTTCCAGAGTCCCTGGACCACCAGACCAGAGAGCAGAGCGGGTCCACCAATAACTGCAGGGGCTCTTTAAGCTCAGGTGAAAATGACAAGGAAATCTTAAACTGAGGGACTGATAACAAAGAACCCTTAAATACAAGAATTAACACAGAACCCTTAAACTCAGAAGATAATAACATACAGTAGAGGCTTCGAACCCAGGATCTAACATGGGAGCCTTCAGCTCTGGAGGTAATAACATTAGAGTCTTTTGCTCAAAAACTGATGACTGAAGCACGCCAAACCCCAGCAACCAATGATTTGTGTGTGCTGGCCTCCGGATGGAATGACTGTGGAGTGCTGACCTCTGGATAAGACGGCTGGGGGGCACTGGCCTCAGGATAGCACTGACCTCAGGAAAAAATGGCTGGGGAGCGCTGGCCTCTAGATGAGACAGCTGGGGAGCACTGACCTCTGGAGCAGATGACTGAAGCGCGCCGACCTCATGTGCTGATAGTTTGAGCGTGCTGATTCCTGAGTGACACAGCTGGGGTGCACTGACCTCAGGATGAGGAGGCTAAAGCGCTTCCATTTCCAGATGCCCAGGAATCCCTCTCCGATGCAGCCACCTTGGACAGGGAGGAAGAGGTCCAGGTTGGAATAGGGAACACACCATAACAGTCAGCAAAAGATCTCGACAGGCATAGCTCAGAAGCAGATGGAAGCTGCAACTGGGTCTCCTCACCAAGAGTAAGACAAGACCTCTAAATACAGATATTAGACAAACAAAGACGAGGACTTGCCTTAACTCCTGCTCTTCCTCTGGCGAGGACCCCGGTGCTGCCAATGTTGGAATGACAACCTCAAGAGGAGCGGTCTCTGCAGGAGCGTGCATGTGAGGCGGGGCAGTCGCTTCTGGAGCGTGCATGTGAGGCACAGCAATCTCTGCTGGAGTGTGCATGTGAGGCGAAACAGTCTCTGCTGGAACATGCATGTGGAGAGGAACAATAGCAGCGCTTGAGCTCACCTCCATTATGAACCCAACTAAGGTGGAGATGACCTCGAGAGAACAAGGAGTAGAGGTGGTGTACACATGGGAGCGACAACAGAAACAAAATTTGAGGGCTCAGCAGCAATAAGAGGCGGTAGCTGAGTCTCCTCACTGGGAGCAAGGCAAGACCTCTCACTATTAGATGTTAAAAAATGAGAAAATAGTACTTGCCTTGTTCCTAGCTGCGTTGCTGAGGAGGCTGCCGCTGCTGTTAAACCTGCTGCTGGAGAACCAGACGAATCACTCCGGGTGGCTACAGTGACCGTCTGATGAGAAGCTGTTGCATAGCAGTGAGAAGCTGGAGTTGGAGTGGAGGAGAGGTGTGTGGAACTTGTGGGAGCCAGGAGATGTTTCTGTGTCGACAGAAGGTCCAGTGCCCCACATCACTTCCTCACAAACCTGCAATTTGTCTGGTGGAGGTTGGAAATGGTGCCCAGTAGTCCTGCCAGCTTGGGGTAACTCCACAGACCGGAGTGTGCCTCCACAATCCCAGCCGTGGCATCTAGGCACTCCAGGGCCTCCTCTGGCTTGTGGGAGGCACGGGCTTCCGAGACAAAGTCCTGGATGAACTGATCTGCCCACTGCTCATACACACTGGGGCCGCTGGCTACTGACCTCTGTTTGACCGCTGAGTCCTTTCTTGGTTGAGTCCAGCTGTAATCCTCGGGTTCAACAGGTGATGAAGAGGGGGGGTGGCAGTGGTGGTAGCAGGGAAAGGTTGAGATTCTGCACCCAAGGGTGGAAATGCACTCTTGAGCTGGCTTCCAGCAGATTAGCGACTCCACCCCAGCAAGACATCTCATCCTCTTGGGAAGAGCTGCTCCGAGCTGCAGCTGCTAAGTCCTCAATCGCCCCAATAAGTCGTTGCTCCTCCCAACTCCACCTGTTCCTCCTCTTACCAAATTCACCTGGCTGCGTCCTACTGTCATGTTTGCCACTTTGGGACTAAGGAGAGGACCCACTCACCAGGCAAATATGGTAAACCATGATTTATTTACAAACAGAAAATGAACACTGCATGTGGGCATAAATTAAATGCAAAAATAAACCAGACAGCATGTAGTGAAAAAAAACCCCAATAATAATTCCAAACGGCGTGGTGATAATGGAGGTGAGGTTAACAAGGATGCAGCAAAGGACACAGAACAAAAATACACATACAGTATATACTGTAGACACAGGAGTAAATGAGACAATACAGGACAGGTGAATACCATCAAGGGCAATCAGGCGGCACAGGACGGGCGGGGCTAGACAAACACAGAGGGGATGCACACCAAACGTGACAAATGACTCAAAAAGGAACATAAAGCATGGACAGGGGCTGCAGCCCTGTCCAGATTACAATATCCACCGTCCAAGAGTAGCAACCAGGAACACCTTTTTTTCACTTACTAGTCTTCACAAAAGATAACATTAAATAAAAAATTCACGAACAGCTGTTACCCATTGCTGCCCGCTTATAAATTGTGTTTGTGAAACTGTTGTACAAAAAGCCATATTACACTATAGATTCATGTGATATCACAAGTATAGCAGTGATTCATTTGTAGGCCTGATGTGTACCACTGGTACCATGCTCCCTCTCCTGTAATATTGCTAAAATAATTCACAGTTCGCACACCAAGTCTTAATATTCCATTACTCCATATTTGCCATACTGTGCTTGTGACTGACTCTAAAGTGGGCATCAAAAAGCTCTGCATGTCTCCACTCACACAAGGTATGAGGATATTTTAGTAGCCAAGTGCGTCAGACAGAGCTTCGGCTTGGTCTGTGTGATTGACTGTATGAGCCGCTAGCCAAATGTCTCCATTTTTTCCCCTGAGCTTGGGGAGAAAAGTGTTATTTCTTCAAAAGCCCCATTTGAGAAACCCTGCAAGCCTGTAATTGCTAAGGAAAAGGCCAAAAACCTGCCAAGCCAAACACTTGAGAGGGAATTTGAAATATTGTAAACAGTAGAGTAACCCACTCACTGTTGGGACTGAGACTGGAGGGGTGTGAGAGAAGATGAGGTGTTGGAGTGCTGCGGATGAAGCATGGAGTGTGTGAAAAAGAAATGGTCTCGATGAACAAGCAGGGGTGATGACAAGAAGTCACTGTTGTCTTTGAAGCTGCACCACAGGGATACCTCTGTTAAGTAAAATAAAAAGCCTGTTGAATGCTACTTCTTCAGTCCTCCCTACCGACTGAAGATGAATCTGTTTCTAGCTCACACCTCCTCCAAAACCTGCCATAACTTCAGCGGCTTTTTATTCCCACATTAAAGTTGTCAATTCAGCAACGCCACCCACTCAACAGTCTTGAATAGTGAATGTAGTTTATGATCTCCAGTAACCGCTTTTATGTGTTGACACAATATTTTTCTTGTGCTGTCAAATAAAAGTGGGGGATTATTTTTCTACTGTGACCCTATTTTCCTGTCTTAATGACCCGAGCTATGCGCTGCCGGAGTAGGAACCATTAAAACCCAGTTCGATGCAGTGCTGCAGTTTTGTGGGCTGAAGCACCAACCCAGCCAATCACCCACCACCTCCCGCTTTCCTCACTTACTTTTTCCAACCCTCCCCTTTTAAAAACCAAAATCCCCCGACACCAATTAGAAACTAAAAGCGGAAATCTTCGACCAAACATGACATTTAAAGGCTAGAGCTTAAGACTGTTGATATCTCCCCCCCCCACCATTCATGCTCACTCTCCTGTATATAGTGTGTATAAGTAATCATCCATAGATTCACATAACTTTGATTAACTAGACTTAATTAGGTAGAAATAAATTTGATGTAATTCTTGTGCCATCTGTGACCTGTGAGTTGCACTGCTCATTTCATTCATTTCCTCTCATGTCAGACTGCCACCCTGAGCGTCAATCCCTGCCAGTCTCCACAAAATTACATCTACATGTGCTTGTATGCCTGCACTTTAACCAGACTGGACCACAGCATTAATTAAGATGGAAACACATCATTAACTCAGACCCCCCTCCCCCATCCCTCCCTGACCCAGGACTACACAGCATACGCAAAACCAGTTGGGTAATTACTGATAATTAAGTGAATTACAGACAGTCTCTGCCATGCCAGTTCTGGATGGCGGCAACTGTGTCAGGGCGCTACAAATATTTGAACAGCACAGTCCAAATACTCTCTGTGAGCTGTTTTCACTTCAGCACAAATCATCCGCCAACCCCGCTCCAACAGCAGCAGTCGGCATGACCATGTGGGCAGCGCCAGCAGGCGACACAATCCTGATGAGCTTGAACATTAATGACGAGATGATTAGACAGCTTTTCCTTCCTGCGGAAGAGGCTCTGCAATTCCATCCCAATCAGTTTGCTTTGAAAATCTTTGGATGACTGTAAAAAAAATTGTAGGGGCAATTAAATTGTTTTTACTCTTTTTTTCCCCCCAGATTACTATCTGGTGCTCTTGCAGTCATGGTTGACAGAAAAGAGATAAAATGGACCATTTACAGCCTCCTTAGGGGGTGGGCTCAGGCAGTGAGAGACCAATGCTGTCTGTAGGCCTGGGGAAGCAGAATGCTCCACATGGGTCAATACTTTTCACTTTTTTTCAGTATTTATTTTGATTTTTGTGCTCTGTGAAATAATATTGCAGACTGAGACAGTGACATGGGCCTCACCTTTCCTTGGTCTTTTCTTTGTATAGTATTCACAATAAAACTAATTCATGGGTGCATAAAAACTCAGTGATTTATGTTTTAACATGAATTACAGTGAGTCATGCAAAGTAACTGTAGGTCTTGTTTTTTTCTGGTTCTTTCAGTGTAACCAACCTTTAACTGTCCTGCCAGATTTTGTGTGGCATAATGGTGTTTGATGTGTAGCTGGGTGGGTGGGGTTTGAAGGGAGAGTTTATCAGATGCAGATTTGGTGGTATAGGCAGCCACAGTGGGGAGTGGCCACAAACGTCTGTTTGGTTTTGATAAAGATAGAGATTTATGCTCTTCCACCATTTATGGGTCTGGGTCTTTGTGGTGATGCCTACTTAGACCTGCCTCCACCTCTGTCTCGACAAGCTGGATGAGAGGTGGATAACGTTAACCGCTCCTTACCCTTGTACCCCACCTCTTCCACTCAAAACATCATGTCAAACGAAAACCAGCCGGCTAGGGCCATAATAAATGTATTCCCTGCAGTGTCTCAAATGAAGCATTCGTCATAGAGCAGTTAAAGTGAAATAGTTGATCAGATCAATCACATTAATAACAGGACTATTTAAAAAGGACTAGTTCCAATTACAGAAATAGATCATGATGAGAAAGGTGCATTAAAAAGGAAAATGGAGTCTCAGAATCTGCTTTGGGGAGAAAAAAATGGAAGGACACAAAACACTTGGAAATATACACACTGAAAAAAGTAAAAAGTTGTAAAACTGCATTGTAACGATCAAGCACATCCCAACAGTACATCCTCATATAAACATACTTTAACTCACTTATTGGAGCTAATACAAAGTAATTATAGTTTAAAAAAAAAAAAGATATAACCAATGGATCCTTTCTCAGAGGAAGCTTCCTCCACTGCAGACATGTGTTGCAGATAGTCCACAGAGGCTTCATTCGGAAGAGCAGGGGCACGGGGGGGGGGGCGGGGGGGCAGGAGAGGGAAGCAGTGCAGTGCTGCGCTTGTCCCCCTTGGCTTATTGAATTACCTAAATGAGCAGTGGAGACCAGGCTGGGGCTCTTGGTTGTTTGAAGTTTACAAATCATCCTGACTGCTTTGGGGCTTTGGGAAGGGGGGGGGGGGTTCGAGGGAGGGAGCGGGTGGGGGGTGGGGGGTTGTCTTTTGATGCCTTAAATAAAAACATCAGGGAAACAAACAAACAAGGGAAAAAAGATGGAAAGATGAACAAAGATGAAAAAGCTGAAGAGGTGGTAAGGAAACACCATGTTACCCATGGCAACTTGTGAATGGTGATGGTTGAGCAACCACTTCCTGTATATGATGGGAAAATTGCAAGTTCACTGTTTTCGTCTGGACTCTGCGTGCATGTGTGTGTTTTCTGTAGAGTGAGGTTACATTTAACAGTGAGTTACTTTAGCTCATATAGAAGTTTGTGACAAATGGCTCTAGCAACTGTTAGACAAACAGTTGGTTTGCAAAGCCTCAACCAATATTCAGCTAATATTAGCTGATTAGATCATAGCTCTCATAGTGAATACAATCTGAAACAAGAGAGCGCTCAGAGAGTGCATACCTCCACCAAGGTCTGCCTGTCTGTTTTTTGAGCAGGATTACACAAAAACTACTACATGGATTTCACAGAAATTTTCAGTCGAGGTGGTCCTTGGGTTACAGATAAACCTAGTAGATGATGGAGGTGATTCGGGTCAGGATATGGATTCAGGATTACCTTTTCTCTCTCTCTGTGAGATAAGACCTAGGTGGAGGTATGTGATCACATCCAAAATCTAATGGGTTCATCCCTAGCCCAAAGCCCACCTCTTATGAAAATTACATCAAAATCCACTCAGTAGTTTTTGCAAAAGCCCATTCAAAACAAACACACAGACAGACGTACAGACAGACACACAGACAGACAGACAGACAAACAAAGCACCCCGATCACATTACCTCCTTGGTGGAGGTAATAACTAACATATTGCACACCTGCAAACTAGTAGCTTTTCGGCAAAAATCACCGAAATGAATCCCAAATATGTCACTCATGTGAATCGTGTAGATCCAAAGAGGTTTTTTTTGTGTGTGGGGGGGGTGGCGGTGGCTGCCGGCAGTTTCCCTGAAACAGCTTTCACAAACAAGAGGGGACAATTATCTTCACAATAAAACATCTTTGGTGGAATGCATCACGTGTCGTCAATTGGCCAATCACAATCAAAATAATTGCATTGTCTTCCGTCTTTTGCTGCAGCCCACTGTAACTTCATTGGCTGGATTATCAGCGGGAGTTTGGAAGAAAGTGTCGCTATCTGCCTATATACAGCCGTAGACAAAATTGTTGGTACCCCTCTGTTAATGAAAGAAAAACCCACAATGGTCACAGAAATAACTTGAATTTGACAAAAGTGGTAATAAATAAAAATTCTATGAAAATTAACCAATGAAAATCAGACAATGCTTTTGAATTGTGGTTCAACAGAATTATTTTTTAAAAAAAACTTATGAAACAGGCCTGGACAAAAATGATGGTACCCTTAACTTAATATTTTGTTGCACAACCTTTTGAGGCAATCACTGCAATCAAACGATTTCTGTAACTGTCAATGAGACTTCTGCACCTCTCAGCAGGTATTTTGGCCCACTCCTCATGAGCAAACTGCTCCAGTTGTCTCAGATTTGAAGGGTGCCTTCTCCAGACGGCATGTTTCAGCTCCTTCCACAGATATTCAATAGGATTTAGATCAGGGCTCATAGAAGCCACTTTAGAATAGTCCAATGTTTGGCTCTTAGCCATTCTTGGGTGATTTTAGCTGTGTGTTTTGGGTCATTATCCTGTTGCAAGACCCATGACCTGCGACTGAGAGCAAGCTGTCTGACACTGGGCAGCACATTTCTTTCTGATAGTCTTGGGATTTCATTGTACTCTGCACAGATTCAAGACACCCTGTGCCAGATGCAGCAAAGCAGCCCCAGAACATAACAGAACCTCCTCCATGTTTCACAGTAGGGACAGTGTTCTTTTCTTGGTATGCTTCATTTTTGCGTCTGTGAACGTAGAGCTGATGTGCCTTGCCAAAAAGTTCCAGTTTTGTCTCGTCTGTCCATAGGACATTCTCCCAGAAGCTTTGTGGCTTGTCAGCATGTAGTTTGGCAAATTCCAGTCTGGCTTTTTTATGATTTGTTTTCAACAGTGGTGTCCTCCTTGGTTGTCTCCTATGAAGTCCACTTTGGCTCAAACAATGACGGATGGTGCGATCTGACACTGATGTACCTTGACCTTGGAGTTCACCATGAATGCGTTTAGAGGTGTGTGTGTTTTTGCACAGGGCGTGTGATGCGTCAGTGCACTAGTGTTGGAGTAGTAGTGCCTGTAGTTAGTGCATGCTGCATGCTGCCTCTGCTTGCTACTTTCTGCTTTCAGCTACCGCTGCCGGCTAGCCCTCTGTTTTCGGGGGTGAAAAGAGGAGCCGAGTGCGTAAGTCTCCTCAGCCGGTACATAGCCTCTCCACTGCCAAGACTCGTACACGCCTCCTCGTGGCCACACACGGTAACTGGTACCTTGCGGTTTCCAGGCCAAGTTGTACGGGATCTGGGAGCAGCAGTGGGCCCCAGAGTTGCGGCATGCAGGCCCACTGGTATGTGGATACGCCCTGCTGCCCGTCAACCACTGCCCCGGTTGTGGGTAAACAGTCCCAGCTATGGGTAAATAGCAAAGACCTCAACGGTGGACCAGGCAGAGGATGATGGGTGGCCTTTGGGAAACATCACAACGGCTGGGAAGGCGGACGAAGGCTGCAGCAGAAACGGGTCACCAGTCGTCTTGGAGTCCATGCCACTGGATCCTGACCCCGATCTGTCAAGGTCTGTGTGGTGGCTGTATGTGCACCAGCCTCCCCACACTAAACAAATTTACGCACAGGCATCTTCTTCATGGGAATCCACCTAACATCCCGGATTAAGTCCTGTGGCGACCAGTAAGTGGTGACGGGGGCAGGATTGTGAAGTCTTGAAGCCCCTAGTCACAAGCTGGCACATCAGGCGGTGGATGCCAGATGATCGCTGGGCTCTTGGACCGAGGCAGAAAGAGCCCTTCGGTAGCTACATCCATGACTGAGCAGTCCTTTTTAGGATCCACTCTGCTCACCCCTGATAGGGAAGGGGCTAGAAAAGGTGCCCTAAAAATAGCCTGCCTCAAACCTCCCATCTGGATTACCGCGTTCAGAGGGATCACCAATTTGCGGTCAGAAACACAGAACTATGAATTTTGGAGCCTGGAATGTACGCACACTGACAGACAGTGCAACCAGTGACAGGCCGGAGAGGAGAACTGCCATCATTGCCAGAGAACTGAGGAGATACCGGATTGACATAGCTGCTCTCTCAGAAACACGACGGGCAGAGGAAGGCCATCTGAAGGAGGAGAAGGGTGGCTATGCTTTCTTCTGGAAAGGAAAAGCAGCAGATGAGCCCAGGATCCATGGGGTTGGGATTGCCATCAGGAACCAACTGATCAGTCATCTCTCTGAACTCCCTGTGGGAATCAGTGAACATCTGATGACCCTCCATCTGGTGCTTGCCAACAACCAAATGGCAACAGTCGTGAGTGCCTACGCACCTACCCTTGTCTCCGAGGAGGAAGTGAAAGAGGCCTTCTATGCCTGTCTGGACGAGACACTGTCAAAAATCCCCAAGGAGGATAAGATCATTCTTCTGGGAGATTTCAATGCCAGAGTCGGCCAAGACCACCACCTCTGAAAGGGCACCATTGGCAAGGAAGGCATTGGAAACATCAACTCTGATGGAGTTCTGCTTCTCAGCAAATGTGCTCAGTATGATCTTACCATCACTAATACCATCTTTTGCCAGAAGAACAAATTTAAGGCTTCATGGAGACACCCTCGTTCTAAACAGTGGCATCTTATTGATTATGTCATTGTCAGAATCAGGGATCTGCGCGATGTAAACATCACTAAGGCCATGATTAATTCCGACGATTGCTGGACAGACCACCGCCTTATACGATCCATGATGTCCATCAAACTTAAGAGGAAGAGGAGATTGCAGAAGAAGCAGAACCGGCTAAGACTAAACCTTGAAAGCCTTAATGAAACTGCCATTCAGCAGCAGCGTCAGGCTTCTCTTAGAGAAAGTCTCAAACAGGAATATCCAGAGGACATCAAAGAGCACTGGAACCTGCTTAAGTCCACTATCCTCAACACCTGCCAAACCACCCTTGGGTACAAGTCCAGAAAACATCAGGACTGGTTTGATGAAAATGATGCAGAGATAGAACTGCTCATCTCCAAAAAAAGGGAAGGCTTTCATGCCTGGCAAAACGACATTACCTGCAAGGCCAAGAGACTGGCTCACTCTAGAGCCAAGGCTGACGTCCAGAGCTGGGTGAGACAGATTAAGAACTCCTGGTGGACAGAAAGGGCAATGGAAATCCAGTGTCTGGCAGACTCTGGAGACATCAGAGGCTTTTTCGGTGCCCTTAAGGCTGTCTATGGTCCAAGCCATTGTGGCTTGAACCCATTACGCTCAAAGGATGGACAGGAGCTGCTGAAGGACAACGAGTCTATTAATAAGCGATGGAAAGAGCACTTTCAGGAACTCCCCAACCGTAACACTGCAACCCAATCAAATTTCATCTGTTACATTCCTCAGAGTCCCATCAGGGAAGACATAGGGGTACCTCCCACCTTATCCGAGGTCCAAGATGCCATCAGGAGCCTGAAGAACAACAAGGCCACCGGTCCAGATGGGATCCCAGCTGAGGTCCTAAAGGAAGGTGTCACATGTCAGATACATACAAAACAAAGTTGCAAAAAATATTGCAATTATAAATAAAATTAAGCAGGTCCTAGATTATAAATCACTTCATATCTTGTATTGCTCATTAGTACTTCCATACTTGACTTATTGTATAGAGGTTTGGGGTAACAGTTATAAAAGTAAACTTAATTCATTGTTAATATTACAAAAAAGGGCAGTCCGTGTTATACACAAAGTCGGGTACCTCGAACATAATAATTTATTGTTTTTACATTCAAAGTTATTGAAATTATGGCATCTGGTTCATTATTACACAGCCCGCGCTCCTGGTTTAACACAGTCGAGGCACAGTTCCATCTTCGGGGAATTTCGGCGGATGCCACGAAATTCTACCATGTGGTTGCAAAGCTGGACAGCCACACAGCCCAGCGGGTGGAGAGCCTGATTAACCACCCGCCAGACGACGACAAGTATGGCGCATTGAAAGCTGCTCTCATCCGTGCTTTCACCCCCTCGCTGGGAGAGCGAGCAGAGAAGCTCCTGGCGTTGACTGAGGGCGAGGTCGAGAGACCCGCAGACCTGATGGCGAAGATGCTGAGTTTGAGAGACTCTGAAGATGATGGCTTTATCTTCGCCCACCTTTTCCTCAGGACACTACCGTCAGCGGTGAGAGTTACCCTGGCCAGTTCACAGCTGCTGGCCCACCGAGATTACCACGAGCTGGGCCAGGAGGCGCAGTGACTCGTCGACGCCCATAGGCGACACACGGCCACGACCACAGCAGCAGAGCTGAGCGCAACACCCGGAGATGGCAGGGGGCCAGAGGCTTCAGCACCAGACTCGCTGACGACAGTAGCGGCGGAGGCCAGGAGACGCGGAGCGGGCGACGTCCTTTGCTTTTACCAGCGCCGTTTCGCCGAGAGGGCACGCAAGTGCATTCCACCGTGCCAGTTCAAGCGCTCGGGAAACACCAAGACCGGGAGTCGGTAGCAGCTGCGGCTCTCGGTGAAAAGAACAAGCTGCTCTACCTGAGGGACGCGTGATCAGGGAGGCATTTCCTTGTGGACACAGGCTCCCAGCTGAGTTTCATCACACCTTCCTACGCTGACCGGCTGGCGTCTTCCAGTGGTCCCCTGGTGTCGGCAGCGAACGGCTCGGCGATTAAGACCTTCGGGGAGAAGACTCTGCTTCTGTCTCTACATGGCCGAACATTCGAGTGGACTTTCGTCATAGCGGCAGTCAATTTCAACATGTTAGGTGCTGATTTTCTGTGCTCACATGGTTTATTGGTTGACCTTGCTAATAGACGTCTGGTTAATGCACTGTCTTTTCACTCTATTTCATGCACAGCCCGGGTGGCCCCGCCGACTGCACAGGCCAACGTCACAGCTGTGGGTGGTAAGTTCCACGCACTACTCACTCAGTTCCCAGCACTCACAGTCCCAACATTTTCGGCGACAGTGGCTAAACATGGGGTGGAACATTTTATCACTACCACCGGGCCGCCCGTTTTTGCAAAAGCTCGGCACTTGGACTCAGCTAAACTGGCCATAGCGCGCGAGGAGTTTGCCAACTTGGAAAAACTGGGCATCATTAGACGTTCTAAAAGCCCCTGGGCTTCACCGCTACACATGGTCCCAAAGGCTGATGGTTCTTGGCGACCTTGCGGTGATTTCCGCAGGTTGAATAACGCCTCAGCGCACGACCACTACCCGATTCCGCACATCCAAGATTTTTCGGTTCATTTGGCGGGGGCGCGCATTTTTTCTAAAATAGACTTGGTGCGTGGTTACCATCAGGTCCCAGTGCGCGCTCAGAATATACCCAAAACAGCGGTAATAACTCCTTTCGGGCTTTTTGAGTTTTTGCGCATGCCTTTTGGACTCAAGGGGGCCTCGCAGACGTTCCAGCGTATGATGGACGCGGTTCTGCGCGACCTCCCTTTTGTGTTCGTCTACTTGGATGACATTTTGGTAGCCAGCACGTCCGAAGACGAACACGAAAGCCACCTCACAGAGGTTTTTCGGAGGCTGGCAGAGCACAGGTTAATAATTAACCCAGCGAAGTGCCAGTTTGGGGTGGCGCAAATTGATTTTTTGGGGCATCGTGTTTCGCCAGAAGGAGCGGTCCCTCTGCCCGATAAAGTACGCGCAATAACAGATTTTCCCGACCTCAAACGGTCAAAGCGTTACAGGAGTTTTTGGGAATGGTTAATTTTTATAACCATTTCCTCCCAAGCGTAGCACAGCTCATGCAACCATTGTATGCTGCACTAAAGAAGCAAAAACCCACAAATAAAATCGAATGGTCTCCGGAGCGGGAGCGCGCATTCTCCCAAGTCAAATCAGCCCTGGCAAACGTGGTTTTATTGGCACACCCAGTCCCAACGGCCCGCATGGCGCTCACCACTGACGCTTCCGATTTAGCGGTGGGGGCGGTCGTTGAACAGTTTGTAGCAGGGACCTGGCAGCCGCTCGCGTTTTTCAGTAAAAACCTTGCGCGATAGCAAGCGAAAATACAGCGCGTTCGACAGGGAGCTGTTGGCCCTACACTTGGCCATCCGCCATTTCCAGTTCTGGCTGGAAGGGCACCGTTTCACTGCGTTTGTGGACCACAAGCCGCTAACGTTTGCGATGGCCAAGATTTCAGAACCTTGGTCGGACCGGCAGCAAAGACAGCTGGCCGCGATATCGGAGTTCACCACCGATATCCAGCATGTCGCAGGCAAACATAATGTAGTGGCAGACTGTCTCTCGTGTGCTGTGGCGGCGCCAGGCCCCGTGGGGGCAGACTCGGCAGCCATGGCCACGGGCCAGGGTAGCGGCGCAGAAGCGCACGCAGCCCCGGTCCGCGTAGGTTTAGATTATGCAGCCATGGCCGCGGAGCAGGTTAGCGATGCGGATGTGCGCACGCTCCAGTCTGGACCAACAGGGTTAAGGCTGGAGCACAGGGTGCAGCAAGTTGGTATGCCCTCCCTAATCTGCGATGTCTCTACGGGACGGCCGCGTCCCGTGGTACCAGCTGCGTGGCGCCACCGCGTTTTTGACTTGGTTCATTCCCTTGTGCACCAGGGGGTGCGCGTATCGATCAAGATGGTGGGGGAGAAATTTGTTTGGCCGGGGTTGCGCAAACAGGTCAAGGAATGGGCGGCAGCCTGCGTAGCGTGTCAGCGAGCCAAAATACACAAGCACACTAGAGCTCCTTTGGAGCCTTTTCACATCCCGGCTAAGCGCTTTCATCATGTGCATGTCGACTTGGTGGGCCCCCTTCCGTTGTCACAGGGGTACACACACCTTTTGACGATGGTGGACCGCACCACGCGTTGGCCAGAAGCGGTTCCTCTGGCATCAACCACAGCGGAGGAAGTTGCGCGCGCGTTTTTAACAGCTTGGGTTGTGCGTTTTGGAGTTCCATCGGACATAACGTCCGACAGAAGTCCTCAATTTGTTTCCGAACTCTGGTCATCGATGGCCCGCAGCCTAGGGGTGAAGATCCACCGCACTACCGCGTATAACCCCCAGGCTAACGGTTTATGCGAATGTTTTCATAGATCATTGAAAGCAGCCCTCAGAGCGTCGCTTACGGATACAAATTGGGTTGACAAACTTCCATGGGTTTTATTGGGGTTGCGTTCTGCACCTAAGGAGGATTTGCAGGCCTCCCCAGCTGAGTTAGTTTTTGCACAACCTCTCCGTTTACCCGGTGAATTTCTCCCCGACAATCCTGCGCCAAATTGCCCCCCCCGCTCAGCTGTTGCAGAGCGACACAGGATCAAACACGCTTCCTGGCCCGGTTCATCACAGTTTCCCACGCGTTTTTGTGCCGAAGGCTTTAAAAAATGCGGAGTTTGTTTTTGTTAGACATGATGCTCATCGCCCAAATTTGCGGCCACCTTATGATGGACCTTTCAGAGTGCTGGAAACAGGAGAGAAGCATTTTTTGCTAGATTTGGGAGACAGGAAGGAGTTGATTTGCATAAACAGACTCAAACCTGCTTTTGTTTTGGCGGATGAACAAGTGCAGTTGGCGAGGGCCCCCCGTCGCGGCAGACCTCTGAGAAGGCATTCTCCAGAACCCCCACAGAGATTGGCTAACAGTTCTAATCCACAGGTGCAGGAAGACACTGCAGAAGCAGCAAGGCCGGCTTACAGCAGATACAGCAGGAGGTTTAGACCTAGGCAACTGGTGGATTGATATTTGATATGTGGTAATGTTTTTATGTCATGCATCTCTGATTATGTTTGTCCCATATTAGACTTTGGGGGGGGTCATGTGGCACATATGTTGGGTACATATTTTCCACAAATGTATTGCTGTATGTTTATTGTGTGTTTCACGTCTCGAGGGACAAAAGGACTGAGTCTGCAGGAGATATCGAGAAGGTGTGAGATTTGGCCTTTGTCTCAGAGAGATGCCCTGGAGGAATTTTCGGACCATCGAAGGCTAAGGGACAATGGTGGAAGATCAAAAGGGTTACAGTGTGACTGGGATTAAGTACCATGTGACTGTATGTTTGCTTAGACACCATGTGACTTGAGTTTCGATGTTCCGGAGGATAAAAGAGTGATGTGATATTGATATGTCTCTTTTCTTGCTTGGAGATTGTTAGAGTATGTGTTCTGTTAATAAAGCTGAACCTGAGAAATAAACTCAGCCTCATCCTTGAGCACATCCTCTACAACAGCACAATTAATGTTTAAAGTCAGTAAAAACCTCTTGCCACACAATATACAAAATCTTTTCAGGGAGAGAGAAGGGAAATATAATTTGCAGGGGAATACAAAATTCAAAATGCACTTAGTAAGATCTACTCGGAAGAGTTTTTGTGTGTCTGTGTGTGGGGTAAAATTGTGGAATGGGCTGGGGGAGAAACACAGGCAATGTTCAAACATCCACATATTTAAATCAACATATAAGAAATGATTTTTGAGCAGTACGTGAATGAAGGGCAGTGATGTTACATTGTGTCTTCAGTGAGGGAAGGTTGTTGTTGTGTTATGGTGATTGTGAAGGTGATGGTGTTGTCTGTGTTTGTACTGAACATGCCAGAAGTGTATGTTTATTGTTGTTGTAATATTGTTGGATGTTGGTATTGTCAATATGGGCTGTCATTGTTGTGTCATTTTTGTTGTATAATTTGACTATGGGTGTATTATGGTCAATGTGGTTGTGGGATAATGATGATTATGAGTGATACTGTAATTTGCTGGGTATGGAAAAGGGGTGGGACTATATAAGCGTTGGCTTCTTCCCACTCCTTTTGAACATTTTATTTTTGGCTTGTCTTTTTTGTTTTGTTTTGAATTCTCTTCTCTTTTTTTTTAGAATGTTCAAATAAAAATCAATGTCAATGTCAATGTCAATGTCAAAAGGTGGTCCAGAACTCCTGTGCTGTCTCCATGCCCTCCTTCTGAAGGTCTGGGAAAAGGAAGAACTCCCCTCAGAGCTCAGGGATGCTCTGATCGTGACCATATTTAAGAAGGGGGACAAAGCTGATTGTGGAAACTACAGAGGCATCTCACTCCTGTCAACAACTGGCAAGGTACTTGTTCGTGTTCTCGCTAACCGTTTACTGCCACTTTCTGAGGAAATACTCCCAGAATCACAGTGTGGCTTTCGTCCATCTAGAGGCACAGCAGATATGATCTTCACTGCCCGCCAACCTCAGGAGAAATGCCGTGAGCACAAGTTGCCATTGTACATGGCTTTTATAGACCTGACAAAGGCCTTTGACTCAGTAGATCGCCAGGCTCTGTGGAGCATACTGTTAAGGTATGGCTGCCCGGAGAAATACATCAGGATTCTGAGGCTACTGCATGATGGAATGACAGCCACGGTGCTAAGTAACAGCGGCTCCATGTCTGAGCCTTTCACCGTGGAGACAGGGGTCAAACAGGGATGCATCATTGCACCCACCCTGTTTTCTATCTCTATTGCTGCCATTTCACCTCATTGGCAAAGACCTACCACAGGGAATTCCGATCCGGTACAGAACCGACGGTAGGCTCTTTAACCTTGCTAGGTTCAAAGCCAAAAGCAAGGTTAGAAACACCACCATTATTGAGCTCCAGTATGCAGATGACAACGCCATAGTAGCACACTCCACAGAAGACCTACAGGGTATCCTGAATGCCTTTGCCAAGGCATATAGAGCCCTGGGTCTAACCTTAAACATCAAGAAGACCCAGGTGCTACATCAACCTCCACCCAATCAGCCATTTATTTCACCCATTATAAAAGTGGACAACACCCCTCTTGAAAATGTTGACCACTTCCCCTACCTCGGCAGTCTTCTCTCCTCCAAAGTGGACATTGACTCTGAGATCAACCATCGTCTGAGCTGTGCCAATGGAGCATATGCCAGACTCAAGATGAAGGTCTTTGAAGATCGAGATCTCAGGATCGATACCAAGCTCTTGGTCTACAAGGCTGTGGTTCTCCCCACCTTGCTGTATGGGGCAGAATCATGGACCATCTACAGCAGGCACCTGAGTGCTTTGGAGCAGCTCCACCAAAGAACTTTGAGAAAGATTCTGAGGATTAAATGGGAGGACCGACGCACAAACGTCAGCGTTCTGGAAGCGGCCAAAATGCCCAGCATTTCCACCACAATAATAAAACACCAACTACGATGGACTGGCCATCTCATTCGCATGTCTGACGCCCGTCTCCCAAAACAAATTCTTTATTCTGAACTGGAGAGAGGTTCGCGGGCTCCAGGAGGGCAAAAGAAATGGTTCAAGGACAATATTAAAACAAACCTTAAAAAATTCAATACCTTATCTCCTGACTGGGAGCACATGGCTCTAAACAGGCACCGATGGAAGGAAGCGGTGCAAGAAGGTGCTGCACACTATGAGAAGGAAATCCACTGTGTCGCATAAACAAAACGACAGCTCCGCAAGGAAAGACAGAAAAAGGCTCCAGCACGACTACAACCCAACACCATTTTCCCATGCCAACATTGCACCAAAATATGCGAGTCACAGATCGGCCTCTACGCCCACCTGAAGGCCCACAAGTAGACGCCCCCACGGGGAATGACTGTCATACTCGCTCCGAGTGACCGCCGATGATGATGATGATGTTTAGAGGTTGTTCTGGGCTCTTTTGTTACCATTCGTATTATCCGTCTCCTCCTGTGGCCACGTCCAGGGAGGTTGGCTACAGTCCCGTGGATCTTAAATTTCTGAATAATATGTGCAACTGTAGTCACAGGAACATCAAGCTGCTTAGAGATGGTCTTATAGCCTTTACCTTTAACATGCTTGTCTATAATTTTCTTTCTAATCTCCTGAGACAACTCTCTCCTTTGCTTCCTCTGGTCCATGTTTAGTGTGGTACACACTATGTCACCAAACAGCACAGTGACTACTTGTCACCCTTTAAATAGGCCGACTGACTAATTACAAGTTTGTAGACACCTGTGATGTTAATTAGAGGACACATCTTGGTTGAACATGTCCCTATGGTCACATTATTTTCAATCTTTTCTAGGGGTACCATCATTTTTGTCCAGGCCTGTTTCATGAGTTTGTTTTTTTAAAGTAATTCTGTTGAACCACAATTCAAAAGCACTATCTGATTTTCATTGGCTAATTTTCATAGAATTTTTATTTATTACCACTTTTGACAGATTCAAGTTATTTCTGTGACCATTGTGGGCTTTTCTTTCATTAACAGAGGGGCACCAACAATTTTGTCCACGTGTGTATAATATATGCTGTGTGTGGGGAGCGTGAAATAAAGGAACCACGAGTCCGGGTTGTCCTGCCAGAACTCTGGTAGCTTGATCGAGACGGCGCTCGCTCGGGCGGTCTCCGACGAGTCTGGTTCGGGGAAATCGCTTCTAGGCATTTCACGTCTTTGGTCACCAATGTGGGGGGCGTGAAATAAAGAGACTGAATTATTTCTCAATTCAGGTTTAATGCAGATTTCACATCCCCAGCTTTCTCTCAAGACATGAAGAGAGTGAGCTGCATAAAACCCCCCACATTTATACATGTCACATCAGAGGCAGAATCACACAATGTCGTCAAACCCCCCCATTGACAATAATTCTCCCCCCGAGTCCTTTCGTCGTCCGTCTGACTCCAGGAGGTCAGGAAGTCCTTTCAGCGTCTTATCACGGCACCTCCGTCCTCCTGCCATTATCCACAGGCGGTCCAGCCGTATTGTTCCATCCCAGACGTGAGGTCAATCAACACATGCAGTCCTAAGCATCTCCCTTGTGCTTATACGTAGTCAAAAATATGTATGTATGTCAAAAATATGTGAGCCACATAACCCCCCCCAAACGTCAAAAAATGGACAATACAGCATAGTTCACTCAACATGATAAAATCAACAGCATAGTCTACACAACATGCTAAAATCACACATCAGTCCGTACGCCGTCTGGGCTTCAAACGTCTTCCAAACTTGCTGTAAGCAGGCTTCACAGCCCTTGTGGCGCCGTCCTGCAATGAATCTGCTAACTGAGGAAGAGAATGGTTATTTGATCCCTGCGGGGGCTCCAGGACATGCTCCCTGGGGGGTCTGCCACGTCGAGCGGCCCTCGCCACCCGTACAGACTCGTTGTTCATCACAAAAGCAGGCTTTAGTCTGTCAATACTAACTGTTTCTTTTCTGTCCCCCAAATCTAGCACGAAATGTTTATCACCAGTTTCCAGCACCCTAAATGGACCATTGTATGGCGGGCGCAGGCTTGGTCGCAGAGCTTCGTGCCTGACAAAAACAAACTCTGCATTTTTTAAAGCTTTGGGAACAAAAACACGCGGAAAAGTGTGATGAACGGGGCCCGGGAGCATGTCTGTTCCCGTGCCAATCAGTGGCCCCAGAGCCGGGGGGGGTGCCCCGGCGCCGGATGCTCCGGTAGGAACTCACCGGGCAGTCTGAAAGGCTGTGCAAAAACCAACTCCGCTGGGGAGGCATTTAAGTCCTCCTTGGGCGCAGAACGCAACCCCAATAAAACCCATGGTAGTTTGTTTACCCAATCTGCATCCATAAGCGACGCTCTGAGGGCTGCCTTCAAAGACCTATGAAAACGCTCGCATAAACCATTAGCCTGGGGGTGGTAAGCGGTAGTGCGGTGAATTATCGCCCCTAAGCTGCTGGCCATCGCTGACCAAAGCTCAGACACAAATTGAGGTCCTCTGTCGGACGTAATATCCGACGGAACCCCGAAACGCGCTACCCAGGCCGTCAAATATGCGCGGGCCACCTCTGCAGCCGTGTTCGATGCCAGTGGGACCACTTCCGGCCAGCGTGTGGTTCGGTCCACCATTGTCAAAAGATGTGTGAACCCCTGCGACGACGGTAGGGGGCCCACGAGGTCGACATGCACATGGTCAAATCTCTTGGCCGGGATGTGGAACGGTTCTAAGGGGGCTTTTGTGTGTTTGTGAATTTTGGCCCGCTCGCAAGCCATGCAGGTTCTTGCCCACTCTTTCACGTGCTTGCGCAGGCTCAGCCAAACAAACTTCTCCGCTACCATTTTCACAGAAGCACGCACCCCCGGGTGCGCCAGGGAGTGAACCGAGTCAAAAACACGGCGGCGCCGCCCGGTAGATACATCGCAGATTAGGGGGGGGCATACCGGTTTGCAAACTCCTGCTCTCCAACCTTAACCCTGTTGGTCCAGACTGGAGCGCGCACACGTCCGCATATCTACTCTGCTCCGCTGCCATGGCTGCGTAATCTATCCCCACGTGAACTGGGGCCGCGTGCGCTTCCGCGCTGCTATTTTGCCCTGCGGCTGCGGTAGTATAATCTACCTCCGCGCGGACTGGTGCTGTTACCGCGCGAGAGAGGAAGTCTGCCACTACATTGAGTTTACCCGCTACGTGCTGAATATCAGTAGTAAATTCTGAAATTGCGGCCAGCTGCCTCTGCTGCCGGCCCGACCAAGGTTCCGAAATTTTGGCCATCGCAAAAGTGAGTGGCTTGTGGTCGACAAACGCGGTGAAACGCCGACCTTCCAGCCAGAACTGGAAATGGCGAATGGCTAAGTGGAGCGCTAACAGCTCCCTGTCAAAAGCGCTGTATTTCCGCTCGGCTTCGCGCAAGGATCTGCTGAAAAAGGCCAGCGGCTGCCAAACCCCGGCAACATGCTGTTCCACAACCGCCCCTATGGCCAAATCTGACGCGTCAGTGGTGAGCGCTATGCAGGCCGTTGGGTCTGGGTGAGCTAGCAGTGCAGCGTCTGCAAGGGCTTTGTTTACCTCCGCGAACGCGCGCTCCCGTTCTGGGGACCAATCGATCGTACTGGAGGGTTTTTGCTTTTTAAGCGCGGCATATAATGGCTGCATGAGCTGCGCTGCGTGGGGTAGGAAACGGTTATAAAAATTTACCATTCCTAAAAACTCCTGTAATGCTTTGACCGTTTGTGGCCGGGGGAACTCCGCCACTGCGCGCACCTTGTCCGGTAGCGGAACTGCCCCTTCTGGGGAAACGCGGTGCCCCAAAAAATCGATCTGCACCACGCCGAACTGGCACTTGGCTGGATTAATTATTAACCCATGCTCTCCCAACTTCCGAAAAACTGCCGTGAGGTGCTTTTCGTGTTCCTCCTCGGAAGTGCTGGCGACTAAAATGTCGTCGAGGTAGACGAACACAAAAGGGAGATCGCGTAACACAGCATCCATCATACGTTGGAAGGTTTGCGCAGCGCCTTTGAGGCTAAACGGCATGCATAAAAACTCAAAAAGTCCGAACGGGGTTATTACCGCTGTTTTGGGAATGTCCTCGGCTCGGACTGGGACCTGATGATAGCCGCGGACCAGGTCTATTTTAGAAAAAATGCGCGCCCCTGCCAGATGCACCGAAAAATCCTGGATGTGTGGGATTGGGTAGCGGTCATGCGCTGTGGCGTTGTTTAACCTGCGGTAATCACCACAAGGCCTCCATGAGCCGTCAGATTTAGGGACCATATGCAGTGGGGAGGCCCATGGGCTATTCGAACGGCGAATGATGCCCAGCCTTTCCAGGTTGGCGAACTCCTCGCGCGCTATGGAGAGTTTAGCTGCATCCAAGCGCCGAGCTTTCACGAAGACGGGTGGGCCAGCTGTGGTGATGAAGTGCTCCACCCCGTGTTTCGCAACTGTTGCCGAAAATGTGGGAACTGTGAGCACTGGAAACTGGGTGAGGAGTGTGTGAAACTTACCGCCTGCTGTGGCGACGTTGGTCTGAACTGGTGGCGGGGACACTCGAGCTGCACAAGAGATAGAATAAAAAGAGTGCATTAACCAGCCGCCTATTGGCAAGATCAACTAACAACCGATGTGAGCACAGAAAATCAGCACCTAACATGTTGAAACTCACCACCGCTATAATAAAAGTCCATTCATAAGTGCGGCCGTGTAAGGACAGAAGCAGAGTCCTTTCCCCGAAGGTGTTGATGCTCGAGCCGTTCGCCGCCGTTGCCCCGTCACCACGGGGGCCTGCCAGCCGGTCAGCATAGGTCGGGGTGATGAAACTCACTTGGGCTCCGGTGTCCACGAGGAAGTGCCGCCCGGAGCGTGCATCCGTGAGGTAGAGCAGCTTGTTTCGTTTGCCGAGAGCCGAAGCTGCTAACGACTCCCGGTCCTGGAGTTTCCCGAGCTCTTGAAGTGGCACGGCGGCACACATCTGTGCGCCTTCTCTGCGAAACGCCGATGGTAAAAGCAGAGGCCATCTCCTCCGCTGCGTCGGGACCGCGCCGCTGCCATCGTTGGTGGGATTGATTCCGCTGTCTCCGGCCCTTCGCTGCTCCCGGTCGCCGCACCGAGGTCTGCTGCTGCCGCGGTGGCCGTCTGCTCACCGCAGGAGTCGAGGAGCCGCTGCGCCTCTTGGGCCAGCGCACGGAAGTCCCGCTGGGTCACACAACGCATGCTGGACAGGGTCCCACTCATCTGCATCGGGAGGTTTCTCAGGAAGATATGTTTGAACATGAAATTGTCGTTGTCTGTGTCCCTCAGCTGCAGCATGTCTTCCATCAGGTCAACTGGCCTGCGTCCTCCCCGGTCGTGCAGAGCCAGGAGCCTCCTAGCCCTCTCCTCAGCTGAGGGCGTGTAACACTGGATGAGGGCAGCCTTCAGCTCGCCGTATTTGTCGTCAGCGGGCGGCTGCTGTACCAGGCTCCGCACGCATCGAGCTGTGCGGTTGTCGAGCTTGGCGATGACGTGATAGAACTTTGTGTCATCCGCCGTTATTCCCCCGAGTGCGAACTGTGCTTCGGCCTGAAGGAACCACGAGTCCGGGTTGTCCTGCCAGAACTCTGGTAGCTTGATCGAGACGGCGCTCGCTCGGGCGGTCTCCGACGAGTCTGGTTCGGGGAAATCGCTTCTAGGCATTTCACGTCTTTGGTCACCAATGTGGGGAGCGTGAAATAAAGAGACTGAATTATTTCTCAATTCAGGTTTAATGCAGATTTCACATCCCCAGCTTTCTCTCAAGACAAGAAGAGAGTGAGCTGCATAAAAACCCCCACATTTATACATGTCACATCAGAGGCAGAATCACACAATGTTGTCAAACCCCCGATTGACAATAATTCTCCCCCTGAGTCCTTTCGTTGTCCGTCTGACTCCAGGAGGTCAGGAAGTCCTTTCAGCGTCTTATCACGGCACCTCCGTCCTCCTGCCATTATCCACAGGCGGTCCAGCCGTATTGTTCCATCCCAGACGTGAGGTCAATCAACACATGCAGTCCTAAGCATCTCCCTTGTGCTTATACATATGTAGTCAAAAATATGTGAGCCACACTGTGTAACTTAACGTTGATAAAGTGTGTCATGATCCTTTTCTCTAATGGCACATTTTCCAACACGGAAAGCTCGTCTGCTTGTTAAGGGGTCAGTTAACATCCATGAATTGTGTGTTAACGTTAGCCTAATATTACTGAGTTCAAAGGGAATAATTTTGGGAAGGCTATTTCCACTGCATCTGTATAGTTATGTGATTTCAACCTGTCTGAGGGTCCCCCAGGTAGAACGGACAGCTCCACAAAAAAAGCATTAAACAAGCATTAAAAAAGCTTTTCTCATCACATAAAAATATAGTCATATTACATTTTTTAAAGCGGAGCTGAAAACTAGTTTTTTTGCTGTCTTCTAGCTGAGTTTACTCTGAAATAGTGCATTTTATAGTGATTCTGACACTTCTTTATCAATCTCTTACCTTTCTTTTGAACCCAAATTTATTGAGAAAAACATTTTTATTCATGAAATAAAAGCTTGTTGGCTTAGCTGTTTAGATGAACAGAGTGAGACCGTCATTATGGTTAATTGTGGCCAGATGTGACTCTCAACACAAGTATTTAGATCCAGTTAAAGCAGTCTAATAACACCCAAAATATGACCCATGTTCTGCATTCAAAACTTGAGTTACCTAAGTATGTAAGTATTCTCAACTAAATGATTAAGTATGAAATCTAAATACATGAAATCTCTTTCAGTGTGTCTGTGTCTATTCCACGCATATCTCTTGAACTGTTCATCAGACTGGCCTCAGATTTTATAAGTGCTTTGCTGAGGTTACGAGGGTGTGCATCCTCAAGTATGGAGTCGCTCAGTCAAAATATGCATTTATCAATTAAAAGTTTAGCCACCGCTCTGTCACCGCTCTGTCTGTCTCTTCATGCCCTTTAGTGTGTGCAGGGTTTTGGATTGATTCCATGCTGATTGGATAATACGCGGCATCACGACCATGCTGATTGGATAATGCGTGGCATCATGACCAGTCAGTCACCACAGTGCTTAATTTAGTTTAGTTTACTTTATTGGTTTATTTGTCAGGGACCATGTACAGAAAAAACAAAACAAAACATTAAACACAGGGTAAAGGTGCTCTGTACCAGATTACAGCATTCTTACTAATTTCCATCTGTAGTCACTCTGAAGAAGACACAGATAGTGTCAAAATGTAAGTCTGTGCATCATTAAAGGCTATAAATTGTACAGTGTGTTCTACACTCTCTTTTCTTAATGAGTTTGATGTCCTTGAGCCGAGAGGCACCTGCTACAGCCTCAGATGATTGGGGTGGAAGCACGGAAGCTCCTTCTTCCACTGTATTTATTTTGTTATTTGGGCGTTTTTGTGTCCAGTTTGGTGATGGTCGTCATTTAGTCAAACCGTGCATGTGGCTGCATATGATATGTAATTGATCTGGGCATTCTGCTCCACAATCATGGTGGTATTATTATTATTTTTTTAAATTTTTACATAGCCTTGCGAGCAGACCAAGAGGAGCGCCATCAGCAATGGCGAGTTGTGGTCCTGCAAAGGGACTCCTGTCTACCACTGACTGGGCAGGCTGGGCTTGCTTCCCTATGAAGGATCACGTTCTGCCCGCTGCTTCTCCAACACTGGTGTTCTTTAGGCGGACCCTGGGTCCCCACTGGCATTCCCCAAATTATCCTTTAGACATACGCAATCATGGCAAAATTATAGTATAATTTTTTAAGCATTACAACTTCACGATTCTCTCTTTCTTGTCAAATTTGTCGCTTTTCACTTCCTTTTTTTGCTTGCAGAGCACTGTGGTGACTGACTGGTCATGATGCTGCATATTATTCAATCAGTATGGTCGTGATGCCATGTATTATCCAATCAGCATGGCCGTGATACTGCGTATTATCCAATCAGCACGGAGTCAACCCAAAACCCCGCCCACACTTCCTGAAGCCACGGCATGAAGAGACAGAGCAGTGGCTAAACTTTTATTGATAAAAATTGCATATTTTGACTGAGCGACTCCTTAACGGGGATGCACACCCTCGTAACCTCAACAAAATCTGTATAAAATCTTTCTAAGTCTGACAAACGGTTCAAGAGATATGCGTGGAGCAGTCACACAGACACACAAATAGACACACAGATAGACAGACGCGCACACACACACACACACACACACACACACACACACACACACACACACACAGATTCTGTACATTTATAGATCAGTGAAGAAGAAAGTATGTCTTACCGGCTTCATTTACACTTAAAAATAAAAAAATGATCCTTTTAAGTTATATTCATGAAAAAGTTGTTTTATCCCAAAATAAATCAAAATTGATTATATATAGAAAGTTATCAATAGACAACCAATCCATTAGTTATCAAATTCAAACCTAAGAACAGAGAATAGGTAAGGGATGTAAATTTATATTAATGGATATACATTAGGAGTTGTTTTTTTTTTAAGAAACACAAAAAGAGTATGAAAAGTTGCTTTTTCTTAATGAATTTAAACCACAGTCTAGTGTACTAAAATGTCAGGAACTAAAGCTGTGTGATCACTACTGAAAGTGAGAGCAGGGCAATATTTTTCACATTTAAAAATGTAATGCATGTGCTGATAATTGAAAACTATACAAAAAACTTAGAGAGATATTAACTTATAGCCTTTAATTTTCAGCAGTTTTTCTGTTTGAGCAAAGCAATTTGTAATATACTTTTATATACTTATAATATACTACATATACTTTTTATCCTTTCATGAGTGTATAGATGGATTCATCCTGTCCACATACATGTAACCGAAAACCTTGCGTGATGAAATTTATGTCATCGTCTCAACTCCGCTAGTGTCCACAGTGCTCAACCGTGTGCAGCACAAATTTTGTGATCATGCCGCCTGCCCACGACCTGAACGCGTTGAAAAGCACATGTGCAAGACTGAACGTCCCATTCACAAGATGGTGATATCGATACAGCATACTAAGACAAAGTAGAGGAAGAAGACAACGAGGAAACGGAAGACGAGAATAAACATGCATGAATCATACATACATACTTCAGCAGCAGCAGCATCTTCGTGTAAAAGGAGTGAAAACCGGGAAGTCAAGCAGCAGAAAGCAAGCAGCGTTTCTTCATTGGTGAAAATCCTGGCGTGTCAGCGCATTGGTGCTACCTCTAGGGTGGGAGTGAAACTACAAATGATGGTTGTGTGCATGCGTCAACTGCTTGGCCTGGGTAGATGAAAAAAGTGAACAGGTACAGCGCCGCGTGCGTGCCAGGCTCGTCCAATGCGCACGCGGACCAAAGTGCAGTAGTATAGTAACATAGAGATGTTTGTAGATAGTGCATGTTGCATGGCATATGTTGCATGTTGCTTTCTGCTTGCTGCTCTGCTTACAGCTACCGCCACCAGCTAGCCCCCACTGGGGGTGAAAAGAGGAGCCGAGTGCGTAAGTCTCCTCCTGCTGGTACATAGCCTTTCCACCACCAAGACCCCTGCAGTCGCTCCTCGTGGCCACACATGGTAACTGGGTACCCTGCGGTCCCAAGCTAAACTGGAGGGGATCTCGGAGCAGCAGGGGGCCCCAGAGATGTGGCGTATAGGCCCACCCTGTGTGGACACGCCCTGACGCCCGTCAACCCCTGCCCCAACTATGGGTAAATAGCCCCACTGCCTTGTGGGTAATCTATTAAGGTGAAGGCTAAGGGAGCAACCCCTGACAGAAAAGCAATGCACTGGTGGTACGCAAAAGGCGGGACTTAAAAGAAAAAGGACCCGGCAGCCTCCTGCAGCCATGTTGAGGGACTGGTCGTCATGGGCCTACCCATGCCACTGGGTTTACCTCATCATCGCGAAGACAGTGCTATTGGGAAGGGCACGCCCCCTATGGCACTCTAAATAATTCAATGCGCAGGTGTCCACCTCTGACCATGGTGGGCCTTACCTTCCTGGACATCTGGTTGAAGTCTGGTGGCAACATGTGCGTGGCGACAGGAGCAGGTATGAATGTTACTGGGAGCTCCTAGCTATAACCCTGCACGTCAGCAGCACAGGGCTATTATGGTTGCTAACAGCTGGGGTGGCAGCTGTTTTCGGCAGACCCCTGTGTGATTGAGCAGCCCTATTTAGGACAGCACTGCTCACCCCAACTGGGGAGGGGCCTAGAAAACGTGGCCTAAAAATTGCCCACCCATCTTTCGCCTGAACAGGTTACCGCGCTTGTTGGGTCATTCCACCTCTGCGGTCGAAACAATAAAAAGAGAACATGCAACCTAAAACTGGCAACATGGAATGTAAGGACACTCCTGGATTGAGGTTCTGATAGACCCCATAGGAGAACAGCTCTGGTTGCTGCTGAACTGAGTCGCTACAACACTGATATTGCTGCACTGAGCGAGACCAGGCTCCTAGATGAGGGCTCTTTAACAGAGGAAGGGATGGGCTACACATTCTTCTGGAAGGGTTACCCCTCAGGAGAACAGCATCTGCATGGTGTAGAACTGGCCATCAAAAACACCCTTCTACCAAGACTCAGTGAAACACCTGTTGGCATTAATGAGAGACTGATGACACTCCGTATCCCCCTGGTTAAGAATTGCTTTGCTACACTTCTTAGTGCCTATGCACCGACCCTGCCATCAGAGAGTGAGGCTAAGGATTCCTTCTACCAGTCATTGGACGAAACTCTTCGCCGGATCCCCAAGAATGACAAGATCTTCTTATTTGGAGATTTTAACGACAGAGTGGGTCAGAACAACCAGATATGGAGTGGAGTGCTTGGCAGACACGGAGTTGGCCAGGCTAATGCAAATGGAGTGAGATTGCTCACTTTCTGCTCTGAGCATAACCTGACCATAACCAACACCATCTTCCAGCAAAAGGCCAAATACAAAACATCATGGATGCACCCTCGCTCTAAACACTGGCACCTGATTGACTACATCATTGTGAGGCGCAGTGACATCAGAGATGTCCACATCACCCGTGCCATGAGAGGTGCAGAATGCTGGACAGATCACCGGCTGATCGTGGCCAAGGTCCACATGCAAGTGCGCCCTCCCTTGGGACTACAAGGGCCCAAAAGGAGGAAACTTGATTGCTCCCGTCTGGCAAATCTGGATGCAAGAAATGACTTTCGTCGCTCCCTGGTTGAGAAACTAGGGGGGGGGGGTGGAGCATTTCTTGAGTCTGCCTGAGAAGACCATGAACCAGAAGTGGGACTTCATCAGCTCGGCTCTTTGTGAGGCAGCAGCCCAAACAATTAGCTTTAAGAAAAAGAACCACCAAGACTGGTTTGATGACAACTCGGACACCATCCACGACTTGTTGGAGGACAAGCACAGAGCACATCAGGCAACCTTAAGGAACCCCTCATCCATTATCATCAGGCATCAGTGGCAGAGAGCTCGGCGGGATGCACAAAGGGCTACTCGGACAATGCAGAACGAGTGGTGGACAAAAAAGGCACATGAAATCCAGGCCTTTGCCGATAAAAATGACATGCATAATTTTTATAATGCTGTCAAGAAGATTTACGGCCCAACAAATCGCTGCATCACTCCTCTGAAAACAGCAGATGTGCTGAGAATCATAAAGGATCAGCCTAACATCTTGCTGAGATGGGCTGAACACTTTAGTACCCTGCTTAACCAGGACTCAGATGCAGACCCCACTGTTCTCGACGACTTGCCTACACTTCCTCCGATGCAAGACCTGGATCAGCCCCCAACCTTCCTGGAGGTTTTATCAGCTACCCGCTCTCTCAAAAACAACAAGTCCCCTGGTAATGACAACATCCCTGCCGAGCTGTTGAAACAAGGAGGCTACTTGTGTACAAAAACCCTGTACAAGTACATCACCAAGGTCTGAGCTGATGACAACATCCCACAACAATGGAGAGACACCACAATGCAGTGGACACCACAATTGCAGGAAAAATGTTGGGAGCAACACCAGGACCTGTTCATGGCCTTTGTCGATCTCTCCAAAGCTTTCGACACTGTCCATAGAGAATTCCTATGGGAAGTTCTTCTTAAGTTTGGCTGCCCCAGCAAGTTTGTCAATATCTTCCACCAATTTCATGATGGTATGACTGCTCGGGTGACTATAGGAGGACAGGAATCTCCTTCCTTCCCTGTTTGTACAGGGGTTTGGCAGGGGTGTGTATTAGCACCAGTACTTTTTAACATCTTCCTGCTCTGTGTCACCCAGCTTCTCCACAAGGAGACTGAGGACAGCAGCGGTGTAACAGTGGACTTCCGTCTAGATGGCAACCTTTTTAATATAAGGAGGCTCCAGGCAACCACCAAACTGCAAAGGGTGAGAGTCATTGAGCTACAATATGCAGATGACTGTGCTCTGGTGTCTCATAGCCCACAAAATCTCCTGTCTGTTCTTACTGCTGCAGTGAGAGCATACAGCAGGATGGGACTGACAGTGAACACCATCAAAACAGAGGTCGTCTGCCAATGAGCACCAATATCCCATCTACTCCACCTACCTTCGCTGTCACTGGTGAACAGCTGTCTGTTGTTCCATCTTTCAAGTACCTGGGGAGTATCCTCTCTGTAGACAACACCACTGACAGTGAGGTCCAGAACAGGATTAGGCAGGCATCAGCTTCTTTTGGGAGACTCCGGCGTTGGGTCTTCCAGAACAAGAACCTCCATCTCCAAACGAAGATCTCTGTTTACCAGGCAGTCTGTGTCACCACTCTCCTCTACAGCTGTGAATCCTGGGTAACCTATAGCCGCCACATTAGTGATCTAGAACGGTTCCATATACGCTGCCTTCAGCGCATCCTGGGAATCACCTGGCGTGACCATGTGCCTCATTCTGAGATACTCTTTAAGACTAGCTGTAGGAGTATTGAGGCAACGATCACCCAGCACCAGCTACGCTGGCTGGGACATGTGGTGAGGATGCCCCCAAACCAGCTGCCTCGCAGGGTGTTATATGGCCAGCTACACCATGGTCGACGCTCTGCTGGAGGGCAGAAGAAACGTTACAAGGACCAGCTAAAGATGGCCTTTAAGAAGTGCAGGATCAGACCTGAGGCTCTGGAGGAGGCTGCTGCTGACCGGAACACCTGGCGACAACAGTGCCTTGTTGGGACCCGTATGATGGAGGAGGACAGGACAGCCAGGAGACAGGAGAGAAGACTGAGGAGGAATGCACCTGCAGCCCCTGCTGCTACTACCACAACTTTTACCTCCCCTACTTGCAACAGGACATGTGGGTCCAGGATAGGACTACACAGCCATCAAAGGACTCATCGATAGAAGTGGACGTCATCATCAGACTCGATGGACAACCGCAAGCAAGCAAGTGTGTGTGTGTGTGTGTGTGTGTGTGTGTGTGTGTGTGTGTAGTGTTCAGTTGTGCCCCCTTATAGTTTGCAGTTGGTAATGCACTTGCTGCTCCACACACACACTTATTCCAAATATGGTTAGGTACTGCCCACTTCCTGGTCCTCATAAAGAAGGATTTTAGCAGGAAAAGGATTTTCAGTGTCACAGGTAGCAAACCACTTAGTGGACAAGAAAGATTACTTGCAGAAGAAGTCAAAGAAGAGTTACAAGTTTTTGGGGTTTTTTTTCTTTTGCAGACGTTTAAAAGTGAAACAAGGTAAGCACATTTATATGACAAACCAGTAAACCCAGTGTTCAACTTAAAATTAAGTTAAATAGCTTTAATTAGTTAGAAGGGTAGCTAGTTAACCTTTAAAAAAACTATGGGGGCTGAATGTAAGTTTCAAATGTTATACTTCATGTGATTCTGATTGTGTTTCTAAAATGGTTAATTACATTTTTTCAAGTAGTTGCAAGTATTTCAAGTGTAAATGATTGTGTGCAAAGAAAAAGATAGAACTAAATCTTTAATTTAATTGGCTGCACTGAGATAACAGGCTTATGTGGGGCCTATTTTATTCAACAAGTGTGAGTGTTAGTGTATGAGGAAAAACTGGGGAAAAACTGGTCCCATATAGAGCTGTAATACTGTGTGTGTGATAGGTCCCCACAAAGCCTGTTTTATTTAAGATGTTTGAATGCAGACAGAGGTGAGCTGATCAGGAGAACTGTCAATCATTATGCATCAGTTTACTATAATGCATAAAGAGGGTTTGTGGTGCTGGGATTTTTAACCTCTTAAAATTCTGTGGCGCAACAGTGTGCCCATCAGCATCCCCCCTCTGGTGGCCAGGTCTTTGTTTTTTTTTTAAGAAAATGTTCAGTTTGGACATCAGACATTCCAAAGGCTGTAACTTTAAAGTGGTAAGTGTCATACTGCGGCCCGTGCGGACCGCAAATGAGAGCCGAGGGCCAACCAGTGAGTTTGCGTAATTTATTAACAACGAAAAGCAACAAAGGAAATGAGCCTCATGGGGCAAAACAAAAATAACACATGAGAACACTTACGATTTACGATGAGGGAAGAGAGGAGAGCTGGAGCCGGGCGTAGGGACTCCAGTCTAATCCACAACGTGAGGGATGTGTGGAAAGCGTGAGGTCGCAGCACTGAACAAACAGAGCAGCTCCCTAATATAGGGGTTGACAGCTCATCAGCTGATGAGCGATAACTGGCCTCCAGCCGTCCCATGGTGCTTGGCTTCTGACAGCCGGAAGCACTGCCAAGACGCTGTCACGACACAGGCCTGGCCAAAAGCCAGGGGGGAGAATGGGAAACAACCGACAATCCCGTTGCCCTCGTTCACAACGCGGATTCCAGACGCGCTGGTCCGCAGTCCCCCGAGCTCCTACCATCTGCTGTAGTTACGATAACCAAACCTGCTGCCTCTGTGTCTCCCTCTGCTGAGTGGTCCACGACGCCAGGTCTACATCACGGGGTGAGGAGGGGGCCTGCGGTGATGGAAAGCCTGGATCCGGCCTTGCAGCCACGTCGTGGACAGAGGAGAAGAGCGGACTGTGGCCCAGAACCTGAGCCGACAATGAAGCGTCCCCGGGTTTCCTCGCCAGAGCGGTCCGAACCAGTGGGTCGAGGGTCCCCTGCCTCCACGCCATACGGGTTATCGGTGTGGGCATCAGCGCGAGAGGAACCTCAGGCTGCGGAATCCATCTTGCCAGCTGCAGAGCCTGACGCAGCTGAGTTGGAGCCTGCGCACGTACTTCTTCGCCCTGAGCCAGGATCGACAGAGTCCTGGACGGCAACAGAACCCGAGTGCTCCCTCTTGTGTCTCTGTCCCCTGTGTTGGAGCATTTTTGCTTGCCTCTCGGGGAGGCGAGCGAGGGGCAGCCGCTTGCTGCGCCCGAACTCGTCTCGCTGGGTTCTGTTGCTGCCGGTGACACTGATCCCAGTTTTTCTCTGTGTCCTGAGCTTCCTTGCAGTGTCACCGGCGTGGAGCCAGTCGGGGGCGTCGAGTTGGAGGGTCCAGGTTTGGGGGTGGAGGTCGTCAGCGGAGCTGCACCGACCCAGTCGGGGTCCGTTGTGGAGGCTGCTGTGGCCCAATCAGGGTCCGACGTGGGTGCACCCGAGGCCCAATCGGGGTCCACCGCAGGTACTGTTCTGGCCCAATCGGGGTCCGATGTGGGTGCATCCGGGACCCAATCGGGGTCCAGCGGAGGTGCAGCGCCGGTGTGGTCCACGGACGGTGGAGGAGCTGCAGTCCCTTCGCCACCTGACCCAGTTTGGGCTCATCCTTTCTTTCTGTCCCCTCTACAGAGTCATCGCCCCTGCGCATCATCACCGGGGGCCGTGGGGGTCCCTTTTCGCTCGCCCCGGCTCTCCCGAGTTTTGTCCTCGCCAGGGAGGCCGCCGCGGGCTGTTTTCCCCCGGTACTGGTGGATGAGGGACGTGGGTCGGCCGCCTGAGGAACTGTTTTGCCGGTTCGGTGCCTCGGGTCGGCCACCCGACTTCTTGTGTGTCTCACTCGGAGGAGTGGACTTTCCGGGCCTGGGACTGTGGTGAGCTGCCCGGTCATGTTCCGCCCCCTATGACCACCCGTCGGCCGTTGGACGCGGGGAGACCACCTGAACTGTTCCTGTGGCGTTTGGTCTCCGCCAGTCGGCATGAACTGCCGGGTGTAGAGGTCATTCCTGGTGGTGGTTTAGCCCTGAAATTGTTCTGGTCTTTTTTTTTTTTTCCCCCTGTCCTGTGTTGTATCTGTTTTTTGACTTGAGAGCGTGGTATTTTTGTTTTTGGGTCTGGGCAATTGTGTTCATGTATTTTGGAGGGTAGTCTAGCCCTGAAATTGTTCTTCTTTTTTTTTCTGACCTGTGTTGTATTTGCTTCTTGACCTGAGAATTTGGTATCTTTGTTTTTGTGCCTGGGTAATTGGGTTTCACGTATTTTGGAACATAGTCTGGTTCTGCAATCATTCTGTTTTTTTCTCTGTCCTGTGTTGTATTTGCTTTTGACCTGGGAATTTGGTATCTTTGTTTTCGTGCCAGTATAACTGTGTTTCTTGTATTTTGGGAGTATAGTCTGGCCCTGTAACTGTTCTGTTTTTGTTTTTTTTTTTCTCTGTCCTGTACTGTATTTGCTTTTTGACCTGAGAGTGTGGCATACTTTTTTTTATTTGTTGTTGTTGTTTTCGTGCCTGGGTAATGGCATTTCATGTATTTTGGAGTATAGTCTGGTCCTGTAACTGTTTCATGTATTTTGAGTCATTTTTGTTTTGTTTTTTTTCCTGTCTGTGCCCTGGTTCTCTATCTATGGTTTGATCCTCTCCTGCCCCATCCGCCCACCCTGGAGGGGGTCAGGGGTGTTGGGATTGGATGTCTATGGGTGGTCAGGAGCCCGCCCTCAGAGGGAGGGTACTGTCATGACCCGAGCGCCGATCTCGTCCGCGCTCGGGCTATGTATCATCTCTGCCGGCCTTGACAGCTGTGGATTACATTCTGGCTCCACCGGGCTCTTATTGTGACAGCGGCCCGGCTGTCAAGACCGATCAGCTGTTCGGCATCACAGCTCGTTAGCTGCCAGCTTTATTAGCGGGTGCTGACAGCTGATGGATGCTGAAGTATCGTCTAAACATCCTGAGAGATTACTGGTTCGTCAAACATTTCTCGTCCGTGTCAGGTTCGTGTTCTTGTTCATGCCATAGAAGGTCGCCCTACGATCCCTCGTATTCTGTAGTATAAGTTCATGTCATAGTTTAGGTCGTAGTAACTGGGGTTAGCCCTACGATCCCTTGTACTTAGTAGTGTGTGTTTTTGCCCACAGCGGCTCATAGCTTTGTGTCTCGTCTTGTCTTGTTAAAATAAACATCTAATGCAAAGCTCACTGGCGACTCTTGGCATCTTATGGTGGCCCGCAAGGGTCACCAATTGACACAATCAGCATTATAGCTGATGCCATGGCAATAGACAACTCTCATCATTTATTCCTGTCAAAGACTCAGATGGATAATGCTACAGGTCCAAACAACTCTCCTCAGCAGGTACAAGTACATCTCAAAAAATTAGAATATCATGAAAAAGTTCGATATTTTTTGTCACTCATTTCAGAAAGTGAAACCCATATATTACATAGAGCCATTGCACAGAGAGTGATATGTTTCAAGTGTTGATTTATTTTAATTTTGATGATTATGGCTTACAGCCCATGAAAACCCCAAATTCAATTTCTCCAAAAATTAGAATATTAATAAAATTAATTTTAAAAAATAGTTTTTTAATAGAAATGTTGGCCAACTCAAAAGTATGTCCATGTACACGGTCAATACTTGGTCAGGGCTCCTTTTGGATGAATTACTGTATCAATGTGGCATGGCATGGAGGTGATCAGCCTGTGGCACTGCTGAGGTGTTATGAAGGTCCAGGTTGCTTTGATAGTGACCTTCAGCTCATCTGCATTGTTGGGTCTGGTGCCTCTCATCTTCCTCTTGACAGTACTCCATAGATTCTCTATGGGGTTTAGGTCAGGAGAGTTTGCTGACCAATCAAACACAGTGATGCCATGGTCATTAAATCAGGTTTTGATACTTTTGGCAGTGTGTGTGTGTCGGGGGGGGGGGGGGTGCCAAGTCCTGCTGGAAAAAGAAATCAGCTTCTCCATAAAGCTTCTTAGCAGAGGGAAGCATGAAGTGCTCTAAAATTTCCTTGTAGACGACTGCGCTGACTTTGGTCTTGATAAAACACAGTGGAAAAACACCAGCAGATGACATGGTTCTTCAAATCATCACTGACTGTGGAAACTTCATACTAAACCTCAAGCAACTCAGATTCTGTGCCTCTCCAATCATTCTCCAGACTCTGGGACTTTGATTTCCAAATGAAATGCAAAATTTACTTTTATCTGAACAGAGGTCATCAGCTGGGGTTTTTTTTTTACTGGCGACTAGATTCTGTCATGTTTGCCCCTTCGGGGCAGAAGGACAAACCCACGCGCTGAATGGTGTTTATGCAGTTTATTAACAAAAAGAACATAAGAGTCCAAAATATGGATATGATGACCTCCGGCAGCGAGCCTGGACCCACAGAGACCTCTGGCAGTGTTGGTTCGTCTCCGGTGACCCTGGGAGAAAGCTCAGACACACATAGAGAAGAGGGTTCAGGGTCACTGGAAGCGGCAGAGCCTGGCGAGGTGACCTCAGGCACAGCGGATCGCTGCACCTGGCTCTCCTCACCAAGAGCCAGGCAAGATTGCTCTAAAACAGACAATAGGAAAACAAAGGAGAGCACTTGCCTGAGCTCGAGCTCCACCACCATCCAGGACTCCAACAATCCGAGCAATGGTGTTTCTTTGGGCTCGGCATTCTGGAGGTCCAGCTCGGTTGCTGACTCTGCTGCGGCGGCCTCTGTAGCAGGCATGATAGTAGTCGCAGTCTTCATTCCCCCAGCTGCCGTGACCCACGCTGGTGGCTCCTCAGACGTGGAAGTTTGGGGTTGGCTCTGTGTTGGCTCAGGAGTTGGGTCCTCCAGGGCCACAGGCTCCTCCATTGTCCAATGGCTCAGTTCTGGAACCAACGGACACTCAGGGATTGATGGGGGAGACACAGAGAGGACAGGTGAAGGTTTAACAATTGCAGCAGGAGGAGAGAGCTCAGGGGACTGCTTAACCTGAGTCTCTCTCCCGGGAGTCAGACAAGGCATATCATTATAAGATGGAATAGAATGAAACAGCACTTGCCTGTCATCCCGGATCTTGGTGTTGTCTGCTGCAGGAGACAGACAATCATCCCTCTCCGTGTCACCGGTTAACCTGAGCCCCTCCGTGGATTGTGAACGAGCCACTCCTGTGGACACGGAAGTGGGCGTAACCAGGGGAACCCTAGAGGACCTCTCGGTGGGAGAAGGGAACGATGAGGTGACAGGAGTTGCAGCAGGAGTGGAGAGAGTAAGGGCTGACAGGACAGCCGGTGAAGAGAGAGCTGAGAGAGGCTCTGCCGCGGGAATTGTCAGGCTTGACATCGGAGAAATGGCTGCCGAAGAGGAGGAGGGCTTCCTCTGTTGGTCCGATGTGGGATGACGCTGTTTTTTAGGAGCTGGAGCTGTTGAACCGGGAGAGAGGATGGGCTTCTGCCGTGGGGTGCGCCTCCGCTTCGGCTCAGGTGAAAATGCTTCTATCCTCAGGTCAGGAAATGATTGCAGGAGTGCAGACACCGTGGATAGCAGCTCTGAATATTCGGGATATCGCCACAGGCCAGGATGCACCTCCAGGATTCCCACTGCTCCATACAAACATTCCCATACCTTCTTGGGTCCTCGGGCTTCAACACCTTTGAACACCTTCAACACCTTTGTCCACATAACTTTGGACGAAGTCTGCCATCCATTCCTCTTCCAGGCTGGGAGCCCCTGGTGCCAATCTTCCTTTGCTTGGGTGAGGCCAACGAGCTGGAGACATAGCGAGCTCCAAAAACCAGGTGGGTGAAAAAACACAAAAAGGTGAAAAAATGCACAAACACCACAGCTGTTTTGTTTTTTTGTTTTTTTTTTACTGGCGGCTAGATTCTGTCATGTTTGCCCCTTTGGGGCAGAAGGACAAACCCACGCACTGAATGGTGTTTGTGCAGTTTATTAACAAAAAGAACATAAGAGTCCAAAATAGTGCAAAAACACAAAAGGCAAAAGCAAGGACAACTCACACAAGGATGCAGTCCAGAGCCATCCAGCTCTGGAGGAGATGAGGGTTTCCAAAGTAGTGGAAATGTACAGAGAAAACCAGTCCAGGAACATGCAATCTAGCCGCAGTGATGAGGTGAACAGACAGAGCTTAAATAGTGAATGGAATGACGACATGAGTAATCACTGGTGTGGGTTCACCTGAGCAGAAGAAGGGGACCATAACAAGTAATTAGGACCAATTGGTAGTGATGAGAAATGAGAGAGGAGCGGCCGGACTGACAGCTTGCCACACAGAGCACAAAACCTGGAAATAATGCCTGACAGCTGTTAGCCCACAAAATAAATACAAACACAACCAAATACAGATTAGATAATAAACACAAATAAAGCGGGACATAGTCAATACAAACTGAAACATAAACAGAAAACATAGGAAGCAGTGTAACAACTCAAAAAGGCACAAAAAATACAACAGATAAATATATATGAATACAAGAAATGAGCTACGAGACTGAGTTCAGCAGAACATCAGACTCAGTTCGTGACAGTTGCACTCTCTTTTCTTATTGCTGAGAGCAATACTTGCACAACAATCAACCGAGTTGCAACCCCCCCCCAAAAAAACAAAACAAAACAGGCAGGACAAGAAAGCAAGCTAGCTTAATAGCACCACCCTTTGCATTAAGAAAGTGGCATCCTGTAACTCCGTATGTAATAAGTAACCGCAAATAAACTTACTGAAACAATTAGCCGTCTCAGAATAGGTTGCTAACTCTTTACTTCATAACACTGACCAGATTCAAATGAGCACGGTGATGGAGCAGTCTTCCACCCTTTTCAGCCAGAACGTGAATCTCTCCAAGATGGCGATGGTGCTTCGCTGCGCTTTGTTTTGTTTGTTTTTGTTCGTCAATTGTGTGTCTGCCTGCTCTTACACCCGTGAAGAGCTACTTAATATCAGGACTTTCACTCCCACGGACCTACTCCCAGTTTTTTTGGCTCCTGCCGCCGATCTAGTTCACTTTTTAGCCCAAAAAGTGAGACGGCGAAAGAGAGGAAGACGAGCAGGCGCCCTGGTGCGGCTTTGCAGGAGAGGCACGCGCACGGCTTTGCCTGGGATCTTTCTGTCCAACGTCAACTCACTTTATAACAAGGTAGAAGAGCTGAGACTGCTGATGCGATTTAAGGACCTCTCCACCTCATGTGCCCTCTGCTTCACTGAGACCTGGCTCAAGGAAAAGACACCGGACAGTGCGTTCCTCCTCGAGGGATTTCAGCTGTTTCGTGCTGACCGAGACACGGGGCTCTCTGGCAAGATCACAGGCGGAGGAGTCTGCTTCTACATCAACAGCAGCTGGTGCTCCGATGTAACTGTGATCTCCCAACACTGTTCTCCTGCTCTGGAATATTTATTCATCAACTGCAAGCTATTTTATTCCCCGCGTGAGTTCGCTTCATTCATTCTGGCCGCTGTTTACATCCTGCCCAACGCGGACGTGCGCAAGGCTCAGCGCGCGCTCGCAGACCACATTCAGCAAGCGGAGCGGACCTTCCCGGACTCTCTGGTTATTGTGGTTGGCGACTTTAACCAGAGCAACCTGAGCCACAAACTCCCCCGATACAACCAATTTATTAAATGCCCCACCAAAGGAGAGAACACGCTGGATCACTGTTACACTACAGTTAAGGACGCGTATTGCGCTGTTCCCCGTGCTGCGCTCGGACTATCTGATCATGTGATGGTCCACCTGATCCCCATATACAGACAGAGACTGAAGCTCACAAAACCTGTTGTGACCACTACGAGGAAATGGACCAGTGAAGCTGTGGAGGAGCTGCGTACGTGCAGTATGAACTGACTGGGACATGTTTAAAGGAGCCACGCATGATCTGGATGAGTACACGGACACTGTGACCTCATATATCCACTTTTGTGAGGAGTGCATTCTTCCATCGCGCACCAGGGTGAGTTACTCCAACGACAAGCCCTGGTTCACAGCTAAGCTCAGACAAATCAGGAAGGAGAAGGAAGCAGCGTTGAAAAGTGGAGACAGGGACTGCTACAAGGAGGCCAAATACCGGTTTAGCAGAGAGCTGAGGAGAGCTAAATCTGTGTATTCTGAGAGACTCCAGCAGCAGTTCACTGCTAACGACTCTGCTTCTGTGTGGAGTGGACTGAGGCAAATCACCAACTATCGGCCTCAGGCTTCTAAGGGACAGGATGACAAAACTCTTTGTCAAAGACTGTCCCAACACTATGCCCGTTTTGACACCTCGTCAGCTGTGCCCAACTCCCCCCCTCCCCTCAGCGTCACTGCCTCCATGGTCCCCACTTCATCAAAGGCGCCCCCCCCTCCTCCCCCCCTGCCCTTGCCATCAGTGAGCAGGACGTGCACAGACAGTTCTCCAGACTGAACCCGCGCAAGGCCCCCGGTCCGGACGGCGTGTCTCCCTCCACCCTGAGACACTGTGCGGAGGAGCTGACTCCTGTCTTCACAGACATTTTTAACACCTCCCTGAAGTCATGCCACATGCCGGCCTGCCTCAAAACCTCTACCATCGTCCCTGTCCCCAAGAAGCCACAGATCACTGGACTTAACGACTACAGACCTGTAGCGCTCACCTCTGTAGTCATGAAGTCCTTTGAGCGCCTGGTCCTGCCCCACCTCAAGACCATCACCACTCCCCTCCTGGACCCGCTGCAGTTCGCCTACAGAGCCAACAGGTCTGTGGACGACGCAGTCAACCTGGCCCTCCACTCCATCCTGCAGCACCTGGACTCCCCGGGAACCTACGTCAGGATCCTGTTTGTGGACTTCAGCTCTGCATTCAATACCATCCGTCCCGCTCTGCTCCAGGACAAGCTGTCCCTGCTGAACGGGCCTGACTCCCTCTGCAGGTGGATCACCGACTTCCTGACGGACCGGAGGCAGCATGTGCGGCTGGGAAAGACTGTCTCGGACTCTGTAAGCATCAGCACTGGATCACCCCAGGGCTGTGTACTTTCCCCCCTGCTCTTCTCCCTGTACACCAACTCCTGCACCTCCAGCCACCAGTCTGTCAAGCTGATCAAGTTTGCGGACGACACCACCCTCATCGGGCTCATCACCAACGGCGATGAGTCCATCTACAGGAGTGAGGTGGCCCGGCTGGCGTCCTGGTGCAGCCACAACAACCTGCAGCTGAACGCTCTGAAGACAGTGGAGATGATCGTGGACTTCAGAAAAGTCACAGCCCCTCTGCCCCCCCTTACCCTCACAGACTCTCCCATCACCACTGAGGATTCCTTCCGCTTCCTGGGCACCACCATCACCCGGGACCTCAAGTGGGAGCCGACCATCAGCTCCCTTATCAAAAAGGCCCAGCAGAGGATGTTCTTCCTGCGGCAGCTGAGGAAGCTCAAGCTACGCACCAAGATGTTGGTGCAGTTCTACACGGCCATCATCGAGTCCATCCTCACCACCTCCATCACCGTGTGGTACGCAGGAGCCACCGCCAGGGACAGACTAAGACTGCAGCGCGTTGTGCGCGATGCTGAGAAGGTGATCGGCTGCAAGCTCCCATCCCTCCAGGACCTGTACATCTCCAGGACCCGGAGGCGTGCAGGTCGGATCATAGCCGACCCTTCACACCCTGGACACGCACTGTTTGCCCCCCTCTCCTCAGGCAGGAGACTTCGGTCCATTCAGACTAAAACCTCCCGCTACATGAACAGCTTCTTCCCCTCTGCCATCAGACTGCTGAACACTAAGTGACTTATTAGACTCTCGTGCACTATGTACAGCAGCTCAACCGGACTCATAACAATTATCACTTGTTTTCTTTTTGCATTGCCGACTGCACTATGTGGAACTCCACAATATCTGCTGCTCTTGTTAATATATTTAAAAATTGCATAGATTAGTATTACTCATTCATATTCTACATTTTATTGCATGCATAGTTTTTTATTTTTATCTTTAGTGCTACTCCATGTTTAATGTTGCAGCATTGCACCGAGACAAATTCCTAGTTTGTGTACTACATGAACAATGGCAATAAATCTGATTCTGATTCTGATTCTGATTCAGTGTTAAAAAATGATTTAGAATGAAAAAATACTTGCCTGTCATCCCGTTTGATGACATCTGCAGCTGCAGAGGGCAGGAATTCGCCCCTCTTCATGCCAGCAATGATTTGGACCCCTCCGCAGGCTATTGGAGGAGCCATCTCCCTGACAACAGAGGTAGGTGTGGCCGGTGTGAATCCAGCAGATCTCTCAGCAGATGAAGTGATGATGGCCGCTGGAGAAGAGGAGGGATTCTCCCGGCATCCCCCTGCGGGATGATGCTGTCCTTTACGTGCCCGGATCAACCGTGCTGGAGCAAGTGGAGAGTCGAGCAATGTACCACGGAGGCTGCCAGTTTGCAGGGAAGCGGGCCACCGTTCCAGCGTTGCGGGAAATGCCAGGCCCGGGGAGGAGTGCTGGAGTGAGCAGACTGTGAAGAGCAGGTCGGCGAACTGTGGTTAGATCCATAGCCCGGGGTGTGCCTCCAAAATCCCCACCGCTCCGTGAACGCACCACCAATCCCGCTTCGGGTCCACTAGCAGTGAGAAACTCATCCACATAGCTCTGGATGTAAACGGCTGCCAACTCCTCCGCTTCGGTAGGAGACCCTGCGGCCGATCCTCCTCTCCTCGGACAAGGTCGACAAGACCGGGGCATCATGCGCTCCACCACCGGTGAGTGAAAAGACAGTTTGTTCGAAAGAAAAGGTGATGTGTGGGTGAACCCGCTAAATCCTCTTAACGGGCTGGATCATTCTGTCATAAACCCCCCGTGTGCTCTATTATTGTGCACAGAGGAGAGAAGGAGAAATGAGGTTTTAAATGCGAAGGTTACCACACACACATTTATTAGCACAAGTTCAGGACAAACCATACAAATGGCTGGGCAGCTCGGGCTAACAAAGAGTCCAATAGTGATGCTAGGCTGTACAGGGAATAGCGTAGCAGTTGTGCCACACAGGGAAATGCTACCAGCGTAGCGGCACAACTGCAAAGAGAAACACTACAATTACTCACAGCCTAGCAATCCGGGTCCTCCAGTGGAACAGCGAGCATACTCCAAACGGTCCTTCATAGACGTGACCGTCACACCATGGAGAGTAGAAGTGACTCGTACAATGATCCAGTGACGTTTTTCCAGCAAATAGCTGCTTATGAACAAACACCGCTGGCGAGGCAAATAGGGAACACCTGGGCGAGGCACGGAAAGGATGATTAACGGGACTGGAAACAGCTGATAGAGTCAGAGGGAGAGCAAGGGGGCATGGCTGGACCGACAGACTCTCAGCAGCATGAGAGAAAGTAGGTTGCAATGCTGACTAACAGCTGCTGGTCAGGCAGTGGCTAAGGATATGGAAATACACAAAGTGCACATAAACAGTGGAGCCAAAACCCACAGAGAGATCAGGGCCAAGCCAGGGAAAACCAAGCCAGCTCGGCTCATGATAATATCTCTCTTCCCATAGACTCCAGTGCAATTTTTTTTCTGAACTTAAGTCCCATAGAGCAGTGGTTCCAAACCCATGCCCTCGAGAACCCATGCCCTCGAGAACCCATGCCCCTGCTGGTTTTCTGATTCACCCAGGCTCTTCAGCAGGTGATTTCATTGAATTTCTTCCCACTGTTTGCTGCTCATTTACAACACCTGCTGAAGAGACTGGGTGAATCAGAAAACCAGCAGGGCAGGGTCTTTAGTCTTTAAGGGCATGGGTTGAGAACTACTGCCATAGAGGGGGCATGACTTTTAGGCTCTCTATACAGAAGGTAAGTGGTAGTGGGATATTTAGGGTAGAATTTAGCTTTCTTGTTTATAGTATTCTAGTTCTTATTAATGTAAATGGGTTTTTTATATTGGCAGGATGAATGTGATATTAATATTTGTTGTGATCCATCCATCCATCCATCTTCTTCCGCTTAATCCTTTTCGGGTTGCGGGGGGGCTGGAGCCTATCCCAGCATCTTTGGGCGAGAGGCAGGGTACACCCTGGACAGTTCACCAGTCCATCACAGGGCCAACACAGAGAGACAGACAACCATTCACTCTCACAGTCATACCTAAGGACAATTTAGAATCCCCAGTTTATACAGTATATGTAAAAGCCAAAAATTTTGACTAAAGTGCTTCAAGGAGAAAGTTAACATAAAGTAAATAATTAAAGCAAATATAAAGTACCTTTAAATGATGAAGAGATGAATAAAGATAAAGGAAAAAAGGGAAAAGAGATGTTAATGAACAGCAAAAAACTCATGAAACATATTGGGAGTGATGAAAGAGGTGAAGGCCCAGTGCATCATGGGAGGTCCCCCAGCAGTCTAAGCCTATAGCAGCATAACTAAGGGAAGGTTCAGGGTCACCTGATCCACCCCTAACTTTAAGCTTTGTCAAAAAGGAAAGCTTTAACACTGTTGTTAAAAACAGAGATCAAGTCTGTCTCCTGAATCCAGATTGGCAGCTGGTTGCCTCCTATTATACTTTTAGAGATTCTAGGTATTACAAGTAGTCCTTCATTTTGGGAGCACAGTGCTCTATTAGGATAACAAGATATTTAAGATAAGAGGATGCCTGATCATTTAGAGCTTTATAACTGAGGAGAAAGATTTTAAATTTACTGTAATTCTAGATTCTACAGGAAGCCAATGAAGGGAGGCTAAAACTGGAGAGATACAGTATGATCTCTGTTTCTAGTACCTGTTAAAACTCTAACTGCAGCATTCTGGATCAACTGAAGCCTCTTTAGATACATTTTAGGACAACCTGATAATAAAGAACTGCAGTAATCTAATCTAGAACAAACAAAAGCATGGACTAATTTTTCAGCATCACTCACAGTCTTGGAAATAAGATAAGATAAGATAAGATAAGATAAGCCTTTATTAGTCCCACAACGGGGAAATTCCAGGATTGCAACAGCACAGGGATAGCAACACTCAGAGCAACAATCAGAAGGCAAGAAAAAAAAAAAAAAAAAAAAAAAAAAAAAAAAAAAAAAAAAAAAAGCAAGCAAGAGCAGCTAATATACATATGTACATATTACTATAAAATATATATATACACACACACACACACAGACACACAGTGCAGAGCATTGTAGCTAGATGGAATAAATATGTAAATATATAAACACCCACAGTACGGAGCATTGCAGCTAGGTGGAATAAATATGCAAGTATATAAACACACACAGTGCGGAGCAATGTATCTAGATGGAATAATATGTAGATATATAAAAACACAGTGCGGAGCATTGTAGCTAGATGGAATAAATATATAGATATATAAATATAAACACACCCAGTGCTGAGCATTGTAGCTAGATGGAATAAATATATAGATATATAAATATAAACACACCCAGTGCAGAGCATTGTAGCTAGATGGAATAAATATGTAAATATATAAACACACACAGTGCAGAGCATTGTTGCTAGGTGGGATGAAACAGCATAACCGTCTATTTAGTTATCCTACATGGTATGATTATGTGCCCATACATATTCTCACCCTCCATAGCGACCGGTATGTTCCTAGTTGTATGCCGGAGAGGACCATTGTGTAAGTCTATTGCATCTTTTGCATTCAAAAAAAAACTATTAGTTTGTTACGTCTTTTTGCTATCTCCGCGAGCAGCCCTGCTTAGGTTGTACAGTCTGACAGCCGTTGGTAGGAAGGACCTACGAAACCTCTCGGTTGTGCACCTGGGATGATGTAGTCTGCTGCTAAATGAGCTCCTCAGTGCATCCAGTATGTCCTGCATAGGGTGGAACTCGGACTCCAGCAGAGATGACAGTTTAGCCACCGTCCTTCTCTCTCCTATCTCCTCCATCGGATCAAGGCGTTGCCCCAGGACAGAGCTAGCTTTCTTAATCAGTTTGTTCAGTCTCTTCCTATCGGCTGCAGTAATGCCACTGCCCCAGCAGACCACTCCAAAAGTGATGGCTGATGCCACCACCGTGTCATAGAATGACTTCAGCAGCGCCCCTTGTACACCAAAAGACCTGAGTCTCCTCAGCAGGAACAGTCTGCGCTGTCCCTTCTTGTAGAGTGCGTCAGTATTGTGTGACCAGTCTAGTTTATTGTTCAGATGAATACCCAGGCACTTGTAGGATGTCACCATCTCGATGTCTGTTCCCTGTATATTTACTGGTGCTGTGAGGGGCTGCCCATGCCTGCGGCAGTCCACCACCAGCTCCTTAGTTTTCCTCGCGTTGATCTGGAGGCAGTTCCGATGGCACCAGTCCACAAAGTCCTGGATAAGCCCTCTGTACTCAGCTTCATCTCCGCTGGAGATGAGACCAACGATCGCAGAGTCATCAGAGAACTTCTGTAGATGGCAATGTGTTGTGTTGTGTGAGAAGTCCGCAGTATAAAGAGTGAACAGGAAGGGAGCCAGCACCGTTCCCTGGGGGGCCCCCGTGCTACTGATGATCGTGTCGGAAACACAGTCCCGGGTTCTCACAAACTGAGGCCGGTTCGTGAGGTAGTCCAGGATCCATGATGACAGGTGCTGGTCCACCCCTGCGCGCAGCAGCTTGTCCTTCAGGATCATCGGTTGGATGGTGTTGAAAGCACTGGAGAAGTCAAAGAACATGATCCTCACCATATTCCCGGGCTTCTCCAGGTGGGACAGAGAACGGTGAAGGAGGAAGATCACCGCATCCTCCACCCCAATGCCATGCTGGTAGGCGAACTGGAGTGGATCCATCGCTGGTTCCACCAGGGGGCGGAGATGAGCAAGGAGCAGTCTCTCCAGGGTCTTCATCAAGTGGGACGTCAAGGCCACCGGTCTGAAGCTGTTCAGGTCTTTGGGGTGGGAAGTTTTTGGTACAGGTACCACACAAGATGTTTTCCACAGCTGTGGTACCCTCCCCAGTTTCAGGCTCATGTTGAAGATATACGTCACAATCCCACACAGCTGGTCTGCACAGGACTTGAGGAGCTTTGCGCTGATGCCGTCCGGTCCCGACGCCTTCCTCGCCTTGATCTTCCTCAGCTCCGTCCTCACCTGGGTCTTGGTCAGGGTCAGGATGGGGGGCTGTGTGTTGGGAGTGGGGGGGGTGTCGGTGGAGTGGGGAGTGGGCAGCAGGACTTGATTTCTTAGTGGCAGCAGTGGTTGTTGTGCAGACAGGGGGGAGGGCGGTTGGTCAAATCTATTGAAAAACAGATTCAGGTTGTTCGCCCACTTCCTGCCCCCCGTGGCCTGGGGGGAGGTATTCTGGAGCCCCGAGATGGTTTTGAGGTTTCTCCAGACCCTGCTGATGTCGCTCTGTTGCAGCAAAATAAGATTGATATGTGAATTAAAGACAGATCTTGATCAAAAATGACTCCAAGGTTCCTCACAGAACTGTTAGGAGATAATTTAATACCATCTAAACTAAGTGTCAGATTTTAAATAATAAGTTTATCTAGCTTTCCTAAGAGATTTTTTATAAATTAAATGTTGGTCTCTCCAAGCTAGACAAAATTCATCTAATTTAGTGGAACACCATTTTATTTCCAATTGACGAGTCTTCTACTTTAACTTTTTAACTGTCCCAGTCACTGTATGGCAACTGTGACGGTTAAAGGGTGGTCAAGGCCCCTAGTGGTCAAGAGTGGTAAAAAATTTTTGTCAATAAAATAGTTCAGATTTCCAAGGCTATAACTTGAAAGTTGCGAGAGATAATGGCTTACTGTCAATTAGAAAGATGTAGAATATGATCCAAAGTTTCAGATAGGAATAAATTTACACATCTAATATGCATAATGTCACGGCAGCTATATAAATTACATAACTCAGTCAAAAGTGGACTTTGGACACATTTATACAAAGAATGTTTTGTTTTTTTTACACTGTTTTGTCTACAGGGGTATGTTTTTATCTAATCTTCAAAGTATATGAACCAGAAAATCAATAAAATGTAAAAAAAAAACAAACAAACAAAAAAAACATAAATTCCTCACTTACCTGTGGCGGGGGGGGGGGGGGCCTCACTCGCTCACATACTCACGTAATCGGTCTGTTTTCGCCTATCGTGGTCGTTATTTTGTGTTTGGTCGGTCATTTATGCTCTCTACCACATCTACAAACTCTTATGATTATCCCACATGAATCTCGTTTGTATTACATGGCTATTTTTCCTGTATGATGCAGTTTCTGTCAGGATGCATGACGATGATGGGTGCGGCCATCTTGGTGTTGTGAGCTCAGTTTTCGCCCATCGTGGTCGTTGTTTTGCGTTTGCGTTTGTTCAGTCATTTACGCTCTCTACCACATCTACAAAGTCTTATGATTATCCCATGTGAATTTTGTTTGTATTACATGGCTATTTTTCCTGTATCATGCAGTTTCTGTCAGGATCGCTGCCGCCATGACCATCGTGGCAGCAGCCACATTGGTGTTGTGAGCTCAAAGCGGAAAAAGGAAGAATAATAATGAGGATTTCTTCTTCTTTTTGTATTCCATGTCAGACATGACTCCTCCGACGCATGTCTGCCACCTTCTGAACTGTCAGATCAGTACAGATCAGTACAAATTCTGAGTATAGCCGGGGGACATCAGTGAGTTGACAGGCGCAGTTGCTGCACTGTGCCACTGGGGGTGCACTACCTGTCCATGAAATGTGGACAGTTAAAGAGTTAAGCTACGAGTTACTATGTTGAACCAAGGAGTCAGAAACCTTTGATTAGACTTCTTTTTTAAAGGAGCCACCATGTCCAGAGTCAGGCGCAATGAAGCAGAAACACTATCTACCATGCTATCTACAACAGGAGGAATGAAATCTTCATAATAGGGCTGCACGGTGGCGCAGTGGTTTAGCACTGTGGCAGCACAGTTTACCCTCGGCCGGGGGATCGCAGGGATCATGAGATCGTGGGTTCGATCCCAGCCCCCGACCAACAGTGAGCTGTGTGGAGTTTGCATGTTCTCCCCGTGTTGCGTGGGTTTACTCCGGGATTTCTCCGGTTTCCTCCCACATACCAAAAAAAAAACATGTAGGTTTAGGGCACTCGCGCACGCAGCGACCGGCAGCCGGTGGCTTGTCACCAGACTGCAAACCAAATCTACCTACGGGTACAAATAAGTAACAAAAAAAAAAAAAATAATAATAATATAACTCCACTGTATTGATACATGGCATTGAAGAATATGAGGAAACCATGTCCTTAAATTTGGTTACAGCATCGTCTGGAAGACATCTGCTGTAATAATAATCTTTAGGTGCCTGATTATGCTGCCCCCATGTATTAAGTTAAGCAGTTCCCATTACAGCATTTCATGTAAGGGAGTTTGGCTCCCTCTAGTGGTGTAGTGAAAGCATCGTTTTGAACTGATACACAAAGTGTTGGACATGTGCAGTAATGATATAACCGGAGAACGGAGCAGAACGTCACTCATTGTACGGACGCTGTGGTTGTTGTTTAATTATCGGCGCCTTGGACATCATTAGTCCGTGAGTATCTGCATGGTTTGACAGTGTTAACAGCTACAATGAGAACTGCATGGTTGCATTGGTGTATTTTAAGCGATCTGACTCTAGTCCTACCAGTCATTGTTACCAAGCTAAGCTAGAGCTAACGCTAACATGTGCTAAGCTAAATACGGTGACCATATCATTGATGGCATGTATATGTTTACTTTGTTGCAGTTTTACACGGATTTAGGAACAAATGTAAACGGATGTAAAACGCAAAAGACGAATGTACATCACGTTGAGTTCCTTGTGGGGTAGCTTCAATAAACGAGATAAAAGGAAACATCTTGTCATCATTGAGGCCTGCACCACACGTGTTAGCTTGCTGCTTACTAGTCAAAAACTGGGAAACTTGGAAACTTGATGGGAGAGCAGTAGAGTAAAAGGACTAACAGCGCGGCGGGCCCGATAAACAAACAACAAGCAGCAAATGAGCCTCAGGGCAGGAGAGCAGCACCAGCCAACGCCCCAACTCAGAAGTGGAGTTGTGGAGACGGAACACACAGCTCCCTTGGCTACAGCTGCACGAGCTAGCTCATTATACTCACGTAGCTTCAAGTCAAGCAAGGCTTCCTCAGCTACCTCCTCAGCCATAAGAGCTAGAGCCAAAGCAGATGCTGCACGAGCTAAATTAGCTTATTCAGAGAAAGAAGCAGCCCTCATCACGCAGAAAGCTAATCTTGAAGCACAGAAAGCTAATCTTGAAGCACATATGCACATTTTGAACCATCAGAAGGCTGTTGCAGCTGCAGAAGCTGAAGCTGTGGCCTATGAAGAAGCAGAGGAATGTGCAAGAAGTGAATTCAGCCAAGCATTAATGGACTTGCCAGTTGGCTCAGCACAACACACATCTGAGTATGTACAGAAACACTTTGATGTGCGCCTTGAGGAAACTCCATTTAAAACTGATCCAGCCACCCCCTCTAAGGTCCAGTGTGAACAGTTGGAAATGGCCACAAATGCACCATTCATCCCATCTAATGCTGTAGATGGTAAGAGTAGGGTCAGCGTCAACATGAAGGAGGAGCAGGGAGCTGCAGAGACAATTAATCCCCCAACGTTACGACCCTATTATGCCCCCGCAACACATTACGCTGAAGCACAAAGCATTCAGGATCTGACCAAATATCTCACACGCCGGGAGATGTTGAGCACGGGACTCCTACAGTTTGATGACCTCCCAGAGAATTATTGGGCATGGAAAGCATCTTTCCAGAACGCCATTCAAGACCTCAGCCTCTCACACCACGAGCAATTGGATCTGATGATAAAATGGCTTGGCACAGAATCAGCAGAGCAAGCAAAGAGGATCCGCTCTGCACATGTCTTCAACCCAAAAGCAGCCCTCAACTTAGTCTGGGAAAGGCTAGAAGAGTGTTATGGGTCACCCGAAGCAATAGAAAATGCACTGCTAAAAAGGCTGGATGATTTTCCCAAAATCAGCAACAAAGATGCACTCAAGCTGAGAGAACTTGGTGACGTTCTACAGGAACTCGAATGTGCAAAGGATGGCGGATACCTACCTGGGCTCGCATACCTGGATACAGCCCGTGGAGTGAATCCTGTTGTCGAGAAACTGCCCTACAGCCTACAGGAGAAGTGGATTGCAGCAGGTGCCAATTACAAAGAAACACACAAAGTCGCCTTTCCTCCTTTCAGCTTTTTTTCCAGCTACGTCAGACGACAAGCCAAAATAAGAAACGACCCAAGTTTCAGTTTCTCTCCACCGGCCCACATGAACACCAGAGTTGAAAAGGCCCCCAAGTTCACCAGTGAGCACCTCATCAGTGTCCACAAAACAGACATCCCACCAGCTTCACCCGCAGCTACAGGTAACCACACACGTGAAAGAACAGAAAGCCCAGATAAACAATGTCCCATACACAGAAAGCCACACCCATTAAAGAAATGTAAAACATTTAGAGCCAAACCAATAGAAGAACGCAAACTGTTCTTGAGAGAGAATCACATTTGCTTTAAGTGTTGTGGCTCCACTCAGCATCTGGCAAAAGACTGTAAACAGTCAATCCAGCGCTCTGACTGTGGTAGTGATAGACATGTAGCAGCACTACATCCTGGCCCCTCTCCTCCTCCCATGGAGCCTCAGGAAGCTGAGACGGATCATGGCGGGGAGTACCATGATTATGAGGGCACACTAGTCACGTCTAGATGCACAGAAGTTTACGGTAATGCAGAAAACCCACGATCCTGCTCAAAAATTAGCCCTGTGTTAGTTTATCCTGCAGGACACAGAGAAGAAGCCCAGAAAATGTATGCAGTGCTCGATGAACAAAGCAACAGATCACTCGCTAAATCAGAGTTTTTCCAGCTGTTCAACATTAGAGCACCTTCCGACCCTTACACACTGAAAACGTGCTCAGGGGCTACTACGGTTTGGGGGCGGAGAGCTTCAAACTTCATGATAGAATCAATGGATGGAAAAGTACAGCTCCAGCTTCCAAACTTGATCGAGTGTGACATGATCCCCGATGACAGGAGGGAGATCCCATCTCCAAACGATGCACTTGTGCATCCACACCTGAGAAAAGATTCCACCTGTAGATGAACAAGCTCCCATCCTCCTACTGCTGGGAAGAGACATCCTACAGGTACACAAGGTGAGGGAACAAATAAATGGGCCCCACAGTACTCCCTATGCACAGCGCTTGGACTTAGGATGGGTTATTGTGGGAGAAACATGTTTAGGGACAACACACAAGCCTTCGACTGTTAACGTGCTAAAGATACAAGTGCTCTACAATGGTCGTGCATCATCCCTCAGCCCATGCCTAAACACATTTCTTGTCAAAGAGGTTTCAGGTTGCTCCACCTCACGCCCCAACAGCATACTACCATATGCCTTGCAGGGTGAGAGAGACACAGACCACTTAGGAAACACAGTCTTTGATAAAACAAAGGACGACGATAAACCAGTGCTGTCAATAGAAGATCAAGTTTTTATTGACATCACGGACAAAGAAGTAAGAGACTACAGAAAGAAAGTGCATGTGTTCGGAAATAGCCTTTCTCCAGCCGTGGCTGTTTACTGCATGAGATGTCCTGCAGCTGAAGGTGAGAAAGCGCATGGACATGACACAACACAGTTCATAATGAGACTTTTCTATGTAGATGATGGATTAGCCTCCACAGCCACACCAGAAGAAGCTGTTGACATCCTGACAAACACACAAAAGATGTTAGCACAATCCAATCTCAAACTACACAAAATAGCATCTAATGACTGCAGGGTCATGGAAGCCTTTCCGGCGAATGAAAGAGCAAAGGACTTAAAAGGCTTAGATCTCAAACGTGACGAGCTCCCACTACAATGGAGTTTAAGGTTGCCTTGGAATCTTGAGATTGACAGTTTTATGTTTCAGGTGTCCATCAACAGGAAGCCCTGCACACGAAGGGGAGTCTTAGCGACGGTCAGCAGCCTGTATGATCCCCTAAGGTTTGTGGCGCCTATCACGATGCAGGGGAAGAACCTCCTGCGTGAACTGTCAACAGAACATGGCGACTGGGATGAACCACTTCCCGCTGAGAGAGAACAGGTATGGAACAAATGTAAGGAACTGAGAATTGAGCGCAGTGATGCAGCATTAACGAGTTACCTACAAGAAAAGGGTTGCAAATGGTTTTTTAACCCACCCCACGCATCACACATGGGTGGATCCTGGGAAAGACTCATTGGAGTTGCCAGGCGGATTTTAGATGCACTACTTCTCAAGAACAAACTACGGCTCACGCATGAGGTACTGAGCGCCTTAATGGCGGAGGTTATGGCAGTGATGAATGCAAGACCACTTGTGCCGGTCTCAACAGATCCTGACAATCCAACCATCCTAACCCCAGCAATGCTACTGATGCAAAAAACCAACCCCTTGACAGCACCATCGGGAACTTTCGCTGCACCAGAACTTCATGCATGTCAGTGGAAACAAGTGCAGGCTCTTGCGGACAGTTTTTGGAAACAATGGAGACAAGAGTATCTTGTGACTCTTCAGAGCCGAAGAAAATGGTCTGATGAGAAACCGAACATCAATGTTGGAGATGTCGTTTTGCTCAAGGATGGGCAAGCACACAGAAATGACTGGCCCATGGGGCGGATTGTGAAGACATTTCACGGAAGGGACAATAAAGTACGAAAAGCGGAGGTGAAGATAATAAGAGATGGGACTGTTAAAGTGTTTCTGAGACCAATTACAGAAATGGTTTTACTGATAGCAGAAGGGGAATAACAGATAATGATATTTATTAACATTGTTATGCACTGTTGTTTGAAATGTTGTAAAGCTAAATAGTGGTACAATGTTATTGCACCAGACGGGGAGTATGCTGCCCCCATGTATTAAGTTAAGCAGTTCCCATTACAGCATTTCATGTAAGGGAGTTTGGCTCCCTCTAGTGGTGTAGTGAAAGCATCGTTTTGAACTGATACACAAAGTGTTGGACATGCGCAGTAATGATATAACCGGAGAACGGAGCAGAACGTCACTCATTGTACGGACGCTGTGGTTGTTGTTTAATTATCGGCGCCTTGGACATCATTAGTCCGTGAGTATCTGCATGGTTTGACAGTGTTAACAGCTACAATGAGAACTGCATGGTTGCATTGGTGTATTTTAAGCGATCTGACTCTAGTCCTACCAGTCATTGTTACCAAGCTAAGCTAGAGCTAACGCTAACATGTGCTAAGCTAAATACGGTGACCATATCATTGACGGCATGTATATGTTTACTTTGTTGCAGTTTTACACGGATTTAGGAACAAATGTAAACGGATGTAAAACCCAAAAGACGAGTGTACATCACGTTGAGTTCCTTGTGGGGTAGCTTCAATAAACGAGATAAAAGGAAACATCTTGTCATCATTGAGGCCTGCACCACACGTGTTAGCTTGCTGCTTACTAGTCGAAAACTGGGAAACTCGATGGGAGAGCAGTAGACTGATAGTCTGAAATTGTAAAATTAAATGTTAATAGAAAATGGTCTGGTAGTACAGGGTGTACATATGTCAATAATACACTTATTGTTGTTGTAGGGTCCCCACTTATCACAATGGAATTTGTGTGAATTATGCAAATAATATGTTAAGGATGTCCCCATCAGCCATGTCCACTGGTCTTCTCACGAGTCCCCAATTGGCATGGTCAAGTCATTATTTTATCAGTTCAGATGTTTGAAGTCATGTATAACTAACAAAGCTATGACTACTGCACCTGATTTTTTTCAGAACTCTAGAACCTTTAGAAAGGGTAGTCCCCACATATGATGATCAGAACATTGGTCCCCTTCTAACACAAAAACCCGTATGTGTGTACAGACACATAGGGCAGCTCAATGGAACAGTGGTTAGTGCTGTGCCAGTTCCACAAGAAGGTCATGGGTTCAACCCCGCCCCCTGGCCAGCAGGGATATTTCTGTGTGGAGTTTGCATGTTCTCCCTGTGTCTGTGTGGGGCATGTTAGGGTAGTTGGCATCAACTGGGGATAAAGTCAACCTTAGGTATGAATGTGAGAGTGAAAGGTTGTCTATGTCTATGTCGGCCCTGCGATATACTGGCAATCTGGCCAGGGTGTACCCTGCCTCTCGCCCAGAGATGCTGGGAATGGCTCCAGGCTCCCTGTGACCCAAAAAGGATTAAGCAGTTGAAGATGAAAAAAAAAAAATCTAAGAATAAAAAAACTCCCGGGCTTCCGGTTTGGACACTATGGTGGTAGCAGCTTAATGCTGAAGCTCCCAGATCCCATCCGTGAAAATACCATGAAAATCAGATTTAACAGATTTATGGAAGAGTGAAAATCAAAAGACAAAGTCATTATGCCTAAAGGAAAACAGAAGAGATCAACATTTACCAGGCCAAGACACGCATCGGCCGGAGAAACTGACCTTGAAGACAATAACCTCTCGGAAATGGAGGAGCAAAATGAGGCTAGCAACACGGCTAGCTTAACCACTTGCGCTCCGTTGTTCCGCGGGCGGGCAAGTCTCTGCATCCTAGAACGCACGAGGGCGCACTCCTGCGCCCTCGTGCGCACTCGGACGCATAGTCCAGATTGTGGTGATATAGGTGGTGATGGTGATGTAGTGGCGTCCAAGCGCCACAAAAAAAAAAAAAAGCAGACACAGCCGCGAACAGATTAGTTCATCTGATTGACCTCTCATTCGACTAATAAGAGCCTTGAATTGGGTTTCTGAAACCTTGAAGAGCCAATGAATGAAAACCTAGGAAGGAGGACCCGCCTACTGTGAATGTAGGAGCCAATTGAAGCACAGAAATTCAGGCTGGGTGAAGAGATATTTACACTGCAGCAGATGAAAACAAAGGACACTGGACGAATCTGCTACAGACCCCGCAGCATGGAGACCACCCACAAGTGGGACCTGCACTCATTCCAGCAGAATAGACGTTTAGGATTCTCTTCCGTCATCATAGACCGACGGAGGCCGACGACAAAAGTCGTAAATCATTCACCAAAACCGCAATATTGGAATTATGTTTTGATCGGAATCCACGAGCCAAGCAGCGTCGCGTTCGTCTGACAATGGGGAAGAGAAGTTCGCCACGACTCTGCTGCTGTGAAGAGGTAAGGTGTTATAAGCTAAATTATTATTTCTCCCTGAAAACTGTAATCCAAAAATGACTTTTGACCGATCAGTAAATTACAACTGTACTGCGCACGAAGTACGAAGTACGTGCGCCGCGATAAATGGTTCATTTGCCGTGTTCGGACCGTGACCCCCCCCCCCCCCCCCGCTGCAGAAGAGGAGCGGGGGGGGCGTTCACGGTCCGAACGCCCCCCGGTCCGCAGGGGGAAGCATATGAGTCTATTCCTTCATGTAGCGATGGCCGTCTTCTGTAGCGACGGGGGGGGGGGGGGCAACCCCCCCCCCACACACACACAGTAGTGAGGGGGGGGAAGCCGCTGTGAAAATATGCAAGGAGTGTAATCCATCATGTAGCGAGGGCCGAACTCCTTCTTTGGGGACAACCCCCCCCCCCCCCCCACACACACACACACACAGCCCTGAGTGTGACCTTTCATTAGAGCCCAAAATGAAGATTCTACATTGAATTATTCAAAAGTTACAGACGTTTTTCCAAACTGTGCCATTTGGCACAATTTGGCACAGTTCCAAAACGCCTGGGAACTACCTGAGAACAAAGCTGTGTAAAATATTCATTTTTTGTGGTATTGTTACCAAATTTGGATCTCAGCTTGATAACACTTGGTTCTACATTTCTGTTGCATTTTCCAGCCGGATCGGACAGCTGTGTGTTATTTGCAAGCATTTGTATCCAAAAAAACACTGTGTCCAAATTTATTTTCTTCAAGTTCAGTATGTTTAGATGACTGTAACTCAGTGGCCAGAGCACGTAGAGAGATTATGGTTTTTTTTGCCAAAAAATTCAAAGTGTTTTCTTTTAAATGAGACCAACCCCATGAAGATGCTGCAAAGGGTTGAAGAACAGCTTTCGATTTACTTTGGGCACGTTATTTTTTGGCATTTTTAGGAAAATTGCCCGGAGTGCAAGGGGTTAAAAACGATACTTCAAGAATTAAGAGAATTTTGCCGAGAGTGTTGGGCCAAATTTCGTGAACTTAAAGACGAAATAAAAAGGACAAACAACAGAGTGGACGAGGCTGAGGATCGAATCATGGAAGCAGAGGAAAGAATAAAAGGGCTAGAAAAAACCACGCTGGAATTACTTAAACGACAGACAAGACTGGAGACTAAGCTAACCGACCTGGAAGGAAGACTAAGAAGGGACAACATAAGAATTCATGGTCTGAAAGGAGTTGAGGATGGTTTCACCACAATGGCTGCATGCGTGGAAACCATACTGAGAGAAAAGTTGGAAATTCCCCAATTCACCGACTTGAAAGTAGAGAGGGCGCACCGTTCATTAGCCCCAAGGCCATCAGCGGAAGCCCCCCCGCGATCGGTGGTGGTGAAGTTTTCCAACTTCAGAACAAAAGAAGAGGTTTTTGAGACTGGCCTGGCAGAAAAAAGGATTTATGCACCAAGAAAGAAAAGTTTTTGTGGAGCATGACTACGCCCCGGAGGTCCTTAAAAAAACGTCGGGAATACAATGACACTAAAAAGGTACTAAGAGAGAAGAAACTGCGCTTTCAAACCCCATTCCCGGTGAAGCTGAGGGTTTTTTAAGGGGAAGAGACGTGTCTCTACAACTCAGCGGAAGAAGCAACCAGGGATATGGCGAGAAGAGGGCTCCCGGTACCGGTGTATAAACCCGCAGCAGACCTGATCGAAAGAATCAAGGCTCAAACGTGGTGCACACAGAGACCCTCAAAATCCACGGGCCAGCAGCTGGAAACCCAGCGCCAGGGCTATAAGGAAAAACTGGACATTTTCAGGAGGGAATAACGATATTTTTGGTCAATATGCACATCCAATCCTCCTCCTACAAGGTAACAAACATTAAAGGAGATGCAGAATCAGCAAATATGAAGCGGTAAAATATTTCATGGAACAGTCATAATATTAGAAACAAAGAAGTCTAAAAAAAAAAAACTTGTTAAAATAGAAATGTGACAATGAACCACATGAACTCTCCACACTAACAAATACTGTATTACCGTGATTGTTTGCTGTGATGGTGGTGGGAGGTTGTGCATAATTTCATAGGGTATAGGCATAAAAAAAAAAAATCTATACAAGTTTGGATTGGGATCTGAAAATCACATTAAAAACATGGGACAACTTACAGGGGTAAGAGAGGGCCCCCAACACGTAACAAAGTTTGAGGAATTTCCCTCAGAGCCAACACACCATCAAGGCTCCTCTAAGGTCACTAAAAAGACCTCAGCTCAGGAAGATCTTTTGACAGTTTTATGTTTTAAAGTTTTATATATTATGTTCTTTATGTTTTTTTTTTATGTTCTTAATGTTCTTTCAGTTTTTGAGTTGCATAAAAGAGGGCCACTATACTATTATACTAAATAAGACAATACAATGGAGAAACGGGGTTCAACCAAAATAATCTCATATAATGTAAAAGGGATCCTGAATCCAGTTAAAAGATCCAAGATTCTTGGCAAAATGAAAAAAGACAAAGCAGGAATAATATTTTTACAGGAGACCCACCTAACAGACTTGGAACACACTAAACTTAATAGACAAGGGTTTAAACTGATCTCTTCATCTTCATATAAGTCAGGGAGGAGGAGGGGGGTAGCGACATTGATCTCAACCAAAATTATATTTTAAAAAAAATCAGAACACAAAGATAAAGAAGGGAGATTTAGCATGGTACTTGGTCGGCTACAGGGAGAAGATACCCTGCTGAATGTATATGCACCTCCAGGGGCTAACTGGAAATTTTATAAAAATGTATTTGACCTAATGATAACTAAAGCCCAAGGTTTAGTGATATGTGGTGGAGCCTTCAATCTAAGACTGAATCCATACTGGGATGCATCAGGTAATTCTCCACATCAAAATAACACTCAAAGTAGAAAAACTAGGATGCTACTAAATGAAATGGGAATCTGTGACGTGTGAAGGGAATTCAACCCCAGTGTAAAAGATTATACATTTTACTCAGCACCATATTCATCATATTCAAGGACTGACTATTTTTTATGTTTAATAGAGACATTGGAAGAGTAAAAACATGTAAAATAGGATTGATGGATCTCTCTGACAACAGTCTGATCTATATGGACTTAAATATCCAAAAATACACAAATAATACATTTTCTTGGAGGTTAAATTCAAATGTGCTGAAAGGACCACTGAAAGATGAATTGGAGTCAGATATTCTCAGATATTTGGAAGAAAATGATAATGGAGAAGTATCCCCTTTAATACTGTGGGATGCATGCAAAGCTGTAATAAGGGGAAACATTATTGCAAAACTGGCACTCCAAAAGAAATTGAGACAAGAAAAACTAATCACATTAGAGTCAGAACTTAAGAAACTAGAAAAAGAGCACAGAGACAACACTCATTCTAATGACTCGCTCAAAATTAAGGAAATAAAAAACAAATAAACAAGGTCTACACAACAGAAATCCAGAAGAAACTTATATTTCTGAACAAAAATATTATGAAACAGGTAGCAAATCGGCAAAATTACTAGCCTATAAATTGAGGAAACAACAAACGGAGAGAGCAATCTACAAAATCAGAGACCCAGTACCAAAGGAAATAAAAATTAGAATTCAGAAAATTCATAAAAGCTTCGAGAATTACTATAAGAACTTGTACTCCCTCAAAAAACACAAAGACACATCCAAAGACTTCCTAAATACATTAAATCTTCCCCAACTTACTGAGTCACAAAATAAAAAACTATTGGCAGAAATACAACCTAAAGAATTAGAAAAAGCAATTATGAAACTTAAAGCTAACAAATCCCCAGGAGCCGATGGTTATACAGAGTGGTACAAAACTTTTAAACAGCAACTATCGCCTCTCCTCCTGAAAACATTTAACTATGTCCTCCACACAGGGGAAATCCCCCCTCCTGGACAGAAGGGGTCATTGCAGTCATACCTAAACCTGAAAAGGATAAATTAGACTGCTCCAACTACAGACCAATCAGTCTGTTAAATCAGGACTATAAACTTTTTACCGCTATCCTTGCCAAAAGGTTAGAAAATATACACAGTGTGGTGCACATATGTAGTTTCACGGGCTCACATGTATATGACTGTTCATATGCTCTCATGTATATTCCTGTGTGCTTATTTTGGCTTCACGTCTGAAGAGGAACAAAAGGTCTGGACCTCCTAGGGATAAGAGGAGGATGAGGGAGTTGGCCTTTTGATATGCAAAGGGATGGACATGAATGATTCCCTGACCACCCAGGTTGGTGTGGAAGCGAGAGGAACTGCAGGGGGGATGCATTGTGTTTGGGATTTAAAGACAATGGGATTTTGTACTTTGATGTCAAGGGTATAAGACTGGCAGATGTTGGGGGTTTTTCCTTCTTCTGCTTTTGAATGTTGAAGAGTGTGTTGTGAATAAAAATGGAACCTGAGAAATAACTCTGCCTCATCCTTTCCCACACAATCTCCACACTGGTGACCTTAAGACGTATTATGGCCGGAGACGATTCTCCTGCACCGGACTCATCAGGAGCCAGCCAAGCTAATGCAGCTACCACAGTCCAGCTTCCGGACTTCTGGCAGAACAGTCCGCGCTCCTGGTTTAATGCAGTCGAGGCACAGTTCCATCTTCAGAAGGTTTCGGCAGACGCCACGAAGTTCTTCCATGTAGTTGCAAAGCTGGACAACCACACAGCCCAGCGTGTAGAGATCCTGATCAACCACCCACCAGACGACGACAAGTACGACACTTTGAAGGCTGCTCTCATCCGTTTTTTCACCCCCTCGCTGGGAGAGCGAGCAGAGAAGCTCCTGGCGTTGACTGAGTGTGAGGTCGACAGACCTGCAGACCTGATGGCGAAGATGCTGAGTTTGAGAGACGCCGAAGATGATGGCTTTATTTTCGCCCACCTTTTCCTCAGGACACTACCGCCAGCGGTGAGAGTTACCCTGGCCATTTCACAGCTGCTGGCCCACCGAGACTACCACGAGCTGGGCCAGGAAGTGCAACGACTCGTCGACGCCCATAGACGACACACAGCCACGACCGCAGCAGCGGAGCTGGGCGCAACATCCGGAGATGGCAGGGGGCCAGAGGCTGCAGCACCAGACTCACCAACGACGGCAGCGGCGGGGGCCAGGAGGTGCGGAGCGGACAACGTCCTTTGCTTTTACCATCGCCGTTTCGCCGAGAGGGCACACAAGTGCATTCCACCGTGCCAATTCAAGCGCTCGGGAAACTCCAAGACCGGGAGTCGGTAGCAGCTGCGGCTCTCGGTGAGGAGAACAAGCTGCTCTACTTGAGGGGCGCGCGATCGGGGAGGCACTTCCTCGTGGACACAGGCTCCCAGCTGAGTTTCATCACACCTTCCTACGCTGACCGGCTGGCGTCTTCCAGTGGCCCTGTGGTGTCAGCAGCGAACGGCTCGGCGATTAAGACCTTCGGAGAGAAGACCCTGTCTCTGTCTTTACACGGCCGCACATTTGAGTGGACTTTCGTCATAGCGGCAGTCAATTTCAACATGTTAGGTGCTGATTTTTTGTGCTCACATGGTTTGTTGGTCGATCTTGCTAACAGACGCCTGGTTAATGCACTCTCTTTTTCTTCTATTCCCTGCACAGTGTGAGTGGCCCCGCCAACAGCACAAGCCAACGTCACAGCTGCAGGTGGTAAGTTCCACACACTCCTCACTCGGTTTCCAGCACTCACGGTGCCAATGTTTTTGGCGACCGTGGCTAAACACGGGGTGGAGCATTTTATTACTACCACAGAACCATCCGTTTTTGCAAAAGCTCGGCGCTTGGATTCAGCTAAACTGGCCATAGCGCGCGAGGAGTTCGCCAACATGGAAAAATTGGGCGTCATCCGACGTTCAAAGAGCCCTTGGGCTTCACCGCTTCACATGGTCCCTAAAACTGATGGCTCGTGGCGGCCGTGCGGTGATTTTCGCAGGCTGAACAATGCTACAGCACACGACCGCTACCCAATCCCACATATCCAGGATTTTTCAGTTCATTTGGCGGGGACGCGCATTTTTTGTAAGATAGACCTGGTACGCGGTTATCATCAGGTCCCAGACCGCGCTGAGGACATACCCAAAACAGCGGTAATAACTCCTTTCGGGCTTTTTGAGTTTTTGCGCATGCCGTTTGGGCTTAAAGGCACAGCGCAGACTTTCCAACACATGATGGACACGGTGTTGGGCGATCTCCCTTTTGTGTTCGTCTACCTGGACGACATTTTGGTAGCCAGTGCGTCCGAAGCCGAACACGAAAACCACCTCACGGCAGTTTTCCGGAGGTTGGTGGAGCACGGGCTAATAATCAACCCAGCGAAGTGTCAGTTTAGGGTGGCGCAGATTGATTTTTTGGGGCATCGCGTCTCTCCCGAAGGAGCAGTCCCTCTGCCTGACAAGGTGCGCGCGGTGGCAAATTTTCCCCAGCCACAAACAGTCAAAGCGTTACAGGAGTTTTTGGGAATGGTGAATTTTTATAACCGTTTCCTCCCCCGCGCGGCGCAGCTCATGCAACAATTGTACGCTGCGCTTAAAAAACAAAAACCCGCAAATAAAATCGAATGGTCTCCCGAGCGGGAGCGCGCATTCTCTGAAGTCAAAACAGCCTTGGCAAACGCTGCGTTGTTAGCGCATCCAGTCCCAACGGCCCGCATGGCGCTCACTACTGACGCGTCAGATGTGGCCATAGGAGCGGTTGTTGAACAGTATGTGGCTGGAGCCTGGCAGCCGCTCGCGTATTTCAGCAAGACTTTGCGCGATAGTGAGCGAAAATACAGCGCATTCGACAGGGAGTTGTTAGCTCTCCATTTGGCTATTCGTCACTTCCAGTTTTGGCTGGAGGGACGCCGTTTCACCGCGTTCGTTGACCACAAGCCGCTGACTTTTGCGATGGCCAAGATTTCGGAACCTTGGTCGGGCCGGCAGCAGAGACAGCTGGCCGCAATTTCGGAGTTCACTACCGATATCCAGCATGTAGCGGGTAAACTTAACGTAGTGGCAGACTGCCTCTCGCGTGCCGTGGCTGCTCCAGCCCGTGTAGAGGTAGATTTCGCAGCTGTTGCCGCGGACCAGGGTAGCGGCGCAGAAGTGCGCGCGGCCCCAGTCCGCGTAGGGATAGATTACGCAGCCATGGCCGTGGAGCAGGGCGGTGACGCGGACGTGTGCACACTCCAGTCTGGACCAACAGGGTTAAGGCTGGAGGACAGGGTGCTGTAAGATGGTATGCCCCCCCCTAATCTGCGATGTTTGCACCGGGCGACCCCGTCCGGTGGTTCCGGCCTCGTGGCGCCGCCGGGTTTTTGACTCGATCCATTCGCTGGCGCACCCGGGGGTGCGCGCTTCGGTCAAAATGGTAGGGGAGAAATTTGTATGGCCGGGCCTGCACAAGCAAGTTAGAGAATGGGCAGCAGCCTGCATGTCCTGTCAGCGGGCCAAAGTGCATAGACACACGAGAGCTCCTTTGGAGCCGTTTCATATACCAGCTCAAAGGTTTGATCATGTCCATGTGGACCTCGTAGGCCCCCTACCGCCCTCGCAAGGGTGCACACATCTTCTGACAATGGTTGACCGCACCACGCGCTGGCCAGAAGTGGTTCCCCTGTCATCAACCACAGCCGAGGAGGTGGCACGCACTTTTTTAACTGCATGGGTAGCGCGTTTTGGAGTTCCGTCGGATATTACGTCTGACAGAGGCCCACAATTTGTTTCCGAACTTTGGTCAGCGATGGCCCGCAGCCTGGGGGCAACGATCCACCGCACGACCGCGTATCACCCGCAGGCTAACGGGTTATGCAAACGTTTTCACAGGTCGCTGAAGGCGGCTCTCAGAGTGTCGCTTACGGATGCAAATTGGGTTGACAAACTACCATGGGTTCTATTGGGGTTCCGTTCTGCACCTAAAGGGGATTTAGACGCCTCCCCAGCGGAGCTAGTGTTCGCACAGCCACTTTGGCTGCCTGGAGAATTTCTCCCTGACAACCCAGCGCCAGAGTTCTCCTCGGCTCAGCGGTTGCAGAATAACATGGGCCCGAGTGTCCTACCGGGCCCCGTTCACCACAGTTTTCCGCGTGTTTTTGTGCCTAAAGCTTTAAAAAATGCGGAGTTTGTTTTTGTCAGACATGATGCCCACTGCACAGCTCTGCGACCGCCTTACGATGGACCATTTAGAGTGCTAGAAACAGGTGATAAGCATTTTTTGCTAGATTTGGGGGGCAGAAAGGAGATGATTGGCATAGACAGACTCAAATCTGCTTTTGTGATGGCTGACGAAACTGTGCAGTTGGTGAAGGCCCCGCGACGGGGTAGACCCCCTAGGGAGCATTCCCCAGAACACCCACAGAGATTGACTAACAGTTTTAATCCCCAGACAGCAGCTCCACAGCAGGAGGACGCCACGGAAGAGGTTAAGCCCGCCTGCAGCAGATACGGCAGACGGTTGAGACCAAGACAGCATGTGGACTGATGTGTGGCGATTTTATTATGACATGCAATCTGTGTTAGTTTGTTCCGTCTTAGACGTTTGAGGGGGGTTATATGTGGTGCACATATGTAGTTTCATGGGCTCACATGTATATGACTGTTCATATGCTCTCTTGTATATTCCTGTGTGCTTATTTTGGCTTCACGTCTGAAGAGGAACAAAAGGTCTGGACCTCCTAGGGATAAGAGGAGGATAAGGGAGTTGGCCTTTTGATATGCAAAGGAATGGACATGAATGATTCCCTGACCACCCAGGTTGGTGTGGAAGCGAGAGGAACTGCAGGGGGGATGCATTGTGTTTGGGATTTAAAGACAATGGGATTTTGTACTTTGATGTCAAGGGTATAAGACTGGCAGATGTGGGGGGGGGGGTTCCTTCTTCTGCTTTTGAATGTTGGAGAGTGTGTTGTGAATAAAAATGGAACCTGAGAAATAACTCTGCCTCATCCTTTCCCACACAATCTCCACAACAGACTTAATTCATTTAGACCAAACAGGTTTCATAAGACAAAGACAGACACAAGATACCATTAGCCGCGTTTTACACATAATTCATCATATAAAAAAATATAATTTAAATGCAGCCATACTGGGATTAAATGCTGAAAAAGCATTTGATTAGGTTGACTGGTCTTTCCTATATAGATATCTTGTCCAGTTTCAATTTTCATAACAACTTCATTAGAACTATCCAGGCATTATATAAAAAAAAAACAACAGCTAAAATAAGGATTAACGGTAAATTATCATTATCTTTTGAACTGGAGAGAGGATATCGTCAGGACTGCCCCTTGTCTCCACTGCTCTTTGCAATCTTCATAGAACCTCTGAGGCAATGGATAAGACAGAATCAAAAAATTCAAGGTATTACACTTGGTCAGAAGGGACATAAAATAGCACTCTTTGCTGATGACATTTTAATATACCTGGGGAAGCCAGACACCTCTTTTCCAGAACTAATCTCAGTTTTTTCAGAGGATGTAGAGTTATCGGGGTACGAATTGAACATGCATAAAACCCAAATTTTAACATTCAACTATAACCCAAATCAGTATTTACTAAGCAAATTCAAAACTAACTGGGAGATGGAATCTATGAAATATCTGAGGGTCAATATCCCGAAACAACTCAACAAAATTATAACACTAAACTATGATCCACTGATGGCAAAAATAAAATCTGATCTAGCAAGATGGAATATGATACCATTCTTGGGTACTGCGCAAAGAATTGAAGCAGTCAAAATGAATATACTTCCACGTCTTCTATACCTTTTCCAAACAATACCGGTAGAACCTCCCAAAAAAACATGGCAAGAACTGGACAGAAGGACCTCAAGATTCATATGGCAGGGCAAGAGACCAAGAATCAGGTATAGAACCCTACAGCTAAACAAAGATAAAGGTGGGCTCACGCTGCCAAATATCAGGGACTATTTTAAAGCCGCGCAAATTAAAACTTTAGTAGAGATATGTAACCCATTCTACACTGCACAATGGAAGGAGATAGAATGCCAAATAACAAGTGACATTCCCCTACAGGCGATAATAGGGAATAATGCCTTACCTAAACATTTGAATAACACTAACCCGTGGATAGAGACCCCGCTAAAAATTTGGTTTAAGATAGTCAGAGAGAATCAAACTAAAGAACCCTATCGATTATTGCAATGGATTTCCTATGATCAGGATTTTACTCCTAATAAAACAGACACTAGATTTAAAAAGTGGAAAGAGAACGGACTGATAAAATATTACAATTTTTTAAAGGGCAAACTTTAAAAAGTTTTGAAGATTTGAAAAAACAAGGTCTAATAAATCAAGACCTTTACAGGTTCTTTCAGCTTAGACACCACATAAACAAAATACTTAAAAAGGAGGATTTGGAAAGGGCCCAGTCAGGTGTTCTGAGGTTTTCTTAATAGCATATAAAGGGATCCCAGGGATCAGATACATCTCTAAAATATACCATGGTCTTCAAGATTTAAAAGGAGACAACATCATATATAAAAGAGAAATGGGAAAAAGATGGGAATTTCACTTTACAACTGGAAATATGGGAAAAACTAAATAAACAACAGTGGAAACGTACCTCATCCCTGCTATGGAGAGAATTTGGATGGAAAAATTTGGTAAGATTTTTCAGAACACCTGCACAAAGCAAATTTACTCGTAAAGGGTTGAATTGCTGGCGCTTGTGTGGTGAAAAGACTGCAAATCATTTTCACGTGTTTTGGTCATGCCCAGTTATCCACCAATATTGGAATAATGTATAGACAATATTGGGGAAAATATTCAAAGTAACAGTTCCCTTTTCTTTTGTAACTTTGTATTTAGGTTTACTACTGGAATCACTGGAAAGACGAGGAGAAAAATACTTATTCAGTGTTTTAATATTGGCAAGTAAAAAAGCACTAACAAAAAAATGGATGTCGAGAGACTGTCCTGCACCTGAAGATTGGATTAACATGATTCAGGACATTTATTTGATGGAAAAGCTGACATTTGCACTGAGACAGGACATGGATGGGTTCTTGAACTTTTGGCAGCCCTGGAACGCATATGTGTCTTCCATCAGATCTAATCTTTGACAAACACCATTTCAATAATGGCTCCTCTCTTTGTTCCAATGCTACTCAGATGTTCTTTTATTTTTCTTCTCTTTTTTTTTATTTTTCTTTTCTTTCACTTAAAAAAATAAGTGAAAGAAAATAATAATTTAATAATTTTTTTCAATCTTGTCAAAAAACAACAAAAAAGGGAATATGTGATGAAACTGTAGACAATACAATGCTGTAATGACATGTATACCCTTTACAAAAACTTAAATAAAAAAAAGAATTTAAAAAAATTCCCAATGTGTCTGTCAACCATCTGCAAACATAACAGAAACACAGATTAAAGTTTAATATAATTAATTTCAAAACTATTCCTCTAGTTAGCATAATTACATACAATAGTGTGATGGTGATTTTATTGTCATGCATTCCAAACTACCAGTCTGTTTCCACATTCTTTTAAATTTAATCTTTATTTTACCAGGAGGGAAAAAAAACCTCATTGAGCTCAAAGATCTCTTTCGCAGGAGGATCCTGGCTTTAGCATGTGATAACCCCACAAATAATTTTAACTTAGCAGTATAAAACAATCCTTACTCAAGTGCCTGCATCTATAAATGACTTGAATGATTAGACTGTTATAAGGTATTATGCAACAGTTATGGCCCTTTTCCACTAGTACCTACTCAGCCCTACTCGCCTCGACTCTACTCGGTTTGTAGGGTTTTCCATTAGTACCTGGTACCAGGTTGTAACCCACCTGAGAAAATGACCTTTTTTTTCTTTCTCAGATGTCAATTGTATTAATACAATTGTGTGATTTTATTTTGAAAAACAGTTATTTTGGGAAGAGGAAGTGTGATCCTCGTTATCCAACTTTTAAATTCCCGTTTCATGGTCACGTTGGGTGATCTGAGTCTTTTCATTCGTTAAGAGCGATATTAGCCCCGCCTTCCCTGCTGGTTTGTTGGTCTTTTATGATCTGAGAGCGGACGAGAGAGGCGGTGGACGGTCTGGTTCACACTGATACCTCTTCTTGGTGAGTTTAATTTAGAAAGATGCTGTAAATGGATCTAAACATTGTCCAAACGCTAATTTGAAACCCTTATTATCCTAAGTTGACGGGAGCACGAGCTTGAGAGGCATGGTGGATGTGTCCTTTGCTGTGTTCACACTGATACCTCATCTTGGTGAGTGAAATACATGCTAATGTTAGTGTTATGCTAATGCTAATCGCGAGTGGATTTTTTCCTGTTTAAAAGCAATGGAAAAGGCTATTTTTGTGTCTGTATGGGTTTCCTAAATGTGATTTCAGTTCCCAACAGTATGCTGAAGTACTTTTAGTTCTTATGCACTGTCGAATGTAATATGTAGTTTGATGCTAAAAGCACATGGTGTTGGTCTCCTATGTAAATTCATAGGTTATGCTAAACCCAGTAGCTCAGACAGGGTTTTACAGATTTAAAAGGGAATATTGGAAGTAATGGGACAGTATATTCCCTGGTTATGTGATAGATTAATTGTATTTCATTTCATGATTTACAAAGATAAGGTTAAAAGGGATTAATCATAATTTCATGGTTAAATGATGTAGAGATAAAAAGAGAAATTCATTTAATTGGTTACTTGAGAAAAAAAGTATTTCATGTGCTACCAGAGAGATTGTGAGAAAAAGGACACATACATGTAAGATGTAAGATGTGAATTGTAAGATCTTACTATATTACTGGATTGTAATAATAGTAATATGAGAGAAGAATTTAAACACTAAGTTATGGTGTTATATAAGAAGGGATTGGAAAACGAATTACTCTAGCTGTAAACAATAATACCATTATTGTTGTGCAGGCTAGGTTTTTTTGGTTGCCGATCAAAAACCTTCTGGATCCTGGATTCTCTCCGAATGGAGATGGCGAGCCTGACCCGAGACTGAACCGAGACTGAACCGAGATCTGGCCAAGATCTCGATTGAAGGACATCCTTCCTCTCTCCAGTGCACAACATTGAAGTGGTAACAACTCAAGCTGCCGCTTTAAAAGAGGAAAAGAAACCTGAGTCTGGAGATACAAGATATCTTGACTGGTCAAACGACTAAACCAAATGGACAAACAAACACTGAGCTCAGTAGGACATTTTTGGGGTTTTATTTCATACCAGCCGTTGTTATATTTGTATAGTTGTAAATTGTTTATATATATTGTTCGCTTTATCCCTACAAATAACAACCATTATTGCTCATTTCTTGCCTCCAGCTATTTCATTCCACACTCATTTTAATTCCCTATTGTAACCCTTATGAACCTAGCAACTGGTCTACACTTAATTATTTCCCTTACCTAATTAACATAAGGCAAGGGTTACAAGGTACCAGGTACTTTTTTAGGACGTACTTCAGTGAGGTTCCAACCGTGCTGAATCAAGCTGAAAATGTGACTTCAACAGATTGCAGGCTACTGATTGGCCAGGGCATAACATCAGTGATGAGAGCGATGTCTTCACAAGATTCAAAACCACCATTTGTAAATTTGGCCATGAGTTTTTATTATTTCTGTGATAATCAACAAAATAATGGCCCTTTTCCACTAGCCCAGCTCACCTCGCCTCGTCTCAATTCGCCATTACTCGTTTTGGCCGCGGTTGTGTCTCCATAGCAGCTGGGTAAAGCGGGGTAAAGCTGGGGTGGGCGGGATTTTTATTTTTTACAGCAAGGCAGTGCCACACTCCTGTGACGTAAAACACACGACCCAAGCAAAACATAACATGGCGGCTGTACAAGGCGACTCCTCGGTCTGTGGCTTTTTGTCACCATAAATGCCAAAAAGGACCGCCAGACAAGGGTACAGGCGGCGAGATGAAACACTCTGGAATAGTACTGCAGCTTCTGGGAGAGCCGAAGACGTGAGGATACAAACTAGGTTATATATGACGGTAAGCTAATGGTTGCTAATGCTAGTTTACTATAAGTACGTCGTACTACACTGTAATGTCTGCAAGTTATCACTGTTAGGTACTAAAATATGTATGCTGTGTGTGTGTTTCAGATGGCTCTGTTGTGGGAAAATTACCACTTCAAACGGTCGGTCTGGGCGTTCAACACAGCCTGTCACTGATGTCAACACAGCCTGTCACTGATGTCACCCCAGCTTCACAAACGATCAGTGGTTATAGAGCTTAAGAATGTCTGTAGAAATGTTTATTTCCTGTGCAAAAAATTGCTCTGATCTGCATGAAAATCATGGAGAGACTGTTGAGACATCATGGGACGTACCTGCTCCAGCAGCACTGAGTCTGAGGTGGTGTCATAGCAAAAAATGATCAGCTGACACAACTTGATCACCAGGTTTATAACTATATTAGTCACAATATATATATATATTCAAAAAGTAAACAGTACTAAGTTAGGTATAATGAGATATATTTGACAATTATGATGCATTTTAGGCCAAAACAAACTTGATCTAGGATTAAAAGAAATTAAAATAATGCAGTCACAAGGTTACATGGAAAATGCTTGATTTACTAGATACATGTACTATAGAAATATATATTCTCTGCATCAACAATGTACTATACATGCATTCATGTAGTATTGCACTGGGAATTGCACTGATAATAAACCTCTGAAGTTTTTGCAGATGTGTCTCTTTTTTATATGTGAAGGTTACCACCATGTGGCACAAATTTAATACTAACAGATTGGAAAAGCTGTCTAAGAACAATCCAGCAGTTTGAGAAATCACTTTTGGTTTGGTGTAAGTCTGTCAACAGGATTATGAACCATAAAGCAGTTTGTGTTAAAATGTTAAATCCCATTAAACCCTAACCCACAGGTGTCCAATCATGTACCATGGAGGGCCAAGACCCTGCAGGTTCTCTCTTCTACCCAGTCTCTTCAGCAGGTGTTTTCACTGATCAGCGGTCAATGGGAGAAATTCAGTGGAATCTGCTGTTGAAGACACTGTTTGGAGGTAAAGCCTGCAGGGTCTTGGCCCTCCATGGCACATGATTAGACACCCCCGCCCAAACCCATTATGATAAAGAACAGATGCTAATATGGCCCAGAATTCCTCCATATACTGGTACTACCTCCTCATGGATCGTCACCTTATCGTGGTGGGGGGGTTTGCGTGCCCCAGTGATCCCAGGAGCTATGTTGTCCGGGGGCAATTTGCCTCTGATAGGGTCTCCCAAGACAAACTGGTCCTGGGTGAAGGGCCAGACTAAGAACGATCCAACAGACTCTCATGATAAATTGTAAATCAAGGATTCAGTGTACCCCGCCCGGTATGGGGTTACCGGGGCCCCACCCTGGAGCCAGGCCTGGGGGAGGGGCTCGAAGGCTAACGTCTGGTGGTCGGGTTTCCACCCATGGGACCCGGCCGGGCTCAGCCCGAAGGAGTTACATGGGTCCGTCCTCCAGTGGGTTCACCACCTGCAGGAGGGATCATGGGGGTCCGGTGCTATGTGGATTAGGTGGCGGTCAAAGGCGGAGACCTTGGCGGACTGATCCCAAGGTTTCTAAACTGGCTTTTGGTACGTGGAATGTCACCTCTCTGGTGGGGAAGGAGCCTGAGCTGGTGTATGAGGTTGAGCGATACTGGCTAGATATAGTCGGCCTCACCTCAACACACAGCTCCGGTTCCGGAACCAGTCTCCTGGAGAGGGGCTGGAGCTTGGCCTTTTCTGGAGTTGCCCCGGGCGAGAGGCGACGAGGAGGGGTGGGTATTCTTGTATCGCCCCACCTTGCTGCCTCTATATTGGAGTTTTCCCCGGTGGACGAAAGGGTTTCTTCCCTGCGCCTTCGGGTTGGGAAACGGGTCCTGACCATCATTTGTGCCTATGCACCAAATGATGTTTCAGAGTACCCACCCTTTTTGGAGTCTGTGACTGGGGTGCTGGAGGGTACTCCTCCTGGAGACTCCATTGTCCTACTGGGGGACTTCAATGCGCATGTGGGCAACGACAGTGAAACCTGGAGAGGGGTGATTGGGAGGAATGGCCTGCCCGATCTGAACCCGAGTGGTGTTCAGTTATTGGACTTCTGTGCTAACCACAGTCTGTCCATAACGAACACCATGTTCAAGCATAAGGGTGTCCATATGTGCGCCTGGCACCAGGACACCCTAGGTCGCAGGTCGATGATCGATTTTGTTATCGTATCATCAGACCTGCGACCGTATGTCTTGGACACCCGAGTAAAGAGAGGTGCAGAGCTGTCAAGTGATCACCACCTGGTGGTGAGTTGGATCCAATGGCAGGGGAGGAAGCCATTCAGACCTGGTAGACCCAAACGTATAGTGAGGGTGTGCTGGGAGCGTCTGGCTGAGGCCCCTGTCCGGGAGGTCTTCAACTCCCACCTCCGGAAGAACTTCAACCACATTCCGAGGGAGTCTGGAGACATGGAGTCTGAATGGGCCATGTTCTCCACCTCTGTTGTTGAAGCGGCGGCCCACAGCTGCGGCCGCAAGGTGGTCGGTGCATCTCGTGGTGGCAACCCCCGAACCAAGTGGTGGACACCAGTGGTGAGGGGGGCCATTAAGCTGAAGAAGGAGTCCTATCAAGCTTGGTTGGCTTGTGGGACTCCCGAAGCAGCTGAGGTGTACCGGCAGGCCAAGCGGAGTGCAGCTCGGGTGGTTGCTGAAGCAAAAACGCGGGTATGGGAGGAGTTCGGTGAGGCCATGGAACAAGACTTTCGGTCGGCTTCAAAGAGATTCTGGCAAACTGTTCGGCGGCTCAGGAGGGGAAAGCAGCTCCCCGTCCACACTGTGTATGGTGCGGATGGGACACTGTTGACTTCAACTGGGGATATCGTCGGGCGGTGGAAGGAATACTTCGAGGATCTCCTCAATCCCACTGATACGCCTTCCACAGAGGAAGCAGGGTTTGGGGACGAGGGGGATGACTCGCCTATCACAGGGGCTGAGGTCGCCAAGGTGGTTAAAAATCTCCTTGGTGGCCGGGCCCCGGGGGTGGACGAGATTCGCCCTGAGTACCTCAAAGCCCTGGATGTTGTTGGGTTGTCATGGTTGACATGCCTCTGCAACATTGCGTGGAGGTCGGGGGCAGTGCCTTTGGCATGGCAAACTGGGGTGGTGGTTCCTCTCTTCAAAAAAGGGGACCGGAGGGTGTGCTCCAACTTTAGAGGGATCACACTCCTCAGCCTCCCTGGGAAGGTCTATGCCAAGGTACTGGAGAGGAGAGTCCGGCCGTTGGTCGAACCTCGGATTCAGGAGGAGCAATGTGGTTTTCGTCCTGGCCGTGGCACATCGGACCAGCTCTTTACCCTCTCGAGAATTCTTGAGGGTTTGTGGGAGTTTGCCCAACCAGTTTACATGTGTTTTGTGGACTTGGAGAAGGCATTTGACCGCGTCCCTCGTGGATTTTTGTGGGGGGTGCTTCGGGAGTATGGGGTATCGGGCTTGTTGTTACGAGCTATTCGGTCTCTGTACGACCGTTGTGAGAGTTTGGTTCGTATTGCCAACACTCGGTCGGAGTCATTCCCAGTGAGAGTTGGACTCCGCCAGGGCTGCCCTTTGTCACCGATCCTGTTCATAATTTTTATGGACAGGATTTCTAGGCGCAGCCAGGGAATGGAGGGTGTCATGCTTGGTGACCACAGGATCTCATCTCTGTTGTTTGCAGATGATGTTGTCCTGTTGGCTTCATCCAGCAATGGCCTACAGCTCTTGCTGGGATGGTTTGCCGCTGAGTGTGAAGCGGCTGGGATGAAAATCAGCACCTCCAAGTCCGAGTCCATGGTCCTCAGCCGGAAAAAGGTGGATTGTCCTCTCCGGGTTGGGGACAGGCTCCTGCCCCAAGTGGAGGAGTTTAAGTATCTTGGGGTCTTGTTCACGAGTGAGGGGAAAATGGAGCGAGAGATTGACAGACGGATTGGAGCAGCATCTGCGGTGATGCAGACGTTGTACCGGTCTGTTGTGGTGAAGAGGAAGCTTAGTTCTAAGGCAAAGCTGTTGATTTACCAGTCAATCTACGTTCCTACTCTCACCTATGGTCACGAGCTTTGGGCAATGACCGAAAGAACGAGATCGCGGATACAAGCAGCTGAAATGAGCTTTCTCCGTAGGATTGCTGGACTCACCCTCAGAGATAGGGTGAGGAGCTCAGTCATCCGGGAGAGGCTCAGAGTAGAACCGCTGCTCCTCCACATTGAAAGGAGTCAGTTGAGGTGGTATGGGCATCTGATTAGGATGCCTCCTGGACGCCTCCCACTTGAGGTGTTTCAGGCACGTCCCACTGGGAGGAGACCCCGGGGCAGACCCAGGACTCGGTGGAGAGACTATGTCTCCCAGCTGGTCTGGGAACGCCTTGGTATCCCCTCTGAAGAGCTGGAGCAGGTGGCTGGGGAGAGGGAAGTCTGGGCTTCTCTGCTTGAACTGCTGCCTCTGCGACCCGGACCTCCGGAAAAGCGGTAGAAGATGGATGGATGGATGGATGGATGGATACTGGTACTATCACTAAAGTGTGCAGGGTCTTCTGCACTGGTACATCCAACAATACAATCTTCAATTAATAAAATAATTGTTTTGGTTACTTTTCTTAAAAATTAGCCATTATTTTCAAGGTCACCGATTAATGGTTTGTACTGTTTACTCTTTTCCTACCAGTGTCTTAACAGACAAAATAGAAAATCATGATGCAAACACATAAGTCACTAAATTATTTATTACAATCAGCAGCAAATTCCAGATTATTCAGAATGTGCAAAATTCAAACTGTAAAAAAAAAAAAAAAAAAAAAAACAGAATGGGTCACTCAGCAGCTGGGATGTGCAGCTCACACTGGTCCCAGTTCAGCACATCTTCAGCCTGCATCTCTGTAAATAAGATAAGATAAGATAAGATAAGCCTTTATTAGTCCCACAATAGGGAATTCCAGGATTGCAACAGCACAGGGATAGCCACACTCAGAGCAATAATTAAGAAGATATGAAAAATATAAATAAGAGCAGTGGATATACATGCGTACACATAAATATATAAATATACAGTATATACAAAGTGCGAAGCATTGTAGCAAGATGGAATAAACAGCATAACCGTCTACTTAGTTATCCTACATAGTATGAATATGTACCCATACATATTGTCACCCTCCATAGCGACTGATATTGTCCTAGTTGTATACTGGAGGGGACCATTTGTGTAAGTCTGTTGCGTCTTTTGCATTCAATACTACTAGGTCGTCACGTTTTTTTTTTTTTGCTATCTCTGCGAGCAGCTCTGCTTAGGTTATACAGTCTGACAGCCGCAGGTAGGAAGGACCTGCGAAACCTCTCGGTTGCACACCTAGGATGATGTAGTCTACTGCTAAATGAACTACTCAGTGCGTTCGATATGTCCTGCATAGGGTGGGACTCGGATTCCAGCAGAGATGACAGCTTAGCCACCATCCTTCTCTCTCCTATCTCCTCCACTGGGTCAAGGCGTTGCCCCAGGCTAGCTTTCTTGATCAGTTTGTTCAGTCTCTTCCTGTCGGCTGCTGTAATGCCGTTGCCCCAGCAGACCACTCCAAAAGTGATGACTGATGCCACCACTGTATCGTAGAATGTCTTCAGCAGCGCCCCTTGTACACCAAAAGACCTGAGCCTCCTCAGTAGGAACAGCCTGCGGTGTCCCTTCTTGTAGAGTGCGTCGGTATTGTGTGACCAGTCTAGTTTATTGTTCAGATGAACACCAAGGTACTTGTAGGATGTCACCATCTCAATGTCTGTTCCCTGTATGTTTACTGGTGCTGTGAGGGGTTCTCCTTGCCTGCGGCAGTCCACCACCAGCTCCTTAGTTTTCCTCGCGTTGATCTGGAGGCAGTTCCAATGGCACCAGTCCACGAAGTCCTGGATAAGTCCTCTGTACTCAGGTTCATCTCCATTGGAGATGAGGCTGACGATCGCAGAGTTGTCAGAGAACTTCTGTAGATGGCAGTAATAATAATAATAATGCATCAGATTTATATAGCGCTTTATCATAGACACTCAAAGACGCTTTACAAGTAAATACATTATTCATTCACTCCAGACAGACAACGGTAGTGGCAAGCTACTACTGTAGCTACAGCTGCCCTTGGGCAGGCTGACGGAAACGTGGCTGCCAATCCGCACCAACGGCCTCTCCAGCCACTACCAAACATTTATACACATTCATACCCTGTGTTATGGACACAGGAGGCAAGGTGGGTAAAGTGTCTTGCCCAGGGACACAACGGCAGGATATCTGGGGAGAGCGAGATTCGAACCGCCAACCATCCGGTTATTGGACGACCTGCTCTACCTCCTGAGCCACTGCCGTCCCAATGTCTTGTGTTGTGTGAGAAGTCCGCAGTATAAAGGGTGAACAGGAAGGGAGCCAAAACCATTCCCTGGGGGGCCCCCGTGCTACCGATGATCATGTCAGACACACAATCTCGGGTTCTCACAAACTGTGGCCAGTTAGTGAGGTAGTCCAGGATCTATGATGACAGGTGCTGGTCCACCCCTGCGCACAGCAGCTTGTCCTTCAGGATCATTGGTTGAATGGTGTTGAAAGCACTGGAGAAGTCAAAGAACATGATCCTCACTGTGCTCCCAGGCTTCTCCAGGTAGGACAGGGAATGGTGTAGGAGAAAGATCACTGCATCCTCCACCCCAATGCCATGCTGATCGGCGAACTGGAGTGGATCCATCGCTGGTCCCACCAGGGGGTGGAGGTGAGCAAGGAGCAGTGAGGCAAGGTCCAGTTTGGGTGGATCGTTTCCCTCTTGCCTAGACAAAAAGACAGAAATGGGTGGTGGTTAATTAAAGCAAGTTTAAAACATATTTGGGAAATACACTTGTTGCTAAAAGCCAGTGGTGGAATGTGAATGAATGAATGAATCCTTATTTCGGATAGATTAAAAGTAAAGATTAAAAGAAAATAGAATAATATAACAAAGGGGGAAAAAATCTAACAAGGTCGAATTAAACAATAACTTCTCTGATTATACAGTTCAGCATAGGTTATCTGAAATGGGTGATGGCTGAAGCCGCAGCTTATATTGCCCACCATATTCCATACAAGAATTCAAGAGAAAAACAAAACAGGAGCGATTCCAATTCCAATGTGACAATAAAGTACTTCGTTGTTGTATTTAACCACAATTTTCATGTAGCTGCGCTTCAGTAAAGTCGATTTTACAAGGGCTAGGTTACATTTAAAATCATCTGTTTTTACTGTGGCCTCAGCAATCAGAATGAATTAATACATTCTCTTGAATGGAATCTAGTACTTTAACTGAAGGTGTGCATCACCGAGTATGGAGTCGCTCAGTCAAAATATGGAGTTTTTATCAATAAAAGTTTGTCTTGTCTGTAAAAGTGTCTCTTCTTGCCCTGGCTTCAAATGTGGGCAGTGTTTTGTACTTGTATTGCTAAAATATAAAAGGAAGCACTACAATGGGTCTCAAATATTTGTAATGTGTCCTGTTACTGCATGAGTTTATTGATGATAGACTATAAACTACACATATAAACTAAATTATATTGATAACTGAACAACTCCCATTCCCCAAAAGATACAGTTATGAATATAACTCACAAAGGATCACACAAGTGATCTGACAAAAAAATAAATGCATTAACAAGCGGTTTATTTTACAGTTGATGTGCCACTCATTTCCAATTATTCTGTAATTAATATTCACACAATCAAATAAATCTCAGTTCAGTCCCTTTTATATTAAGTGGAAATTGTGCTACTTTGGTTTTGACACTTTACCTATAAAAGCAAAGGATTTCAGTACTTTCCACAGTGACGAGGTCCGTTGTGGGGCGGCTGCTTTTCCTTTCCTCCTGCCTAGACGAACGACAGAAATGGATGGTGGTTAGTTCAAGCAAGTTCAACACATATACAGGCACATCTCAAAAATTAGAATATCATGAAAAAGTTCAATATTTTTGTCACTCATTTCAGAAAGTGAAACCCATATATAGATTCATTACAGGGACAGTGATATATTGCAAGTGTTTATTTTAATTTTGATAATTATGGCTACAGCCCATATTAACCAACACCTCAGCGGCCAACATTTCTACTTAAAAACTTAAATTCTGTTAAAATAAATAAACGCTTGAAATATATCACTGTCTGTGTAATGAATCTATATAATATACGGATTTCACTTTCTGAATGAGTGACAAAAAATATTAAATTTTTTCATGACATTCTAATTTTTGGAGATGTACAGTACCTGTATTAGGGAAATACACTTATGAAAGTCAGTGGTGGGATGTGACAAAAATGCTTCGTTTCCCTGACCAGTGACCACCCCAGGATCCACTCTGTTTTTCTTGTCTTCTGATTGTTGCTCTGAGTGTTGCTGTCCCTGTGCTGTTGCAATCCTGGAATTTCCCCATTGTGGGACTAATAAAGGCTTATCTTATCTTATCTTATCTTATCTTATCTTATCTTACAAGTACATTATCAATCCAGGGATTTATGGTGGAACAGCACGACAACACTGTTCCAACACCTTTTATGGAAAATCCACAGAATAGGTGTGTGGGTCTATTCTGACGCTTTAGAAAATTATAAGAATGAATTTATAAATCACTGGTTTGAAAATGCACCTGTATATGTTGAGATTTCGGCTCCTGTGGTCCACTTGATCTGCATCCACAATATAAACACTGAGGGAGGCTAAACCCTGGCATGTGGAAACAGATTCTAGGAAAAAAATTACACAAATTAATGCACAGCACCAAAGTGCAGCACGTACACAAACCAGGACTTTAACCAGGATTAACATATTTCATCGTTTTGCTCTCACAAGCAAATACTTAGGACAAAACAAGCGCGAATCAGCAGTTGGCTACTAGCTAGCTACTAGCTAACACTCGTTAGCCAGGACAGGACGGCGCTGTATGGCTCAAAAAAAGTGAGCTTACCACCAACAGGATAAATAAGCGAACAGATGCACAATATTACAAATCACTCACCATCGATGGTTCTCTCAATTCAATTCAATTCAATTCAACTTTATTTATATAGCGCCATTTCACAACAACAGTCATCTCATAGCACTATCCACTGTAGGGAGGACCCCCACAGTTGCAGAAAGACCCCAGCAATCAGGCGATCCCCTGTGAGCAAGCACTTGGCGACGGTGGAGAGGAAAAACTCCCTTTTAACAGGAAGAAACCTCCAGCAGAACCAGGCTCAGGGAGGGGCAGTCATCTGCTGCGACTGGCTGGGGGGTGAGGGGACAGAGAAGAAGAAAAGAACAGACATGTAGAGAGCAAACAGCACGATGGGGACTCAATCTATGGGAAAAGAACAAACAAATGTTAATGACCAGCAAAAAAAAAAAATTTCATAGAGAGTGAGGAAAGGAGTGAGGCCCAGTGCATTACTGGAGGTCCCCCAGCTGACTAAACCTATTAGCAGCATAACTAAGGGAGGGTTCAGAAACACATGATCCCTCCCTAATTGTAGGCTATATCAAAAAGGTAGGTTTTAGCCCTATTCTTAAAAACAGAGATCGAGTCTGACTCCCGAATCCAGATTGGCAGCTGATTCCACAGGAGAGGAGCTTGATAACTGAAGGCTCTGCCTCCCATTGTACTTTTGGAGATTCTAGGTATTACAAGTAAACCTGCATTTTGGGAGCGTAGTGCTCTGTTAGGATGATACGGTAGTATCAGATCTTTTAAATAAAAAGGAGCCTGATTGTTTAGAGCTTTGTAAGTAAGAAGAAGGATTTTAAACTTAATTCTAAACTCTATGGGAAGCCAATGAAGGGAGGCCAGAACCGGAGAGATATGATCTCTCTTTCTAGTACCTGTTAAAACTCTTGCTGCAGCATTTTGGATCAGCTGAAGACTTTTTAAAGATGTTTTAGGACAGCCTGATAATAAAGAATTACAATAATCTAATCTCGAGCTAACAAAAGTGTGGATCAGCTTCTCAGCATCACTCTGAGACAAGATGCTCCTAATCTTGGCAATATTACGCAAATGATAGAAGGCAGTCTTAGAAACAAATTTAATATGTGAATTGAAGGACGTTCGTCGTTCACGTTCGTCTTCAGCTTGTCCACAGTCCGGATCTATGCTGGGCTGCATCTGTAATGGGGCGGGTCACTCCTCTCACTGTGGATCTGCCACCAAGCAGAGAAAACCCCGCACCTCTTCGTTGTACCACGGCGTAGATTTCCACAAAACCTACAACGCTGTCTGTATTAATATCGTATTTACTCGGTGACCAAGTTAGTCCGTGAAATATTGCAAATGGCGGTCATGTAGATTCCACTGAAGACGGACGCTTTCGTGACGTTACGCACTGACCAATCAGTGGCTCACAGTCTGTTGACGTCACATCTCGGCTCGACTCAGCATGGTTGTACCCTGGCCTCGAACAGGCACAAAAATAGTGCCTGTTAACCGGTGCTGGGTACAGTGGAAAAGGCAAGAAAGTGAGTCGAGTCGAAGTGAGTAGGGCTGAGTAGGTACTAGTGGAAAAGAGCCTTAAATGGCTACACACAAATTAGCACCATCACAAAACACTCACCATCTTCCCTGTGAGCAGCCATCAGCTTGGAGACCTTCTGGTATTTCACTTCGAAATGCTCCGCCAGTGCCAGGGCTGAAAAGTTCATAGGCTGAAAAGTTCATATGGTGGTCAAATTTGACCAAATGTGGTTGTTTTTCAAGTCTCCCTGTTGGTGCACAGTTCTTCCATCAGTGTTGCAGTGCTTGAATCCCTGCACTTGAAAAATAAACTACATTTGGTCAAATCTGACAACTACGAACTTTTCAGCCTATGAACTTTTCAGCCCCGTCAGCCCTGCTGCGGCAGAGTGAGCCAAAATGAAAAAGTATACCAGGAGGTCGCCAAGCTGATGGCTGCTCACGGGGAAGATGGGGAGTGTTTTATGATTTTAAGTATCTATTATTTATCAGTGAAAACATCAGCATGTCAGCAACATAATGGGATTATGGTCCCCCTTCCTGTAATGACCCCAACCCCACCCACTTGAGGTGGTACTCGGTTGAAATGGAAAACCAATCACACCGTGTCGAGCCAAGTAGAGTTGAGTAGAGTCGAGTTGAGTCGGACCGAGTAGGTACTAGTGGAAAAGAGACTTTAGTTCCAACCAAGCAATTTGATTGGACAATAGGGATCCCAGGAGTTACTATAATCCCCGATAATTGCACTCCAATTTCACTGGATATGTATCACTCCGCTTCAAAAGGTGTTCTAGTAACTGTTAATTAACAGTAATTTTCAACTCTCTGACAATTGCAGTACTGTTTTGGATACCTTAGTTTCTACAGAGAGGTAGTGTTTGACAAGAAATTATATACCCGTGACCTGGAAGTCTCACCCTTTTGAAAAGGGTGCTCCCTCTACCCTGGCCCTGTTGTTATTTTAAGCTCATTAAGCAATTTCACATCTGTTTAAAAAAAATAGGCAGTGTTAGAGTTTGATTTATTGTCTCAATTAACAAATCACAATACCTTTGTGGTGATGGACTCTTTGGCTGCATTCAGACCAGGATAGTCTGGGGGTCTCCATTCAACTGAGTGGGGAATGCAGAGAATTTTCACACCTTTGTTTGGTTTGGTTTGCATTCACACTGCAGCGGACCAAACTGCCTGGACAACGTCATGCAGTTATAACAACTACTTGTTTGGAGTGCTGTAGCCAAAACCACCACTGACCAGGAAGAAAAAATCTCAGTGAAGAAGAAAAATCAGGCCCATCGATTGGTCAGGACCGAAAACGAAAATCCCTTCCCTTCAGCCGGGTTGTTTGTCCGCCACAAAAGAGACAGTTTTTAACTTTTCTCCTCGGCTTTCACCGGCAAAAGGATTTCTCGGATTCGCGTTGTTGTCTTTATTGTTATTTTCTACCCAAAATGTACTATGGTAAACCCCACTTCCTCTTCTCAGACTACGTGTTGGTATGGTTACACAAATGCCGAGGGGCACTTCCGCCCTTTGTTCCGCTGGATACTCCGTTTGGATTCATACTGCAAGCGGAGCCCACCAGACTTCATTTGCAAGAGAACCGAGACCCCCGTTTTCAGGGGGACCAGACTTTGCTTGTTTAGTGTGCACCCGAGTTCCAATACGTATTCAGACTGCACCAAACAAACTGAACTATCCACGGAAGCCACTTTTTGGTCCTTTGGTCCAGATCAAACAGTGGCCATCTGAATGTGCCCTTAGTTTCATCTGAAAATGCGAAGAAAAGCAAGAAAAATGTGCTAAATCATTAGCATGCTAACTACTAGCTACTGGCTAACTACCGGTGGTTCCCGGCATTGGATGTGTTTTGATCTTCTGCAGTAATAATAATAATAATGGATACCAACTCAACAGGTGTGTTTTATAAACACATTACTTTTGCACTTGACAATATTTAATTTGTTGACATGTGTGTGAAATGACAATAGACATCTTCATTGTGACTGAGATGTTTCGCAGCAGTTACTGGCTACATTTAGAAGAGACTATTTTTTTCTCAGCTGCTTAAAAGAACTGGTTAAACAAACAAATCATAATATTTTGTGAAGTATTGCTGTCATTTAATAAATTGTGCTTGCGGAACTGTTGTATAAAAACAATATTACATTCAAGCTCATTATGGTATCATGATTATACTAACTACAGCTGTGATACATCTAATGCCCTCCGCAGGGCATTAGATGTATCACAGCTGCAATCGGAGGGCATTAGATGTATCACAGCTGCAATTACTATAATCACGATGCCAAACTCACTTTCATGTAATATTGCTTAAATATTATAAAGCAGTGTGCAGACTGTGATTTAACAGCTGCTATGCACACAAGAAGTGTATTAGACAATTTAGAATTCGGAGCACTTTGGAAGCATTGAAGTGCTGTAGAAAAGCACATGTACTACAGCACAGTGAACATTAGCAACACTTTAAATTATGGAGTCAGAATATTTTTGTATTGTACTTAAACAATTGATACTCTACTGTTTCTGCTTTGGTAATACAGTACAAAATAATTTCCAAACAAAGAAGAATAAACATTTGAAATGTGCCTCTTCGGCGTGTGTACTGCGTGAAACACAGACAGTAATCTCTTGGGTTGTGTTTCTGCTTAAGGTACACTTGAAAATTACATGGTGATGAAAAATTCTATTTAGATTTTTGGGCAAACCATGCTTTTGATGGTGGCACTGTAGAATGCACCATCTGTCTTTAAGCCCAACATGTTCATGTGAGCCATAGTGAGAAAAATGCCCATGTTGTTTTCATAGCCACAGTGAGCCTGTGCTATTGACCTGGAGCTCAGCTTTCATGTGGTGCAATCCTGAAGGCACACCTCAAAACCCACAACATGATCTTAAATCAGCTTTCAGAACAGGAGCAACAACAATCATTCTGTTTGACATTAAGAGGAGAATATTAGGGGGAAAAGACTCTCAGCTCATTCACTGTTTAAATCATCTGCACTGCTTTTATTTATTTATTACCTTTTCCTGCTTTCTGAAATAGTTTAACAAAATGCTGCATTGAAATGTTATTTCCAGAAGAACTTTCATCTAACTTCAACTTGATGGGGCCAGGAACAGCCAAGCCATATCAATTTTTTCTAGTTATTATTAGTATGAAATTAAAAGCCAGCATTAGTAATAGACAGATGTTTTCCATTTAAAAAAGCAACATTTCTCTCATAATACATAATTTTTTTGTACGTTTCCAACATTTTTTACATGTCAACTTTGCAACTTTTTTCTTGCAAATTTATGTTTTTCCGCCTATTTTTATCCATTAATTTTGAACTCTTTTCTCATAAGACTGCAACTTCTCGAATAGGTTTGTAACTATTTTTTTATTTCTATTTCATCTTTTAATTGAAAATTTATGGCTTCTGCAAAATAGTTTCCTTTCCTTATACATTTGAGGTGTTTTTCATATAGATGTTTAAAGTAACATGTGGCTCCAGAGCCACATCAATCAAGAATATTATGACATTTCTCTATTTTGTTTGTTGCTTCTGGTTTTCTGTGTTAGTAGAGGATGATATGCAATGATCAGCCATCTCAGAGATGAATTAGTCTGCACTCTGCAGGGACATGGAAGCTCCATTTTTAAAAAAAAATGAAAAATAGTGCTCCTTCTCATAAAGAGCTATTAGTGTTTATTGATGAGACTAATGTGTATGTTTAAAGTAAATTAGACAGAGAGAATCCACGCTTAAGGGGAGCTGGTGATGAAAGGCTCACATTAATGTACATGGTTGATGCACCGCTGTTTTCCATTTGAACTAACCACTTCCCCTAAGCTCAATAAAGTAAACCACACACACACACACACACACACACACACACACAGAGCATGTAGGCATACCTGCTTGGACATGTAGTGCACATACTGTCACTCTTTCTCTCTCACATCCTCATACAAACACACGCCAATCCTCCCTCACAGCAGCCTACACATGTAAGTCATATACTAACCAGAGTAGGCCTGGCGCCTGGGGAGAGCAGCCGAGAATTGCCCCTGAGAAACCAAATCCACTTTATCAAACTGCCAGATGTCACTCCCAATCCCCTTCCAGTAGATGCCGTTTTCAGTGGGCAGTAGCTCGGAGACAGTACGCCTGCTGGAGCAGATGTGGTGACAAAAAACTGCAAAGAGCTACACTGGGGTCTGTGAAAGAGTCACTAATAGGTAACAATTATCACTTACAAAAACTGAACACTTAGTTATCATTTAAAATGATTTTATTCTGAACCACTTTTTCAGCAGAGGTGAGAAGTAACTAGTTTTTTTTTACTCAAGTGTACACAAGTTGCACTTTCATGACTAGTCTTATGGCAGGATATTTTTTACTCTTACTTGAGAAAATTCTGGGAGAAAAACCTGTACTTTTACTCAAGTGCATTTGTTTGTACTCTGAGCTGGTTTTGACTTTGCTGATTTAAACTGAATGTGGGTTTTTTTTCTCTTTTCAGTTTTTCTTCAGATTTGAAATCATATCTCTTCTATTATGGCTCAGGAAATATTTCATTTATTACTGTTTCTTTATATGATCTGGATTATAGGAAATATGAGGCAATTTATGTAAAATTGCACATTTACCAGGGTCTATCTTTTGCTGCCATTTGCACTACGGGTTGCATTACCGTACATAGACTGTTGTTTTTCTTTTTTTCCAGCCTTATTCCTTTTTCTTTTTTATATTGTGCACACTACTGAAGAGAGAGAGAGAAATGCCATTTCAATTCTCCTGTATGACCTGTACGTATAGTAGTACTAACAAATAAAATCTTTGAATCTTGAATCTTTGAAAAAGCTGCAAATGTACATAGAAAAAGTAGCAATTCTATACAAAACGTCACAATTTATGGGTAAAAAGTTGTGAATTTATGTGAAATATGTAAATTTATCAGGAAAACATTGGAAATCTATGCAAAAATACAATAAATTTATGAGGAAAAAAATCAAATTTATAACACAAAGTCTTTAAAGTTGCAATAAAAATGTCACTTGTTTTGAGGAAAAGGGTCCCATATTTATAGAAAACATTTGTGAGGAAAAAGTCATAAACTGACCAGAGCGAAGTTAAATAACCCTTTCTTACTCAAGTCTTTGGTGACTACTCTTGCTTACAGTTCAGTAACTTTACAAGGTAATACTACTCTTAACTGTGTAGGTTCTTGCTACTCTACCCACTGTTTCTAAGACAGTCAACCTGCATAGTTTTATTTACTTTTTTGACTGTTTACCTTGTACCATTATTCAGATATCCAGCTATGCATAAACAACACCTCCTGCCTCACTACTACGCTGATGACTGCCCATTCTTCTTCACTGCACCTCTCATTTAATTTTCCACACAGTACTTATATATTCAGTGCAGAGGCAAGAACATTAAACATTTCTTTTTAGTTAAATCAGGGGAAATCATTTTCCATGTGTCACTATAGTTCACCCGTTCACATTTCTTGATGTGTTCCATATACACTGCTGGGATGTTGTTGCTGCAAATAAGGCATGCACACAAAGTAACTTTCCAAAATGGTAAGCTATTCTTCAGACCGGAGACGCAGAGGGAAGGAGCAACTTTTCAAAGTCCAACAGCTCCCTTAAGGACCGGAGTGCCGACTCAGATCGAACAGGAAGTGAGAGGTAATTTACCGTGAGCTCTGTTGAGCTTCAGAGCTCCCAGACACCATGCCGTCCAATTAGAGCAGAGTCGCGTGGTTTCTGGGACACAGAGCCAGCAGGTCATAAAGTTGAAATGGATTTGTGTTATCCCCAGATAGTTGTTGATTGAGTTCGTGTAATCTGCAAGCTGAAATCACTCTTTCCCTATTGTCATTTGTTTAGTTTAGAGCATGCATGCATGTGTTTTAGATACAGTAAATGAGCCGACCTCATGAATCTGAACAATCATCTGCAAATGGGACAGCCAGAGAGAATGGCAGATATTGTTTGAAAACAAAAATACTGTATTACGGGTGCTTTGAGGAATGGGAATGGGAAATGGGGACATGCAACGTGAACAATATGGTTTAAATCAAGTCAACCTCATTTTACCATCTTGTCACTAATTGCATTTCTTGCTTTTCCATTCTGAAAATCGATGTCTTCAGTGGGAGAGAGGCATTTTAACGCATTTCCATGCCATAATTAATTGGTTCCACTTAATAGCCTGGAAAAGACCTCTGATTGTACAAACAACATGCGATCGGCTTCCCATCATATCCAGACACAATCAATTACTGAGTGGCCTTTACAGGAGAATCAGTGAATTATGCGGGAATGATGAGTTTGTTTAAGGAGCAAAATCCATTTTAAATTAACATTTTTTTCAAAAATCTGAACTGATTATATTACAAGAAAGGCAAATACCTTTATATTTGTAGACATGATGTTTAACTGACACCAGAATTTAAATATGCTATTATGTGTGCATTTGCTTAATAAATTGTGATACAGTATCTCACAAAAGTGAGAACACCTCTCACATTTTTGCAATTATTTTATTCTGTCTTTTCATGGGACAACACTGAAGATGTGACACTTTGATACAATGTAGTCAGTGTGCAGCTTAGATAGATAGATAGATAGATAGATAGATAGATAGATAGATGTACTTTATTGATCCCAAACTGGGAAATTACAGTGTAACAGCAGCATGACAGTTGACAGCCAAACAACAGAAACACACACGACAGACAAAGGGATTACCCATGGAAAGTAAAAAAGAAACTAACACGACTATAGAACCTGTACATCATAGCTTAATATATGATGATGACCCGTATAAACACATGAATCATCCCATTGCACAAAGAAGGACTATCAGGAGCAGAGTGAAATGTGAGGTACCAGTTAGTCTGTAAGGTGCAGTGTGGCAGCATAGCTATGACCAGAATACAACATCATAGTGAGTTATTGTACAGTGAAATTGCATGTGGCAGGAAAGATTTCCTGTACCTGGCCGTTCGACAACGGAGCTGTAGTAGTCTACTGGAGAAAGTGCTTCGCTGCCTATCTAGTGTGTGGTGGAGGGGGTGATCAGGATTGTTCATGATGGATCGCAGTTTATTTAGTGTTCTCCTCTCCACCACTGTCTCAAAGGTCTCCGGTCTGAGACCAATTACAGAGCCAGCCCTCTTGATAACTTGTCAAGTCTGTTGGTATCTCTGGCCCTGATACTGCTACCCCAACAGACCGCAGCAAAGAAGATGGCGCTGGCGACAACAGTCTGGTAGAAAAGCTCCAGCATCCTGCTGCACACGTTGAAGGATCTCAGTTTTCTCAGGAAATAGAGTCTGCTCATCCCCTTCTTGTGCGCAGCATCGGTGTTGGATCTCCAGTCCAACCCACTGCTGATCCTGACACCCAGATATCTACATATATCTATTTATGTCTAAACATTAATTAATTTTTTTTTTCAAACTTCCGGCGCCACACGAGTTGGCTGCCTTTTGCACCAGCGGCTCAATTCTGAGTCTTTTTTTTCTTCCTCTCTCTTCTGATCCGGTGACAACTCTCTGATCCGGCACACCTTTCACTCCATATATATCATGGACACACAGATCGCCCCAAATGTCTCCCGAGCCGGTGGACGGAGCCACTGTTTATAGCAGGAGACGGTACAGCAGGGAAGAGCTGCTAGCACTCAACCGCCACCCGGTGCTAACGGAAAAACTCGACATACCGGGAGAACTGAGGCGAAAACAATGTGGGTGTCGTTCTGGAGTAAGGCGGAGGTCAAGAAATATAAGGTACAGACCCACCCTCCCATCCGTTGTTATGGGGAATGTACGATCGTTACTGGGAAAGGTAGATGAGCTAGCGGCTATCTCCCGCTACGATAGCATATACCGGGAGTGTAGCCTGTTCCTATTCACAGAGACTTGGCTAACTGAATTAGCAGCAGATGCTAACATTGAACTGGAGGGTTTCCACGCGATACGGGCAGACCAAACATCAGACAGTGGCAAAGCAAGGGGCGGTGGAGTGATAATGTATGTTAACAACAACTGGTGCAGACCGGGACATATCACTGTTAAACAACAACACTGCAGCAAAGACATCGAGTTGCTAGCTGTTAGCATGCGGCCTACCTCTCTCCCGAGGAAATACTCACACGTGATCTGCATTGTTATTTATGCAAATCCGACGGCGAACGCTGGGACAGCGCGTGACGTCATCCATTCAGTAACTGGCAGGCTGCTGACAGAACACCCAGATGCTCTTCTCATCATCTCAGGCGATTTCAACCATGTTTCACTGTCTCTCATTCTACCCACGTTTACCCAGTATGTCACATGCCACACTAGAGACAATAAAACACTGGACTTATTCTACGCAAACACTAAGGAGGCATACACCTCATCACAACTCCCCCCACTCGGGAGATCGGATCACAACTTGGTTCATCTCCGGCTGGTGTACAAACCCCTAGTGCACAGACAACCTCCGGCTATGCGCACAGTGAAGTTATGGTCTGAGGAGGCAATGGAGGCTCTAAAGGGCTGTTTTGAAACCACCGCCTGGGAGCAGTTCTGCGATCCATATGGTGAGGACATCGATGGCCTCACTCACACCATCACGGACTACATCAGCTTCTGTGTGGACAACACCGTTCCCACCAAGACCATACGGTGTTGCTCAAACAACAAACCCTGGATCAACCCTGAGATAAAAACACTTCTGAGAGAGAAGAAGAGGATCTTCAGGTCGGGGAACAGGGAGATGCTGAAGTCCGTACAGAGGGAGCTGAGGAGGAAGATCAGAGAAGGCAAGGACAGCTTCAGGAAGAAGATGGAGGACAAGCTGCAACAGAGCGACATCAGCGGGGTCTGGAGAAATCTTAAAACCATCTCTGGGCTCCAGAATACCTTCCCCCAGGCTACGGGGGGCAGGGAGTGGGCGAACAATCTGAATCTGTTTTTCAGTAGGTTTGACCAACCGCCCTCCCCCCTGACTGCACAACAACCACTGCTGCCTCTAAAGACATCAAGTCCTGCTGCCCACTCCCCACTCCACCAACACCCCCCACTCCCAACACACAGCCCCCCAACCTGACCCTCACTAAGACCCAGGTGAGGACGGAGCTGAGGAAGATCAAGGCGAGGAAGGCATCGGGACCGGACGGCATCAGCGCAAAGCTCCTCAAGTCCTGTGCAGACCAGCTGTGTGGGATTGTGGAGTACATCTTCAATCTGAGCCTGAAGCTGGGGAGGGTACCACAGTTGTGGAAAACATCTTGTGTGGTACCTGTACCAAAGACTTCCCACCCCAAAGACCTGAACAGCTACAGACCGGTGGCCTTGACGTCCCACATGATGAAGACCCTGGAGAGACTGCTCCTTGCTCACCTCCGCCCCCTGGTGGGACCAGCGATGGATCCACTCCAGTTCGCCTACCAGCATGGCATTGGGGTGGAGGATGCGGTGATCTTCCTCCTTCACCGTTCTCTGTCCCACCTGGAGAAGCCCGGGAATGCGGTGAGGATCATGTTCTTTGACTTCTCCAGTGCTTTCAACACCATCCAACCAATGATTCACAAGCTGCTGTGCACAGGGGTGGACCAGCACCTGTCATCATGGATCCTGGACTACCTCACAAACCGGCCTCAGTTTGTGAGAACCCGGGACTGTGTGTCCGACACGATCATCGGGAGCACGGGGGCCCCCAGGGAACGGTTTTGGCTCCCTTCCTGTTCACTCTTTATATTGCGGACTTCTCACACAACACAACACACTGCCATCTACAGAAGTTCTCTGACGGCTCTGCGATCGTTGGCCTCATCTCCAACGGAGATGAAGCTGAGTACAGAGGGCTTATCCAGGACTCCATGGACTGGTGCCATCGGAACTGCCTCCAGATCAACGCGAGGAAAACTAAGGAGCTGGTGGTGGACTGCCGCAGGCAAGGACAACCCCTCACAGCACCAGTAAATATACAGGGAACAGACATCAAGATGGTGACATCCTATAAGTACCTGGGTGTTCATCTGAACAATAAACTAGACTGGTCACACAATACTGACGCACTCTACAAGAAGGGACAGCGCAGGCTGTTCCTACTGAGGAGACTCAGGTCTTTTGGTGTACAAGGGGCGCTGCTGAAGATATTCTATGACACGGTGGTGGCATCAGCCATCACTTTTGGAGTGGTCTGCTGGGGCAGTGGCATTACAGCAGCCGATAGGAAGAGACTGAACAAACTGATCAAGAAAGCTAGCTCTGTCCTGGGGCAGCGCCTTGACCCAGTGGAGGAGATGGGAGAGAGAAGGATGGTGGCTAAACTGTCATCTCTGCTGGAGTCCGAGTTCCACCCTATGCAGGACATACTGAATGCACTGAGGAGCTCATTTAGCAGCAGACTACATCATCCTAGGTGCACAACCGAGAGGTTTCGCAGGTCCTTCCTACTTACGGCTGTCAGACTGTACAACCTAAGCAGGGCTGCTCGCAGAGATAGCAAAAAGACGTGACAACCTAATAGTATTGAATACAAAAGACGCAATAGACTTACACAATGGTCCCCTCCGGCATACAACTAGGAAAATACCGGTCGCTATGGAGGGTGAGAATATGTATGGGTACATAATCATACCTTGTAGGATAACTAAGTAGACGGTTGTGCTGTTTCATTCCATCTAGCTACAATGCTCCGCACTGTGTGTTTATATATTTATATATTTATTCCATCTAGCTACAATGCTCCGCACTGTGTGTGTTTATATATATATTTATATATTTATTCCATCTAGCAACAATGCTCCACACTGTGTGTGTTTATATATCTACATATTATTCCATCTAGCTACAATGCTCCGCACTGTGTGTGTTTATATATTCACATATTCATTCCATCTAGCTACAATACTCCGCATTGTGTTTATATACTCATATATTTATTCCATCCAGCTACAATGCTCCGCACTGTGTTTATATATTTATATACCTATCCCATCCAGCTACAATGCTCCGCACTGTGTGTCTATATATATATATATATATATATATATATATATATATATATATATATATATATATTTATATTTATATTTATATTTATATGTACATACACTACCGTTCAAAAGTTTGGGGTCACTTAGAAATGTCCTTATTTTTGAAAGAAAAGCACTTTTTTTCAATTAAGATATCTTTAAACTAATCAGAAATACACTCTATACATTGCTAATGTGGTAAATGACTATTCTAGCTGCAAATGTCTGGTTTTTGGTGCAATATCTACATAGGTGTATCGAGACCCATTTCCAGCAGCTATCACTCCAGTGTTCTAATGGTACATTGTGTTTGCTCATTGCATCAGAAGGCTAATGGATGATTAGAAAACCCTTGTGCAATCATGTTAGGTCTGCAATGCTGTAATTGCTGCAAATGGAGGATTCTTTGACGAAAGCAAAGTTTGAAGGAAAAAATTATTATTTCAAATACAAATCATTATTTCTAACCTCGTCAATGTCTTGACTATATTTTCTATTCATTTTACAACTCATGGTGGTAAATAAGTGTGACTTTTCATGGAAAACACAAAATAATTGCCTCGGTGACCCCAACTTTTGAACGGTAGTGTATGTATACTCGCTGCTCTTGTTTTTTTCTCTTGCCTTCTGATTGTTGCTCTGAGTGTTGCTATCCCTGTGCTGTTGCAATCCTGGAATTTCCCCATTGTGGGACTAATAAAGGCTTATCTTATCTTAAACCACTGGCAACAAAAGTGAGTACAACCCTAGTAAAAATGTCCAAATTGTGCCCATAGTGTCAATATTTTGTGTGGCCACCATTATTTTCCAACACTGCTTTAACTCTCTTGGGCATGGAGTTCACTAGAGCTTCACAGGTTGCCGCTGAAATCCTCTTCCACTCCTCCATGACATCATGGAACTGGTGGATGTTAGAGATCTTGCGCTCCTCCACCTTCCGTTTGAGGATGTGCCGCAGATGCTCAGTAGGGTTTAGGCGTGGAGACATGTTTGGTCAGTCCATCACCTTTACCCTCAGTTTCTTTAGAAAGGCAGTAGTTGTCTTGGAGGTGTGTTTGGGGTGGTTATCATGTTGGAATCCTGCCCTGCAGCCCAGTTTCCAAAGGGAGGGAATCATGCTCTGCTTCAGTATGTCACAGTACATGTTGGCATTCATGGTTCCCTCAATGAACTGTAGCTCCCCAGTGCCAGCAGCACTCATGCAGCCCCAAACCATGATATTCCCACCATGATGCTTGACTGTAGGCAAGACACACTTGTCTTTGTATTCCTCACTTGGTTGCCGCCACACACGCTTGACAGCATCTGAATCAAATAAGTTTATCTTGGTCTCATCAGACCAGAGGACGTGGTTCCAGTAATCCATGTCCTTAGTCTGTTTGTCTTCAACAAACTGCGGGCTTTCTTGTGTATCGTCTTTAAAAGGGGCTTCCTTCTGGGACGACAGCAATGCAGATCAATGTGATGCAGTGTGCAGCGTATGGTCTGAGCACTGACAGGCTGACCCCCAACCACTTCAACCTCTGCAGCAATGCTGGCAGCACTCATACGTCTATTTTCAAAAGACAACCTCTGGATATGACGTTGAGCATGTGCACTCAACTTCTTTGGTCTGTTCTGAGTGGAACCTGTCCTGTTCAACTGCTGTATGGTCTTGGCCACCGTGCTACAGCTCAGTTTCAGGGTGTTGGCAATCTTCTTATAGCCTAGGCCATCTTTATGTAGAGCAACAATTCTTTTTTCAAATCCTCAGAGAGTTCTTTGCCATGAGGTGCCATGTTGAACTTCCAGTGACCAGTATGAGAGAGTGTAAGAGCGCTAACACCAAATTTAACACACCTGCTCCCCATTCACACCTGAGACCTTGTGCCTTATTCATGCTGCATTTCCCCTCTAGTCCGCTTTGGTCCACATGCGCTTTGGATGAGCCCAGCACGCACGTGGCGCTGTACATGCTCACTTTTTTCATCTACCCAGGCCAAGCGGTTGATGCATGCGCACAACCATCATTTGTAGTTTCACTCCCGCCCTATAGGTAGCACCAATGCGCTGACGCGCTAGTATTTTCACCAATGAAGAAACACTGCTTGCCTTCCCGGTTTTCACTCCTCTTCCACAAAGATGCTGCTGCTGAAGTGTGTATGTATGATTCATGTATGTTTATTCTCGTCTTCTGCTTCCTCGTTGTCTTCTTTGTCTACTTTGTCTTGGTATGCTGTGTCGATATCGTCACGTTATGAATGGGACGTTCAGTCTTGCACATGCGCTTTTCAATGTGTTCAGATTGTGGGCAGGCAGCATGGTCATAAATTTTGGGCTGCACGCGGTCGTCCGCGGTCGAGCACTGCGGACACTAGTAGAGTGGAGACAATGACGTAAATTTTGTCACACGAGGTTTCCAGTTGCACATACGCGGACAGCAGAGGTGCAGCATGAATTCAGCTTAACAAGTCACATGACACCGGGGAGGGAAAATGGCTAATTGGGCACAATTTGGACATTTTCACTAGGAGTGCACTCACTTTTGTTGCCAGCGGTTTAGACATTAACGGCTGTCTGTTGAGTTATTTTGAGGGTACAGCAAATTTACACTGTTATTCAAGCTGTACATAGACTACTTTACATTGTATCAAAGTGTCATATCTTCAGTGTTGTCCCATGAAAGATATAATAAAATATTTACAACAATGTGAGGGGTGCACTCACTTTTGTGAGATACTGTAGTGTGCCCTCTAAGGAAAACCCAATGATATGGCTTAATGGATGCCTTTCTAACGAAGGTACGTAAATGATGCTGTTCCATATAAGGTGCCCTTCAAATGGAAAAGGGTAGCATTATAAAGTGATCTCCATGCTGCCCCTACATGACTGTCCCAAAGGCTAAGGTACTCCTAGTGGTAAAAAAACAGGATGAAGAACCCAGTAAGGTGTTACTCTAATAAGGTGGCCTTCCAGTAGATATTGTGTCCCTATATGCTTTACAATGTAGGCATGTTTAAGTGTATTTGTGATTTTTTTTGCTGCCTCTTGGCCAGGACTCCCTTGAAAAAGAGGTTTTTAATCTCAACAGTTTTTTTTTCCTGGTTAAATAAAGGTAAAATAAAATAAATAAAAATGTTTCTTGATGGATGTTCCTCTAAAGGAGAAAATATGATATTGTGCCACTATTTGAGACAACTCTCAAATTAATACAGATGATTCTCATGCCCTTCTGAGTGAGAAGACAGAATGACATGCCCTTGCAGCAGAGAGAAGAAAAAATACAGTGAAGAAAATGAGATGCAGTGCCCTACATGCCTTTTATGGCCTTTTTCAAAATGGGATCTGTTATGACACTGTAAGGGTGGCACTAAACACTTTGATAACATTTTGAAACCCCCCCCTTAAAAGTACCATTCACTAAAACATGACATTTCCTGACTGACAAAGCCGTCTGGATGCATGGTGAGATGTTTCAGAGCGAAAAAAATTGTGTGAATCCAGATGACTGAGCTTTCATACAGTATAAAACATGGCATGTTTGTGGGTTTTACCCATCTAAATCAGAGGTATCTAATCATGTGCCATGGAGGGCCAAGACCCAGTGAGTTGTATCTTCAACCAATGTCTTCAACAGATGATTTCACAGAATTTCTTCCCACTGATTGCTGATCAGTGAAAACACCTGCTGAAGAGCCCATGTGCAAGGTCTTGGCCTTCCATGGCACTTAATTGGACACCCCTGATGTAAAAAAAAAAAAAAAAAAAAAAAAAAACTCTTTTCACTTAAAAATATTTACATTTATACACTCTGGCACAAACCATTATAGCTCTTCTGGGTTACATTTCCTTGCACCACTAAAACAAAATCTTCCTTCAATTAACCATCATTACCATGCTCTTGATTGGGATATTGATCAGTTGATAGTAGTACTAGAAGTGCATGTCAGTAAATTAGACAGTTATGGAAAAGGTAAGGATTTTTTTTTATTCACACAAATTAGATATACAGTAGGCTACACCTCTCTGTATTCCACTTTCAAACACAGCCTACATTTGGGTCTGTAAAGCCTAATTGGGATACCTGTTTTCAGACAAGAATACTTGCTTTCTACGGTCATGCAGTAGTACATAAAAAACAAGAAAGAATTATGTTGCTCTGATGGACAGTCTGCTCCACATATCTTAATTTGCTATTTGCCCAAAGATCCATTAACAATAATAGTTAGTAAGCTAGCAGTCACCATAGGAAAAACAGTGAAGAACATCCTAAAAATAAAAGGCTCACCTCCACATCATTGTCAGACTGCCAGAATCTTCTCTTCACTCCTTCCCCTCCTTTGAGCTTGAATTCCATTGAATCTTTTATCAACAAATTGTCAGAAAAACTGTCATCTGTTTGTTGCTGTTTTGAGACAAGTTTATCTGGCTGATGGCATTTCATAATAAAAGCATAAAGAACTGTTTTGATTATTGAAGCAGTGGAGGGCTTTTATTTTTGAATAATTCTGGAAACGTTGAGATGTGTTGGTAAAAAAAAAAAAATTACACGACTTCAGAGTTCTGTCCAGCCATATCCAGTGAATTCAGTGTTTATGGTGTACTAGAATTAAGGTTACTGAGCAGGAATTTAAAGATTGTTTCTGTCAGGATCAGGATATTGGCTGCACCAAGTCCTTGCTTTGAGTTACGTTTTGAGGTTTTTGTTTTGGTTGGGACATGAGCGCAATCCGTGACTCTTTGTTATTTTCATGAATATGATGTTTCGTATTGTTATTTTTGTCATGATCAGGGTTTGGGCTTTTGCTTTGACACCGTCTTTTGTTTGTTTCCAGTTTTGCATTATGAGTTCTTGCTTTGTTGTTAATTATTCTCGGCTGTTTTTGATTTCTTGATTATTGATTGTTCACAGGTGTTCTTGATTTTTGTTACCTTATTTATAGAGGTCGCACGCTGCCTTGGGTACAGTGATCTTCACGCTAACACACTCACACTCACATTCTGGTCTCATCTACCTTTTGTTTCGTGATCACTCCTGCAAGTTTGTTTCTGTTAATAAATCATGCCTAGAAACTGTTCTGCACATGAGACCTATCTTTTGGTCATGACAGTTTCTTATTTTTAAGGATAATTAAGGCTTTGATATAATTTGGGATAATAAAATTAAAGACTTTTTATGGACCTGCAGACACTAATGGAGTGGCTGTTTTCCTCATTGTAATGTATGCGTGCTTGTGGAGGGATTTCATTTACATCTTATTTTCTTGTCGTGCGACTCAGTTTTTGGTGTGGCCACCCACCATGCAAAAATGTTACCAGCAGAAGCCCTAAGGCTCCTTTTGGATAGTTGATCTTGCCAAACAGTGAGCCTACAATAAAGTGTGAAACATGCCTTACAACTCATTTATAATTGCTTATTTATGATTTATAAACCTTTTATAACCAAAATAATAACCTACTTAGGAACTATTTGTAAATTCTTTATAGAGAGACCCTAAAGGTAATATTTCACTGGGCTGTGTGACTAGTTGGGGATAACAAAAAAAAAAACCAACTTGTGACAAACATTCAAATTAGCAACAACTTTTACTTGGAATCACACTGAATTGGCACAATTGCATATGTCGCTGAATTATGTTTGCATACATGCCATGCATGTGTTACGTGAAATGTGTGCAATATGCGCAATGTGCATGCAACTGTCCCACAACGGCATGCAAATCCCATGCAGCACTCAGATGGCAGTTATCCGTGGCAATTGCCAAAACAGGTCCATATCTCCCCATTTCATAAGTCACTTTATCATCAGACGAGACTGACCACAAAGAGAGGCAGAAACTGCTGGATGAGGAGGTTACCTATGAGTCCCAGCAACAGTCACAGCAGGCCCAGGACCAGCTACACTTTCTCTGTACGGGCCTGTGGGGAATGGACAGCAGCCCCCCTATCCTGAGTCTTGCCTTTCTGGCACGTTACAAAGTAACACCACTACTTTTGCAGTAATGTGCTGTGTAATGAAATGACTGTTTAAAAATTCAGTAATTCGCTACAGTTGCTGAAATTTGATCAAATGCATTACTTGGGTAAAGCCGTCAGTCGACGTGACCTGTTGCAAAAAATCTTCACTACTGAGCGGAGGAAAAAATGAAGCTACTTTGTTTTTGTGGAGCTAGACAGATTATTTTTCCTTTGTCGCGGTTTAGGACAAAAGCATATTGGTGGGTTGCAAGCTAAATGCTGGTTGAGACCTACTGCAATCTTGCTTGAAAACAGCAACAAAGCTCCGGCAAAGCTAGTTAATGGATCAACGCTATCTGAACAGCTACGGCTGGATTTCAAGCACAGGTATGCATCTGGACAGTTTGTGACCCAGACCCTGGACTGTGATCCACAGAAATTAAAATGCATTTACTTGCTACATGGATAAAAAATTATTCAAAAATGGATTTTGATCTACAAAAAGAATTTGAGGGACTGGATCATGTCTCTGTCACAGCAGACATTTGGACTGTGGATAATGGACATTTTCTTTGGATCATGGACCATCAGATTAAATCCATATCATAAAGTTAAGATAAACATGGACAGTTTTATGCAGTGTTGCCAATTCTCAGTCTTTTAGAGTGAGTCTTACTCTTTTTCCCTCTCCCTCACTCCACAAACCCTATTTCTCACTCCATAATGAGGAAATTACTGGCAAGATCGTGTTGATTTTCTTCAAATTTTTCCCACTTTAAGAGCTATCAAGACAGGATAAAGAAGACTGAACATGTTCTAAAAGCTCTGTCTGAAACAGTCTGTTTTCAGCTTGACATTAATAAGCCCATAATGTGATCCTGTCATGTTTGGGGCCCCTTCAGGGCAGAGAGGGCAACCCAAGCGCTGAATGATGTTGTGCATTTATTAAACAAAACAACATAACAGTTCAAAATGTCCCAAAAATACAAAAATGCCAAACAAGGAAAACTTACAGATTGTGCCTCAGAGCGGAGGAAGCTCTGGAGAGGTGTGCAGCACTACAGAGGAATCAACGTTGTAAAAATCCGGAGAATAACAGGAGAAACATTCAATGTAGCCGCAATGAAACGGTGAAGCAGCAGAGCTTAAATACCAGTGACTGTGATTAACAAAAGTGAGCATCGGTGTGGGCTGGCATGAGCAGGCAAAGGGAAAAACACAATAGTGATTGGAATCAGCTGGAGAGATGAGGGAGGAGCGCCTGGATTGACAACTTGATAGGTAACACCCCCAGCAGAGCGTAAACCCGGAAACATCACCTGACAGCTGTCAACCCAGAGAAACACACCATAGAACACAAACATAATCAATACAGACAGATAATTCACTATAAATGTCATAACCCGAGTGTCGGTTCTGGCCACACTCGGGTCTCATATCTTTTTGTTCCCTGGCTTTGGCAGCTGAGGGTTCCTTCCAGCTCCTCGGGCTCTTATTGTGAAGGCGCCCGGGGGAGCTCCCTGCTGTCAAAGTCAGCTGCTGCTCTGCTGTCATTAGCAGCAGCTGTGCCGCGTTGGGGTCATTAGCCGCCAGAGATATAAGCGGGTGCTAAATGTCCTCCAGCGCGGCAGTCTCTGTTATATTCTGTTATATCCTATTATGTTCAGCCACGTTCTGTCGTGCTCCTGTTATTCTCAGGTATGTTCCTTTGAGACTTCACTCTCACTGTTGTCCGTCTGGCGCATCGGGTGTCCCCCGGCTCAGACATCACCCAGCCATTGTATGTGTTCTGTGAGTGTTCTGCCTTATCCTTAATAAATTACCACTGCAAACTCACTGGTGACTGAGGCGTCTTGTGACGGTCCGTGAGGGCCGTTGTGACAGTAGACTGCTGCCTAACGCCCGGAGAGGAGGCGTTGCATCGAGACGCCATTCACCGTGTAGTTTGCAGTAGTAGACTGTTTGTTCCTACCTGTCTGGGCGCCGTGTTGAAGCATGCCATCGTGGAGGTCTCGTGCTCGGAGGCAGGACGCTGTTCTCGCTGACACCCTCGAGCGCGTGGACAGAGTCCTTGTCGCCGCCTCCCTCCTCGAATACAACAGCGAAGTGCCCTGGTACCTGGACCTAGCCGAGGAAATTCTGGATTCTCTCCCCCGCTTCACTAATCATCCAGAGGTAAGCGTGAGGAGAGATGACATCGCCGCCCAGCGTGAGATTCTCCAAGGGCTGGAGGGAAATCCTGGCGGGAAGCTGAAGCGGAGGAGACGTCGCCCCTCGCTTCGGGATCCCGCTCCTGCCTCTGTTCCGGCCCGGGAGTTCGCACCATCCGGAGGTCTTTTCCCATCGGGCATGTCGTCACTCGGGATTCCCCCAGAGAAGCTGCAGATGACAGCAGACAAGATCTGGGACCGGGTGGCAGCTGCTTGCTCCGCTGAGAATCCTCCAGCGTGTATGAAGCATGTGGTGGCGGCGGTTAGACTCGTGGAGAGGAATCCAGCGCTGCGTGAGTTTCCTGAGTTTGCTGACTTGCTTGCCGCCGTCTCTGCTCAGGAACGGCGATTTCCGGACCTCACCTTCGCCTCACCCCCTACAAGGAACCGTCGTCACTCCGGCTTCCAACCTTGGCTAGAGCCCCGTCTGGATGCTGCTCCGGGTCGCCGCAAGGGCTCAACCCCCCACACAGCTGTCACTTCTGGGCCTCGTCAGAGGGGAATCCCCGCAGCCTCGTCTTCTCCCCGGCCCTCGCCCGCTGTCCCGTCAGCGCCCCATGCCCGACTGACCCCGGCTGTCGCCCCGTCCTCCTCGTCGCCTACCCTTGCTGCTGTGTGTCACGAGAGCTCCGTTTCGGCGAGCTTCATCCCAGATCCGCCTCGAGTGGCCTCATCTCGTCTTCCCAGAGGGCCCTCTGTCGCCATCCAGCGGGGAAAGGAAGGAATGACGTCCCCCACAGCGGAGACCATCTTACCCTTAGGGGAAAGGCGAGTGCATGATAATTTCTCTCCTCTTGACATTGTTGTGCCTTGTCTGACTCCTAGGGGTGGAGTTCGGGGTATGCAGCCCCCCGAGCTCCCTCCACCCGCTGTGGATGAAAGTATTAACCCTGCTTCCTCTGTGTCTCCCTCCGCTGAGCGGTCCTCGACGTCAGGCCAACGTCGCTGGATGAGGAGGGGGCCTGCGGTTCTGGAGAGCCTGGTTCCGGTTCCGCAGCCACGCCATGGGCGGAGGAGGAGAGCGGACTGCAGCATGGAGCCATCGCCGGTGAGGAAGCGTCCCCGGGGTTCCACGGAGGAGCGGTCCGTCCAGCAGGGCGAGATTCTCCTGCCACCACGCCATGCGGGCCACCGGCGTGGACATCGGTGCCGGAGGACTCTTTGGCTGCACGCACCATCATGCCAGCTGCGGAGCCCGACGCAGCTGAGTGGGAGCCTGATGACGACCTCCTGACATCTGAGCCCGGATCTTCGCAGTCCTGGACGGCGTCAGAACCCGAGCTCAGGCAAGTGCTCTACTTTGTCTTTCTTTTTCACCTCTTAGAGCATTTTTGCCTGTCTCAAGGGGAGATGAGCCGGGTGCAGCCGCCCGCTGCGTCCGAGCTTATCTCACCGGGTTCTGGCGCTGCCGGTGATCCTGATCCCGGGTTTTCTCTCTCTTTCGAGCCTTCTCCCAGGGTCGCCGGCGAGGGGCTGCTTTCGCCTGCTGTGCCAGAGGTTCCGGTTTCGGGGTTGGAGGTCGAGTTTGGTGCCACGCCGACCCAGTCGGGGTCCGTCGCGGGTTTGGTTCCGGAGGCCCAATCGGGGTCCACCGTGGGTTTGGTTCCGGAGGCCCAATCGGGGTCCACCGTGGGTGCTGCACCAGCAGGTCCTAGGTTCGGTGAGGGAGCTGCAGATCCCCAGCCACCGGATGCTGGACAGGCTCGTTTTCTTCTTCACTCTCATCTCCATTGTCATCCTCCTCGTCTCCCTGAGGCGCGCTGCCCATGTTCACCTGGGGCCGTTGGGGTTCCGATTGCTTCGCCCGGTTCTCCCTCATCTCTCCCCTTTTCAGCGGAACCGCCGGCTACTTTGGCTCAACGGTTCTGGTGGGCTAGCGATGCGGGTCGGCCGCCCGAAAGACTGTCTCGCCAATTTGGCTCTCTGGGTCGGCCTCCCGACATTTTGGACTCCGTGTGTGGCGACCTGGTCCGGCCGCCTGAGATTCTCTGCTTCCGAGCATGGGACCGGGGTAGGCCGCCCGAACTGTTCTTTCTCCCCCTGCTTGTTTTGTGGCCTCCTGTTGCCAGTCGGCCCCCCCGAACTTTCTGGGTCAGAACTACACTCCTCCCGGGGTTTCTGTGAGACTGTTGGGGGGGGGGGGGGTTTGATCTGTGATTTTTGTGGTTCACTCCTTTCTTGTTCCAATGTTTGGTGGTCCTTTCCCTCCACCTTATGTCAATTCGTTGTTTGCCCATATATATATACAGTATATTGCCTGTGGTTTTGTTACCCACGTTTTAGGGATTATGTTTTGTTTTTTTTTCTCTGTAGCCTTGTTGGTTGTTTCTCTCCCTCCTGCCAGCGCCCCATCCACCCACCCTAGGGGGGTGGGGGGGGGGCTTGGGTGGTACTCTGGCCGCTCAGAGCTCGGCCTTGAGGGGGAGGTACTGTCATAACCCGAGTGTCGGTTCTGGCCACACTCGGGTCTCATATCTTTTTGTTCCCTGGCTTTGGCAGCTGAGGGTTCCTTCCAGCTCCTCGGGCTCTTATTGTGAAGGCGCCCGGGGGAGCTCCCTGCTGTCAAAGTCAGCTGCTGCTCTGCTGTCATTAGCAGCAGCTGTGCCGCGTTGGGGTCATTAGCCGCCAGAGATATAAGCGGGTGCTAAATGTCCTCCAGCGCGGCAGTCTCTGTTATATTCTGTTATATCCTGTTATGTTCAGCCACGTTCCGTCGTGCTCCTGTTATTCTCAGGTATGTTCCTTTGAGACTTCACTCTCACTGTTGTCAGTCTGGCGCATCGGGTGTCCCCCGGCTCAGACATCACCCAGCCATTGTATGTGTTCTGTGAGTGTTCTGCCTTATCCTTAATAAATTACCACTGCAAACTCACTGGTGACTGAGGCGTCTTGTGACGGTCCGTGAGGGCCGTTGTGACAATAAATAAACAAGAGACAGAACTTAAGTCCAAACAGAAACATAAAAAGCAATAATGAAACTTGAGGGCAAAAAATGCAATAAATATACATAAATGCAAAAAAAGAGCCACGAAGCTGAGTCTGGCAGAAGGCCAGAACTCAGCACATGACAGATCCATTAATTAAATTATCTTGCTATGCGTGCAAGGTGATTTATGTATGTATTTAAAAGTAATGTGAAAGACACTTTTCCAAGTAAATAATTACTTTAATCATGCAGTAATTGGTAAAGTAACTCAATTACTTCTGACAAAAAGTAACTAGTAACTGTAATTAGTTGCTACTTTTTAGTAACTTGCCCAACACTGATGGTGACACAGTTGGTAGCAATTGTGTCAGTGTGTGCTAGAAAATGACTGGGCCATTCGCACCTGTCTCACACACAGAATGTTTCATCCTTTTTTCTCTAGTCAGTCAGCCACAATTTGGTGTCAAATCCCCAACTCCTCACAGAGTTGTCAAACTTTTCTCGCATTTTCTTATTAAGAGAAACTGAATTGAGAAGAGTTTGATATGGGGTTGAGACACTCTCAACAACTCTCTATTTTGAGAGAAAATTTGTCTCAAAAAATTTTTTGAACATGTTCAAAATTCCTGCGACACGACAGCGAGGACTTGTGACTCACAAGAGGAAGTTATTAACCCCTTGCACTCAGGTCAATTTCCCTAAAAACGCCAAAAAATAACGTGCCCAAAGTAAATCGAAAGCTGTTCTTCAACCCATTGCAGCATCTTCATGGGGTTGGTCGCATTTAAAAGAAAACACTTTGAATTTTTTGGCAAAACAGTCATAATCTCTCTAAGTGCTCTGGCCACTGAGTTACAGTCATCTAAACATACTGAACTTGAAGAAAATAAATTTGGCCTGGGTGTTTTTTTGGATACAAATGCTTGCAAATAACACACAGCTTCAGATCCGGGCTGGAAAATGCAACAGAAATGTAGAACCAAGTGTTATCCAGCTGAGGTCAAAATTTTGTAACAATACCACAAAAAATGAATATATTACACAACTTTTTCCTCAGGTAGTTCCCAGGCGTTTTTGAACTGTGCCAAATTGTGCCAAATGGCGCAGTTTGGAAAAATGTCTGTAACTTTTGAATGATTCAATATAGAAGCTTGATCTTGGGCTCTAATGAAAGGTGACACTCAGGACTGTGTGTGTGTGGGGGGGGGGGTGTTGTCCCCCCCCTCGCTACAGAGGACGGACATCGGCCATCGCTACATGACGGAATAGACTCATGTGGCGATGTGGCGACCGCGGCGCAGTCACCACGGCTTCCCCCCCCACTTGCTACAGAAGAGTAGCGGGGGGGGGGGGGCATTCACCGTCCGGACGGTGCACGGACTTCGGACTTCGTGCGCCGCACAGTTGTAATTTACCAATCGGTCAAAAGTCATTTTTGATTACAATTTTCAGGGATAAAGAATAATTTAGCTTATAACACTTACCTCTTCACAGCAGCAGTGTCCTGGCGAACTTCTCTTCCTCATTGTCAGACGAACGCGACGCTCGTCCGCTCGTGGTTTTGGTCTCGTGACCCAGTCAAAACATAATTCCATTATTGCGGTTTTGCGCTTCCAGGATTGTGGTTTTGGCGAATGATTTACGACCTTCGTCGTCGGCCTCCATCGGTCTATGATGACCATGGAAGAGAATCCTAAACGTCTATTCTGCTGGAATTAAAAAAAAAAAAAGCACCGCCTGTGGCTGAACAGGCCGATGCGCGAATGGCAGTCCCTGTCACACAGGTCGCACTTGTGGGTGGTCTCCATGCTGCTGGTCTGTGTGCTGGGTCTGTGGCAGGTTCTTCCTGTCCTTTATCCGGTCCTTTTTTTCAACTGCTGCAGCAGTCTGTCTTCACCCAGCCTTACACAAAACAGCTTGCGAACTTCTGTGCTTCAATTGGCTCGCTGCATTCACAGCGTTGGTAGGCGGGTCCTTCTTGCTAGGTTTTCAGTCATTGGTTCTTCAAGGTTTCAGAAACCCAATTCAAGGCTCTTATTAGTCGAATGAGAGGTCAATCATATCTGATCTGATCACGGCTGTGTCTGTAGTGGAAGAATGAAATGCAGCTTTTTTTTTTTCAGTGCATCCTAGAGCGCACGAGGGCGCTCTCGTGCCCCCTCGTGCGCTCTGGGACGCAGAGACGTGCCCGTCCGCGGTACACCGGAGTGCAAGAGGTTAAAGGGCCTATATCATGAAAAATCGACTTTTTTGAGCTTTTAACGATGTTATAATGTTAATTCCTCACCAAAAACACCCACAAAGTGGTATTTTGCTCCATTCACGCATCTCTGAGTATTCCTCCTCAACCCTGCTCTCTGAGCTGCTGCTCCGCCCTGTCCCTGATAATGATTGGGTCCCCACATTCATACGTATGAATGTGGGTGAGCCGCCCACTCCAGGAAGTGCCTGTGCTGCCAGCACCGCCCCCAGGCTAACGCACACACCCACTTTCTCCACGCAGCTAACGGAGCAGTGATTGGCAAAACTCTTTCACTTTAGCATTGACGCTGTGAAGAAGTAGTTCCTCTCGCACCTAATCTGCTCAGTGACAACAACTGTTTGCTTTTTTACGTAAGACAATGTCTTCTAAGTGACGTAAATGTGTCTTTGGCTGTGAGAGAATTAGGAGTTTGTTCAGCCTTCCTAAAGAAGAGCCTACTCTTCAGAAATGGTTGGAGTTTATTATCGTCATGAAATGGGCGGCAGCTACAAGGAGAGGCGGAGCCTCAGAGATCGAGGCATCTTACTTTCGGGTTGGAAAAGTAGCTCGCGAAAATAACTCATATTTCATAAGAAATTCATTCTCCAGTGTACCAAAGGTAATATACTATCACATACATGCATATAGTTTACTCCGAAAGGCTTAAAATAGCATGATATAGGCCCTTTAACTCCCAAAAGTGTTGGAAGAGATATTGGAAACGCCTTCACGAATGCCTTTCTCCAGCTACTCAAGAGCTGTCACAGCCTAGTGAAATATTACCATTACTGAATCAAGAGATTCAAATATTTTATTTGTCAATGCTACTATATGTACAGGAAATACAAGAGAACTGAAATACCATTTCTCTCTCTTCAGTGGTATGTGCAATACAAAAAAAGGAATGAGGCTGGAAAAACCACAGCAGCCGTCTATGTACAGTAATGCTACCCATAGTGCAAATAGCGACAAAAGATAAAACCCAGACATCCCATAGTGCAAATAAAGATAAACGGTAATGATACTGTAACGATATTGTAAAGCTTTGCCATTTTTTAAAATAAAATATGTAAATGTACTTGCTTATTTCTACTATGAATTGTGCTGAGTTTACTGGATCCTCATAAATACCTGTCTTTTTTTGCACTTTGAATTTTTTTATGGTTTTCAAAATCTGCTCTAATGTGTCTCTAGCTTCTTTCTGTCTGTCTGACTCAGGCAAGGCCACCTTAATGGACGGGCTATGCTGGGCTGAAGCCCAGGGGCCTACGAAGATCTGGGGCCTATCATGAACCAATAAAAAAGATGACATTGTTGTTAACTCAGTGTGTGAATGTGTGCGTGAATGGGTGGATAGCAGGATCTGTAAAGCGCTTTGGTCATCAAGAGATGAGAATAAAAGCGCTATATAAGTGAATGCCATTTACCATTTTACCATTTAACTGGTCAAATTCTATGTCCATCACTTCATATTCGTGTGTGGCTGGCTTCTGATTGGTCCAATTTACATGTGGCCCACATGGGTACCATGTAACAATAGCCTATCAGAGGAATTGTTTTGACATGTGACTATGCAAGCGCGAGTGAGAGGTAAGAAGTAAGTAGCTCGGTCAAAATGTCCGGAAAAACGTTTGAGTGGTGCTTATAAAATTATTGAGAGGAAAAAAGCTACGGGAAAATGAATTGCTCAAAAAAAATCCCAAAGAGTAAAGGATTTTTCTAAGCTGGAGCAACGAGTGGAGGCGGGGCTGCTAATTATTGCACCGAGGAGACAGGTGGGCCATTAAAGCACTCACCTGGACGAGAAGACCACCAGATCCGGCGGAAAGAGAGCAGGCCAGTGGAGAAGGCAAGCTGAGAGATGGAGACCAGCACAAGAAAAGCCAGGTCTGATGTAAGGCCATCATTGCTTACATCAGACAGCTGTGCGTGGGACAGTAGACTCTGAGCTTGGTAAAAAGTAGACTAGATCAAGCATGCTGTTTAAACAGACTGTGTAACCTCACATTGATGTCCATAGAGTATAACGTTTTTTGTGAGCTGGACTTAAAGGACATAATGAAGGATTTTTCATTAAAGAAGGCCAGAAGAAAGCACTTTACAAAAAAGGTAAGCCATGCTATTTGTAGTTTTCTAGTCACATGTGCAGGGTTTTAATTACCACCGCCAAGGAGGTAATGTGATCGTGGTGGTTTGTTTGTTTTTCTGTTTATAAGCAGGATTACACAAAAACTACTGTATGGATTTTGGTGAGATTTTCACCAGAGGTGACCCTTGGGCCAAGGATGAACCCATTAAATTTTGGTGATGATTTGAGTGTGCATACCTCCACCAAGGACCTTGTTTGTATTTGTCTAGCAGGATTACACAAAAACTACTGGATGGATTTGGATGAAATTGTCATCAGAGGTGGTCCTTTGGCTAGAGAGGAACCCATTACATTTTGGTGATGATTGAAGAATGCACACCTTTGCCAAGGCTCTTCTCATAGTGTGTTAGCAAGAATCCTCCAAAACTACTGGATAGACTTTGATGCAATTTTCACCAGAACTGGCTCATGGCCTATACATGAATCCATTACATTTTAGAGGTCATCCCTGAGGGACAGAATGAGTCTTGGTGGAGGTATGTGCTTTCTAAGTGCTTTTCTAGTTGCTGCTGTTGTGCATTGTTTGAATCAGGAATACTTGACTGATGTAACTTTGTGTTCTGCTGTCATCATTAGACTGTAATTGTTGGTCAGTGTCATCCTCTGATACCTGGTGTTGTTTAGGCCATGGGGTTCTGTGTGTCTGTGTCTGAGAGAGAGAGAGAGAGAGTTTGAGTTTTAAAAAATGGCTTTATTGTACAATTCAAAAATGTAAGAACACCAATATCATGCCCCCAAGTGTGTCACATCTCAAAAGTGCAAACATAACTCATCCCTCTCTCCCACAGAACACAAAACATTCCCCACAGCCCATCTATTGGTGAATGCCTCCAAATTGTCCACCATTTGATAGTAAGAGAACTCCACCTGGAGTCTGACTTTCAACAAGGCCTTGAAAGCAGACACAGGATCCACATTGCCAGCGTTGGTAGTCCGATTTTTCCTTGTCAGCCAGATGGCAAGTTTAACAGTACCAGATAGGAAGTTCATCAAAGTGTGCGCAGACTTCTTTGCCACTTTATACTTTGGACCGTAAATGAACAAACCAAAAGAGAAACATTCACCCAAAGCCTGAAACCACACTTTCAAAAGGTCAAAAAGGCCAGATGAACGAAAACATTGAACAAACAAATGCTCCAGGGTCTCAACTTGGGAGCAGAACAAACATTCCTCCCCCACAGTTGGATCCAGGTGTGCTCTGTATTTATTCGTAGCTATTGCCCCATGAACAATCCTCCACTGGAGATCTGCCGTCTGTTTTTCAATAGGGAGCTTGTACATGCACCGCCAGCTGCCTTTTGGGGAGGCCTCTGGCCCCAAAAACCCCGCCCACTTCGACTCTCTCACGTCCATCAGAGAGCGCAGATTCAGAACTTTCACACAGATGTGATACATTGTCTTCGTCCCCACAAACTGGAACTTGCCCAGACGAGGATTTCTGAAGACCAGCAGGTGATCCTCTCCCCCCTGCCACTCCCCCACAGCTGGACTTATGGAAAGGGCAGGAAAGTTGGACACAGTGTCGTCATCCCATTGAGTGGAAAGAGTACGGTTTTCCGCAAAAGCTCGGAGCGGTCGTGGCAGGGCGGCGCACACTTCCCCCACCACCCTCTGCAGCAGTCTGACAGATGTAATGTTGGCATTCTGCCTCAGCATTTCCATCGATGTGGTCAACATCTTCATAAGATGACCAAGCTTGGTACAGCGTGCCTGTCGTAAACAAGTTCGCAGACTGACCGACTGCAGCACCTGAGTGTCGATGAATTGATTGAAAAACAGTGGTTCCTCGAACAGCCACATGCCCGGTGTCTCGTCAGGGAAGCGGGCTACGGCGAAGACTTGCCATGCATGCAAGACGGATGTGTAAAAAGCAGAAAGTCCAGTAAGGTCCACCTCCCCAGATGTCACGAGGAAGAGCTGCTTATCATAGCCCAAGCGGCCAGTTCTCCTCAGGAGCAGTTTTGCAGTATCCATCCAGCAGGGCCCACATCCGTAAAGGAGGCGTTGTGCAGTCTGAAGCCTAAAACAGGCGATCTTGGAGTGTATGTCCACCTCGGCAACAGGCAGGTAGAGAACAGCCGCACGGACCCAATGTCGACCAGACCAAAAGAAATCCACGATGATCTTCTGAACCTCCTCCACCAGGCTCCTGGGCGGTGTCAAAGCAACAAGCCTATGCCAAAGAGCCGAAGCGACCAGATTATTGGCGACCAGAACCCTGCGCCTATATGACAGCTGTGGTAGCAACCACTTCCATTTAGAAAAGCGAGCACACACTTTGTTCTTAACACCCTCCCAGTTCTTGCGTTCAAATTCCTCAGAGCCCAGAAAAACCCCCAACACTTTGAGACCGGCTTTCCCCCACTGAAGACCTCCAGGTAGCAGAGGAATGTCCTGATGTGACCACTGGCCCACCAAGAGAGAGAGAGAGAGAGTTTTGAGTTTTAAAAAATGCTTTTAGTGCACAATTCAAAAATGTAAGAGCACCAATATCCTTCCACCAAGTATCTCACATTTCAAAAGTGCAAACATAGAGAGAGAGAGAGAGAGAGAGAGAGAGAGAGAGAGAGAGAGAGAGAGAGAGAGAGAGAGAGAGAGAGAGAGAGAGACTTTGACTTTTAAAAAATGCCTTTACTGCACAATTCAAGAAAATGTAAGAGCACCCATATCATTCCACCAAGTGTCTCACATTGGAAAAGTGCAAACATAAGTCTCCCCACACACACACACAACACAGAGTATTCCTTGCAGTCCACCTGTTCCACATTGCCAGTGGCAGTAGTGCGAGTCTTCCTCGTAGTCCGTGCAAAGACGAGCCAGAGGCCTCCAGTTCTCAAGCAAGGCCAATTCCCCTTCCTCCGGCAGCAGAGATAGCACTGTGCGGCTGCAGCCAGTTCTGTTGTACGTCCCAGAGACATTTTCCTCATCTCAGATGGATTGTAGTCCTTAGACCATGCGGGATTTTCAAGCAAGTCACCGTTGCAGCAGGCTCGTCCAGATTGTAGAAAGAAAACGTTGGGGCATCCATGCCCTGCAGGTAAAGATCCAGTTCCGTGACAGTCAATTACAGTCAGTTAGAAACGTCATATAAAAGTCTGATCAAACAATATCCCAAAAATGTGTAAAACAGGCAGAAGAACGACCGCCATTTATTCCTCCTGTCGGGCGTGCTTGACCCCTGTTCCTCCTGCTGCTTTACGCAGGGCTGTCAGGTGTTTCTTGAGGCGAAAACATTTCCTTTCATCCAGGAGGTCAAGACCAACCTGCCTTCTTAGCACATTAACAGACTTAATGAATTTATCAGTGTCACTGAAGTAGTCAGTGACTTTAATGGCCTTGTTATAGGTTTCATCCAGAAAAGCATTTATTTCTTCCAGTGAATACAAACTCGTGTTTGTACTGCATTTTGCCTCAATAGACTCAGTATTAGACACAGTGTCGTTATCAGATTCCATTTCCTCGTCAGCACAGCTCAGCTGACTGTTTGGTTCAGCTGGGCCACTAGAGAGAGAGAGAGAGAGAGAGAGAGAGAGAGAGAGAGAGAGAGATTTTGAGTTTTAAAAAATGGCCTTATTGTACAATTCAAAAATGTAAGAACACCAATAAGATAAGATAAGATAAGCCTTTATTAGTCCCACAATGGGGAAATTCCAGGATTGCAACAGCACAGGGATAGCAACACTCAGAGCAACAATCAGAAGGCAAGAAAAAACAAGAGCAGCTAGTATACATATGTACATATTAATATAAATATATGTATATATAGACACACAGTGCAGAGCATTGTAGCTGGATGGAATAAATATATGAGTATATAAACACACAGTGCGGAGCATTGTAGCTAGATGGAATAAATATGTACATATATAAACACACACAGTACAGAGCATTGCAGCTAGATGGAATAGATATGTAAATATATAGACACACACAGTGCGGAGCATTGTAGCTAGATGGAATAATATGTAGATATATAAACACACAGTGCGGAGCATTGTAGCTAGATGGAATAAATATGTAGATATACGTATAAACACACCCAGTGCGGAGCATTGTAGCTAGATGGAATAAATATGTAAATATATAAACACACACAGTGCAGAGCATTGTTGCTAGATGGGATGAAACAGCACAACCGTCTACTTAGTTATCCTACATGGTATGATTATGTACCCATACATATTCTCACCCTCCATAGCGACCGGTATTTTCCTAGTTGTATGCCGGAGGGGACCATTGTATAAGTCTATTGCGTCTTTTGCATTCAAAACTATTAGGTTGTCACGTCTTTTTACTATCTCTGCGAGCAGCCCTGCTTAGGTTGTACAGTCTGACAGCCGTTGGTAGGAAGGACCTGCGAAACCTCTCGGTTGTGCACCTGGGATGATGTAGTAGTCTGCTGCTAAATGAGCTCCTCAGTGCATTCAGTATGTCCTGCATAGGGTGGAACTCGGACTCCAGCAGAGATGACAGTTTAGCCACCGTCCTTCTCTCTCCTATCTCCTCCACCGGGTCAAGGCGCTGCCCCAGGACAGAGCTAGCTTTCTTGATCAGTTTGTTCAGTCTCTTCCTATCGGCTGCGGTAATGCCACTGCCCCAGCAGACCACTCCAAAAGTGATGGCTGATGCCACCACCGTATCATAGAATGTCTTCAGCAGCGCCCCTTGTACACCAAAAGACCTGAGTCTCCTCAGTAGGAACAGCCTGCGCTGTCCCTTCTTGTAGAGTGCGTCAGTATTGTGTGACCAGTCTAGTTTATTGTTCAGATGAACACCCAGGTACTTGTAGGATGTCACCATCTCGATGTCTGTTCCCTGTATATTTACTGGTGCTGTGAGGGGTTGTCCTTGCCTGCGGCAGTCCACCACCAGCTCCTTAGTTTTCCTCGTGTTGATCTGGAGGTAGTTCCGATGGCACCAGTCCACGAAGTCCTGGATAAGCCCTCTGTACTCAGCTTCATCTCCATTGGAGATGAGGCCAATGATCGCAGAGCCATCAGAGAACTTCTGTAGATGGCAGTGTGTTGTGTTGTGTGAGAAGTCCGCAGTATAAAGGGTGAACAGGAAGGGAGCCAAAACCGTTCCCTGGGGGAACCCCGTGCTACCGATGATCGTGTCGGACACACAGTCCCGGGTTCTCACAAACTGAGGCCGGTTCGTGAGGTAGTCCAGGATCCATGATGACAGGTGCTGGTCCACCCCTGCGCACAGCAGCTTGTCCTTCAGGATCATCGGTTGAATGGTGTTGAAAGCACTGGAGAAGTCAAAGAACATGATCCTCACTGCATTCCCGGGCTTCTCCAGGTGGGACAGAGAACGGTGAAGGAGGAAGATCACCGCATCCTCCACCCCAATGCCATGCTGGTAGGCGAACTGGAGTGGATCCATCGCTGGTCTGACCAGGGGGCGGAGATGAGCAAGGAGCAGTCTCTCCAGGGTCTTCATCATGTGGGACATCAAGGCCACCGGTCTGTAGCTGTTCAGGTCTTTGGGGTGGGAAGTTTTTGGTACAGGTACCACACAAGATGTTTTCCACAGCTGTGGTACCCTCCCCAGCTTCAGGCTCAGGTTGAAGATGTACGCCACAATCCCACACAGCTGGTCTGCACAGGACTTGAGGAGCTTTGCGCTGATGCCGTCCGGTCCAGACGCCTTCCTCGCCTTGATCTTCCTCAGCTCCGTCCTCACCTGGGTCTTGGTCAGGGTCAGGTTGGGGGGCTGTGTGATGGGAGTGGGGGGGTGCAATATCATGGGGGCACACTTGGGGGCAATATCATGCCCCCAAGTGTGTCACATCTCAAAAGTGCAAACATAACTCATCCCCCTGTCCCACAGAACACAAAACATTCCCTACAGTCCATGTATTGGTGAATGCCTCCAAATTGTCCACCATTTGATAGTAAGAGAACTCCACCTGGAGTCTGACTTTCAACAAGGCCTTGAAAGCAGACACAGGATCCACATTGCCAGCGTTGGTAGTCCGATTTTTCCTTGTCAGCCAGATGGCAAGTTTAGCAGTACCAGATAGGAAGTTCATCAAAGTGTGCGCAGACTTCTTTGCCACTTTATACTTTGGACCGTAAATGAACAAACCAAAAGAGAAACATTCACCCAAAGCCTGAAACCACACTCACAAAAGATCAAAAAGGCCAGATAAACGAAAACATTGAACAAACAAATGCTCAAGGGTCTCAACTTGGGAACAAAACAAACATTCCCCCCACCACAGTTGGATCCAGGCGTGCTCTGTATTTATTTGTAGCTATTGCCCCATGAACAATCCTCCACTGGAGATCTGCCGTCTGTTTCTCAATAGGGAGCTTGTACATGCACTGCCAGCTACCTCTTGGGGAGACCTCTGGCCCCAAAAAACCCGCCCACTTCAACTCTCTTTACGTCCATCAGAGAGCGCAGATTCAGAACATTCACACAGATGTGATACACCGTCTTCGCCCCCACAAACTGGAACCTGGCCAGATGAGGATTTCTGAAGGCCAGCAGGTGATCCTCTCCCCCCTGCCACTCCCCCACAGCTGGACTTAAGGAAATGACAGGAAAGTTGGACACAGTGTCGTCATCCCATTGAGTGGAAAGAGTGCGGTTTGTCGCAAACGCTCGAAGTGGTTGTGGCAGGGTGGCGCACACTTCCCCCACCACCCTCTGCAGCAGTCTGACAGATGTAATGTTGGCACTCCGCCTCAGCGTTTCCATCGATGTGGTCAACATCTTCATAAGATGACCAAGCTTGGTACAGCGTGCCTCTCGTAAACAAGTCCGCAGACTGACCGACTGCAGCACCTGAGTGTCGATGAATTGACTGAAAAACAGTGGTTCATCGAACAGCCACATGCCCGGTGTCTCGTCAGGGAAGCGGAATACGGTGAAGACTCGCCATGCATGCAAGACGGATGTGTACAAAGCCGAAAGTCCAGTAAGGTCCACCTCCTCAGATGTCACGAGGAAGAGCTGTTTATCATAGCCCAAGCGGCCAACTCTCCTCAGGAGCAGTTTTGCAGTGTCCATCCAGCAGGGGCCGCATCTGTAAAGGAGGCGTTGTGCAGTCTGAAGCCTAAAGCAGGCGATCTTGGAGTGTATGTCCACCAGGCCCTGTCCCCCCTTGGCAACAGGCAGGTAGAGAACAGGCACACGGACCCAATGCTGACCAGACCAAAAGAAATCCACGATGATCTTCTGAACCTCCTCCACGAGGCTCCTGGGCGGTGTCAAAGCAACAAGCCTAAGAGCCGAAGCGACCAGATTATTGGCGACCAGAACCCTGCCCCTATATGACAGCTGTGGTAGCAACCATTTCCATTTAGAAAAGCGAGCACACACCTTGTCCTTAACACCCTCCCAGTTCTTGCGTTCAAATGCCTCCAAACCCAGAAAAACCCCCAACACTTTGAGACCGGCCGTCCCCCACTGAAGACCGCCGGGTAGCCGAGGAACGTCCTGATGCAACCACTGGCCCACCAATAGACCCTCACTCTTGGCCCAATTCACCCAGGCAGAAGATGCCCTTTCATAAACAGACAAAGTGTCCACCAGACGATGTACATCCCCGTGGGACGTGATGAAAACGCTGACGTCATCCGCGTAAGCAGACAAGACGATCGGGCGGCAACTGCTGGAGGGCCCTGGCAGAACCAGACCACCCAGCAGAGTGCGCAACCTGCACAGCAAAGGCTCAATAGCCAAGCTGTACAGTTGACCCGAGATTGGACAACCCTGGCGTATTCCCCGGTGTACAGGGATTGGCCGACTCAGCCCTGCCCCCATCTTTACCAAACACTCAGCTCCAGTATATAACAGATTGACCCACCTCAAAAACATATTGCCAAAACCAAACCCCTTCAGTGTGGAAAACAAATAGGAATGGTCAACCCTATCAAAAGCCTTTTCTTGTTCCAAAGACATAATACCGAACTGTAAGTCATAACATTTACTGAGCTGGAGAACATCACGTATGACAAAAACATTGTCCATAATGGTTTGGTCAGGAATACAATATGTTTGATCTCTATCTACGATCAAACCCAAGACATTGTTCAGTCTGTTTGCCAGGGCTTTCGAAAGCACCTTGTAGTCCGTGCAAAGAAGAGCCACGGGCCTCCAGTTTTTCAGCAGGGCCAAGTCCCCCTGCTTAGGCAACAGAGATAGCACTGCACGGAGGCAGGAGACAGGTAAGGTTCCCTTTCTGTAACAGGCAGTTAGAACGTCATAGAAGTCTGATCCAATAATATTCCAAAAATGCTTAAAGAAGTCAGAAGAAAGACCATCAAGTCCAGGTGCGCGTCCCAGAGAGAGAGAGAGAGAGAGAGAGAGAGAGAGAGAGAGAGAGAGAGAGAGAGAGATTAGACTAATTTGTGTTTATGCTGAAGACAGAAGTATCTGTCACTATAAAATGAAAATCTTAGTAAGGTAAAATATCCTAAATAAAGGCTATGTTTCATGAATTGCCTCTCAGGGCAGAGAACTGAGACCCACGTGTTGAACTGCAGTTAGTGGAATTTATTATACAAAAAAACACAAGTCCCAAAAAGTGCACAACACAAAATCCAAAAACAGACACTGAGAAAAACTTACAGACTGGGAAGACTCGAGACAAACTCACCAGAGCAGGGTTTGGGCTCTGGTGGCAATGAGGAAGAGAATTTTAACCAAGACTGCCGCAGTGAGAAAACAACATGACAGTCTTTAAATAGCAGGGGGAACAAGATGAAACAATGGGCAGCAGGTGCGGGGAGCATGAGCTGGCAGGTGACCTAATTACGCAACCACTTACTGCTGAGACGACTAGAGAACAGACAGTAAGCAGATGGCAGGGTGGGAGTGTCTGGAAAAGGAGGTAGGGCACTCGTGTCACAGAAAAACAAAATATAAATCCTAAACTACAGAAATTGACAAAAGAATAATATGCTAAGAACATAAATAACTAACAGAACGATAAACCACCAAAGAAACATCATAAACCAACATACAGGAAAATAACACAAGACTGGACAAATACAGAAAATAATCGGAATTAAATTAAGAGGCTGAGCCCGGTGACACACCACACTCAGCCTCATGACAATATGTTTGTTTTTCTCTCACAAGATAATTTTGACAAGACAAGAATTTCTTTTTGTTGTGCAGTTTTCCGTAAGATTTTACATGTCTTAAGATAGTTTTACTTGTTATAAGAAATTTAATTTAATATTGTTGGCAGATATTTTTTTTCTAATTTTAACTAAAATTATCTATTGCCAGAATTTTTTGCTTATTTTAAGTAAAATCGTCTGCCAACAGAGCAAGAAGATTTGACTTATCAAATTGCTTAAAATAAGTTAAAACTATCTGAAAGCATGTAAAATTTTTTCACACATAAACTGCACAGCAAGACTAAATATTTTGTCAGACAAAAAGACAAGCATAAACCACCTTAATTTATTTCATTTTACTTATACTTGACTTTTTGCAGTGTAGTTTTGTTTTCTAGCTCACAGTTGCATTATTTCTCAAAGAGAAATGAAAGTGAGGCCATAGTGGCTCAGGAGGTAGAGCAGGTTGCCCAATAACCGGAAAGTTGGCAATTTGAATCCTGCTCCCCCACCTTGCTGTTGTGTCCTTGGGCAAGACACTTTACCTACCTTGTTCCAGTGTGTTCATGGTTCATGACACTGGTGTATGAATGTGAATAAATGTTCAGTTGGCGTGGATTGGCAGCCACATTTTTGCTAATCTGCCCCAGGGCAGCTGTGGCTACAGAAGTTGCTTGTCACTATCATTGTCTGTGGAGTGAATGAATAATGGACTCATTGTAAAGTGTTGGGTGTCATAAAAAGTGCTATATAAATGCAATCCATTATTAAAAACATAGCTATTACATATTTTTAAACTGAGATTCTGTTGGGGGGGCCTACAAAACCTCTCAGTCCAAGGGCCTAATGGCAAGTTAAGGTGGCCCTGGACTTAGGTTTTTTGGGGGTTTTTTTTGGTGGGGGGGGGGGGGGGTGAGTGTTAAAAGATCTGCAGTTGGGCCTTACCTCACCCATGGCATTGGGGGGAATTACAAGGCTTAGTTCTCTCAACTTGACCCTGCTCCTAATTACATGTCGACTAAGTCTTTTTGCTCCTAGTGGAGTGTTGTCCTAACCTCCACTTGTCTACAGTGTGTCCAAACATGGAGAAAGGAAAACACGTTCCAGGGGGCTTAGCCTCCACGCCACATTCTCACAGATTCAAACGCCCCTCCACAGGGACCCACACAGGTTAAACTGAGGACTTTCCTCTGTGTGGTGGAATAATAAGTAGTGTGAAATTCACAGATACTTTCACCTATAGTCAAGATTTTTTTAACCAAAATCTTTTTATTGAAAATTTTCCAATATATAAACATTACAAACAAGTGTCCTATATACATACACACATAAACAAAAAAGCATACATGCACAGGGACACCAGGAGCATTAGAGCAATAGCTAAGAAACAAAAAAAAGACAAAAACAAATAAAAGATTAAAACAAATATATAAATAAAAAATGAATGACAGGAGGCTTTAAAAGACACATAAAAAAAACCACCCAGTGCCTCCCCTTCTCTGTCATTGCTGTCACTCTATAACTGCCCATGATCACACCTGTAACTAGAAAAGCACTCATAGAGCGCATACCTCCGCCAAGGCTCCTTCCATTTCTCATGGATCACCTCCAAAATGTAATGGGCTTGTGTGTAGGCCTATCGCCATTTGTGGTGAAAATTGCATCCAAGTCTGTCCATTAGTTTTGGAGTTTTGTGGCTGACACACTGTGAGAAGAGCCTTGACTGAGGTATGCATTCCCACATCATCCCCAAAATGTAATGGGTTCCTCTCTAGGCCAAGAACCACCTCTGGTGAAACAGACAAACAGACCAATGCCAATAAAAGCATTACTTCCTTGGCGGAGGTAATAAACTCAAGTGTTGCTGTTGTGTCCATCTCCTCCATCTCCAAACTCCCAGGCTGCGGGCGTTGCAATTCATCGCACAACCGCGTACAACCCACAGGCCAATGGGTTATGCGAGCGTTTTCATAGATCACTGAAAGCAGCACTCAGGGGTTCACTGACGGATGCAAATAGGGTAGACAGGTTGGCGTGGGTTTTATTGGGGTTGCACTCCGCGCCAAAAGAGGATTTGGAAGCTTCCCCGGCAGAGAGCTCGTTTTTGCGCAGCCCCTATGGCTGCCCGGGGAATTTCTGCCAAATAATCCCGCGCCCGTCAGCTGCCCGTCTCAGCTTTTGCAGTGTAGCGGAAACACAGGCACGCTGTCGGGCCCGGCCCACCACTGTTTTCCGCGTGCTTTTGTGCCTAAAACTTTGAAGAACGCGGAGTTCGTGTTCGTCAGACACGACGACCAGCGCCCTCCATTACGCCTGCACACATGTTGAAAATGACCCTATCTCACAATGTTAAAGAATCCTTTAAAAAAATTCCTGGATCCAGACGGTGATCTGGATCATCCCCAAAATTTAATCAGTTCTTCTTTGTACCATTTCCAACAACGCCTGAAAGTTTCATCGAAATACGTCCAAAACTTTTTGAGTTATCTTGCTAACCAACAGACAGACAGACAGACAAACAAACGCCGGCAAAAACATTACCTCCTGCGGCCTGTGGCCTGGCGGAGATAAAGATGACAAGTTTGGACTATATAGTTACTTATGTGTGAGATATGAAGCTGCCTTAATGCCCCTGCTCTCACAATTTCTAGAATGTGTTTAAAAAAGGTCCCCATATTTTCTCAAACTTCCTGCTTGAGTGTTAAAGCCAGTGTCTGATTTTCTCGAGTTTTAAACAGGACATAATGTCTGTTAACACTGGGTATTGTCACGCCGCGCCGCTCATCAGCAGCGCCACCTGCTCGCACACCTGTTCATCATCAGCGGCGAGGGATATAAGCCGCCTCGCCCTGAGCTTCGGCCTGAAGCCGTCAGACTTCATTCCCCGTCAACGAGACGCAACTTATTCTTCAGCACGACGCTGTGTGGTAAGAAACATTTACCTCATCTGCTCCAGTCTGCTCCCCTGTGCACAGGTGGATTCCTCGGCGGCGGACAACTCCGTTCCCTCGTCCTTCCTCGCTGCTGCACCGAGCCCTGCAGGTGGCTGTCTCCCGGGTTCCGTCCTTGTTGTGCCAGTCATCTGTCCCTAGCAAGTAAGCGTCTCCCTCGCCTATTCTCCTCCTGTGTTGGTGTGTGCCCATCACCCTGTGTCTCTGTGTTCTCTCCCATAGGGTTGCCGGCTGTACGGTCTCCTGCCTCTGTGCCTGAAGCAGACGCCACCACCAACACATTAACATCCCGCAGACACACACCCATACACCCCTGTTGCTAATAAACTATTTGAACTACTCTGAGCCTGTGTGTGTGCATCTCCTGAGCCGAACGTTATGTCAGTACGGCTTCAGCAGAGCGGCTCGGCAGACGGCGGGCTCGCACACCGGTTTTCCACTCTCGAGGCTCGAGTGGATCAGTTAGTCTATCAGCAACAGGTGATTTTTAATCAGTTGATCACTATAACTAACCGGTTGGACCGTTTGGACCCCCAACAGCCGTTCCCCCCGGCTCGTCAGGGTGGCGCAGCTCCTGCTGCTCCAGTGGCCGTCCAGCAGGCTCCGGGTGCACCGGTTCGGCTCACGCCCATCCCAACCCCCGCCCGCTTTAGCGGTAAGCTCGGCGGAGCGCGGGGGTTTATTATGCAGTGTGAGTCCGTTTTCCACCGGGTGCCCGGGGACTTTCCCTCAGATCATAGCCGAATTGGTTATATCGGGAATCTCCTGGAGGGGCAAGCATTAACATGGACCTACGCCGTAATGACGAGGCCCAGTTATGCCACCCTCACGTATGACCAGTTCGTGAGACGCTTCCTGGAGGTCTTTGACCATACTCTTACCGAGACGGTCCAGGTCGATCGGCTTCTCGCTCTCCAGCAGGGAAGCCGGTTGGCAGCGGACTACGCGGTCGACTTCCGGGTAGCGGCGGAGGAGTTAGGCTGGGAGGAACGCTCCCTCTGCGGCCTTTTCCTCCGCAGTCTCAATGATGATCTGAGGGATGAACTAGCTGGGCGGGATATCCCTGAGACGCTAGCGGAGCTAACATCTCTAGCGATCAGTTTGGATAACAGGCTGCGCGAGCGCTCCTCGGGGCGGAAGTCGTCTTCTTCTCGCCCTCGCGAAGCCTCGCCGCGCCTGTTCCAAGCTCGCCCCCTGGTGGCGCCGCCACCATCGTGCCCCGAGGAGTCGGAGCCGATGGTGACGGGCTGGACAAAGCTTTCACCTGCGGAGAGACAACGCCGCCGTGAGTTGGATCTCTGCATGTATTGCGGAGATGACCAACACACGGTGAAGCTTTGTCCACGGAAAGCAGGTCGGCGGGGTCCGCGAGTCACTGTAGGGGGCCTCGCGGACATCAACCGGTTAAATCCACTCACCCAATTGAAGCTGCCCATCCGTTTCTGCCACAACCCCACTGGGCATCTCACCCACGCACTGGTGGATTCGGGCGCAGAAGGCAGCTTCATTTCTCAAAGCCTGGCAACCCGTTTGAGCATCCGCTGTCAGGCACTCAAGAATCCCATCTCCCTTGTCAACCTCTCCCGTGCCTCCCTTGGGAGAGTCTCACACCAGACCATCCCCGTCCCGGTCATCGTCTCAGGAAACCACCGGGAGGAGATGACCTTTTATGTCCTACCCAACTCTGTGTCGCCCGTCATCCTGGGGTATCCCTGGCTACGCCTCCACAACCCTGTCCTGGATTGGAAGTCAGCTGGGGTATCGGCATGGAGCACGTTCTGCATGGGCACCTGCCTTTAGTCCGCTGCCTGCTCTCCGTCCGCTTCTCCCCCTGCTACGGACGCTGCACCCCCGGACCTGTCTCTGGTGCCTCCGGAATTTCACGACCTGGGTATGGTGTTCAGCAAGACTAAAGCTATGTCTCTCCCCCCTCATCGGCCCTATGACTGCGCCATCAACCTCCGCCATGGGGCTCCCTTACCTTCTGGTCGGCTCTATAGCCTGTCAGCGCCGGAGAAGGAGACAATGAACGCCTACCTAAAAGAGTCATTGAGCGCTGGGATAATCCGCCCATCATCGTCACCCGTGGGGGCAGGGTTCTTCTTCGTAGGGAAAAAGGATGGGTCCCTCCGCCCTTGCATAGACTACCGGGCTCTCAACGACATCACTGAGAAGGACCGTTACACCCTGCCCCTCATGGACACTGCTTTCCACTCCCTCCAGGGGGCGACCTGGTTCACCAAGCTGGATCTACGCAGCGTATACCACCTCATCCGGATCCGGGAGGGAGATGAGTGGAAAACAGCCTTCCGTACCCCGAACGGCCACTTTGAATACCTGGTAATGCCGTTTGGGTTGACCAACGCTCCTGCCGTCTTTCAGCGCCTCATTAATGACGTCCTCCGGGACTTCATCGGCCTTTTCGTGTTCGTCTACCTGGACGATATTCTCATCTTCTCCAAGTCCAGGGACGAGCACCAGGTCCATGTGAGGCGGGTCCTCCAAAGACTGCTGGAGAATCGACTATACGTGAAGGCTGAAAAATGTGAATTTTACGCCAGGACTACATCCTTCCTGGGGTTCATCATCGCCCACGACAAGGTGCTCTCAGACCCAGAGAAGGTGAAGGCGGTGGTGGAATGGCCTACACCTGCGTCCCGGAAGCAGGTGCAACAGTTCGTTGGTTTCGCCAATTTCTACCGCCGCTTTGTCCCCAACTTCAGCTCCATCGTCGGACCACTGACCCGCCTCACGTCCCCTAAGGTCCCGTTCCGGTGGACCGAAGAGGTCGCTGCTGCTTTTCAGGCGCTGAAGGCGGAGTTCTCCTCCTCCCGGGTCCTTCGCCAGGTCGACCCCGCGCTGCAGTGCATCGTGGAGGTAGACGCCTCGTACACGGGAGTGGGGGCAGTGCTATCCCAGCGGTCGCCGGACGATGGCGCCAAACGGCCCTGCGCCTTCTTCTCCCGGCGCTTGTCCCCGGCGGAGAGGAACTACGATGTGGGGGACAGAGAGCTCTTGGCCATCAAACTCGCCCTGCAGGAGTGGCGCCACTGGCTAGAGGGGGCAAACCTGCCGTTCGTGGTCCTGACGGACCACAAGAGCTTGGAATACCTACGATCTGCCAAGCACCTGAACGCCCGCCAGGCGCGCTGGTCCTTGTTCTTCGCCAGTTCTCCATCACCTTCAGGCCTGGCTCCAAGAACGGCCTGCCTGACGCCCTCTCTAGGCAGTTCACCCCCGTGGAGTCAGAGGAAACGCCCCACACCATCCTGCCCAGGTCGTGCGTTGTGGGAGCCATCTCGTGGGACATTGAGAGCAAGATCCGGAAGGCGCAGGAAGTGGAACCTGACCCTGGCGGCGGACCGGAGGGGCGGCTGTTCGTGCCATCCGTGGTCCGAGGAGAGGTCATCCACTGGCTGCACACCTCCAAGCTCACCTGTCACCCTGGCACCTCCCGGATGATAGACCTCCTCCAACGGTCCTTTTGGTGGCCAGGCCTGCGGAGGGACACAGCCCGCTACGCCCAGGCCTGCCCAATCTGTGCCACCTGCAAGTCGGGAAATGCCCCTCCAGCGGGTCTGCTCCAGCCCCTGCCCGTCCCTGGCAGGCCCTGGTCGCACATCGCGTTGGATTTCGTCACCGGACTCCCTGTCTCCAACTCCTATGACACCATCCTGACCATTGTGGACCGTTTCTCCAAGGCTGTGCACTTCGTCCCCCTGCGAGGTCTCCCTACTGCCCTGGAGACGGCGGATCTCCTCGTCCAACACGTGGTCAGGCTGCACGGGATTCCGGTGGACGTGGTCTCGGACCGGGGCCCCCAATTTTCATCTGAGGTTTAGAGGTCGTTTTGTAACGCCATCGGAGCCAAGGTGAGCCTCTCCTCCGGCCATCACCCCCAATCCAACGGGCAGTGTGAACGGACCAACCAGGAGCTGGAGGCTGCGCTCCGCTGTGTGACCGCATCCAAACCCATGTCCTGGAGTAACCATCTTGCCTGGGTTGAGTACGCCCACAATACCGCTCGCTCTTCTGCTACAGGGATGTCCCCCTTCAAGGCGTCCCTGGGTTATGACCCCCCGCTGTTCCCGGTGCAGGAGGGTGAGGTAACCGTCCCCTCAGTTAGGGCGCATCTCAGGCAGTTCCGCTCCATCTGGGCTGTCGCGCGCAATGCGCTTTTACGCACAGCGGAGCGCAACAGGACTGTGGCGGACTGGCACAGAAGATCTGCCCCGGCGTACAGAGTTGGGCAACTTGTCTACGTATCTACCCAGGACGTAACTCTAAAAGGCGAGAGGAGGAAGCTGGCACAGCGATTCATGGGTCCCTACCCCATCACCCGGATCATCAACCCGGTGGCTGTGCGCGTGGCTATTCCCCCCTCCCTCCACATCCATCCCACCTTCCACGTGTCTAAGGTGAAGCTGGCAGTCACCGACCCCCTTTGCCCTCCTCCTGCTGCGCAACCCGCGCCCCGGATGATTGGTGGCCATCCGGCCTGGTCCGTCGCCTCCATCCTGGACTCCCGGCGCCGGGGTCATGGATTGCAGTACTTGGTGGACTGGGAGGGCTATGGGCCCGAGCATCGACAGTGGGTACCCTCGTCGTTCGTGTTGGACCCATCGCTCATCGCGGACTTCCACCGAGCGCACCCAGGAAAGCCATCGCCAGGAGGCGCTGCTAGAGGGGGGAGTACTGTCACGCCGCGCCGCTCATCAGCAGCGCCACCTGCTCGCACACCTGTTCATCATCAGCGGCGAGGGATATAAGCCGCCTCGCCCTGAGCTTCGGCCTGAAGCCGTCAGACTTCATTCCCCGTCAACGAGACGCAACTTATTCTTCAGCACGACGCTGTGTGGTAAGAAACATTTACCTCATCTGCTCCAGTCTGCTCCCCTGTGCACAGGTGGATTCCTCGGCGGCGGACAACTCCGTTCCCTCGTCCTTCCTCGCTGCTGCACCGAGCCCTGCAGGTGGCTGTCTCCCGGGTTCCGTCCTTGTTGTGCCAGTCATCTGTCCCTAGCAAGTAAGCGTCTCCCTCGCCTATTCTCCTCCTGTGTTGGTGTGTGCCCATCACCCTGTGTCTCTGTGTTCTCTCCCATAGGGTTGCCGGCTGTACGGTCTCCTGCCTCTGTGCCTGAAGCAGACGCCGCCACCAACACATTAACATCCCGCAGACACACACCCATACACCCCTGTTGCTAATAAACTATTTGAACTACTCTGAGCCTGTGTGTGTGCGTCTCCTGAGCCGAACGTTATGTCAGGTATGAGTGGGCTGGGCAGCGTCTCTCCATTTAAGCAAAATAGCACGGCTAGCCAAGAAGGAGGCAAAACACAAGGTTCGACCTTTTTGTGAAGATAGGAACACCCCTTTCTCAGCAATCTCAAACACGGTGGTCAGAGGGTTTGGCTGCAGACTGACCCTTAATATCTTTGATAAGGTACAGAAAACCTTTAACCAAAACTTTGCAAGGCTAGGACAAGCCCAGTACATATGAATGAGTGTGGCTTCGCTGATTTTACATCTGTCACAATAGGGACTAACATTAGGATAAATGCGAGCTAGTTTGGATTTTGAGCTATGTGTCCTGTGCACCACTTTGAACTGGATCAGGCAGTGACAGGCACACAGTGAAGTCGAGCTGACACTTTTAAATATGGAATTTCATGTTTCTTGTGATAAGGACGCACCTATGTAGATCCTCGTCCCATGCTGCTCTGAGCCGGGCCACTGGGGCACATCTTAGGTTTGATATTAAACCATAGAGGACTAAGACAAGTCTTTTCTGAGTTGGATTTAGAGAGAGAACTATTTCAATAATTGTTGAGTCTGGCAAAGTAGATAGGCCAGGCATAAAAGAGTGTAGACAGTGTCTCGCTTGTAAGTATCAGAAAAAATCTGATTTTGGAAGACCAAATTTTTTACTCAACTGTTCAAATGAAGCCAAGGTATTGTCTATAAACAGAGTTTTGAAACTTGTGATGCCCTTCCTGTGCCATCTCAGGAAGCCGGCATCCTGAGCACAGGGTATAAAAAGATGATTTTCTGCAACAGGGCTTAGAAGGGAGAAGTCACGCAGACCAAAAAAACTTCTTGAACTGGGCCCATATTCTTAGTGAATGTTTAACTACTGGGTTACAGATGGATGTAGAAGAAGGAAGAGGGATTGAGGATCTGAGCAACACGGGGCTAGAAAAGTTTTGGCCTGAGTGTAACTCCATTGCCATCCAGTCAGGACACTCAGCTCAACCAGCATAGAAAGACCAGAATAAAGCAATGCAGGTTTGCAGCCCAATAATAAAAACAAAAATTTGGGAGAGCAAAGCCACCGGTACATTCAGTTTTTAGAAAGTGGGTTTTACTGATATGGGGGCGCTTTCCCTGCCAAATATAAGAGGACAAAATTGAATCAAGCTGGTCAAAAAAGGAACTAGGCATAAAAATAGGCAAGGTCAGAAAGAGGTATAAAAATTTAGGTAAGGCAGTGATTTTGACTGAGTTAATGCACCCAACCAGAGACATGGACAAGGGTGACCACTGTGTCAGTGTTTGTTTAGTCTGATTTAACAGGGTGATAAAGTTTTATTTAAATAAGTCTTTATGTTTTCTTGTGACTGAGATGCCCAAACATGAAAATGTGTTGGGGGTTTTTCTCCTTTAAAAGGCAAGTTTGTGAAGTCTAATGTGCACGCTTTGCTATTGATGGGAAAAAGCTCACTTTTGGTCAGATTTAATTTACAGTCATGTGAAAAAATTATGACACCCCATTAAATGTTCAGTTATTTATTAAGAGATAACAAAAGATAAGATAAGATAAGATAAGATAAGCCTTTATTAGTCCCACAATGGGGAAAATCCAGGATTGCAACAGCACAGGGATAGCAACACTCAGAGCAACAATTTAGAAGATGAGATAAGAGCATTGAATATGCATATGTACACAGAAATATACACAGCGTGGAGCATTGTAGCTAGATGGAATAAACAGCATTTCGGTCTATTCAGTTACCCTACATAGTATGAATATGTACCCATACAGTATATTACGTATTTGAATCAGCCTAGTTGTCACCCTCTGTAGCGATTGATATTGTCCTAGTTGTATAATGGAGGGGACCATTATTGTGCAAGTTTGTTGCGTTTTGTGCACTCAATACTTATTAGGTCGTAAACTTTTTTTACGACCTCTATGAGCAGCCCTGCTTAGGTTATAAAGTCTGACAGCTGTAGGTAGGAAGGACCTGCGAAACCTCTCGGTCGTGCACCTAGGATGGTGCAGCCTACTGCTAAATGAGCTCCTCAGTGCGATCAGCGTGTCCTGCATGGGATGGAACTCAGACTCCAGCAGAGATGACAGCTTAGCCACCATCCTCCTCTCTCCTGTCTCCTCCACTGGGTCGAGGCACTGCCCCAGGACAGAGCTAGCTTTCTTGATCAGTCTATTCGGTCTCTTCCTGTCGGCTGCCGTGATGCCGTTGCCCCAGCAGACCACTCCAAATGTGATGGCTGATGCCACCACCGAATCGTAGAAGGTCTTCAGGAGCACCACTTGTACACCAAAAGACCTGAGTCTCCTCAGGAGGAACAGCTTGCACTGTCCCTTCTTGTAGAGTGCGTCAGTATTGTGTGACCAGTCCACTTTATTGTTCAAATGAACACTCAGGTACTTGTAGGATGTCACCATTTCAATGTCTGTTCCCTGGATGTTTGCTGGTGCTGTGAGAGGTTGTCCTCGCCTGTGGCAGTCCACCACCAGTTCCTTAGTTCTCCTCGGATCGATCTGGAGGCAGTTCCAATGGCACCAGGCCATGAAGTCCTGGATAAGTCCTCTGTACTCTGCATCATCTCCATCGGAGAAAGCATAGAAAGCGTAGAAAGCATAGCATAGAAGCATAGCATAGTATAGAAAGCATTGGCACCTCATCAGCCGCCGGCTATTTGATGAGGCGCAGGTGTGTGTGCAGCTGAGTTAGATGACCGGCGAAGGCGAGTTGTGACAGTACTCCCCCCCCCCCCCCCGAGCAGCGCCTCCCGGCACTAGTTTATCCGGGTACGACCGGTGGAACTCCGTGGTGAGATGTTTATCCAGCACAAAAGAAGGGTGCACCCAGGACCTCCACTCCAGGCCATACCCCTCCCAATCCACCAGATACCGTAGCCCACGACCCCGGCGCCGGGAATCCAGGATGGAGGTGACTCTCCACGCCGGGTCGCCGTCGATCATCACGGGAGGGGGAGGCGCCCTAGGAGGGGGACAGAGTGGGTCAGAGATCAAGGGTTTAACCTGGGACACATGAAATGTGGGACAGACACAGAGGGAGTGGGGGAGGGCCAAACGCACAGCCACCAGATTAATTACCTTGGTTATGGTGTAAGGACTGATGAAACGTTGCGCCAGCTTCCTCTTCTCTGCCTTAAGATGGATATCCCGGACCAATAGCCAGACCCACTGGTCCACCTGGTAACAAGGAGCGGGCCTCCTGTGGCGATTGGCTGCACTGGAGTTGCGCGCCACCATGCGTAAAAGTGCTTGGCGAGTCTTGGTCCATAGGCTTCGGCAATGCCTAAGGTGTGCCTGGATGGACGGCACTGCCACCTCACCCTCCTGCTCGGGGAACAGCGGGGGATCATATCCCAATGACGCCCGGAAGGGGGACATCCCGATGGCCGATGACAGCGTTGAATTATGGGCGTATTCCACCCAAGCCAGGTGGGTGCTCCAGGAAGAGGGGTTAGAGGAGGCGACGCAGCGCAGGGCAGCCTCTAGCTCCTGATTGGCGCTCTCGCACTGCCCATTGGACTGAGGATGGTGACCGGACGAGAGGCTCACCGTGGCCCCCAGGGCGTTGCAGAAGCACCTCCAGACCTTGGACATGAACTGGGGCCCCCGGTCGGAGACAACGTCGGTCAGGATCCCGTGTAGCCTGACCACATGCTGGACTAGAAGATCGGCTGTCTCCTGGGCCGTGGGGAGACCGTGGAGGGGCACAAAGTGGGCGGCCTAGGAGAACCGGTCCACGATGGTCAGGATGGTGTTGTACAAGTTGGAAACGGGAAGACCGGTAACGAAGTCCAGGGCTACATGGGACCAGGGTCTGCCAGGAACCGGTAGGGGATGAAGCAGCCCCGCTGGAGGTGAGTTCGGGGTCTTATTCGTTGTGCAATGGGGGCAGGCACGAACGTAGTTGGCGGCGTCCTTCCGAAGTCCTGGCCACCAGAAGGAGCACTGGAGGATGTCCACCAGCCGAGAGATGCCAGGGTGACAGGCAAATTTGGACGTGTGAACCCAGTGGATGACGCCACCCCGGACCGACGATGGCACGAAGAGCCTCCCCGCCGCCAGCATCAGGTTCGGTCTCCTGTGCCTTCCAGATCTTGTCCTTGATGGACCAGGACATGGCCCCCACGACGCACGAGGTGGGCAGGATGGTGTGGTCTCGCTCCTCCAGGGCCTCAGGAGCAAACTGCCTGGACAGCGCATCAGGTTTGCCATTCTTGGAGCCTGGGCGGTAGGTGAGCATGAACCTGAAGCGGCCGAAGAACAGAGACCAGCACGCCTGGCGGGCATTCAGACGCTTGGCCGACTTCAGGTTCTCCAAGTTCTTGTGGTCCGTCCAGACTACAAAAGGCTGCGCTGCCCCCTCCAGCCAGTGACGCCACTCCTGCAGCGCGAGCTTCACTGCCAGGAGCTCCCTGTCACCAACGTCGTAATTCTGCTCTGCAGCCGACAGGCGCCGAGAGAAGAAGGCGCAGGGGCGCACCACTCCATCCACCGGAGAACGCTGGGACAGAACTGCCCCCACCCCAGGTGTCGGAAGCGTCCACCTCGACCAGGCACTGCAGCAACGGGTCAACCTGGGTCAGGACCAGGGAGGAAGAGAACTCCGTCTTCAAAGTTTCAAAGGCTGAAGCTGCCTCCTTGGTCCACTGGAACAGCACTTTGGGGGAGGTGAGGCAGGTCAGGGGAGAGGCGATGGCGCTGTACTTAGGCACAAAGCGGCGGTAGAAATGAGCAAATCCAAGGAATTGCTGCACCTGTTTCCTGGAGGAGGGGGTGGGCCACTCGACCACCGCTTTGACCTTGGCGGGGTCGAGGAGAAGTTGATTATGGGAGATGACGAAACCCAGGAAAGAGGTCTTCTTGGTGAAAAATTCACACTTCTCTGCCTTAACGTATAGTCTGTTCTCAAGAAGACGCTGCAAAACCCGTGTAACGTTGCGGGTAGAAGTCTCTTATGCAAGGAGGCTTTGAGGCAATTTAGCAATCAACAGTTTTCCATTTTTATTCCAAAACTTACAGGTAATAACTCCAAACATCTGACACGATTTACCACGACTTAAATTTGTCCATCAATCATCATCATCGTCATTGATCCTCTCGACAACAACTACTAACCAAAAACAGCTGTTATATACTATTTGAGATAATTAACATCAGTTAGAACATACCATATGTCCCAGGTAAAACAATAACATTTTTCTATTTTCCACATGTACCCACTAACATCTAAAAGACCATAAATAATTCCCCACCTATATACAGAATAAATATAACTAACACAAAATAAATAACACCATAAATAATTCAATAAATAATTTAAACCCCTATTTACAAATTTAAATCACCCCTCTAACTCACCATAACATGCTTCCTTCCTGCTGGTGTCCTTTAAAAAAGGCCTTCAACCCCTAACAGAGTCTTTTGCCCGGACACCCTCAGGAAGCATGTTGGCAAAGGTATGTGGATTAAATAATTTCCAATTGTTTACCCAAATAATTAATCATAGCAATTATCTCACAAAGGCATTGCAATTAGACAAAGACAGATCCTAGAAATAATGTGTGTACTTTAACAAACAATCATAATAACATTTACAATATTACAAATATAACATAATCACACATACAATAAATCATAACAGTGGCGACACTCCGTCGTCACATTTCCTCCCCCCTTTTCCCAAGAGTACAGTACTCTAAGAGTCATGTACTCTGGAGAGACTATCTGCCACAAGGTTGGTTTTCCCTGCCACATACCGAACAGTAAAATTATACGGTTGAAGGGACACATACCACCCTGTGAGACGACTGTTCATGTCCTTCATCCTGTCCAGCCACTGTAGGGCCCGATGATCTGTCTCCAACACAAAATGACGCCGCAGTAAATAGTATTTGAGAGACCCTATTGCCCATTTCATGGCAAGACATTCCTTTTCTACCGTAGAGTATCTCGTCTCCCGGTCCAACAACTTACGGCTCAAGAACAGTACTGGGTGTCTCTCTCCCCTCTCCTTCTGGAGAAGTACTGCTCCAATGCCAACTCCTGAAGCATCTGTCTGTAAAATGAACGGGCGAGCAAAGTCTGGACTGTAGAGAACCTTCTCACCAGAGATAGCACTCTTCAGATCCTCAAAAGCTCTGTCACATTCCTCTGTCCATTTTACCCTATTAGGTGCTGAAGCCTTAGCGAGGTCAGTCAAAACTGCTGCTCTTTCATCAAAGTGGGGAATAAACTTACTGTACCATCCTACCATTCCCATAAATGATCGTACCTTCTTCTTAGTGGTGGGCACAGGATAGGTCCGAATGGCATCCACTTTACCTACTCGTGGTCTAATGACCCCCTGACCAACCACATGTCCCAAGTACTCCACCTGCTGCTGTCCAAACACACATTTGCGTGGATTAATCGTCAGTCCTGCCCTCTTAATCAGCTGAAGGACCTGCCCAAGGTGTACCAAATCTTCTTCCCAGGTCTGACTATAGATGACCACGTCATCCAGATAGGCAGCTGCAAAATTTGATACCTTTCTTAATACTTGGTCCATGAGCCGCTGAAAAGTTGCAGGTGCCCCCTGAAGGCCAAATGGCATAACCCTGAATTGGAAACTGCCATAAGGTGTTTTAAAGGCTGTATGTTCTTTTGTTTCCGGTGCCAATGCCACCTGCCAATACCCCTTGCATAGGTCCAGTGTAGAAATAAACCTAGCCCTGCCCACTTTCTCTAACAGTTCATCAATCCGGGGCATGGGGTATGACTCAAACTTAGACACTGAATTGAGATGTCTGAAGTCAATACAGAATCTCAAAGAGCCGTCCTTTTTGGGTACCAGCACAATCGGGCTACACCACTCACTGACTGACTCCTCGATCACTCCCAGCTGCAACATCAAATCAATCTCCTGCTTCATCTTTGGAACCAATCGCTCCGGGATCCTATAACATTTCCTACGTGGAACAGCCTCTTCTTTCAAATAAACTTTATGACGCACCAGCGTGGTGAAACCAGGTCTCTCCTGAAACAATTCTGGATCTAACAGTGCCTCTAATTCTCTCTGCTGATCCACCTGCAAATGAGACACTTGAAACAAGCAAGGCTCTGACACATTTGTGGGAAAAGACTGATCTCTCTCTTCATCCACTTCCGTCGCACAAATGAAGAGCTGATGTGTCTCCTGAAGAACAGGTTGCTGCTGCTGATGACCAGGCTGCTGAAACTCTTTCAACAAGTTAATATGGAAGGTCTGATGTTTTACCTTCCTGTCAGGCATATATAGTTCATATGTCACTGCACTTAGTTTTTTAGAGATTTCATACGGCCCCTGCCATTGAGCCAACAGCTTACTGTCACACGAGGGCAGCAATAACAAAACCTGCTGACCTGGGTGAAAAACCCTTTTTCTGGCCTTCTTATCATACCAAGTTTTTTGTTTGGCCTGCGCCGTCCTCATGTGCTCCTGAGCCAAAGCAGTCATTCGATCCAGTTTCTCTCTCATCTTAATAACATATGAGACCACATTGTCCTGATCACTCGGTGGACTCTCCCAGTGCTCCTTTAATAAGTCCAGTGGGCCCCTCACCTGATGACCATACAGCAATTCAAAAGGTGAGAACCCTGTTGGAGCCTGGGGCACCTCCCGATAAGCAAATAATAAATATGGTACCCATTGGTCCCAATCTGAGCCCGTTTCAGAAACAAATTTCCACAGCATGTTTTTTCAGAGTCTGATTGAATTGCTCCACTAGTCCATCAGTCTGAGGGTGATATGGGGTGGTCTTAATACCCTTAATACCCAACAGCTTATATACTTGCTGCAACAGTTTTGATAAGAAATTTTTTCCACAATCTGTTAAAATTTCTCTGGGTATGCCTACCCTTGAAAATAACTGGATAAGGCAGTTGGCAACCTGCCTAGCCTTGATAGATTTCAGGGGAAAGGCTTCTGGGTACCGAGTAGCATAATCACAAAACGCCAGAATGTATTTATTACCAGAGGAGCTTCTCTCTAGGGGGCCAACTATATCCATCCCTATTCTGTCGAATGGTGTTCCAATAATTGGTAGTGGGTGTAGTTGGGCACAGGCTACTCCCCTAGGTGATGTAATCTGACATATTGGGCACGATGTGCAGAAGTCCTTTATCTGGGTATACATTCCCGGCCACACAAACCTTCTAGCAATTCTCTGCAGAGTTTTTTGAAATGCTAGATGACCTGCCCAAGGGATAACATGTCCCCGTTCCATAATCTGTGGTATGAGGTCCCGTGGCAAAGCTATGGCCATAACTTCACCTTGTTGCTGGTATAAAATGCCCTTTTTAATGACATACATGGCCTCAGCCAAACAATCCGTTCTGCCCTGTTTCACACCCTCAATCTCCGAGACTTTATTAAACCATGGTCCAAGTGCTGGGTCAGCTTTCTGTAATGCAGCTATGTCAGGAGGGATGTCAAACTCTACTGACTGACTTAATTGTGGTGTTACTTCACCCAAGTTCTTTACAGAAGCTAACACCTTATCTCTTCTCCTCTGAGCCTTGGATTTAGATTGTTTACTAGGGCCTGCCTCTATCTCAGAATCATAAAATGGCAGCTCCTGAAGAACATTGGCAGCCCTCTGCGCCCTCTGCGCCCTGGCTGTCACCATATTACAAATTTTCCCAGCAGGTGCATCAAGCCTCTGCCCAATAGCGCCACCTGCCTGTCCCTCAGTTTGTTCATCTCTAACCTGTTGTATAATGTCCAACAAAGTTGGAACATCATTGCCAAGAATAACTGGATAAGGCAAATCAGGCACAAGAGCTACAGGAAGGAGTAAGTTTGACCCCCCACTGTTAAATAAACCTCAGCGGTCGGGTACAACTTCTTATCCCCATGAACACAACTAATATTCACTGTAGACTCACTCCATGAATCTCTAGGGACTAGACTGGGCAAAACAACAGTCTGGAAACAACCGGAGTCTAACAAGGCCTCTTTACACTGACCATTAAGCAAAACGTTAGTTTTGTGGGCGACACACATTGTGGGCTCACGTTGCCACAGAGACAGGACTGCATGTGTATTGGGGTGTCACGTCTGCAAGGACAGAGGACTCGAATCTGCAGAAGATAACAAGGAGGTGTGAGATTTGTCTCTGCCCCACAGAAGACGCCCCGGAGAGATTTCCGGTTCATCAGGAAATGAGAGACAATGGTGAAGCTTCAAAGGGATGCTTTGTGACTGTATGTTTACTGAAGACACCATGTGACTTGAATTCTGATGCTGGAAACATATAAAAGGGTGTTGAGATATGATTCTTTCTCTTTCCTGCTTTGAGAATGCTAGAAGCTGTGTTCTGTCAAATAAAGCTGGTTTACGACTAAACTCAGCCTCGTCATTTGAGCACATCTTCTACACTGGTGACCTACGACAAAAAATGAGCAGACAGAATTCTCCCGAGCGGGGCTCGGCAGAAGCCAGCCTGATGGCCGCCTCCACGATCCGGCTGCCCGATTTCTGGCAGCACAGCCCGCGCTCATGGTTTAGCGTAGTCGAGGCGCAGTTCAACCTCCGGAGAATCTCCAACGACGACACAAGATTCTACCACGTGGTAGCGAAGCTGGACAGCAACACGGTCCAGAGAGTGGAGGATCTGGTTAACCATCCACCAGACAGCGACAAGTACAGTGCATTGAAGGACGCGCTGATCAGCCATTTCACCCCCTCAGTCCAACAACGAGCAGAGGGGCTCCTGACGTTGACGGAGGCAGAAAACAATAGACCTGCGGACCTGATGGTGAAGATGCTGAAGCTCAAAGACTCTGAAGATGGCGAATTCATTTTTGCCCACCTTTTCCTTCGAACCCTGCCGCCAGCAGTGAGAGTGGCCCTGGCAGAGTCGCCCCGATTGGCCAGGCGAGACTACCATGGGTTGAGCAAAGAGGCGCAGCGGTTGGTCGACGCCCACAAGCGGAACGCGGTTTCGGCCGCGGAGGCCAGCCCGGGAACGGCGTCCGGAGACAGCGCAGGTCCAGCGGCCGCGGCGCCAGACGCACCAACGGCAGCGGCGACGGGAGCCAGACGACGCGGAGCAGAGGACGGCCCGTGCTTCTACCACCGCCGTTTTGCAGAGAGAGCGCACAGGTGCGTCCCACCGTGCAACTTTAAGCGCCAGGGAAACGCCAAGACCGAGGGCCGGTAGCAGCTGCGACCCTCGGCAACGAGAACAGGCTGCTTTACCTGACGGATGCACGCTCGGGGAAACAGTTCCTCGTGGACACGGGCTCTCAGCTGAGTTTCGTCACACCCACCTACGAGGAACGGCTGATGCCTTCTAAAGCTCCCTGGGTGTCAGTTTCAGCAGCTAACGGCTCCACGATTAAAACATTCGGGGAGTTGACTATGCTTCTGTCCTTACAGGGCCGTTGAGTGGACATTTATTGTAGCAGCAGTCAGTTTCAACATGTTAGGGGCTGATTTTTTGTGCTCACATGGTTTATTGGTTGACCTTGCTAATAGACGTCTGATTAATGCACTGTCCTTTCATTCTATTCCCTGCACAGCTCAGGTGGCCCCGCCGACTGCACATGCCAGCGTCTCAGCTGCGGGTGGTAAGTTTCACACATTGCTTGCTCAGTTCCCAGCACTCACAGTCCCCACGTTTTCGGCAACGGTGGCTAAACATGGGGTGGAGCACTTCATAACAACCACCGGCCCTCCCGTTTTTGCAAAAGCTCGGCGCTTGGACCCAGCTAAACTGGCCATCGCGCGCGAGGAGTTCACTAATCTGGAGAAACTGGGCATTGTTAGACGCTCCAAGAGCTCTTGGGCTTCGCCGTTACACATGGTCCCAAAGGCTGACGGCTCGTGGCGACCTTGCGGCGATTTCCGCAGGTTGAACAACGTTTCAGCGCATGACCGCTACCCGATTCTGCACATTCAGGATTTTTCTGTTCATTTGGCGGGGGCGCGCATTTTTTCTAAAATAGACTTGGTGCGCAGTTACCACCAGGTTCCAGTGTGCGCGCAAGATATACCCAAAACAGCGGTCATAACTCCTTTCGGCCTTTTTGAGTTTTTGCGCATGCCTTTTGGCCTCAAGGGGGCCGCGCAGACTTTCCAACGCATGATGGATGCAGTTTTACGCGACCTTCCTTTCGTGTTCGTTTATTTGGACGATATTTTGGTAGCCAGCGCATCCGAGGGCGAGCACGAAAAACACCTCACAGCAGTTTTCCAGAGGCTGGCAGAGCACGGGTTAATAGTTAACCCAGCGAAGTGCCAGTTTGGGGTGGCGCAGATTGATTTTTTGGGGCATCGCGTTTCGGCAGAAGGAGCGGTTCCTCTTCCAAATAAAGTGCGTGCCATAACGGATTTTCCGCAACCTCAAACGGTCAAGGCGCTTCAGGAGTTTCTAGGGATGGTTAATTTTTACAACCGGTTCCTCCCAAGCGCAGCACGACTCATGCAGCCATTGTACACCGCGTTAAAGAAACAAAAGCCCGCAAATAAAGTTGAATGGTCTCCGGAGCGGGAGCGCGCTTTTGCCCAGGTCAAATCAGCCCTGGCAAACGCAGTTTTGTTAGCGCACCCAGTTCCAACGGCCCGCATGGCGCTCACCACTGACGTTTCCGATGTAGCGGTGGGGCCGGTAGTTGAACAGTTTGTGGCAGGTACCTGGCAACCCCTCGCGTTTTTCAGCAGGACTTTGCGCGATAGTGAATGGAAATACAGTGCGTTTGACAGGGAGCGTTTGGCCCTACACTTGGCCATCCGTCATTTTCAGTTCTGGTTAGAGGGGCGACGTTTCACCGCGTTTGTGGATCATAAACCGCTAACGTTTGCGATGGCCAAAATTTCAGAACCCTGGTCAGGCCGGCAACAAAGGCAACTAGCCGCAATATCGGAGTTCACTACTGATATTCAGCATGTCGCGGGTAAACACAATGTTGTGGCAGACTGCCTCTCGCGCGCGGTAGCACCACCAAGCCCCATAGGGGCAGACTCTGTAGCCGTGGCCGTGGGCCCGGGCAGCGACGCAGGAGCGTGCGCAGCCCCGGTCTGTGTTGGGTTAGATTATGCAGCCATGGCTGCGGAGCAGGTTAACGACGCGGACGTGCGCGCGCTCCAGTCTGGACCAACAGGGTTAAGGCTGGAGCACAGGGTGCAACAAAATGGTATGCCCCCACTAATCTGCGATGTCTCCACGGGACGGCCCCGCCCCGTGGTGCCAGCCGCGTGGCGTCGCCGCGTTTTTGACTTGGTCCATTCTCTCGCGCACCCGGGGGTGCGCGCATTGATTAAATTGGTGGGGGAGAAATTTGTTTGGCCCGGGTTGCGCAAACAGGTCAAGGAATGGGCGGCAGCCTGCGTAGCGTGTCAGCGAGCCAAAATACACAGACACACTAAGGCCCCGTTAGAACCTTTTCACATCCCCGCTAAGCGTTTTGATCACGTGCATGTTGATTTGGTCGGGCCGCTTCCATTATCACACGGGCACACACATCTTTTGACGATGGTGGATCGCACCATGCGTTGGCCAGAGGCGATTCCTCTGACATCAACCACAGCGGAAGAAGTTGCGCGAGCATTTTTGGCAGCGTGGGTTGCGCGTTTCGGTGTACCGTCGGATATAACGTCCGACAAGGGTCCCCAATTTATTTCCGAGCTATGGTCATCGATGGCCCGCAGCTTGGGGGTGAAGATTCATTGCACCACCGCGTATAACCCCCAGGCTAATGGTTTATGCGAACGCTTTCACAGGTCATTGAAAGCAGCCCTCAGAGCGTCGCTAACGGATACAAATTGGGTGGACAAACTTCCATGGGTTTTATTGGGGTTGCGTTCTGCACCTAAGGAAGATCTGCATGCTTCCCCGGCTGAATTAGTTTTTGCACAACCACTCCGTTTGCCGGGGGAATTTCTTCCCGATAATCCCGCACCAAATGCCCCCCCTGCTCAGCCGTGGCAGAGCGACTCAGGAGCAAACACGCTCCCTGGCCCGGTCCATCACAGTTTACCACACATTTTTGTGCCAAAGGCTTTAAAAAATGCAGAGTTTGTTTTTGTTAAACATGATGCTCAGCGTCCAAGTTTGCGGCCGTTTTATGACGGACCGTTCCGAGTGCTGGAGACCAGGCAGAAGCATTTTCTGCTAGATTTAGGGGGCAGAAGGGAGTTGATTTGCATAAACAGGCTCAAACCCGCCTTTGTTTTGGCTGATGAGGAAGTGCAGCTCGCGAGGCCCCCCCGCCGTGGCAGGCCGCCGAGAGGACATTCTCCAAAGTCTTCACAGAAGGGTGCTAACAGCTTTAATCCACAGGTGCAGAGAGATGTTGCAGGTGCAGCCAAGCCAGGTTGCAGCAGATTCGGCAGAAAGTTAAAACCTAGGCAGTTGGTGGATTGATTAGCGATGTATGGAGTGCTTTGTGTTTTTCTTTTTTTATGCCATGCAGGTTTTGCCTTACTAGACGTTTGGGGGGGGGGGGTAGTGTGGGCGACACACATTGTGGGCTCACGTTGCCACAGAGACAGGACTGCATGTGTATTGGGGTGTCACGTCTGCAAGGACAGAGGACTCGAATCTGCAGAAGATAACAAGGAGGTGTGAGATTTGTCTCTTTGCCCCACAGAAGACGCCCCGGAGAGATTTCCGGTTCATCAGGAAATGAGAGACAATGGTGAAGCTTCAGAGGGATGCTTTGTGACTGTATGTTTACTGAAGACACCATGTGACTTGAATTCTGATGCTGGAAACATATAAAAGGGTGTTGAGATATGATTCTTTCTCTTTCCTGCTTTGAGAATGCTAGAAGCTGTGTTCTGTCAAATAAAGCTGGTTTACGACTAAACTCAGCCTCGTCATTTGAGCACATCTTCTACAGTTTTATATATTTCACCATAAATTGGTGCTGACAGAGTAGGTCTTGGAACTGAGCATAATAATGAAGGTTTATCATTCTTTATGGCAGGACAAGAATACTGGGTGTGACCAATTTTATTACATTGATAACAGCGTATATCTTTATTCAAAACAACACGTGACTTTTTGCTACTATTATATCTGCCATTTGTGATCTGACTGGTACTAGAATACAGCCTATTTTGAGCTGGACCACCCCTTTCACCCTCATTAAACTTACTGTGTGCGGTGAAAGAGCTGTCATGGCCGAGAGTAGTTCTCCTGCTCCCAGACCTGGCCGACAGAAAAACCTCCGCCAGACGAGCAGCGTCCTCTGCAGTCTTCGGGTCCTGCTCTTGTATCCAGATTCCCAGTTCCAGGTTCACCATCCACAGAAACTGTTCCAAAATTATAAGTTCCATAATGTCTTTCACCGTTAAGGTCTCTGGTTTAATCCATTTATTGCACAGGTCTTCTAGACGAACAAATAGTTCACGGGGGGTTTCGTCCTGATGAATGTCCAAAGCACGAAACCTTCTCCTATAAGTGTCGGGAATTATTTCATACTTGTTTAAAATTGCTTCCTTCACTTTTCCATAATCATTCGTGTCTGCAATGTCCATCAGAACATACGCGCTCCGTGCTTTACCTGTAAGCAGAGGAGCCAACTGAATAGCCCACTCTTCTTCGCGCCAGCGGCAGACCATAGTGATCCTCTCGAATGTTGACAGATAATGTTCAATGTCGTCCTCGGGGGAGAGTGGATTCAGCCTGGGCTCATGGTGCATTCGCGTCGTCCTCAACGGCACCTGCAGCGGTAAATCATCCTCCTGCTGGCTGACCCGACTGGCCGTCACCCTGGAGTCTTCCCCCGAAGCGCCGTCATCACCGCTGCGTTCAGCCCGGCTTGCACACTCCTCTCTCAACTCCTTAACTTGCGACTGTATCTGCCGAATTTTGCTATCCATGGTTTGCCACCTTTGTTCCTGAAGAGCTGCTTCCTCCAATCTCTGACGGTCTCCGACAGTCAGTGAACGAACCAAAGACTTTACCAAGCACGTCAATTCTTCCATCTCGTTCAGTCCACTGGCTCCCTGCTCCTCAGATGCCATACCTGCGTCACCATCAAACTGTTCCCCTTGCCTCACTATTTTTCCTCTGGGCATCTTTCGTCCCTTATTATCAACTACTTCCACCAAATGTTACCTCATCAGGGGGCGGACCACCGCTTTCGCCGCAAAATATAACGTCCTCTTGGAAACATCCCACCACTGCCACCAAATGTAACGTTGCGGGTAGAAGTCTTTTATGCAAGGAGGCTTTGAGGCAATTTAGCAATCAACAGTTTTCCATTTTTATTCCAAAACTTACAGGTAATAACTCCAAAAATCTGACACGATTTACCACGACTTAAATTTGTCCATCAATCATCATCATCGTCATTGATCCTCTCAACAACAACTACTAACCAAAAACAGCTGTTATATACTATTTGAGATACAACAGTGGCGACACTCCGTCGTCACAACCCGCCTCATGTGGGCCTGATGCTCCTCTCAAGACCTGGCGAAGATCAGGATGTCGTCCAGGTACACGAACACAAAGACCCCCAGGAAGTCCCGCAGGATGTCATTGATGAGCCGTTGGAAGACAGCAGGGGCATTGGTGAGCCCAAACAGCATGACCAAATATTCGAAATGGCCGCTGGGCGTCCGGAACGCCATCTTCCACTCATCACCCTCCCGGATCCGAACGAGGTGGTACGTGCTGCGGAGGTCCAGCTTGGTGAACCAGGTGGCCCCCTGGAGGGAATTGAAGGCTGAGTCCATGAGGGGGAGGGTGTATCTGTCCTTCACCATGATGTCATTAAGAGCCCGGAAATCAATACACGGCCGCAGGGACCCATCCTTCTTCGATACGAAGAAAAACCCAGCTCCGAGGGGGGACGAGGAGGGGCAGATGATGCCAGCGCTGAGTGACTCTCTGATGTATGTGTCCATGGCCTCTCGCTCCAGGGCAGACAGGCTGTAGAGGCGGCCAGATGGTAAGGGTGCCCCCGGGCGGAGGTTTATGGTGCAGTCATACGGGCGGTGGGGGGGAAGAGATAGCGCCTTGGACTTGCTGAAGACGAGCCCCAGATCGTGAAACTCCGGGGGGCACCAGGGAGAGGTCCGGCGGAGGCAAGTCGGGGGCAGGAGGAGGAGCAGACGGAGCACAGGCAGCGGACTGGAGGCAGGTGCCCATGCAGAACGGGCTCCAAGAGAGGATGCTGCCGGACTGCCAGTCAAGCACAGGGTTGTGGAAGCGCAGCCATGGGTAGCCCAAGATGACAGGGGAAGCTGAGGTGGCCAAGATGAATAGGCTCAAGTCCTCCCTATGGTTGCCAGAGATGATGACAGGCACCGGCTTGGTGCAATAGATAACCCTTTCCAAGGGCGTGCGGGAGAGAGTGACGAGATTAAGGGGGGCTGGCAATGCTTGACACGGGAGGCCCAAGCAAGTTGCCAGGCTCTTGGAAATAAAGTTTTGTTCTGCCCCCGAGTCCACCAGTGCGTGAGTGATAAGCCCGATGGAGTTGTGACAGAACCTAATGGGCAGCTGACATTTGGAGAGGGGACTTGACTGGGTTACATCTGCGAGGCCCCCTAAAGTGATTCGCGGACTCCCCCTTTTGGCTTGACCAGGCAGAGCTCCACGGAGTGCTGGTCGTCTCTGCAATACATGCAGAGACCCAGCTCCCTGCGGCGCTGTTTCTCCGCTAGAGGGAGCTTGGTCCACCCGATCAGCATTGCCTCTGGTTCATCGGCGGACTCCGGAGCGGGTAACGCCAGGGAGCGAGGCTAAGAGACGCGGGCAGGAGCTCCGCGCGGGTGGCTGTTGGACTTCTGCTCAGCGGCCCGCTCTCTCAGCCTATTATCCAAACTGATTGTCAGGGAGATTAATTCAGACAACCGTTCCGGCTGATCCCGGCAGGCCAGCTCGTCCCGCAAGCTAGAGTTTAGGCTGCGGAGGAAGATGCTGCAGAGAGAAGCCTAGCCCCAGTCTACCTCCTCCGCTGCCGCCTGGAAGTCGACAGCGTAATCAGCCGCCGTTCGGCTACCCTGGCGAAGATTCAGCAGCCAATCGGTTAGCACGCTGTCGCGATCCGAGTGGTCAAAAACCTCAAAGAAATCATGCACGAATTGGGCATAGGAAAGGTTCACGTAGCTGGGCTTTGCCATAACGGTGTAAGCCCAGGCTAATGCTCGCCCTTCCAGGAGATTGGCAATGTACCCAATCCGGCTGTGGTCCGAGGGAAAATCACCCGGGACGCACTGGAATACCGACTCACACTGCAAGAGGAACCCGCGCGCCTCGCCGAGCTTTCCGCTGAAGCGCGAGGGTGTGGGGATGGGTGTGAGCCGGGTTGGCGGCCCCAAGCTAGCCTGGCTAGCTGGAGGAGCGAGGGGAGCTGACCCGCTAGGTTGCACCGGGGGAAACGCCTGCTGGGGATCCAGGCGATCCAAACAGTGAGTGATGTTGGTTAATTGATTTAAAATGACTTGTTGTTGATGGGCAATCAAATCCACTCGAGCCTCGAGGGTGGAGAGTCGGTGTGCGAGCCCGCTGTCCGCTGGGCCACCCTGCTGGAGCCGTACTGACATATGGATCCAGCATAGAGCCAAGCATAGAAAAAACAGGTTCAGGTTGTTCACCCACTCCCTGCCCCCTGTGGCCTTGGAAGAGGTATTCTGGAGCCCAGAGATGGTTTTGAGGCTTCTCCAGACCCCACCGATGTCACTCTGTTGCAGCTTGTCCTCCATCTTCTTCCTGTAGCTGTCGTTGTCTTCTCTGGTCTTCCTCCTTAGCTCCTTCTGTGCGAACTTCAGCTTCTCCCTGTTTTCCAACCTGAAGATCCTTTTCTTTTCTTTCAGTAGGGACTTTATCTTGGGGTTGATCCAGGGTTTGTTGTTTGAGCAACACCGTATGGTCTTGGTGGGTACGCTGTTGTCCACACAGAAGTCAATGAAGTCTGTGATGGTGTGTGTGAGGCTGTTGATGTCCTCACCATGTGGATCGCAGAGCTGCTCCCATGCAATGATTTCAAAACAGTCCTTTAGAGCATCCATTGCCTCCTGAGACCATACCTTCACTGTGCGCATAACTGGAGGTTGTCTGTGTACTAGGGGTTTGTCCACAGGCAGGAGGTGAACCAAATTGTGATCCGATCTCCTGAGCAGGGGGAGTGGCGATGAGGTGTATGCCTCCTTAGTATTTGCATAGAATAAGTCCAGTGTTTTATTGTCTCTGGTGTGGCATGTGACATACTGGGTGAATGTGGGCAGAATGGAGGACAATGAAGTATTGTTATAATCACCCAAGATGAGGAGGAGAGCATCTGGATGTTCTGTCAGCAGCCTGTTAGTGACTAAGTGGATGAAGTCACGCGCTGCCCCAGCGTTCGCAGACGGATTTGCATAATAACAATGCAGATCACGTGTGAGTATTCCCTAGGGAGGTAAACAGGCCGCATGCTAACAGCTAGCAACTCACTGTCTTTGCTGCAGTGTTGCTCTTTAACCGTGATGTGCCCAGGATTACACTATCTGTTGTTCACATACATTATCACCCCTCCACCCCTTGTCTTCCCACTGTCTGGTGTCCGGTCTGCCCGTATTGCGTGGAAACCCTCCAGTTCGATGTTAGCATCTGTTGCTAGTTCTGTTAGCCACGTCTCAGTAAACAACATCGTGCTAATCTCTGGGGTGGTTAAGTGCTAACAGTTGATTCCTGTCGTACCGTCTCATCTGTAGCCAGTAGCTCCGTCCACTGGCTCGGGAGACATTTGAGATATGAGCCAAATATCAGATTAATATCAGCACCAGTGCAGCGATCTGTGTGTCCATGATGGGTAAGGTGTCACCGGATCAGAAAGTTTGACCAGAAAAAGACGGATAGTAAATAAAAAACAAGAAGAAAAACTCAGAGTTGAGCCGCTGTTGCAAAAAGGCAGCCGACTTGTGTAGCACTGGAAGTCATTTATTTTAGCCATTTTAAGTGGGAATGAAAGTGGGAGTGTCCTAAAAAAAGATGGGGGTGTCCTAATTTATTCCTCACTATTTGTTTAGAATTACATTTTACAGAAAATGTGAAAAAAGTCTTTAATACATTTTTAATTGTTTAGTTGTATTACATGAATATCACAGTATTTTTGACATTGATATTAAATATCCATATGTCCAAATATGTTTTAAAAAAACCCCACAAGTTTATACAGGGTGTCCTAATTTTTTCACATAACTGTATATCCCGACAATTTCCCAAACTGACTGAGTAGCAATAGAGCCAAGAGCAGTGACGTCCTTGGGTACGAAATAAAAAGTGAAAGGTCATCGGCATAAAATGAGACTTTATGTTCTACATTGTTTTCTCCAAATACCAGTTATGTCCTTACAATCTCGGAAGGCTACAGCAAGAGGTTCGATAGCCAGGTCAAAAAGCATAAAACTCAGAGGACACCCCTGGTGAGTTCCTCTGTGTAAATTGAATGGTTTTGACTGCTGGGCATTGGTATGAATTGACGCAGTAGGGCATGAATACAGCAATTTAATCCATGAAGAGGACTTTGGTCCAAAGCCGAACTCGTCAAGGATTGCAAACAAAAACTGAACTCCACACGATCAAAAGCTTTTTCAGCATCAGAGAGATGACATACCCAGGGACCTCCTCCTCAGAAGAGTATATAATGCCAAATAGTCGACGTACAGTCATGTGAAAAAATTAGGACACCCTGTGTAAGCCTGTTTTTTTAAACATATTTGTACATATGGATATTTAATATCAATGTTAAAAATACTGGGAGATTCATGTAATAAAACTAAATAATTAAAAATTAATTAAAAACTTTTTTCAAATTTTCCATAAAATGTAATTCTAAACAAATAGTGAGGAATAAATAAGGATACCCCCATAGTTTTTGCTCTCCTCACTTTCCTGAGGATTTTGCTTTTAATTGTATTTTAACCACTTTTTTTCCATCTACCGTTAGTTATCATTTCTGTTTATCAAGCCTCTTGCACCTGTGTGCGCACTCAGTGTCACCTAATCACCCTCTTTAGCCTTCTGTTCACCTTTCATTGGTGTTTTTGTTAGTTTCGGGTTAGCCACTAGCTATGGCTACTAGCTCTCCTTCCTCTCCTCCTCTGGTGTGCTCTCTCTGTCAGATGTTTAGCTACACCTCTGCCTCTTTTAGCGATAACGGTAAATGTAATAAATGTTGTCTTTTTGAGGCGCTCGAGGCGAGGTTGTCTGATTTGGAATCCCGGCTTTGCTGCATTGAAACACTGTCTGCACCAGTTAATCTTGACGGACATCCCCTAGCTGCAGCGGCGCTCCCTAGCATAGGGCGACCCGTTAGCGGTCCTCCTCAGCAGCGGGGAGACTGGGTGGGTGACGGTGAGAAGGAAGCCTAGCCGCAAAGCCTCGGTTCACCACCAACCTGTTCACGTTTCTAATCGTTTTCCCCGTTCAGCGACACACCCGCTGAGGAAAAAAACTCTGATCATTGGCGACTCTGTAGTCAGAAACGTGAACCTAAAGACTCCAGCGGCCATAGTCAAATGCATTCCTGGGGGAGCAGGCGACATTGAGTCACATTTGAAGATGCTGGCTAAAAGTAACTGTAAATACTCCACAATTGTTATCCACGCTGGCATTAATGACAACTGTCTCCGGCAGTCGGAAGTCACGAAACTTAATGTAGAATCGGTGTGTGACTTTGCCAAAACAATGTCTGCCTCTGTAGTGTTCTCTGGGCCCCTCCCCAATCTGACCAACGATGACATATTTAGCCGCTTGTCATCTTTCAACCACTGGCTGTCTGTGTGGTGTCCTGCAAACAACGTGGGCTACATTGACAATTGGAACTCATTTTGGGGAAAACCTGGTCTTATGAGACGAGACGGCGTCCATCCCACTTTGGGTGGTGTGTCTCATTTATCTAACAATCTGGCATCATTTTTATCCAAATTTCCAAAACCTTGACAACTCAGAGTTGGGACCAGGAAGCAGAGTTGCAGTCTTACATGCCTCTCTGCAGCTCCTCTTCATCCGCCACCCCTCAACTTAGCCCCTGTCTTCCCCATCAGAGAATCATTGTCTGCTCCCTCAACGCAAATAAAAATATAATGTATAAGCATCCCAAAGTGATTAAACAAAAAGTTGGTAAAACTCTAATTAAACATGAAGCCTCTAAATTGAATGATTTGGCCTCTGTTCCTCTTCATAATTTAAAAATTAAATATGGTTTATTAAATATTAGGTCTCTAACTCTCAAGTCTCTGTTAGTCCATGAACTGTTAATTGATCATCAGATTGATTTAATATCCCTTACAGAGACTTAGTTAGGACAAGAGAATTATGTTGGCTTGAATGAATCAGCTCCCTCTGGTTATTTAAAACTGTCAAAATCCCAGAAGTTCTGGTCGTGGAGGAGGAGTAGCAACAATTTACCATTCCAAATTACTAGTTAATGTAAAGAAAAAAACATGTTATAATTCCTTTGATGGCCTGGTCCTCAGTGTTGGGCACTTTAGCAATTTTAGGCTAAACCCAATTTTATTTGCCATAGTTTATCGTCCTCCATCAACCTACTCAGAATTTTTATCCAAATTTGCTGAATTCTTAGCTGATTTAGTGCTGAAATCAGATAGAATAATTATAGTAGGGGACTTTAATATACATGTAGATGTAGATAGTGATTGCCTTAATGTGGCATTTAATTCAATATTAGACTCGATTGGGTTTTCTCATAAAGTAGGAAATTCTACTCATTATCTCCACCATACGTTGGACCTTGTTCTGACATATGGCATAGAAATAGAAAATCTGGTAGTGTCTCCTCATAGCACTGTACTGTCAGACCATTGTCTGTTAACCTTTGATTTTACTATTTCTGACTATTTGGCTCCTAAAGAAAAATATTACTACAGTAAATGCCTCTTAGATGATGTTGTTACCAAATTTATGCAGACTGTTTCCTCTATGCCATGTGTCAACACAACGGAAATAAACTATGGAAAGCTTGCTCCTTCTGTAATTGATAGCACGGTAGATAGTGTTACAGCTTCTCTGCATCAGACTCTAGACTTGGTGGCCCCCTAAAAAAAGAGAAAGTCTAATCAGAGATTTCTAACTCCTTGGTTCAACACAGAAACTCGTAGCTTAAAACAGAAGAGTCGTCAATTAGAAAGAAAATGGTGCTCCACTAATTTAGATGAAATCTATTTATCTTGGAGAAATCATCTTTTAATTTATAAAAAATCTCTTAGAAAAGCTAGAATGAGTTATTCTGCATTAATAGAAGAGAACAAGAATAATCCCAGGTTTCTTTTCAGTACTGTAGCCAGGTTGACAAAGAGTCAGGACTCTGTCAGTCCTAGCATTCCCTTAGAGTTTACTAGTCAGGACTTTATGAACTTTTTCAATAATAAAATTTCATCCATCAGAGATAAAATCAATCAGATTCTTCCCACCGTTAACTTAAATACAGTAACTACTACAACTTCTTCAATTGATATCTGTCTTGATGAGTTTACTCCAATTGACCTTTTAGAGTTAGACAAAATAGTTTCCTCATCCAAGCCTTCAACTTGTCTTTTAGACCCTATTCCTACCAGGTTATTTAAAGAAGTCTTCCCACTTATTGGTAGCTTTATTCTTCATATAATCAATTCTTCATTAACTTTAGGTCATGTACCACAGGCTTTTAAAACGGCTGTAATTAAACCCTTACTCAAAAAGCCAATGCTGGATCCAGGAGCTTTAGCTAACTATAGACCAATCTCTAATCTCCCTTTCATTTCAAAAATCTTACAAAGAGTCGTTGCTACGCAATTATTTGACCACCTGCTGACATAATAATGGGCCCAGGGAACACGCACACAGGCTCGAGCGAGACTTGAAAGCTTTATTCAACAATTGTGTGTATGGATGCGTGGGTGTGGAGTGTGAGTGGTCTGCTGGTGAACAGGATGCGCCGGGGGCAGAATGGCACGCCGTGCAACCAGGCAACCCTGAGGGCAGAGAACAGACAGGGATGAGAACAGGCTACACAAGGCTGGGTTAATGTTCAGGTGTTGCTTACTTGCAGGTGACGCAGTGGCTGGCGTTGGCAAGTGGAGCTCCTGCCTAGAGGACAGCGCCCAGCTGCGCGCTCGGCGACGAGCGGGAGAGGAAAACAAGAATGAGGCAAGGAGGGGAGAAATCCGCCACCTGAGGGGTCCACCTGTGTACAGGGGAGAGACTGTAGAAAAGGTGAGGAAGAAATACAGCTTACTTGCTGGATGATGAGAGGCGCAGGTAGGGAAGAGACGATCTAGCGCTGGGGTTAAGGAGCGTTGGCGAACAGACGGCTCCAGGCCGAAGCCCTGGGCAGGACGGGCTAAATAGCCGGCGGCTGATGAGGCGCAGGTGTGCGCGCAGCTGAGGTAGATGACCGGCGAAGGCGAGTTGTGACACCTGCAGGGAAATGGCTTACTTGAAGAGTTTCAGTCTGGGTTTAGAATCCATCATAGTACTGAAACAGCCTTAGCGAAGGTCACTAACGACCTCCTCATCACATCTGATAATGGACTTGTTTCTGTACTTGTCCTTTTAGACCTTAGTGCAGCTTTTGATACTATTGATCATAATATTCTACTTGATAGATTAGAACACTATGTTGGACTTAATGGAACTTCGTTGCAGTGGTTTAGATCTTATTTATCTGATAGGTTCCAGTTTGTTTATGTCAATAATGAGTTTTCTTTCAACTCAAAGCTCAGTCATGAAGTTACACAGGGCTCTGTGCTAGGCCCTACTCTTTTTAGTTTATATATGCTTCCGTTAGGCAACATTATTAGAAAGCACTGTATACATTTTCACTGTTATGCAGATGACACACAATTATACCTGTCAATGAAGCCAAATGATAGTAATCAATTAGCCAAGTTGGAAGCCTGTCTTTGGAAATCAAAGCTTGGATGACTTGTAATTTCCTGCTATTAAATTCAGATAAGACTGAAATCATTCTTGCTGGTCCAAAAGAACCTTAGAAATACCTTTCCAAATCAAACTTTCAGTCTGAATGCAGTTACTCTTTCTCTTAATAGCTCTGTGAGGAACCTTGGAATTATTTTTGATCAAGATCTGTCTTTCAATTCACATATTAAATTTGTTTCTAAGACTGCCTTCTAACATTTGCGTAATATTGCCAAGATTCGGAGCATCTTGTCTCAAAGTGATGCTGAGAAACTGATCCACGCTTTTGTTAGCTCTAGATTAGATTATTGTAATTCTTTATTATCAGGTTGTCCTAAAACATCTTTAAAAAGTTTTCAACTGATCCAAAATGCTGCAGCAAGAGTTTTAACAGGTACTAGAAAGAGAGATCATATCTCTCCGGTTCTGGCCTCCCTTCATTGGCTTCCCATAGAGTTTAGAATTAAGTTTAAAATCCTTCTTCTTACTTACAAAGCTCTAAACAATCAGGCCCCTTTTTATTTAAAAGATCTGATACTACCGTATTATCCTAACAGAGCACTACGCTCCCAAAATGCAGGATTACTTGTAATACCTAGAATCTCCAAAAGTACAATGGGAGGCAGAGCCTTCAGTTATCAAGCTCCTCTCCTGTGGAACCAGCTGCCGATCTGGATTCGGGAGTCAGACTCGATCTCTGTTTTTAAGAATAGGGTTAAAACCTTCCTTTTTGATATAGCCTACAATTAGGGAGGGATCATGTGTTTCTGAATCCTCCCTTAGTTATGCTGCTAATAGGTTTAGTCAGCCAGGGGACCTCCAATAATGCACTGGGCCTCACTCCTTTCTTCACTCTCAATGAAATATTTTTTTTTTTGCTGGTCATTAACATCTGTTTGTTCTCTCCCATAGATTGAGTCCCCATCGTGCTGTTTGCTCTCTACATGTCTGTTCTTTTCATCTTCTCTATCCCCTCGCCCCCCAGCCAGTCGCAGCAGATGACTGCCCCTCCCTGAGTCTGGTTCTGCTGGAGGTTTCTTCCTGTTAAAAGGGAGTTTTTCCTCTCCACTGTCGCCAAGCGCTTGTTCACAGGGGATCGCCTGATTGCTGGGATCTTTCTGCAACTGTGGGGGTTCCCCCTACAGTTGAAAGTGCTATGAGATGACTGTTGTTGTGAAATGGCGCTATATAAATAAAGTTGAATTGAATTCATTCCCACTTACAATGGCTAAAGTAAATGTTAAAAAATGCAAATAAAAACAAAAACAAGGTTAGATATAGATATGTGAACATTTCTTACTTAAGAACTGAATATTTAATGGGGTGTTCTAATTTTTTCACATGACTATGTTAAAATATGAGTGTCTGTTTTTGATAAAAACCTGTTTGGTCTTTTGAGATAATTGTAGGGAGGACCCTCTCTAATCTGTGAGCTAGGACCTTAGGTAGAATTTTAGCATCTGTGTTCAAGAGAGAAATAGGTCTGTACGAAGCACAGTCGGATGGGTCTTTCCCTTTTTTAGCAAAAAGGGTGATATTGTGGTGACCCACCACAATCTACAGGGACATTCATCCTCACACTCAGAAGGTCCGGAAGAAGCAGAGGACTTCATATATGGACAGAGAGCCCTTGGGGGGACAACCAAAACAATGGACTATTGTTTATACATCCCCTGATTAAGGAGAAGACGTCCGGGCGCCAGTTGGTCAGACTAATCATATGTATTGACTGATATGTATATCAATATGCTAATATGCCATGCATTCTCTCTGTTTGTATAATATATAAAAGAGCTGACAATACATGCCTCAGCGACACAACACAACACACACGACACAGCACAGCAGCACAGTAGCGCACAGCGCTACAAGTGCGTCTCATGATGATGGAGGAATGAAAACTCTGAAACCTTCCAGCTCGTCATATCTCGCTTGATTTTTTTACCTCCACACCGGTGACCCTTGATGAAGAATGGAACACGAGGCGAACACCCCGGAGATGACCCGGACGGGAAGCCCCAGCACACATCATAGTGTGCCCCTCGCCTGATCTTATCCCTCCACACTGGTGACCTGACAGGAGAGAATGACTGCTCCCTCTCGCCGCACTATGGACAGCAGAGGACCAGAGAACGCCTGCAACCTCTTCATCCTCACCGGAGCGCGCGCCCCAGAGTGGGCAGCGCTTGGGACCGACACGCACCATGAACGGTGACACGAGCAAAATGAAGGAAGCAGCCTGAATAGGGAAATCATCGATGCCGACTGCATTGATTTCTACCAAGCTCCCTGACCCTGACTCATCTAGCGACAAGTGGACCACCTGCACACAGAAGCCCCGCACGCACACCGCAGGATTACGAGGACAGCGCAACTGCCAGCTAAGTGGTCACTGCGCCACGTGTGCACCATGCGCGCGCCACGCACATGGTCAAGCCAGCTCCAAAGACCGATACAGTGTCCTCTGCTGCTGCACATGCCCGAGAAACACAGCTGATCGCCTGCCTCGGAACCTTCAGGGCTGCTCACGCACCTGTAGCAGACGTGCAGCCCGCACACAGGACTTTGTATGGGTTTCTCAGCCACGGCGCACAAGGGGAATTTAGCCGATTGCTGTCCCCGATGGCTTTAGGGCTGCTTCCGAACCTAAAAGTCAGACTGCCAGGTCCCTCACACAGCTGCAGTTGTTTCACAGCCGCTACGCATCTTCAGGGAATTTGGCCGCTCGCCTTCCCCACATCCTCGCTTGATCGAGCCGCGAGAGGAGTCAGAGACTTAATTTTTTTTTTTTTTTCACAGCCACTGTGGATCACCGCCAGGTTTAACGGGAAAGTCCCTCACCATCGCGGATCCACACGCAATTTTTGCGCGGCCCAGACACCTTTGACGTCCCGGGCCGGCACTCACTTACTCCCACCCACCCCCTCCTCCTCCACAGCGCTCTTCCCGCACCTCACTCCCTAAAGCCGGCCGATCGCTGTCTGGTTCCATTACGCACGATGCACACCGGCCCCGGCTCCCACGATCCACAGCCATTCAACGTGCTGGAACTCGGAGCGGAGCACACTGTCTTTTCCACCCCTCCCCCGCCCCCCACCCCCTCCCCACGGACTGACATGCCCTCCGGCACTCCTTTTCAGCAGGACAGTTCTACTGGAGCTGGAGCCCAAACGACGGTGGGGGGGGGGGGGTCACACCCCCTTCTGAGTGTTCTGAGGGGAGCCCTGTGGTAACCCACCACAATCTACAGGGACATTCATCCGCACACTCAGAAGGTCTGGAAGAAGCAGAAGACCATTCACATACGGACAGAGAGCCCCTGGGGGGACAACCAGAACAATGGACTATTGTTTATACATCCCCGGATTAAGGAGAAGACGTCCGGGTGCCAGTTGGTCAGGCTAATCACATGTATTGACTGATATGTATATCAATATGCTAATGTGCCATGCATTCTCTCTGTTTGTATAACATATAAAAGAGCTGACAATACATGCCTCAGCAACACAACACAACACAACACACACGACACAGCACAGCAGCACAGTCGCACACAGCGCTACAAGTGTGTCTCATGATGATGGAGGAAATAAAACTCTGCAACCTTCCAGCTCGTCATATCTCGCTTGATTTTTACCTCCACAATATAAGCATTTATAATGGTTGAGGGAGAGATCCCAACCTGAAAGATTCAGACAGGACTAGACAGAGCTGTGGGGAAAGTAATGAAGAAAACTTTTTAAAGAATTCTGCAGGGAACCCATCAGGGCCTGGGCACTTCCCCGACTGCAGTGAAGATATAGCATAAATGATTTCTGTGGTAGATATAGGTTCATTGAGTGTCTTCCTGAAATCAAGTGGCAGGAATACTGAGATTGTTTAAGAAATCAGCAACTGCGCCATGTTCTCTCTGGGATTCTGAGGTAAAAAGCTGGGAGTAAAAGTCCCTGAATGCGTTATTAATTTCCAAATGGTCTGAAGTAGTGTGGCCATTTGACATTCAAATCTTTGGGATGCTTTGTTTTGCCCTAAAGCCTTGAAATTGATTGGCTAACATCTCATCTGGTTTGTCTCCATGTATATAAGACAATGTCTTATTCTTTAAAAGCAAGCGTTCAACTGAATGAGTTGTGAGTAGGTCAAATTCGGTTTTACGTTCCAGTCATTTTTTAAGAAGATCTGGACTTTGAGTTTGGGCATATCGTTTGTTAATCTCTAATTTGGTTGGTTAGGTCTGCACGCTCATTAAGGGATTTTTGTTTCATTTGTGCGGTATAGGATATAATCTGACCCCTGATATAGGCTTTGAGGGCATCCCAAACCATCAGATAAGACATCTCAGGAGACGTATTAGTGGCAAGAAAAAAGGTTATCTCTTTTTCCATGAATTTCACAAAGTTTTCATCCGACAATAAGCTTGAGTTAAACCGCCAGCATCGGCTGCTTTGTGGGATACTGGGGAAGGATAAAGTTAGAACAATGATGATCTGAAATAACAATGCTCTGGTAAGCACAGGACTGGACAAGTGGAATGAGTTTGTTATCGATGAAAAAATAATCAATTCTAGAGTATGTGTGGCGGATGTGCGAGAAGAATTAACAGTCCCTGTCATTTGGATGTAGAGTGCGCCACACATCACAGACACCATAGTCAGATAAAAATGCTTGAATAAAGGAGGCTGATTTACTTATTGCACTAATATTTTTAGAGGAGCGGTCCAAGACCGGGTCTAACCAACAATTAAAGTCACCCCTAAGTATAAGAGCGTATGTGTTGAGATCTGGTAATCGTGAGAATAACCACTTGAAAAAGCCTACATCATCTGAGTTTGAGGCGTAAACATTCACAAATACAACCAATGCATTAAACAGTTTCCCAGAGACAACAACGTACTGTAGCTACCAAACTTGTCAGAGATCACATTGTGTGGTTCAAAAGAGATGTTCTGGTTGATGAGAACTGAAACTTCTCTGGCCTTGGCCTGCAAAGAAGAGTGGAAACGCTGCCCCTTGCACTCCGATAGGAGATGCTCATTATCTGAGCTACAAATATAGGTTTCTTGCAGGAAAGTCATTTCTCACCTATAATCAAGATTTTATCTTGAAATAATTTTTCTTGTTTTAACTGATAAGTGCAGGAATTCAAATTTCCATTTTTTGTCTCTCACAGCTGAAAAACTAGAGGCAACCTCTATAGTGAATTTATCTTCATCAGATCAAACTGTATAACATTTGTAAAAGTAAATAGTAACTTTCCCCTGCGGTCTCTTCAGTGACACTGGTCAGTGGAATAACTCAATGTGCTGCAGACATTTAAGAAGGATAATAGAGGACTTATTATAATCAATGGTTGACTGTGAAATATTCTTGGACAAGTTAACCACAAACATGCAGAAAATATGATTACATAAGGAAGGGAACTGGAACATTTTTCTAAACCAAAAAATTAAATTAAATAACCAAAGAAGAGTATAATACCCTCTTAGTTTAATTACTGATCATATCTCCTCACTTCAAACCCATCCCTGTCCACTCACCCTGGGAAAGCAGCCTCTGAGATTACCAGAGTTTAAATCATAAGTCCAAAGAAAGATTGTCAGACTCTGGAGATTAGCTGTAAGTAAGTCCCCCCCCCCCACCACTCCCCCACCCCCAACTCTTTTTTTTAACAGTATATCATCAATTCTGTATGAATGCTGAATGATGAGGAGTTTCTCAGAGGAGAGGGAAAATCCTCCAGGGACCAAATAAGTTAAAGGGGTAAGTTTATTCCATTATTGGCTAATAGCTTCCATAACCATCACCCTTTACCCCCAATAAAGTCTCATTGGCCCGAGGATTGAGTCTGGATTACATGGTAGCTCTGCTAATAATGTCAAACACATGAAAAGACCTGACCCCAAAAGTCACCCATCACAGCACGCAGGACAGGATACCTTTAAACAAGACTGTTGCATCAGTGCGGTGAACAGGGATCCAGTTTTCTACAGGTTTTTGAAAATAAGTGTCTATTTATGCACAGCATCCAGTATATGTGACACATGGGACTACACTGATTGAATGCAATACTTAGTTTTATTATCTTTATTGTCTTGTGCTGCTTTGAAAGGCTGAAAAAAGAAAGCACAACCTGAACAGTGTGTGTGTGTGTGTGTGTGTGTGTGTGTGTGTGTGTGTGTGTGTGTGTGTGTGTGTGTGTGTGTGTGTGTGTGCGCATGCATGCATGTGCGTATGCATGTATGCATACTTCAGTTTGAAGGCTGCAGCACTGTACTGCTCCCCCCCAGGGCTGCATTGAGAGTCTGGTGCCAGAGAGTCTCACCTAGTCAGGTTTGCCTGGGAACATACTCATTCTACAGGCATTTCGCCCTCTGACTTCTCTCTCTCTCTCTCTCTCTCTCTCTCACTCACTCACTCACTCACACACACACACACACACACACACACACACACTTATGCTTTCACATGCACACACACAATGCACAATGCCTAGCCACATCACAAGCTAATGAGCCATTATATTGTCATTAGTGTGTTATTTGCACCACCCTGTCTTTCACCAATCCATCACTCTGTTCACATACTGATGACTCAGAAACTAAACAGTTGCTGAGGATCTCCATTTTCATGCACGGGTCCGCATGTGCATTGTTTTGTTGTTGTGTGATTGAGTTCTTCTACTCTTTGTGCGTTTTTGTACATTTTTTCTAAGGTTTCCACTTGTCAAAATGGGACAAACTCTGAATCCATCTTGGTGTCTATTTAGAATCCGGCTCATCCGGCTCATCAAACCCTTCCAGCGGGACCTCGTTAACAATATGTGATTTAAGTAGACTTGAAATTTGTTTGGAGGATGTCTGCTACATAAAAGGACGTGTTTATGTACATAGCAAGTCATTATCGTTGCATCTTGATTAGATTTCTCATGTTTGTGAACCTAAATGAGAGCGTGTGATGGCAGGACCACCCAAACAGGGCCATCATATGTGTAAAATCAGAAAAAGGATTTTCATTTATACGGTAATGCTATTTTTTTCACTTTCCATATCCTAAAAGATCTGAATTAAAGAAAACATGTTTGCCCCTGAATATAAAAGATAATTGATGGTTTGTTCCCCCTAGGTAGAAGACTTTCATATTCATCTTGTTAATTAAGCTGTTTGAGTTTATAATGAGATGTGCACATGTGTAAGCATGACCTTCAGCTTGCTACTGTTTTATTAAGTTTTTATAATGCCACCTGTGTTTATTTGCAAATAGTCGCCCACATAAAATGAGCGACTATGTAAGTTCACACTCTTGTCACAACAAACAAGTGAAACCACAGCACGGAGCAGAGTGATTGCTGCTGTGTCTCGAAGGGAGAAAACCTCGCTGGCCTTGAGCAGACGGGCTCACCCCAGCGTTCACTTTGAAGATTGCAGTTTTCTCTTTTTTCTGCTGACTGCAGCACTTAGTTTGACCTCAAATTCCCCGGCACACCAAAACACACATCCACATGCTGCCACACATTCATCAGTGTTAATCGCTTAAACGGTACTAACCACAGCAGAAAATTCGCAGACTGTTAGCCGTTAAACTGATGGATAATGATGCGAGGACAGCTGCTCACAGCTTCCAGTGGTTTATATTAAGAAATTCCCATTAATATTAATCAATAACTGATAGAAACAGTTGTTCTATAGAGTAAATAGAATAAAGGGCCCAAATGCCAGACTTCTCATTGTGGATGTTTTTTAATGGAAAGACAAAATAAACCCTGCTCGTAGGCAGAAATAAAATGCCATAATGAACCAAATAACGTGGAGTGATAACAGCAATAATAATCCAAACAACGTGGTGTTAGCACAAGGACGCCATGGGGATTAATGCCCGCGGCCAGCATATATATGAAAAACTGTGACTGGGAAAATGAGGGACAGCTGTGACAAATTAGAAAGTGAGAGGATGAGGCTAAAATGGGAGATGCAATGCTAATCGGAAGTAAACAGTAAACAAATAAGAGTCCATACAGAAATGATAATAATGAATGGCAAAAAAGAGACTAATAATAATAAAGAGTCCAAACAAGGAACACAAGTGTGGACAAGGTCGAACCCTGTCCAGATCATTACAATTTAGTGTTCCCCTATATTATTATGATTAAATTATTACGTTTTATTTGAAATTGAGCAAACAATTTATTTGATTTTTTTTTGTTTAAAAATACAGAACTAAGAGCAGCTAAAACATCTGCTTAATAAAATAATGTGTAAAAGCAAATGATATTGGTGTGATGATCAGGCGAGCGTGCTCCCCCTCCCCTCCTGTTCCTGTTTCCCATTCCGGAAGATTGGACACACCCACGTGATTACACACCTGCAGCATCTGATGAGCCAGTGTATCCAGCGTGTAGAGAGCTCATCACTGGATCATCTGGGTTTGCAGCCACAACTTATGTCAAGCTCCATCTCGTTATTAAAGTTATCTGTATACTTACCTTGTGTGTCCTGCTCCTTAGGTTGCTGCCACCCGCAGGTGTGTCTCAGGAGCTGATCACGCTCGCCTGACCAGAAAGATCAGGACGTCCACCCAGGTCCCTGCCTTCCCCCATCCCCTTGTCTTTGCTTGAGTTCCCCGCTGGACTTTGCTGCTCAAGTTGTAAGTGTGCTTTCCTGCATTATTCTCCCTTTGGAGAATCTGTCCCTTATAACCTCTGTCTGCTCTCTCCCGTAGGCTACATGCACTCCAGGGGGCACCTGTCTTTCTTTTCTTTCTTAGCAGCTTCAAACTAGCACTCAGCAATTGGTGATTGTTACCGAGCACCTGTGTCAGCTTCCTGGTGCGGCACCTCCTCCTGCACCTGCTGCCCCAGCACTGTTGCCATCTGCAGGAACAGGTAGGTGTGGATCATGTATCTGAGAACTGGCTCAGACACATGACAGAGCCCCCCCTCCTCAAGGGGTGGACCCCAGACACCCCCAGGAAACACCAAGGAGCCCCCCCCACACACACCCAGGAGAAGGAAACGACAAAAAACTACCACGGGTGAGAGGTGGGGGAAAACAGGTTAGGAGAGATTGAAACAAAGCCCCGCTCAGGACCCACATCAGACAGAATAATGATGAATTAGACCCCCCTCCCCCCCAGCACAAGGAGTCAAAGAGTTCAAGGGCTGACCAAAGTTCCAAACCTGGCGGACGACGAGGTAGAACAAGTCGGGTGGCCTACCGGAGAACATAGGCCACCCAACCCAATGGCTCAGTCCGTCAGGTGGTCGACCAGAGTTTTTTAGTCACCTGAATAGAAGGGATGGACCTGGAGGCGGCTCCCTCACTGGGAGACCCAAAACTTGGGAGGAGAGCTGAGGAGGGGGAACCCCAATGTCATCAGGCAGAGAAGGAAGGGGGGGGCCTGATGGTGTCAGGCAGAGGAAGAAGGGGGACCACGACGGCGTCTGGCTGAAGAGGAGGGTGGACCACGACAACCTCAGTGGTCTCAGATTGGGGAAAAGTTGCACCCTTGGTGGCTCCTGGCTGAAGCACTGCAGCACCCACGGTGGCTCCGGGCTGGAGCACAGCAACACCCTTGGCAGCTCCAGGCTGGTGCACAGCAGCACCCTTGGCGGCTCCGGGCTGGTGCACAGCAGCACCCTTGGCAGCTCCGGGCTGGAGCACAGCAGCACCCTCAGTGGCTCCAGGCTGGAGCACAGCAGCACCCGTGGTGGCTTCGGGCTGAAGCAGAGCAGCACCTGCGGTGGCTCTGGGCAGGAGCAACGCTGCACCCGCGGTAGCTTCGGGCAGGAACAATGCTGCACCCGCGGTGACCTCAACCAGAGAGGAAGCAGCACCCACGGAGGTCCCGGGCTGGGACGGAGCGTCCGCAACGACCTCAGCGGGAGGAGCTGAACCCACGATGGCTTCGGGCGGCAAACCTGGACCCACGGAGACTTCTGGCTCAGGTAGATCTTCCCCGGTGACCCTGGAAGAAGAATCAGGAAAAACAAGCAGAAGAACAGAGTCAGGGTCACCGGCAGCAGCAGCAGCGTAGCCCGGCAAGGTGCTCCTCTCCATGAGCCAGACAAGACCTCTTCAATATAGAAGCAGGAGAAACAGAAGAGGGCACTTGCCTGAACTCGAGCTCCACCACCATCCAGGACTCCGTCCATCCAGGCGACGATGCTCTGGGCTCAGTACTCCGGAGGTCCAGCTGTAACTCTGCGGCGGCGGCCTCTGCAGCAGGCGTGATGAAATGTGCAGTCTTAGTGTCCCCAGGGGACTTCAGCTCCTCTGCATTGTTGGATCTGGTGTCTCTCATTTTCCTCTTGACAATACCCCATAGTTTCTCTCCGGGGTTTAGGTCAGGTGAGTTTGCTGGCCAATCAAGCACAGTGTTATCATGGTAAATAAACCAGGTATTGATGATCTCTGTTAAGTCAAGATGGCAACGTGTTCACACGCAACGGATAGATAGACGATCCAGTTTACTGCACCCCTTCTTGTATCTTTTCTGCCTTTTTCTGTGTTTCCTCTGTGATGGACTAATTACCTACAGTCGCCAGGAACTTATAGGCATCGGTCGCCAGCTCACCTCCGACATCTCCAGCGCTCATTTCACAGTCCCTCCAGGATTTCATGATGTTGCGATCGCGTCAGTTCACACAAAATCAGCCAATCAGTGCAACTACTGCGCGACCTTGCAACTTTGTCCAATCACTGCAACTTTCCCGTAATTTTGACCAATCCTCATCAACTTCTGCCATTTTCACCAATCACATTTGTCTCAAACACTCAGTGTAACTAATCAAATGCATCGCTGCACCGCGTTCACTTCTGTGTCTACAGTGAGTATTAACGGAATACATCAGCAGAAACAGAGTGTGTGATTTAAAAAAAATGCTCACCCACGAGGTTTCCAACACCATCCCTTCCTCCATCTTCCCTAGCCTGCCGGTGGATGTCTCGCCACATCTCTGTCCTGACCGCATGTATGAAGCGCTGGGTTTGTGTTGAAAAATGTATGCCTGCCCCAAAAGCACCCCATCACGAGAGTGCGCGTGAGTACAGATGCCATAAAACCACAAACAAAACCAGCAAATCTAACACTACAGCCAGTGTTTGAACATTTTATACATCTGTAGAGGTAAAATCCTCATTACAGCTTGTCAATGAGCTTTAAAGCTGTCAATCTCCAGTCTGGACATGGACAAACGCCCCCCCCTCCCCCCACCGTAAATGAAAGATGTGTGTCTGTCATGATTACCAATAAAGGACAGCTCACATGCATGATGCAATAACAGAAGGACAACCAAACACACAAGCACACGTTTGAGAAGTTTATTAAATATCAAAACACAGCACAGCTTTGGGAAAATGTCACTCGCCAGATGAATGAGCCTGTGGAGAGAGAACGAGAGCTGTGAGTGGAGGAATAGAGACAGGGAAATTGGGCGAGCCAAATTGCCACTTACGTGGGATACTATGGAGAACCGGCAGGACCCTGAACCGGGGTAGAGACGAACCAGCAGGGTGAAGGTGGTGCCTGACCGGGTGGATTATGGTTGCAGCTGAGTGGAGGTGGTGGGGCAGTGAGCGCACACAGTCCCCGGAGACGCACCCGCACGATGGCAGCAACCTGGAGAAGAGAAGAGAAACAGCTGAGTGCAAAAACTACACCTTAGGAAATAGCACTAGCAAATAAAGTACTCTGCTTTGGCAGTATACCCAGACGAGCCAGCGTCAGCACACTGAAGAGATGCTCCTTATAAACGCTGGCTGATGAAAGGTGGCAGGTGCGTCTCCTGACCCAGGTGTGTTGATAATCTGAGGAGGAAAAGAGCAGGAAGGAGGGGGCGAGCGCTCACAGCCATGACAGTGTCTGAAGAGACAAGTGTGTGTCAAGACACTTGTCAAGACATGCAGCAGATAGACAGGTAGGAGTTAGGCATGGAAAGAGAGAGAATATTGTCTGTAACTTTTTTTTTTTCAGAAAAACTCAGACTCCAATAGGCAATACAGAGCAAGAGAATAAATTATTTCTGTTTTCCTCTGCGCTCAGTACCAAGTGGTTGGGGACCGTAGGGAGTTTTCAAATGAAAGTGCTGCCAATAATTTCCAAATCTATACTCTTTAACATGCATTCACTGCAATTTAGCTGTTGTAATGGATATTGTGGTAAAGTCTGTATTTGCTGTTGCACAAAAGAGTCTTTCTGTATAGCAAAAGTTTCTGCTTAATTAACAAATCACTGTAATAGGAAATTTTTGACAATTCTGTGCTTTTCTTGTATTAAAATATTGAATATCACTGCACTAAACTGGGAAAAAAAAGCATCTGCTTTCAAATTTGTAATTCTTCCCACAACTTTTAGTGCAAAAAACCTTCTCAAAACATCACAACTTTTATCGCAACTTTTTAAAAAAACCTCCTGTGAATTCAGGCTTTTTGGACTGCAACAATCATAAAAATGTCCCACAAAATCCTGGAGGGAATGATTCCAGTAATTTCCACCACATCCCTCAGGAGAGCGCCAGACCTCCGGGTGCTCCATGGTTCGTTATTAAATTAAATTAAATTAAATCACCCTTATTGTCATTCAACCATACAACCAATTATGTACAGTAGAACGAGATTGTGCTTTACCTATCTACAGTGTCAAATCACACACACCCCAGTGCAGAATCAGAGGGCCGCTGCCATGCAAGGCGCTGCCACAGATTTCCCTCCTCCATTCCGTTATTGCTGAGCACCAAGCTGGACGGCAGGAAGTTCCACTTTTATATGGTCTTTGGTATGACCCGACCGGGATTTGAACCCCTGCCTCCCGGGTGTGGGGCGGATGCTCTACCAACTGAGCCACCACTCCGGTAATGTTATCCGGTTATGCCCACAAGTGGTGCATACGATGGGAGAGGAGGCAGAAACGAGGCTGCAGGGCTGGCCTTCGTGCCCACCTCCACAATCTTCACATCAAACCACCGTTACCTTCATTTTTCCCCACTAACGCCAGATCCCTCGCCAACAAAATGGACGAGCTGCGCTTGAAGATCGCCTATAATTGCTACGTCCGGGACTGTTGTATTCTGATTGTGACCAAGTCATGGCTGAACGAATGCATCTCAGCTGCCGCTGTGGAATTAACTGGCCGAACTACATACCGTCTTGACCACAACACCGATTCTGATAAGGGAAGGGGGGAAGGGCTCTGTGTTTATGCGCTTCAGACTTGGTGTAAAAACAGCAGAATAATTCATAGCCACTGCTCACCGGACTTAGAGGCCATGTCCCTCCTGTGTAGGCCTTTTTATCTCACCCACGAGCTAACGGCAGTAATTTTAACAGTCGTTTACATTCCTCCTGATGCTAACATTAACTTAGCACTCAATCACCTCCAGCACATCGTCAGCAGGCAGCAAAGAGATCACCCAGACACAGTCCACATTATTGCAGGAGACTTTAACAAAGCATGCTTAAAGACTGCACTCCCCAAATTCTACCAACATGTTAAGTGTCCCACAAGAGGGGAAAGGACACTGGATCATATTTATAGCAACATTAAGCACGCCTACAGAGCCACCCCCTCCCCCACCTTGGACAATCAGACCATCTCTCTCTGTTTCTGATTCCTGCCTACCCCCCCCCCCCAAAAAAGAAGAGTCCCCCCCCCCCAACCAAACAACCAATTAAAACCTGGCCTGAAAATGCTGTTCTCCAGCTACAAGACTGCTTTGCCTCCACTAATTGGAGCATCTTTGAACAGTAGGACCTGGACTCCTACACCGAATCTGTCCTTTTCTGCATCAAATGCTGTGCAGAAAATGTGACAGTCACCAAACACATCCGGGTATTTCCAAACCGCAAACCCTGGATGACCAGTGAAGTTCAGGCTCTGATCAGAGCCGGCAACTCAGTCTTCAGACAGAGTGACAGCTCTCTGTACAGCACTGCCAGAGCTAACCTGAGGAAAGGCATAAAACTCATTAAAAACGCCTATAGGAGGAAGGTGGAGGGCTTCCTCACAGACAGCAACCCCCAACAGATGTGGAGAAGCATCCAGGCCCTCACCAACTACAGGGGCCCCAACATCAGACAGCAGCCTCACACTGGCAGAGGAGCTGAACAGCTTCTTTGCCTGGTTTGAGCACATCACCCCCCTAAACCCATCCCCTCCTCCCCCTCTCTCCCCCTCCCCTCCCCCCTCTCTTGACAGGTGCATGAGGTGAGGAGGCAACTGAGAGCAGTGAACTCCCACAGAGCTGCTGGTCCAGATGGCATCCCAGGAGTAGTGGTCAAAGCATGTGCAGACCAGCTGGCGGGGATCCTCACCAAGTTGTTCAACCTCTCCCTGATGCATGCCACTGTCCCTTCCTGCCTCAAGGCCTCCACATCATCCCCATCCCCAAAAAGGCCACAATTGACAGCCTGAATGACTACAGACCCATAGCACTCACACCTGTAGTCATGAAATGTTTTGAGCGACTGATGTCCCAGCACATCAGGGACTGTCTTCCCCCCTCCTTCGACCCCCATCAGTTCACCTACAGGGGAACTGGTCTACAGAAGACACAATCGCCACCATTCTCCACAGAGCACTGAGCCATCTGGAGAACCCAAGGAGCTACGGGAGGATGCTCTTTGTGGACTACAGCTCAGCTTTTAACGCCATCATCCCGGACATCCTGATCAATAAACTGCACCTCCCCCAGATCCTCACCCCACCACCACCTGCTCTTGGATAAAGAACTTTCTCACCAACCGCCAACAAACAGTCAGGTCTGGCCCCCACCACTCCTCCACACTGTCTCTCTGCGCTGGCTCCCCATCAGGCTGTGTGCTAAGCCCTCTACTGTACTCCCTGTACACCTTTGACTGTATTCCAGCCCACCCAACCACTGTCATCATGAAATACACGGACGGCACCACCTTGGTTGGGCTCATCACTGACAATGATGACAAGGCATACAGGGCGGCGGTAGAGAATCTGCTGCTGTGGTACCAAGCAAACAATCTGAAACTGAATGTCCAAAAAACCAAAGAACTCATTCTGGACTTAAGAAACAACAGACAGGACCCCCCCCCCCCCTCATAAATGGCAACCACGTGGAAAACGTCCCCGCCTTCATGTACCAGGGTACCCACATCTCCTCTGACCTCTCCTGGACTGTCAACACCAAGGCCCTGATGAAGAAAGCCTAGCAGCGGCTGCACTTCCTCCGTGTCCTGAGGAAGCACAACCTGGACCAGAAGCTGCTGCTGGCCTTCTATCACTGCTCAGTGGAGAGCGTGCTCACCTGCTGTCTAGGTGTGTGGTAAGAGCAGGAAGGCTGTGCAGAGCGTCATCAACACCGCCCAAAAAATTATCGGCAGTCCTCTGCCCTCCCTGGAAGACATCTCCAAAGCCTCCTGTCTCAGAAGGTTCAAGGCCATCACAGGAGACCCCTCACATCACGCCCACCACCTGTTTGACCTGTTTCCCTCTGGACGACGGTTCAGATCGATCAGGTCCCACACCTCCAGACTGACAAACAGTTTCTTCCCCTCGGCCATCTGAACTACAAACAGCCAGAGGCCTCACCCCCTCCCTCTGAATGCTCACATGTACAGAACTGAGGACCTTTTAATTATCACTATAACTCACCTGTCTTTACACTCCTCACTTCATGTATCTATTGACCCATCCATGAAATCACTACTGTACATATTTTCCACAACCCTTGAGCCATTTTACTCAATTATGTGTTCTGCACTCCGCACTCATATGTACATAGTTCCACCTGCGAAGCCACTACCGTACCTGTGTATATACCAATGGGCTATTTATTATTTTCTGTATGTTCTGTAACTGTTTTATTTCAAATTATTCTCACCTACTTTATTGTGCAGTAGCCTGGTGGAGCACCCACAATTTCGTTGTGCTGTACAACTGTACAATGACAATAAAGCCTATTCTATTCTATTCTTTTGGCAGTGTGGGCAGGTGCCAATTCCTGCTGGAAAATGAAATCAGAATCTCAACAAAGCTTGTCAGCAGAGGGAAGCATAAAGTGCTCTAAAATGTCCTGGTAGATGACTCTACTGACACAGGCCTTCATAAAACACAGTGGACCAACACCAACAGATGATGTGGCTTCCCAAATTATCACTGACTGTGGAAACTTCATACTGGACCTCAAGCAACTTGGATTCTGTATCTTTCCGCTCTTCTTCCAGACTTTGGGACTTTGATTTCCAAATGACAGAACTTGGCACCTGATTTGGGGACAAATATTGGAGACTGTAATCACACTGCTGACCGGCTGCAGTGGATTCTGCAGTGCATTCTGCAGTGCATTCTGCAAATGCTGCAGTGCATTCTTTTCATGCATGCATTTGCGAAAGCACAGTTCAATTTAATTCAACTTTATTCATATAGCACCATTTCACAACAACAGTCACAGAGCACTGTTAAACTGTAGGGGAAAACCCCACAATTGCAGAAAGACTTCAGTAATCAGGCGATCCCCTGTGAGCAAGAGCTTGGCAACGGTGGAGTGGAAAAACTCCCTTTTAGCAGGAAAAAAAACTGTAGCAAAACCAAGCTCAGGAAGGGCAGTCATCTGGGGGATCAAGGGATAGAGAAGAAGAAGAAAAGAACAGACATGCAGAGAGCAAACAGCACAACGGGGACTCAGTCTGTGGGAGAGAACAAACAGATGTTAATGACCAGCAAAAATATTACATTGAGAGTGAAGAAAGGAGTGAAGCCCAGTGCATCATTGGAGGTCCCCCAGCTGTCTAAACCTATTAGCAGCATAACTAAGGGAGGGTTCTGGGTCACCTAATCCCACCCTAACTGTAGGCTGTGTCAAAAAGGAAGGTCTTAGCCCTATTCTTAAAAACAGAGATCGAGTCTGACTCCCAAATCCAGATTGGCAGCTGGTTCCAAAAGAGAGGAGTGTCATGATCCGAGAGCAGGAGATTTCTGCCAGGCTCGGTCTCATGGCCTTTTCATTATATTTACTTATTTTGTTGTATTTTATGCCTTTTGGGTTTCTGTATTCATGTACTGTTTGCCATCTTCCCGTTTGTGTTCTAGTTTTGTTACACCTTTATTACCTCCACCAAGGAGGTAATATTTTTACCGGGGTTTGTCTGTCTGTCTGTCTGTCTGTTTGTCTGTTACCAACATAACTCAAAAAGTTATGAACGGATTTTGATGAAATTTTCAGGAAAGGTGTGTAATGGCACGGGGAACAGTTGATTAGATTTTGGTGATGATCTGAGAGTGCATACCTCCACCAAGGGCTTTGTTTGTATTTGTGCAGTAGGATTACACAAAAACTGCTGGATGGATTTGGATGAAATTTTCAGCAGAGGTGGTTCTTGGGCTAGAGAGGAACCCATTATATTTTGGTGATGATCTGAGAATACATAACTCAGCCAAGGCTCTTATCTTCTCACAGTGTGTTAGCAACAATACTCCAAAACTGATGGACAGACTTTGATGCCATTTTCACCACAAGTGGCTATAGGCCTACACACAAACCCATTACATTTTGGAGGTGATCCATGACAAACGGAAGGAGCCTTGGCGGAGGTATGCGCTTTATGAGTGCTTTTCTAGTTTTGTATTAATTTATATTTTATTTTTCTGCTTGGGTTGTATTTTATTCTTTTTATCTCTACTGTTTTTTTTTCTGGTTGACAGCTGTCAGTGGCGTGGTGATCCATGTGGGCGTTGTCCTGTCATATGTCAGCTTTGGTTTGCTTCTCTCTCACTGCCCCAGCTGGTCCTAATTTTGTTTCATTTACTTCCTCCTGCCCGCTCAGATGGCCACACCTGTCCTCGATTGTGCAAATTTTTTTTTCCTACTTAAGGGCTGTATTTTTTTTTCTCACTGCAGTCTTGTTTGGACTTTCCTCACCTCCACCAGAGCCCTGCCCTGCTCTGCATGCATTATCTGTAAGTTTTCTCCCTCCTTTGTATTTTCTGTTGAGTGCACCATATTGAACTTTATGTTTGTTGCCTTTTTGTTCAATAAACTGCCCAAACTCACAGTTCAGCACGTGGGTCTCATCTTCCTGCCCCAAAGGGCATTCATGACAGAAGACTGCAGCCAGTAGAGACCCAGCTGCTGTGAGTTTGCTGTCATGGCGACCACTGGGCCTTCATCAGTCCCAGCTGCACGCACACCTGTCATCAATCTCCAGCTAGCTATAAAAGCCAGACCCGCTGACAGCTCTGCACGGAGTCGTCTGTCAGCATTACAGAGCTACGTCCCACATCCTCAGCCACAGACCCATGCTACGCTTGACCAAGCTCTCCACACCTCGTCACGTAAGCCTTTCTCGCACTCACCTTGTCCAGTTGTCCTTCCCTGTGCACAGGTGGATCCTCCAGGCGGCGGATCAGTCTTCCTGGGCGGCGGTACAACTCCTCCGTCTCACCGGCGTCACTCCTCTGCCTCACAGCGCCAAGCAGCAAGCTCTCCCCCTGGCCAGCGTTCTCGGAGCAAACGGAGATCTCACAGCAGCACCTGCAAGTAAGCGGCATTCATTATCACATTCCCCGCTGTGGTGCAGTAGTAATTCCTCTGCTTTTTGTCCCTAAGGTTGCCAGGCAGCAGCAAGGCTCGCTCAGCTCCAGCAGGCATCCAGCACCTCACACATTCACACATACACACACAACTATTACACACTTGGGTGAATAAAGCTATTAAATTGTATACTCGAGTCTGTCTTCTGTCCCCTAGGTCAAACCATCATGTCAGTACGACTCCGTCAAAACGACCCAGCGGACAGTGCGCTGATACGCCGTCTTAACACCTTAGACGCTCGTGTAGACCAAATAGCTTATCAGCAGACCGTAATTCTCACCCAATTAGCACAGATTAACAGCCGGTTGGACCGTCTGGTAGGACACCAGGCGTTTCCTCCAGCCGCCGGGGCGCCACCCGTCCCCACTAATCCTCCGACTAGCCAGGTAAGCCAGACCCCCCTAACTCATCTCATTCCCGTGCCGACACCCGCCCGCTTCAGCGGGAGGCTCGGGGAGGCACGGGGATTTCTGTTACAATGTGAGACTGTTTTCCATTGGGTCCCGGGGGATTTTCCCTCCGACCATAGCAAAATTGGCTATATAGCAAACCTGCTAGAAGGTAGAGCGCTAGCCTGGGCTTATGCGGTAATGGCTAAGCCCAGCTATGCCCACTTAACTTATCAACAATTCTTAGCCGATTTTACCGAGGTTTTTGACCACACCGATCGGGACTCTGTGTTAACTTCCCAGCTGTTAAACCTTCGGCAGAGCAGCAGGGCTGCTGCCAATTTTGCTGTTGATTTCCGGATAGTAGCAGCAGAGGTCGGGTGGGAGGATGCCTTGTTATGTAGTATTTTTGTTCGCAGTCTAAGCCATGAATTAAGAGACATATTAGCAACTCGGGACAAGCTTGATAAGTTGAATGAACTAATTTCTCTTACCATAAGCTTAGACAACAGGCTGAAGGAGCGCGCCGCCGAGCGAAGGGCCTCTAGTCGCTCAAGCGTGCCGCGTTCTCACTCCTCTCGGCCGTCCCAATTGGCCCTGCCTCCTCCAGAGGAACTTCTGGGGCAGGAGGATATGATAATCGGGCGCTCAGGCATTTTGGCCGCTGAGAGACAGCACCGTAAGGAATTGGAGTTGTGCTTTTATTCTGGTAGTGCTTCCTATGAAATAGCCGAGTGTACTAGTCGGGTAAAAGAGGAGGTCCGTGGGTCACAGTAGGGGGACTCACGGACATAGGTCAGTCAAAGCCCCTCACTAGTTGCCTCATTCCTATCCGGCTCATTTCCAAGCACATAGAACACTCCACACACGCACTCATTGACTCAGGGGCTGAGCAGAGTTTCATCTCAGGAGACCTGGCAACCCGCTTGGGCCTCCCCTGTCAGACTCTCCGGCCACCTGTCAATCTAATCACCCTGTCTAAGACATCACTAACAGCTGTTTCTCAACAGATGGCCCCCGTGTCTATTATTATCTCTGGAAACCACCGAGAGGACATTCGTTTTTTGGTGCTGCCCACCTCCACCTTCCTGTCATCTTGGGCTACCCCTGGCTGCAGCTGCATAATCCCACGTTTGACTGGCGGGCGGGAAGCATCATCTCATGGAATCCATTCTGCCTTAGCGCATGCCTTCAGTCTGCAGCGTGTGCCCCATCGGTGTCTGTGACCCCACCTGTGTCGATCCCCCCAGACCTGTCCAAGGTACCGGAGATTTATCACGATCTGGGGGTCGCCTTTAGCAAGTCATGGGTGCTGTCCCTTCCCCCCCACTGCCCCTATGACAGCGCCATTAATCTCCGGGCTGGTGCCCCGCTTCCGTCGAGCCGTTTATACAGCCTGTCAGCTCCGGAGCGGGAGGAGATGGACACCTATATTAAGGAATCACTCAGCTCTGGGATCATCAGGCCATCTTCGTCTGTGCTGGGGGCGGGATTCTTTTTTGTAGGGAAGAAGGATGGCTCCCTGCGCCCTTGCATTGACTTCCGGGTTCTCAACGAGATCACTATCAAGGATAAATACACGCTGCCCCTCATGAACTCAGCCTTCGACTCTCTCCAGGGGGCTTCTTGGTTCACCAAATTAGATCTCCGCAACGCTTACCATCTGGTACGGATCAAGGAGGGCGATGAGTGGAAGACGGGCTTCCGGACCCCAAGCAGCCATTTCGAGTACCTGGTGATGCAGTTTGGGTTGACCAATGCTCCGGCCGTCTTCCAGCGTTTCATCAATGACGTCCTCCGAGATTTCCTGGGCTCCTTCGTGTTCGTGTACCTTGATGACATTCTTATCTTCTCGCGATCACTGGAGGAGCATCAGGTACACGTTAGGCGGGTCCTTCAGCGTCTCCTGGAGAATCAGTTGTATGTCAAGGCCGAGAAGTGTGAGTTCCACGCCAAGAAGACGTCTTTTTTGGGCTTCGTGATCTCACATAATCAAGTGCTTCCCGACCCAGCCAAGGTCAAAGCGGTGGTGGACTGGCCCACTCCCTCGTCCAGAAAGCAGCTGCAGGGGTTTCTGGGATTTGCTAACTTCTATCGCCGTTTTGTGCTCAATTTTGGAATTATTGCCCGCCCGCTGACCAGTCTCACGTCCCCCAAGACCCCCTTCGGCTGGACCGAGGAGGCTGCTGCAGCGTTCAAGAAGCTGAAGGAGGAGTTTGCCTCATCCCGTGTCCTGACGCAGGTGGACCCGAATCTCCAGTGCCTGGTGGAGGTGGACGCCTCTGATTCTGGAGTAGGAGCAGTGCTCTCACAACGTTCGCCTGTTGATGGGGTGACTCGGCCGTGCGCCTTCTTCTCTCGCCGCCTGCAACCCGCCCAGAGGAATTATGGTATTGGTGACAGGGAGTTGCTGGCGGTTAAGCTCGCCCTAGAGTAGTGGAGGCACTGGTTGGAGGGGGCTGCTCAGCCATTTGTCGTCTGGACCGATCATAAAAATCTGGAATATCTGAGGACGGCAAAATGACTGAACTCCCGCCAGGCCCGCTGGTCCCTCTTCTTTGGGCGGTTCAATTTTACTATCACCTACCGCCCAGGGAGCAAGAACCTGAAGCCAGACGCCCTCTCCAGGCAGTTTTCGGCGGAGTCATCTGAAGAACAGGAGGAGACCATCTTTCCGCCGTCCTGCATTGTGGGCACCCTCGTGTGGGAGATCCGGGACAAAGTAAGGAAGGCTCAGGAGGCAGAGCCCGACCCAGGAGGCGGCCCGACCCAGGAGGCGGCCCCCCGGGGCGATTGTTCGTTCCCACAGCGGTCAGGAGTGAAGTTATCCAGTGGGCTCATGCCTCTAAACTAGCGTGTCATCCTGGGATTTCTCACACCATCGCACTTCTTCAGAGGGCATTTTGGTGGCCAGGGCTGAGGAGAGATGTGACCAACTACGTCTGGGCCTGCGCACAGTGCGCCACCGGGAAATCCTCATCTTCTCCTCCGGCCGGTCTGCTCCACCTCTTGCCAGTCCCTACTCGCCCCTGGTCTCATGTGGCTTTGGACTTCGTGACAGGTCGTCCCCCTTCTGACCACTTCACCACGGTCCCGACAATTGTAGACTGCTTCTCCAAGGCGGCTCACTTCGTGCCTCTTCGAGGGCTACCATTGGCACGGGAGATGGCAGATCTTCTAGTGCAGCATGTGGTCCGCCTTCATGGCATTCCCTCTGACGTCGTCTCGGATCGGGGCCCTCAGTTCATCTCCCAGGTTTGGAAGGCGTTCTGCCAGGCGTTTGGATCCGCGGTAAGCCTGTCATCAGGGTACCACCCTCAAAGTAACGGCCAGTGCGAACGGGCGAATCAGGAGCTGGAGGCTGCCCTTCGCTGTGTCATCTCGTCGAGCTCCTCTTCCTGGAGCACTTTTCTGCCTTGGATCGAGTACACTCACAACTCCACGGTGTCCTCGGCGACTGGGATGTCCCCCTTCAGGGCATCGTTGGGGTACGATCCGCCACTGTTCCTGGAGGAGGAGAAGGAAGTGACAGTGCCTTCTGTTCAGGCCCACATCAGGCACTGTCGCCGGGTTTGGACCACCGCCCGCAGGGCTCTCCTCAGGACCGTGGAGCGCAACACCAGGATGGCCAACCGCCACAGGAGACCAGCACCAGAGTACAAGGTGGGTCAGCAGGTTTGGCTTTCCACACGCAATATCAATGTGCCGGCCAAGAAACGCAAGCTGACTAAGCGTTTCATTGGGTCCTTCCCCATTACTCGCATAATCAACCCTGTGTCTGTGCACTTAGCTCTCCCCTCTTCCATGCGCATCCGCCCTACCTTTCACGTCTCCCAGGTGAAGTCCTTCGTCTCCGATCCCCTCTGCCCACCCCCTGCAGTGTCTCCCCCACCGAGGATGATCGACGACCACCCGGCTTGGGGGGTTACCGCCATCTTGGATGTCCGCCGGCGGGGTCGGGGCTTTCAGTATTTGGTGGATTGGGAGGGATTCGGCCCCAAACACCGGTCCTGGATTCACCCAGCGTTGATTCTTGACAAGCAGCTCATCCACGACTTCCATCGGGCACATCCAGGTAGGATGGGGCAGGTGGCTGGAGGCACCTCTAGAGGGGGGAGTACTGTCATGGCGGTCGCTGGGCCGTCATCAGTCCCAGCTGCGTGCACACCTGTCATCAATCTCCAGCGAGCTATAAAAGCCAGACCCGCTGACAGCTCTGCACGAAGTCGTCTGTCATCATTACAGAGCTACGTCCCACGTTCTCAGCCACAGACCCATGCTACGCCTGACCAAGCTCTCCACGCCTTGTCACGTAAGCCTTCCTCGCACTCACCTTGTCCAGTTGTCCTCCCCTGTGCACAGGTGGATCCTACAGGTGGCGGATCAGTCTTCCTGGGCGGCGGTACAACTCTTCCGTCTCACCGGAGTCACTCCTCCGCCTCACGGCGCCAAGCAGCAAGCTCTCCCCCTGGCGAGTGCTCTCGGAGCAAACGGAGATCTCACGGCAGCACCTGCAAGTAAGCGGCATTCATATCACATTCCCTGCTGTGGTGCAGTAGTAATTCCTCTGCTTTTTGTCCCTAGGGTTGCCAGGCAGCAGCGAGGCTCGCTCAGCCCCAGCACGCATCCAGCACCTCACACATTCACACATACACACACAACTATTACACACTTGGGTGAATAAAGCTATTAAATTGTATACTTGAGTCTGTCTTCTGTCCCCTGGGTCAAACCATCATGTCATTGGCGGATTTTTGTTTTTCTTTCACCTCAGCGGTGGCGACAGCTCATTGATTTCTTTATTTTTTCCCCGTTGGTCTTCTTTTTACCATGTCTGTCACTCCAGAGGTGTCCACCCTTAGACTGGATGAAGTGAAGCGGTGGTCAGTGTGTGTCCTAAAGGATATTCTGTCACAGGCTAAAGCCCCCTGTAATCCCGAGGCAGCCCAAGAGCGTCTAGAGGGCACGGCGCAGGTGCTTGAGTCATGCCCAAGCCTGTGAGATCACCTGGAGCTCACAAACCTACTCCTCTCCATATTTCTTCCTCAGTCAACGAGTGATGAGCCGGGGGAGTCAGCTCTAATTCCTGCGCCTGCGCCAACGAAGAGCAAGCGTTCGTGCAAACGGAAACCTCCAGCCTCTCACCGCTCTCCGACGGCAGCTCCACCTCCTCCTCCCGAGCTTTGGCCCGCTCCATCGGCCGAGGAGCTGGAGGAGTGCAGGCAGCCTTTACTGGCAGAGACTGAGCTTCTCCTGGAAGTCAAGCCATGGCTCCTCCAGGATCTTGCTCGGGAGCTGGAGGAGATTTCACCGAGGGACCGGGAGTTTGAACCAATGAGTGGGTGCCCCCTGACTCCGGATCCTCTCTTTCTCCATCCTGCGCACACGCATCCTGCTCTTCACCGTCATTCCAGAAAATCCTGTTGGAGGAACGCTCCCACCTCTCATTTGGCAGCTATTCCTACACCAAGAGAGAAGCCTCCCTCAGCAGTACACCCTCCAAGTTTTTCGCTGACAGAATTGTCAGCCTCTTCCGTCTCTGCTGCTGCGGTTCCTCACTTCCCCTCGATGCCTCCTCCTGCTGCTGAGAGCCAAGCTGTTATGTTCCCCGGCTCCGCCCAAAACTGTGTTGACAGGGGTGGCTTCTCCCCATTCCTCAGAGGGGCCTACAGCCATTGAAGTCACAGAGAGGGCCGAATTCCAATCAGCTGCAGCAGAAATCATGCCCCGGGAATACAGGAAGTGGCTTTTCATTCCCTATTACCTATGTATGAATTATCTTTCCTGATTCCCAGAGGTTAGGCTCAGTCCTCACAGCCCTGTGAGCTCTCACCACCTGCTGCAGCTAAATACTTGTCACCTGCTCTCTCCGTGTCTCCACCTCTGCCCCCTGAGTGTACCCCAGGATTGAGTCGCCGGACGTTGGAGGAGCCTGCGGCCCTGGAGGATTTGGTTCCAGTCCCGCAGCCATGCTCTGGACAGAGGGTGAGTGCTGAAACTGAGCTGATGCCTGTGCTGATGAGGGAGCGTCCCTGGGACTCAACTGAACCGAATCCAGCACCAGCAGGAAATCAACCTGCTGAATCCATGCTGGACGAGCCATCGTCATGGGTCGTTTCACTGGGGGGTCCCAGGGTTGCTCTGATCACCATTCCTGCTGCAGGGACAGCGGTGGAGCTCGAGCTCAGGTAAGTGCTCTCCTTTGTTTCCATTGCATCTGTTTTGGAGAGATCTTGTCTGGCTCTTAGTGAGGAGAGCCGGGTGCAGCCATCAGCTGCACCTGAACTAATCTCACCTGGCTCCACTGCTGCCGGTGATCCTGACCCTGTTTCTCCACCTGTTTTGTCTGAGCTCTTCCCCAGGGTCACCGAGGTCATTCCAGATCTGCCAAATGTCTCCATGGGTCCAGGTTCACCACCAGAGATCATCGTGGGTCGAGTTCCTCCCGCTGAGGTCATCACGAGCTCTCCGTCCCAGCCCAGGACCTCCATGGGTGCTGCTTCTCCTCTGGCTGAGGTCTTCGAGGGTGCTGCTTCCTTTTCTGTGGAGGTTGTCATGGGTGCTCCGTTCCAGCCCAGGGCCTCCAAGGGTGCAGCCTTAGCCCAGTCCGGGTCCACCGGGGATGCGGCTTTGGCCCAGTCCAGGTCCACTGAGGTTGCTGCTGTGGTCCAGCCCAGAGCCACTGAGGTTGCTTCTGTGCTCCAGCCTGGAGCCACCGAGGGTGCAGCATTCGCCCAGTCCGGGGCCACTGAGGGTGCAGCATTGGTCCAGTCGGGACCCACCGTGGGTGCAGTCTTGCTCCAGCCAGGAGCCACCGAGGTTGCTGCTGTGCTCCAGCCCGGAGCTACCGAGGGTACAGCCTTTGTCCAGTCCAGGCCCACCGATGTTGCAGCTTTGGTCCAGTCCGGGTCCACCGAGGGTGCAGCTATGTCCCAGTCCGAGACCACCGTGGGTGCAGCGTTGCTCCAGCCCAGAGCCACCACGGGTGCTACTATGTTCGAATCTGGGACCACCGAGAGTGCTGCTGGCCAGTCCGAGGGTGTCATGGTTCCCCTTCCTGTGCCAGATGCTGTCGTGATTCCCCCTCCTGTGCCTTGTGGTTCCCTTTTCTCCATCTGAGGTCATCGTGGTTCTCACTCCTCCACCCGAGGTCGTCATTGTTTCCCCGACTACCCTATCATCCTCACCACTAGCCCTTCCCACCAGGCAGCCACCTCCTGGACCACCTCTTCCGTTCAGGTGGCTGAAAAACTCTGGCAGACCACCCAACAGACTGTGCCGCGGTGTTGGGTGGCCCACGTTCTCTGGGAGGCCACCTGACCCGTTTCATCTTGTCATCTGGTGGGTCTGGGACTCTGGTCGCCCGTCTGAACTGTCCAGCCCCTCGGTCCAGGGGGCTTAGGGTGGTTGAGGTTCTCCTGGTGTGGGTCCTGAGCGGGGTCTGTTTGATTCCCTCCTAGCCTGTTCCCCACCACCACCCTCCTGGGATTGGTTATTGTTGTGCTCTTATTGGGGGGGGTTCTTCTTTTTCTTTTGATGTTACCCTGGGATGTCTAGCATCCACCTCTTGAGAGGGGAGCTCTGTCATGAGCCGAGAGCTGGAGATTTTCTCGCTGCAGTCTTGTTTGGACTCTCCTCATCCCCACCAGAGTCCTGCCCTGCTCTAGGTGCGTTCTCTGTAAGTTTTCTTCCTCCTTTGTATTTTGTGTTGAATGCACCATATTGAACTTTATGTTTGTTGTCCTTTTGTTCAATAAACTGCCCAAACTCACAGTTCAGTGCATGGGTCTCATCTTCCTGCCCCGAAAGGCATTCATGACAAGGAGCCTGATAACTGAATGCTCTGCCTCCCATTGTACTTTTAGAGATTCTAGGTTTTACAAGTAATCCTGCATTTTGGGAGCATAGTGCTCTGTTTGGGTGATAAGGTAGTGTCAGATCTTTTAAATAACAAGGGGTCTGATTATTTAAAGCTTTGTAAGTGAGGAGAAGGATTTTAAACTTACTTCTATATTCTATGGGAAGCCAGTGAAGGGAGGCCAGAACCAGAGAGGTATGAGCTCTCTTTCTAGTACCTGTTAAAACTACAGTGCATCCGGAAAGTATTCACAGTACTTCACTTTTTCCACATTTTTTTTATGTTACAGCTTTATTCCCCAAGGGATTAAATTCATTTTTTCCCTCAAAATTCCACACACATTACCCCATAATGACTGTGAAATTATTTTTTTTTTTTAGATTTTTCCAAATTTATTAAAAATAAAAAACTAAGAAGTCACATGTATATAAGTATTCATAGCCTTTGCCATGAAGCTCAAAATTGACCTCAGGTGCATCCTGTTTCCACTGATCATCCTTGAGATGTTTCTACAGCTTAATTGGAGTCCACCTGTAGTAAATTCAGCTGATTGGACATGATTTGGAAAGGCACACACCTGTCTATATAAGGTCCCACAGTTGACAGTGCATGTTAGAGTACAAAACAAGCATGAAGTCAAAGGAATTGTCTGTAGACCTCCGAGACAGGATTGTCTCGAGGCACAAATCTGGGGAAGGGTACAGAAAAATTTCTGCTGTTTTGAAGGTCCCAGTGAGCACAGTGGCCTCCATCATCCACAAATGGAAGAAGTTCGGAATCACCAGGACTCTTCCTAGAGTTGGCCGGCTGTCTAAACTGAGCGATCGGGGAAGAAGTGCCTTAGTCAGGGAGGTGACCAAGAACCCGATGGTCACTCTGTCAGAGCTCCAGCATTTCTCTGTGGAGAGAGGAGAACCTTCCAGAAGGACAACCATCTCTTTAGCTATCCACCAATGAGGCCTGTATGGCAGAGTGGCCAGAACGAAGCCACTCCTTAGTAAAAGGCACATGGCAGCCCGCCTGGAGTTTTCCAAAAGGCACTTGAAGGATTCTCAGATCATGAGAAACAAAATTCTCTTGTCTGATGAGACAAAGATTGAACTCTTTGGTGTGAATGCCAGGCATCATGTTTGGAGGTAATCAGGCACCGCTCATATCCATACCAATGGCGGTGGCAGTATCATGCTTGTGGGGATGTTTTTCAGCAGCAGAAACTGGGAGACTAGTCAGGATAGAGGGAAAGATGAATGCAGCAATGTACAGAGACATCCTGGATGAAAACCTGCTCCGGAGCACTCTTGACCCCAGATTGGGGCGTTGGTTCGTCTTTCAGCAGAACAACGACCCTAAGCACACAGCCAAGATATTGAAAGAGTGGCTTCAGGACAACTCTGTGAATGTCCTTGAGTGGCCCAGCCAGAGTCCAGACTTGAATCCAATTGAACATCTCTGGAGAGATCTGAAAATGGCTGTGCACCGATGCTTCCCATCCAACCTGATGGAGCTTGAGAGGTGCTGCAAAGAGGAATGGGTAAAACTGCCCAAAGATAGGTGTGCCAAGCTTGTGGCATCATATTCAAAAAGACTTGAGGCTGTAAGTGCTGCCAAAGGTGCATCAACAAAGTATTGAGCAAAGGCTGTGAATACTTATGAACATGTGATTTTTTAGTTTTTTATTTTTAATAAATTTGCAAACATCTCAAAAAAACTTTTTTCACATTGTCATTATGGGGTACTGCGCATAGAATTTTAAGGGAAAAAAAGGAATTTAATCCCCTTTGAAATAAGGCTGTAACATAAAATGCGGAAAAAGTGAAGTGCTGTGAATACTTTTCGGATCCACTGTAGCTGCAGCCTTTTGGATCAACTAAAGACATTTTTTAAGAGATCTTTTAGGACAGCCTGATAAAAGTTACAATAATCTGATCTAGAACTAACAAAAGTGTGGATTAATTTCTCAGCATTACTCTGAGACAAGATGTTCCTTATCTTGGAAATATTGCAAATGATAATTTTATCATTAATAACTCCAAGGCTCCTCACAGTACTATTAAGAGAAAGAGTAATCCCATTGTCACAAGCCTGGCTCACTAGCTTAGACGAAGAAGAGGAGACCACATGGAGGTGCATATTTAAACACAATTTTATTTTATTAAAGAAAACAAAAATAAAAAGGTGTCTGTAAAAATCAGTGGTGTGTGCGTGTGTATTGGATGTGTGGAACGAGCAAAAAAAGCAAACTAGTCACTAGACAACCCAGTGACCATACGTCTTTGTCAGGGGCTGCAATTATGCCCAGCGACAAACCCAAACCAGAAAGCCCACAGGCTGCAAACAACAGACAAAACAGGGGCCGCCAGCACAACCCCAACAAAGCGACAGACAAACAGCTGTAGGCAGAGCACCAACACAGAAGGTGACCGGTCTCCAGCGGGAGCATAACGCTATTGACAGGTATGCAGAGATGGCTTAAATAGATCACTTCTCAGCCAAGGGTGGTCCTTCGCACCGCCACCTACAACACAGAGAAAAAAACACAAAGAGGCCCCACTCTGAAAAGGAGGGGGCCATAAAACCCTTCCACACAAAAAATGGACTTCCCAATTGGGAAGGCCTACACAAACTGACTTACAAAACAACCTTCCTATAATTTCTTTATTTGTTAACTATAATTACCTCCGCCAAAGAGGTTATGTTTTCATCGGCGTTGGTTTGTCTGTCTGTCTGTCTGTCTGTCTGTCTGTCTGTTTGTTTGTTTGTTTGTTTGTTAGCAAGATAACTCAAAAAGTTATGGACGGATTTTCATGAAATTTTCAGAGATTGTCAGAAATGGAGTATCCTACAGATGATTAGATTTTGGTGGTGATCTGGATCACCGTCCAGAAGAAAACCGCCATTACGGAAAATGCGATTTTCGTGAATAACTACTGAACCACTAATCCTATCATTGTGAATCCAATTGCTAGTCATATGTTTTCATGGTCAAGGAATCTGAAAACGTACACACAAACACTGTATGGGGGGAACTGTGGCGCTTGGCGGAGGTCTGCGCTCTCCGAGTGCTTTTCTAGTTTACTATGTACCATTAAAAATAGAACTACAGATCCACCATTTTCTTTGTTTTCCTTTACCCTGATCCTGGTGAATTCCCTCTCAGGGAAGTGTGAATGGCTGTGTTGGGGTGGAGGGTGAGGGTGTGTGTTAGTGTGTCTTAAATTATGTTCTTTTTACTTATATGGATGCCGAGAGAAACACAATTTCATCTTGTCTGCACTACAGTTGTATGTACAGCAATATGACAATAAAGGTGATTTGATTTGATTGATTTGATTTGATTTGATTTGGTGTTAGCATCCCACCAACCCATCCAAACCTGTCAGCTACCCAGCAACTTCAGGCTCCTGGAGAAGCAACTTAAGAGTACAGACATCCTGAACAGATGACATAAGTACTTATAGTCAAGATTTCCTAAGACTAACACCTAGAAACTCGATGCTCTGGACACAGCATCCACTACAACATTCTCCCAGCCTTTGATGGGTTGGATGTCCAAATGGTAGGTCTGCAAAAAACAAAAACCAGCGCATCAGTCTACGATTAGGGCAAATCAGAGAACTCAGAAAAAACAACAGATTATGATCTGTATAGACCTTGATGGGGCCTCCAGAGTCAACATAGATCTCAAAATGTTTCAGAGCCCACACCAAAGCCAATGTCTCCTTCTCAATCACTGAATAATTCAGCTAATAAGAATTAAATTTCTTTGAAAAATAACTCACAGGCCGGTCAATTCCATCTTGTCCTGACTGGAGCAAAACCGCTCCTGCACCCACATCACTGGCATCCACATGCAGCTGAAAAGGTTGATCCAAATGTGGAGCTGCCAGGATGGGGGAAGAACACAAGTGAGCCTTTACACTGTCAAAAGCTTTCTGACAAACATCAGACCAAACATACTGGATTCCAGCTTTCAACAAGTCAGTCAGGGGTGCTACCACAGTTGAAAAGTTCTTGCAGAAACAATGGTAATAGCACACTAACCCCAGGAAATGCATAAGCTCCTTCTTAGTGGTTGGTATGTGGTACTGCTCCTCTGCTGAAACTTTAGCTTGTACTGGCCATACCTGTCTCTGTCCCACTACTTTTCCCAAGTAGGTCACTGTGACCTTGCCGAACTCACATTTGGCTAAATTAACAGTTAGATTTGCGTTCCTCAGCCGATCAGACAACTCTCTAATGTGCAAGACATGATTTTCCCAGGTGTTACTGAACACAACGACATTGTCCAGATATACAGCACACCCTTTCAGTCCTGACACAACCAAGTTTATGAGCTGTTGAAACGTGGCTGGCACATTACTAGCTAACCTGCACTTATATAGCGCTTTTCTAGTCACAAAGACCACTCAAAGCGCTTTCACTAATACTAACCCTCTATTCTAAGGGCCTATAGGAAACAGATATCTAGGGACAATTTAGAACAGCCAATTAACCTAACATGCATGTCTTTGGATTGTGGGAGGAAACCGGAAGCCCCGGAGTAAACCCACGCAGCACAGGGAGAACATGCGAACTCCACACAGAAAGGTTCCAACCCCTGCCAACCTGGGGATTCAAACCAGGAACCTTCTAGCTGTAAGGCAACAGTGCTAACCACTGCACCATTACGCAATCCAAAACTCATCACTGAGTAAGAAAACAGGCCAAATGGAGTGATAAAGACACAGATTTCTTGAGCTCTTTCGGACAGTGGCACCTGCCAGTACCCCTTCAGCAAATCAAACTTACTGACAAGGTGGGCCAAACCCACCTGGTCAATACAATCCTCCATACGAGGTAGTGTAGACGCATCCAGCTTAGTGATAGCATTGACCTTCCAATAATCAGTACAAAACTGCGGACTCCCATCTGGTTTACCCACCAGCAAACAAAGGGAAACCCAGCTAGATGTGGAAGGACAGGCTGACCCATTTTCCAACAGATAATATATTTCCTGCTCCAGCAATTTACGTCTCTCAAATGAGACCCTGTAAAAATGCTGACAGACAGGCATGGAATCACTGACATCAATATCATGCTCTACTAAATGAGTATGGGTAGGAACATCACCAAAGAGCTGCAGATACTCCCGGATGAGGCCACCAAATCAGCAGAATGTTGCGCTGGCAAATGCCCCAACAACCCTTGAGATTATGCAACGATTCAGAGTTCTTTAACCTACCCTCATCAGAAACAACCCTGATGTCATCCTCTGACCCATGTTCATCCATAACCACTGTAGCAGCTACTGAACTAACAGGGCGCTGAGGCACCCCCCCCCCCCGGTTCAAAACTCTGCATCACCCGGGAGTAATATGGTTTCAACAGATTAACATGACAGAGCTGTGTTTTCTTTTTACGGTCAGGTGTCACCAATAAATAATTTAAATCAGAAGTCTGATGCAGCACTGTAAAAGGTCCATGAAACTTAATCTGAAAAGGTAAGTTCACTATGGGCAACAATGCCAAAACCTGCTCTCCAGGACTACATTTACGAACTTCAGCCTTTTGATCATATATTTGTTTCATTGTTGCCTGGGAGGAAGCCAGATTAACCTCAGCCTTCTCCCCAGCCAAAAACAGTCTGCGACGAAACCCATTAACATACTCTGTCAGACCTTGAGGAGGTTCAGAGATTACACCAACATCATGCAACAAATAAAGTGGTCCACATACTGAATGTCCAAACACCAGTTCATTCGGACTAAACCCTGTGCTTTCCTGCACCACCTCTCTGGCAGCCAATAGTAACCAGGGTAGGCCCTCTTCCTAATCCTGATTCATCTCCACGCAGTATTAATATTATAATGATTTGAGAGTTATAATAATAATATTATAATGATTTGAGAGTTTGATGGAACCTCTCCAACGCACCTTGACTCTGAGTGTGGTACGCAGAGGCCTGATTATGCTTTACACAAAGTGCTTTCAAAACCTGTGCAAACAATTTAGATGAAAAATTTGTGTCCTGATCAGTCTGAATAATTTTTGGAATGCCAAAAACCGATATGAACTGTGTTAATGCCTTAACCATCGACTTAGCAGTAATGGTACGCAACGGATATGCTGCAGGATATCTCATTTCCAAATACATCCTTGTGAGTAAGTTGCTATGACCAGATTTTGAACGTGAAAATGGACCAATACAGTCTATAATAAGATGTTGAAATGGTTGAACCAGAGCAGAAATTGGAGCAAGAGGTGCCGGTTTAATTACCTGATTAGGCTTACCCATTACCTGACAGGTGTGACATGTTTTAATATAAGTGGATACGTCCTTTCTTAAACGAGGCCAAGAAAATACTTGAGGATGTAATTACTGTTGTAGTGTATGTGTAAGACAATGGTGGTACATGTGTAAGCAAGTATGAATTATGGCTCAAAAGCATTTGTCCTAGTACATCATGGGTGGTCCCCAACACTTCCTCTCGGAACTTTAATGGCACTACCACCTGATACACTGGCGAGCCAATGACATCACTGTGTGGCACCCACTTATGAACCAACAACCCATCTTGCAGGAAATAGCCAAGAACTGCACTCTCAATGTCTGTATCTGTAAGAACAGCGTCAAACAGCACACTCAATGATAGCTCAGCATGTTGTTCTGTTATAAAATCAGTGCCAGACAGACAGGAGTGAATCAGGTTTTTTTACAATATCATTTAACCCATCATCATCAGTTTCCACCTGTTTCTGACTCACGGCGCGTGTTACTGCACATGCTGGAAACAATTCAGAAATTTCCCGACTGTGCCCTGTCCCTGAAACAGAGGGAACAGTTGTCACAATGGGAGGTGGAGGCAATTCTGCCCAAACCTGATCACCTGCAAAATCATTCCCCAAAATGATATGCACACCAGGAACAGGCAACGCAGGACACACAGCCATGGCCACGTCTCCCTGAACCAAGCTACAGTCCAGCTGAAACTTAAGTATCGGAGCAGGAAACACTGACAGTTCCATACCCCTCACCAGGACATAATCACCCATAGCTGTAACATCAGAAAAGGGCAAAACAGACTCCAAAATAAATGAGTTTGATGCACCCGTTATCTCTTGAGATTTTTACAGGTATTTTAACAGCACCACCTAGAGTTACAAAGCCGTCAGAGATGAAGGCGGAAAACTCTGACTGCTCCAACGGGCAGTTTGTCACGAAAGACAATTCACCTGGCACATTAACTGGTGTTACTGACACATCACAGACAGACTTTACAGGAGGAGGTTCAACACACAGGTTTTTAGAGTTCCCACAATTAATCAGAGACGCCAACACCACAGGTTTGACCTGCGCGTCACCAAATCTGCCTCTAGGTTTCACTGGGTGTTCTGCTTTCCAATGTCCCTTATTTTTACAATAATTGCAGATTTTGATTGAATCAAAACACGAACTCTGCTGAAAATTTTGCTGTCCCGCTCTCTTACTTGGTGAAAAAAGCTCTTCTCTGTACCCAGAGAAATTAGGCTCCACATACTCGTGTCTACCACAATAAATTAACACATATTCATCAGCCAGAGCAGCTGCTTCACTTACGGTTTTTACCTTATGTTCATTAATATACAGTGGTGTGAAAAAGTGTTTGCCCCCTTCCTGATTTCTCATTTTTTTTGTATGTTTGTCACACTTAAATGTTTCAGATCATCAAACAAATTTAAATATTAGACAAAGATAACACAAGTAAACACAAAATATAGTTTTTAAATGGTGTTTATTATTAAGGGTAAAAAAAATCCAAACCTACATGGCCCTGTGTGGAAAAGTGATCCCCCCTCTACCTGTTAAAACATAAATTACCTGTGGTTTATCACATCTTTGGAAAGCTGAGTTCAATTTCTCTATCCACACCCAGGCCTGATTACTGCCACACCTGTTCTCAATCAAGAAATCACAAATGGTGAAAACATGGAACAGTGGTGAACCTTCCCAGGAGTGGCCAGCCAACCAAAATTACCCCAAGAGCGCAGTGACAACTCATCCAAGAGGTCACAAAAGATGCCACAACAACATCCAAAGAACTACAGGCCTCACATGCCTCAGTTAAAGTCAGTGTTCATGACTCCACCATAAGAGATTGGGCAAAAATGGCCTGCATGGCAGAGTTCCAAGACAAAAACCACTGCTGAGCAAAAAGAACAGAAAACATCTTGATGATCCCCAAGACTTTTGAGAAAATACTGTATGGACTGACAAGACAAAAGTTGAACTTTTTGGAAGGTGTGTGTCCCATTACATCTGGCGTAAAAGTAACACCGCATTTCAGAAAAGGAACATCATTCCAACAGTAAAATATGGTGGTGGTAGTGTGATGGTCTGGGGCTGTTTTGCTGCTTCAGGACCTGGAAGATTTGCTGTGGTAAATGGAACCATGAATTCTGCTGTCTTCCATAAAATCCTGAAGGAGAATGTCCGGCCATCTGTTCTTGACCTCAAGCTGAAGCACACTTGGGTTCTGCAGCAGAACAATGATCCAGAACACACCCGCAAGTCCACCTCTGAATGGCTCAAGAAAAACAAAACAAAGACTTTGGAGTGACCTAGTCAAAGTCCTCACCTGAATCCGATTGAGATGCTGTGGCATGACCTTAAAAAGGTGGTTTGTGCTCAAAAACCCTCCAATGTGGCTGAATTACAACAATTCTGCAAAGATGAGTGGGCCAAAATTCCTCCACAGTGCTGTAAAAGACTCATTGCCAGTTATCACAAATGCTTGATTGCAGTTGTTGCTGCTAAGGGTGGCCCAACCAGTTATTAGGTTTAGGGGGCGATCACTTTATCACACAGGGCCATGTAGGTTTGGATTTTTTTCCCCTTAATAATAAACACCTTCATTTAAAAAACTGCATTTTGTGTTTACTTGTGTTATCTTTGTCTGATATTTAAATTTGTTTGATGATCTGAAACATTTAAGTGTGACAAACGTACAAAAAAATGAGAAATCAGGAAGGGGGCAAACACTTTTTCACACCACTGTACGTTGCAATGCAGGCAGGAACAGAGTTTTTAAATTGCTCCATAATTACAAGCTGACACAAAGTTTCATATGAATGAACTTGCAACAAATTACACCACCAGTTAAAGTGAGTAACAAGTTCTCTGGCGAATTCCATATGTGTCTGTTTAAACGATTTCCTCCATGAGCGAAACCTCTGCCGATATGCCTCTTGTACCAGCTCATATGCTCTCAAAACAGCAGCCTTCACAGAAACATAATCTTGACTGTCTGCTACACTAAGTGCAGTATAAACTTCCTGTGCCTTCCCAGTTAACTTACACTGCATTAATAATGTGCACTCTGAGTCAGACCAGGCCTGACTATCAGCAACCCACTCAAACAATGAAAAAAAGTACCAGGATCCCGTTCAGAAAACTGGGGAACCAACTGCAAATTGGACAAAACATCAAATGAGTGTGCACGACGAGAAGTACCGTCTAAGCCGACACCCATAGCCGCGCTACCACTCAATCTACAGTCCTCCCCCTGCATCCATTTTTCTCTCTGTTCCTCCAATTCTAATTCCAGCAACAACAACCTTTCACACTGTTTAAATGTTTGGCTGGCAACATCTCCGGTTAAACCCGATACAACAGCGCCATCAGGACGGTGAGCAGAAGCCCCAGCTTGAGGAACCGATGTGACAACACCCTTGGCCAACAGATTTGCTCCTATAATCTGTTTCATATTTTTTTTTAACTATTTGTCCCCCACATCCAGCTCAAACTGTTCGGCTATTCTGACAAGCTGCTCCCGTGAACAAAGCTCCAAACCCTCTTCAGAAGGAGACTGCAGAAAATCTTCCACAGCTGACATAATACCCTTCATGTCACACCACTGTACACACACAAAATAATCCAGACTGATGTATAACTACACTGCACTCTGCCTGCAACTCAAAATAACTCACTCACACTCCAAACCAAAAAACATCACAATCAAATTCACAAATTAACACTCACCTCCGTGTCTCCCCAACAGGTGCGCGCTTCTTGGCAAACGCTACCAATAATGAGCACTGACGTCACCCGGACACCACAGCCACTCGCTCATTCACAAAAAACACCACTCCTCCACTTACACGTGAGCAGATTGTGCAACCGGAGTAAACCAGTTGGGTCACAAACAGAAAATAAAGAAAGTGTTTCCATACAAAACTGATACACTGGAAATTCTCCTCCCTTACTAACTAGTCACAAAACTTATCTAACTAATGTAGACCCAAGCCTTCGGGCAGCTGCTGGAGGGAGGATCTTTAATCATGAACCCACTGGGCTGTCAAGCAAGCACTACGCAGCAACTCGCAGGGAATCCCGTGGGTGTGACCCCAGGCCAGTGTCACACCTCACTAAACCAAAGACAGACAGCGAACCCCCTAATGGAATTCACTGTTAAGCTTAACAGGAGAAATTACCAGCAATATAAAACCCAAATGAATGGAAAGCACTTACCTGATTTAACCCAGCGACACATACATAGGAAACGGACAAATCCACCAAACAAACAAATGAGCTCAAACGGACCAACTGAGTTCAAATGAGTGGACGAGCCCCAATTTGTCACAAGCCTGGCTCACTGGCTTTGACAAAGAAGGGGAGTCAGCATGGAGGTGCCAATTTAAACACAATTTTATTTTATTAAAGAAAACAAAAATAAAAAGGTGTTTGTAAAAACCAGTGGTGTGTGTGTGTGTGTGTGTGTGTGTGTGTGTGTGTGTGTGTCTGTCTGTCTGTATTGGATGTGTGGAACAAGCAAAAAAAGCAAACTAGTCACGAGCCAATCCAGTGACCATACACCTCTGTCAGGTGCTGCAATTATGCCCAGCAACAAACCAAAACCAGGAAGCCCACAGGCTGCAAACAACAGACAAAACAGGGGCCGCCAGCACAACCCTGACCAAGCGACAGACAAAAAGCTGTAGGCAGAGCATGAACACAGAAGGCGACCGTCCTCCAGCGGGAGCATAGCGCTACTGACAGATATGCAGAGATGGCTTAAATAAATCACCTCTCATCCAGGAGTGGTCCTTCGCAGCTCCACCAACAGCACAGAGAAAAAACAGAGGCCCCACTCCAAAAGGGAGCGGGCCGTAACACCATCCAAAATAAGAGTTCAATTTAGGAAAGCATTTCTAAGGTTTTTTCGATCAACTAGAATGACTTCAGTGTTATCTGAATTTAATAGCAAGAAATTACGATCTGTCCAGGGTGTACCCTGCCTCTCGCCCAAAGATGCTGGGATAGGCTCCAGCGCCCCCGCGACCCGAAAAGGATTAAGCGGAAGAAGATGAATGAAATTACAAGTCATCCACACTCTGATTTCCTTAAGACAAGTGTAACCCACATGTGGTTACTGAGCCTGTTATGAAGTGGTGTAATTTCTTTCCCCGCTTGAGGGTGGCACGTATGTCATAGTTACATCCTCTACCATATTACTTTCTTTCTGGCGAAGACATTGCCATGAGAGCACGTGTCACACTACGAGAGCGTTTGGTATGGAAATATGCTGAAAAGACTAAAATTCACATAGATGCCTCTCATACAAACTGTTGACATGTTGTTTATTTGTCAGGGTTGGCGTCTGTGTGAAAGTTAAGTGGATGAGCTGCTACTGGTTGCGGACTCTCTCATTGTGATGTCTGGTAAGGAATGCTAACGCCAATGCTAATGCCATGTTGAATGTGACTATTATGTCAATGTATTGTGACTGTTATATGGTTACTGTGTGTTTAACACCTCATAGACACAGATACTGATGTTTCAAGTTGTTGGAAACACTTAGAAAAGCTCGCTAATCGCACTAGCCGTGAGCTAACTGCTAGCGTCTTGATGCTACTTCCTGTTGACTGCAACACTGTTATTTGGCTAAGTTCGCTATGGGCGCAGTCGGGGCTACGTCACTTCCGGTTAGTAACACATCGCCGCCATCTTAACTCGGTGAAAACAACCCGTTACCAAGCATTGTCGAGTGCAGTTTTTTGACTTTTTGTCATGGCCTGTGACTACGTAGAAAAGCTTGATGAGTCAGCCAGGCTACGTTATCAGGAGAAACTGACAGCAAGTGGACTGCCAGATTGCCCATACAAGCTACCAGCCGGAAAATGGGTTAATGACCCGACCAGGTGGCCAGCTGTGCAGTGGCCGGACGTGTACAGCTACTTGATCGACACCCCTGGTAAGCATATTTGCTTCGACCCATATTAACATGATTAACCCTCTTACATGTTTTGAATGTTTTTAAGGAAAGGCCCCTATGGGTAACATGACCAATTCATTAAATATCAGGGCAGCACAGGAGTAATTCTTAAAAGAAATAATTCAACAAGAAAATGTTCACTGATGCTAAACACTGCTTAGGTGCGCTTGTGTTGGATCGAAATAAGTGTAGGCGGACACGAGTGAAGTTTAAAAGGGTGCTTCATGCAGACAGTCAACATATATACCCGGCTAATGCACGCATGGCACATTAGCATCACAGTAGACAGCAGGAAAGCATATACATTTGCATTAGTCACACATATCAGGCGCAGCATTACTGGCGCCGGGATTCCTCTCTGTTCTGGAGCCGCAGAAGGTGCGAGGCGCTTCTATAACGATCAGTAATTGCTCACGCTGAGCGCTCTGCTAGCTCGCTGTGGGAGTCACACGAGGTGTTCTCTTTTCCCGTATATTTTTCTTTTTGGCGTACAGAAATGGCAATACGCCCGTATTTGCTAAAATTGCATTTTCCCCGTATTAAAATACGGCGAAACCGTATTTGTCACCTCTTTCATTAATGGCCAGCCCCTTTGTTGCACTATTTACTACAGTCTACAGTTAAATTAGTCAGGCTGACTGCACATAGAGAGGTCTGTATTGTTTGGTGAAAAGGGAACCAGTCATGCATTTCCATAGACGAAATGTCCGTCTCTGTTTACAATACAGAGAGGCTTGTGTTGGCGGCTAGCATTTTCAAAACGTGACCCATCAAGTGGCAACTAATTAAACTAACACAATATCACTCAATTACCTGATATAGGACGTGATGAGCTGAATATTATGCACTACGACGGGCTGGACAAGCTTGACTGAGTCACGGCAGCTGCCTGGGACTAGGTCACCACTGAATTGTTTTCACCTAGTATGGCGTTGCCATGTGGGTTGCTAACCGGAAGTAGGCCAAATGCCCGGACGCCCGACTGCGCCCATTGTTAGCTCTTTAGCAGAGTATTGGCAGCATTTTATACTGACAAAAGTGTCTCATGTTTGGTTGGCGACTTAAAAGTTATTTCATTGATACCATATTTAATCTGTTATTGGTCACATGTCAAATTTGGGTGAGTTATATCACTTGATGGTTAAAATGTATATGTTTGCAATGAATATTAATCCGAAGGAGTTACTATAATTCATTTCAACAGTCAAAAAGTGAATATTTTAAAGCGGATGCATAAATAGGTATAAACTATTAAACTGTAAAAATGTTTACAGAATTATTATATGATTGTGTTGTTCGTTTTCTGCTGTGAAAAGGGTGTCCATGATTGGTTACTTAATTGCACTAAAATATGTGTGTTATGAGATGTGTACCTATTCGTTCCATGACGATTAGAGCATTGTATGCCCTTGATAGTTGATTATACTTGAAAAGAGAGTTTGAGTGATGAAAATAAGTTAATGAGATAGAGAGAAGATTTTGATTTTTGGATTCTACACTGTGTGCATAGATTGTTTTTTTGACCCGGACCGGATAAGTCGGGATCTGAACCTGTGGGTTCAGTGGCGAGCCAACCCAAGACGAACTGACCGTGGAGGAGCCTATAATGCAGTATGGCCAGCTGCAGGATCCATTCCCAGAGAACAACATGTCGATCCATCCCATCACTCACAATACAGATAAGACTGACACTTAAAATCTACCCAGGTAGTGTTGGACATTGAATAAAGATGATTAAACCAAATACACTCTCATACAAGCACACTAGTGACTTGAGCTCTTTCCTGTAAAGTGCACATCGAGAACTGAACTAAATTTGTCACTTTACCTTTTGTTAAGAAAAAAATCCCAAAGGGGACAATTGTATTTAATTTTATTTATTTTATTTTTGGACCTGTAGGAGTCAAGAATTGAGGAGACTGGATGATTTTCCAGTATCTGCTTTAATTCCCCATTCATCCTACGTCCTCTCTCGATCGGAGTGAAAAGAGACAGGACGCAGTCACACACATACATTTATACATTCATCTCTAACAATACATCACACACAAAAGTCACAATACTCAGCTACATCCTTTCATCTCTAATAGAACACCCAGAGTCCTTCTGTTCTCCTTTCCGACCCCCAAAGGTCAGGCCGGGTAATCTTCTCCCCTCTCCTGAGTCCCCAGGGGGTGCAGACACGTCTTCCTCTTGAGGTGTAAAGTCAATACACATGGCCAGCTCAAAGTCTCTCTTGGCTGAGTTCAGCCAGCCACATGTGAGTTACATAGGTTATAACTATGGGCTCCACATCACTCCCCCCTTCCACGCGAAAGACTGGGCACCCACATACAGTCATACAACAGTCGTACAGCACGTCACCCCCCCCCCAACAGAATCTCACAGCAACCCAAACAACCTGACCAAAAAAAAAAAACAAAAAACACATCATTCTGCATGCAGCTTAGGTTTCAATCTTCTCCCGAATCTGCTGTATGCAGGTCTCCTGCTCTGTGTTGGGCCGTCCTGCTGTGCATCTGTGGAGTGAGGGGGAGAAGGGTTATTTGCCCCCTGTGGGGGGTCCCGGGGCCGCCCTTTGGAGGCCTGCCGCGTCGAGGCACGCCCGCCGGCCGTACAGACTCGTTATGCAACACAAAAGCAGGCTTTAATCTATCGATACTGATTGTCTCCCTCCTGCCCCCCAAATCTAGCACAAAATATTTCTCCCCGGTTTCCAGCACTCGAAACGGACCGTCGTAAGGTGGGCGGAGACTATGCCGCTGAGCATCGTGCCTGACAAAAACAAACTCTGCGTCTCGTAAAGCCTGGGGCACGAACACACGCGGGAAAGAGTGATGAGCGGGGCCTGGGAGCATTTCTGCTCCCGTGTTACTCAGAGACCCCCGGATGGGGGGGGGGGGGGCCCTGGTGCCGTGTGGTCGGGTAAAAACTCGCCTAGCAGCCTGAGCGGTTGTGCGAAGACCAATTCTGCTGGTGAGGCATCTAGATCCTCTTTGGGTGTCGAACGCAACCCCAATAAAACCCATGGTAGTTTGTTTACCCAATCTGTGTCCGTCAGTGACGCTCTGAGGGCTGCCTTCAAAGACCTGTGAAAACGCTCGCATAAACCGTTGGCCTGGGGATGGTAAGCGGTCGTGCGATGTACCGCCGCTCCTAAGCCGCTGGCCACTGCTGACCACAGTTCCGACGCAAATTGAGGTCCCCTATCAGACGTAATATCTGACGGGACCCCGAACCGCACTACCCAGGCTGTTAAAAAGGCGCGTGCCACCTCTGCCGCTGTGGTCGATGTTAACGGGACCACTTCTGGCCAACGAGTGGTTCGGTCTACCATTGTCAAGAGATGCGTGAACCCTTGTGAAGTGGGCAGGGGGCCCACGAGGTCCACGTGCACATGATCGAACCTTTTAGCCGGAATGTGGAACGGTTCTAAGGGCGCCTTAGTGTGCCTGTGAATCTTAGCGCGCTGGCAAGCCATGCAGGTTTTAGCCCACTCCTTCACGTGCTTGCGCAGGCTCGGCCAAACAAACTTCTCCGCCACCATTTTCACCGAAGCGCACACCCCTGGGTGCGCTAGGGAGTGCACGGCATCAAAAACGCAACGGCGCCACGCGGCTGGCACCACCGGGCGCAGTCGCCCCGTGGATACATCGCAAATAAGCGGGGGGAAACCGGTTTGTAGATTTCTGCGTTCCAGCCTTAACCCTGTTGGTCCAGACAGGAGCGCGCGCACGTCCGCGTCCTCGCTCTGCTCCGCCGCCATGGCTGCATAATCTATTCCCACGTGGACCGGAGCCGCGCGCGTGTCCGTGCTGTTACCGCGCTCTGGGTAAGCGGCCGCACAATCCGTTTCCGCGCAGACGGGTGCTGTTACCGCGCGTGACAGACAGTCTGCCACCACATTGATTTTACCGGCTACGTGCTGAATATCGGTGGTAAATTCAGAAATTGCGGCCAGCTGTTTCTGTTGCCGCCCTGACCACGGTTCTGAAGTTTTGGACATCGCAAAAGTGAGCGGTTTGTGGTCGACAAACGCGGTGAAACGCCGCCCTTCCAACCAGAACTGAAATGGTGAATAGCCAAGTGGAGCGCCAGCAGCTCCCTGTCAAACGCGCTGTATTTTCACTCAGCCTCGCGTAGGGATCTGCTGAAGAATGTGAGTGGTTGCCAAACCCCGGCAACCTGCTGTTCCACTACGGCCCCTATGGCCACATCTAACGCATCCGTGGTTAGCGCTATGCGGGCTGCCGGGTCTGGGTGGGCCAACAGTGCCGCGTTTGCCAGTGCCTGTTTAACCTCTATGAAAGAGTGCTCCTGCTCCGGGGACCATTCAATCACATGGGAGGGCTTCTGCTTTTTGAGCGCGGTGTACAAGGGCTGCATAAGCTGCGCTGCGTGGGGTATGAAACGGTTATAAAAATTTACCATCCCCAAAAATTCTTGCAATGCTTTTACCGTTCGAGGCTGGGGAAAATCTGCCACTGCACGTACTTTGGCCGGCAGAGGAACTGCTCCCTCCGAGGAAACGCGGTGCCCTAAAAAGTCAATTTGTGCCACGCCAAAATGGCACTTGGCCGGGTTGATTATCAACCCATGCTCTCCTAACCTCTGAAAAACTGTCGTGAGGTGTTTTGCGTGCTCCTCCTCGGAGGTGCTGGCTACCAAAATGTCGTCTAAATAGACAAAAACGAAAGAAAGGTCACGCAACACTGCATCCATCATCCGTTGGAAGGTTTGTGCGGCGCCTTTAAGGCCAAAAGGCATTCGTAAAAACTCAAAAAGCCCGAACGGGGTTATTACGGCTGTTTTGGGGATGTCCTCTGGTCGGACCGGGACTTGGTGATAACCGCGGACCAGGTCTATTTTAGAAAAAATTTGCGCCTTCGCCAAATGCACTGAAAAGTCCTGGATATGCGGAATTGGGTACCGGTCCTGCGCTGTGGCATTGTTCAACCTGCGGTAATCGCCACAAGGTCTCCATGAGCCGTCAGCTTTAGGTACCATGTGGAGGGGGGAAGCCCAAGCGGACTTCGAGCGGCGAATTATGCCCAACCTTTCCAGGTTGGCGAACTCCTTGCGCGCAATGGAGAGTTTAGCTGCATCCAAGCGCCGAGCCTTCGCAAAAACGGGTGGGCCACTCGTGGTTATGAAGTGCTCTACCCCGTGCTTCGCCACCTTAGCTGAAAAAGTAGGAACTGTGAGTGCTGGGAACTGGTGTAGAAGGCTGTGAAACTTACCACCTGCTGTGGCAACGTTGGTCTGAACTGGCGGCGGGCACACCCGAGCTGCACAAGGGATAGAACAGAAAGAGAGTGCATTTACTAGTCGTTTGTTGGCCAGATCAACTAACAAACCATGTGAACACAGAAAATCAGCACCTAACATATTGAAGCTCACTGCCGCCACGATGAAATTCCACTCATAGGCGCGGCCGTGGAAGGACAGAGACAAGGTTCTCTCTCCGTACGTCTTGATGCTGGAGCCGTTGGCCGCTGTCGCTCCGTCTTCGCGGGGTCCCACGACCCAATCAGCATAGGTGGCAGTGATGAAGCTCCTCTGGGCTCCGGTGTCCACTAGGAATTGCCGCCCGGAGCCCGCGTCTGTAAGATAAAGCAGCTTGTTCCGTTCGCCGAGAGTGGAAGCCGCTAACGGCTCCTGGCCCGGTCATTTCCCTGCTTTTTTGAACTTGCAGGGCGGAATGCATTTGTGCGCCTTCCCAGCGAAACGTCAATGGTAAAAACAGAGGCCGTCATCTCCCCTGCCACGGAATCTCGCCGCTGCTGTCGCCGCTGGAGTGGTCACTGCCGTCTCTGGCTCCACACTGCCCCCGGCCGCCGCGCCGAGGTCCGCCGCTGCCACGGAAGCCTCTTGTTCCTCACAGGCGTTGAGGAGCCACTCCGCCTCTTGGGCCAGGTCGCGGAAGTCCTGCTGGGTCACACATCTCCTGCTGGACAGGGAGCCTCTCGTGTGCACTGGGAGGGTTCTCAGGAAAATATGTTTGAAAAGGAACGCGTCGTTGTCCGTCCCGATCATTTGTAGCATGTCCTCCATGAGGACAGTCGGCCTGCGTCCACCTCTGTCGCGCAGGTCCAGCAGCTGCCTGGCTCTTGCCTCAGATGACGGCACGAAGCTCCTGATGAGGGTGGCTTTCAGCGCGTCGTATTTGCCGGCAGCGGGTGGTTGCTGCACCAGGCTCCGCACACACCGAGCTGTGCGGCTGTCGAGCGTCGCGATGACATTATGGAATTTAATGTCATCTGCTGAAACTCCCCCGAGCAGGAACCGCGACTCCACATGCTGGAACCACGAGTGCGGGTCGCTTTGCCAGAACTCGGGGAGCTTAATCAGTCTTGTGCCCCTGCTGGCATTCCCCGGTGAATCCGGGTCTGAGCGGCTGTCTCCCAGCTCTTCCATATCGATCATGAGGCTGTCCTCCAGCCTCGGCGTGCTCAGATTCATGCGTAGGTCATCAATTGTAGGAGTCAAGAATTGAGGAGACTGGATGATTTTCCAGTATCTGCTTTAATTCCCCATTCATCCTACGTCCTCTCTCGATCGGAGTGAAAAGAGACAGGACGCAGTCACACACATACATTTATACATTCATCTCTAACAATACATCACACACAAAAGTCACAATACTCAGCTACATCCTTTCATCTCTAATAGAACACCCAGAGTCCTTCTGTTCTCCTTTCCGACCCCCAAAGGTCAGGCCGGGTAATCTTCTCCCCTCTCCTGAGTCCCCAGGGGGTGCAGACACGTCTTCCTCTTGAGGTGTGAAGTCAATACACATGGCCAGCTCAAAGTCTCTCTTGGCTGAATTCAGCCAGCCACATGTGAGTTACATAGGTTATAACTATGGCCTCCACAGACCCACTTAATGTGCGTCTGTGAACTCTAGGAAGCCAGTTTAGGTAGGCAGGGATGTGTAATTTTTTTTTCTTTTTTTGTACAATACATTGTTTATTGATACCACCTTATCTTGAATCTTGTGTCTGGTTTCTTTGCTAACACTACTCTCATAGGCACCGTAGTCATTCCTGGAGCTTCATGATACTAGCCTATTACTAAATTATAACTAATCTAATACCTATTAGTTATATCAATCAATGGAACATCCATTACACAGGCCTCTAATTTGGTTAATTAATTACTGTCATCTGGGTTCATTGACAAATATAATTGTGTGACATCTGCATAACAATGAACATTTATGCAGTGCTTTCTAATAATATTACCTAGCGGAACTACTGTATATGTTGTAAGATGTGTCTGGTTCCTGTGTTTAGATAGGGCAGCTCAGTGCGTGAACGTGAGTGAGTGAGTGCGTGCGCGCAGCCGAGGCGTGCCCCCCCCCCCCCCCCTTGTGTGAATGTGAGCGAATGGTGTGTGTGAAGTGTGCGGGTGAGTAGAGAGAGAGCGAGGCGACCGGAGCAGGTAAAATTGCTGCTATTAACAGTGCAGTGTGTTAATAAAGCCCCAACTCTTCAGCAAAACGGCCCGTTCTTCTGTGTACCACCATACTGTTTTTAACAAGCGTGAGGTTTACTTGGGAGTTGACCCCGGAGGAAAAGCTGCCTCCGGCCCTGGAGAAGACAGATCTCCCCTGTGTCCCCCAACCACGGTTAGGAGACCAAAACAGGAAAAGTTAACACTGGCGACCACGAAGGGACTCTCACGTTGTTAAGAGGGTGGTGAGTACTAAAAGCAAAGGACAACAACAACTAGGCCGAGTGACTGTGATAGCAGCTAAGCTAATGCGACATGGCGGCCGCTCGCTATCCCGCCGATATTTACAAACAAGAAACTAACTACTCAAACCCGTTCATGTCGCTAACCAATAATCAGGAATACAGACAAGGTACTGTGGAAGCTCATGAACGTCAGGCTGAGACAAAGTGTGGACATTATAACCCATTTCTGTGTGATGAAAGCTGCGCAAACACACTTGTTGATGGAGAAGATTTGTTCACGCCATTCAGCAGCCCCGCTCAATTTGCCCCCACAAATCCCTTTTTCAGAGCCGACAGTCAAAGCCACGACCCCGTGGGAGGCCTAGACATTTACGTGCCCCCGAATCCTGCTCCAAACGCATCGTTAAAGTTGTATTATGCAGATACAAACCCCTTTACCACTGCTCACATGAGAAGTTTTGTACATAGCACACCAGCTACTTCCAAACCAGAAGCCGGTACGCTCCCCATGTCTACTCCTTGCATTAATTCAGAGGAGACTGATAAACAGGGACATTCACCATTGAGCCATTCCTGTCACTCACATACACATAAGAGCCGCTCTGCGCCCCGTCAGCCTCTTACATCGGACAGTGATGAGGACTATAATCCCAAAGAGAGAGTCTCCACTCTATGTCCAGGCCAGTACGACGGCAGCACACCATGGAGAGAGTTCCTGCACAGATTTGAGAGCTGCGCAGAGGCAAATCACTGGTCAGAAAAGACAATGGCCATACAGCTGAAATTCTGCCTTGTTGGAGCTGCAGGCGCCATCATCCACAGAAACCCTCTTCATCCAAATGGGACTACCGCCGCCTGCTGGAGGAACTCGAAACTGCATACGGCCCTTCCTCATATCACTCAGCGGCTGTGGCAGTGGAGCTGAGGCAAAGAGTACGCAAATTTGGTGAGGCCCTTCATGTGTTCAGAGATGACATTTATGGGAAAGTAGCTGTAGCTTATGGAAATTGGTCAGAGGCCGAGCAAGATGCTATAGCTGTTTAAGTTTTCACAAATGGCCTGGGCGATGCAGAGCTAATCCAAAAACTGTTAGAAGAACGTCCAGCCACACTAGCCAGAGCTTACGAGATAGCCCATCACCATGAAACCACAAAGAGAGCTGTGTCCTATATCACCAGCGTCATGCAGCCAGCGGCCTGTAACCTCACTGAACGCAGGCCCCGGGCCGCTGTTGTCAGAGAAAGAGACGAAAACGAGACTGTAACTGCCACTACACCTGCAACTAACTCCACACCTAATCGCTTTGCCCCACACACGTCTGCAAAAACACCAGGGCAACACAAGAACTTTAAAAAGGGGGACATTCGCTGCCATAACTGTAAGGGCTGGGGTCACAAACAGAGCCAGTGCTCATCCCCTCAAAGAAATGCAAAGACTCTCATTCCGAGCACTCCCCAAGGAAGCCCACAGGCCACTGTGCTCCACTTTAAAGGCCAGAGTTGTGAAATGAACATCCACATGCACATATATGAACTGGAGGTGTGCGCAGTCTTGGACAGTGGAACGTGGAGGAACGTGCTGCCCCTTCACCATTACAATGCCATTCACCAAGACATGAGACCCCCACTACGGTCATCCATCGTAGAGACTCTGCTCGGGGTGGGACCAGGAGACGTGCTGGTGCGTGATGAGGCCAAAATACCTGTCAGTATTAACAGCTGGCAAGTTGAAGTGGACTTCCTCGTGGCGGACATAGCGGGCAATGAAGTACTGCTAGGTCACCCATTCCTCACCCAAGCCGAGGCCCGCCTTGATTTCGGTAAGCACTGCATAGTTCTGTTTGGAGAAGAAGTACCATACTTTCACCCAGAGACTGTCCCAAAGTCGCATGCTGCGAGAGTAGCCAGAACTGTTGTGGTTGAACCTGGACAAGAGTACCTAGTCAAGGGCACTGTGCCTTGTGGCAAAGCAGCTCAGGGAGACATGATGCTCAGCCCCGCAAAAGGCTTTGTTGAGAAGCACAAAATACTCATTGCCAGGGTCCTAGTCAATGCTCAGCCCACTAATGTTGTTCCACTACGCCTCTTTAACCCTGGCAACAAGGCCGTCACTATTAAAGAAGGTGCTATTGCAGGCCTCCTTCAGCCAGCTGAAGCTCTTCCCCCGCCCAGTGTCCCCACAGCGGCAGACTTCCCAGCTAGCTCCCCTGCGGTCCCAGAGCACCTCCAGGAGCTCTATGCCCAGAGTTCCACTGAGCTTAATGACAATGAAAAACTTGAACTGTCTAACCTGTTGTGTGCCTATGAAAATGTGTTTTCCAGAGGACCCGGTGACCTGGGACGGACCAGTCTTGTGCAGCACGACATCATAACCCGGCCTGGAGCTCCCGTGAAGCAGCCCCCCCCGTCGCATGGCTGGGGAAAAGCAGCAACACGCAGACCAGCAGATCCGTGAGAGCCTCCAGAACGGCCTCGCCACCTGCAGCCACAGCAGTTGGGCCTCACCGATTGTTATGGTACGTAAAAAGGATGGTACTTATCGCTTTTGTATAGACTACAGAACACTCAACCACCGCACCATCACCGACGTGTACCCGCTACCCCGCATCCAAGACACATTAGACACTCGCGCCACCGCCAAATGGTTCAGCACCTTGGACCTTGCTTCAGGTTATTGGCAAGTCGAGCTGACTCCAAGAGTCCGCCGCGCAGCCGCCTTTTGCACCCGAAATGGACTATTTCAATGGAACGTTATGCCGTTTGGGTTATGCAATGCACCAGCGACGTTCCAACGCCTTATGGACCGCGTCCTTGCCAGCATGCAGTGGGAGACCTGCCTCGTCTACCTGGACGACATCATCGTGCTGGCCAAGGATGTGTCCGGGATGCTGCAGCGGCTGAGTCAGGTGTTCCAGAGACTTAAACACGCAAACCTCAAACTAAAACCAGCCAAATGCTGCCTCTTCTTCCACCAAGTTGCCTATCTAGGTCACATTGTGTTTGAGCACGGTGTAGCCACTGACCCCAATAAAGTCCACAAAGTGTAATGTACTCCTTGTTTAATTAGAGACAATTGTATTTCATTGTATCTTTCACTCATGTTTTCACTGCTAAACGAGCTAATTTTTATCACTGCATAGACACTTGTCATTATAGTATAACCTACCTATTTGAATTCCTGTAATATATTGGACACTGCTATCTCTTCACAGAGGTCTACAGATATAGAGATTGTGCACCAGTTTTATATTGTTTGGATGGAATGGAATTAATGTTAATTGCCAGTCCATGGTGGGGGTAGTGTTGTAGGATGTGTCTGGTTCATGTGTTTAGATAGGGCAGCTCAGTACGTGAACGTGAGTGAGTGAGTGAGTGAGTGCGTGTACGCAGCCGAGGCGCCCCCCCCACCTTGTGTGAATGGCCCCGCGGAGCGAACAGTGTGTGTGAAGTGTGCGGGTGAGTAGAGAGAGAGAGAGGCGACCGGAGCAGGTAAAATTGCTGCTATTAACAGTGCAGTGTATTAATAAAGCCCCAACTCTTCAGCAAAACGGCCTGTTCTTCTGTGTACCACCATACTGTTTTTAACAAGCGTGAGGTTTACTCGGGAGTTGACCCCGGAGGAAAAGCTGCCTCCGGCCCTGGAGAAGACAGATCTCCCCTGCGTCCCCCAACCACGGTTAAGATAAGATAAGATAAGATAAGCCTTTATTAGTCCCACAATGGGGAAATTCCAGGATTGCAACAGCACAGGGATAGCAACACTCAGAGCAACAATCAGAAGGCAAGAAAAAACAACATCTAGTAAACATATGTCCATATTACTATAAATGTATATATATAGACACACAGTGCAGAGCATTATGGTTGGTTGGTGAATGTGCAGCAGAAAGTCTAAGCTCTCTCTCCGCGGATGCGGCGGGCCAGCTGGAAGTCTTTGGGCATGATGGTGACCCCCTTAGCGAAGAAGAGACCACCAGGTGGGTTAGGAGACCAAAACAAGAAAGGTTAACATATATATAAACTGAAAAGAATAGGATCTAGCACAGATCCTTGTTGGACTCCGGGACTGAACTTTGAATTTGAAGAAAACTCATTATTGATATGAACAAACTGGAACCAATCAGATTAAATAAGATTTAAACTACTAACGAAGAAAAAAGTAATGATGAGGCTTCCAGCACCAGAGTTTCGGAGTGTGCACCGAGTAATCCAGGAAATATTTGGTGAAGCGCATTTCAAGGCATATATTGCTGATGTATGCGATGACATCGGAAGCCTCACCAGCTGATCATACCACGTAACTGGGTCAGAAAGTGGTGAATGATTTTGCATGCAACATGATATAAAGTGAACAGCGATACACAGTGGAAATCCCCATCCCTCACGTTTTGTGTTGTCAGATCTTTGACTGTGTATGTGATTTGTCACAGCCAGTCTTCATTTTCAGATGGAGCCAGCACTAAAAAGATGGACTTCTCCCGTTTGGGAACATTTTGATTGTGGTGGACACAATACACATGGCACTCCACCTAGGACAAAGGTGTTAGTGGGGGAGAAGATAGTTAGGGATGCAAATGGAGAAAGGTGGGAGGAGCCAAACAAACAAAGATGTGCCTTTTGCCCCCCGCCACGCCGGGTTCACACGGAAGATGCAGGGTTGCAACTGTATGGTAGCAAGACCTGCTCTGTGATGTGTGTCAATGTTATGTTGATGTGTTTGCATGTCTTTTACATCTGTATGTTAAAGTGTTTACCCTGTGTGCCGGGGGTGGGAATAAAACTGTATGAAAGAGTTCAGTTAGGCACTCAGAGGACAGTTGTTTTGTGTTGAATGTTGGAAGTTGAATAAAGTTCGAGTGTCGACCAGCTCGCTGTCTCATCTGCTTTCATCTTCCACATTGGTGACCCTAAGATGTACAATGGAAAACGAGCCGAACACTGCCCTTGAGACAACCCAGAGGGAGAACACCAGCGTGGCATGCGCTGTCACAGTCAAGCTCCCAGACTTCTGGCTTCACAATCCGACCACTTGGTTTCTACATGTGGAAGCCCAATTCGCACTCCGCAGGATCACAACGGACAACACCAAATATGTGGTTGCTGTCCTAATCGGCCCTTTCTGGGCAGAAATTAAGACTCCACTCGCCAGCTGTGAATCTGCGTATTTAATAATAGAGAACAGAAATTAGCCATGAGGGATAACATACAAGAAGGCAATAACGGAAAACCATGAAGGGAAACTTACAGAAAAAGGCAATCAGTGAAAACCACTGGGTAACTATTACTATTACTAATTACCCAGCTATTACTGGGTAATAGTTGGGTAACTTACAACTATTCAGGCGAGGCTGAGTACTGAGCTGAAAATAGACAGGGATCAGACGAGGGGATTCCTGTCTGAGAACAGGGTGAGGTCGCAGCGAGGAATGAACCCTGCAAGCAAGCTTAAATAGTAATGAAGGGGAAACCCAAATGTGAATCAGGTGTGGATGCATGAGTGAAAAAGTAATTAAAGACAATAATACAGCTCTGACAACCCGTAAAAAGATCTGACAGGAAGAAGTAGCATAACGGCACTGTCAAAATAAAAGCACAACCCATAATGGAAGAAAATCAATAACAAATGCATATACAGAAAATGAGTAGCAACCAAGAGACCCGAGCATGGCAATGACCTGCGCTCGGCATCATGACAGTCACTGCGCTGGATGTGCATGCCAAGCAGCATGTGATGAGCCTGCTCCAAGAACCGCCTGCCCAGGGGAAAAACAATGCGCTCAAGCAGATGCTAATTCAGCGGTACACCCTGTCGGACAGTGAGAGAGCAGAGAGACTCCTAACACGCTCAGAGTTAGGTGACAGATCAGCTGCGGAGCTGATGGAGAGCATGTTAGTATTGATGGGGAAGAATGATAAATCCTTCCTGTTCACCTACCTCTTCCTCAGGAACCTACCTGCTACAGTGAGGGCGATCCTGGCCAACTCGCCACTGCTGGTAACCAAGAACTACCGTGCTCTGGCACAGGAAGTGGACCGCATTATTTTTGCAACCAGAACTCTCAGCATGCATGCAATGACACCGGCATCTGGGAAGGGCTCCAACGAGGTTGAGGAGCTGTTGGCGGTGGCTGGGACGGATGCCAAGAGACACAGGAATGGGACACTCTGTTTCTATCACCGCCACTTCAGCTCGAATGCCCAACGTTGTCTGCCGCCGTGCCAATTCAACAAGCCAGGGAAATGGCACAGCCAGCAGTCAGTAGCAACTGCGACTGCTGGCGACAGGAACAAGCTGCTTTTCATCATAGACACACATTCGTGGAGACATTTCTTAGTGGACTCTGGCTCCCAGAAGAGCCTCATTCTGCCGTTCAGCGCAGACAGATCAGCAGGAGGCAGCGGTCCTGAGCTGACGGCCACCAACGGATCTAACATCAAGATGTTTGGCGAACAGACGTTGAGGGTGTGCTTTCACAGATGCAATTACCAATGGGACTTTGTGGTAGCGGCATGTTCAGACCCCATTTTAGGCACAGATTTTTTTATGTGCTTATGGGTTGTTAGTCGACGTTGCCAACAGATGTTTAGTGGATTCTGTCTCTTTTTCCTCTTTGCCCTGCACAGCTCGGGGAGTTGAGCCAACAACACAGGCTAATGTTATAGCTCCAGGGGATAAGTACCAGCATTTACTTTCACAGTTCCCAGCACTCACAGTTCCCAGCACTCATGGTTCCGATGTTTTCTGCTACAGTAACCAAACATGGGGTTAAACATTTCATAACCCCAAAAGGCCTGCCGGTGTTCGCGTGACCTCGGCGCCTGGACGAGGTTAAACTAGCCAGCGCGGATGAGGAGTTTACCAACTTAGAGCAGCTGGGCATCGTTAGGCCTCCAACAGCCTGTGGGCATTCCCACTACACATGGTGCCTAAGGCCGATGGGTCGTGGCAACTGTGCGGCGATATCTGGCACTTGAACAACGCCATGGAACACGATCGGCATCCCATCCTGCATATCCAGGATTTTTCCATGCACCTGGCCGGAACGCATGTTTTTTCAAAAGTGGATCTGGTCCACGGGTACCACCAGGTCCCAATGCGCACAGAGGGGGTTCCCAAAACAGCGGTAATAACTCCTTTTGGCCTTTTCAAGTTTTTACACATGCCGTTCGGGTTAAAGGGCACGGAACAAACCTTCCAAAGAATGATGGACGCGGTGCTCCGTGACCTGCCTTTTGTTTTTGTCTACTTAGACGACATTCTGGTGGCTAGTGTGTCCGAGGAGGAGCACCTCGCCCATCTCAAACTATTTTTCCAGAGGTTGGAAGCACACGGGCTTATCGTTAACCCGGCGAAGTGCCAGTTTGGTGTGCCAGTGATTGATTTCTTGGGTCACCGCATTTTGCCGGAGGGTGCGACTCCGCTGCCTGATAAGGTGCGTGCCATGTCGGAGCTTCCATGTCCACAGACCGTGAAGGCCCTGCAGGAATTTTTTGGTATGGTCAACTTTTACAACCGTTTCATCCTCCGAGCAGCCCAGCTGCTGCAGCCATTGTACCCACTGCTCAAGAAAAAGAAGCCCGCGGAAAACATCGACTGGACCCCCGAGGGAGTCCAGGCTTTCGCAAACACCAAAACAGCGCTTGCTAATGCTGCTTAGCTAGCCCACCCTGCCCCGTCACCGCGGATAGCACTCACCACTGGCACGTTTGACGTTGCCATAGGGGCAGTGCAGAGCAGTACGTTTCCGATGCATAACAGCCACTCGCATTTTTCAGCTGTACTTCGCATGACAACGAATGCAAATACAGTACGTTTGACAGAGAGTTGTTGGCTCTCCACCTGGCGATGCACCACTTCCAGTTTTGGCTGGAAGGGCACTAGTTCACCATGTTCGTTGATCATAAGCTTCTAATGTTCACAATGTCCAAAGTCTCAGAACCGTGGTCAGCCCGACAGCAACAACATTTGGCATGTCATGGCCGACTGCCTGTCGCGCACGTTAGTCTCCCCAGTCTACATGGGAATAGATTTCCCCGCTACGGCCGCAGAGCAAACTGGGGACATGGACATTTGCATGCTCCAGTCCGTGCCTACTGGGTTAAAACTGGAGAGCAGGGCAGTGCAAGAAGGGTGCTCTCCCTTGCTCTGCGACATGTCCACCGGTCGCCCATGTCCGGTGGTTCCAAGCTCTTGGCGCCGCCGCATTTTTGAGCCAGTCCACTCCCTTTCACACCCCTTCATGCACGCCTTGGTTAAGCTGGCCAGGGCAAAATTTTTCTGGCCACACTTACGCAGGGACATGAAAGAGTGGGCTGCAGCGTGCGTTGCGTGCCAGCGGGCCAAAGTGCATAAGCACACCAAAGCCCCCATTGAGCCATTCCAAATTCCGGCCAGGAGGTTCGACCACGTCCACGTGAATTTCGTGGGTCCCCTCCTGTTGTCACAAGGTTTCAAGCACCTTTTGACAATCGTGGACTGCACCACATGTTGGCCTGAAGTGGTCCCAGTGGCTTCCACCATGTCCGCGGAAGTGGCTTGCACTTTTGTTGGCTTGGGTTGTATAGTTCAGATCCCCGTTGGACATCACTTCTGACAGGGGTCCACAATTCGTTTTGGAACTCTGGTCCGCAATGGCCCAGAGCCTGGGGGTAAAAATCCACTGCACCACTGCGTACAAACCACAGCCTAACGGGTTATGCAAATGTTTTCATAGGTCACTTAAAGCAGCGCTCAGAGCTTCACTCACGGATGCAAATTGGGTCGACCGCCTGTCCTGGGTACTGTTAGGGTTGCGCTCCTTGCCTAAAGAGGATCTGGCAGCCTCCCCAGCAGAACTCATTTTTTCTCAGCTGCTGCGGATCCCCGGGGAATTTTTACCAGAAAATCCTGCACCCGGGACCGACGTGCCCCCGCAATTTTTTCACGGTACAGGGCCGGCTAATGTGCCAGGCCCGTCGCACCATTGTTTTCCCCACACCTTCGTCCCAAAGAGCTTACAGAGTGCCAAGTTCGTTTTTGTTAGGCACGATACACACAGAACCCCGCTGCCCCCACCATGTGACGGACCATTCAGAGTGCTGGAAGCTGGGACAAAGCATTTTGTGTTAGACTTTGTGGGGGGGCATAAGGAAACTGTCTGTATTGACAGGCTTCAGCCCGCTTATGTGTTGGCAGACAAACAGGTGGTGTTGGCTCAAGCTCCCCAGCGCAGATGCCCATCTACAGTGGCTCCGCAAGTTGGTGTTCCCCCTGCAGAGAACTATTGGCAGCAGACTAGGCTTTTTCCTTCCCCACCCTTTCCACCTCCACAGGACTGCGCGCCGGAGGCCGAGTTTGTCTCCTGCCCACCTCAACAGCAAGACGCTTCGGCCGGTCCGGCGACTCCACGTTACAGCCGTTATGTGCGCTGGCTCAAACCCAAGGTGCCAGAGAGAGTTAGAGCCCCTTCTGGGTGTTGGGGGGCTGTGTGGTGGACACACAGCCCCCCCCCCCCCCATGGCACTTCACCCAGGACAAAGGGGTTGGTGGAGGAGAAGATACTTCGGGATATTAATCGAGAAAGGTGAGAGGAGTCAAACAAACAAAGATGTACCTTTCGCCCCCCGCCGCGCCAGGTTCACACCGGAAGACGCAGGGGTGCAACTGTATGGTAGCAAGACCTGCTCTGTTACGTGTGTGTCAATGTTATGTTGATGTTTATGCATGGCTTTCACATTTGTATGTTAAAGTGTTTACCCTGTGTGCCGGAGGCCGGAATAAAAGTGTACAAAAGTTTGCTTAGGCACTCAGAGGACAGTTTTTCTGTGTTGAATGTTGGAATTTGAATAAAGTTCGAGAGTCGTCCAGCTCGCTGTCTCGTCTGCTTTCATCTTCCACTGATCTCATTTCTCCCAATAAGGTATTTACAGTTATTAGGTTGGTGCATTTTTCACACAAAGAGTGGATGTTTCTTGTGACTGGAGTGGTAGCCTAGAGGAAGAGCATCTGCCCCACAACTGGGAGGTTGTTTCAAGTCTCAGCTGGGTTGTGTCATTCTTGTAATTTATTTTAGATTTATTTTTATTTGAAGTTGAAGTGTCCGTTGTGTTTCAGAGAGCTTGGATACAACAATAACACATCATCTATGCTGAGGCACTATTGTGCCCTGCATGAGAATAAGGACAACAGAGGTGAATGGACTGGGAAAGACAGAAACGTGTCTACCCTATACTGTACAAACATGCAGTAGCCTTCCTTTGCATACCTGCATCCTCTGTGCCCTGTGAGAGAGTATTCTCCAAAGCTGGTGAAATAATCTAAAAAAAAAAAGTAAAAAGAAATCACCTTAGTCCAAAGACTGTTGAAAAGTTATTATTTCTTAATAAAAATGGAAAAGTAGCACAAGCACACCAAATAACACAAGCACATTCACTGAAGTCACACCAGTTTTATTTCTTTTTTCCCTTATGATCATTGATATTTCTGAAATGACAGTAAATTTATTGAAATAGAAAAAAGTACACATTAACCCAATTGTAAAAATATGCATGTTGTATGTACTTTTTGTCCAGTAGGTGGCCTAGTAGAGCAAATGAAGTTTTACATGAGGCTTCGTCCATATCAACCTATTTGATGAAAAACTTCAAGCCTTCAAGAAAGCCTCATCTGGCTATCACTAGAAAGAAATTCCTTTAAGTCCAACAAGGTGTTCTACTCTATCAAGTAAAATATTATGATCGATAGTATCAGAAGCTGCACTAAGATCTAAAAGGACAAGTATTGAAACAAGTCCATTATCAGATGCTATAAGGAGATCGTTCCTGGCCTTCACTAAAGCTGTTTCAGTACTATGATGAATTCTGAACCCTGACTGAAACTCCTCAAATAAACCATTTCCCTGCAAGTGGTCAAATAATTGTGTAGCAACAACTCATTCTCAGATTTTTGAAATGAAAGGCAGATTAGAGATTGATCTATAGTTAGCTAAAACTCCTGGATCCAGCGTTGGCTTTTTAACTAACACTTTAATTACAGCAGTTGTAAAAGCCTGCAGTACATGGCCTAAAAATAATAAAGAATTGATTATTTGAAGAATAGAGCTACCAATAAATGGGAAAACTTCTTTAAAAACCTGGTAGGAATAGGATCTAATGGGAAAGTTGAAGACTTGGATGAGGAAATTATTTTATCTAACTCTGAAAGATCAATTGGATGGAGTAAACTCATCCAAATGGATATCAGTTGAAGGAGTTGTAGCTGTTACTGTATTTAAATTAATGGTGGGAAGGATCTGACTGACTTTATCTCTGATAGATGAAGTTTTATTATTGAAGAAGTTCATAAAGTCCTGACTAGTAAGCTCTAAGGGGATGCTAGATTTGATAGAGCCCTGACTCTTTGTCAGCCTGGCTGCAGGGCTGAAAAGAAATCTGGACTTATTCTTGTTCTCTTTTTTCTCTTCTATCCTCACCTGTGGTGATGAGCTTTGGGTAATGACCACAAGAATGAGACTGCGGATACAAGCAGCTGAAATGAGCTTTCTTCATAGGATTGCTGGACTCACCCTTAGAGATAGGGTGAGGAGCGCAATCATGCATCCAGGAGAGGCTCAGAGTAGAACTGCTGCTCCTCCACATTGAAAGGAGCCAGTTGAGGTGGTTTGGCCATCTGATCAGGATGCCTCCAGGACACCTCCCACTTGAGGTGTTTCGGGCATGTCCCACTGGAAGGAGACCCTGGGGCAAACCCAGGACTCACTGGAGAGACTGTCTCCCAGCTGGGAGCAGGTGGCTGGGGAGAAGGAAATCTGGGCTTCTCTGCTTGAACTGCTGCCTCCGCAACCTGGACCTCCAGAAAAGCGGTAGAAGATGGATGGATGGATGGATGGATGGATGGATGGATGGATGGATGGATTAACTAGTAATTTGATGGACTAATAGATACTTGGGAGTTAGGGACCTAATGTTTAACAAACCACATTTAATTTTTAAAATATGAGGAGGAACAGAGGCCAAGTCATTAGATTTAGAAGCTACAGTACATGTTTAATTTGGGTTTTATCAACTTTTTGTTTATTCGCTTTAGGATGCTTATGCATTATGTTGTGTATGTAAATAGGCTGTTGTAGTAAGATGGCGGCCGGGTTGGTCATGGGCTAGACCGGGGTGGCTACTGCCAGTTTCCGGTGGTGATGCCGCCCATGGTATAAAGGAGTGGGCGGAAGAGGCTCTGTCTCTTTGGTCGTGGGAGCCACCTGGTCAGCGGGCGTGTACCATGAGCCTGCATATGTAAGCAACGACTCTGTGTAATAAAGCTCCGTTAAACTGCAGCAACCGTGTGTTTGCTTTATACCAGTTATGGGTATAACATTTGGCAACAAGGTAAAAGCGGGAATGGATAAATTTGTTGCTGAATTTCGGCCGTTTCTGGAGGCGCCAGGTACGCCACCCGTGCCATGGCCTCGTTGGTTCTCGGCTTTTACCAACTACCTCGTGGTCTTGGACCTCAGCGAGTGTGAGAGGCTTCGCGTGAGGTTGGTGTTAATCCATAAGTTGGGCGCTGAGGGGCAGAGAGTATTGGACAGCCTGGGTGGGGCCGACAGTTTCGACGGCATGGTGAAATTGATGGCGCTCTATTTTCGTGCTGTTGAGAGCGTCACAGTCCAGCACATCCATTTTCGACAGCGCCGCCATCATTTAGGTGATGGTGACGACGTTCGTTACCGAGCTCCATAGGCTGGCGAGGAGGTGTGAGTTTGAATGCCTGGAAGAGGAGATGATTCAGGACCAACTGGCTAAACACGTTTGTAGTGAAGCAGTCTGGTCCAGGTTATTGGAGTTTCCAGGAGAGTTGACGTTGACCACAGCTGTTGAGCTCACCCAGCGGTTTGAGGCAGCGGAGATCATTGCAAGGGGCCTGCCTGAGGAGGCTCTTCTGAGTGAGGATGATTCTCGCGCAAAGGCACCGAGTTGGGACCCTAATGACAGTGATGCCAGAGGTGACACGTATGCCACTGTGGTGAAGATACAGTCTGCCCCTGGCACATCTCGTTATGGGTGTGGGTCGCCTGTTCACCGCTATAAAGCCACTGTGTGCCCAACGAGAGGAAAGTTGTGTGGCAAGTGCGGTCTGCGGGACCACTTCACCAGGACGTGCGACAACTTTGTATGCAGGAGCCATGGAAGAGAACCAGGTGCTGCGCAGAAGTCTCCGACCATTGTACATACGGTCTCCCCAGCGACTACGGGGAGGATCGGCTGTAATGTCATGCTCGATGGTGTTGTGGTTCCGCTGTTGGTCGACACAGGATAACAGATAACAGATAACAGGTGCTGTTATCTTGGTGTTGAACCTGGTGACCGTGAACAGTTTATTTCCCCACCGACAGATTAAACGGCATGAGAGGGACTATTACGGCTATGGACTGAACAGACTGGCTGTGGTGGGCTTTATGGAGCCAGAGGCCCGCTACGGGTCGGTCGTGGTGCCCCGAGCACGCATTCATGTCATCACTGCGGGGGTTAACATCATGGGGTGGAACCTATTTTATAGCCTGGGTTTTTCGATCGCCAATGTGTCGGGTGAGGAGTGGTCGGGCTGCGGACTGTGGAGCCTGCCGACTCCGCTGACAGGTGGCGTGGAGGTGAGGGAATAGGACTGGTTGGACATGTGTCATGAAGGAGAGCACATTCGGCGCTACGCGAGGATGCCATGGGTTGCACCCGATGTCGGTCTGTTTGATGCCCAAACTGGGGGCACGGAATGGCATGATGGGACTCCGCTGGCAAACTGTAAGGACGAGGCGCCCATGCTGGATCCAGAAGGAGCGGGACCAGAGAGCGAGTTGTTACATCACTCGGGAAGACGGTCAACCATGGGAAACATGGACTGGCCCCAGGAGTCGACCAGACCATTGATGGAGACCAGTCAGACCCAACACCATCAGAGGAGGAGGTTGCGGGCTTCCCTGCGGGTCTGCGAAGTGGTGCGGCACAGGGTTGAGGCCCGGATGAGAGGCAAACATGGCTCGCGCGAGTGGTGCGACGAGAGGAGACGGTTCCGAGTGGAGGCCATTCGGAGTGACATGTTTCTACGCTTGTCTGACCAGACCTGGAGGCATCCGAATGAGCTGCGCAGGGTGGAGGAAACGAAGCAGCGCGGTGGGAGCCCTGACGTCAAGAGACGGAAGCATCGGGAGAAAGACCCGCCTGAGGACTGAGAGAACTGTTTTAATTTCTGTCTGTGTTTTTCTCCTCAGTCTGGATGTGTTTATTTCCTTAGTTATGTTTGTCTGCTGCTGGTTTGGTACCTTGTTTGATTCAAAAAAAAAAGAGAAAAGGGAGTGCTAATTTGAGGGAAGTTTTCTATTATAAGTATGATGTGTATTGATTGAATTTTGACCTGAGGGGTTTATGTGTATAAATTGTGTAATTTTGCTAATTTTAGGGTGAAATTTTATTGGAATGACATTTTGTGTGCCTAGGTTTGGGGTGGTGGGGTGTGTTTGGCCCATGTAAGTTGTTTATGATTGAATATTTACATACCCAACGTTTTGGAATGTACCCAGTGTGGGGGTGAGTATTGGGGGGGGGGCAGTAGCTGTTATTTGTCCTGTAATTATGTGTTTTGTGTGGAGCTGTTCTGAGATTGTTTTAATTTTATTTTATTATCGTAGTTACACGGCTTTGTTTTGTGTTCGGCGGTAGAATAATCCGCCTTGCCATGTGGGGGTACTGGTACTCTACCTGCCCCCCACCCCCCAGTTAGTTGTGTGCATGGATAGGTTGTTTATTACCTCCACCAGGCCGAAAGGCCAGGAGGAGGTAATGTTTTTGCCGGGGTTTGTCTGTGTGTTTGTCTGTTTGTCTGTCTGTCTGTCTGTTTGTCTGTTGGTTAGCAAGATAACTCAAAAACTTTTGGACGGATTTCAATGAAACTTTCAGGCGTTGTTGGAAATGGTACAAGGAAGAACTGATTAAATTTTGGGGATGATCCGCATCACCGTCTGCATACAGGAATTTTTTAAAGCATTTTTCCACACTGTGACATACGGCCATTTTCAACATGTGCGCAGGCGCATTGGAGGGCGCTGGGCGTCGTGTCTGACCAACACAAACTCCGCCTTCTTCAACGTTTTAGCCACAAAAGCATGCGGAAAACACTGGTGGCCTGGGCCCCCCAGCGTGCCTGTGCCAGCCATAGGCGCTGCGCACATTGCGCTGGTCGTTGTGTCTGACCAACACAAACTCCGCGTTCTTCAACGTTTTAGGCACAAAAGCACACGGAAAACACTGCTGGCCTGGGCCCGCCACCGTGCCTGTTTTTGCGCCACGCTGCAAAACCTGACACGGCCACCTGTCCGCCGCCCGATTATTTGCCACAAATTCCCTGCCCAGCTATAGGCGCTGCGTAAAAACGACCTCTCTGCCGGGAAAGATTCTAAATTCTGTTTTGCCGCGGACGCAACCCCAATATAATATAAAACCCACGGCAACCTGTCTAACCAATCTGCATCCGTCAGTGGAGGAGATGGACACACCAACACTTCAGTTTATTACCTCCGCCAAGGAGGCAATGCTTTTACAACCGTAAAACGGGGCTATAAGGGACGGCGGGGTAATATGGGACACTTTTCTAAATGTAATTCTGCTTTTTTAATTTTGCTTCCGCCTAGATTTGATGAAGGATTCATGGATATTTGACAATAACAACACAACTCAGCGTCCTGCTCAAAATAAAAAAAGCAGAATTACATTTAAAACATTTCCCAGAAAAGTGTCCCTTATTAACCCGCCGCGTCCCTTATAGCCCCGTTTTACACTACTGAACCACTAATCCTATCACTATCACATTGATTGTCATTCATTAATTGTCTGTTTATTGCACTGTCCATGTCAAATAAACAAATAATCATTGTGAATCCAATTGCTAGTCATATCTTTTCATGCTCAGGGAATCTGAAAACGTACACACAAACACTGTATGGGGGGAACTGTGCCGCTTGGCGGAGGTCTACGCTCTCCGAGTGCTTTTCTAGTTTGTCTTTGTAATTGTTTTGTTTTAGTGTGTGAGTCGGGAAGCAAATTTGGGGGGGATCTATCTGTGCGCTTGGCATTTTTTTGAAGGGGGTGGGAGGAATGTTGTGTATGTAAATAGGCTGTAGTAGTAAGATGGCGGCCGGGTTGGTCATGGGCTATTAATTTTTAAAATATGAGGAGGAACAGAGGCTGTCATTAGATTTAGAAGCTACAGTACATGTTTAATTTGGGTTTTATCAACTTTTTTGTTTATTCGCTTTGGGATGCTTATGCATTATGTCGTGTATGTAAATAGGCTGTAGTAGTAAGATGGCGGCCGGGTTGGTCATGGGCTAGACCGAGGTGGCTACTGCTGGTTTCCAGTGGTGACGCCGCCCATGGTATAAAGGAGTGGGCGGAAGAGGCTCTGTCTCTTTCGTCGTGGGAGCCACCTGGTCAGCAGGCGTGTGCCGTGAGCCTGTACATGTCAGCAACGACTGTGTAATAAAGCTCCGTTAAACTGCAGCAACCATGTGTTTGCTTTATACCAGTTATGGACATAACACATTATATTTTTAGTTACTTTAGAGGGAGCAGACATTGATTCTCTGTTGTGGAAGGCAGAGGCTAAATTGAGGGGTGGTGGTTCAAGAGAAGCTGCAGAGAGGCGTGTAAGGCTGCGACTCTGCTTCCTGGTTCAATTCAATTCAATTCAGCTTTATTTATAATGCGCCACATCACAACAAAAGCCGTCTCGTGGCACCACAGTGCAGAAAAAAAAACCACACAGTCACAGAAAGACCCAGCAATCAGACAATCCCCTATGAGCAAGCACTAAGCGACAGTGGAGAGGAAAAACTCCCATTTGGAAGGAAGAAACCTCTAGCAGAACCAGGCTCAGAGAGGGGCAGTCGTCTGCTGCAACTGGCTGGGGATGAGGGGATGGAGAGGATAGACATAAAGAACATAACAGTAAGATGACAAGTACATTATTGGAGGTCAACCAGCAGTATGGATCAGATAACAATAGAGCAAGAGTGGGGTTAAGAGACACAAAAACCCTCCTTAAATGTAAGTTATATTAAAAAGGAAGGATTTTACCCTGTTCTTAAAAACAGAGACCGAGTCTGACTCCCGGACCCAGAGTAGTAACTGGTTCCAGAGAGAAGGGGCTTGGTAGCAGAAGGCTCTGCCTCCCACTGTACTTTTGGAGATTCTGGGCACCACAAGTAAGCCAGCATTTTGGGAGAGTAGTGCTCTATTAGGATGGTAAGGTAATATCAGATCTTTTATATATTGGGGGGCCAGATTGTTAAGAGCTTTGAAAGTAAAAAGAAGGATTTTAAACTTGATTCTAAATTCTATGGGAAGCCAATGGAGGGAGGACAGAACCGGGGAAATATGATCTCTTTTTCTAGAATGAGTTAAAACTCTAGCAGCAGCATTTTGAATCAACTGAAGATTTTTTAAAGATACTTTAGGACAACCAGATAATAGCGAATTACAATAATCTAATCGAGAGCTGACAAAGGCGTGAATCAGTTTCTCAGCATCATTCAGAGACAAGATGCTCCTGATCTTGGCAATATTGCGCAGATGATAGAAGGCAGTCCTAGAAACAGTTTTAATATGTGAATTAAAGGACAAATCCTGATCAAAAATAACTCCAAGGTTCCTCACACAACTGTTCAGAGTGAGAGTGGCAGCATTTAAATTAAGGGCATAATCTGAAAAGGAATTTCTAAGATGTTTTGGGACAACAAAAATGACTTCAGTCTTATCAGAGTTCAATAGTAAAAAATTACAAGTCATCCAAGCTTTGATGTCCTTAAGACAGGCATCTAACTTGGCCAACTGATCACAATCATTGGGCTTCATTGATAGGTATAGTTGTGTGTCGTCTGCATAACAGTGAAAATGTATACAGTGCTTTCTGATGATATTGCCCAATGGGAGCATATATAGACTAAAAAGAGTAGGGCCCAACACAGATCCCTGTGGAACTCCGTGACTGAGCTTAGAGCTGGAAGAAAATCCATCATTGACATGGACAAACTGAAATCTATCAGACAAATAAGATCTAAACCACTGCAACGGAGTTCCACTGAGTCCAACAGAGTGTTCCAATCTATCAAGTAGAATGGCATGATCGATAGTGTCAAAGGCTGCACTGAGATCTAAAAGAACAAGAACAGAGACAAGTCCATTATCAGATGCAGTCAGGAGGTCATTAGAGACCTTCACTAAGGCAGTTTCAGTGCTGTGATGAACTCTGAACCCAGATTGAAACACCTCAAACAAACAAACTCCCTGCAAATGGTCAGATAATTGCATAGCAACAACTCTTGCCAACATTTTTGAAATGAAAGGCAAATTAGAGATTGGTCGATAATTGGCCAAAACTCCAGGATCGAGCGTCGGTTTTTTAAGTAAGGGTTTAATTACAGCAGTTTTAAAAGCCAATGGAACATAACCCAGAGTTAAAGAAGAATTAATGATAAGAAGAATACGGCTACCAATAATTGGGAAGATAATTTTAAATAACCTGGAAGGAATAGGGTCCAGAAGGCAAGATGAAGGCTTAGATGAGGAAATTATTTTATCCAGCTCTAAGAGGTCGATTGGAGTAAATTTATCTAAGCAGATATCAGTTGAGGGAGTTGCAGTAGTTAATGTACTAGAGTTTACGGTAGGAAGAATCTGACTGATTTCATCTCTAATAGATAAAATTTTAAGATTGAAATAGTTCAGAAAGTCCTGACTAGAAAGCTCAGGGGGGATGCGAGGATTGACCGAGTCCTGGCTCTTTGTAAGCCTGGCTATAGTGTTGAAGAGAAACCTGGGGTTATTCTTGTTTGCTTCTAATAATGCAGAATAATAGCTTGATCTAGCTTTTCTAAGAGATTTTTTATAGATTAAGAAATTATTTATCCATGCTAAGTAGAATTCATCTGAATTAGTTGAACGCCATTTCCTTTCCAATTGACGAGTTTTCTGTTTTAAGCCACGAGTTTCTGAATTAAACCAAGGGGTAAGAAATCTCTGGTTAGACTTTTTCTTTTTTAAAGGGGCTACCAAATCTAGAGTCCGATGCAGAGAGGCAGTAACACCATCAACCATGCTATCAATCACGAATGGAGCAGACTGTCCATCATTTATTTCTGGTGTTTCTGTTGTGTTGACCCATGGCATAGAGGAGACAATCTGCAAAAATTTAGCAACAACATCATCAGAAAGACATCTGCTGTAGTAGTACTTTTCTTTAGGAAATAAGTAATCAGAGATAATGAAATCAAAAATTAACAGACAATGGTCAGACAGTACAGGATTATGAGGAGACACTGCCAGATTTTCGATATCTATACCATAAGTCAAAACAAGGTCCAATGTATGGTGGAAATAATGGGTAGAATTTTTTACTTCTTGGGAAAACCCCATTGAGTCTAAAATTGAATTGAATGCCTTATTAAGACTTAATAAGTCACTCTCAACATCAACATGTACTGTATATTAAAGTCCTCTACAATGATTATTCTATTGGTTTTCAGCACTAAATCAGCTAAAAATTTGGCAAATTCCGATAGAAACTCTGAATAGGCCGTGGGAGGACGATAAACTATGGCAAAGAGAATTGGGTTCAAGCCAAGATTGCCAACAGGCCCCACACTGAGGACCAAACCTTCAAAGGAATTAAAACATAATTTCTATTTAACATTAACTAGTAATTTAGAATGGAAAATTGTCGCCACTCCACCACTACGACCAGAACCTCTGGGGTTATGACAGTTTAAATACCCAGAGGGAGTTGATTCATTCAGACCAACATAATCATCCTGCCCAAGCCAGGTCTCTGTGAGGGATAGTAGGTCGATCTGGTGATTGATTAATAGATCATGGACCAGAAGAGACTTAGAAGATAGAGACCTAATGTTTAATAAGCCACATTTAATTTTTAAACTTTGGGGAGGAACAGAGGCCAAATTATTAATTTTATTAATTTTAGGGACTTGAGGCTGGATTAGAATTTTACCAACATTTTGTTTAATCAATCTGGGAAGTTTATGCATTCTATTTTTTTTTAAACTTTTTTATTAACTTTAGAGGGAGCAGAAAAATGTTCTCTAAGGGAGGAGACAGGGGCAAAGTTGAAAGGTGGTGGATGAGGAGGAGCTGCAGGAGTGCACGTGTTTTTCAGGTTGTGTTGTATTTGTCCTGGGTTACAATATTTAAGGCAACGGGAGACAGACTCAGTCTCTGTAGGATTATAAATCAAAGGCTGATCCAAACAGTAAAGACCACCTGAATTAATGGGATGGATACAGTACGTTGGTTCCAAGGTTGTCATAGCCAGGAGCGGCACTGGGGTTAAGCTCCCAGTGCTCATAAAATGCTCCTTACGGCGTGCGTCTCGAAAAGCCTCTGACAACTAAGTCCAACTCCTAGCCTGCCCGTGTGGTTTAGTCTCCAAGCCCGGCGGAACTGCTTTTACTAATAGGAGAAGGGGCGAGGGCGGATCTCTGGCGCCTTAAAACCAGATGCTTCGGGTAGATGGTGGCTCGTCAACCTGGGAAGGTAGCCCATCTAGGGGAAGGTAAACCCTGATTTCAAACCTCCGCTGCCTTGCGGCACACCCGGTCACGGGAAAGGCTTCGGGAGTCAACCTTGAGGAAAAATCCGGAGTCGGAGCCCCTAAGGCAGTTCTCTGTTGTGCTCAACATCGTTCTGGCAGCTCCTGCAACGGCGCTGGTGCCAAACTGTAGCAGCCCTGCTGTTCCTTTGGATTCATCAGTGACGTGGAGAGGGGGGACATGCTGCATGGGCAACATCTTGTCCTCCATATCTTCCTGCCCAGGCTTGAATCCTACCAACGCCTAACGCTGGAAGGTAGAACACCGGATCACTGGAGAGGACACTCCAGCTTCGCCTTTGGTGTAGACAAAACACGGGGAATGACAGTTACCTGTTATAAGCCACCGCTCAATTGGCATAGAGCACGGCGCCAGGGGTTGTTCCCGACGGTGGGAGAGATCATCGGATCTCACTGGACAGCTACCGCCCGCCTCAAGCTGGGCAGCCCCCAGCCAATAAGGTGTTGTCCCGCCACAGCTTGCTTTCCTCATTGGGTGCATGGGGATGAGGAGAAGTCCGAACAGCAGGCTGAGAACCTTCGCACCAGGCAAGACAAAAAAACAAAAGAGACCAACTCTAAAACTGGGAACTTGGAACGTCCGCACTATGATGACAGGACTCGCTGCTAACCTCAAGGACATCAATGACACCAGGAAGACTGACATCATCAATAATGAGCTGAAGAGACTGGGAGTGGATATCGCCACTCTCCAGGAAACACGGTTGGCTGACGCAGGCACGCTGAGAGAGAAGGACTACACGTTCTACTAGCAGGGAAAGGGCAGTGATGAACACAGGGAACAAGGAGTGGGCTTCGCAGTGAAGAACACCTTGCTCAAAATGGTGGAACCGGGCAGCAATGGCTCTGCACGACTCCTCACCCTCCGCCTCAACACCACTCAAGGCCCAGTCACCCTTGTCCGTGTGTATGCCCCAACACTGACAGCCACACCAGAGGCAAAAGACGAGTTCTACGAGAAACTCGCAACAACTGTCAGGATCATCCCCAACTCTGAACAATTCATTCTCCTTGGAGACTTCAATGCCAGAGTTGGTGCTGACCACGACTCCTGGCCCTCCTGTCTTGGACCATTTGGCGTGGGCAGAATGAACGACAACGGACAGCGGCTGCTCGAGTTCTGCACATATCACGATCTGTGCATCACAAACTTGTTCTTCAAGACCAAGCCCCAGCACAAGGTTTCCTGGCGACATCCGCGCTCAAAGCACTGGCACCAGCTGGACTTGATCCTGACCAGGCGCACCTCACTGAAGAACGTGCTAATCACCCGTTCATTCCAGAGTGCAGATTGCGAGACAGACAATTCATTGGTGTGTTGCAAGGTCAAGCTGCAGCTGAAGAAATTCCATCGTGCTAGACAGCCTGGAAAGGCACGGATTGACACCAGCAAGATGGCCCAACCCAGAACTTGTTGAGCAGTTTGCCTCCACCTTTGAGAAGGAACTTGGTGTACCACAAGAAGGAGAATCTGCAAAGCAGAAGTGGGAAGAGCTGCAAAACACCATCCACCGCATAGCCTTGGCTACCTTTGTGAGGAAGACCTTGAAGTCACAGGACAGGTTTGATGCCAAGTTGACCGAGATGACCCCCGTCATTGAAGCCAAGCACTCAGCACTTGATGAGTACAAGAAGTACCCAAACGAGAAGAATCTCCAGATTCTCAGGACTGCGAGAAGCAAAGTTCAGCAGACTGCTCGGCGCTGTGCCAACGAGTACTAGACTCAGCTCAGCCAAGACATTCAAACCACTGCCATAACAGGGAACATCCATGGTATGGACGATGGCATCAAGAAAGCACTTGGTCCGGCTCAGAGCAAGACGGCCCCCCTCAAATCCTCCACTGGGGAGATGATCACAGAAAAGAACAAGCAGATGGAGAGATGGGTGGAACACTACTCCGACCTCTACTCCAGACAGAACACCGTGACACCATCAGCCCTTGATGCCATCGACTGCCTGCCATCCATGGACAAACTTGGCGCCGAGCCAACCATCAACGAACTCAGCAAGGCCATTGATAGCTTGGCCGCTGGCAAGGCACCCGGCAACAACGGCATACCCTCCGACCTGATCAAACACTGCAAGACCGCCCTACTGCTGCCATTGCATGACGTCCTCTGCCAGTGCTGGAAGGAAGGTGCCGTACCACAGGACATGAGGGACGCCAAGATCATCACCCTCTACAAAAACAAAGGGGAGAGAAGCGACTGCAACAACTACAGGGGCATCTCCCTCCTCAGCGTTGTTGGCAAAGTCTACGCACGAGTTGTTCTCGTTCGTCTACAGAAGCTTGCCGAACGTGTCTACCCCGAGTCTCAGTATGGCTTCCGCGCTGAGCGATCGACGGTAGACATGATATTCTCTATCCGCCAACTCCAGGAGAAATGCAGAGAACAGAACATGCCCCTGTACGTCGCCTTCATCGACCTCACCAAAGCGTTCGATCTGGTCAGCAGAGAGGGCATTTTCAAGATCCTGCCAAAGATAGGATGCCCACCAAAGTTGCAAAGCCTCATCGAATTGTTTCACACCAACATGCAGGGGATAGTGCAGCACAACGGCAACGTCTCAGAGCCATTCAACATACGCAGCGGAGTGAAACAGGGCTGTGTACTTGCGCCAACACTCTTTGGGATTTTCTTTGCTATGCTCCTGAGGCATGCCTTCAGCACAGCAACAGAGGGAATCTACCTGCACACAAGATCTGATGGCAGGCTTTTCAACCTCGCCCGCCTGAAAGCCTGAACCAAAGTATTACCGAGGCTCTAATCAGAGACATGCTGTTCGCAGATGACGCTGCAGTCGCAACCCACACACAGCAGGAGCTTCAGACCCTGATGGACCGCTTCTCCCAGGCATGCAAGGACTTCGGGCTTACCATCATCCTGAAGAAGACTAACGTCTTGGCGCAAGGCACGGAAGCACCACCAACCATCACCATCAACGACTACGAGCTGGAGGTCGTGAATCAGTTCACGTACCTGGGGTCCACGATCAACAACAACCTCTCCCTTGATACAGAGATCGACAAGAGGATTGGAAAATCAGCCTTCACACTCGCTCGCCTCACCACACGAGTGTGGGAGAATCCCAAACTCTCTGTCAAGACGAAGATGGCAGTGTACAACGCCTGCGTCATCAGCACACTGCTCTATGGGAGTGAGACGCAGAATCCCCAAAGACGTCCTCTACGGAGAACTGGCGACTGGCAGGAGAGACATTGGCCGCTCACAGCTGTGCTTTAGAGACGTGTGCAAGAGAGACATGAAGGCCCTGGAGATCAACACAGAGCGCTGGGAGGACCTTGCAACGGACCGCTCCAAATGGAGAGGCACCCTGACCAGACAGCTCAAGGCGGGTGAAGAGAGACTGACTGCTGCAGCAGATGAAAAAAGGACCCACAGGAAGAACCGCCACAGGCCCAGCAGCACGGAGACCACCCACAAGTGCGACCTGTGTGACAGGGACTGCCATTCGCGCATCGGCCTGTTCAGCCACAGGCGGTGCTGTTCCAGTAGAGTAGACGTTTGGGATACTCTTCCATGGTCATCATAGACCGACGGAGGCCAACGACAGTACGTGGGAACAGAACCAAAAAAGAGCAGTTTAGCAAACCCACAAGTTTCAGAGCGGGTAAACACGCCAGGTCCCAGTCACTATACTAAAAAACACTGAATGGAATAGAATAGATTGTCTCTTAAAACATGTGCACCAAGTCTATTTGGGTTGATGCCATCAGTCCTCATAAGTGAAGGGCGGTTCCAAAATAAGTTAAAATTGTCAACAAAACCAATGTTAAAAATAGGACAAGTAAAACACAGCCAAGAATTAAGACTGAGAGTTCTGCTAAAACGATTGCAGCCTTGTCTGAGAGGTGCCAAAGGCTCAGAGATGAGCGCACGTCTGCCACAGTTCATAAGAGTGGACAGAAGGCTCCTGAAGTCACTTTTTAAAATCTCCGATGCTTCATCTGGGATGTTATTGCATCCCACATGCACAACGACAGTTTGTACGTGTGGGAATTAATTCAGCAGGTCAGGGATAAGATAAGATAAGCCTTTATTAGTCCCACAATGGGGAAATTCCAGGATTGCAACAGCACAGGGATAGCAACACTCAGAGCAATAATTAAGAAGATACCGAAGATATAAATAAGACCAGTGGATATACATACATACACATCAATATATATATAAATATATATACAGAGTGCGGCGCATTGTAGCAAAATGGAATAAACAGCATAACCGTCTACTTAGTTATCCTACATAGTATGAATATGTACCCATACATACCGTCACCCTCCGTAGCGACCGATACTGTCCTAATTGTATATACTGGAGGGGACCATTGTGTAAGTCTATTACGTCTTTTGCATTCAGTATTATTAGGTCGTCACGTTTTTTTGCTATCTCTGTGAGCAGCCCTGCTTAGATTTTTAGATTTAGATTTAGTATACTTTATTGATCCCCAGAGGGGAAATTGAGGGTCATCCACCACCTGGATGGATGAAGCAGCCACGATACGGCGCTATCCCTTAACCATTCACACACGCATTCACACCTAGGGCCACTTTAGAGTCTCCAATTAACCTAACCTGCATGTTTTTTTTGGCATGTGGGAGGAAACCGGAGAAATCCCGGGGTAAACCCACGCATACACGGGGAGAACATGCAAACTCCACGCAGATGATTAGGTTATACAGTCTGACTGCTGTAGGTAGGAAGGACCTGTGAAACCTCTCGGTTGTGCACCTAGGATGATGTAGCCTGCTGCTAAATGAGCTCCTCAGTGCATTCAGTATGTCCTGCATAGGGTGGGACTCGGACTCCAGCACTCTCTCCCATCTCCTCCACTGGGTCAAGGCGCTGCCCCAGGACAGAGCTAGCTTTCTTGATCAGTTTGTTCAGTCTCTTCCTATTGGCTGCTGTAATGCCACTGCCCCAGCAGACCACTCCAAAGGTGATGGCTGATGCCACCATCGTGTCGTAGAATGTCTTCAGCAGCGCCCCTTGTACACCAAAAGACCTGAGTCTCCTCAGTAGGAACAGCTTGCGCTGTCCCTTCTTGTAGAGTGCGTTGGTATTGTGTGACCAGTCTAGTTTATTGTTCAGATGAACACCCAGGTACTTGGAGGATGTCACCATCTCGATGTCTGTTCCCTGCATGTTTACTGGTGCTGTGAGGGGTTCTCCTTGCCTGCGGCAATCCACCACCAGCTCCTTAGTTTTCCTCGCGTTGATCTGGAGGCAGTTCCTATGGCACCAGTCCACGAAGTCCTGGATAAGTCCTCTGTACTCAGCTTCATCGCCATTGGAGATGAGGCCGACGATTGCAGAGTCATCAGAGAACTTCTGTAGATGGCAGTGTGTTGTGTGAGAAGTCCGCAGTATAAAGGGTAAACAGGAAGGGAGCCAAAACCGTTCCCTGGGGGGCCCCCATGCTACCGATGATCGTGTCAGACACACAGTCTCGGGTTCTCACAAACTGAGGCCTGTTAGTGAGGTAGTCCAGGATCCATGATGACAGGTGCTGGTCCACCCCTGCGCACAGCAGCTTGTCCTTCAGGATCATCGGTTGGATGGTGTTGAAAGCACTGGAGAAGTCAAAGAACATGATCCTCACCGCATTCCCGGGCTTCTCCAGGTGGGACAGAGAACGGTGAAGGAGGAAGATCACTACATCCTCCACCCCAATGCCATGCTGGTAGGCGAACTGGAGTGGATCCATCGCTGGTCCCACCAGGGGGCGGAGGTGAGCAAGGAGCAGTCTCTCCAGGGTCTTCATCATGTGGGACGTCAGGGCCACTGGTCTGTAGCTGTTCAGGTCTTTGGGGCGGGAGGTCTTTGGTACGGGTACCACACAAGATGTTTTCCACAACTGTGGTACCCTCCCCAGCTTCAGGCTCAGGTTGAAGATGAGCTCCACAATCCCACATAGCTGATCTGCACAGGACTTGAGGAGCTTTGCGCTGATGCCATCCGGTCCCGACGCCTTCCTCGCCTTGATCTTTCTCAGCTCCGTCCTCTCCTGGGTCTTAGTGAGGGTCATGTTGGGGGGCTGTGTGTTGGGAGTGGGGGGGTGTTGGTGGAGTGGGGTGTGGACAGCAGGACTCGATGTCTTTAGAGGCAGCAGTGGTTGTTGTGCAGTCGTGGGGGAGGGCGGTTGGTCAAACCTATTCAAAAACAGGTTCAGATTGTTCGCCCACTCCCTGCCCCCCATGGCCTGGGAGGAGGTATTCTGGAGCCCAGAGATGGTTTTAAGGTTTCTCCAGACCCCACCGATGTCGCTCTTTTGCAGCTTGTCCTCCATCTTCTTCCTGAAGCTGTCCTTTTTTAGTAGTAGATTAGTTTATTTGACAGGGACAGTGCAATAAACATAGACAATTAATCAAAGACAATCAATCTGATGTGTTGCACATAGAGTGTATAGCTATTAGCTAATTTGCAACTCTTGTCCCTGGATGGGCTTTAGAAAAAAGAATCAAGATAAAAATATACACAATAACCACATACATCAATGCAGAAAAATTATAAATACACAATTATAAATATTATAAATATTATAAATACACAAATATAACAGCCTGACTCACCTTTAACATAAATATTATAAATACACAAATATAACAGCCTGACTCACATTTAACACATATAACATAACTCACATTTGCCTATTTCAGGCCTTCCTCCCTCCGTCACTCACTATAAACAAACACATTTATTCCTTCCCTTCATTCACTCTCACTTTGCAGACAAATAATTCATACATGAGTACATTCTTGTTTATTTTTCAGCCAGTTTTTAACATTTTTAGTGAATGTTTTAAAGTCCGTTATTATTTTAATTTCATTTGGCATTGTGTTCCAGATGTGACTGCCCTTTATAGAGAAAGCTGTTTGTCCAAATGTGGTTCTGCGGTGGAATATTTTACAGTTATTGTTAACAGAACTCCTGGTGGCTCTGCTGCTGTCCTGTCTTTGGACGAAACCAGCAAGTGGCTCGGGTGCTGATTTATGGAAACATTTGAACGTTAATTTCAGAAGACAGAGGTCAATGAAGCTCTCAAAACTCAATAGGTTGTATTTTTTTAAAACATTACAGTGATGCCACCTAATGGGCTTTTTGTCCAAGATTTTTAGGGTTTGATTATATAATGAACCTATATGTCTTATTGTGGAAGGGGCTGCTTGAGCCCAGACTGTCAAACAGTATGATATATGAGAAAAAACCATAGAATGCATATACAGTGCAGCTGCTTCGTAAGGTATGTAATATCTAATTAATTTAAAGCAGTTCAGATTTTTTTTTACTGTTTTTGAAATTTTCTTTATATGAAGATTAAATTTGAGTTGAGGATCTAGTACAATGCCAAGGTATTTGAATTCTGTAGCTAAACTGATGTCATGATCATGTATATTAACTTTAAAATGTTGCAGGTTACATTTTTTGATTGAAAAGCACATTGAGACTGTTTTCTGAAGGTTCAGCAATAGATGGTTCTTGAGGAGCCACTCTTGGACATCAACCATACTTGTAGACAGTACATCTGCAGCCTGTGCTGGAGTCTTGGCAGCTGTGTAAATAACTGCATCATCTGCATAAAGTTGGCATGTTGCAGCTGAGCAGTGTAACGGCAAGTCATTAATAAAAATGCTGAAAAGTAAAGGACCAAGAATGGACCCTTTGGGATACCCATGCGGTTGTTTAAAAATGAGGATTTATCCTGGTGAACTTTTACACACTGTTCTCTATTCTGGAGATAAGATGCAAACCATTCTAATGTATTTGGGGAGAAGTTAAAAGATACCATTTTGGATAAAAGCAAACTGTGGTTTACAGTATCGAAAGCCTTTTTGAGATCTAGAAAAACAGCTCCTACCACATTACCCCTGTCCAAGGACTGTTTGACGTTTTCAATAAGGCAACAATTTGCTGTTTCTGTTGAGTATCCTGGTCTAAAACCAAATTGATGTGGATGAAGAAGTTGACTGTCTTGTAAGTAGTCTATCAGCTGTGTAGCTACAACTTTTTCAAGAACCTTAGATTGGACTGGTAAGATAGGGATTGGGCGGTAATTGCATATATCGTCTTTACTGCCTGATTTATGAACTGGTATGACGACAGCTTTTTTCCAGCCAGATGGAAATGTACTAGACCTAATGGAGAGATTAATGAGATGAGTCAGTGGTTTGATTAATATTTTGCTGTGCATTTTGAGAAAGGAGGTGCTCATATTGTAGATATCACTAGTTTTTGAGTTTGACAGTGTTTTAACAATACCAGCAATTAACTTCTCATTTACCTCATCGATGTGAAAAGTATCTGTTGGGAGTATGGAATTTGTGTTGTTGAGCACATTTGGCAGCACAAAAATTTTTGTTAAGTCTTCCACAGAGCCCACAAAGTGTGAATTAAATTCATTTGCCAAAGTAGCCTCGTCACTGACGGTCTTGCCATTGATTCTAAGTTCCTTTACCCCCTTCTGATCGTTTTTTTTATTAGTTAAGTTATTTAAATGCCTCCATAGGGAACTGTTGTTACCCTTTGCATGATCTATCAGTTTATTGTAATAAGATATTTTTGATTTTCGCAGCTCATGTACCACTTTATTTCTTAAACTTTTGTACACAAGGTGATCATTTTGTAGTTTGGAGGTTAGTGATGTTTTCAGTGCATAGTCTCGCCTCTTCATAAGTTTTCTTATTTCATTATTTAACCATGGTAGGCTAATCTTCTGTTGTCTACTTTTAATTTGCTTTGAAAATTTTTCTATAGACTTTGTGATTGTTGCAGTTATAAAATTACAACAATCATCTACTTCACATGTTGCCATGAGCTGCTCCCAATTTTGATTCTCTAAGTAATGTTCAAACTCCTCATTTTTTGATTTGGGGATAATAAAATTTGATTTGTCAATATCGACTCCCCCAAAATACTGTAGTCGCTTTTTAGTAAGTTTCCTGACAGCAAGAACCATGTTATGATCTGAGAGACCAGTTACAAGATTATAGGTTCTGGTTATTCGTTCTGGTTTATTAGTAAATACCATGTCAATAAGTGTTCTGGATTGTTTGGTTATCCTGGTGGGTCCTTTGATGATTTGCTGGTAATTAAATTTAGTCATGAGGCTTTTCAGTTTTTGTTTGTCTTTTTTATCAGACCAGTTGATATTAAAGTCACCATGAATTATTGTTTCTCTGTTCTTCTCAAGTTGTTTAACCAGATCACTTAATTCATTATAAAAGGAAGAGTTGTGTGACGGTGGGTTGTACACTACTGCAATGTTGAAATTCATTACCGGAGAGAGACATACATTAACAGCTAAACATTCAAGTGAAGTATTCAAATCAACCAGTTGACATTTATATTTCTCTTTGATGTAAATTAAAACACCTCCTCCCCTCCCTACCTGCCTGTCTTTTCTAAAACACTGGTAGCCCACAATATCGATCATATTAGTGTCTATGTTACTGTGTAGCCAGCTTTCTGAGAGACAAAGGTAGTCCAGATTTGAGTCCAACAGCAACACCGAAATCTCATCTCTTTTGGGGATTATGCTCCGTATGTTTAAATGACCGCCGAGGATCCCCTTTGGTTTAGCCTTGGTGTCCCAAAGAACTCGTGCATGATTAACAGTTTGGAAAAATAAATGTTGTTTTTGCTTTTGTACAGCTCGGTTTTGTGCTAACCCAGTGGTCTGCTGTTTAATAGTGGCAGGTCCAGGGTTAAGGTGAATATCTCCTGCCAGAAGTAGCAGAACTAACAGAACTTTAACTGTATATCCTCTGCCATATTGTGATTTTTGCTTAACAGCCATGTTTGCCTTAATTTGGAAGTTTTTGCTCAGGGCTTTTAAAGACCACATAGAGTGTAGGGTGAGATGTCCAAGCCCAAATCCATACAGATAAAACTTTTTAACTTCACCTTTGGTTGAGTTTGTCGGAAAATCCTTCTTGTTGCAGGTCCAGACACACAAAGACAAAACGAAGAGGAAGTAGAGAAGTAGAGAAGGCTTATTAGTGGTGCCCATCAGCCCACTTTTTAATCCGGTGGCAGCCATCTTCAGTCCTTCTTGGAAAGAAGGAAAAGGAAAATCTGTGGATAGTAAAATAAATTCTGCTTATATCGCCAGAATCTGATCCGATCGTCCTCGAATCCAGCTGGGCCTCAGCTAGCCAACTAGCCCCTTCCGTTGCTGGTCTCGTTGCTCATAGTCGCCGTAACTGGTCTCCCGTCCCGCTCCTCCAACCGAGTCTCGTCACACACCGCCGCTGCCACCGAGCTCCGCTGAGGTCACGGTAAATCCTCCGCTAGGCACCGCCACCTACCGTCGTCTGCCTGGGTGAAATCTCTGCTGAGCCCCGTCAACAAATAGCCGCTTGCCTGGTAGTATCTCCGCTGGGCCTCGCAGCTGGGCTTCGATTCAGGCTGGTGTAAGGTGGAATGACTGGCGCCAGCATTAAGCTAACTAGCGTTAGCTTAGCAATCGCTTCGGGTAGTCTCGTCGCACACCGCCGCTGCAGTCACTACACCAGCCTGAATCGAAGCCCAGCTGCGAGGCCCAGCGGAGATACTACCAGGCAAGCGGCTATTTGTTGACGGGGCTCAGCAGAGATTTCACCCAGGCAGACGACGGTAGGTGGCGGTGCCTAGCGGAGGATTTACCGTGACCTCAGCGGAGCTCGGTGGCAGCGGCGGTGTGTGACGAGACTCGGTTGGAGGAGCGGGACGGGAGACCAGTTACGGCGACTATGAGCAACGAGACCAGCAACGGAAGGGGCTAGTTGGCTAGCTGAGGCCCAGCTGGATTCGAGGACGATCGGATCAGATTCTGGCGATATAAGCAGAATTTATTTTACTATCCACAGATTTTCCTTTCTCTGATCTTTCTCCTCAGCTCCCTCTGTACGGACTTCAGCATCTCCCTGTTCCCCGACCTGAAGATCCTCTTCTTCTCTCTCAGAAGTGCTTTTATCTCAGGGTTGATCCAGGGTTTGTTGTTGGAGCAACACCGTATGATCTTGGTGGGTACGGTGTTGTCCACACAGAAGCTGATGTAGTCCGTGATGGTGTGAGTGAGGCCATCGATGTCCTCACCATGTGGATCGCAGAGCTGCTCCCAGGCAGTGGTTTCAAAGCAGTCCTTTAGAGCATCCATTGCCTCCTCAAACCATAACTTCACTGTGCGCATGACTGGAGGTTGTCTGTGCACTAGGGGTTTGTACACCGGCAGGAGATGAACCAAGTTGTGATCCGATCTCCTGAGTGGGGGGAGTTGTGATGAGGTGTACGCCTCCTTAGTGTTTGCATAGAATAAATCCAGTGTTTTATTGTCTCTAGTGTGGCATGTGACATACTGGGTAAACGTGGGTAGAATGGGGGACAGTGAAATATGGTTAAAATCGCCTGAGATGAGGAGAAGAGCATCTGGGTGTTCTGTCTGCAGCCTGCCAGTTACTGAGTGGATGACGTCACGCACTGTCCCAGCGTTCGCCGTCGGATTTGCATAAATAACAATGCAGATCATGTGTGAGTATTCCCTCGGGAGAAAGGTAGGCTGCATGCTAACAGCTAGCAACTCAATGTCTTTGCTGCAGTGCTGTTCCTTAACCGTGATATGTCCCGGTCTGCACCAGTTGTTATTGACGTACATCATCACCCCACCGCCCCGTGCCTTCCCACTGTCTGGTGTTCGGTCTGCCCGTATTGCATGGAAACCCTCCAGTTCAATGTTAGCATCTGCTGCTAGTCCTGTTAGCCAAGTCTCTGTGAATAGGAACAGGCTACACTCCCGGTATATGCTATCGTAGCGGGAGATAGCCGCTAGTTCATCTGTCTTTCCGAGTATCGATCGTACATTCCCCATAATGACAGATGGGAGGGCTGGTCTGTACCTTATATTCCTTGCCCGCCGTCTTACTCCAGCACGACACCCACGTCGTTTTCGTCTTAATTCTCCCGGTATGTCGAGTTTTCGCGTTAGCATCATGGGCTGGTTGAGTGCTAGCATCTGGTCCCTGTTATACTGCCTCCTGCCAGAAACAGTGGCTCCATCCGCTGAATCAGGAGACATTTGGGCGATCTACGTGTTCGGATGGAATAAAGGTGACGCTGGATCATGAAGATTGACAAGACAGCCAGATAGTAACAGAAATAGGCAGAAATTGATCCGCTGTTGCAAAGGGCAGCCTACTCGTGTGGCGCCAGAAGAGTTATAAGAGCCTCAATATCAGAGACTCTAGCCCTGGGAAAAAATCAAGTAACACAGTACCTGCTTCTGACGTTCCTCACGATCAAGTCACCAATTACCAGCGTCGTCTGGGGGGGTTAATGTCGGTGGATTCTGATGTGGAGAGGAATTGTGAAGAGGGTGATGTTGTTGTTGCGAAGGCGGGGAGATGCGTTCTCTTCTATCTGGAGCTGGTGTGTAATTTGACACACCCAGGGTGGTCTTTATCCGGGGTTTGCGGACATGAGCCGCCGCTGAAGGAGAGGAGGGAGGACGAGGGGCTTCCGTGGGCGGGCGGCCAGCGTCCAGGTGGGGAAAATCCTCCAGGGAAAGGATATCAAATCTGTTATCCAAGGACACGGGAAGAGAAGAGGCGCGGCCCATTCTGGTCGATCGACGATGGTTATTAGCTAGTCGAACCAAGGTCCAGGGCGCGGATGGAGGATGAGAGGGACCAACCGAAGCTTTGGGTTTAGCCCCGAGAAGAAACCAGTGTTTGTTGCTGAGGTCATGGACGTCTGCAAGGCTGGAGCAGGTGTGGAGGTAGGTGGAGACGTGCTGAGCTCACCCATGTAAGTAGCAGTTTCCGCCAGCTGCGAGGCAGTAGCCAGAGCCGATGATCACCCGAGAATGATGGTGTCGATGTGGTCTTCGGCCTCCCGAATCTTGTGAAGGTTGGAGAGCCTCGTTTCCAGCTCAGAGACCTTACCAAGGAGCGATAAACAGCGGGTACGTGACGGAGAGGGAGCCGTGGCGCTCCAGGCGCTGAGATGGATAGCCCGCCAGCTAGCCAAAAACAGCTACTCATGCATCCGAACGGGCTTTTAGGCGAGGCCAATACCGAGGTAACAGTAAATAAAAACTTATAACAACAAACAGAGATAAAAAAAAATTTAAAAAATGAAATCAATAAAAACAATCAATAAAAACAAACAAAAACAGAGAAAAAAGTACTCTGACGCGATGAGTGTCAGACGCAGCTGTCACGTAATCAGCCAACTGAGTCGTAGTCAAGACTTTGGAACTTTGGATAAAAATGATGCAAGATTGTTAGATAAATGAGACGCTCCATCCAAAGTGGGATGGATGCCGTCTTGCCCAACAAGACCAGGTTTTCCCCAAAATTAGTTCCAATTGTCAATGTAGCCCACATCGTTTGCAGGACACCACACAGACAACCAGGGGCTGAAAGATGAAATGTGGCTGAACATGTCATCACTGGTCAGGTTGGGGAGGGGCCCAGAGAATACTACAGAGGCCCATATCGTTTTGTGACTTCCGACTGCTGGAGTTGGATGTGATTAATGCCAGTGTGGATAACAATTGTGGAATATTTACAATTACTTTTTGCAAGCATTTTCAAATTTGATTCAGTGTTGCCTACTTTGGCCCCAGGAATGCATTTGACTATGGCCGCTGGTGTCTCTAGGTTTACGTTTCTGACCACAGAGTCACCAATGATCAGAGTTTTATCCTCAGCAGGTGTGTCGCTGAGTGGGGAAAATTGATTAGAAACGTGAACAGGTTGGTGGTGAACCAAGGGCTTACGACTATGCTTCCTTGTCACTGTCACCCACCCGTTCTCTCCTGGCTGCTCAGGAGAGGATGCCGAGGGATGGCTAGCAGGCTGTATGCTATGACGCTCTGCTGCAACTAAGGGCAACTTGTCATTAACTGGTGTTGACGGCATTTCAATGCAGCAGAGCCAGGATTCCAAATCACACAACCTTGCCTTGAACGCCTCCAATGCCGCAAAAAGACAACATTTATTATCGCTAAAAGAGGCAGAGGTGTAGCTAAACATCTGACACAAAGAGCACACCAGAGGAGGAGAGGAAGGAGAGCTAGTAACCATGGCTAGTGGCTAACCTGAAGCGAACACAAACACCAATGAAAGGTGAACAGAAAGCTAAAGATGGTGATTAGGTGACACTGAGTGCGCACACAAGTGCAACAGTCTTGTTAAACAGCAGTGAAAGGTGACAGTCAATGAAAAAAAGCGATTGAAAACTAATTAAAAGCAATAATCCTCAGGAGAAGATGGAGAGCTAAGTGTAGCTAACCGCACCAACAGCCAGCAAAACAGGAAATGACTGTAGTGTAAGGGTCAATAGGCACTGGCGTGATGATGCAACCGTATGGTGATCTCATCACGCCAAGCCGATAAAAGGGGAGAGTCGGCCATCTTAGGCCTCTCTCAGCTCCTGGCCACGTAATGTACAGTCTCCACCATAAGCCAGTATTGTGCTAATAATTATTTGTGTAAAAAAGTTCCTGTTCTGAATCAACACCACTCTCCGCTGGTCATTCTGGATTTGTGGACATAACATTTGGTGACGAGAGTTAAACCATGGAGGCGTGCTAGAGGCCACCACAGCTGTTTCTGGAAAACCCTGGTGAGCCCCCCCTCCCCCCCATACCGTGGGTGTGCTGGTTCTATGCTTTCATCCCCTACATATCGGCGTTGGGCTTGGACAAGCTAGACAAGGTACAGAAGTGAACTCTGTTAATTCACTATCTGGGCATAGAAGGCCAATGTATTTTCTGCACACTAGGATCTGTTCGCTGATTCAATCGAGTTGCTAACTAGCTACTTTGTTACACCAGACAATGTGTTGGCATGGTGTATTAGGTTCCGCCAATGGCGACAGAAGGCTAGAGAGATGACACAACAATTCATCACAAACCCTTGCCACCTAGCTAGCATGTGCAGGTTTGGTTTGTTGAAGGACAAAATGGTGCAGGACCAGTTGGCTGAGGACACTAAAAACCTGCAGCTGCGGACGAAAATGCTAACGGCACCAAACGACATGACATTAGTTATCACCATCAAGCTAGCATTCCAGCTGGAGTTTGCCAACAGGTTAGCATCAGAGTTAGGTGTGGCGCAACAACGACAGCCGAGCTACACACCACTTGCATACACACAGAAGAACCCGGTAACGAGGCAGAAGAGGCTGAAGTAAAAACTGAGAATCAGAAGAACGCCATAGGGAGCTTCTCATGTGGCAACTGTGGTTCCCTGATGCACCGAGAGAGAGCATGTTTCTGCCAAGCAAGGGGGCAACGATGTAAAAGATGCAGAAAATTCAACCACTTTGCAAAAGTCTGACGGTCAGCATCACCACCAAACCCGCTGGCCAACTCAAGTCACTCACCCGCAATGACCATTCACACAGTGAGGTCTGAAGGCATGGCGTACGCATTCTGCATGGTGGGGCAGGACGATGTCAACTTGCCGTTCCTGCTCGACACCGCTGCAGTGAGATCGATGTTAAACTGGGCCACGGTGAAGAAGTTTTTCCTCAAGCACCCGATCAGAAAAAAAACCAACGGTGCTGTTTGGGTATGGTGGCTGCCGAGTTAGCAATGTAGGGACCATCACACTAACGGTCCGCCACTCATCAAGAGTCGTTATTGACTTTGTTTTTCAAGTGGTCATGCATGGAGACAACATATTAGGATGTGACTTGTTTTATCAAATGGGCTTCTCCATCTGCAACAGTAACAGACTTCGTTTGACTGATATCGATGAGTGGGATGCAACACACCTGGATGACGATGATGAGGGTACAGCTGTCCCATGTGCACCAGAGGAGCAATGCCCAGAGAAGGGGCAGCAACCGGAGTCGCCCCAGATCCTCACCCAGTATGACCCCCCAGAAGCCACTGCTGAGTTCCAGGAGAGGGAGCCCGTGTTTATCAGGAACCCCAGGACACAAGAACCCAGCGCAGATTCTAACAACAAGGAATGTGACACATCACCACGGACGAACTCCCCAGGTGAGGGGAAGAAGGGGCCAGACTACTTCCGAATCCACACACAGCACCAGCCTACAGGAGCCGCCGCTGAGCCGCCGGATGAGGAGTCCGCAACCAAACAAAACACAACAGAGCGAAAGGACGTCTTCCGAATCCACGACCAACACAAGCCTCCAGGAACCGCCACTGAGATGCAGGATGAAGAGTCCGTGACCCATCAGGACACAGCAGAACCACCATAGCTTGGTGGACGCCCCGCAACAGACATAAGAGCTACACCAGCACAGCCTCAAGGCCATGTACAGCCGAACAAAATGCCGCTTGCAGTGATGGACTGGGTTCGGGTCCGCAGAACCGAACGGCCAGACCCACAGTCAACCTCAGCACAGCCCCCATCACCACCAACACCCATCAGGATCATCATGCAACAGAGCCCAGCAACCTTCAAACTGGCAGATGGTTCGGTGTGGCACACCAACCGTCTCTGTCAGGTTCAAAAAGCAACCCCAAACAACAGGGCTTTGTGGGAGGTGACTTGCACAGTGTGGGACCCGAAATGGGGTTTCGTGAGAGACAATCCCGGTCCGTGGGCCCCCGCATTCCCAGGGGCACGTCCATCACGGGCTTGCTACAAGGTCCCTCCATCAGTACTGCCTTCCCCATGGAAGAAAAGAAGAAAGAAAGAGGACTGTTTAGCTAGGGGCGCAGCTGCCAACAGATAGTGGCAAAATAACCTACTCAGCCACGCTGGGCTATGCAGTGGTCTGCCCGCTAGCCCTAGCTAGTTCTATGTTTATGTGTACCAAATTGGGGAGGATCAATTTGATCATGTGCTGTTCTTTGTTTTTCCGGGGGGGGGGGGATGAATGTAGTGTAAGAGTTAATGGGCACGGGTGTGATGACGCAGCCGTATGATGACGTCATCACGCTGATCCATCTTAGGCTTCTCTCAGCTCCTGGCCATACCATGTACAGTCTCCACCTTAAGCCAGTATTGCACTAATAACTATTTGTGTAATAAAGTTCCTGTTCTAAATCAGCATGACTCTCCGTTGGTCATTCCGGGTTTTCCGGACATAACAGTGATGATTCGTTTCTTCCTGGAACAATGAGTGAAAGCATTACTCCATATGTACTCCTTTTGTAATACATATCCAGGTACTTTTTGTCATGAATGCCCTTTGGGGCAGAGATATGAGACCCAGGTGCTGGACTGCGAGTTTGGGTAATTTATTAACAAAAGCAACAAAAATAAAGTTCAACGAAGTGCTCAAAATACAAAAATGACAACAAGGAAGAAAACTTACAGGACTAGCGCGCCAGAGCGGAAAATAGGGCTCTGGCGGGGATGAAGAGAAGCTGTGGATACGCTTGATCAGTCAAGGCAGTGGCAAATGCAAATGCAAATAATTTCCCATAAATAGGGGTTGAAACCATGACACAATTAGTGACAGGTGTGGGTTCACATGACCGGGCAAAAAGGGAACAATGAGAGTGATTGGAATCAGCTGTAAGAGATGAGAGCAGCGGCTGGACTTTGCAACTGACAGGCAACGCCCACACAGAGCACAAACCCGGAAATGTCACCTGACAATTGTCATCCCTGAAAAAGAACACCGCAGGGCAAATATAAAGAATAAGCGTAATACTGCAGATTAATGAATAATTACAGATAGAAATGAAACATGAACAAAACAAAACAGAAGCCTAACCAGGAAAATAGAAAGCAGTGTACAACTCAAAAAAGGCACAAAAATACCACAAATAAATATAAATACAGAGAAAAGCCACAAGACTGAGCCTGGCAAAACTTACAGAACTCAGCTCGTGACACTTTTTTTGTTTGTTTTACGTACAAATGCACGTTTTTTGAGGGCGTGGAAAATGTTCATTTGGTATGTTCTTTAGTGAGATCGGATTGTTCTAACCTAACTTTGAACTCTGTCACAAAATTGACTAAAGATTAGTCCCGACACAATACAGTCAGTGAGTCTTTTGATGACACATTTGCTTGTAATTACTGTCCCCAGAGCTGATTTGAATCCTACAGTGATTATGGTGTTGTGGATAACCATCCTGAGTTGTTAGGGAGTGACTAAACAGTGAATAACAAGGTAATGTGGCCACTTTCTCTCCAGCAATGTTTTTTCCCTCAACTGTTGTGCTTCTGCTGCTGAGCCTGATTTTCCCTTTACTTGGAATCCATAAGATATCACTCTGTGCTGCTTTTGACAATAGCAAAGCAATAATTATGAGGCCGGCACTGTATTTTCATCATTAAAAGTGCAGCTGTGATGGATGTGACTGGTTTGGGATTTGAGTTTAGCCTTAAATTACATTTAGTTATTAGCTTTTTGCACAAAGCACAATAATTCAGCATAAAGGCATAATTAAATAGCAATTCAAATTATGAACAGAAAACCAGCATGATACTGCGCCTGTCTTAAAATGTTCATTTGGATTGAGATGGCTTGTATAACAAATCCCAGGAAGCATTTATAAGTGTAGTATATATTTAGCTCCATTCAGTGCTGGGGCATACTGCCAGCACCCCTGTGAGTCAGAGTTTCAGTCTTACCTGAAGAAAACTTGGCACAGCAGCCTAGTGAGTGATGGAAAAATTAAAAAGGCCAGTTAGTGCCTATGGGTGAGAAGCAATTATGGGTTTGTGTTCATTACAATGGTGTACAAAGGGAATTAAAATTCCTATGCTAAATGTTCTACCATCAAAATGCCAAGAGTAAAATGAATGTAATTAAGCTCATAAATACCTCCGGCTTTTGTAACAAAGCTGTTTTATTGCCTTTAGCTGCATGCAAGCACTTTGCACAGTAAGTTGGTAGGGAAATAACCCTTAAACTGCCAATACAGTGCTGTGTATATTTGTAGAAAACTCATAAAACATTATTAATTTAGTCTTTGTAAATGGACTAACAGACTTACAGTGGTGTGACAAAGTGTTTGCCCCCTTCCTGATTTCTCATTTTTTTGTATGTTTGTCACACTTAAATCTTTCAGATCGTCAAACAGATTTAAATATTAGACAAAGATAATACAAGTAAACACAAAATGCACTTTTTAAAGGAAGATGTTTATTACTAAGGGTAAAAAAAAAATCCAACCCTATATGGCCCTGTGTGAAAAAGTGATAGCCCCCCTCTGTTAAAACATAAATTAACAGTGGTTTATCACATCTTAGGTTAATTGGCATCAAAACTGGGGATTCTAAATTGTCCTTAGGTATGACTGTGAGAGTGAATGGTTGTCTGTCTCTCTGTGTTGGCCCTGCGATGGACTGGCGATCTGTCCAGGGTGTACCCTGCCTTTCGCCCAAAGATGCTGGGATAGGCTCCAGTGCCCCCGCGACCCAAAAAAGGATTAAGCGGAAGAAGATAAATGAATGAATGAATGGAAAGCTGAGTTCAATTTCTCTTGCCACACCCAGGCTTGATTACTGTCACACCTGTTCTCAATCAAGAAATCACTTAAATAGGACCTGCCTGACAAAGTGAAGTAGACCAAAGGATCCTCAAAAGCTAGACATCATCAAAGAAACTCAGGAACAAATTAGAAACAAAGTAATTGAGATCTATCAGTCTGGGAAAGGTTATACAGTGATCCCTCACTTATCGCGGTTAATGGGTTCCAGAACCAACCGCGAAAAGTGAAAAACCGCGAAGTAGCGTCACCCCTAATGACGTCACCATAAATAATACGTACGTTCATTCTCTCACTCTCTCTCTCTCATATGATACGTGTGTGTGTGTGTGTACATGTACATACATACATAGATGTAAATAAAGTGTACATAAATATGTTTTTATAACTCTTTTATTCTTATAACAAGATACGTAACTCAAGATGAAAATGATTTACTGCACAGGTTAATGAGAGCTTTACTGCTCCTCAGGTGACGCCTCATCGTCAGGTGCTAGAAGCGCAGGATCATCGAGGGCAGCTTCTGATAGAGCTGGAGAAGCTGCAGGAGGCGGCGTAGTGGCTCGACGGGAAGACTATTTCGCACAAAATGGCACAAGAGAACAGCAAAAAGTTCTACCCGGCGAGACTAAAAGTAACACGAGCGATAAAGAGCAATGAATGCGGTCTTCCTTGCGGCGCTCGGCAGGGAGAGGAGGTGGGTGAAACGTCTCGGCCAATCAGCTTGCGAGGTGAAACGTCTCGGTCAATCAGCTTGCGAGATTTCCGAGCTGAGCCAACACGAGAACAGCGAACAGAGAGGTGGATTTTTTGAGTTGTGCGGCTCTCCGTGTTGATACCTGATGGTCTAATGTAGTCTCCCTGCCTTCTGCTAGCGCCCGGCCATTATTTCTCAATTTTGAATTTTTGATGAATATTTTTGAAAAATCCGCGATGCACTGAGGGCGCGAAAGGTGAAGCGCGAAGTAGCGAGGGATCACTGTAAAGCCATTTCTAAAGCTTTGGGACTCCAGCGAACCACAGTGAGAGCCATTATCCACAAATGGCAAAAACATGGAACAGGGGTGAACCTTCCCAAGAGTGGCCAGCCAACCAAAATTACCCCAAGAGCGCCGTGGCGACTCATCCAGAAGGTCACAAAAGACCCCACAACAACATCCAAAGAATTGAAGGCCTCACTTGCCTCAGTTAAGATCAGTGTCCATGACTCCACCATGAGAGAGAGCTTGGGCAAAAATGGCCTGCATGGCAGAGTTCCAAGACGAAAACCACTGCTGAGCAAAAAGAACATAAAGGCTTGTCTCAGCTTTTTATTTTTTTTTTTTTTTTTTTTTTTGTTACTTATTTGTACCCGTAGGTAGACTTGGTTTGCAGTCTGGTGACAAGCCACCGGCTGCTGGTCGCTGCGTGTGCGAGCGCCCTAAACCTACATGTTTTTGGTGTGCGGGAGGAAACCGGAGAAATCCCGGAGTAAACCCGCGCAACACGGGGAGAACATGCAAACTCCACACAGCTCACTGTTGGTCGGGGGCTGGGATCGAACCCACGATCTCATGATCCCCGCAGTCCCCCAGCCGAGGGTAAAACTGTGCTGCCACAGTGCTAAACCACTGCGCCACCGTGCAGCCCACCGTGCAGCTTTGCCAGAAAACATCTTAATTATCCCCCAAGACTTCTGGGGAAATACTCTGTGGACTGACGAGACAAAAGTTGAACTTTTTGGAAGGTGTGTGTCCCATTACATCTGGCATAAAAGTAATACAGCATTTCAGAAAAGGAACATCATACCAACAGTAAAATACGGTGGTGGTAGTGTGATGGTCTAGGGCTGTTTTGCTGCTTCAGGACCTGGAAGATTTGCTGTGGTAAATGGAACCATGAATTCTGCTGTCTACCAAAAAATCGTGAAGGAGAATGTCCAGCCATCTGTTCATGACCTCAAGCTGAAGCGCACTTGGGTTCTGCAGCAGGACAATAATCCAAAACACACCAGCAAATCCACCTCTGAATGGCTTAAGAAAAACAAAATGAAGACTTTGGAGTGGCCTAGTCAAAGTCCTGACCTGAATCCCATTGAGATGCTGTGGCATGACCTTGAAAAGACAGTTCATGCTCAAAAACCCTCCAATGTGGCTGAATTACAACAATTCTGCAAAGATGAGTGGGCCAAAATTCCTCCATAACGCTGTATGAGACTCATTGCCAGTTATCGCAAATGCTTGATTGCAGTTGTTGCTGCTAAGGGTGGCCCAACCAGTTATTAGGTTTAGGGGGCAATCACTTTTTCACACAGGGCCATGTAGGTTTGGATTTTTTTTTCTCTTAATAATAAACATCTTCATTTAAAAACTGCATTTTGTGTTTACTTGTGTTATCTTCATCTAATATTTAAATTTGTTTGATGATCTGAAACATTTAAGTGTGACAAACACACAAAAAATGAGAAATCAGGAAGGGGGCAAACAATTTGTCACAGCACTGTACATATCATATGACTCAGTTTTCTAAAACTTTTAATCACCGATTATTGAAAAACTTGCCAAGTTCACTGAATGTCACAGGAGATCCTGATGGCATTGCGAACATTTTGTACACAGTAAGTCTTGAAAGCAGGAATTATCAGAAATCTTGTACATATTTCACACATTTACATGTGACAAGCTTTGTTTGTTTGTTTGTTTTTTAAGCTAAGAGGGGGCCTTGAGGGACTGCAGATTTAATTTAAAATCAAGAATTTGAGCTAGCAAAGCAACAATCAAGTTACAAAAAGGTGATGCACTTTTTTTTTTTTATTTTAATACCGGAGATTGATGGTTTGATGAAAGGCAGGTTTATGAGGAGACAGCTGGCAGAGACAGAAAGTGCAAAAGAAAAAGAAATCATAACACAGTAGGCGCACCCCATTTGATCAAAAGGGGTAAGTCTGTTAATTTTTTAAATGTTTTGTGATCTTTATTAGCTGAAAGAATCAGGATCTAAGTACCTGACAAATAGAAACGACCTCTAGCAAATTAACAGCTAGGGCCTCAGATTAATAATAAATAAATAAAATAAAAGTGCATCTGCAGATGAACATTTATTGTCATTATCCAGTCTGACAGCAACTCAGCACAGTTATAATGACATTGTGTGATATGAAAAACAAAGTAAAAAGAAAAAATAATTGATTTAAAAAGTTAAAACACTGCAACAATTTAAGGATTACATCAGCACACATGTTCACTCTAACATAAATAATAAAAGACTAGAGAGTCTTTATCTGCAGTGAAATTTTTTTTACTAAAATATTTTATTCATACTAATAAAGGCTTATCTTATCATATCTTATATTATTTTCAGAGCAACTCACATGAAGACAACTGGTTTGGCTATACTGGTGAGTGATGCTAGTACCTAATAGAATACAATACAAGCAACAGCCTAAACCGAGGTACAGATTATGGATGTCTGATCAGTGCTGTTATCTCCATATATACAGTGTATATCAGTGCTGGAAATATTAACACAATTAATTACGGTAGTCCAATTAACAGATTCTAAAATTTTAACAGAAATTAATGCCTCCAGGGCACTTCCTATTAATAGTAGAACTCATGGCCAGGACTTAGTGTTCCCCCCGGACAGTCTTTGAAGCGGCACGCAATAGAGTTGTGAAGCCTGTGCACAAGCTCCGCATTATATTTAATTCTGCCTGTTTAAATCTGTTTACTGAAGTATGCTGTGGACATCTGGACCGTAGATTAATTTAATTAGACATTGAAATGAATGACCAATGTACTTTTTTTTTTTTTACATCAATGGCGGATTATGGAGCAATAGATTCCAGAAATTAGGATCAAGCAATAGCATCACCATGGTTACAGTGGAAAGGACAGTATCTGAGCTACTTTCAATGGGTAAGACATTTAAAGTTTACAATTTTATATTATCAAATTTGTTAGTACACAAGGTTCTTCCACAAGGCCCAGTGTGTTTTTACATATTTGATGGAGGACTTGATGGCTGTTACAGTTTTAGGAGATAACAGCAAGTTTCAGTAAAAATATGGCTCTGTGCCTAAAATATTTTTTATTGGATACATTTCAACATCTTTATTGTGTGCTGATATTAAACAAATGGAAACTGGAATGTTTAATGAGCAGCATAGGTCTGGGTGTGTCAGAACTTTGTGTATGATGGGTGTACACCGATTAGTAAAAATGACAGAACATTTTGTTTGACATGAGATATTTAACAAGCGTATGTCAGAGTCACAACAATGAAATTTTAAGTGGAGCAACTGAAATGTCATTTGACACGGCATCTTTTTTTTATATATATATATGCACTTTATTATTTGAACAGCCCCCCACCCCCCTCCTTTGATCTGATCTTCCATCTGAGCTCTAAATTACCTCCAACTGAAAACATCTTCACTGAGATACATTCAAAAACGTAAGTCACATTTTGGTTTGTGGTTTTCCACCCTTTGATGCTACAGTCTTGAATTTTTCCTGTCAAACATATGTCCATCATTACATCACATCATGCCAACAAACAATGAGTTTATTTAAAAAAAAAATCTTTCAATTGGAAAGGAGGGATGAAAGAAGTGAGGGGATGAATCGCTGAAAGCAGAAGGAACTTCTGGGAGGATTATGAGAGCGGTAACAGATAGCTCAGTGTCGGCAAGCCAACAGCTCCAGGGTTTTGCCCCATCACCTTCTCCTTGATGTAAGCGCAGGGCCGCTGTGGGACCTGTGCAGCTCATTGAGTGACAGCTTCAATAAGGCTAATTACAGTGGGCTGCAGGGCCCAGTTATGTTGTCTGGCAACTCCACCCATTGTGGAGCCAGAGAGACTGTTTTAACTATGGTGTTAGACCAAGGTAGGCATCATTCATCCACCGCTGGACCTCACAGCAGTAAACACACCGCTGCAGACACAGAGGAATACACAGATCCAAAAGAACATGGACACACTTTTTTATTAAATCATTTTTACACGAATATGCTATCCACACACAAGGTGTTGTCCCACAAAGGTATGCTTATTTGTAGCTGCTTAAAGTGACTCTTGTGGGAGTGTAGTTAACCTACTGTTTCTGTTTACACTTCTAAAACTGGGAAGAATTTACATTAATTTTACTGCATTATATAGTGCTGTCCTGAAGAATATGCAAACAGATTAATGTGAATGTTTAGCTTAGCAGTAATTTTGATAAATTAGTAAATGACTACATGCCAGATGTAGCAATTTCTAAAATATATCTGATATTTACAGGTATTGCATGTTCATAATATATCTAAGCAGCTCATTGGTTATGGCAATTTAAACAAAACTTGATTTCAATTTGCCAGTTTTCATAGCATTGTCTCATTTGGCTTTTATACCCAGCAGCCAAACTACTTACATTCCACTCAGTTAGAATTAGGTGGGATGTACATAATTAAAAGCATAACATAATGCTTAATTAGGATGGGGTTTATTGGCTGTCATTAAAAGATAATGTAAATTAGTATGGCATGATCTAATTATGCATTGCCTATGCTACAATCACTGTTACAGCATGTTTATCACCAGAAAGTGGTTTAGTTGCTCGTAAAAATATACAGTGCTGTGAAAAAGTATTTGCCTCTTTCCTGATTTCTTATATTTTTGTATATTTGTCACACTTAAATGTTTCAGAACAGACAAATTTTAATATTAGACTCAAATAACTTGAGTAAACAAAAATTAAGTCTTTAAATGATCATTTCATTTATTAACCTCTTAAAATTCTGATGTTCTACCCGTGAGACACGTCTAATTTTCTAAGAAATAATTTAATTTACTTTGCGTGTGCTGTCTTTAGGAAATTTTAGGGAAATTGGCTGCACTGCTAAAGGGTTATGGGGGAAAAAAAGCTATCCAAGCCATCCTAGCCAACCTGGCCCGATGTGAAAAAGTAATTGCCCCCTTGTTACATCATGAATTAACTGTGATTACTACATTTTTTTGGAAAGCTGAGTTCAATTTCACTAACCACACTCAGGCCTGATTACTGCCAGACCTGTTGAATCAAGAAATCACTTAACTAGAACCTGTCTGACAAAGTAGGCTAAAAGATCTCAAAAAAGCAACACATCATGCTGTGATCTAAAGAAATTCAAGAACAGATGAGAAACAAAAACCCAGAACAACATCTAAAGAACTGCAGTTGCCTCAGTTTGGTCCACACTGGTCCATGAATCAACAATAAGAAAGAAATGGGGCAAAAATGGCATCTATGGAAGAGTTCCAAGGCAAGAACAACTGCTGACCAAAACAAAACAAAAACTCATCTCACATTTGCCAAAGACAGCTTGATGGTCCCCAAGACCTTTGGGAAAATACTCTGTGGACTGACGAGACAAAAGCTGAACTTTCTAGAAGGTGCGCATCCCACTATGTCTGGCTTAAAACTAACACAGCATTTCATAAAAAAGAACATCATACCAACAGTCAAACATGGTAGTGGTAGTGTGATGGTCTGGGGCTGCTTTGCTGCTTCAGGACCTGGACGACTTGCTGTAATTGATGGAACCATGAATTCTGCTCTCTATCAGAAAATCCTGAAGGACAATGTCCAGCAATCAGTTCAAGCCCGCCAATGTGGCTGAATTAAAACAATTCTGCAAAGATGAGTGGGTCAAAATTCCTCAACAGAGATGTAAAAGACTCATTGTCGGTTATCGCAAATGCTTGATTGCAGTTGTTATGTTTAGGGGCAATTACTTTTTCACATAGGGCCAAATAGGTCTGGATAGCTTTTTTTTTTTCTTTAATAAATGAAATCATAATTTAAAAACTACACTTTCTATTCACTCAGGTTATCTCTGTCTAATATTAAAATTTGTTTGACGATCTGAAACATTTAAGTGTGACAAATATGCAAAAAAAGAAACCAGGAAGGAGGCAAATACTTTTTCACAGCACTGTATTTTTATTATTGTGATGGACTACGACCACCTCTGAAGATGAAACACAACAAACAATAATTTATCATCCAGTTAAATCATTTACATATCAGTGTATACTTTGGTGTATACTTTAGGGTACAATAGTATTTTTTTGTTATTTGTGTTACTTTTGTAATTTCTATCTCCTTAAATGTTTCTATTGTTAATATAGAATAATAGTCTCTGTGTGATAAAGGGGCAGATGTTATAAAGATTTTTTTCTTCTTTCTGCTGCCTTTCATTCTTTCAGTTATGAATATTTTGTTAGCATTGTTATTATATTGCTGTATTATTTTTCTGAAAAAAATGAAATAAACTTAAGTACTTAACTAAAGCGTAAATAAAACTGCATGCTACATGTTGGTTCTCCAATTTGGAAACCTATAGTGTAGCGGTGTTTGGAAAGCAGGTAGGCTGATGTGGGAGGCTTTTTCTACTGTCAAGCCAGGACTGTTTAGAGGCCTGTTGTGTCTGGACTCTCTGAGGTCACTTTAATATCTGCCCAAGGCCTTAAATCAGCCCCCATGTTGCTCAAGCAGTTACAGGAGGATCCCTCTTTAGCTTCTTTGTCCCTCCCTCTACTGGTCTTCCTCATCAGCTCCTGCCTGCCCCTTTGTTGTGTGCAATAAACTGTGGCCTCTGCTTTCTCTGTGCTTTTGTTTTTATTTTTGCATCAAGCATAAGTGATCCTGTGCATGAAGTAAGATTACTCTGCACCAAATCTCTATTTACTGTATGTCAAACCACTGAATCTCTGTACAAGCTGTTGAAGATTTGAATGAGACCTGTTAACCCATCACTAGTTTATCCCGCCATCTCTGTCCAAAATCAGTGTTTACCCTATCAATGATCTGCCTGTAAACCAAGTTCCTCTGTGTGTATTTGTGCTCAAGCATGTAGTCATCCCCGTGAGGTTGCGTGTATACAATAATGCTTTTAGGGGATTGGTTCCTGTGTTGGGTCTTTTAACTTCAGTCAGAGCTGCATCCTGATATCCTGGTGTGACTGGTTTGAGGGGGTAATTCACTCCACCAGAAACATGGGCTTTTAGAGGTTCCACATGTGCCCTGGCACCAGACAGAAGAGGGGCTGGTAGGTTTCATTAATTGAGGAAACATTCCTGTAGCGTTGTCAGGCAGTTTTATTAGCATTAGCTTTGCCCACAGGCTGTCATTATCCCTCATTTGGAGCCTGCATAGCTGTCAGGGCATAACTGTGGGAGAACATTGCTCACCTCTAACAACTTAATCATCCAATTAATGAAGGCAGTTTAATGCTATGAACTAATTGATCCAATCAGACAAACTTAAAACAAACCACCAAAAATGTGTCACAGTGTACAGTGACATGACATATTACAAATATGATTCTAATAAAGAATTTCAAGTCACTGCGCAGTCACAAAGGAGGATAGTCGCCTTCAGTCATGGAATAACAAACATTTTAGCGAGTTTCATTTGTCAAACAGTACAGAAGAAAATTTAAATGCTCCTTTAATCCAGGCACCTCACAGGGTGGATTCATCACCCTAATAACAGTAAATCCACAATAATTGACATGTCAAAATGACTGCTTTTTTCCTTTGACAGAAACCTTTAAACAGACTGAGATGATTCAGTAGGCTGAAAATGAAAAGCAGATTGATTGCTCCTTCATGCATTAACCCCACCGCTGGCTTGATCTTCTCAGGTCAGATGCAGCTACTGGCTCAGTCACGCTCCTGGCTTCTTTTGATTCAAGCCTGTTGACAAGGTCAGCTGTAACTTGCTGAGAGGTTGTCATGACTGACTGCAAAGGGCTGCTGACTCATCTGTGCTGTCATTTGTCAGTATGTCATGTTGCACTAGTGTGCGGTTTGACATAAAAATGAGCCAAAAATCATTATGAGTTCAATCAGGAAATGCAATTTGTATGTATCTGTCAACAATCAAAATTGTCTATTTTTTAATCCTCCTCTTATATTTCAACAAATGCTTTTATGAATGCTAAATTGAAGCATGTTTTTGTCAGTGTTTGATAATAATAATAATAATAATAATAATAATAATAATAATTCTACTTACATTAATGGGGTGACACCATTACTGTGCACATAGTTCAGCTGGCCTTATGAATTTTAGCTGCTCCATTTGGGTTTGCATTTTTGGTGGTTTACTGTTTGCACCAATAAAACCATAAAGTAATGGTTTCCATTATAGAAGCATAAAATCTTAAAGACCATATAAAGCAAAAATAAATGTGTTCTGAGTTTGCCAGGCCACAACAAAACGTGTTATTATCCACCCAGCCAAATTTGAATACTAAAAAAAGGTAATTAAATCAATCACAAAGTATGTAAAATTAGGTTTTGAAATCATGACAAATCAAACATTTATGCTGTGAAACACTGGGGATGTGTTCAGATCAGGCACAGATATCCCACCCATCCATCAAATCCCAGTCTGCGTTCAGTCCAAACTTGAAATGAATTTTTTGCGTGATTACATATAAAGTCAGTGTAAAGAATACATGTGAATTTGCATCCAAGCAAGTTTGTCGCAATAGCTAATCAGCCTTGAGGTTCTGCCGTCACCAGACTATCAACACTGTAGGGTAAACTAGATTGAAAATGACACTGCCACTCACCTGCAGACAGATGGACTGGAGCGCTGCAGCTGAAACAAAGGGCCATCTTATAAGGACGTGGCCAGTCATCAGTTGCCTGAGACACAGTACATGTTTATGAGCGTTTCCAAGTTCATTTCGCTATCTCGGCTGCACAAAACCGAATTTTCTGCCGGGGCGCAAAGTCGAAGAAAGCAGTCCTAACGCTCTTAATTATTCAGAGGTGTGTTTGGGGCATAATGTGAAATAAACCAATCGCTGCCTTTGCTCTCATTTCCTTTAATAAACAAGGGTGCCAGATTAAAGAGGTAACATGAAAGCATTTAAAGGACAATTCCATTCTGCTCTGAGGACAATGTGGGCTCATTCACAAAGTGAAAATGCATTTAAAAGCAAAGAGCTTTTAAACTCAACAGCCTTGCTTTCCCACGGATGAGAGCTGTCAGCTACAATTCAGAGATGATGCCAATCTTTGTACATGAGTTTGACAGAGTTGTAAAATTCCTTCAGTTATATTATTGTTCATCTGAGCTTCTCTTTTAAACCAAGAAAGAGCGAGCCACTCATCTCGGCATAAGCTCTATTAATCTGCTCTGGTGAATGCAAACTTGTAGTTTTAATTCAAAACAGCTGTCGGGATATTTTCATTTTGGATCATTCTTTTAAAAGAATACCAGTGAATGTTAAAATTGTAAAAACTGTCATCATTAAAACATACCTGCTCTTCTCCAGGGTCGTGGTGACAGCTGCCAGAGCAGACTGGTCTGGCTGTGGTCCGGTAGAGAACTGAATCATAAACCCACGTAACGATTTTTTTCTTTTTTCTCTGTGTAGTTATAAACCCTGCTGTGTCTTCATTTTGGCTGAGTGTGTATTGTCATTAATCGGGTTGCACGAGCACAGACACAAGATATGATGATGTGATACTGTATGATGACTCAACATACAACAGATTGTGGGCAAAACATTTTCACAGAAGAGGTCTGTAGTTTAAAATCTTCAGACTGGCAGTAGCCTATCCCACCACCTCACCCCCATCCACTACATCCACACTAGAATGCACACACGCTCCCTGTTCATTCATTCATTCCCCTAAAGAAAATCATACAATAATGCCTAATAGATAGACTCCAAAGATAGATCCACAATTAAAATGAGAATGTGGATGGAATTTTAAAAAGCTATTTAAAGTATCATCATATAAATAAAATGACAGGCGATTATATTATGACTGTTACAACTATCTCCCTTAAAATATAACAGAAAAACCCAGTGCATGCTGTTTCCTCATGAGCTCCAGAGCTGCACAATTTCAAAACACACCACTGAAATAGCATTAAACAATGCACTTCTGACGACAGACCACCTTTTTCCTGATTAAAAGCACATTGGCGTAACATGCACCATAATAGTGATGCACCCAAGACTGCGTGCCACCACGCGTCTTTGAAGTAAGCCTCCTCCTCCCAGTGCAAAGCAAGTGCACTGTCTGCTGGTAATTAGATATTGTGATCCAAAGCATAACAAAACAGACAGTGTGCTGACAGAAACTAGCAAAAACACTGGCATATGGCAGGAAGCCTGGTGCAAAAGTCCACTGATGACCGTCAAAATATGGTAAATGGCATTCACTTATATAGCGCTTTTTCTCATCTCTAGATGACCAAAACACTTTACAGATCCTGCTATCCACCCATTCACACACACATTCACACACTGATGGTGGCAGAGCTGCCATACACAGGCACTGGCCTGACCCACCAGGAGCAACTGGGGGTTCAGTGTCTTGCTCAAAGACACTTTAATATGCAGACTGCAAACAGAGTGCGAATCGAACCCCTGACCCTCCAATCAGTAGTGGGCCACACTACACCTGCACTACAGCCACAGGCCCCAATAGTGCCCAAAGTGTCTGTAGTTTGTATCCACCCATGTACTACTGATACTGGTGTGTTAACAAGGGCTAGCACTCTAAACAGCCATCATCCAGGTGCAGCTTCCGGAGGCGGCAGTGACATTTTCCCAGCTCTGTGCCCTGCTGCATTATGCTGTAAACCTAAATATGAGAGTTTCCACAGTCAGGAAAAAATAGCTGCAGAAGTTATGAAGGCAACCCCGCCCCTGTGCAAGGCTTTACAACTCACTTGGATGCAAATTTGCATGTATCCATGTCTTTACATCAACTTTATATGTAATCACACCGTGTGAAAAATTCACACTTCATGTTTGGTCTGAACACACCTTTAGTGTGAATAGAGTAGAACCACAAGGCTAATATAATGTAGTGAAGGGGATTTATGGTAAAAAAGGCAAACCTGTTTTCAGATCCACCCTGAAATTCTAACCAGAGAGCGGTGTATGTGCAACAGAAAGCTAATGCTAAAGTAGCTATTGAAACACTACAACGTTCCATCAACCAGTAGCTATTGGCACGCCCGGACTGTATTATAATCGTGGCAGGAGACCTTAACCATGCAAATCTGAAGTCTGTCCTGCCAAAAATCTTCAGAAACATGAGTTTTCCAACGAGGGAAAATAAGACTCTTGACCAGTTCTACACCAACCTTCTGAATGCCTATAAAGTAACCCCCGCTTCCCCCTGGCCAATCTTGGATTCTTTCATCATCTCTCTCTGTCACTGATTAATGTTCAATGATAAGCTGCGGCTTCAGCCATCACCCATTTCGGATAACTTATGTTGAACTGTATTTATACAGTTCAGAGAGTAACCAGAGGAGTTATTGTCTAATATGACCTTGTTGGATTTTCTTTCCCCCTTTGTTATATTATTCTGTTTCTTTTAATCTGTACTATTAATCTATCCGAAATAAAGACTGATTGATTGATTGATTGAATGATTCGTGCTTATAAACCTAAAATCTGTAGATAAGACCAACACTAAAAACAGTTCAGGTGTGGACCACAGCCCTACAGAACTGTTTTGATTCTACAGACTGGGGATTATTTGCAGAGGGGACAGACCTGGATGGCCACACATCTGCTGTGCTCTCATATATCAGCTATTGCACTGAGAGTGTGACCTCGACCAAAACAGTCAAAGTGTTCCCGAACCAGAAACTGTGGCTCAATGATGAGGTGCATACCCTGCTTAGAACACAGGATGATGCCTTCAAGTCAGGAGACCAGCAGGCTTTTAAAGAAGCACGCCAGTCCCTGCGGAGAGGCATCAAAATGGCCAAGCGCAAACATAAATAGCATATAGAGGAAAACTTTGACAAGAATAACACCAGGAACATGTGGCAGGGGATCAAGAAACTCACTGGTTACAAAGACAGGCAGACATCAGCAGACTCCTCAAACAGTAACCTACCAGACACTCTGAGCCAGCTCTGAGCCAGTTCTTCACCTGCTTCAACCAACACAATGGAGAAGTCCGCACTTGTCTCCCTCCTCCAGAGATGGGCGATGCCCTTTTCCAGCTGCAGCAGCACCAGGTCAGAACCATCCTGCACAGAATCAACATAAGGAAAGCTGCTGGTCCATATGGAGTCACAGAAAGGACACCTAAGGCATGCACAGACCAGCTAGAGGAGGTTTCTACCGCCATCTTCAACCTCTTGCTACTGCAGTCTGTGGTTCCCACCTGCCTTAAGCAAGCTACCATAGTTCCAGTGCCCAAGAGGAACACAGTGAGCTGACTGAATGATTAATGCCCAGTTGCCCTAACCCCCATCATCACCAAATGTTTTGAGAGACTCATTTTGCCTCTTATTAAGGCTGTCATTTCTGCTGACCTTGATCCACATCAGTTTGCATAGAGCAAACAGGTCACCAGACCACGCCATCATAATGGCCCTCCACATAGCCCTCACACACTTGGATAACAGCAACACCTCTGTGAGGATGCTGTTTGTGGACTTCAGTTCCACCTTTAATACAGTTCTACCCCATAAACTGGTTCAGAAGTTGGGTAACTTGAGCCTGAGTAGTTCACTGTGCACCTGGATACTGGACTTCCTCAGTAATAGACCCCAGAACGTCAGGATAGGAGGCCACATCTCCTCCACTTTTATCCTGAATACCGGCACACCGCAGGGTTGTGTCCTCACCCCCCTTCTTTTCTCTCTCTTCATACATGACTGTTCCCCAATCTGCACCAGCAACACCATCGTCAAATTTGCTGATGACACCACCATCGTAGGACTGATGGCCTTCGACCCAGTATGAGACACTGATTTTATTGAAAGAAATGGATTTTTATTTATTTTACTTTTTATTTTATTTATGATTATTTTTTTTTACTGTGGTTCTTGTGTTAGCGCCCTTTGTGTTAGTGCCCTGCTTTTATGTTCTCTTGCTGTACAGCAGTTTGTGTAGCGACTGTTGCTTTTAAAGTGCTTTATAAATAAAGTTGATTGATTGATTGATTGATTAAGGATAACAATGAGTCAGCCTATAGGGAGGAGTTCCAGCATCTGTGGCAATGGTGTGATGACAATAACCTGGACTTGAACACATCCAAGACCAAGAAGATGATAATGGACTTAAGATGAGCCAAACAAACTGAGCACTCCTCCTCCCCCCTGTATATCGATGGAGAGGAGGTGGAGAGCTTCAGATTCCTGGGAGTCCACATGTCAGCCGACCTCACCTGGTCCACAAATATTTCTCACCAGGTGGGGAAGGCACAACAAAGACCATACTTCCTCAGGAAGCTCTGTCAAGCTCATCTCTCACAACCCCTGTTGATTTAACTTCTACCGCTCCACCACTGAGAGCCTCCTGACCTACTGCTGTTCAGTGTGGTTCGGCTGCTGTACTGCGGAGGACAGAAAAGGCCTGTAGTGGGCGGTGAGAGCGGCAGAGTGAGTAATCGGGACAGCACTACCCCTCATCAGTGACATTTACACTGGCAGACTCCAGAGGAAAGCCGGTAGTATAATCAGAGACCACTCACATCTTGGACACTCCCTTTTCTCCCCCCTCCCCTCCGGTAGAAGATACAGGATGCTCAGGGCAAAGACAGACAGACTCAAGGACAGCTTCTACCCACAAACTGTTAAATGTATCCACCCCCCCCCCCCCACACACACACACACACCTAGCCCCCCCTACTAACTGAACAGCTATCCACCCTCAGTCTAACAAGCAATGCAATATTCAAATAAAATCTTTGAATGTTGAATGTTCATTGACTCATGCACTTTGTTTTTAATCTCCATGTGTTCTTATATTGTGTGATTATTTATATACAGTAGTGTTTGTACAGAGTTCTTGATCTGCACCTTAAGAATCTGCTGCTAAATAGAACAGAGCTGCTTCTATTCTATTCTATCTCAGAAAACTTTTTAACAGTCTACAATTTAGCTCCACCATAAAAAACCTAAATGCAGAAAATGGCTGGATTCATTGCACATGGTCCTTATGTCTTTTTTTCTGATGCAACCTCTCAATTGCCACTATGTATTGTAAATGAATTATATATACAGTGTGTGTGTGTGTGTGTGTGTGTGTGTGTGTGTGTGTGTGTGTACATATATATTCAATGTTGCCAACTCTCACTCTATGGGAGTGAGATTGACTCTTTCACCCTCTGTCTCACACCACAAACTCTAATTCTCACTCAAAAAAATACTGCCAATACTGTGACACCTTAATAGCTCTCAAGGCAGCATTGTCAAGGTAAGTTCAAGGTTGATTTCCACGGCAAACAGACTGAACATGTTCTTAAACTTATTCTGAGGTAAGAAGCAAATGTGTTAAAAATTTTTAAAAAATGTGTGTATTGTTCACATATGTGCTCACTCCACCCCTACCTATCAGTTTGCCCCCTAAACAATTCCTTTTAAATCTCACTCCAAGTTTTTTTTTTTCTGAAAAGTTGGCAATGCTGATATATTGTTAAGAGTAAATGTTTAACTGTCATCAAATTAACTGATGCAAATATTTCTTGCGGCAATTTACAAGAGCGTATTCAGCCACTTGCAGGTCCTGAGATAACTCCAGTTAACAGCATGCACACATCATGCCGTTAGTGGCTGTTAATTCACCTTAAGGCTCCCAACTTGCCTGGTGGTTGCCTGTCTGTCCACATGGAGAGGAAATGTGAAGAGTGAACAAAGACCGCTCCTGCCATCTGACTGCAAATCAAATACGCGTTAGGCGGCGTGGGGGCAACAAATAGTCAAAACAGAAATTGATCTCGGGGCAATTACGAGTGTTTGCTTAATCTTTGGAACGTGCTGTCAAAAAGCAGGGTCAATTACGCCGCTTGACTCTCCCCTTTTAGGCAGGGCAGGAATACGGATTATTACACATTAGGTCTTCACAGTTTGGGGTTCGGGATGTAGAGGGAGAGAGTAGGAGCATGGACGGGAGCCTGGTTTGCTTCCTTCATCAAACAGATGACACAACCAACTGAATTTATTGTGTGTATGAGGGGGGGAAGTAAAAAAAAAAAGAGAAATGAACACATTTTTATTAAGTGTGCACAGAAAAAGTTAAATAACCCACAGTATTTAATTTCTAAACTTTTTTACACTTCTGACACTGATACTCCTTCAGCATTTTTTATTGTTGACCCACTAGCAATAGTTTCCCTATGATTCTGTTATCTGCTCATTATGCTTTGGCGAAACTGAGAGGCATACAGTAGTCAGTTAGTGCTGTTTGTGGCTCTGTGTATGTGTATATCTGTCTGTCCGTCTCTCTATTTCAGCTGACCCGGTCAAAATTAGAATAGAATAGGCTTTATTGTCATTGTACAGTTGTACAGCACAATGAAACGGTGGGTGCTCCAGCAGGCTGCTGTGCAATAAAGTAACAGAGAAGAAATTGAATAAAACAGTTACAGAACACACGATTAAGTGTACGACTGAAATAAAAATAAAGATAAAGCAAGAGTAAAATGGCCCAAGGATTATGGAAAATATGTACAGTAATGATTTCATGGATGGGTCAATATACATGAGAGTGAGGAGTGCAAAGACAGGTGAGTTATAGTGATAATTAAAAGGTCCTCAGTTCTGTGCATGTGAGCATTCGGAGGGAGGGGGGTGGGGCCTCTGACTGCAGTTCGGATGGCCCATGGGAAGAAACTTTGTCAGTTTGGAGGTGTGGGACCTGATCGATCTGAACCGTCATCCAGACAGAAGCAGATCAAACAGGTGGTGGGCGGGATGTGAGGGGTCTCCTGTGATGGCGTTGGTCCTTCTGAGACAGGAGGATCTGAAGATGTCTTCCAGGGAGGGCAGAAGGCTGCCGATAATTTTTTGGGCAGTGTTGATGACCCTCTGCACAGCCTTCCTGTTGTCGGCCATGGAGCCGGCGTACTGCACACCCACTCTCCACGCTCTCCACTGAGCAGCGATAGAAGGCCAGCAGCAGCTTCTGGTCCAGGTTGTGCTTCCTCAGGACACGGAGGAAGTGCAGCTGCTGCTGGACTTTCTTCACCAGGGACTTGGTGTTGACAAGCCAAGAAAAGTCAGAGAAGATGTGGGTGCCTGGGGAACCTGAAGGCGGGGACATTTTCCACGGGGGTTAAGTTGAACTAAAGGCTTGTATCATTGTATCACCATATTTTCTTGACTTTTGATTTGCCAGAATTTTGAAATAACGCTTTGATTTTGAAATAAACACAAAAATAGCTCACCTTTACCGTCAATGGAACGACTACGCATGTGCCCGAAAACTCCCGCCAGAGGAAAGTACTCAGCAATCCACCAATACTGGGTGAACAAATGTACATCTTTTTGCCCGTCTGTTTTCTTCCTCTGCCACTAAACAGCAAAAGCTCCTGTTCATCTTGATTGTCATAGTATTTGCATATCTCCATCACTTTCGCCATTTAAAACATCTGCCACCGTGCTCATCTTCTGTAGTTGAATTGCAGCTGTTCGAATCTGTTTGGTGGCTCTTGGCTGCTGCCAACAGTATGGGCATGGGAACTGCAGATTATTTTCACTGCGCATGCGTGTACTCCAAAACTACTGGATGGATATGGATGAAATTTTTTACCAGAGGTGGTCCTTGGCCTAGAGAGGAACCCATAACATTTTGGTGATGATCTCACAATGCATACCTCCACCAAGGCTCTTATCTTCTCACAGTGTGTTAGCAAGAATACTCCAAAACTACTGGATGGATTTGGATGAAATTTTTACCAGAGGTGGTCCTTGGACTAGAGAGGAACCCATAACATTTTGGTGATGATCCGAGAATGCATGAGCACCGAGACATCAGCACCTTGGTGCTTTCATTACTTTAGCATCAATTAAGGCTGTCTGAAACCTCACCACCCATGGGTTCCCTTCAACATACAATTCAGGCAGCATGAGATTTGGATTTGCTTCATGCTAATTGTATACCACATTTAAATGACAGTGTTGTAGTTCCTTGAGGGCTGTTTGAATGACATTATTAGATATTTGATTATTTATAATTACCAGGAAAAAGTATTGCAACTAATTCCACCCAGCCCTTAGGATATTACATGGCATTTAGCTGAGAGTCTTGTCTTTTTCTTAAAAACCTCAAGTTTTTAAATTTGTGCTTGCAGTGTCTCCCAATGAGTAATGTCAATGTAGCTGCTGGATTTTTTTTTTTTTAAATCAGTTAATTTAGTCATTTTAGTGTTTATGCTTTATTCTTCTGAATCTCTTTGGCCAATCTTAATTAAAAGCTGCTTTTTATCAGGAAGCTTAACTTTCTTTTTTGTTTTTGTTTATATTTTTATGCATTAGAAAGTACATATATGGAAGTCCCATTTGCCATGATCCACATGTTTGATTTGGCAAAGGTTTTACGCCAGATGCCCTTCCCGACACAACCCTCCCCATTTACCCAGGATTGGAACTGGCTGTAGGAGTACACCGGGTTGTGACCCCCCCGCCCCCTGGCTAGGTTGAAGAAGAAGAAGACGAAGAAAAGGAAGAAGAAGAAGAGGAAGAGGAAGAACACGAACAAGAAGAGGAGGGAGGAGGAGGAGAAGAAGAAGAAAGAGGAGGAGGAAGATATAGTTACTACATGGACAATCATCACTTACAACCAGACCATCAATGACGGAGTAGCTCATTTTGGCCAAATAAGACCACCCCAAGAGTGCACAGATCTTCTGGCCATTGACCTTGACCTTGAGCACAGTCTAGATGCAGACCCACCTGAGGATCATTGTGCATGAATTTGCCAAACACTGGGGCAATTGCCGAGGAGGAGCAACAAATTTCATAAAATCATATCAATCAATTAATCAAAGCTTAATTTACATAGCACTTTTCATACAAAAAATTGTAACACAAAGTACTTCACACATTGAAATAAAACACAATTAACCCCCCCCCCCCATACATACACACACAAAGAAACTTTCGACTGTGTAAGACTTGTGGCTTATGGCTGGGCACCGAGGATACAAGTGTGAAAGCACCATCACTAGGGAGCCATCACCAATAGGGAAAAGCGCCAAGTCCATGACTACAGGAACACCCCCTCTGAGACTGCCTAAGTCCAATCCAAGAGGTTGACACCGCAAACGCAGTGCCACGGCGCTACAGCGCACGATACCCCCAGCCAGGCAGACCAGGGCAGCCACAGGCCAGTGCCCCACAGCCAGGAAACAGGCACAGCTCCCCACGGGAGGGCCCTCCATGAGGAAACACTAGAGCCCGGACAGTGGTATATAAGCACTCAGATCTCCTGACCTTTGACCTTGACTTTGAGCACAACCTTGACGGAGACCCACCTGATGATCATTGTGTGTGAGTTTGGTGACCACTGGGGAAATTGCCTAAGAAAACTAGCAATTTGGGTGAAATCACAAAAGTGCTCAAATCTCACGATGTTATGGATGTCCCTTGCGGGGCATCAATGAAACGCTATAGGTCAACCATTGAGTTTGCATGTTTTATTAACAAAAGACACAATGACAAAATAAACAGCCACGAGGACCTTTAACCTTGACCACAACCTGGATGCAGACCCTCCTGGAGACCATTGTGAGTGAGTTTGGTGGCCACTGTGGCAAATGCTTTGAAGAATAGTAATTCTCAAGAAATGCAGATGGACAGATGGACATTACAGACATGCATTAGTTTCTTTCAGCTTTGCTGGAATGAGCTAACAATAGCACTCTGAGACAAGTGCAGTATCCCCACCCGTGTTTTATTTGAACATCCCCATAGCTTACTGAAGGAGAGCAGTTTTCAACTTTTCCATGTCCATCATCAGTGTATATTAGTGATGTGATGGCAGGCTCTGGAGCTCCGAGGGTGCTCTGAGCTTATCCAGGAAATATTTGGTGAAGCGCGTTTTGAGTCGTGTATTGTTGACGTCATACCACGTGACTGTGTCAGGAAGCCATTTATGATTTTGCATGCAACATGAAATAAAGTGAGCAGCGATTCAAAATGAAAATCCCCATCCGTCACATTTTGTGTTGTCATGTTTGACTGTGTAAGGGATTTGTCACAGCCAATTTTCACAGCCAGTGCCAAAAACACGGACTTCTCCCGTTTGGGAACATTTTGAGCACATTTCTCCCATTGATGTATTTTTCACAAATTGTGGATATTTATTGTACCTGAGGTAATGGCTTAGCAGTAAAGCATGTGCTCTACAAGTGGGAGACTGGGATTTGAATCCCAGCTGAGTTGTTCTTGTAATTATTTGCATTTGCAAGGTGAAGTGTCTGTTGTGTTTCAAAGAGCTTGGATCATTATTATGCATCATTATGCTGAGGCACTATTGCCATTGGGCCCTGCATGAGAATAAGGACAAAGTTGAATATACTGGTAAAGACAGTATAAGACTGTTGAAAATTTATTATTTCTAAACAAAAATGGTACACGCACACCAAGTAACACAGGCACATTCACTGTAGTCACCCCACTTTTATTATTTCTTTTTTCCCTTATGATCATTGATATTTCTTAAAAGACAGTGCATTTATTGAAATGGAAAAAATACACAAACCAATCACACCCCTTGTAAAAATCTGCATGTTGTATACGTTTTGTCCATCAGATGGCCTAGTAGAGAAAATGAAGTTTCACATGAGTCCTCGTCTATATGAGCCATTTTGATGAAAGGCCTCAAATCCTCCAGAAAGCCTCATCTCACCTCAGCCAAAGTTGGAAGAGCTGGTCAAAATGCGGATCCCGGCGAAGCTCCTTCAACAATTCGACCAGCGATTAAAGCCTGTGAATTGAATTATTTGTGATGCACAGAATCGCATGAGAGTGGAAATTACTATGTTTCAAGTGACTGTGCTCATCTGGCCTTGATTCGACGTCCTTGGGAGCTCGTTCCTCCAGGTGCAGAGATTGTGCTGGAAGGTGTTTTGGCTTCTCTTTAACCCAAACAATAACAACAATTGCTGTTGTTCAGCAAACCGGACTCTTCAAGGACAGCGCTATCATGTGTCTAATACAGAACTTTGCCATCTGGCATGCATGAAGAGAGAGAGACTCTGGGACATGCTTATCTGTGTTTTGAATACATGAACATAACAACCATCTGTTGCCAGGAGGCGCCCCTTTGTTGTACACCAGCAACTGATACATTCACCACTGCACTCACACTGATTATTACATGCTGACTACACACACTGGTCTCTCTTTGCTCCTTTGTATTGTGTGATCTGTATTAGTCTGCTAATTGTGCTTAGAGGGTTTTTTTCTATGTAATCACAATTTTGATTATCTATGTAATCTTTATTTTGATTAACTATGTTTTTTCTCTCTGCCCATTGTGTCATTCCCTCCTCCATTCCCCCTCTTTACCCTCCACTGATGACAGGTGCCTTCATGGCTGCCGCGTCATTGGAGGCGCTTATCGAGCGCGCCCAATGTCAAGTCAAATTCCTCGTTTGTTTACACTGTAAACATGCTTGGCAATAAAGCTATCTGATTCTGATTCTGATTCTGGCCATCACTAGTGTATATCAAACCCTGGTACCAAGTTTCAAAACATTTGGAACCAGAACATCTATGACAGAGTGGCACATTCCAGCCTGACAAAATCATTCTGAGAGTGATCAGATCTCCTTATCATTGACCTTGATCTTGACCTTAAACACAGCCTAGATGGGTCTGCATCTAGGTTATAAGTGCCCAGATCTCTTGACCTTTGACTGTGACCTTGAGCACAGCCTAGATGTAGACCCTCCTGATGATACTTGTGAGTGAGTTTGGTAAACATCAAGGCAACTTCCTAGGAGTATCGATTTTTTTGAAATCCCATAAGAGACCAGATCTCCTGACTTTAGCCCTTGAGCATAACTTGGATGTGTCATGATAATGGATACAAGGACCCAGGTGCAAGAACAACCACAGAGGGAGACCGAGACCAATGAATATGATCAAATAATATTTTATTGCAACACAAAAGAAATCTTTGCCTGTCCTCACTACCAGAAAACAGCCTAGGGAAGAGAGAAAAAAATGAGCTGATATGTTTGAGGGGGGGAGTGAGTAATTTGGCAGGGAGGTGAATAACTTACTGTGGCAGCACCCAGCAGGTGAGGACACCAACCAGACATTTGATTCTTAAAGCAGGATGGCATCTGGGATTCCCAGGCTGAGGTGCCCGTGCCAGTAGCCGCTGACACTGGATGCAGGTAGGTATTTTCCCTTGGAATGAGTCTGAACCAGACCAAGTTGAGATATGTTCCTTTTCCTGAACTCAGAGATCCCAGACAAGGGTGTTGAAACGTGGCGTGGATGAAGGGGAGAGGAGCCAGGCCAGCGAGGAAGATGATGCAGGCAGGTGAGCATGCATAACCGGGGTGACCACTAGTGATGGGATGGCAGGCTCCGGAGATCCGAGGGTGCTCCGAGCTTATCCAGGAAATATTTGGCGAAGCGTGTATTGTGATGTATGTGTTGACATTGTACCACAAGACTTGGTCAGGAAGCCATTCATGATTTTGCACGCAACATGAAGTAAAGTGAGCAGTGATACACAATGGAAATCCCCGTCCCTCACGTTTTGTGTTGTCGATGTTTGACTGTGTAAGGGATTTGTCACAGCCAATTTTCAGATGGAGGCAGCACCAAAAACAAGGACTTGTCCCGTTTGGGAACATTTTGAGCACATTTCTCCCATTGATGTATTTTTCACAAATAGTGGCTATTTATTGTAACTGAGTTGAAGGCTTAGTGGTAAAGCATCTGCTCTACAAGTGGGAGGCCTGGTTTTGAATTCCAGCTGGGTCATCCTTGTAATTTTATTTTTATTTGCAAGGTGAAGTCTCTGTTGTGTTTCAAAGACCTTGGATCATTTTTCCGCATCATTATGCTGAGGCACTATTGGTATTGTGCCCTGCATGAGAATAAGGCCAGAGTTGAATACACTGGGAAAGACAGTATAAGACTGTTGAAAATTTATTATTTCTTAATAAAAATGGATAAGTAGTACAAGAACACCAAGTAACATAGGCACATTTACTGTAGTCACCCCAGTTTTATTATTTCTTTTTCAGTTATGATCATTGATATTTCGTAAAAGACAGCACATTTATTGAAATTGAAAAAATGCATACTAAACCATTAATGCCCTTGTAAAAATCTGCATGCTGTATACTTTTTGTCAACTACATGGCCTAGTAGAGCAAATGAAGTTTCACATGAGGCTTCGTCAATATGAACCAGTTTGATGAAAGGCCTCAAGTCTTCAAGAAAGCCTCTGCTACCCATGATTAAGTAGTAGCTTAGAGGTAAAATATCTGTTTAACAACTGGGAAGCTGGGGTTCTGGGCCATTCTTATAATTTTTTATTTGCCCAGTGAAGTGTCTGTTGTGTTTCAAAAAGCTTGGATACAACAATAACGCATCATTATGCTGAGGCACTATTGTGCCCTGCATGACAATAAGGACAGAGATGAATGTACTGGGAAAGACAGTATAAGACTGTTGAAAAGTTATTTCTTAAAAAAAAAAAAAAAGGATAAGTAGCACAAGCACATTCACCGTAGTCACCCCAGTTTTATTATTTTTTTGCCTTATGATCATTGATATTTCTTAAAAGACAGCACAACTATTGAAATGAAAAAAAAATACACATTAAACTAATAATACCTTTGTAAAAATCTGCATGTTGTATACGTTTTGTCCACTAGATGGCCTGGTTGAAAAAATGAAGTTTCACATGAGGCCTCGTCTATAGGAGCCGTTTTGATGAAAGGCCTCAAGTCCTCCAGAAAGCCTCATCTGGCCATCACTAGAGACCACAGACTGACGGACAGGCAAGCAGCTTTACCTGGAACAGAACAAAAAAACAAATCGAGATAAAGCAAAAGTGTAATAAAGTTTTTTCCAAAGGTGAGATCAGACCAGCAGCTTTACCAAACAGTCCCACGCTGATCTGTTCTCCCCCGCTCCTACTTATGCTCCTCCTTATGCTCCTCAGACAAGTGAGAGCAGGTGGAGACAATTAGCCAGCTGTCACCAATTAGGGCCGCCCTGGTCTGCAGAGGAGGAGAGAGAGAGTTAGCAGCAGCTCACCTGAGAACCTCCAGAGGGCTCGCTCGCCGAACACCACAGGATGCAGACCCATCTGCAATATGTATATCATCAGTGTGTATCAAACCCACATACCAAGTTTTAAAACATTTGAAACAAAATTGTAGGAGGAGTTGATTTCACAAAACGGATTGGGACAAAAAACTGTCTGGGACCTTAAAAATGGTTTGTGAACTGTTTGCAACCTTTTACGAACCCTGACAAAACCCAAAAATTCCCACATTCGTCAGCGTTCACTGCTCTGTGAGATATGGGGGTTAAACTAAAAAAAAACTAAAAGTTTACAGTAACAGATGCAAGCTTGCACACAAAGTAACACATTTATTGCAGAGTTGCAAATTTATAGGAAAAAATCAGGAAAACATTAAAATAATAAATTTATCAGAATTTTTTTTTTTTAGAAATTTACTATTTTAACTTTCTCATATTATTAACAATAAGAAAAAATGTTGAAATTGTAAATTAAAAAATTATACAAAAAAATGCCAATGTAACACAAAAAACACCAATTTAAGAAAAAAGTCACAAGTTTACAAGACAGAAACTGACAAATTGGCAAGAATAATGTAATTACTCACCATTTAGTAACCCTTATTCTTATGTTGAATTTTGGTCATAACAATGCTGCCATACTGCACCTTACAGTATGATTGGTACCTCGTATTTCACTCTGCACCTTATAATCCTTCTTTGTACAGTCAGTACTATCCATAGACTCGTAAGGATCATCATCTATTTAACCTAGTAGTAGCCTATGTTGTATATAAAATTATCTAAGCATTTTTGCTTTATTTCCCTCGGTAACTCGTTTTTCTATTGTGCTGTGTGTATTTCTGTTGGCTGGGTTGTCTGTGTCATGCTGCTGTTACACTGTAATTTTCCAGTTTGGGATCAATAAAGTACATCTATCTATCTCTCTATCTATCTGTCTGTCTGTCTTTAGAAGACACTTTGTTAATCTTAATTTTATTGACTCTTATTGATACTTGAGAAATTACTATAAAAAGGTAATGCTACTGTTTCTATTGTACAGTTTAACACATTAATCTAATTACAAAACACTGCCATTTCTTGTATATATACTTCTGCATCTCAATAAATTAGATCTGCAGTTTTGATGGCAGTATAGGTACCTTTTTAAAATATTTGCCCCAGCCCTTCAAAAAGTCTGAGTATGCCACTGATCACCCGTGTGTGCTAATACACAAGAAACCAAGCTGGGGCTGAAACGAACATTTCCAGGAAGGCCAAATTCAAGGTCTGTGGCCAGTCCTAAGAGTACACTGTGAAATAATACTTTTCAAAAGAAGGAGATTTTGGCTTCGATTCAGGACAAACTTCACAGTGTGAACGGGCCTTTGATACTTTTAAGTGTCTGCAATCAGGGACTTTTTCTTCATCTCTTAATTGCAAGCTTTCCTCATTTAAATTCTTTCGCTCGCTGTCTCTTTTGCTTTATTTCTCTCTCTCTCTCACACACACACACACACATCTTGTGGTCATGTAGTGACTAACCGGTGGGATGAGAAGAGGTTCCATGCTGACAGGACGTCACTGCCCGGCGGGAGGCAGCTAACTAGAGGGAGCATCAAAGTGTAGCTAAATTAGCTCCCTTCCACCAGTCACCGCATTCCTCTAAGGTGCATATATGAAAGGAAGTATGGGCTTTGTAGACTTGATGGCAAAAACATGGCACAGTATAAGATGAGATCTGAGTGTCTTCGGTAGAAGGAGACAACTTTATTTTTAGCAATTTCTCATTCTCGTATTCCTAAATTTGTCCCTCTTTGTTGCACGCATACATGAACTGTGTTGTACACGCATACAGCTGTCTTCACTTTGTACTGTGCTGCTTGCCTTTTCATTACTTTGGCAGCAGTAACACAGTAACCACCATCCTTTAAAATACTCATATACTACTCAACACACTCACCGAGGGGCCCAGCGCATGGACACTTTCACCATTGTGGAACGGTAAAAGATTTTGGAGAGAGTTAAGGGAATGTAATGAGACATTTATTTGATGACAGCTTCAGCTGTCTAAGCCACTGTTTCACACTCATGTAAAGAGATGCTGTAAATGGCAAAATTAAAGTCATGAATGCTGACACTGCTTTTATTTTGAAAGGAATACTTTCTAGAAATTAGTCCTCTGTGGGGTGTATGGTGATATTTTTGTTCCTTTTGTAGTAAAATGAATAAATGTTTCTTGTGTTTGCTGGCACTAGTTTTTGGACCATGCCTACAAGTAACAGCCTTTTTAAAAATCAGATTTCCCACCCTTTATTCAGTCTGAAATTCAGATTAACTCAAAGTGAGTAAACACTGACTCTATTTACTTCAAAATGGGTTTTTCATTTCTTTACTTCATAGTCCCTCTATTGTGTTCAGTCTATTCTTATTGATATCACACTTGCCACCGTCAAGCCCATTACACACCCAAACAGGGACTGCTTTGACTAGCACTTAATTACACACCATTTTACTCCGATGTTTACCAGTGAAACGGAGGGAGCATCTATAGGGATATGTGGAAGGGTGGGAGTGATGAAGGGCTGGGGTACTGGAAACCCCAGGATCTTCGCCCTCAATGGCTGCAACCCCCACAAAGGCCCTCCTGACAGGGGATGAGTGGTAATAATCGAGTGGCCGTGCCTGCCGCTCAAAGTCACCCCATTCCTAATTGCCCTCAGAGTTGGCAGATAATGGAGAGGCTTTGAAGTGAAAATGAACTGTAATGAGTGAGAAAGAGTGGGAAAGAAAGAGAGAAAAAAGAGTGAGGTAAAGAAGGTAAGAGTGTACATGGGTGAGGACCGGGTGATAGCTTGTTTATGTGAAGGAGAAATGTGAGGGATAAAATGTTGAATAAGGCATAATGTGTGATGGAATGTCACTGCTCTCCTTTCTGTCCAGCTGTGCATACATGAGCACAGAGGAGTCAGAGATGAACACTCAGCAGTGTTCTGATTCATCCATCTTCCTCCCTCATCTCTCTCTTACCCCCTCAGTGTGAAGCCTCCAGGCACCTGTCTCCCCTGATGGTGTGTCTCACAGCTTTACTTTCTTACTTAACATCTGTTTCTTCTGGGCCATCCTTCTTTCTCTGTCTCTGATATAAACTCACAATGGCACCACTGGTCTGGCTTTAGGGTCTTCCCAGCAACATGCCCAGGGTTCCTCATGTTATCTTTCCTATTTGGCATGATGCCAGAGAAACTCCAGTCATTTACATACAAAGCACTTCTCTTTTTTAGTGCATGCTCCTTTTGTTATGGTCTTTGCTGCTTCTCCCAATTCAAATTCTTTGTTAGTAAAGTAAACCTCCCAACTCCACCCCTTGCTTTGTCAGCAAGCAATAAAAATTATTTCACTTTCTGGGACAGCAACACTATAGGCGTAATTCCCCCCCCCCCCCCCCAAAAAAAGAAAAAATCAAATCCAGCCAATATAAGCCTCCCACTTGTCATAATCTGGCCTTGGTTTTAGGATCAAGCCCACATTTTATGTTCATTTGTGTTTTCTGTATGTAGTGCAGCGGTTAATTGCATATTTCATAAGAATCCTTCAAATGGTGACACAAGCATGAAATTCTCCACAAATATGCTTAAATGTCCTCTCTTTCAGAAAAAATTCAAAAAATCAAAAATTCAAAAATTCAAAAAATCCACGCCAAAAATTCAAGATGGCCGCCATTTTCCAAGATGGCTGCCAGAATGTGACAATTTTTTGTTATTTTTCCTCTTTTCTTAATTTAATTTTCCAAGTGAACCATGTTTATGCTCTTATATACTAATTTTACAGATTTTGTTGTCTCTGATATACATTTAAGAAGGTTAGCCTTCAATGTGGTGCCCAAAATGGCTGCTACTCCTTGAAAATTATGATTTATCCATCGTAAATTGAGCATATTTAACACACACATGTAATCGTTTCTGGATGTGGATCTTGGTTGGTGTGGTGCAGATCCCATTCAACCGTTTTTATAAACTACAGTTGTGACTGTGATTGCAATTAAAAAAAACCAAGAGTGATTGTCAGCACACAACCAGGGCACACTGGTGTCAATCACTGCTGTGTAACTCGGTATGGGGTTCAGTGTCAACTGATCTAGCTTTACTAACACTGCAGTATTAGACTAGTTGTAGTAGTATATGCATAGTTTAGTGTCCCAAATGCTTTCTAACAGCCCCATATCATGTAGCTACTAAACTGTAGTTTTTTAGTTATTAGATACTAATTAGAGAGTCGCACCTGAATTGACAGGATGTGCCAGCACGGGAGAGCCGAGCCAAGGGTAAGGGGGTTATGCATGTCTCGCCAAATGTTCATGTACTTACCCGGATGGTGTACAGATCACACGGGACTTAAATGGCACTGGATGAATGATCGGGCTAGGTGTAGGGCAACCGAACCTAGTTGAATCCCATACAGTAATGTGTGCACAATTTGATTAGGGTGGTAAAAGGATAGCCCCTCGGCCTTAATCAAGACACATCATGGCAGAAGCGAATGTGATATCTGCCAATCGGAAAACAAATTGGAGCTTGTGTTGCCTTTGCCAGAAGGACAAAATAGGTGAGGGCCTGACATCCACTCCAAGTCATCATTCCCCAGAACATGATGGATACAAAATGCTGGCAAGGAACATTCCCATGTTCAGCGAAATCAATGACATGCCATTGAGAATAGATCCAACGAGGCTGGATGAAGGTGATGGCATAGAAGCCACACTCAGGAAAAATATGGCAAAATACCATGTGAGCTGTCGCTTGTTGTTCAACAACACTAAATTGCAACGGGCACAAAAGCGCCATTCCAGTAGTCAAACCAGTGAAACTGAGACTGGAGCTTGTCAGTCAAAACTGCGGCGAAAAAGTCATGACAGTCAGACATGCATTTTCTGTGAAAAAGTGGCACCTGCATCAGACCTCAGAGAGGCCAGTACAACGGGCCTAGACAAGAGGCTGCGCGACATTGCAGAGATGCTTGGTGATGGTAAGCTTCTTGCAAGATTGACTGGTGGTGATGTCATTGCACAGGAGTTCAAGTACCATAATGTTTGCCTTCGGGCTCTCTACAACAGGGAAAGGGCGCACCTGAGGAACCTTGAGAAACGTGACACTAAGTCACAACCAGATGTGTATCCAATGGTGATCTCAGAATTGGTTGCATACCTTGTTGAAAGCAACCTATGTTCAGAAGGACCAGTTACATTTTGCATGCCAGATATCTGCCACATGTACCAAAAGCGTCTGGAACAGCTGGGGGTGGACTCACCAAATGTGAATTCCACTAGACTGAAAGAAAAGCTATTGGCTGAAATTCCAGGACTTGAGGCTCACAGATCTGGCGCAGATCATAGAGAAGTGATACTTACATTTCAGGAAGATGTAGGCAAAGCGCTTGCTCAATCCACAGATCTTTCAGATGCACTTATCATTGCTAAAGCAGCAAAGATCCTCAGAAGATGTATACTTGACCACAAGTCTAGATTTGAAGGTACATTTTCTCAGGGTTGTGTGCAAAATGCTATACCTCCCCTTCTGCTTCAATTTGTGGGGATGGTTGAGCATGGTGCTGACATAAAATCACAGCTGAGATTCGGGGCATCAAAGTCAGACCAGGCAATTGCTCAGCTCATGCAATTCAACTGCTACACCCGCTACAAGGAAGGAGCAGCAACTCACAGGCATTCTAAAGACAGAGAGACCCCATTTCCCGTGTACATGGGGCTCTCTGTTTATGCCAAAACCAGAAAGAGGAATCTGGTTGAGATGTTGTTCGATCATGGTCTCAGTATCTCTTATGACAGAGTGCTGGAGATCTCTGCTCAACTTGGAGATGCAACAGTCAGCAAGTATGTTGAGGAGGGTGTGGTTTGTCCTCCAGTGCTGCGGAAAGGGTTGTTCACTACTGCAGTGATGGATAACATTGATCACAATCCCTCTGCAACAACTGCAACTACCTCCTTTCATGGCACAAGCATCTCTCTGTTCCAACATCCCACAAAGGATAATAGTGGACAGGAACGAGGGCAACTCAGGTTTGGGCCTGAGAAAGTAAAGTCAGTTCCTGAACTTCCTGATACATTCACAAATATCTCTCCAGCTTCCTTCCGGACAACAAATCCTGTTCCACCAGGTACTGCAATGCCAAAACCACCCACAGATATTCTGGGGCCACAACTAGCACTAGAGTACCAGTGGCTGGACAAGGTCTCAGTGACACAAGAAGTTGATGATGCATTGAACCTAACATGGTCAGCACATCATGCTTCAATGAAGAGAAGCCCTGAATTTGAAGTTACCATTACTTCTTTGCTTCCTCTCCTGCGGGATCCAGCTCATTCAGTTGCTACAGTCAAACATGTAATGAACAAAGTAAAAGATGTTGATTTACTCAACCCTGGCCAGGTACCTGTCATCACAGCTGACCAGCCAATCTACGCCATAGCAAAGCAGGTGCAGTGGCAGTGGCCAGGTCAGTATGGTGAGGACAAGTACCTGGTCATGTTTGGTGGTCTGCACATTGAGATGGCAGCACTGAAGTCGCTGGGTACTATCCTCCAAGCCAGTGGATGGACAGGAGCTCTAGTTGAAGCTGGTGTGGCTTCATCTGGCACTGCAGAGTCCTTCCTGTCAGCTGCAAGTGTTACCAGGACGCGACAGATGCACCAAGTGACAGCCTCCAGCTTGTACAAACTCTTGAAAGCTGCATATGATGAGTACTGTACTGAGCAGGAAAATCAAGATGAAGAGGCACTGGACTTTGAGAAGTGGTGTGATTTCAACAGATATATGGTCTCGGTGTGAGATTGCCAGATACTGATGGCGGCCATCTTGAAAAAAGGTCGCCATCTTGAATTTTCACGTGGCCAGGACCCTAATCTGAAAGAGTATATCCAGGAGGGTATCTGTGCAAAATTTCATGCTTGTGTCACCATTTGAAGGATTTTTTTAGTTATCTGCTCCACTAATGCTCTCCTGATTTGGTTTATTGTAATTATTTGCATTATTTGGCTTCTGTGTCTTCCCTGGGTCCTCCGTCATTGTCTCCTGTGTTCCCCCCAGTTTGTTTTGTCCTTCCCCTGTCTGGTTTTGGGTCTTGTGTGTGTATTGGTTTACTTATTGTTTCCAGCTCCTCATGTTTCCTATACCTGTTGCCACTGCCCTCTCTGTATTGCATTGCTCCTGCATTGTTGCCCTGTATGTTCATTGTCATGTTTCATGTGTGTCCCTTGTCTGTGATTGGCCGTGCATCCCCACCTGTCCTGGCCCCCTCAAGTGCAGTCATTTCCCTGCTGCCCTTGATTATGCCCACCTGTTCTGTGTTGTGTTAATTATCCCCTGTCTATATATGTGGCCCGTGCTGGCAAGATGAGTCACAATGAGGAAATTTTCAAAACTGAGGTTGTAGCGAAAGGATGCTGGTGAGGCAACGAGCTAGATGACACAGAACTTTATTTTTTCGCTAACAACATATAAGTAAAACACGCTTCAGAGCTCTGCTGAGCTACTGCGCTACCTGGGTCTCTGTACATTCCTCTTTTATACTTTATTGCCATATGTAGAGACCCAGAGCTTCCGACCATCGCACATTGTTGTGTGAACAAAGAGAAATGCAGCAGTGGTACCTCTACTTACGAAATTAATTCGTTCCGGAAGAATTCTCGTAACGTGAAAATTCCGTAAGCAGAGGCACGTTTTACATGTAAATGCCGTAATCCGTTCCAAGCCCCCCAAAATTCGGGCATAAATTTTTTATAAATCGTAAAAACGCATCAAAACATGTAACAAATACATGTTACAATTAGATTACTGCACAATAAACATAAAATGAGAGTTTAAAATGAGAGAAAGAATAATAAAAGCGAAAGAATAATAAAAATTATGTTCATTTACCTTTTAACTGCGATCGTCGGCGTCGGCGTCGGCGTCACCTTTTGCCTCCTTTGGTTCATGTTCTGTCTCATCAGTGGTTTTTGCCTGACGTTTTGTGAAGAAACGATCCAAGGACGTTTGTTTTTGTCGGCTTGTAACGATCCTTCGAAAATGTGCAAGGCAAACATCATCATAGTGAGCGATAGCCCGACTAGTGAACACTTTTTCCGGGTGATTCGTGGCCAATGGGATACCAGGAAGATGCTAGGCGATAGCCAATGGCAGAGCAGCTACAGGTATGTTTACGTTCGGTAAACTACGGGAGCTGCGAGGAGCGCGTACTTTTTTTGCCTTTCGTATCCTGAAATTTCGTTCGTAACAAGAGGCAATATTTTCCCGTTGAGGTGTGTCGTAACCTGAAAATTCCGTATGTAGAGACGTTCGTAAGTAGAGGTACCACTGTATTAACATAATACATGCGGGTTCTGCACAATCACACTTCTTCTCTGCGGCATTTACTCCTCTCCCTGGGGGGCGCATATTCTTTGCTGTCCCGTTTGATACCCCCCCCCCCCCCCAGTGAGACCTCCTCCTACTGTTCATTATTCTCCCCTCCCCCCTTGCTCTGGGTGTGAGAGAACTCCCAAACTGTGCCCCCACACAGCCCCCCCTTCCCGAACACCCAGAAGGGGCTCTAACCCCCTTGGTCCTTTGGGCCCGAGCCGGTGCTCATAGCGGCTGTAGCGGGGGGTTGCTGATCCAGTAGAACCGTCTTGCTGGTGAAGTGTATCGGAGGGCATGTCAGTGTGTGGAGGGAAAGGGGGAGGGTAGGAAAACACCTTATGCTTATCGCAGGCTCCAGCACGTGGAACAGTCCATAGTACGGTGGGCGCAGCGGGGTCTGGTGCACTTCGTGCTTGATGGAAACAAAACTGGCATTCTGCAGGATTTTACGGACGAAAGTGCGGGGAAAACAATGGTGGGCCAGCCCGGTGCGTTAAAAGCCTCCGGGCCGCACAAAAATTGTGTGAGCGGATCAGCCTCGGGTGCGGGCTTTTCCGGTAAAAACTCTCCGGGGATCTGCAGCGGCTGAGAAAAACACATTCTGCTAATTCCTCCTTGGGTGCGGAGCGCAGCCCCAAAAGGATCCGGGGAAGGCGGTTGGCCCAATTCCCCGAGGATGCGCAGCGGCTGAGAAAAACAATATAAGTTCTGTCGGGGAGACTGTCAGATCTACCTTAGGTGCGGAGCACCTAAGGTAGATCTGACATCGGGACATGGGTGGATCATAAGGTGGATCCATCGGGACATGTCGCCCGATGGATCCACCATCGGGCGACATGTCCCGATGGTGGATCAGTTGGCAACCGTAAGCTCGGCACCACTGCCCCCTGCCACCCTGCAGCGTTGCCGGGCAGGATGCTCTTCTGGGCGCGGAAATCCACCAGAAACCATCTCCCCGAATGTGTGTCTGTGACACAAAACAGCTTGTTTCTTTCGCCAGCAGTTGCAGCTGCTAATGGCTGCTGGCCGTGCCATTTCCCGACTTCTTGACTGGGCATGGCAGCACACATCGCTGGGCGTTTGAGCCAGATGGTGGATCCGTTTCCTGCGCCAGTGCGCGGTAGTCCTTAGTCACTCGCAACGGCGAGTTGGCCAGGTTCGCTTCCACTGCAGCTGGTCAGTTCCTGAAGCATGTGTCTGGCGCAGTGACCACTTAGTAGTATTCTGTGTCATCCTCCTATAACCCGCGGAGTGCACAATGGGCTTCTATGCGCTGAAACTCCGCAGTTGGGTCGTGAAGCCAGAGTCCAGGATTGTGCACAAGAAAAGGATGCAGGCGAACTCGCTCTCCATGGTACATCTTCAGTCACTAGTGCTGGGAGAGGAATATGCGCTCCATGATCGTCAGGGTCACCAGTGTAGCGAAATGATGCTGGCAGGGCAACGAGCTGGATGACACAGAACTTTATTCTTTCGCTAACAACATATAAACAAAACAGGCTTCGGAGCTCTGCTGAGCTACCTGGGTCTCTCTACATTCCTCTTTTATACTTTATTACCATACATAGAGACCCAGAGCTTCCGACCATTGTACATTGTTGTGTGAACAAAGAGAAATGCAGCACATTAACATAATACACACGAGTTCTGCACAATCACATTTCTTCTCTCTGGCATTTACTCCTCTCCCAGGGGGGGCGCATAGTCTTTGCTGTCCCATTTGATACCCCCCGGAGAGACCTCCTCCTACTGTCCATTATTCTCCCCTTCCCCCTGACTCTGGGTGTGAGAGAACTCCCAAACTGTGCCCCTACAAGGTAACTTTATTTTTCATATTCTGTATTGACAGACCTTCAAAATGATATTTAATTTGCAGGAATTGCACAAAAACGGACCAACAACAAGCCGATTTTGTTTATATTTTGGCTGGCTGAAAACTTGTGTTCGATCAATCCTGAGTTACGTCTTCCACAAAAACGTGTATTTTTAGAAAGGAGGAGTTCCGAGCTTTACAATGATACCAGGCACTGACGGGGGTTTTCCCGGGACTTGGCACCAGCAAACAAAGAAAGAATCACATGCCTTCACATGCCTGTAGCTCGTAATTACCCGGTGCACATTCCGACTCATTTTGCCAGCATGGGTCACATATGCTGGGTTCTGTCTGTCTGTCTGTGCGTCATTAACGTTGTGTTGCTGTCCGTGCTGGTATCCTGTAAGTTATTCATTCATGCCCTGAGTTGTTTTCAGTCCCTGTGCTGTATTTTGTTTCTGTGTTTTATGTTTGAAAAATAAACCGAGTTAAGACCGTAGTCCTGCTGCGATTAGAGTCCATTTATTCCTGCCTGCCTAGCGGAGGGTGTCCATGACAGAATGACACTACCAGATGAGGCCTTGGCAGGTACAGACTGTAGTGTTTATGGCCTGGATGAGGAGGAGTGCTGGGTAGCCCAGCTTATTGAGGGGCTGATATCGGATGCCCAAACGAGCCACACACCAGAGAGAGCGATGGGGTCCTGGACACAGTGGCTGAGGTGATCAAGGATAACCCCAGCCTACGGAGATATCCCGGTTTGGTTGGACTACTGATTTCTGTGCCTAATTTGCAAGATTCGCTCCATGGACTGGCGAAAAGCCCGGCGTCTGTGCAGATGGTAAAACATCCCCTGGCTCCATCAACCGGCTCACGCTGTCCTCCTGCCCTGGTATCACGGAAGCCTGTGCCAACGGCAAAACATCCCCTGGCCCCATCAACCACCTCACACCATCCCCCAACCCCAAAGAAGCCTGTGCCAATGGTGAAACGTCCATATCTCACTGTCCTCTATTGTCACCAGCTCCAGCCTGCCTCTCCCCAGCTCTGCAGCCACATCCCAGACGGGGGGAGAGCGCTCCCTGTACACCGAAACCTGTCCCAACAACAGAGCGTCCCCTGGTTTCGGCATTGCGGGACCCAGTGCCGTTTGTGAGATGTTCCCTGGCTCCATTCCGCACGTCTCCTCACGCCGCTCCAGCCTGCGCCCCTCACCATTCATTAGCCCCAGTATCACGGAAGCTTGAGCCAACGGTAAAATGTCCCCTGGCTTCCTCAACCCTCATTACTCCTCCTCGCCATTCTTCTGCCTCCGCTGCAGTCCCACAGAGTGTCCCAGCCCCAGAGGGCTCTCCAGCACTGGCTACCACGGTAGCAGCACCACCGGCTCCCACGTTTTCTATGCTGGTGCCCACGCCCACTGCTGTGCCTCAGATTCCCTCATCCACTATACCTCCAGAATTCCCAGAGAGGGAGGCTACCTCTCCAGCAGCAGAATCACCAGGCTCATCATCAGCAGAAGAGCATGAGTTAAGGCAAATACCTTTGTTTGCTTCTAGAACATCAGTTTTAAAGAGGACTTGTCTTGCTCCTGGCAAGGGGACCCAATTGCAGCTCCCATCTGCTTCTGAACTCTCCCCACCATCTTTTATGCTGGTTGCTTTGGTGTGGACATGGCACCAACCTGTGTTTTTCCCTCCACGTCTGAGGCGCCTGCATCAGGGATAGAGGTGTACACCACTGCTCTAGCTATCTCTGAGGTGCACACCATAGCTCCACTGGGTTTGTGTGAGCAGTCACCTGGTCTGTCCAAGCAGTCTGCTCCATCGTGGCTATCCAAGCAGTCCGCTCCACCTGGGCCATCCGAGCATTCCACTCCACCATGGCCGTCCAAGCAGTCCGCTCCACCTTCGCCACCTGGGGTCGAAGCAAACAGTCTCGAGCAAACAGTTAATATGTTGGTGTCTACAGGGCTAAAAAAAAAAACTTCTACGCTGATGTCCCCAGAGCAAAAATCTCCTTTATGGTCTCCAGAGCAAAGAGCCCCCATGATTTCTCCTGAGTTTAAAACCAGTGTTGTTTTCCTCTGAGCAAAATGCTCCAATGCCATCTCCTGAGTTGAAAACCCCCATGTTGTTTTCTGTTGAGCAAGAGGTTCCTATGCTATCTCCTGAGTTTAAAACTTCTATGTTGTTACCTCTAGAGCAAAAAACTCCCGTGTTGTTATCTCCAGAGCAAGAAGGTCTTACTTTGTTATCTCCAGAGCAAGAAACTCTGTTTTTTTTGTTTTTTTTTCAGAGCAAGAGGCTCCTATATTATTTTCTCCAGATCAAGGAGTTCCCATGTTGTTTTCTCATGATTTTAAAACTCCTATGTTGTCATTTTCTCCTGAGATTCAAGTTCCTATGTTGTCATTATCTCCTAAGGTTAAAGTGCCTATGTTGTTACTTCCAGAGTAAGAGACCATGTTGCCACCTCCTGAATTTAGGGCCCCTGTGTTGTTTTCTCCAGGGCAAAAAGCCCCTGTGTTGTCTCTAGAATTCAAACTCCTTTTGTCCCAGAGCTCTGCACCCCTGCGGTGCCCGGTTCACCCATCTGGTGGCCCTCGGACTTTGGTAGCCCACCTGACACACCATGTTCACCTGTCTGGCGGCCCTTGGACTGTGGTAGACCACCAGATGCATCAAGTTCCTCCTGTTGGTGGTTATGGGACTTTGGTCGACCACCAGATGAACATTTTTTTGTTGTTTTGTCCTTATTTTTTGCCCCGCTATGCCTGTGTCCCCCTCCTCCCACCCTCCTGGGGTATTCTTGGTTTTGTTTGGAGGGCATCTAGAGTCCACCCTTGAGGGAAGGGGGGGGGGCTGGTATAATCCAGCCAATATAAGCCCCCCAATTGTCATCCGCTTTATGTTCATTTGTGTTTTCTCTATGGTCCCCTGATTTGGTTTATTATGATTATTTGCCTCCTATGTCTTCCCTGGGTCCTCTGTCATTGTCTCCTGTGTTTACCCGGTCTGTTTTGTCCTTCCCCTGTCTTGTCTGGTTTTGGGTCTTGTGTGTATATTGGTTTACCTACTGTTTCCATCTCCTCATATTTCCCATACCTGTAGCCACTGCCCTCTCTGTATTGCTCCTGCATTGTTGCCCTGTATGTTCATTGTCACATTTAATGTCTTTCTCTTGTCTGTGACTGGCCGTGCATCCCCACCCATCCTGTCTCCCTCACCTGCAGTCATTTCCCTCCTGCCCTTGATTGTGCCCACCTGTTCTGTGTTGTGTTAATTAACCCGTCTATATATGCTGGGTTCTGTCTGTGTCTAGTGTGGCATCATTAATGTTGTGTTGCTGTCCCTGCCGGTATCCTGTAAGTTATTCATTCATGTCCTGAGTTGTTTTCAGCCCCTGTGCTGTATTTTGTTTCTGTGTTTTATGTTTGAAAAATAAACCAAGTTAAGACCGCAGTCCTGCTGCGATTACAGTCCATTTATTCCTGCCTGCCTAGCAGAGTGTGCCCATGACACCAATAATAATATAATGGTGATGAATAAGAGTATCTACAAGCTGGAATGAAGAACTCATTTTTATTTATTTATTTTCATTAGTAAGCAAAGAAAAGCAATGTTTTTAATGCCCCCCCCCCCTTTCTGCTGCAGAAGACTTGGTATTGCCCAACCATTTTTAGAGCAGCCAGCTCAGCACCTCACACAGTCATGGGCACAATAGAGAGGTGTTTGTTATTGATTGACTAAACTGTGTGTCAATTTGGCCCACCATAGTTTCAAAATGAAATGATAACATTTCTCACCTCATTGTACCAAAAATACTCCGTGGCAATAGCCCTATTGGCGGTCACCTAGGGTGCCACCTACTGGAGGGTGGGTGGGTGGGGTGGGCTTCTGCAAGGACTCAAAAATGTTTTTTTAATTAATAAAATAAAATTCATAATAGTCAGAGGTGCTGTGCTGGCAGGCAAGACCAGGCAGGCAAATGCTTGGAGCCCCAGGCCAGAAGGGTGGCCAAATTTGAATCAATACAGCAGTAACAATGGAGAGAATTTGAAATAACCTTCGTAGAACTCCCCAAAGAGGCCCCACCCCCACCTCTCACACTCGTACTAGTGTGAGTCTTACTGTATGTAAACTTCTGACTTTGAAGAAAGGAATAAAAAAAAATATCTAAAAAATTACTTAGCAAATTTAAAAATTATTTAGCAAATAGAAATAATTTTGGTAATCCCAACTGACCTAAAACAGCAAAAGTTTAGTCCGATTTAATGTCAGACAGTGAGAAATTAAGGGTTATGTTGTGGAGGAAAGGAATCGGATGAGACACGAGCTGATGACACACAACTTTATTTCCTCCAAACAGCAGAACAGACTGTCTCTGAGTGCCAAAGTGAACTGCTTTATACATTTTCTTCCCGCCTCTGGCACTCAGGGTAAACACATTTACAAACCAGTTACCAAGTGTGAACACACATCAACATACACATTAACACATTCGCGCCCCTGTGTCCTCAGGTGTGAACCTGGCACATAGGGGGCGAAAGGCACATCTTTATTTGCTACATACCCACCAGTGCTCTGGCACCCCTGGCTAGCATCCCCAACACCCTGAAGTAGTGGGTAGAGTGTCATCTCCTTTGTGTCACCACAATGTTTCTTTTTATACAGTATATGTAAACTTCTGGTTTCGACTGTACGTCAGCTATTCAACATTGTAGTTTTAACCATTACAAACATGATGGTAAAAGGAGCTCTACACCAGTGATTCTCAACTGGTGGGTCACGACCCAAAAGTGGGTCGCAGACCTGTTTTCAGTGGGTCGCGGGCCTTTGCCTGGGCAAATAAAATATCAAGAAATAAATCAACATAGTGTCATCGATTAACACTCTTTAACAGTAGATGGCAGTAGGTGGCAGGCGACACCATATTTTGCACCATAGAAGAAGACTCGCAACATTTGTTTGTATATGCTAATTGAGCATGGCGAAACGCAGATACGACACGGACTATATGAGATATGTTTTTTTTTATATTGAGGACAAAGGAGTACAGAAACCTCAGTGTGTTTTGTGCAGCGAGGTGCAGCGAGGTTTTGTGAAGAGAGTCAGCTGGTGGAGCTATCATGTGACCGCACGGTGAAAAAGAGGTTCACGGAGGTAAGCCTCTCGCAGTTCTGGTGCAGCACTGTGATGAGCGAGTATCCTTCTCTTACCATTCGAGCAGTAAAAACCCTCCTACCTTTCAGCACTACCTATCTCTGTGAGTGTGGCTTCTCAGCTCTGGTTCAGTTGAAGACAAAACAGAGAAACAGACTGGACATTGAGCATGACCTCAGAGTCGCTTTGTCTAATATAACTCCAGACATTGAGACTCTTGTCAAGCGCAAAAAAACATCCCCAGTTCTCCCATTAATTCCTCCCGACTCAGGTCTATGATGTCAAAGTTACAGGTTTTAGTAAGTGTTCTTTCATTTTCTTCAAAGCACATAACCTTATCAGTAGGTAAATACTGAAAAAACAATCAGAAGAAAAGTCAATTTAGAGACTTGAATTCTTTTGAATTGCACTTTTTGTTTAATTTTTAATTTAAAATGCAGCTAATTCAGCATTAAAGGGAATTGTTCCCTCTGTTGTATTGCCACTTACTGGTCATTTTGGTTAATCATTAAATTTGTTTTGTGTTTGTATACTGTGATAATCTGTTCTTCTACCTCGGGTTCAAAATGCACAATCTTTACATTCAATAAATTTGAGAATTTGAAAATCTTTGATTTGGGTCCCGGCTTGTCATTGAGGGGTGATGGTGGGTCCCAAAGCCAGACCAGCTGAGAACCACTGCTCTACACAAAAACAATCTAGACACCATACATACAAAAAGTCAGATTTATGGAAGCATTTGTCAGTATTTACGAGCTGTGTTCATTAAAAATTTCCCTTGATTCATTTCCCATTGAGTGAGAGGAATCAAACTTGGCACAATTATTAATCTTTCTCTACAAAGGTACCAATTCAATTCAATTCATCTTTATTTATATAGCGCCACTTCACAACATCAGTCATCTCATAGTACTTTCAAACTGTAGGGGAAAACTCCACAGTTGCAGAAAGGCCCCAGCAATCACACGATCTCCTGTGAGCGAGCACTTGGCGACGATGGAGAGGAAAAACTCCCTTTTGGCAGGAAGAAACCTCCAGCAGAACCAGGCTCAGGGAGGGGCAGTCATCTGCTGCAACTGGCTGGAAGTTGAGAGGATGGAGAAGAAGAAGAAAATAACAGACATGCAGAGTGCAAACAGCATGACAGGGACTCAATATATGGGAGAGAACAAACAGATGTAAATGACAAGCAAAAATATTTCACTGAGAGTGAAGAAAGGAGTGAAGCCCAGTGCATCGTTGGATGTCCCCCGGCTGTCTAAACCTATTAGTAGCATAACTAAGAGAGGGTTCAGGGTCACCTGATCCCAACCTAACTGTAGGTTATGTCAAAAAGGAAGGTTTTAACCCTATTCTTAAAAACAGAGATCGAGTCTGCCACACTTCTATCACTTTATGCAGCTGTGGAGACCTCATTCTGACCTCAGAAATCAGTGTTTCATCATCTTGGAAGAGCTTGCCCTTCAAAATGTCTTCATGGTTGGTAAGAGGTGGAAGTTAGATTGTGTGAGGTCGGGAGAGTAAGGGGGTGAGGAAGGATTTTGTAGCTGCAGGACCATGGTTCCATCTGGGCTGCGTGCGAGTTATGAGCTGGCGTTGACGTGTTAGAGGTGGACACCTTTGGTCAGCATGCCACGCCTCTCAGTTTTGATGGCCTTCCTCTAGTTCTGCAGCAGTGAACCATAGTAAGTCCTAGTAATTGTGGTACCCTTTTCCAGGAAAACCATCATCAGTAATCCATGCTGGTTGTCCCAAAAGACCATGAGCATGACCTTTGGGCATGTGCCTTCTTCAGAGGTGGTGAGTCATAATGCTTCCATTGCTTCCCATAGGCTTTAGTCTCTGTAACATAGTGATGGACCAATGTGTTCATCCTGTGTGTTTAGTCTGTCAAAGAAGCCCTCCTAGTTCATTAGGCACATGGCCAAAAGAACCTCTGAGCATGTGACTCATTCCTGCTTCTGGAAGAGTGTGAGCAACTGGGGACTCCATTGTGCAGACAACTTCCACATATGCAAATGGTCATGGTTGTTTTGGTTTTTTTTCCCCACATACCCCACACTGATGTTGACATCTTGGGCTAGTTGGTAAATGGTTATGCAGTGATCCTCCAAAATGGTGGCCTCCACATGCTGGATGGTGTCTTCATCAAAGGAGCACTGTGGTAATTCGGAAACTGATGCCATTTCCACCGATGTCCAACCATACTTGAACTGTCAGTGCTTGACCACGTCATACAATGGGGCATCCTCCCCATAAGTGTCTTTCATCTCATTAAACGTCTCTTGTGGTGTGCAACCTCTCTTAAGTACAGGTGACCACTCTGCATTCAACGGACTTCATTTGTAAGGGTTCCTGTCTGATCTGCCTGCCTGCCTCCCTCTCTCCCCGCTGATTGTGCTCCTCTCCCTGCAGCTGCATGCACCACCTGCTGCCAATCAGTGGGACTTTATGTATAGGATGCTCTCCCACTACTCTGCCTGGTCACGTCTGATCAACAACCTTTGCCTGAATTCAAACCTGTTTAACCTTGTGCTTTATGCTGCCGTGATCTGACCGTTGCCCGTCTCTAGACCCTGTGCCTGCCTGCTGTTTGGATTTGTCTGCCTGTTCTGACCTAGCCTGCCATGCTCTGACCCCTGCTTGCCTCTGGATTCTGGGAACTCCCTATTGGACTGGATTTATAACCTCGGACTGTGCACATCATCACATCCCCACATAAGTCAACTTACCACTGATCATCATTATCACCATCCCCCTTTCCCTAGCACCTACGCCTGGCTAGCCTGTTCACCTGCCCACTCACCTGCACTGAAGGACTCCTTCTGCCATTCCCCTCTGTTTCCACCAGACGAAACCTGTAAGCATACAAACAATATTAATCTCCCTGTCACTATTCCATATACTCACTATTGTCTCTTCTCTCTTTTCTGCAGGGTTGCCAGATCCTCATCACTGTTACACAATTGCAATATTACTGTCAATAAAGATAAGTGTTTCACTCAACCTAAACACTGTCCTCCGTGTCTGCTCCTGGGTCTGAGTATTACACCATGTCATCATTATCACACCTCCTCCACCTTAGCATCTGTAAAAGAGAAACTCTTTGGAGTGCAGAGCTGCAAATTACTACCTGACCCATAGAAATATGTATTATTATACATGTGCAATTTCAGCTTCCTACAATAACCGGAAGTGGGTTAGGGGAAGCAGCCCTCATACTTACTGGAGAACAAAGGCAAATGTTTCCCAGTCAGTGATACTAGTGATTGCTTCTTCTTCATTCTTTTCAGCAAACTAACTTTGATCATACTGCTATCTCCTGTATTTGACTGTGTACATATACTATATACGAGGGGGGGGGCTGAAAAGTTCATCATGGTCAAATTTGACCAAATGTGGTTTATTTTTTAACTGCATGGATGTAAGCACTGCAACACCGATGGAAGAAGTGTATGAACCGAAGGAGACTAAGTTGAAAAAATAAACCACATTTGATTAAATTTGACGACTATGAACTTTTCAGCCCTCCCTCATATGCAATAGTACCCAGGCATAGAATTATGATACCAATATAAAAGCAGGCCTGAGACTGAGGGGAGCAATAGTGCTCAGTCACGGTATAAAACATTCGTAATTAATGTTACTTTTTATTTTTACTTTTTAAGGGTTGTATGTTTGTTTGTTTTTTGGGGTGATTAGTCACACTTGAGTAATTATTATCATAATGTAACTATACTTTAACTTGAGTGCAACTTCAGGCTACTCTCCCACCTCTAGAAATGATCTCCTTGTAATCATTCAACTCAATTACGAAAAAACAATGAAAGAAATAAACAGAAAATTTGTGGTGAAAATTCTTTCATTCTATAAGCAAATAATTTCTCTGCAAGTTAAAGAGAAGTTTCCACCCCCACTTTAAACTCAGATCAGTAACAACGGATACTTCCAGCTGCCTGGAACAAAACTCTGCACACAATAAAACACAAACTACTCTGATTAAGACAGCCAGTCAAACATACACTGCCTTTATCAGGTCACATCAGCCATTGTGATCCTCCCTTTAGCCTTTGTCTCTTTTTTTTTCAACCCCACAGTTTTTTTGGGGTATGGTCTGCCATTTCAAAGGGGACCCTCTCCACTTGACAAAGACCAGAACCAACTGGGCCCCACTGAATGACAATACTTTGAAGAATCAGTCAGTATTTACAGCTGAGGAGGTGGAGTGCATCAAGCCAAGAGACTGGTTGTTGTTGTGCTTGCCTTTACTAATTGGCTGGAAGGCAGTACACTGCTGATATAATTCAGAGGAAAAAATTGTGATCAAGGGGAAAGGGGGAAAAAGAACAGAGTTAAAAGAGCAGATTTTTTTTTTTTAAATCATAGCTGGTTGGGATTCTGAGGGCTCATGAGTGCATTAAGATTATAATGACATGTCAGACTCTGACATGTGGCTGAACCTTGTTTATTCAAATCTAAATTATACTGTGTGTATTTCCACATGCTGGATGAGTTCACAACCCACTTTATCAATGATTTGTGTACATTTATAATCTTCACAGTATAGCATACTGACTACCGCAGTGGCAAATGAATAAAAGTCAGCATGTTTTAGGGCAATCCAAAATCTATTGGGGTCCCATTTCCCTTAGACAAACCTCAAAGGCAGCCAATCAAATATGAAAAGAAAGCCCAAAGAGACCCGGTTTTGTCTAACCATGGGTACTTGTCTACTTAGTAATCAGGACAAGCTGTGGGGAGACTTGGCCTAAATGCACAACTGCAATTTCTTCCTCCACAGTTAAGGAAGATGAGGAGCAAAAACAGAGGTGGAAACGGTGAGAGAAGTAGCCATCTCTTTGATGTGTCATGAAGAATTGTGGCAAGCTGCTGGTCTATAAATGCCACACAGGGTGTGTGTTTAGGCACTCAGTTGCATGCTTGTATGTGTCATAAGCGTACCAGCGGCATGCATTGGTTCATTTTTTGCTGAGAAATGCTTCCCCGAAAACAGAGACGGTACTCATCAACTTTTAGGTCAGAGGGAGCCCAAATTGACTGTGTGACACACGAAGGAAACTGCAGGGGGGTGGACTCAGAATCACTGCCAAAGCCAAAAAGCTGGGTTCTCAAATGGTCATGGTTGAAACCAGTATTCACAGTGAATTTCCGGCCACAGTGCCATGCCTAAGTCCCCTTGATTATTTTCTGGTTCAGGGGTTGCCGCATTTCAAAGCTTCCTTTCTGCCCACGTCTGGGATTCAGTCTCGTTAAGGGGCCTGTATTTCTGTGGAGAAACACAGCAAAAACCTAAAGGAAAATTAAAAGTGACGATCAATCACACTGAGTTCTCAGTTTTCCATTTTGGGTGTGGTGGTGTAGACCTGACCATTCAACAACGTAACCCTGCAACTTTGAGAGAGCTGATGTTTCAGTGTATTTTTATAATAAAGGTTTAATTTATATTAAGAAAGTGGTAATTATTTAAACTACTCTGGTACTGAATTTCTAAGCTTATCACCCTCTAAAATTAAATTCTGTGTCTTTTTGAAACCAGAAAAGGAGAAACAAACAATCTGAAAGAGAAAATAAACTGAAAGAAAAATAATACACTAAATTGCCAATAATGGCCCAGAGTATGGTGACCAAAAAAAACAAAAAAAAACAAAAAACATTTTGGTCATTTTCCATAATTAAAAGTTTTTTTTTAATGTTTATTTTTATTTTATTTGAAGTAACTGAAAACAAGATTAAAGTATATGAAAAGCTGACAGAAGTCTTCTTTAAAATTGCTCCAAGCATCCCCACTGTACACAAAAGTATATTTTATGATATAAAATGTATTTTCATTGTGAAGAGATCCTCAAATGGCATTTCAAAAACAACTCACTAGCCACTTGTCTGATTTACAGCTTGTTTTCTGCATATGCAACCATTGTCATAAATTGTAGCAAAGGAGCAGGAAGAAGCAGGACCCAAATGCAGGCAGAGGTGCAGGCCCTCAAGGATTTATTTAATAAACAAGGTTGAGGTATATGTTATGTATGAGGAATGAGGGACTGGAGTCTCTTCTGTCATGCAGCAAACTCTCTTTATTATGGAGAACAGAACTATGTATACACAGAACGACTGTGCCCGCCTGACATCACGTTAGGAGCGGGTACGGCAACACACACACCACACAACTTGCCCTCCTCCTTACAAAAGTGTAAGACCACACATACAATTGAGACCCTCCCCAATTTAGGGCCCGAATCATGCACTAAGAAAACAGGGAACCATGAACTGTAATAAAATAGCCTATCGCATTCGCACAAAAATTAACTCAAATTGGACCATGTCTCTAAAATAAGTAAAATAATCCCATAACACAACAACCCTTCACATGCACACCAGCAATCTATATATATATATATAGCAGATATAGCAATCTGTATATATATATATATATATATATATATATATATATATACTGTATACGTATATATATATATACTACCGTTCAAAAGTTTGGGGTCACTTAGAAATTTCCTTATTTTTGAAAGAAAAGCACTGTTTTTTTCAATGAAGATAACTTTAAACTAATCAGAAATACACTCTAATATCTAATATACATTGCTAATGTGGTAAATGACTATTCTAGCTGCAAATGTCTGTTTCTTGGTGCAATATCTACATAGGTGTATAGAGGCCCATTTCCAGCAACTATCACTCCAGTGTTCTAATGGTACAATGTGTTTGCTCATTGCGTCAGAAGGCTAATGGATGATTAGAAAACCGTTGTGCAATCATGTTAGCACAGCTGAAAACAGTTTAGCTGGTTAGAGAAGCTATAAAACTGACCTTCCTTTGAGCAGGTTGAGTATCTGGAAAAAATTATTATTTCAAATACAAATCATTATTTCTAACCTTGTCAATGTCTTGGCTATATTTTCTATTTATTTTACAACTCATGGTGGTAAATAAGTGTGACTTTTCATGGAAAACACAAAATAATTGTCTGGGTGACCCCAAACTTTTGAACGGTAGTGTGTATATATATATATATACGTATATATATATATATATATACATATTTACATCAACAATATTTAAGTAACACCTACTGTATGTCCACCAGCAGCCAAAGGTAAAACCAGCCCGGGGGCCCAGGGCAGCCCCAAAACATGCACGCCCTGGCCACCGAAGATAAGACCGGCTCAGAGGCCCCAGGCAGCCCCACAACATGTGCGCCCCTGGCCACCGTCTGCCTCCGGTTTCAAAACTGACCTCTCCTGCGAAAATGTCTCTCTTCACCACTAACTGTCTCACTCCTCGGGACCCGCAGCGCTGCTGTCTGGCACACCATCCCTCTGAGCCTGTCAGTCCGCTCCCAGCCATTTTCAACACCGCTGTCATGGCTCCAAACACTCCGGCCCCCTGTGGCCGAACTCTGGGGACGCCTGAAGCCTGCTCGTTGGCGCCGCTTGCCGACCAAGACGTCTCTCCGTAACACCCAGCACCCTCATCCAGGGCAGCCTGAGCTCAGACACTGAGACCCTGCCCGACCTCCGTGGCGCCCAGCTGTCACTGCTCTCTCCCGGGGCTCCCAGCATCACTCCTGCTGGCGTCACTCACTGACCCAGGCACCTTGCCGCTGCTCCCAGCACCCTCGTCCCAGGCGCTCCGCTGCGCTGTTTCTGTGCCCGGCTGTTGCTGTGCCCGGCTGTTGCTGCTCTCTCCCGGGGCTCTCATCATCACTCTCGTCAGCGTCAATCTTGTCAGCGTCACTCTCTGACCCAGGCGCCTCATTGCTGCTCCCAGCACCCTTGTCCAAGGCGCTCTACTGCGTTGTCTCTGCACCCGACTGCCGCTGCTGCCTCCCGGGATGTTCAGCCTACATGTTCCCGCTCTCCCGCTGCCCAGCCTCCAGCTGTGGGAATGACACCTGTCGCTGCTCTCCCTCTCCGCTGTTGTCGCTCACCGTGCCGTCAAACTCACCAGCGCTACAGTCCTGTACCGTGTTGCGCTCCTTGGCTGGCCCGCCGTCTTCAGTGACTGGGGACTCCTCCACTCGCGGCCCCGGTCCCACCTCGATGCCTAGCTGGTAGCCTGGAGCTGGCTTTTGGCACGCAGTTAACTTTGTGGCTAACTTGCCCATAGACACTGAGTGGGCCGTTAGCTTCTCCGAGCTAACTAGCTTAGCTTCATTTGGCACCAACACTCCCGCCACCCACAGTTTCGTGGTCATCGTCTGCTCGGCGAAGTACTCGGCTAGCCGCTCGACAGCATCCGCATAGCACTGCGTTTCACCCAATGTACCGAGAATTCTTCAGCCTTCCACGCCAAGATGGTGGGCCAGAAGTGCTTGTCTTCATCTCCCGTCGAGTCTACTTAGGCCCAGCACCCCAATGTAATCCTCGAACATGGCCACCCACTTAGGCCACAGGTTCACTGGCTCTCCCGTGTACTCCAGAAACAGTAGCAGGGATGGATGTAGCCCATATGCTCCCATAATTTCTCTCTCATTGCCAAAATGTTATGTATGAGGGACCAGAGTCTCTTCTGTCAAGCAGCAAACTCTCTTTACTATGGAGAACAGAACTATATATACAGAACGACCGTACCCGCTTGACGTCATGTTCGGGGCGGGTATGGCAACACACACACACACACACACACACACACACACACACACCCTACACAACAGTATAAACCGGAAAAAAATGAACTAAATTTAAATACTGAATAACTATGAAAACAAAGCCATGGCACCAGTGCTAGATAAATAACTTAAGAACTGAAGGCAAAGGATAACTAAATATAAAAAAAAAACCATGAGGGAGTCAAAGAGCCAGGAGACACAGGAAAGTCATGAGGGACTTTTGGGCAGAGAAACAGACAATGCCACGTCAGGGAATTAAAGGTAAGGAACAATCAAGGGATGAGAAATGGCTGAGAACAATCGGGCAAGTGTGGTGTTAACAAGGGACACAAAGACTGGGAAAAGATCAGACAAAAAAACTCAAAGGGAACACAGACATGGAGGGAGATAAACCCTAGGAAATAGAACCTAAAAGACAAAAATAAGACTAAGGCATAACTAGGAAGAGGCACAGGGAAAACACGAACCCTGGAATAAAAAGTAACGGGATAATCACAAGGAACTAATGCAAAAGTAAACTGCAAATAAATCATAAATCATAAACAAGGACTGACAAGAAGTACTTTCAAAATATACCAAAGATCAAGTCAAACTAAACTAAACCAGAAAAACAGAGGAAATGCTTTCAGAGTAAAACTGAGATCAGGACAAACTAAAATAAATAACATAAGAGAATTCTAAATATAAACTGGAATTAGACAAGAACAAATCATAATATCAGTAAGTCCAAGAAAACAGAAACAACTCAAAGTGGATCATGATCTACAATCATGATGCCCATAACAACTATATTCAGTAGAGAGGCCAGAGCTCTACATTATCTGCTACTGTAAGTACACTTGATAAACTGGGTGCTTCCATAGATTTTAAAGGTGCATAACACATACACTATTGTTATTGTAGCTCCTTTTACAACAATGCAGACACAGGGCGGTTCCTTGAAACAGGCGTTTATTGCTTCTTAATGCAGCTTTGCCTTATTTATAGTTGTTTCTTTATGCCATAACTTCACCAAGCCATCATGCCATGAAGCCGACATGCTGTGAGAACTGTACATGCAAATTAAAACACAAAGCACTTCAAAAAACTTACAGTGCGCTTAGCATGTAAACAATATAAACGGCGCTATCTTAGCATGCTAAATAACATTATTTACATATCTAAAGAAATACCTCGTTGGCCACTTGTCATAAAAGGAGGTTTCTACTTCCATGAGAGTCCCTTGTGGCAGTCTCCTTAGGTTACAGCAGTCCATGGAGTAACTTAGTATCAAATATAACAGAGCCTCGTGGTCTCTTAACAGAGGTATCTGCTAGCCTGCAGTCCATGAGAGATCACCACTTTTCTCCTTAGTTCACAGACTTGTTTTCTCACGAGATAACAGCATCTTTTTCCCGAACAATTATAAAGTGAATTTACTGTAAACAAATGTCATAAATTTTAACCTTAATATCATATGAACTTTATATTGCATCAAATTATATATTTTTATCAATCTATACATTATGAACATAAATTATTTATGCAACAACACTTACAGTTATTAATAGTGAAATTAGCTTTAAAGCCTTTTTTTTTTTTTTTTTTTTTTTTTACAAAAGGCTGTCTGAAGTTAAGACATTTTGACATAGGATTAATTTCATGGTAAAAAATCCAGTTTCACATACACTCATAAGACAGTTTTCTAAGCACTTGAGGGCTTTCTCTATTATGCACACTCAAAAAATTGATGCATTGGGAGAAATTTGGCTTTTACTGTGCCCGAAGAGTACACATAGTACCCTTATATGTTTCCATTTCTTTTCTATCCAAGGACTTTAGATAAACATATCTAAAGTGCCCATGGGCTCTTTGAGACTTACTGTACAAAGGAAGAATAAAAGCATTCAGATGAGGGACCAAGTATCTGTTTCACATAGTCCTTGCTGCTTCGCCGGCCACTCCCATTCTCCTCCTCTCCTCCTCCTCCTCTTCTTATGAGACATGAAAGAGTGAACCTCATAATAAAATGGAATAAACCATCCTCCAAGGTTGAATTATTGTAATTACGCATAATTGAGTGTTTGGCGGCAAAACCATTTCCTCCTCTTTTTGAAAATCGCAATCACTTTGTTCTTAGCCCCAGCCGCCAATTGACCTTCTCCAATTGCAGTCTTTTGCAAGTGGTTGTGACATGAGACAGAGTGGGACATTGGGAAGGGGGATGGTGGGTAGCTTCATGCTATATTGTCACAACTTGAGTTACTCTCCATCAGTGGCATATGGTTCCAGTCATCCTTTGGGCTCCTTTCTCTCCATCCCGTTTTTGACTTTGCATGTTTATAAATACACCAAGTCTTTTGCGATGCCCTGGCCTTGGCCAGAGTCCGGAGTTAAGAATGGGAGAAACCACCAAAATGCAAAGTACTCTATGTTTCATTGAAGTGTCTCTGAGGAGGTTGGTTTGTTCTGGGGCAGAAGAACGTGCCTGTACAGTAGACACGCCTCACAATGCATAATAGTCATGATTGTTTAAGGTTTCACTGGTCAGCCAACAATATCTCAGCTGAAGAGAGCAAGTTTAATTGACCTCAATTGGTCAACCACAGCGCTGAAAGGAAGACCTTTATTATTTCATGCTGGGTCAAGAAAGGTTATAAAACAATAAACACTGTTATAATTGTGGAGGGGAAAATGCATGCATGCATCCATCCATCCTCTACTGGGTTGTGGAGACAACAGTCAAATTAGAGCAGCCCAGACTGCCACCCGGTTCACATAGTACTATGATTCCCACGATCCCTCCTGCAGTGCGACAAGCCCGCTGAAGGGTGGACCCATGTGGCTCCTTTGAGTAGACTAGGTCCTTGATGTAACTTTTCTTATGGGGATCCACTGGAGCGCTCTTTGTCTGGCCCTTCACCCAGGACCAATTTGCCTTGGGAGACCCTACCAGGGGCAAGTTGCCCCTGACAACATAGCTCCTGGGATCATTTGGGCACTCAAACCCTCCATCACGAAAAGGTGGCGATCCATGGAGGGTTAATCACACCATGTTTGTCAAAATTTTGACCTTTTATCAATTCAAAACCACACTATTTACAGTGCTAAGACAGTTACAATAACATTTTACTGAATGAGAAAATAATGATACTCATCACTCTACATTAAGATATCAATTTAAAGGATAATGCAGATAAATTTATATATTAGAATAGAAGAGCATAGTAGCTCAAGTAAGTTAATTTTGTCTTCTTTTAATTACACTGGTCAACACCAAATTTATTGTCTAAGTTTTTTTTAGCTGATTTAGGACAATTTTGATGTGCTGAATCCAAAAATCACATTGGTTTTGCTCAATCAGGTCAACTTTTTGAATTATGACCACATGTTGTTTTATACGTTTTTGTTTACATGTATGGGTATTTTCGCTTTATATGATGCAAAATTCTTTTTTATGTCTTGAAATTCTCTGAATTTTGAACAATGACGACGTAACATTCAATTTACATGTACTTACCTTTATATAAAGGTAAGTACATGCACAGTACTAAGTAAGTACAGGTTTTTACTTAGCACCTGATCGAGAGAAACGGATGTCATTTTCGGATTCAGCAGTACAAAATTGTCTTAAATCAGTTGAAAAAACACAGACAACTTAAAAAAAAATATCTTTGTAACCCTGTGTTATTTACCTTTTGTTCTTATTAAAGACAAAAATAGACAGGAGATGTTTTTACCTTCTTTACATGTTTCGACTGTCACTGCAGTCTTCATCAGAAGACTGTTTCGACTGTCGACTGCAGTGACAGTCAAAACATGTAAAGAAGGTAAAAACATCTGTCTATTTTTGTCTTTAATAAGAACAAAAGGTAAAGGAGAGAATAGGTCTGGCTCTTCACCCAGGACCAATTTGTCTTGGAAAGCCCTACCAGGGCCAAGTTACCTCTAACAATATAGCTCCTGGGATCATAAGGACACCCAAACTCCTCCACCATGATAAGGTGGCAATTCACAGAGGGGCCCATGATGTCACAGTTACACAAATGGTATGCAAGGTATAACTACAACACACAAGTACACTGAAATCTAAGCAATAATTTAAAAAAATGAAATGTTTTATATATCACTAAAACCCTATTTCGATCCACACTAACTTTTTTTTTTTTGTATTTTGTATACTTTATTAATCCCAGAGGGAAATTCGGAGCATCCACCTGGATGGATGAGGCAGCCACGGTACAGCACCGATCCCTTCACATGCAGATTCACACCTAGGGCCACTTTACAGTCTCCAATTAACCTAACCTGCATGTTTTTGGCCTGTGGGAGGAAACCGGAGTACCCGGGGTAAACATGCAAACTCCACACAGAAGGGTCACCGATGGTCAGGGGGTGGGATCGATCCCATGACCTTCTTACTGTGCTGCCACAGTGCTTACCACTGCACCACTGAGTAGTTATTGGATAGATAGATAGACAGACAGACAGACAGACAGACAGTGTCATGAACAGAGCCTGTGTTCTCCTGCAGGCTCGGTTCTTACCGTTGTGTTTTGTTTCCTCACCTGCATGTTTATTTCTGTGCTTGGCCGCTGCTCTGGCCGGCGATCGTTAGGCAGCTGTTTGACCCACTTTTGGATGGGCGCTGCCTAACATTTGCCAGTCTGACCATGCCCCCTTCTCCCTCTCTCTGACAGTCAGCTGTTTGCCCCGCTAATTATCTTTCCCGCGCCTCGCCCAGGTGTTCCCAATTTGTTAGGCCAGCGGTGTTTGTACTTAAGCAGGCCTTTGCTAGTCAAACACCGCTGGACCATTATACAAGTCACACGGTCGTTTCCCGTCATGTGATCGTCACGTCCCGAAGGATTGGTTATTCGTGCTCCACGAGAAAATTGGACTTTTTAGACTGCTCCTGCCCGTGAGTAAATTGTTTAGCATTTCTCTGTGCGGTTAGGTGCTATGCTTATCTGGTAGCGTTTCTCCCTGCAGCTTAACTGCTACGCCTAGGCTGTTGCCCAGTTTGCTTCCCTGAGTCAGCTGAGCTTCCTTAAGTCTTTCTCGCTCTCCCGAGTGCATGTGTGCTATTTTGTATCATTTTCCTGTGGCCATGGTACACAGTGGTCTGCCCGCTGTACGCTCCTGTGTCAGCCTGTTGTGTACATCTGTCCCTACCTGTAAGTCTTTATTTTTGAACTGTGTCTTGTCAATAAATGTGTGTTTGGCGATTACCCTGCGTTTAAATCCATCCATCCTTCTCCTCCTCCATGCGCTGTGGAAAAGCACATGGGGAGTTTAAGACAGACTGGTCCAGCCAGCCGAGAGGATTTAGCGGGTTCACTCACACATCCCTTCCCCCTTTTTTCTTTTTGTGTATCACTCATTGGGACTAACCTGGTTTTGAGATGTCTTTGGGCCGGCGTTACCCGATGAGTCTCGACTGGGAACACTGTCAAGCTCTTATGGACATTGACGGCCTGATTTATTCAGCGAGCGGCTATTCCACCCCTGCGGACGTTATGTGGTATGTCCAGCTGGCAGAGGCAGAGGTTCGGCGATGCCCTCAACTCTCCGAACATCCCGAGGGAGTTGAGCGGATATCCTATCTGGCAGCGCTTCGACGCAAGTACGGCGAGAGGGAGAAGAGGACTCCGAAGAAGCACCCCCGGGACGCTGCTGAAGCTGTTCCCCGCCAGGTCCCCACTCCCGCTCTCACCAAGCCAACCCCAACAAACAAGAGACAGCGTCATCCTGCGTGGAAGCACCGGGAGAAGCCCTCTCCTCCGTCAGCTGCCATCATCCCTTCGGCTGCTGAGAGGTCCGCTGAGGTCATCCCAGGAACACCCACCTCCATCGTCATGGAGACAGCTCCTCCGCTAGCCCTCAAGAGGACTTACATCACCGCTGGCATGGAGAGGGACGAGTGTCTGCCGCCTGCAGCTGCGGATTTCATCAACCGGGATGACAAGCAAGTATTGTTTCATTCTAAATCATTCATTAACATTGAATCTTGCTCGTCTCCCGAGGGAGAGGCCCAGTATCAGCAGTCCACTGGGACCTCTCCTCCACCTGCAAATAATGATTGTTTCCTTCCCCTCTCCGTGTCTCCTCCCTTAATTCCTGAGGGCCTGCCGGTCCAAGAACTGAGCCGTCAGACGATGGAGGAGGTTGAGGCCCTGGATGATCCTGCCCAGGGGCCCGCACGGAGGTGTTTCCCTGCATCAACGCCAGCGGACAAGGAGTGGTCAGCTCTGCTCGCCGCGCTCAACCCCCTGGGTTGAAGAGGAGCGCCATGAGAAGGAGGTCCGAGGACGCTTCCCCGGCTGTGAGGGTTCCCCCCCACACACCTGCTCAACCTCCAGACTCGCCGTCGGATGAGTAGTGGGCAAACCTGCTCGCCACAGTCAACAGCCGAGTTGAGGAGGAACGTCAGAGGACCAGGACCGCTTCCCCAGCTGTGAGGGTTCCCCCACACACACCTGCTCAACCCCCAGACTCGCCGTCGGATGAGTAGTGGGCAAACCTGCTCGCCACAGTCAACAGCTGAGTTGAGGAGGAACGTCAGAGGACCAGGACTGCAACCACCATCACGCCTGTTGCGGGGATCGCCACAGTAGAGTTATTCCCCGGACCAGACCTCCAGCCGATGGGACCCAAACCGGCAGCGGCAGCAGCATCGGAGTCCTGGATGGCGGTAGTGCTTGAGCACAGGCAAGTTATCTCTCCTGTAGTTCATTTGCCTGTGATTGAGAGATCTTGTCTGGCTCTTGGGGAGGAGAGTCGGGGGTGGCTTCTGGCCGCACCTGGGCTCCCCTCGCCAGGCTCTGCCGCTGCCGGCGACCCTAACCCTTCCTTCTCTCCTATACCTGTCGAGCCCCTCATTAGGGTCACTGGAGAGGAGCTGCCACCACCGGGGTGGCCTACTGACGATGGGAGGCTGGCGGTTCCAGAGGAGGTCGACAGGGGCACCATATTGGGTGAGACGATGGAGTCGACGCACCCCAAATCGCCGGAGTCCTGGACGGCGGTGGAGTCCGAGTTCAGATAAGTGTGTTCCATTGTGTCAGTACTGAATATGTCAATGTCACACTGCCTGACTCACGGTGAGGAGGTCCCGGGGCAGCTCGTAGTAGCCCTCGGGGCCGCCTTACTGGGCTCTGCTGGTGCCGGTGACCCGAACCCGGCCTTTTTTTCTCTCCCTTCGGGTTCGGAGCCCCCTGCCAGGGTCTCCGGAGAGCAGCTGACCTCACCAGAAGCCGCTGAGGATAGGGGTCCAGCGCACGCTGGTGCAACGGTGCTCCAACCGGAGCCCACCACGGTTTCAGCCACGTCCCAGACCAGGACCAGCGCAGATGCTGCAGAGCTTCAGCCGGAGGTCACTGCGGGTGCAGCGGAGCCGGCCTGGTCGGGATCCACCGCGGGTGCTGCAAGGCTCCCACTGGTGTCCACCGCGGGTGCAGCATTGGCCCAATCGGGGTCCTCTGCAGGTGCTGCAAGGCTCCCACTGGAGTCCACTGCGGGTGCAGCATTGGCCCAATCAGGATCCTCCGCGGGTGCTGCAAGGCTCCCGCTGGAGTCCACCGCGGGTGCAGCATTGGCCCAATCAGGGTCCTCCGCGGGTGCTGCTGAGCCTCAGCCCGAGGTCACTGCGGAGGCTGATGAGCCTCAGCCTGAGGTTACCGCGGATTCTGCTGAGCCTCAGCCGGAGGTCACTGCGGGTGCAGTGGTGTCGGTCCGATCGGGGTCCACCGCGGGTGCAGCGGAGCCGGTCCAATCGGGGCCCACTGGAGGGGCAGTTGTGTTCCAAGCTGGAACCACCGAGGGAGCCACGGACCACCTGTAAGACGCCGTGGTCCCCTTCCCCCTGCCTGATGCCGTGGAGGTTCCTTCGCCCTGGTTCAGTTTCCCACCAGTGAGCTTTCTGGTGGGCAGGCCACCTCCTGCTTCACCCCTTCGGTCCTGGTGGCTAAATAATGCTGGCCTTCCGTCAAAAGAACTGACTCCCCGGGTCTGGTGGCCCATGTTTTCTGGCAGGCCGCCAGACTCCATCCACCGGACCTTTTGCTGGGCCTTGGACTCTGGGCGGCCTCCTGAGCCCCAGCGCCCGTGGACTGGGGGGGGGGGGGGGGGGGGGGGTTAATTGTGGGCCCTGGGCAGGGCATTGTGTTCCCTCCTTCCTGTTCCCCCTACCTCCCACCCGGGTTCGTGTTTGTTGCTGTTGCTCCTGTTGGGGGGGGGGGGGTCTTTATGATGTTACCATGGGTGTCTGGTATCCACCCCTGGGGGGGGGCTCTGTCATGAACCGAGCCTGTGTTTTTCTGCGGGCTCGGTTCTGACTATTGTGTTTTGTGTGCTGTGGAAAAGCGCACGGGGAGTTTAGAACAGATAGATGTACTTTATTGATCCCAAACTGGGAAATTACAGAGGAAATTACAAATAATGTCAGCTTATGGTCTGTAATTTCCATTTTTTTTAAATGTATATTTTGATATGGTATGTAAGATGTCAGGAAGGTGCACCTTTCTGAAATGTATTGTAAGCATTGCATTTACATTAAGAGATCTAATTTCATAGTTTCTACATTTTAAAAAAATACATTGTAGTCAATGCACAAATGTAGCATCCTTACTTTTTGGAAATAGGACAGTGTAGAAATTTTTACTGTAATTCCTGGTTTATTTGATAAAAGTAGACATTTCCTTTTGATCCTCGGGGTAAAACACTACAAAAAACACTGTAATTCTGGTATTTATCATTGATTTAGTGGGTAAGGACATCCCCCTTCATATACTCCAACTAAAAAAGTAAGTCGTGATTGTGACTGTCATGTTGCCATTTTCTTATGATTGGCTGATGAAAGGTATAATTTAGGACTGCCAAGACAGCAACTTCAAAAGCTTCCAAAGCCATATTAGGCTGGAATGTAAAAGCTGTCCAGGCAAAAAATGATCCAATTTTCTACTGGCTTTAATTACAAAGAGGATCCCCTTACATTGGTAGAGCAATTGCTGTCCATTTCTGAAGACCATTGTGGAAAATGATCAAGTCAAGCATATCCAGAAAGCTTAAATCTAAACTGTTTTTCGTGTGGCCATGGAATGACTATATTTGCAACTCACATATTCACATTTTTTAACAATTTGACCGTATAACTGCTGGTAACAAAAAACCAAATTACTTTGTGTACTTCAACAAAACAGGAGGCAATGATAGCAATGATATCCACAATGTCAAAAAGGCTGTGTCCTTAATAGTCATTTTGTTAATGCTTGTGGTGACAGTGAAAAAAAAGTGGGTAAAGGGCAATTTGCCTTGTAACCATGACTTTCAGAAAGTTTCCTTTTCTAGGCTGTCACCATGCCAGCAAAATAAAAGCAGAAATTGTGGTTAATCTCTGGAGCGGAGAATTGTGCCTGAAGCCTGTTGGTAATGGCCATTGCACTTTCTATTCTAAATAAAGTTAAGCATTTGAAGCAATGACTGCATTATGGAAAATCCAATTTGTGATTGAAACATCTGTACCTACCCTATGGGTAGCTCTTTGTTGGCCACAGCAGCTGCACGTCTTTTCCATGATTAGTTTTCCAGGAAACTTCCATGTACATGACCTTGCATGCAATGCTTATGATTCAAAAACTGGATCCTGATTATGATGAAGGTTAAAAAACGAATTAGCATCTACATTTTCTCAGACATGCAAAACCACGCGCAGAGGACAGAATGTATGTAGGATGATATTCTCTTAGTAAAAACACACAGGTACATGTTTGTAAAAACAGTAATACACACAATGAGTATTGTTGCATGAGTATTTGTTCAACAAATTATTCTGTTATTACTCATTTAATTGACAAGAGCACTCTAAGATGAGTGCAATATCCTCTGCTTCTGTTTTCTTTGAAGATTCCAGTATCTTACTGAAGGAGAGCAGTCTTCAACTTTTCCATATAGTTATTGGGGCAGAACCAAATTATGATCAGTGTGTCATCCAGGAATATATACCAGCTTTCATGAGTCGAGACAAGTAGTTTCTGCCAAACAAAGTGACATAGCATATCAAGTTATGGAGCAAAATTATTAACTGAGGAAAAATATAGCATTGAAATTCAGAGGCTATAACTCCTGCAAAAATCATCTGATCTGAGCCAAACTGCAGTAGGCACATTGTTAGGTGTACATCAAACCCTGGTACCAAGTTTCAAAATATCTGGAACAGAACTGCAGGAAGAGTTGATTTCACAAAACGGGTACCTTTTACAGGACAGACAGAGTGATAGGCAGACATTGCCATGGCATAATCCCTCTTTGGTCTTTGACCAGCGGGGAGTCCATCCATCCATCTTCTTCCGCTTAATCCTTTTCGGGTTGCGGGGGGGCTGGAGCCTATCCCAGCATCTTTGGGCGAGAGGCAGGGTGTACCCTGGACAGATCGCCAGTCCGTCGCAGGTCCAACACAAAGAGACAGACAACCATTCACTCTCACAGTCATACCTAAGGACAATTTAGAATCCCCAGTTTGATGCCAATTAACCTAACCTGTATGTTTTTGGCATGGGGGAGGAAACCGGAGAAATCCCGGAGTAAACCCACGCAGACACGGGGAGAACATGCAAACTCCACACAGATCACTGCTGGTTGGGGGCTGGGATCGAACCCAGGATCCCCCGGCCAAGGGTGAGTTGCTGTGCTGCCACAGTGCTAACCACTCTGCCACCGCGCTGACCAGCGGGGAATAGAAATATCTAATGTAACACACACATGATTACGACCTGAGTCAAGCAATCTACTCTGCCACAGATTTTCTTCTCAAAATCCAAAGCCAGTCTAATGAGTTTATCCGGCATCATGGCCAATATTTGCCTCCACCTGCCATTTCCTGTCAGACCAAACAACAGGGGAGAAGGACTCAAAAGCAGCCATCCTGACACATTTTGGGATGTACCCAGAGGCTTATTTGTAAGCCTGCAGGGTGTGGCAGGTAGGCTTCCACCTCAAAGGCAACAGCTCCCTCCCATGTAATTGCCTTTCATCAGATCAAGCAGCATGAGATTCCTGCATACTGTTTCAAGTGACTACTGCCAAAAGACATAGTTAACTACCATCAAAGGGGACAATCTCTAAACTGGATCAGTGGTGGCTGATAGGATAGTGCCATATCAGATTTCAGGCTACACCCTCCAAATAAACAAAGCAAGCATAACACTTAGTGAGCAAAATAAAACAGGAAAACATAACCCTCTAATCCAACAGCATGCATAAAGGGCTATTACGCAAAACATTGTCCATCACTCTAATAAACTGTTATCAGAGCTTTGACCATCCTTGCGAGTCAGAAGCACACTGCCTCCTCAGGCATAACCGAGATAAGGACCTTTGATATAATTAAGCCAGTGTCAAACAGGCCGCAGATGAGTCAGTTCCAGACAAAGCAGGGAGGACTGACAGGTCTGATAGTAGTCCAAACAAAGAGAAAGTTGAGATTAAGGGGTTCCTTTTCACTGAGTTAAGTGGACTGCCCAGAGGACACTCCAAAACATGGCTCATCTGTCAGGGATGGAAGGAATGGATACCATCAATGACACGTCATCCAGGGACAGATAGCATCTAGGAATGCCTATGAAGAATGCAGTGTATTGCATTATACTCATTTTAGGTTATCATTATTCTGCAATCTATCCTCTCAGATAAAAGAAAAAAAATAAAAACTAGAAAATACCAGCTTCCTGCTGAGCAGAAGTAGAGAGTAAAGGTCAAACATCAACTACTATGCATTTCTTTTTGAGAAGAAAAGCAACAATCTTTTGGTCATTCCTGACCAGAAGTAACTAATCACGGCGTGACATCTGCTGTCATGAGGAGTTGAATGAAGAATGGATAATTAACTCCATTCATCTGAAACACAACCATCAGTAAAAATGAATTTGTAATAAATGAATTTAAAAACCCATGATAGATTTAAATTATGAGCTAATGATTTTTTTTAATTATTATTATAGTGGCTAACTTAGGGCTTTTCATTCAACCGTTTATAATCAGTAAAGAATGGATTAAAAATCATTATGTGGTGAAGGGGGGGAAAGAATATAAGCTCATCTGAATGCTCCATTAAAGTCTGGTAACATACAGTAACTGCCTGAAAATAAAACTGATTAAATAAAACAGATTTGTATATACAGTTGTGGGTAAATATTGGCACCCATTTATCTTTCCTAGAAAGCAGTCAAAAAAGTGGGAGTTTCACATATGTTTAGGAGTTGCTTTGCTCCTTCAAGCACTGGATATCCTGACTATGTGTATGACATTATAGCATCCGTAGATTACAAAAGAGCTGTGGGGTGCAATGTAGGGCCCAGTGTCAGAAAACTGGGTCTCCATCAGAGGTTGTGGGTCTTACAGCAGACAATGACCCGCATATACTTCTGAAAGCACCCAGATAGGCAAAGCACTGGAGAGTTCTGAAGTGGTCAATAATGAGTCCAGATCTAAATCCAATAGAGAACCTGTGGTGAAATCTCAAAACAGCAGCTGGGAGATCTGAAACAGCTGGCAAAAATAGTGGTCCAACATTTCAATAGAGCGATGTAAGAAATTAGGAAGTGGTTGATTTCTTCCAAAGGGTGTGCTACCAAATGTTGAGTTGAGAGTGTCAACAATTTTGTCTCATCCATTTTTGGAGTTCTGTGCATAAGGTCTCAGATTCAGCTGCTTTTCTTTGCCTTTTTGCTTTTCCAGCGTATGTCATTAATTCCTTTTCAATGAAGCTGATAAAAATCACCCACAGGCTGAAAACCATTTTGCACGAGCACACATCAGCACCCTGTGAGGAAAAGCATCCTCACGGGAGCACATTTTATGTAAAACTGTTAACAAGCTCATGCTTGAGCCTATCAGCAGTTACTCAAAATAAGCAGCTTTGACAAATACAGTCTTGCTTGCAACCCAAACACTGTGAAAAAGAAACGGCAGAGCATGGAGACTAAAGAAAAAGAAACACAAACTTTACCACAAATGAGAATTGTTTTGGTGTGTTTTCACTTTATTTTTACTATGTTGGACTCTAAGCTGTGTGCTGCTTAATACTCTCCAGTATGTGAGAGTTTGAAACAGTTTTCTGTTGCTGCCATTTTTTTTTTTTACTAAGAAGAGAACTAGTGCGCCAACTACGGCTGTTTGCCATCCTACACATGGACAAGCATGAGATTGTGACTGGGATAAACTTCAGTAGAGCTGTTGTCCTTTGCTGCTGGAGAGGAGTATTAGATGAAACTTTGTACATTTTGAAAATAATTTGCAGTAAACTTTGAATAATTTTAAGTCCATCCATCCATCCATCCGTCCATCCATCTTCTACCGCTTGTCCGGAGGTCCGGGTCACGGAGGCAGCAGTTCAAGCAGAGAAGCCCAGACATCCCTCTCCCCAGCCACCTGCTCCAGCTCTTCAGAGATACGCTGTTTGCAGTGGGGGACGAATACAGCAGGGAAGAGCTAGCTGGCTAGCTAGCTCCAACCGCCACCCAGTGTAACGGAGAAGCTCGACATGCTGAGGAACTATGGCGAAAACAACGCGGGTGCCGGGCTGGAGTTAAGGCGGCGTGCAAGAAATATAAGACAGAATAATAAAGAGCGATGGCAAGAACCAAGCAGACCGCCCGTAAATCTACTGGAGGAAAATGCCCCCCAGGAAGCAGCTAGCCACCAAGGCTGCTCGAAAAAAAGCGCTCCGGCCACCGGCGGAGTGAAGAAGCCTCACCGTTACAGGCCCGGTACCGTGGCTCTGAGAGAGATCCGTCGCTACCTGAAATCCACGGAGCTGCTCATCCGTAAGCTGCCCTTCCAGCGCCTGGTGAGGGAGATCGCTCAGGACTTCAAGACCGACCTGTGCTTCCAGAGCTCCGCCGTCATGGCTCTGCAGGAGGCCAGCGAGGCCTACCTGGTGGGTCCCTTCTAGGACACCAACCTGTGTGCCATCCACGCCAAGAGGGTCACCATCATGCCCAAAGACATCCAGCTGGCCCGCCGCACCCGCGGAGGGAGAAAGTGCTTAGACTTTCTGCTGCACATCCACCAACCATAATGCTCTGCCCTGTGTGTCTATATATATATATATTTATAGTAATATGTAGTAGTAGTAGTAGATTAGTTTATTTGACAGGGACAGTGCACATATGTATACTAGCTGTTCTTGTTTTTTTTTTTGCCTTCTGATTGTTGCTCTGAGTGTTGCTATCCCTGTGCTGTTGCAGTCCTGGAATTTCCCCATTGTGGGACTAATAAAGGCTTATCTTATCTTATACCAAGGCGTTCCCAGACCAGCAGGGAGACACAGTCTCTCCAGTGAGTATTGGGTCTGCCCCGGGGTCTCCTCCCAGTGGGACGTGCCCGAAACACCTCAAGTGGGAGGCGTCCAGGAGGCATCCTAATCAGATGCCCATACCACCTCAACTGGCTCCTTTCAATGTGGAGGAGCAGCGGTTCTACTCTGAGCCTCTCCCAGATGACTGAGCTCCTCACCCTATCTCTGAGGGTGAGTCCAGCAATCCTACGAAGAAAGCTCATTTTAGCTGCTTGTATCCGCAATCTCGTTCTTTCGGTCATTACCCAAAGCTCGTGACCATAGGTGAGGGTAGGAACGTAGATTGACTGGTAAATCGACAGCTTTGCCTTAGAACTCAGCTCCCTCTTCACCACAACAGACCGGTACAATGTCCGCATCACTGCAGATGCTGCTCCGATCCGTCTGTCAATCTCTTGCTCCATTCTCCCCTCACTCATGAATAAGACCCCAAGATATTTAAGATAAGCCTTTATTAGTCCCACAATGGGGAAATTCCAGGATTGCAACAGCACAGGGATAGCAACACTCAGAGCAACAATCAGAAGGCAAGAGAAAAAAACAAGAGCAGCAAGTATACATATGTACATATAAATATGAATATATATATATACAGTATATATATATATATATATATATATATATATATATATACGTATATATATATATATAGACACACAGTGTGGAGCATTGTAGCTAGATGGGATAGATATATAAATATATAAACACAGTGCGGAGCATTGTAGCTGGATGGAATAAATATATGAGTATATAAACACAGTGCGGAGCATTGTAGCTAGATGGAATAAATAAGTAGATATATAAACACACACAGTACGGAGCATTGTAGCTAGATGGAATAAATATGTAAATATATAAACACACACAGTGCGGAGCATTGTAGCTAGATGGAATAATATGTAGATATATAAACACACAGTCCGGAGCATTGTAGCTAGATGGAATAGATATATGAATATATAAACACACAGTGCGGAGCATTGTAGCCAGATGGAATAAATATAAAGATATATAAACACACACAGCACGGAGCATTGTAGCTAGATGGAATAAATATGTAAATATATAAACACACACATTGTGGAGCATTGTTGCTAGATAGAGTAAATATATAAATATATATATAAACACACACAGTGCGGAGCATTGTAGCTAGATGGAATGAAAAAGCACAACTGTCTACTTAGTTATCCTACATGGTATGATTATGTGCCCATACATATTCTCACCCTCCATAGCAACCGGTATTTTCCTAGTTGTATGCCGGAGAGGACCATTGTGTAAGTCTATTGCGTCTTTTGCATTCAAAGCTATTAGGTTGTCACGACTTTTTGCTGTCTCTGCGAGCAGCCCTGCTTAGGTTGTACAGTCTGACAGCCGTAGGTAGGAAGGACCTGCAAAACCTCTCGGTTGTGCACCTAGTATGATGTAGTCTGCTGCTAAATGAGCTCCTCAGTGCATTCAGTATGTTCTGCATAGGGTGGAACTCGGACTCCAGCAGAGATGACAGTTTAGCCACCATCCTTCTCTCTACTATCTCCTCCACTGGGTCAAGGTGCTGCCCCAGGACAGAACTAGCTTTCTTGATCAGTTTGTTCAGTCTCTTCCTATCGGCTGCTGTAATGCCACTGCCCCAGCAGACCACTCCAAAAGTGATGGCTGATGCCACCACCGTGTCATAGAATGTCTTCAGCAGCACCCCTTGTACACCAAAAGACCTGAGTCTCCTCAGTAGGAACAGCCTGCGCTGTCCCTTCTTGTAGAGTGCGTCAGTATTGTGTGACCAGTCTAGTTTATTGTTCAGATGAACACCCAGGTACTTATAGGATGTCACCATCTCGATGTCTGTTCCCTGTATATTTACTGGTGCTGTGAGGGGTTGTCCTTGCCTGCGGCAGTCCACCACCAACTCCTTAGTTTTCCTCGCGTTGATCTGGAGGCAGTTCCGATGGCACCAGTCCACAAAGTCCTGGATAAGCCCTCTGTACTCAGCTTCATCTCCGTTGGAGATGAGGCCAACGATCGCAGAGTCATCAGAGAACTTCTGTAGATGGCAGTGTGTTGTGTTGTGTGAGAAGTCCGCAGTATAAAGGGTGAACAGGAAGGGAGCCAAAACCATTCCCTGGGGGGCCCCCGTGCTACCGATGATCGTGTTGGACACACAGTCCCGGGTTCTCACAAACTGAGGCTGGTTTGTGAGGTAGTCCAGGATCCATGATGATAGGTGCTGGTCCACCCCTGTGCACAGCAGCTTGTCCTTCAGGATCATCGGTTGGATGGTGTTGAAAGCACTGGAGAAGTCAAAGAACATGATCCTCACCGCATTCCCGGGCTTCTCCAGGTGGGACAGAGAATGGTGAAGGAGAAAGATCACCGCATCCTCCACCCCAATGCCATGCTGGTAGGCGAACTGGAGTGGATCCATCGCTGGTCCCACCAGGGGGTGGAGGTGAGCAAGGAGCAGTCTCTCCAGGGTCTTCATCATGTGGGACGTCAGGGCCACTGGTCTGTAGCTGTTCAGATCTTTGGGGTGGGAAGTCTTTGGTACAGGTACCACACAAGATGTTTTCCACAGCTGTGGTACCCTCCCCAGCTTCAGGCTCAGATTGAAGATGTACTCCACAATCCCACACAGCTGGTCTGCACAGGACTTGAGGAGCTTTGCGCTGATGCCGTCCGGTCCCGACACCTTCCTCACCTTGATCTTCCTCAGCTCCGTCCTCACCTGGGTCTTAGTGAGGGTCAGGTTGGGGGGCTGTGTGTTGGGAGTGGGGGGGTGTTGGGGGAGTGGGGAGTGGGCAGCAGGACTTGATGTCTTTAGAGGCAGCAGTGGTTGTTGTGCAGTCAGGGGGGAGGGTGGTTGGTCAAACCTATTGAAAAACAGATTCCGATTGTTCACCCACTCCCTGCCCCCGTGGCCTGGGGGGAGGTATTCTGGAGCCCAGAGATGGTTTTGAGGTTTCTCCAGACCCCGCTGATGTCGCTCTGTTGCAGTTTGTCCTCCATCTTCTTCCTGAAGCTGTCCTTGCCTTCTCTGATCTTTCTCCTCAGCTCCCTCTGTACGGACTTCAGCATCTCCCTGTTCCCCGACCTGAAGATCCTCTTCTTCTCTCTCAGAAGTGTTTTTATCTCAGGGTTGATCCAGGGTTTGTTGTTTGAGCAACACCGTATGGTCTTGGTGGGAACGGTGTTGTCCACACAGAAGCTGATGTAGACCGTGATGGTGTGAGTGATGGCCATCGATGGCTTAAACTCCTTCACTTGGGGCAGGAGCCTGTCCCCAACCCGGAGAGGACAATCCACCTTTTTTCGGCTGAGGACCATGGACTCAGACTTGGAGGTGCTGATTCTCATCCCAGCCGCTTCACACTCAGCGGCAAACCATCCCAGCAAGAACTGTAGGTCATTGCTGGATGAAGCCAACAGGACAACATCATCTGCAAACAACAGAGATGAGATCCTGTGGTCACCAAGCATGACACCCTCCATTCCCTGGCTGCGCCTAGAAATCCTGTCCAGAAAAATTATGGGACTTCCGATCTGGACACCATGGTGATAGCAACTTAACGCTGAAGCTCCCAGACCCGATCCGTGAAAATACCTTGAAAATCAGATTTAACAGATTTTTGGAAAGTGAAAATCAAAACACAAAGTCATTATGCCTAAAGGAAAACAGAAGAGATCGACATTTCCCAGGCCAAGACACGCATCGGCCGGAGAATCTGACCCAGAGGACATCCACTCAGAAGCGGAGGAGCTGAATGAAGCTAGCAACAAGGTTAGCTTAAAAATGGTATTTAAAGAATTAAGACAATTTCGCCGAGAGTGTTGGGCCGAATTTCGTGAAATTAAAGACGAAATAAAAAGGACAAACAGCAGAGTGGACCAGGCTGAGGACCGAATCATGGAAGCAGAGGAAAGAATAAAAGGGCTGGAAGAAACCGTGCTGGATTTACTTAAACGACAGTCAAGACTGGAGGCTAAGCTAACCGACCAAAAAGGAAGACTAAGAAGAGACAACATAAGAATTCATGGTTTGAAAGAAGGAGTCGAGGACGGTTTCACCACAATGGCTGTATGCGTGGAATCCATACTGAGAGAGAAGTTGGAAATTCCCCAATCCACCGACTTGAAGATAGAAAGGGCGCACCGTACATTAGCCCCAAGGCCGTCGGTAGAAGCGCCCCGACGATCGGTGGTAGTGAAGTTCTCCAACTCCAGAATAAAAGAAGAGGTTGTGAGACTGGCTTGGCAGAAAAAAGGATTTATGCACCAAGAGAGAAAAGTTTTTGTGGAGCACGACTACGCCCCGGAGGTCCTTAAAAAGCGTCAGGAATACAACGACGCTAAAAAGGTACTATGAGAGAAGAAACTGTGCTTTCAAACTCCATTTCCGGCGAAGCTGCGGGTTTTTTACGGGGCTGAGACGTGTCTCTACAACTCGGCAGAAGAAGCAACCACGGATATGGCGAGAAAAGGGCTCCCGGTAACGGTGTATAAACCCACAGCAGACCCGATCAAAAGAATCAAGGCTCAAACGTGGTCCACACAGAGACCCTCAAAATCCACAAGCCAGTAGCGGGAAACCCAGCGCCAGCGCTATAAGTAAAAACTGAGCGTTTACAGGGGGGAATAACAATATTTTTAGTCAATCTGCGCATCCAACCCTCCTCCTACAAGGTAACAAACATTAAAGGAGATGCAGAATCAGCAAGTATCAAGTGGTAAAACATTTCATGGAACATACATAATATTAGAAACAAATAAGTCTTAAAAAAAAAAAAAAAACTTGTCAAAATAGAAATGTGACAATGATCCACATGATCTCTCCACACTAACAAATACTGTATTAACGTGACTGTTTGCTGTGATGGTGGTGGGAGGTTGCACACAATTTCATAGGGTATAGGCATAAAAAAAATAAAATAAAATCATTACAAGTTTGGATTGGGATCTGAAATTCACGTTAAAAACATGGGACAACTTACAGGGGTAAGAGAGGGCCCTCAACACGTAGCAGAGTTTGAGGAATTTCCCTCAGAGCCAACGCACCATCAAGGCTCTTCTAAGGTCACTAAAAAGACCTCAGCTCAGGAAGATCTTTTGTCAGTTTTTTGTTCTAAAGTTTTATATACTATGTTCTTAATGTTTTTTATGTTCTTAATGTTCTTTCAGTTTCTGAGTAGCATAAAAGAGGGCCACCACACTGTTATACTAAATAAGACAACACAATGGAGAACCAGGGTGTAACCAAAATAATCTCATATAATGTAAAAGGGATCCTGAACCCAGTTAAAAGATCCAAGATTCTAGGCAAAATGAAAAAAGACAAAGCAGGAATAATATTTTTACAGGAAACCCACCTAACAGACGTGGAGCACTCTCAACTTAATAGACAAGGGTTTAAAATGATCTCTTCATCTTCATACAAGTCAGGGAGGAGGAGGGGGGTAGTGACATTGATCTCAACCAAAATTATATTTGAAAAAAAAATCAGAACACAAAGATAAAGAAGGGAGATTCAGCATGGTACTTGGTCGGCTAGAGGGAGAAGATATCACCCTGCTGAATGTATATGCACCTCCAGGGGCTAACTGGAAATTTTCTAAAAATGTATTTGACCTAATGATAACTAAAGTCCAAGGTTTAGTGATATGTGGTGGAGACTTCAATCTAAGACTGAATCCATACTGGGATGAATCAAGTAATTCTCCACATCAAAATAACACTCAAAGTAGAAAAACTCGGACTACTAAAAGAAATGCTACTAAAAGAAATGGGAATCTGTGACGTGTGGAGGGAATTCAACCCCAGTGTAAAAGATTATACATTTTACTCAGCACCACATTCATCATACTCAAGGATTGACTATTTTTTTATGTTTAATAGAGACACTGGAAGAGTAAAAACATGTAAAATAGGACTGATGGATCTCTCTGACCACAGTCCGATCTATATGGACTTAAGTTCAATTCAATTCAATTCAACTTTATTTATATAGCGCCATTTCACAACAACAGTCTTCTCATAGCACTATCAACTGAAGGGGGGACCCCCACAGTTGCAGAAAGACCCCAGCAATCAGGCGATCCCCTGTGAGCAAGCACTTGGCGACGGTGGAGAGGAAAAACTCCCTTTTAACAGGAAGAAACCTCCAGCAGAACCAGGCTCAGGGAGGGGCAGTCATCTGCTGCGACTGGCTGGGGGGTGAGGGGATAGAGAAGAAGAAAAGAACAGACATGTAGAGAGCAAACAGCACGATGGGGACTCAATCTATGGGAGAGAACAAACAAATGTTAATGACCAGCAAAAAAAAAATATTTCATAGAGAGTGAGGAAAGGAGTGAGGCCCAGTGCATTACTGGAGGTCCCCCGGCTGACTAAACCTATTAGCAGCATAACTAAGGGAGAGTTCAGAAACACATGATCCCTCCCTAATTGTAGGCTATATCAAAAAGGTAGGTTTTAGCCCTATTCTTAAAAACAGAGATCGAGTCTGACTCCCGAATCCAGATTGGCAGCTGATTCCACAGGAGAGGAGCTTGATAACTGAAGGCTCTGCCTCCCATTGTACTTTTGGAGATTCTAGGTATTACAAGTAATCCTGCATTTTGGGAGCGTAGTGCTCTGTTAGGATGATACGGTAGTATCAGATCTTTTAAATAAAAAGGAGCCTGATTGTTTAAAGCTTTGTAAGTAAGAAGAAGGATTTTAAACTTAATTCTAAACTCTATGGGAAGCCAATGAAGGGAGGCCAGAACCGGAGAGATATGATCTCTCTTTCTAGTACCTGTTAAAACTCTTGCTGCAGCATTTTGGATCAGCTGAAGACTTTTTAAAGATGTTTTAGGACAGCCTGATAATAAAGAATTACAATAATCTAATCTCGAGCTAACAAAAGCGTGGATCAGCTTCTCAGCATCACTCTGAGACAAGATGCTCCTAATCTTGGCAATATTACGCAAATGATAGAAGGCAGTCTTAGAAACAAATTTAATATGTGAATTGAAGGACAAATCCTGATCAAAAATAACTCCAAGGTTCCTCACAGAGCTATTAAGAGAAAGAGTAATTGCATCCAAACTGAAAGTTTGATTTGGAAAGGAATTTCTAAGGTTTTTTGGACCAACAAGAATGACTTCAGTCTTATCTGAATTTAATAGCAGGAAATTACAAGTCATCCAAGCTTTGATTTCCTTAAGACAGGCTTCTAACTTGGTTAATTGATTAGTATCATCTGGCTTCATTGACAGGTATAATTGTGTGTCATCTGCATAACAATGAAAATGTATACAGTGCTTTCTAATAATGTTGCCTAACGGAAGCATATATAAACTAAAAAGAGTAGGGCCTAGCACAGATCCCTGTGGAACTCCATGACTAAGCTTTGAGCTGAAAGAAAACTCATCATTTACATGAACAAACTGGAACCTATCAGATAAATAAGATCTAAACCACTGCAACGAAGTTCCATTAAGTCCAACATAGTGTTCTAATCTATCAAGTAGAATATTATGATCAATAGTATCAAAAGCTGCACTAAGATCTAAAAGGACAAGTACAGAAACTAGTCCATTATCAGATGCAATGAGGAGGTCGTTAGTGACCTTCGCTAAGGCTGTTTCAGTACTATGATGGATTCTAAACCCAGATTGAAACTCTTCAAGTAAACCATTTCCCTGCAGGTGGTCAAATAATTGCGTAGCAACAACTCTTTCTAAGATTTTTGAAATGAAAGGGAGATTAGAGATTGGTCTATAGTTAGCTAAAGCTCCTGGATCTAGCGTTGGCTTTTTGAGTAAGGGTTTAATTACAGCCGTTTTAAAAGCCTGCGGTACATGGCCTAAAGTTAATGAAGAATTGATTATATGAAGAATAAAGCTACCAATAAGTGGGAAGACTTCTTTAAATAACCTGGTAGGAATAGGGTCTAAAAGACAAGTTGAAGGTTTGGATGAGGAAACTATTTTGTCTAACTCACAAAGGTCGATTGGAGTAAACTCATCAAGACAGACATCAATAGAAGGAGTTGTAATAGTTACAGTATTTAAGTTAACTGTGGGAAGAATCTGATTGATTTTATCTCTGATGGATGAAATGTTATTATTGAAAAAGTTCATAAAGTCCTGACTAGTAAGCTCTAAGGGGATGCTAGGATTGACAGAGTCCTGACTCTTTGTCAACCTGGCTACAGTACTGAAAAGAAACCTGGGATTATTCTTGTTCTCTTCTATTAATGCAGAGTAATAACTCGTTCTAGCTTTTCTAAGAGATTTTTTATAAATTAAAAGATGATTTCTCCAAGCTAAATAGATTTCATCTAAATTAGTAGAGCGCCATTTTCTTTCTAATTGACGAGTCTTCTGTTTTAAGCTACGAGTTTCTGTGTTGAACCAAGGAGTTAAAAATCTCTGATTAGACTTTTTCTTTTTTAAGGGGGCCACCAAGTCTAGAGCCTGATGCAGAGAAGCCGAAACACTATCCACCATGTTATCAATTACAGAAGGAGCAAGCTGTCTATAGCTTATTTCCGTTGTGTTGACACATGGCATAGAGGAAACAATCTGCATAAATTTGGAAACAGCATCATCTGAGAGGCATCTACTGTGATAATATTTTTCTTTAGGAGCCAAATAGTCAGAAATAGTAAAATCAAAGGTTAACAGACAATGGTCTGACAGTACAGGGTTATGAGGAGACACTACAAGATTTTCTATTAGTTAAAGAAGGAGGTTAAATTCAAATGTGCTGAAAGGACCACTGAAAGATGAATTGGAATCAGATATTCTCAGATATTTGGAAGAAAATGATAATGGAGAAGTATCCCCTTTTATACTGTGGGACGCATGCAAAGCTGTAATAAGGGGAAAGATTATCGCAAAACTGGCAATCCAAAAGAAACTGAGACAAGAAAAACTAATCACATTAGAGTCAGAACTTAAGAAACTAGAAAAAGAGCACACAGACAACACTCATTCTAATGACTCACTCAAAATTAAGGAAATTAAAAAACAAATAAATGAGATCTACACAATAGAAATCCAGAAGAAACTTATATTTCTGAAACAAAAATACTATGAAACAGGTAGCAAATCGGCAAAATTCGTCGGCCTCCGTCAGTCTATGATGACCATGGAAGAGAATCCTAAACGTCTACTCTGCTGGAACAGCACCGCCTGTGGCTGAACAGGCCGATGCGCGAATGGCAGTCCCTGTCACACAGGTCGCACTTGTGGGTGGTCTCCGTACTGTTGGGTCTGTGGCGGTTCTTCCTGTGGGTCCTTTTTTCAACTGCTGCAGCAGTCAGTCTCTCTTCACCTGCCTTGAGCTGTCTGCTCAGGGTGCCTCTCCATCTGGAGCGGTCCGTTGCAAGGTCCTCCCAGCGCTCTGTGTTGATCTCCAGTTCCTTCATGTCTCTCTTGCAGATGTCTCTAAAGCACAGCTGTGGGCGGCCAACGTCTCTCCTGCCAGTCGCCAGTTCCCCGTAGAGAACGTCTTTGGGGATTCTGCCATCCTCAATACGGTGAACGTGGCCTAGCCAGCGGAGCCTGCGCTGCCTGAGTAGAGTGAACATGGAGGGAAGGCCGGCGCGGGACAGAACTTCTGTGTTGGGCACTTTGTCCTGCCAGGATATGTCCAGGATGTGGCGAATGCAGCGCAAGTGGAAGGAGTTCAGTCTCTTTTCCTGCCGGGCGTATGTTGTCCACGTCTCACTCCCATAGAGCAGTGTGCTGATGACGCAGGCGTTGTACACTTCCATCTTCATCTTGACAGAGAGTTTGGGATTCTCCCACACTCGTGTGGTGAGACAACACTCATTCTAATGACTCGCTCAAAATTAAGGAAATTAAAAAACAAATAAATGGGACTTCCGGTCTGGACGCCATGGCGACTGCAGCTTAACACTGAAGTTCTCAGACCCAATCCAGGATAACACATTGAAAATCAAACTTAACGGATTTCTGGAGGAGTGAAAATCAAAAGACAAAATCATCATGTCTAAAGGAAAACAGAAGAAACTGAAATTCCCCAGGCCAGGACACGTATCGGCCGGAGAATCCGAACTGGAAGATCTCCGTTCAGAAGACGAGGAACTGGTGATAGCTAACAAAAGGGTTAGCCTGAAATCACTATTTGAGGAGCTACGACGATTTCGCCGAGATGTTACGGCCGAATTTCGGGAATTCAGAGAAGAATTGAAAAGGACAAACAGCAGAGTGGACCAGGCCGAGAACCGAATCTTGGAAACAGAGGATCGAATAAAAGTGCTCGAAGATTCTGTGCTAGACCTACGCAAAAGACAAGCAGCTATAGAGGCTAAGCTAACCGACCAAGAAGGAAAACAAAGAAGAGACAACATAAGAATTCATGGTCTGATAGAAGGAACCGAAAATGGTTTTAACTCAATGGCAGAATGCGTGGAATCCTTACTAAGAGAGAAATTGGATATTCCACAAACCACCGACTTGAAGATAGAAAAGGCACATCGTTCATTAGCCGCTAAGCCGGCGGCGGAAGCGCCCCCACGTTCGGTGTTGGTAAGATTTTCCAATTTCAAAATAAAACAAGAGGTTGTAAGACTGGCCTGGCAGAAAAAAGGATTTATGCACCAGGAGAGAAAAGTCTACGTGGAACACGATTACGCCCCGGAGGTCCTTAAAAAGCGCAGGGAATACAATGACGCGAAAAAGGTGTTAAGAGAGAAGAAATTGCGCTTTCAGACACCATTTCCTGCGAAGTTAAGGGTCTTCTACGGCGATGAAACGTGTCTCTATAATTCGGCGGAAGAAGCAACAGCTGACATGGCGAAAAGAGGCCTCCCGGTAACGGTATTTAAACCCCCAGCAGACCCGAGTGAGAAGATCAAAACGCAAACATGGACAACACAAAGACCTTCAAAATCCACGGACCAGCAGCGGGAAACCCAGCACCAGAGCGTCGCGGATAAACTATCCGTTTTCAGGTTGGAATAGCGACCTTTTTTTTTTTTTTTTTTTTCTCTTGAATCAATCCGCACATCCAACCCCCCTCATACAAGGTAACAAACATTAAAGGAGATGCATATTCAGCATGTGGTAAAACATTTCATGGAACAATCATATTATTTGAAACAAATAAGTCTTTGTAATAAAAAAAAAAAAAACTTGTTAAAATAGAAATGTGACAATAATCCACATGTTCTCCTCATACTAACAAATACTGTTTTTGCGTGAATGTTTGATGTGATGGGGGTGGGAGGGTGCATACAATTTCACAGGGTTTAGGCATAAAAGGAAAAAAAAAAAAATCATTACAAGTTTGGATTGGGTTCTGAAACTCACGTTAAAAGCATGGGACTACTTTCAGTGGTAAGAGAGGGCCCTCAACACGTAACAGAGTTTGAGGAATTTCCCTCAGAGCCTTCACTTCATCAAGGCTCTTACAGGGTCTTTAAAAAGACCTCAGCTCAGGAAGTTCTTATGACAGCTTTTTGTTTTAAAGTTTTTTACACTATGTTCTTAATGTTTTTCTTGTTTTTAATGTTCTTTCAGTTTCTGAGTAGCACAAAAGAGGGCCACCACACAGTTATACTAAACAAAACAACACAATGGAGAAACAGGGTGTAACCAAAATAATTTCATATAATGTAAAAGGAATCCTGAATCCAGTTAAAAGATCCAAGATTCTAGGCAAAATGAAAAAAGACAAAGCAGGAATAATACTTTTACAAGAAACCCACCTAACAGACGTGGAACACAATAAACTCAGTAGACAAGGGTTTAAAATGATCTCTTCATCTTCATATAAATCAGGGAGGAGGAGGGGAGTAGCGACATTGATATCAACCAAAATTACATTTGAAAAAAAATCAGAACACAAAGATAAAGAAGGGAGATACAGTTTGGTAACTGGGCGGCTAGAGGGAGAAGATATCACCCTGCTGAATGTGTATGCTCCCCCAGGGGCTAACTGGAAATTTTATAAAAATGTATTCGACCTAATGATAACTAAAGCTCAAGGTTTAGTGATATGTGGTGGGGACTTCAATCTTAGACTGAATCCATACTGGGATGCTTCTGGTAATTCCCCACATCAAAATAACACCCAAAACAGGAAGACTCGGATGCTACTAAAAGATTTGGGAATCTGTGACGTGTGGAGGGAACTCAACCCCAGTGTAAAAGACTATACATTTTACTCAACTCCACATTCATCTTACTCAAGGATTGACTATTTTTTTATGTTTAATAGAGACATTGGAAGAGTAAAAACATGTAAAATAGGACTGATGGATCTCTCCGACCACAGTCCGATCTACATGGACTTAAATATCCAAAAATACACAAATAATACATTTTCTTGGAGGTTAAATTCAAATGTCCTGAAAGGACCATTGAAAGATGAATTGGAATCAGATATTCTCAGATATTTGGAAGATAACGATAATGGAGAAGTATCCCCTTTAATACTGTGGGATGCATGTAAAGCTGTAATAAGAGGAAAGATTATTGCAAAACTGGCAGCCCAAAAGAAACTAAGACAAGAAAAACTATCCACATTAGAGTCAGAACTTAGGAACCTAGAAAAAGAACACAAAGGCAACACTCATTCTACTGACTCGCTCAAGATTAAGGAAATTAAAAACCAAATAAATGAGATCTACACAATAGAAATCCAGAAGAAACTTACATTTCTGAAACAAAAATACTATGAAGCAGGCAGTAAATCGGCAAAATTGCTAGCCTATAAATTGAGGAAACATCAAACAGAAAGAGCAATCTACAAAATCAGAGACCCAGTATCAAAGGAAATAAAATTCAGAATTCAGGATATTCTTAAAAACTTCGAGAATTACTATAAGAACTTATACTCCCACAAAAAACATAAAAACGCATCCGAGGCATTCCTAAACACATTAAACCTTCCCCAACTTACGGAGTCACAAAATAAAACACTACTGTCAGAAATACATCCTAAAGAATTGGAAAAAGCAATTATGAAACTTAAAGCTAACAAATCCCCAGGAGCTGATGGCTATACAGCAGAGTGGTACAAAACCTTTAAACAGCAACTATCTCCTCTCCTCCTGAAAACATTTAATTATGTCCTCCACACAGGGGAAATCCCCCCCTCCTGGAGAGAAGGGGTCATTGCAGTTATACCTAAACCTGAAAAGGATAAACTAGAGTGCTCCAACTACAGACCAATCAGTGTACTAAATCAGGACTATAAGCTTTTTACCATTATCCTTGCCAAAAGGTTAGAAAATATACTGACAGACCTAATTCATTTAGACCAAACAGGTTTTATAAGACAAAGACACACACAAGACAACATTCGACGCACTTTACACATAATTCATCATATAAAAAAATATAACTTAAATGCAGTCATATTGGGATTAGATGCTGAAAAAGCATTCGATTCGGTTGACTGGTCTTTTCTATATAGAATCTTATCCAGTTTCAATTTTCATAACAACTTCATTAGAACTATACAGGCATTATATAAAAAACCAACAGCTAAAATAAGGATTAACGGTAATTTATCATCATCTTTTGAACTGGAAAGAGGATGTCGTCAGGGCTGCCCCCTGTCTCCACTGCTCTTTGCAATCTTCATAGAACCTCTGAGCCAATGGATAAGACAAAACCAAAAAATTCAAGGTATTACACTTGGTCAGAAGGAACATAAAATAGCACTCTTTGCTGATGACATTTTAATATACCTAGGGCAGCCGGACACTTCTTTACCAGAACTAACCTCAGTTTTTTCAGAGTATGGAGATTTATCGGGGTACAAATTAAATATGCATAAAACCCAAGTTTTAACATTCAACTATGACCCAAATCATTATTCACTAAGCAAACTCAAAACTAACTGGGAGTCGGAATCTATGAAATATCTGGGGGTCAATATCCCGAAACAACTCAACAAAATTATATCACTAAACTATGATCCACTGGTGACAAAAATAAAATCTGACCTAGCAAGATGGAATATGATACCATTCTTGGGTACTGCACAAAGAATTGAAGCAGTCAAAATGAATATACTTCCACGTCTTCTATACCTTTTCCAAACAATACCGGTAGAACCTCCCAAAAAAACATGGCAGGAGCTGGACAGAAGGATCTCAAGATTCATATGGCAGGGCAAGAGACCTAGAATCAGATATAGAACCCTACAGCTAAACAAAGACAAAGGTGGGCTCGCGCTGCCAAATATCAGGGACTACTTTAAAGCCGCACAAATTAAAACTTTAGTAGAGATATGTAACCCAGTCTACACTGCACAATGGAAGGAGATCGAATGCCAAATAACAAGTGACATCCCCCTACAGGCGATAATAGGGAACAATGTCTTACCTAAGCTTTTGAATAACACTAACCCGTGGATAGAGACCCCGCTAAAAATTTGGTTTAAGATAGTCAGAGAGAATCAAACTAAAGAGCCCTATCGACTTCTGCAATGGATCGCCTATGATCAGGACTTTACTCCTAATAAAACAGACACCAGATTTAAAAAGTGGAAGGAGAAAGGGCTGATAAAATATTACGATTTTTTTAAAGGGCAAATCTTAAGAAGTTTTGAAGATTTGAAAAAACAAGGCCTAATAAATCAAGACCTTTACAGGTTCTTCCAGCTTAGACACCACATAAACAATATACTTAAAAAGGAGGTTTTGGAAAGGGCCCAGTCAGGTGTTCTGAAGGTCTTCTTAATGGCATATAAAGGGATCCCAGGGATCAGATACATTTCTAAAATATACCAAGGTCTTCAAGACTTAAAAGGAGACAACACATCTTATATAAAAGAGAGATGGGAAAAAGAGGGGAATTTCACTTTACAACTGGAAATATGGGAAAAGCTAAATAAACAGCAATGGAAAAGTACCTCATCCCTGCAGTGGAGAGAATTTGGATGGAAAAACTTGGCAAGATTTTTCAGAACACCTGCACAAAACAAATTTACCCATAAGGGATTGAACTGTTGGCGCTTGTGTGGTGAAAAGACTGCAAATCATTTTCATGTGTTTTGGTCATGCCCAGTTATCCACCAATATTGGACCAAGGTACAGACAATATTGGGGAAAATATTCAAAATTACAGTTCCCTTTTCTTTTGTAACTTTGTATTTGGGTTTACTACCGGACTCACTGGAAAGACGAGGAGAAAAATACTTATTCAATGTTTTAATATTGGCAAGCAAAAAAGCTCTAACTAAAAAATGGATGTTGAAGGACTGTCCTACACCTGAAGATTGGACTAACGTGATCCAAGACATTTACTCGATGGAAAAGTTGACATTCGCACTGAGACAGGACATGGATGTGTTCATGAACTTTTGGCAACCCTGGACCGCATATGTGTCTTCCATTAGATCTAATCTTTGACAAATACCATTTCAATAATGATTCCGCTCTTTGTTCCAACGCTACTCAGATGCTCTTTTATCTTTATTTACTTACTTTTTCTTTTTGTTTGTTTTTTACTGGTTTGTTTTTGGGTTTTTTTGTTATTTGTTTCTTGTTTTTTTTTCTCTTTAATTTCACTTTTTCTTTCACTTTAAAAAAAAAAAAAAAAAAAAGGGGTGTTGTAAGAATTAATCTTCCAATGTTGTCAGATATCAGAAAATAAGGGAACATGTGATGAAAATGTAAACACTGCATTGCTGTAACGACCTGTATACCCTTTACAAAAACTTAAATTAAAAAAAAAAAAAAAAAAAAAACAAATAAATGAGATCTACACAATAGAAATCCAGAAGAAACTTACATTTCTGAAACAAAAATACTATGAAACAAGTAGCAAATCGGCAAAATTACTAGCCTATAAATTGAGGAAACAACAAACAGAGAGAGCAATCTACAAAATCAGAGACCCAGTATCAAAGGAAATAAAATTTAGAATTCAGGAAATTCTTAAAAGCTTCGAGAACTACTACAAGAACTTGTACTCCCTCAAAAAACATAAAAACGCATCTGAAGCCTTCCTAAATACATTAAACCTTCCCCAACTTACTGAGTCACAAAATAAAACACTATTGTCAGAAATACAACCTAAAGAATTAGAAAAAGCAATTATGAAACTTAAAGCTAACAAATCTCCAGGAGCAGATGGCTTTACAGCAGAGTGGTACAAAACCTTTAACCTCTTGCACTCTGGTGTACCATGGGCAGACACGTCTCTGCGTCCTAGAGCGCACGAGGGCGCACGAGGGCGCTGCGTCCTAGAGCGCACTGAAAAAAAAAGCTGCATTTCCGTTCTTCCACTACAGACACAGCCGCGAACAGAAAGCCAAAGGAGTGCTTTGATTGGTTTAGATGTGATTGACCTCTCATTCGACTAATAAGAGCCTTGAATTGGGTTTCTGAAACTTTGAAGAACCAATGACTGAAAACCTAGCAAGAAGGATCTGCCTACCAATGGCTGCGAATACAGCCAGCCAATTGAAGCACAGAAGTTTGAAAGCTGTTTTGTGTAAGGCTGGGTGACACACAGGCGTTCGCCAGTCATTTTTTCTTACTACTGTTCTTATTTGTTTTGAAAAATCGTTCGCCAAAACCGCAATCATGGAAGCGCAAAACCGCAATAATGGAATTATGGTTTGACCGGGTCGCATGACCAGAACCACGAGTCCGTAACAAGTGGACCAGCATCATGTTCGTCTGACAATGAGGAAGAGAAGTTCGCCAGCGACACTGCTGTTGTGGACAGGTATGTGTTATAAGCTAAATTATTCTTTATATTTTAAATTATTCTTTATCCCTGAAAATTGTAATCCAAATGACTTTTGACCGATCGGTAAATTACAACTGTGCGTTATTGCAACATGACGGCTCCGGTCCGGTCTGGACGGCGCACGGACCGTGTCCAGACCGTGTCCAGTGTCCAGTCCGTGTCCGGACCGTGTCCAGTCCATGCGCCGTGTCCGGACCCCCCCTGCGAACGCCCCCCCCCCCCGCTACTCTTCTGTAGCGGATTGCAGATATTTTAGTACAACTGTGCGTAATAGACCGCGGCGCCCGTCATGTGTCGATGGACGATGTCCGTCCTCTGTAGAGGGGGGGGGGAGTTGTTATCTTCTACATTACAGATATTTTAGTATAATTTTTATTGCACTGTAGGTTATTTTTTCTTGGAAAAAAAAAAGCCACACATTTTTTACGTGGCATGCTTCGTTGTGTGTGGGGGCTTGTTTGTTCATTCATTCATTCATGAATGAATAAATAACCCCCCCCACACACACACACAGCCCTTCACCTTTCATTAGAGCCCAAGATGAAGCTTCTATATTGAATCATTCAAAGGTTACAGACGTTTTTCCAAACTGTGCCATTTGGCACAATTTGGCACAGTTCAAAAACGCCTGGGAACAACCTAAGAAAAAAGCTGTGTAATATATTCATTTTTTGTGGTATTGCTACAAAATTTTGACCTCAGCTGGATAACACTTGGTTCTACATTTCTGTTGCATTTTCCAGCCTGGATCTGACAGCTGTGTGTTATTTGCAAGCATTTGTATCCAAAAAAACACCCAGGCGAAATTTATTTTCTTCAAGTTGACTATGTTTAGATGACTGTTACTCAGTGGCCGGAGCACTTAGAGAGATTATGACTGTTTTGCCAAAAAATTCAAAGTGTTTTCTTTTAAATGAGACCAACCCCATGAAGATGTTGCAAAGGGTTGAAGAACAGCTTTTGATTTACTTTGGGTACGTTATTTTTTGGCGTTTTTAGGGAAATTGACCTAGTACAAGGGGTTAAACAGCAACTATCTCCTCACCTCCTGAAAACATTTAACTATGTCCTCCACACAGGGGAAATCCCCCCTCCTGGAGAGAAGGGGTCATTGCAATCATACCTAAATCTGAAAAGGATAAACTCGACTGCTCCAACTACAGACCAATCAGTGTGTTAAATCAGGACTATAAGCTTTTTACCACTATCCTTGCCAAAAGGTTAGAAAATATACTGACAGACTTAATTCATTTAGACCAAACAGGTTTTATAAGACAAAGACAGACACAAGATAACATTAGACGCACTTTACACATAATTCATCATATAAAAAAATATAATTTAAATGCAGCCATATTGGGATTAGATGCTGAAAAAGCATTTGATTCGGTTGACTGGTCTTTCCTATATAGAATCTTATCCAGTTTCAATTTTCATAACAACTTCATTAGAACTATCCAGGTATTATATAAAAAACCAACAGCTAAAATAAGGATTAACGGTAAATTATCATCATCTTTTGAACTGGAAAGAGGACGTCGTCAGGGCTGCCCCTTGTCTCCACTGCTCTTTGCAATCTTCATAGAACCTCTGAGCCAATGGATAAGACAGAATCAAAAAATTCAAGGTATTACACTTGGTCAGAAGGAACATAAAATAGCACTCTTTGCTGATGACATTTTAATATACCTGGGGCAGCCGGACACCTCTTTTCCAGAACTAATCTCAGTTTTTTCAGAGTTTATCGGGCTACGAATTAAACATGCATAAAACCCAAGTTTTAACATTCAACTATGACCCAAATCAATATTTACTAAGCAAACTCAAAACTAACTGGGAGATGGAATCTATGAAATATCTGGGGGTCAATATCCTGAAACAACTCAACAAAATTATAACACTAAACTATGATCCACTGATGGCAAAAATAAAATCTGATCTAGCAAGATGGAATATGATACCATTCTTGGGTACTGCACAAAGAATTGAAGCAGTCAAAATGAATATACTTCCACGTCTTCTATACCTTTCCCAAACAATACCGGTAGAACCTCCCAAAAAAACGTGGCAAGAACTGGACAGAAGGATCTCAAGATTCATATGGCAGGGCAAGAGACCTAGAATCAGATATAGAACCCAACAGCTAAACAAAGACAAAGGTGGGCTCGCGCTGCCAAATATCAGGGACTATTTTAAAGCCGCACAAATTAAAACTTAGAGATATGTAACCCAGTCTACACTGCACAATGGAAGGAGATGGAATGCCAAATAACAAGTGACATTCCCCTACAGGCGATAATAGGGAACAATGCCTTACCTAAACTTTTGAATAACACTAACCCATGGATAGAGACCCCGCTAAAAATTTGGTTTAAGATAGTCAGAGAGAATCAAACTAAAGAACCCTATCGATTACTGCAATGGATTGCCTATGATCAAGACTTTTCTCCTAATAAAACAGACACTAGATTTAACCCCTTGTACTCTGGTCAATTTCCCTAAAAACGCCAAAAAATAACGTGCACAAAGTAAATCAAAAGCTGTTCTTCAACCCTTTGCAGCATCTTCATGGGGTTGGTCTCATTTAAAAGAAAACACTTTGAATTTTTTGGCAAAACAGTCATAATCTCTCTAAGTGCTCCGGCCACTGAGTAACAGTCATCTAAACATAGTGAACTTGAAGAAAATAAATTTCACCTCGGTGTTTTTTTGGATACAAATGCTTGCAAATAACACACAGCTTCAGATCCGGGCTGGAAAATGCAACAGAAATGTAGAACCAAGTGTTATCCAGCTGAGGTCAAAATTTTGTAACAATACCACAAAAAATGAATATATTACACAGCTTTGTTCTCAGGTTGTTCCCAGGTGTTTTTGAACTGTGCCAAATTGTGCCAAATGGCACAGTTTGGAAAAACGTCTGTAACTTTTGAATGATTCAATATAGAAGCTTCATCTTGGGCTCTAATGAAAGGTGACACTCAGGGCTCTGTGTGTGTGTGTGTGTGGGAGGGGTTGTCCCCCCCCCCCGCTACACAGGATGGACATCGCCCAGTGCACGGGTTCGTGCGCCGTGGTCCGTCATGTGGCGATGACGCACAGTTGTAATTTACTGATCGGTCAAAAGTCATTTTTGATTACAATTTTCAGGGATAAAGAATAATTTAGCTTATAACACTTACCTGTTCACAACAGCAGCGTAGCTGGCGAACTTCTCTTCCTCATTGTCAGACGAACATGAAGCTGGTCCGCTTGTTACGGACTCGTGGTTCTGGTCTCGCGACCCGGTCAAACCATAATTCCATTATTGCAGTTTTGCGCTTCCATGATTGCGGTTTTGGTGAACGATTTTTCAAAACAAATAAGAACAGTACTTAGAAAAAAAGACTGGCGAACGCCTGTGTGTCACCCAGCCTTACACAGAACAGCTTTCGAACTTCTGTGCTTCAACTGGCTGGCTGCATTCGCAGCCGTTGGTAGGCGGGTCCTTCTTGCTAGGTTTTCAGTCATTGGTTCTTCAAGGTTTCAGAAACCCAATTCAAGGCTCTTATTAGTCGAATGAGAGGTCAATCACATCTAAACCAATCAAAGCAATTCAATTCAATTCAACTTTATTTATATAGCGCCATTTCACAACAACAGTCATCTCATAGCACTATCAACTGTAGGGGGGACCCCCACAGTTGCAGAAAGACCCCAGCAATCAGGCGATCCCCTGTGAGCAAGCACTTGGCGACGGTGGAGAGGAAAAATTCCCTTTTAACAGGAAGAAACCTCCAGCAGAACCAGGCTCAGGGAGGGGCAGTCATCTGCTGCGACTGGCTGGGGGGTGAGGGGATAGAGAAGAAGAAAAGAACAGACATGTAGAGAGCAAACAGCACGATGGGGACTCAATCTATGGGAGAGAACAAACAAATGTTAATGACCAGCAAAAAAAAAATATTTCATAGAGAGTGAGGAAAGGAGTGAGGCCCAGTGCATTACTGGAGGTCCCCCGGCTGACTAAACCTATTAGCAGCATAACTAAGGGAGAGTTCAGAAACACATGATCCCTCCCTAATTGTAGGCTATATCAAAAAGGTAGGTTTTAGCCCTATTCTTAAAAACAGAGATCGAGTCTGACTCCCGAATCCAGATTGGCAGCTGATTCCACAGGAGAGGAGCTTGATAACTGAAGGCTCTGCCTCCCATTGTACTTTTGGAGATTCTAGGTATTACAAGTAATCCTGCATTTTGGGAGTGTAGTGCTCTGTTAGGATGATACGGTAGTATCAGATCTTTTAAATAAAAAGGAGCCTGATTGTTTAAAGCTTTGTAAGTAAGAAGAAGGATTTTAAACTTAATTCTAAACTCTATGGGAAGCCAATGAAGGGAGGCCAGAACCGGAGAGATATGATCTCTCTTTCTAGTACCTGTTAAAACTCTTGCTGCAGCATTTTGGATCAGCTGAAGACTTTTTAAAGATGTTTTAGGACAGCCTGATAATAAAGAATTACAATAATCTAATCTCGAGCTAACAAAAGCGTGGATCAGCTTCTCAGCATCACTCTGAGACAAGATGCTCCTAATCTTGGCAATATTACGCAAATGATAGAAGGCAGTCTTAGAAACAAATTTAATATGTGAATTGAAGGACAAATCCTGATCAAAAATAACTCCAAGGTTCCTCACAGAGCTATTAAGAGAAAGAGTAACTGCATCCAAACTGAAAGTTTGATTTGGAAAGGAATTTCTAAGGTTTTTTGGACCAACAAGAATGACTTCAGTCTTATCTGAATTTAATAGCAGGAAATTACAAGTCATCCAAGCTTTGATTTCCTTAAGACAGGCTTCTAACTTGGCTAATTGATTAGTATCATCTGGCTTCATTGACAGGTATAATTGTGTGTCATCTGCATAACAATGAAAATGTATACAGTGCTTTCTAATAATGTTGCCTAACGGAAGCATATATAAACTAAAAAGAGTAGGGCCTAGCACAGATCCCTGTGGAACTCCATGACTAAGCTTTGAGCTGAAAGAAAACTCATCATTTACATGAACAAACTGGAACCTATCAGATAAATAAGATCTAAACCACTGCAACGAAGTTCCATTAAGTCCAACATAGTGTTCTAATCTATCAAGTAGAATATTATGATCAATAGTATCAAAAGCTGCACTAAGATCTAAAAGGACAAGTACAGAAACTAGTCCATTATCAGATGCAATGAGGAGGTCGTTAGTGACCTTCGCTAAGGCTGTTTCAGTACTATGATGGATTCTAAACCCAGATTGAAACTCTTCAAGTAAACCATTTCCCTGCAGGTGGTCAAATAATTGCGTAGCAACAACTCTTTCTAAGATTTTTGAAATGAAAGGGAGATTAGAGATTGGTCTATAGTTAGCTAAAGCTCCTGGATCTAGCGTTGGCTTTTTGAGTAAGGGTTTAATTACAGCCGTTTTAAAAGCCTGCGGTACATGGCCTAAAGTTAATGAAGAATTGATTATATGAAGAATAAAGCTACCAATAAGTGGGAAGACTTCTTTAAATAACCTGGTAGGAATAGGGTCTAAAAGACAAGTTGAAGGTTTGGATGAGGAAACTATTTTGTCTAACTCACAAAGGTCGATTGGAGTAAACTCATCAAGACAGACATCAATAGAAGGAGTTGTAATAGTTACAGTATTTAAGTTAACTGTGGGAAGAATCTGATTGATTTTATCTCTGATGGATGAAATTTTATTATTGAAAAAGTTCATAAAGTCCTGACTAGTAAGCTCTAAGGGGATGCTAGGATTGACAGAGTCCTGACTCTTTGTCAACCTGGCTACAGTACTGAAAAGAAACCTGGGATTATTCTTGTTCTCTTCTATTAATGCAGAGTAATAACTCGTTCTAGCTTTTCTAAGAGATTTTTTATAAATTAAAAGATGATTTCTCCAAGCTAAATAGATTTCATCTAAATTAGTAGAGTGCCATTTTCTTTCTAATTGACGAGTCTTCTGTTTTAAGCTACGAGTTTCTGTGTTGAACCAAGGAGTTAAAAATCTCTGATTAGACTTTTTCTTTTTTAAGGGGGCCACCAAGTCTAGAGCCTGATGCAGAGAAGCTGAAACACTATCCACCATGTTATCAATTACAGAAGGAGCAAGCTGTCTATAGCTTATTTCCGTTGTGTTGACACATGGCATAGAGGAAACAATCTGCATAAATTTGGAAACAGCATCATCTGAGAGGCATCTACTGTGACAATATTTTTCTTTAGGAGCCAAATAGTCAGAAATAGTAAAATCAAAGGTTAACAGACAATGGTCTGACAGTACAGGGTTATGAGGAGACACTACAAGATTTTCTATTTCTATGCCATATGTCAGAACAAGGTCCAATGTATGGTGGAGGTAATGAGTAGAATTTCCTACTTTCTGAGAAAACCCAATCGAGTCTAATATTGAATTAAAAGCCACATTAAGGCAGTCACTATCTACATCCACATGTATATTAAAGTCCCCTACTATAATTATTCTATCAGATTTCAGCACTAAATCAGCTAAAAAATCAGCAAATTCGGATAAAAATTCTGAATAGGTTGATGGGGGACGATAAACTATGGCAAATAAAATTGGGTTTAACCTGAAATTGTTAAAGTGCCCAACACTGAGGACCAGGCCCTCAAAGGAATTATAACATGTTTTTTGCTTTACATTAACTAGTAATTTGGAATGGTAAATTGTTGCTACTCCTCCTCCACGACCAGAACTTCTGGGATTTTGACAGTTTAAATAACCAGAGGGAGTTGATTCATTTAAACCAACATAATCCTCTTGCCCTAACCAAGTCTCTGTAAGAGAAATTAAATCAATCTGATGATCAATTAACAGATCATGGACTAACAGAGACTTGGGAGTTAGAGACCTAATATTTAATAAACCACATTTAATTTTTAAATTATGAGGAGGAACAGAGGCCAAATCATTCAATTTAGAGGCTTTATGTTTAATTTGAGTTTTACCAATATTTTGCTTTATCACTTTGGGATGCTTATACATTATATTTTTATTCACTTTGGAGGGAGCAGACAACGATTCTCTGATGGGGAAGACAGGGGCTAAGCTGAGGGGTGGCGGATGAAGAGGAGCTGCAGAGAGGAGAGTGCAAAGCACTCCTTTGGCTTTCTGTTCACGGCTGTGTCTGTAGTGGAAGAACGGAAATGCAGGTGGGGTTTTTTTTTCAGTGCTTCCTAGGACACACAGTGTGTGTACTAGGACGCCCTCGTGCGTCCTAGGACGCAGAGACGTGCCCGCCCGCGGTACACCGAAGTGCAACAGGTTAAAAAGTGGAAAGAGAACGGACTAATAAAATATTACGATTTTTTTAAAGGGCAAACTTTAAGAAGTTTTGAAGATTTGAAAAAACAAGGTCTAATAAATCAAGACCTTTACAGGTTGTTTCAGCTTAGAGACCACATAAACAAAATACTTAAAAAGGAGGATTTGTTAAGGGCCCAGCCAGGTGTTCTGAAGGTCTTCTTAATGGCATATAAAGGGATCCAAGGGATCAGATACATTTCTAAAATATACCAAGGTCTTCAAGACTTAAAAGGAGACAGCACATCATATATAAAAGATAGATGGGAAAAAGAGGGGAATTTCACTTTACAACTGGAAATATGGGAAAAGCTAAATAAACAACAATGGAAAAGTACCTCATCCCTGCAGTGGAGAGAATCTGGATGGAAAAATTTGGTAAGATTTTTCAGAACACCTGCACAAAACAAATTTACTCATAAGGGGTTGAATTGCTGGCGCTTGTGTGGTGAAGAGACTGCAAATCATTTTCATGTGTTTTGGTCATGCCCAGTTATCCACCAATATTGGACCAATGTACAGACAATATTGGGGAAAATATTCAAAATAACAGTTCCCTTTTCTTTTGTAACTTTGTATTTGGGTTTACTACCGGAATCACTGGAAAGACGAGGAGAAAAATACTTATTCACTGTTTTAATATTGGCAAGTAAAAAAGCTCTAACAAAAAAATGGATGTTGAAGGATTGTCCTACACCTGAAGATTGGATTAACGTGATTCAAGACATTTATTCGATGGAAAAGTTGACATTCGCACTGAGACAGGACATGGACGGGTTCTTGAACTTTTGGCAACCCTGGAACGCATATGTGTCTTCCATTAGATCTAATCTTTGACAAACACCATTTCAATAATGGCACCTCTCTTTGTTCCAACGCTACTCAGATACTCTTTTATTTATTTTTTTTTGCTCTTTTGTTTTGTTTTTGTTTTTTTTTCTTGTTTTTTTGTTTTGTTCTTTCTTTAATTTCTCTTTTTCTTTCACTTAAAAAAAAGGGTGTTGTAATAATTATTTTTCCAACGTTGTCAAAAAACAAAAAAAGGGAACATGATGAAAATGTAAACTATGCAATGCTGTAATGACATGTATACCCTTTACAAAAACTTAAATTAAAAAAAAAGAAAAAAAAAAAAGAAAAATTATGAACAAGATCGGTGACAAAGGACAGCTGTGGCGGAGTCCAGCTCTCACTGGGAATGAGTCCAATCGAGTGTTGGCAATACGAACCAAACTCTCACAACGGTCGTACAGAGACCGAATAGCTCGTAACAACAAGCCCGATACCCCATACTCCCGAAGCACCCCCCACAAAAAACCACAAGGGACACAGTCAAATTCCTTCTCCAAGTCCACAAAACACATGTAAACTGGTTGGGCAAACTCCCACGAACCCTCAAGAATTCTCGAGAGGGTAAACAGCTGGTCCAATGTGCCACGGCCAGGACAAAAACCACATTGCTCCACCTGAATCCGAGGTTCGACCAATGGCCAGACTCTCCTCTCCAGTACCTTGGCATAGACCTTCCCAGGAAGGCTGAGGAATGTGATCCCTCTAAAGTTGGAGCACACTCTTCGGTCCCTTTTTTAGAAGAGAGGAACCACCACCCCGGTTTGCCATGCCAAAGGCACTGCCCCCAACCTCCACGCAATGTTGCAGAGGCGTGTCAACCATGACAGCCCTACAACATCCAGGGCCTTGAGGTACTCAGGGCGAATCTCATCCACCTCCGGGGCCCGGCCACCAAAGAGAATTTTAACCACCTTGGCGACCTCAGCCCCTGTGATAGGCGAGTCGTCCCCCTAGTCCACAAGCCCTGCTTCCTCTGTGGAAGGCATATCAGTGGGATTGAGGAGATCCTCAAAGTATTCCTTCCACCGCCCGACAATATCCCAAGTCAAAGTCAACAGCGCCCCATCCAGACCCTACACAGTGTGGACAGAGCTGCTTCCCCCTCCTGAGCCGCTGGACAGTTTGCCAGAATCTCTTCGAGGCCGACCGAAAGTCTTGTTCCATGGCCTCACCGAACTCCTCCAATACCCAAGTTTTTGCTTCAGCAACCACCCAAGCTGCACTCCGCTTGGCCTGCCGGTACACCTCAGCTGCTTCAGGAGTCCCACAAGCCAAACAAGCCTGATAGGACTCCTTCTTCAGCTTAATGGCCCCCCTCACCACTGGTGTCCACCACTTGGGTCGGGGGTTGCCACCACGAGATGCCCCGACCACCTTGCGGCAGTAGCTCAGGGCCGCTGCTTCAACAATAGAGGTGGAGAACATGGCCCATTCAGACTCCATGTCTCCAGACTCCCTCGGAATGTGGTTGAAGTTCTTCTGGAGGTGAGAGTTGAAGACCTCCTGGACAGGGGCCTCAGCCAGACGTTCCCAGCACACCCTCACTATACGTTTGGGTCTACCAGGTCTGAATGGCATCCTCCCCTGCCATCGGACCCAACTCACCACCAGGTGGTGATCAGTTGACAGCTCTGCACCTCTCTTTACCCGAGTGTCCAAGACATACAGTCGCAGGTCTGATGACACGATAACAAAATCGATCATCAACCTGCGATCTAGGGTGTCCTGGTGCCAGGTGCACATATGGACACCCTTATGCTTGAACATGGTGTTCGTTATGGACAAACTGTGGTTAGCACAGAAGTCCAATAACTGAACACCACTCGGGTTCAGATCGGGCAGGCCGTTTTAAGTGCAACTGTAAAATCTACGTGCCGTGCCTGTTAATTTATACAGTATATCTGTCATGATGCTGAGCGCGGGTCTGTGCCGCGTTCGGGTCTTTTGGTTATTGCTCTTTTTCTGTACATGTATTTGTTCTTGATTTTAATCTTTTATGTTTGTGCTTTTATTTTGACAGCGCCATGATGTGACTTCCGCCTGTCAAATCTGTTTGCGGCCTGTCACAGCTGTTTAGTGTCTTTCATTACTTCTTACTCATGCATCCACACCTGACTCTTATTTTGGTTGTTCCCCCATTATTATTTAAGCTCGCTCACGGGGTTCATTCCTCGCACCGACCTCGCCTTTTGCAGACAGGAATCCCCATGTCTGATTCCTGTTTTAGTCTCTGCTCTATATTCTGCTTCGTCAGTTTAATTGTAAGTAACCTTTCATGGCTTTCCTTTGTTATCGTTTTTCTGTTGTTACCCTTCATGGTCCATGTTAATTGATTTTTTGTAAATCACCCTCCATGGTTGGTATTTGTGTTTTCCCTTAATAAATGTGCAAACTCACAGCAAGCAATTGTTGATTTATTTCTTCCCTGAAAGGGCCATTTATGACAGTAGGTCGCTGCCAGTAGGTGCCAGTGGCTGAGTTTGCCTTTTTTCTCCCTTTTTCCACTGTTCTATTTTTCCCCTTTTTCGGGTGCCTGCTTTTCTGGAATGGCATCGGTTGGGGTGGGACCCCAACCCCATGACCCTGGGGTTTGAGCTCTGTCAGGCTCTAATGGAGACAGATGACCTCCTAGCCATAGCTCGCCACTATTCCACCCCGAAAGATGCTTTGTGGTACCTGGACTTCACGGAGGCGGCTGTGCTGCATCATCCTCACCTTTCGGAGCATGCCGAGGGAAGGGAGAGGATATCCTTGATGTCGGCTCTGCAAAGGGAGTACTGTGATTTGGAGAAGAATTCCATCAGGAAGCTTAGATTGGCACCGATGGGAAGGCGCTCTGGAGCCTCAGCCCAGTCAGGTTTTTGCCAGGCTCCAGCTCCGGCTCCAGCTCCCGCTCCTCCAGCCGCCTCCCGATGCAGACCTCCACTCTTCCTCTTGCTTCTGCCCTTCAGAGAGAACAGACGCCTTTTTCTTTGCTCCCTTTTACCCTCCTTCCTTCCCTAACTGAGAATCCCAGCTTGCTGTCTTGTCTGCGTTGCTGTCTTCTGGCTGAATCTTGAACCAAACAAAAAAAAATGGATTTGGTGAGCGGCTTTAATAAGATTAACAACATTTTATATAAATTCGGGCCAGGGGGAGCCCCTATGGAGAGACCCATGGATTGGAATGCATGTGTCTGCATGATTCGACTGAGGATGTGAAAACATCTACCTGGTTTGGCTAGGATCACAGGATTTTCTGCTGATTGGCTCTGGAGTTTTTCCTGGTGTATCGAAAAATTAACTGGAAGAGCTAATTAAAAGCAGTCCCGGCATAGCTGCTTCTCAACAGTTCGACTAGATGGGGGAGTGCACTAACTATCGGCAATGATAACATGGAAATTACCATCTGCATGCACTGTAGAGGGATGGACTCTACCGGACATGTTTACCCATGTTGTAGAAGGGAAACATCTGGAGTCGTCTTTGGTGCCTCCAAGGAATGGATTTAAAGCCTATGTATGGAAATTATGAACACAGGATTGCTGGAGATGTAAAATTCTATGCTCTGAGTGATCTGTGTCTATCAGACCTTGAATTCGCCCTGTTGTCTATTTTCCTCCTGGATTAAGACAAAACAGAAGATTGTGCTTCTCTTTCATAAACATACTGGGACTGCATCTGAACTCTCATTGACATGTGACTGGCTCAGGAAATTTCCATCTGCCATGCCTCAAGGACATGCTTCCGAGTTTCAGACACTAAGACATAACATCTCAGCTGGGAGAGATTTTGCTGCCTCCAGTAACTGATAAACACCCACCTGCATTCAACATACACGAACACACTGATTCATAATACTGAATTACACCCATCCATTCACTGATTCTCTCTGACTTTTGGTCTTTTGGTTTTTTGTGGTTGATTGTTGCTCTGTGCTATTGAGAGATTTTTTTTCATTGTAATCATAATCTGCTTAAATATAAGCTGTATTCTGGTAGCGAAGTTTTTTTTCTCTCCTCCCCCCTTGTGTCGTTCCCTCCCCTCCCCTCCCTTTCTTATCTATCTCTGTTTCATGAGGCGCCTATTATGGCTGCCGTGTCGTTGTGTCGCGCGCATGCGCACCAATGTCAAGTCAAGTTCCTCGTGTGTTTTTTTACATGCTTGGCAATAAAGTTTATTCTGATTCTCTTCTTCTTCACTCCTCCCCGTGACACGGTCGTGCCAAAGCAGATGGCGGAGAGTCACTGGGTCCAGTCGTCACAACTCTCCCACCATTACTCGGCTCCGCCTGCCACCGTGCCTGCAGGGCTGGCTCCTCAACGTTCCACTGAGGGGCCCCCAACAACTGTAGTCACGGAGAGGGCTGATTCCAGACCGGCTACAGCAGAAGACACTGGACCCCAGGAACACAAGCAAGTGTTTTTTCATTCTCCAACATTACCACATGAATTATCTTGCCTGAATCCCGGGGGGTGAAGCTCAGTTCTTGCAGTCCACTGAGTCCTCACCGCCTGCTGTAGCCACAAAAACTTCACCTGCTCTCTCTCAGTCTCCTCCAATGCCCCCTGAGTGTCCGCCGGTTCCAGGATTAAGCTGCCGGACGGAGGAGGAGCCTGCTGCCCTGGAAAACCTGGTTCCAGCCCAGCAGCCATGGCCCGGACAGAGGAGGAGGTCTGCCTGCAATCCGGAGCCTGCACTGATGAGGCACCATCCCCAGGCTTCAACTGTGCAGGATTCAGCACCAACAGGGAGCGGATCTCCTGTTGCCATGCCGGGCGAGCCACCTGCGTGGGTCACATTGCCAGGGGGTTCCAGGGCCGCACTGTCCATCATGCCTGCTGCTGGGGCCACCACAGCAGAGTCTGACCTGGACCCCCAGAGGGCCGGGCCCGAGACATCGTCATCTGGATCGACGGAGTCCTGGACGGCAGCGGAACTTGAGTTCAGGCAAGGACTCTCCTTTGTTTTCGTTGTTTGTGTTGGAGAGATCTTGCCTGGCTCTTGGTGGGGAGAGCCAGGTGCAGCCGTCAGGTGCAGCCGTCAGCTGCGCCTGCACTCACCTCTCCAGGTTCCACTGCTGCCGGTGACCCTGTTCCTCTTCCTCTTCTATCCGAGTCTTCCCTCAGGGTCACCAAGGATCATCCAGCTATGCCAGAGGTCTCTGTGGGTTTGGGTCCACCACCTGAGGTCTTTGTGGGTTCAGCCCCTCTGGCCGAGGTCGTCATAGAGGCTCCGTCCCAGTCCGGGACCTCCATGGGTGCTGCTCCCCCTCCTGCTGAGGTCGTCATGGAGGCTCCGTCCCAGCCCAGGACTTCTGACGGTGCAGATCCTCCTCAGTTCAGGTCTCTGTGGGTGCTATATCCCAGTCGGGGACCATCGTGGGTGCTGCGTCCTAGCTTGAATCCTACATGGGTGCTGCCTCCAGTGTGTGCCCGCTGTGGGTGCTACACTCCAGCCCTGGGTCCACCGAGGGTGCAGCTCTGTCCCAGTCCGGGGCAACCGAGGGTGTCACTACGCATCAGTCTGGGGCCATCGAGGGTGCTGCTACGCCTCAGTCAGGGGCCACCAAGGGTGCCGCTACACCTCAGTCAGGGGCCACCGAGGGTGCTGCTTCGCCCTAGTCCGTGGTCACCGAGGGTGTTGCACCTATGTCCAAGGCTGCAGCGGGTCCTCTGTCCTCATCTGGGTCCGGTGTGGTTCTTCTACCCCCATCTCTCTCATTGGGTGCTCATCTTCTGGTTCCGGGGGACTGCAGTAAGCACTGGTTCCAGCTGCCGCCTCCAGGGGGCGGGGTGGTGGTGGTGGTGATGGTGCTCCACGACCCGCTTGCCCAGAGATGCGGGGAGACCGCCCAACAAACACTCTCGCATACTTGGGTGGTTTCAGAATCCTCGAAGACCACCCGATGGAAACTCTTCTCCATTGTCGTGGCTCTGGAGACCTGGTAGGCCGCCCGACCTTTTCCACCTGTTGGTCGGGTGGAGCAGGGACTCTGGAAGGCCACCAGAACTGTTCCCCTTCTTTACCCAGTATTACCTAGTCTTCCTTGGACTTTATTTGATCGGTGTTGTGGGTCATGTGTGTTTGGGGTTGTTTTTCTGATTTTTGTGTCTCTCCCTCCAGGCCTGGATCCCCCCACCACCCTCCCGGGGTCAGTTTTTGAGGTTGTCCCTGTTGGGGGTGGGTGGGTGTACTTTCATTCCTTTTGATGTTATGGTGGGGTGTCTTGAATCCACTGTCATGATACCGAGCCCGGGTCTGTGCCGCATTCGGGTCTTTTGGTTATTGCCCTTTTTCTATACATGTATTTGTTCTTGATTTTAATCTTTTATGTTTGTGCTTTTATTTTGACAGCACCGTGATGTGACTTCTGCCTATCAAATCTGTTTGCAGCCAGTCACAGCTGTTTAGTGTCTTTAATTACTTCTCACTCATGCATCCACACTTGACTCTTATTTTGGCTGTTCCCCCATTATTATTTAAGTTTGCTTGCGATGTTCATTCCTCGCAGCGACCTCGCTTTTTGCAGACAGGAATCCCCACGTCTGATTCCTGTTTTAGTCTCTGCTTTATACTCTGCTTTGTCAGTTTAATTGTAAGTAACCTTTCATGGTTTTCCTTTGTTACATTTTTTTTGTTGTTACCCTTCGTGGTCCATGTTAATTGCCTTTTTGTAAATCGCCCTCCGTGGCTGGTATTTGTGTTTTCCCTTAATAAATGTGCAAACTCACAGCAGGCAATTGGTGCCTTATTTCTGCCCTGAAAGGGCCACTCATGACAATATCATTTGGCAGGCATCAGTAATTCTTCTAGTCTCCATAAATATTACTGGTATACTGACAGTACCCTACAGATATTGTTGAGGATAATGAGATAAGAAATACAAAACATCACTGTCGCGTCAAATTAATGTGCTTGTGAATACTACTCTGTGACTTTATGGTGGTTAAGGAGACGGTAAACTCTATAGCCTACACTGAAGGTATTATAAGCCTAAAATGTTTAGCTTTGTCATTGCTGGTAAAACATAGTTTTGAAAAATGTGCATTTATTAACCTATATGCCATAGATGTCATATATGTTGTAAATACAACTGCAAGTCAATGATGTGACAATCAGTTAATGTCTGTACTTTTTTATTTCATATTGTCTATAAGCAGCTATCTACAAACCACAACTGCAACTGAAAAGGACAGGTGAAAAGTCAATGAGTATAAAAATATTGTTGAACTAGAGGGCACTCAGAGAGCACATACCTCCGCCAAGGCTCCATCTCTCCCTCCCTTTGTCCTCCCCTCTGTCCCTTTGTCCGTCCATGTCGCAATCCATCTGTACATTGTGAGATAGGGCCTTGGCGGAGGTATGCACTCACGGATCACCTCCAAAATAATGAGTTCATCTTTGGGCCAAGGGCCACCTCTGGTGAAAATTTCATCCAAATCCATCCAGTAGTTTTGGAGTATTGTTGCTAACACTCTGTGAGAAGAGAAGAGCCTTGGCGGAGGTATGCATTTTGAGAACATCACCAAAATCTAATCATGTGTTCAGTGTGCCATTACACACCTTTCCTGAAAATTTGAATGAAAGGCGCTATATAAATGCAATCTATTATTATTATTATTATTATTATTATTATTATTATTATTATTATTATTATTATTATTATTAACAGACAGAGAAATGACAGCTAAAACAATATGACTACATTATATGACTATATAATAATAACAACAAGACTGTCATAATTGTATTGACCATACATTGGGGCTGGGCAATTCCACCTTAAATCAGCATCATGGTTTATTGAATCATTCAGGTCGGTTTTCATTTTTTTCCTCCTTTCTTCTCCATTACAGTTTACTGACACGGTTCATAATTCCATCCATCCATCCATCCATCCATCCATCCATCTTCTTCCGCTTAATCCTTGTCGGGTCGCGGGGGGCTGGAGCCTATCCCAGCATCTTTGGGCGAGAGGCAGGGTACACCCTGAACAGATCGCCAGTCCATCGCAGGGCCAGATTCATAATTATTAAGCAATATACTGTATATTACACAACAGTGCGGTATCATACCATTATTTTGCAGTTATCAGTTACAAATTCACATAGTATCCATATTATCTACCGCAATAAACTTGAAAGAAATATGACCATGACAAAGGCACAAATGCTCACCTGGCATGCCGATAGATGCCAACATGTTCCTCCAAACATTTGCTTTCAAATTTTGATCATGATATCCTTTTAGTGTCAGATCAAACAGTACCAGGTTGTTTGATGCAGCAAAGTTCAGTCTCCACTTCCTCCACCGTCACCTACCGTTGTCATCTTCCTGTACCGAAATCCTTTGTCCCGCCCTTCCTTAATTCTGATTGGCTGCTTAGAAAGGTCTGACACTGACGAGCGCAGCTGTACAGTAGTCTAACAAGCTCAACTTTTTTCAGCCCTGAGCACCACAACAAAAAACAGCCACCGCTCAAAGCGTTTCATAGAGAATGAATAGAAAATAGTCGCCCACAGCAGAAAAAATGAGTTTAGTGGGCACGCCCCTAATACTTTTTCTGCAGTGTTTGGCTTCTGGATTGCTGAGGCGTGTGGTTCTGTGGTGTGACCACGCACGTAACTGAGTGGACACATCTTAAAGGGGCAGCACATTAAAAGCGCCAGATTAATATATAAAATAATATTTTAAAAATTCCTGCATCCACATCGTGTTCCAAATCACCACCAAAATCTAATCATCTGTTCCCCATACCATTACACACCTTTTCAGAAAATTTCATCAAAATCCATTCATAACTTTTTGAGTTATGTTGCTAACAGTCAAACCAACAAAGCAATGCCACTAAAAACATTACCTCCTTCCTCCCTTGTTGGAGGTAACAATGCATACATATGGAGTGCTAGAACATTATGTAGACAGTATTCTTCAACAGACCAGTATGTGTAGTGTCCACTGACATTAATTCAATTCAACTTTATTTGTATAGCACCTAATCACAACAAAAGTCGCCTCAAAGCGCTATAAGCACAAATTGTAAGTAATTCAGAGAAAGACCCCAATGATCAAACGATTCCCTATGTGCAAGCACGAGGCGATAGTGGGAAGGAAAAACTCCCTTATAGGAAGAAACCTCCCGCAGAACCAGGTTCAGGGAGGGGCAGTCAACTGCCAAGACTGGTTGGGGGGTAAGGAGAGAGAGGAAGATTAGCATGTATTGTTTGGTTTTCACTCACCAAGATGAGGTATCATGTGAACACAGCAAAAGGACACAGCCACAATGCCTCTCAAGCTCGTGCTCCCATCAACTTAGGATAATAAAGGTTGCAAATTAATGTTTGGAGAGTGTTTAGATCCATTTATAGCATTTTTCTGAATTAACTCACCAAGAAGAGGTATCAGTGTGAACCAGACCGCCCACAGCCTCTCTCGTCCGCTCTCAGATCGTGAAAGACCGACGACCAGCAGAGCGCCTCGGCACTCTGCTCGAAAGGCGGGGCTAGTATCGCTCTTAACGAATGAAAAGACCCAGATCACCCAACGTGACCATGAAACGGGGATTTAAAAGTTGGATAACGAGGATCACACTTCCTCTTCCCAAAATAATCGGTTTTCAAAATAAAATCACACAATTGTATTAATACAATTGACATCTGAGAAAAAAAAGGGTCATTTTCTCAGCTGGGTTACAAACAGCTGAAGTCTGTTTCTTAAAGTGACAGGCTATAAAGCCAAGCATTTGAAGAAAGCCAAAAAAATAAACAAATCTGCTTCAAAAATAAAAAAATTAAAGAAAATGTGAACAAAATATGTCACAAGCACTTCATTAAGACGTGAGTGAGCTGTTAAAATATGTAAAAATCACAGTCATTGAGCCCTTTAAGTAATGACTTGATAACCTCACAGAAGAGAACAGCAAATCCAAATGTTTTAGGCAGATTTTTGTGGCAGAGAACTCCTGTGCAGGTGGACTTTGGGCCGTTTGGTTTTGCAGACCATATGATGACACAGAAATCCTACATAATGTCATAATATAAATGGGAAATCCTAAAACATAACTAATTTTATGCAGTATAAAGTTTTTTAAAAAGAAATTAAAAATTAATCATACATACACCTCAAATGAACAGGACAGATTGGGCAGCCATGTGTGGTGCTGCCTGCTGGGTTTGAGTGCAGGTTTACCCAACTTCCATATATGCTTCAGTTTAAGAGAAGAAACTTCTCTATCTCTTAAGTGCAGTCTGTGCCTATGACTAAGCATGACCTATCGCAGCACTCTTTTTAACAGTGATAAGAAAGAAGTTGAGTAGTACAAATTCCTATTTAAAATATAACCAGAAAGCAGAACCCCATGATCAAGCAGCATACCAGAAATGTCTTTCACAGAATATGTCCTTCACCCCAATAAGCTGATATCACAACTTTGACCATTCTTGCAAGAACGCAGCATCCTCAGGCAAAACCAAGATAAAGGACCTTTGATATAATCAAGACAAAGCAGAGAGTCACAAGATGACTCTCATGAAGATAAAGTAGTCCAAAATAAGCCAGATTGAGCTGGTAAATCATCGCCTTATCAACACAGTAAATTATATGAAAGAGTTCAAAAGGATGAACTGTTTCTCTCTCGGTTTTTGAATGGCAAGCTAAAAGTTTGGAAAAAGTTTGCAAGATTGCTTGCAATACCTTATCACAAAAGTGATCATGCTTCAATTTGAGTCCTTCATAGTCAGAAAGCTGCCATCTCTCTTCAATCATCCATCCATCCATCCATCTTCTTCAGCTTAACCCTTTTCGGGTTGCCGGGGGGGGGGCGGTAGGCGGCTGGAGGATATCCCAGCATCTTTGGATGAGAGGCAGGGTACATTCTGGACAGATCGCCAGTCCATCACAGGGCCAACACAGAAAGACAACCATTCACTCTCATATCCATACCTAAGGACAATTTAGAATCCCCAGTTGATGCCAGTTAACCTAACTTGCATGTTTTTGACATGTGGGAGGAAACCGGAGAAATCCTGGAGTAAACCCACATAGACACGGGGAGAACATGCAAACTCCACACAGATCACTGTTGGTCAGGGGCTGGGATCGAACCCGGGATCCCCCGGCCAAGGGTGAGTTGCTGTGCTGCCACAGTGCTAACCACTTCACCACCATGCTTAATCAGCTCAAAAAAGGTAACCTGTGAATGCTGAGGCAGCAGAAAAAAAAAGACAGTCATGGCATTCACTTGTAGCACAGTCTGGCACAAAACTAACAAAGGAAATGAACAAACCACGCAGCAAATAACAGAGTTTTATTCAGCACTCTGGGCCTCACTGCTTATAGCCCTGGGTGCCAAACCCAGTCTCTTACAAATAAACCCATGTGTGAGAAATATTAAACACAAATTACTGCATTTGTCTAGACAGGACATTATTTTAGTTTCACTTAGATTGGTATGATCAAGTTCAGTTTTAATGAATATGGAGTGTATGTCCAAACCCATGCAGCAGCTTCCAAATTTGCACTTCAAGGTCAATGAATGAATCAGCAAATGGAATAAATTTCTCATAGCATTAACAGTATCTCACACTATAGTATATTTCCAATGTGAGCTTTTATGCAAGAAATTCAAGTGTATAATCAGCTAGAATAACGAGCAAAAAAAGTTCTGTTACACCCATTTGGTTATTTTGGTTGATCATGATGTGCTGCCATCAATTGTAAAGACATATAAGTCTATGTTTTGAGTCTCTAATGTCTGAAAACATACTATTTATTTATCAAAATAAAAAAATCAAGTTTATAAGAAATAATGTGAAATGAGAGTAGAGTGCCCATTATCCATTTTTCTTTGGATAACTGATGACAATTTTGAGAATTTTGCTTTTAAATCATTCTTCTATGTTGCAAATATAAGCCTTTATTAGTCCCACAATGGGGAAATTCCAGGATTGCAGCAGCAAAGGGATAGCAGCACTCAGAGCAATAGTACTGTAAATAAGATAAGAACTGATTAGCCAAACTGGTTATCAAAAGCCAAAAGTCATGGCAGGTTGAATGCACCTAATGGGTGCCAACATCACTTCAAGAGCTCCCATTTGTTAATTTGGCCTTTACTCAATGCAAGGCTGCACCTTCAAGGTGAAACACTGACAAGTTTGGCAAGTTGAGCTGCATGAAGGTAAGATACAAAGGCAGCTAGTAACAAGTTACATTTCCTCACTTACCTGTATTCACATACCTTTTTCATAAAATTGCAATTTTATGAGTAGTTTTATTGTAGGACCATACAGTCAATGACAGAGGAGCTCAATCTAGCCTGATGAAATAACCCCCAGAGTCCTCAGATCTCCTGACCATTGACCTTGACCTTAAGCACAGCCTAGATGCAGACTCATCGAGGATATGCTTAAGGTCAAGGTCAATGGCATAGGAGGAGTAACGATTTTCCTGAAATCATAAATGCCCAGATCTCCTGACCTTTAACAATGACCTTGACCTTTAAGCACAATCTGGATACAAACCTAAGGACGACTGTGTTTGAGTTTGCTGAAAACTGTGGCAATTGCCTAGGAGGTGTAACAACTTTTGAATGAATGAATGAATAAATAATGAATGAATGAATGAATGAATCTTTATTTCAGGTAGATTAAAAGTAAAGACTAAAAGAAAGGAACAGAATAATATAACAAAGGGGAAAAACAAAAACAAAAAAAATCTTACAAGGTCAAATTAAACAATAACTCCTCTATACAGGTCAACATAAGTTATCCGAAATTGTCAGGGGTGGCCCTTGCAAGCCACCATAAGACGCCACAAGTCACCGATGAGTTTGCAATGATGTTTATTAAGGGTAAGGGATGACACAAAGTAACAAAGTAACAAGCCTAGATGGGCTAAAACACACTACACAGGAAACAGAGACTGTAAGGCTGATCAAGCTCACTTACGATACAAGGACGAGGGAAGATCATAGACGTGGAAATCAATAAGGACGTCTGAGACGAGGAACGCTCGCTCGACGTCTGATGAGGGAATGTTTGACGAGGCTGCTGCATTGGGCTGCATTCAGCGTCCGCTTAAAAGCCAGTCCACTGATGAGCCACAAATGCAGCACAGCTGTTCAGCTTTGACAGCAGGAAGCTCCTCTGAGCACTGTCACAATAAGAGCCCGGGGAGCCAGAAGGTAAACACTGCTGTCAAGCCTGAAGGAGATGATGTATGACCCGAGCGCGGACGAGATCGGCGCTCGGACCATGACAGTACCTCCCCCCGAGGGCGGGCTCTGAACACCCAATGACACCCAAGCCCCCCCCCCAGGGTGGGTGGAAGGGGGAACAGGCCAGGGGGGAGAGGACCAGCCATAGACCAAAAAAAAAAGCCATGACAATAACAGGAGCGCACAGGCAGACAGAGAGAAAAAAAAAAAAACGACACTCCCATGCACAAATTATAACCCATTCAGAGCGTAAAGGAGACAATCACAGGGCAAAATAACAGTAAATAGGATATTCACAAATGTAAAAACCATGATTAAGGCAGACTGAAAAAAATAAAACAATCACAGGGCACAACAACAGAACATACCATATCCCAAAGGCACAAACACACCAACAGTTACAGGCAACAAATAGACATTTAACAGAGGAAAAACAAACAAAAACTCCCGCTAGGAAGGGGTGAGATACACAATATCATATACAAGACCCCCCACACATCCCAAAAGGTTACAGTAACACTGAAAAAGAAAACCAGGGATGGTGTCAGTCCTAGTACCGCGACATGAAAGCCGATAGTTCGGGGGGCCACCCTGCATCTAGCATCCACATCGCAGGCAGGGGGAAAAGGAACAGTTTGGGCAGCCTACCCCAGTCCCATGCCCGGAAACACAGTTCCTCTGGCGGCCGGGCCAGACCGCCGAAAGGGCGGGAAAGTTTGTCAGGTGGCCGACCCAGAAAGCCGAACCGGCGAAACAGCTCACCAGGTGGCCGATCCGCATCACACAGCCACCAGGACCGTAGGGGAGAAGTTGAAGACAGCCTCTCTGGAGAGGGGGAAGACGAGGGAGAGCCGGGCGGAGTATCAGGAACCCCAACGGCCCCTGGTGGAGATGAGCTGGGATGAAGATCATGAGGATGATGATGATGATGAGCCCGTCCAGTGTCCGGTGGCAGGGGTCTGCAGCTCTCTCACCGACCTTGACTTCTGCTGGTGCTGCACCCGCGATGGACCCCGATTGGGTGACGGCTGCACCCACGATGGACCCCGATTGGGTCACAGCTACACCTACATCGGACCCCGATTGGGTCACGGCTGCACCCACGATGGGCCCCAATTGGGCCTTGGGCTGCACCCGCGTCGGACCCCGACTGGGTCGGCGCCGCACCAGAACCGACCTCCAACCCCGAACCCGAAACCTCTGGAACAGCGACCGGAATCAGCTCTGCGCCAGTGACCCTGGGAGAAGGCTCAGGAGAGAGAAAAGAACCGGGATCAGGATCACCGGTAGCGACAGAGCCCAGCGAGATGAGTTCGGGAGCAGCAGACGGCTGCCCCTGGCTCGTCTCTCCGAGAGACAGGCAAAAGTGCTCCAGAATAGAGAGGCGAAAAACAAAGTAGAGCACTTACCTGTACTCGGGTTCTGTCGCTGCCCAGGACTCCGACGATCTGGGCTCAGACGGAATGAGGTCATCTTCCGGCTCCCACTCAGCTACGTCGGGCTCCGCAGCTGGCATGGTGGCTTCCGCAGCCTGATGACCCTCCGGCACTGAAATCTACGCCGACAACCCACACAGCGAGGCGGCAGGGGACCCTCGACCCGCTGGACTGGACCGCTCATCTGTGGAGACCCGGGGACGCTTTGTCGTCGGCGCAGGTTCCACGCTGCAGTCCGCTCTCCTCCTCAGCAGGGCTGGAACCAGGCTCTCCAGAACCGCAGGCCCCCTCCTCATCCGGCGACGTTGGCCTGGCGTCGAGGACCGCTCAGCGGAGGGAGACACAGAGGCAGCGGGTTTAACAATAGAAGCTACAGCAGGTGGTGGGAGCTCGGGGGACTGCAAACCCCGAGCTCCACCCCCAGGAGTCAGACAAGGCAAACCACAATTATGAGGAGATGAGTGAACTTGTACTTGCCTGTCTCCCGGAGGCAGGATGGTGCCTGCTGTAGTGGATGTTGCTCCTCCCTTTCCCCGCCGGACGGTGACAGAGGGCCCCCTGGGAGGACGAGGGGGAGCCGCTCGTGATGGATCACGAACGGGCTTCGCCGGGGCAGGACTCAGAACTCTCTCTGCAGCTGGGGGTGACATCACAGAGGAGGGGACGACAGCCAAGACGATCCGGGCACGATAAACTGACGGGACAGTGGGAACAGGTGGCCCGGGGGGAAAGGCTGTGGGAATTCCCCCCTGCCGTGACGCCGAAGGAGCAGCTGGCTGGGAGGCAGAGTTCCTCCGACGACCCAGAACAGGATCCGGACGGGGTTCTTGCTGAGGGTTATCTTGGCCGGGGTGCCGACGTCTTCAACGACCCCCGGGTGGCGCGAGCTCTTGGGGTGGATCGAGGACAGGAACGGGATCCCAAAGCGGTGAGTGGGGATGCCTTCTCCTCTGCTTCTCGCCGTAGTCCTTCTCTAACATATGGAGAATCTCGCATTGTGCAGCGATGTCGGCCCCCCTAACGTCGACTTCAGGATGGTCTGCGTAGCGAGGGAGATGATTAAGGACATCCTCAGCAAGGTCCAGGTACCGGCGTACGTCGCTGTGATAGTCGAGGAGGGAGGCAGCGATAAGCGTTTCGTCCACGTACTCCAAAGCCTCTGCCAGCCCGTAGTCCAAACTCCGAGCGTGGGCCCTCCGCGACAGCATGCTTTCAGCACGCAGTAACCAGACAGGAAAGAGCAAAAAGTCCAAATGCAAACTCACGGCGACAGGCGTCTCAGTCTGGCAGCAGTCTACTGTCATGGGTGGCCCTCGCGAGCCACCATAAGATGCCACAAGTCACCGATGAGTTTGCAATGATGTTCATTAAGGGTAAGGGATGACACAAAGTAACAAAGTAATGAGCCTCGATGGGCTAAAACACACTACACAGGAAACAGAGACTGTAAGGCTGATCAAGCTCACTTACGATACAAGGACGAGGGAAGATTGTAGACGTGGAAATCAATAAGGACGTCTGAGACAAGGAACGCTCGTTCGACGTCCGATGAGGGAATGTTTGACGAGGCTGCTGCATTGGGCTGCATTCAGCGTCCGCTTAAAAGCCAGTCCACTGATGAGCCACAAATGCAGCACAGCTGTTCGGCTTTGACAGCAGGAAGCTCCTCCGAGCGCTGTCACAATAAGAGCCCGGGGAGCCAGAAGGTAAACACTGCTGTCAAGCCTGAAGGAGATGATGTATGACCCGAGCGCGGATGAGATCGGCGCTCGGACCATAACAGAAATGGGTGATGGCTGAAGCCGCAGCTTATACTGTCCACCCATATTCTATCCAAGAATTCAAAAGAAAAACAAAACAAGAGTGATTACAATTCAGAACAAAGCTAAGACAAAACGTGACAAAAACTAAGCACACAACACAACACAGACTGGATATGACAATCCTTATGTGATTTTACATGTCATCTTGTATATATGTTTGGGAGTATTTCTTCCTTTAGTTTTTGTTTAAATTGTCCAAGTGTTGCACATGATTTTAATTCAGGTCTAAAAGCATTCCACAATCTGATTCCTTGCACTGAGACACAGTGTTGCTTGGTGATAGTTCTCACTGAAGGTTTTTGAAATATACATGTTCCACTGAAATGATGTTGTTTCTCCCTTATTTGGGACAACTTTTGGATATTTGCGGGCAGTGATAGATTCTTCACTTTAAACATTATTACTGCAGTTTTAAAGTCAACCAGATCTTTCAACTTGAGAACTTTTAATTTAAGAAAAAGTGGGTTTGTTGGTTCCCTGTAAGCAGCTTTGTTTATTATTCTAATAGCTCTCTTCTGAAGCATAAAGATTGGATATATGTTTGTTTTATATGCATTTCCCCATACTTCAGTACAATATGTCATGTATGGGAGTATTAATGAATGATACAAAGTACTGTATATAATGTTGGTTGATTCAGCAAATATTTCACTCTGTGTAGTATTGCAATTGATTTAGATATTTTACCTTTAATATAATTAATATGTGACTTCCAACACAGTTTATTATCAATTATTATTCCAAGAAATTTAGTTTCGGATACCCTTTCAATCTCTACACCATTTACACTGAGTTTAGATACAAAGTTGTTGTAATGGTTGTTAAAAACTATAAATTTTGTCTTACTTAAATTGAGCATTAGTTTGTTTGAATCAAACCACAGTTTAAGCTTTCCTAATTCCTTTCCAAGTGTATCCAAAAGTTGTTCCAAATTGCTTCCACTGCATAATAAATTAGTGCCATCAGCAAACAATATTAAATCCATTTTTTCCCGAAACTTTACATACGTATATCATTTATATACATATTGAATAACAGTGGCTCCAAAACTGAACCCTGTGGGACTCCACAAGTAACCTTCAGTAACTGTGAGCTTTTGTTACTAACACATACATACTGATATCTATTCTTTAAGTAACTACATAACCAGGACAGTGCTACCCCCCCAATACCACAATTTTGTAGCTTCTTTAATAATAAATTATGATCCACTGTATCAAATGCTTTTTAAAGATCCAGGAATACCCCAACTGAATACTCTTTATTTTCAACGGCAGTTGATATTTTTCCTATAAATTCCATTAGAGCAAATGCAGTTGTCCTCTTGTGTCTGAACCTACAGTATATTGCTGCTCACACAATAAATTATTCTTCATTATGAAGTTGTCAATTCTCTCAGAATATTTTTTCAAGTATCTTGGAAAATTGCGGCAATAGTGAAATTGGTCTATAGTTTGAAAATTCCCCTCTGTCACCCGTCTTGTATATCGGAATTACTTTAGCCATTCTCATTGCATTGGGAAATATACCTGTTTGGAGAGACAGGTTACAAATATACATCAGTGGCTTCACTAAGCATTCAATGATAGTTTTGACTAAGAGCATGTCAATACCATCACAATCCGTAGATGTTTTACTTTTAAACGATTTAACAATTTCAATTACCTCTCTCTCGTCTGTGTTCTTTATGAAAATGGAGTCTTTTATAGCAATGTTTTTGCTTATTGTATCACCTGTAGGTGCCGTAATGGGTATTTCTAGAGCCAAATTAGGACCAATGTTAACAAAAAAGTTATTAACTTCATCTGCAGATGAGACTGCATTCACAGAGTCGTTTTATTATTATTATTTTTTTTTTTTGAAAGATTGGTTGGGTAGCTTGTATTTCTGTTTTTATTTCCAAGAATATTGTTAAGTATTGTCCATGTATTTTTAATATTGTTTCTGTTTTTCTCCAGTTCTTTACTGTAATAGTCTTTTACTACATCTCATTATATATGTTAACTTATTTTTGTATGTTTTATACCTCTGCTCTGCTTCTTTTGTCCTTTTCTTTAGAAAAGCTGTATATAATGATTTTTTCTTTTTACACACCTTTTTGTAATCCTTTGGTTAACCATGGCTTGTCGACAAATTTCTGTTTAAGCTTTTTCTTTACTAATGGACAATTTTTTTCATAAAAAGTCGTTACAATGTTTATAAATGTGTCATAGGCTTCATTTACATCTGATACATAGACTTTTGTCCAGTCTTGCTTCAGCAAGTCTTCTTTAAAAGAACTGATTGCATTTTGTGATTTGTATCTGAAAGATTTTAAAGTTTTTTCCTGTATTGGCCCCCGTGTGGCCATGGATAAGAGCAAAGACTGGCAAATGGTCACATATCATTTATCAATAATCCAGTTTCTATTTTCTTATCAATAATATTAACAAACAGGTTATCAATAAGTGTAGCAGTGTGAACTGTGATTCTACTGGGATGTGCTATTGTGGGATATAGACTCATACTGTACATAGAATTCATGAACTCTAATTACATTTTGTTGAAATAGATTTAGTAAATCAATATTGAAATCTCCACAAATTACAACCATTTTCTTACTAGTAATATCATTGTACAGCTCGACTAATTTATCTCTGAATGTCTCAATGCAAGTTCCCGGCATTCTATATATACAACTTGTAATTAGATTTTTTGTTTTATCTTGGTCAATCTCAACAGTAACACATTCCAGAATCCCTGGTAGTGCAAAGGACATTCCATTTACAAGTTTACACCTATACAGTTCATCAATATACAGTGCAACACCACCACCCTTTTTTTTTTGAGATCTGTTAATATGAAACATCGGATATCCCTCTATTGCCATCAGAGGAGCCTGCTCTTCATTAAGCCAAGTTTCAGAGACTGCGATAGCTGTAAATTTTCTCTCTAGCTGTTTTAAATAGTCCTGAATCTGTGAAAAGTTTTTGTTAAGACTTCTGCTGTTGAAGTGTATTATTGATAGTTTACCATCTACTTGCACTTGACTTTTGAATTGCTTTTCAGTATAATATTCACAATGATTATGAATATTATTGAAAAAGTGGTTATCAGGATCAATATCAATCTCCATCTCTTGTAGTTTATGTTCAGCATAATGGCATATTTTCAGACTTTGAATTTCCTCACTCTGTGTCAAATGACTTCCTCCAACTGGGGATAATTGATGTCTACTCAAGTCAGTCATAAGTTTTTTGTTTAGTTTTTTATTTTTTTTTTAAGTACATTGACATGGTATGTCACAAAAGAACTATTCTTGCTGTGTGTGTGGATATGGATTATCATAGTCGTAGTTTTCTTAATCAGTGTTCATTTACATTTAAGTCAGTGAGATCTCTGATTATTATGGCCTTTGCTTCCTCAGGTGTTCCATTTAGTTTGATCCAAACTCTACAGTTTCTTGTCCATGTTGCCTGTATCTTATTTTGTCTTTTCAGCATCCGTGCTTGCCGTGCTCTTTCAGCATTAGTCTTTGTTAAATGTTCATTTAGGTAAACTTCTGTTCCCCGTAGCTTTCTGGCCTGCCTCAGTATGTCATTCTTTACCCTTCTGTTCACAAAGCGCATCACAATTGATTTCTTTTTTTTATTATCTTTTCTGGGTAAAGTATGACAGGCTGACACTGCATTTACTTCAACCTTTATATTTCTGCTTTCAAGGAACTGAAGCACTTGGTTTTCCAGGGAGACTGATTCACTTAGGGGAGCCTCCTCACCTCTCATTCCTGCTGTAACATTGGCATATGATTGGTATTTAATGTCTAGTCCACTTATAATTAGATCATCCATACGAGAATATTGTTCAAGATCCTCGATGTGTCGCTCCAAGTCTGCAATTTTTTTGTCTTTCCTTAATTTAACTTAACTTTCATAAAATTGTATAAGCACCGAGATCTCCTGACCTTTGACCCTGACCTTGAGCACAACCTTGATGCAGACTCACCTGATGATCATTGCCCATGAATTTGTTAAGAATGAAAGAGCCTTAGTGAGCAGTCTCACACAGCCCACACACCTGCATATCAGGGGCACCTAACGAGAACTGTGTTCAACATATAATGGACTGAAAAAAATAAGTCCCCCTCCCCAAAAATGGAACCCCTCTCTTCAGTCAAAGCTTCTGTATAAATTTAAAGTCAATCCAAACACAAATGTAGAAGCTATAGCGGCAACAACATAAAAAGACCCCTCCCCAAAATATATGAAAACCCTCGTAGGATGCATCTGAAACCAAAATGCAGCCAAGGTATTGATGAGTTTAAGCTTCTGTATAAAATTGAAGTCAATAGATAAGATAAGATAAGATAAGATAAGCCTCTATTAGTCCCACAACGGGGAAATTCCAGGATTGCAACAGCACAGGGATAGCAACACTCAGAGCAACAATCAGAAGGCAAGAAAAAAAAAAAGCAAGCAAGAGCAGCTAATATACATATGTACATATTACTATAAAATATATATATACACACACACAGACACAGTGCAGAGCATTGTAGCTGGATGGAATAAATATATGAATATGTAAACACACAGTGCGGAGCAATGTAGCTAGATGGAATAATATGTAGATATATAAACACACAGTGCGGAGCACTGTAGCTAGATGGAATAAATATATAGATATATAAACATAAACTCAGAACTCAGAAAAGGATTTATTGCCAAGTACAATAACAGTAAACAACTGATAACATACGAGGGATTTGATTTGACACAGAAAACGACCTGCATTTCCGGTGACGCGACAGCGTCGAAACGCACCTGTCATCAGATGGGTACAGGATGCATAGGGAAGAAAAGGATAACACAATAGGAAAGAGCAAAAAACCATTGATTGTCAGAATACCGGTCATGTATGATCAATATTATGATTACAAGAAAAAAAGCCCTCAGTGCACAATTAGCAGACAAGAATGTACACAAACACACAAAGGGAGCAGTGAGTGAATGATCTTCTCATCAGTTTATTGAGTCAGTGTGGGTGTAGTGTTGAGTGGAGGTGTTTATATCAGTTAAGAACAACAAAGTCTCTTCGGCAGGAGATGTTTTGTCTAGCGGCTGGCATTTGTCCTTGGGCCAGGCAGCTGGCTGTCCGTAGAGTCAATGCAGCTCAAATGTTTTGGAAACAAAAAACTGCAGATAATCTGGAGGACATTGTGTGAGGGCAGGTCAAATTAGTCGAATAGTACTGATCCCAGCGAAAAAAAACTTTATATTCTCTTACAGATTCAGTACTTTAATCCTTCAGTGCTGGACGTTGAATTCTTCATGGACGGCTCTCAGCGTGATCATGATGTAATCCATTTTCCTAGACAGTTCTCCATTAGCCGCTGTCAGAGTCCTCCCCATTTTTTCAATTTGATGGTTAAGCCTCGCCTGGCCAGCATTTTGATAGGCTACGTCCATCTTCATCAATTTACGGTACACCAGGACAATCCCAGATCCAATCAGAACGATCCCGATGACCATTGCTACGAAGATGTATAAATCTTCGACATCTTCGATAGAGAGATCAGACAGGCACAAGAGTTTCCAATTACTTGTGTCCCTCAAATAGCCCGCAGCCGCAGTTCCTGCGGGGCAAACTACCTCCCCCGGGGCACTTTTTCTCGTTGAAAAAATAGTGTCAATTGCGTTCAAAGCCCAGCTTATTAAATCCATAATTTCGTTCGATAATCAGCAGTAGAGACACGCAGACAGACGATAGCAAGCTGGGATCCAGTCAGTTGGGGGAGGAAGGAGAAAAAAAAGTCAGAGCTGGAGAGAAGGAAAAAGCGTCTGCTCTCTTTGGGAGGCGGAAGTGAGAGGACCCCACACCCAGTGCAGAGCATTGTAGCTAGATGGAATAAATATGTAAATATATAAACACACACAGTGCAGAGCATTGTTGCTAGATGGGATGAAACAGCACAACCGTCTACTTAGTTATCCTACATGGTATGATTATGTGCCCATACATATTCTCACTCTCCATAGCGACCGGTATTTTCCTAGTTGTATGCCGGAGGGGACCATTGTGTAAGTCTATTGCATCTTTTGCATTCAAAAAACTATTAGTTTGTTCTTCTTTTTGCTATCTCTGCAAGCAGCCCTGCTTAGGTTGTACAGTCTGACAGCCGTTGGTAGGAAGGACCTGCGAAACCTCTCGGTTGTGCACCTGGGGTGATGTAGTCTGCTGCTAAATGAGCTCCTCAGTGCATTCAGTATGTCCTGCATAGGGTGGAACTCGGACTCCAGCAGAGATGACAGTTTAGCCACCGTCCTTCTCTCTCCTATCTCCTCCACCGGATCAAGGCGCTGCCCCAGGACAGAGCTAGCTTTCTTGATCAGTTTGTTCAGTCTCTTCCTATCGGCTGCAGTAATGCCACTGCCCCAGCAGACCACTCCAAAAGTGATGGCTGATGCCACCACCGTGTCATAGAATGTCTTCAGCAGCGCGCCTTGTACACCAAAAGACCTGAGTCTCCTCAGCAGGAACAGCCTGCACTGTCCCTTCTTGTAGAGTGCATCAGTATTGTGTGACCAGTCTAGTTTATTGTTCAGATGAACACCCAGGTACTTATAGGCTGTCACCATCTCAATGTCTGTTCCCTGTATATTTACTGGTGCTGTGAGGGGTTGTCCTTGCCTGCGGCAGTCCACCACCAGCTCCTTAGTTTTTCTCGCGTTGATCTGGAGGCAGTTCCGATGGCACCAGTCCACGAAGTCCTGGATAAGCCCTCTGTACTCAGCTTCATCTCCATTGGAGATGAGGCCAACGATCGCAGAGTCATCAGAGAACTTCTGTAGCTGGCAGTGTGTTGTGTTGTGTGAGAAGTCCGCAGTATAAAGAGTGAACAGGAAGGGAGCCAGCACCGTTCCCTGGGGGGCCCCCGTGCTACTGATGATCGTGTCGGACACACAGTCCCGGGTTCTCACAAACTGAAGCCGGTTCGTGAGGTAGTCCAAGATCCATGATGACAGGTACTGGTCCACCCCTGCACGCAGCAGCTTGTCCTCCAGGATCATCGGTTGGATGGTGTTGAAAGCACTGGAGAAGTCAAAGAACATGATCCTCACCATATTCCCGGGCTTCTCCAGGTGGGACAGAGAACGGTGAAGGAGGAAGATCACCGCATCCTCCACCCCAATGCCATGCTGGTAGGCGAACTGGAGTGGATCCATCGCTGGTTCCACCAGGGGGCGGAGGTGAGCAAGGAGCAGTCTCTCCAGGGTCTTCATCAAGTGGGACGTCAAGGCCACCGGTCTGTAGCTGTTCAAGTCTTTGGGGTGGGAAGTTTTTGGTACAGGTACCACACAAGATGTTTTCCACAGCTGTGGTACCCCCCCCCCCCCCCAGTTTCAGGCTCAGGTTGAAGATATACGTCACAATCCCACACAGCTGGTCTGCACAGGACTTGAGGAGCTTTGCGCTGATGCCGTCCGGTCCCGACGCCTTCCTCGCCTTGATCTTCCTCAGCTCCGTCCTCACCTGGGTCCTGGTCAGGGTCAGGATGGGGGGCTGTGTGTTGGGAGTGGGGGGTGTTGGTGGAGTGGGGAGTGGGCAGCAGACTTGATTTCTTTAGAGGCAGCAGTGGTTGTTGTGCAGACAGGGGGGAGGGCGGTTGGTCAAACCTATTGAAAAACAGATTCAGGTTGTTCGCCCACTCCCTGCCCCCCGTGGCCTGGGGGGAGGTATTCTGGAGCCCAGAGATGGTTTTGAGGTTTCTCCAGACCCCGCTGATGTCGCTCTGTTGCAGCTTGTCCTCCATCTTCTTCCTGAAGCTGTCCTTGCCTACTCTGATCTTTCTCCTCAGCTCCCTCTGTACGGACTTCAGCATCTCCCTATTCCCCGACCTGAAGATCCTCTTCTTCTCTCTCAGAAGTGTTTTTATCTCAGGGTTGATCCAGGGTTTGTTGTTTGAGTGACGCCGTATGGTCTTGGTGGGAACGGATTTGTCCACACAGAAGCTGAGGTAGTCCGTGAAGGTGTGAGTGAAGCCATCGATGTCCTCACCATGTGGTTCACAGAGCTGCTCCCAGGCAGTGGTTTCAAAACAGTCCTTTAGCGCGTCCATTGCCTCCTCAGACCATAACTTCACTGTGCGCATGACCGGAGGTTGTCTGTGCACTAGGGGTTTGTACACCGGCCGGAGATGAACCAAGTTGTGATCCGATCTCCCGAGTGGGGGGAGTGGTGATGAGGTGTACGCCTCCTTACTCCGTACTTATCTTTGTTCCTTACCCCCAAGTATGTACCGCTCATCAACCGGGTGAAGCCATCAGTGAGGACCATCAAAGTGTGGCCAAAGGGGGTTGACTCTGTACTCCAGGAAAAGTTTAGGAATATAGACTGGAGTATGTTCACCTCTCAGGCTACTTGTGGCTCCCACACAAACATCGACTCTTACACCCACTCAGTCCTGGATCATATCAACACCACTATTGACAGTGTCACCATGGAAAGACAGATCACCACGTACCCAAATCAGAAGCCGTGGATGAACAGAGAAGTGCGGCTTCTGCTAAAGGCACGTAACAATGCCTTCAGATCTGGTGACGCACAGGCCTACAGTTCATCCAGGGCAGATCTGAAGAGGGGCATCAAGAAGGCCAAGCACAGCTACAAGCTGAAGGTGGAGGAACATTTTGTGGACTCTGACCCCCGACGCATGTGGCAGGGCATTCAAGCTATCTCTGACTATAAGCCCAGCAACTTCACACCTACAGACATGACTGTGTCCTTTCTCAATGAACTAAATGACTTCTATGCTCATTTTCACAAGGACAATAACAAAAAGAATATCAATTTCCCACCCTCTGACAACCTCCACTACCTCACACTCACCCACACCGATGTCCGTAACGCACTGAGTCATATCAACGTACGTAAGGCTGCTGGCCCTGACGGCATTCCTGGGCGTGTGCTGAGGGCATGCGCTGAGCAGATGGCAGGGGTCTTCACGGACATCTTCAACCTGTCCCTGGCCCAGGTGGTGGTACCAGCGTGCTTCAAGACCACTTCTATAGTACCAGTGCCTAAACATTCAACACCATCGTGCCTAAATGACTATCGCCCTGTGGCACTGACGCCCATAGCCATGAAGTGCTTTGAGAGACTGGTCTTGGCACAGCTCAAAAAAATGCCTGCCCCCTACACTGGACCCTTACCAATTTGCCTACCAGAGTAATAGGAGTACAGAGGATGCGGTTTCTACAGCGTTGCACTGTGTACTCTCACATCTGGATGACAAGAACACCTACGCAAGAATGCTGTTTGTTGACTTTAGCTCAGCATTCAATACAGTCAAACCCTCCAAGATGATCACTAAACTTGGGGACCTGGGAATCAGTACCTTTACCTGCAACTGGATCATGGATTTTTTGACCAACAGACCCCAGCATGTTTGGTCAGGCCCCAACCGCTCTTCCACCATCACACTGAACACTGGTGTACCACAGGGCTGTGTGCTCAGCCCATTCCTCTACTCCCTCTTCACCCATGACTGCAGGCCTATGTATTGATCCAATTCCATCATAAAGTTCGCAGATGACACCACGGTGATCAGACTCAGAGACAACGATGAGTCAGACTACAGGGCAGAGGTTGAGCACTTGGCTACTTGGTGCGCTGACAATAACCTGCTCCTTAACACCAGCAAAACCAAGGAGCTCATAGTGGACTACAGGAAGGAGAGGGGAGAGACACATGACCCCATCCATATCAACGGCATGGCTGTTGAACTTGTTTCCAGCTTCAAATTCCTGGGGACCCACATCTCGGAGGACCTGTCCTGGTCAGTTAACACCACCAGCCTGATCAAGAAGGCCCATCAGCGCCTCTTCTTCTTGAGGACACTGAAGAAGAACCATCTGTCAGCTAACATCCTGGGCAACTTCTACAGCTGCGTGATAGACAGCACCCTGACCAACTGTGTTACAGTCTGGTATGGGAGCTGCTCTGTCGCTGACCGTAAGGCACTGCAGCGGGTGGTGAAAACCGCCCAACGCATCACAGGGACTCCACTTCCAGCTATAGAGGACGTCTACAGGAAAAGATGTCTGCGCCGGGCATGTAGCATTCTTAGGGACTCCACCCATCCTGCTCATGGACTGTTCCAGCTTCTCCCCTCCAGAAGGCGTTTCAGAAGCCTTCGGACTAGAACCAGCAGGTTTAGGAACAGCTTCTTTCCAACAGCTGTCACGCTATTGAATTTAGTTCCCCGCTGAACCTCCAGTTCTCTCCCCTTTAACACCCCCCCCCCCCATGCTTCCTCAAACTGTATACACATATACAGTGGGGTAAAAAAGTTTACCCCCATTTATTCTTTCCTTTACACGGATCAGTCGTCCTGGTCCCTTTGCAGAAAAACTGTTTGAGGTTGTGGACAGGTGTTTTTTATACTGATAACGAGTTCAAACAGGAGCCATTAATACAGGTAATGAGTGGAGGACAGAGGAGCCTCTTAAAGAAGAAGTTACAGGTCTGTGAGAGCCAGAAATCTTGCTTGTTTGTAGGTGACCAAATACTTATTTTACTGAGGAATTTACCAATTAATTCATTAAAAATCCTTCAATGTGATTTTCTGGATTTTTTTTTCTCATTTTGTCTCTCGTAGTTGAGTTATACCTATGATGAAAATTGGAGACCTCTCTCATCTTTTAAGTGGGAGAACTTGCACAATTGGTGGCTGACTAAATACTTTTTTGCCCCACTGTATATAATTGTACTCCAACTTTCTACACTGACCTATCCGTATATATTTGCTTAAACTGTACATACTGTCAATTACTGTATATACTGCACTGCTGTCCTCTGCACTTCTGATTGGATGCTAAACTGTATTTCATTACCTTGCATTCATACATGTGTAATGACAATAAAGTTGAATCTAATCTAATCTAAAAAACATTACTGAATTTTTAAACAGTAATTTCGTTACAGAGTACGTTACTGTAAAAGTAGTATCGTTACTTTGTAACGCGTTACTCCTAACACTGGAGCTGACCAAGGACATGGTCGATTTCAGCCAGGTGGGCATCCAGCATTGACTCTGAATGAGAATGTCGTCGACATAGATGAAATTGCCTCCGTCTCTGGCATCTGAACATGTCTTATTCAAGAAGATGTTGAACTCTGCAGGAGTGTTAGCATACCCGAATGGACATCGGGTGAATGTGAGTTGATGTTTTGCAAACGTGAAGGCCAGTTTGTGTTGGTCTTCAGCTTGGACAGAAATAGTCCAGAAACCAGAAGCAATGTCCAGCATCGAAAAGTATTTGGAGTCTTTGACTCTAGAAGTTCTTGCTCCAGTTGAGTCGAGGCCACCTAGAAAGAGGAACTTGAGTGTTTAGTTTCCTGTAGTCAATAGTGAGCCACCACTTACCATTGGGCTTCAGGATCGGCCACAAGGGGGCAGAATAGGTACTGTTGCATGGCCTGATTATGCCACGGTCCAGTAGGTCATCAATTATTTCCTGTACTGGGCCATAAGAGGCCAAGGGAATCTTGTACTGCCTGACGTACAGTGGGACAAAAAAGTATTTAGTCAGCCACCAATTGTGCAAGTTCTCCCACTTAAAAGATGAGAGAGGTCTCCAATTTTCATCATAGGTATACCTCAACTATGAGAGACAAAATGAGCAAAAAAAAAAAATCCAGAAAATCACATTGAAGGATTTTTAAGGAATTAATTGGTAAATTCCTCGGTAAAATAAGTATTTGGTCACCTACAAACAAGCAAGATTTCTGGCTCTCACAGACCTGTAACTTCTTCTTTAAAAGGCTCCTCTGTCCTCCACTCGTTACCTGTATTAATGGCACCTGTTTGAACTCGTTATCAGTATAAAAGACACCTGTCCACAACCTCAAACAGTCAGACTCCAAACTCCACTATGGCCAAGACCAAAGAGCTGTCAAAGGACACCAGAAACAAAATTGTAGACCTGCACCAGGCTGGGAAGACTGAATCTGCAATAGGTAAGCAGCTTGGTGTGAAGAAATCAACTGTGGGAGCAATTATTAGAAAATGGAAGACATACAAGACCACTGATAATCTCCCTCAATCTGGGGCTCCACGCAAGAGCTCACCCTGTGGGGTCAAAATGATCACGAGAACGGTGAGCAAAAATCCCAGAACCACATGGGGGGACCTAGTGAATGACCTGCAGAGAGCTGGGACCAAAGTAACAAAGGCTACCATCAGTATCACACTACGCCGCCAGGGACTCAAATCCTGCAGTGCCAGACGTGTCGCCCTGCTTAAGCCAGTACATGTCCTGGCCCGTCTGAAGTTTGCTAGAGAGCATTTGGATGATCAGTTAGAGGATTGGAAGAATGCCATATGGTCAGATGAAACCAAAATAGAACTTTATTGTAAAAACTCAACTTGTCGTGTTTGGAGGAGAAAGAACACCATACCTACTGTGAAGCATGGGTGTGGAAACATCATGCTTTGGGGCCGTTTTTCTGCAAAGGGACCAGGACGACTGATCCGTGTAAAGGAAAGAATGAATGGGGCCATGTATCGTGAGATTTTGAGTGAAAACCTCCTTCCATCAGCAAGGGCATTGAAGATGAAACATGGCTGGGTCTTTCAGCATGACAATGATCCCAAACACACCGCCCGGGCAACGAAGGAGTGGCTTCGTAAGAAGCATTTCAAGGTCCTGGAGTGGCCTAGCCAGTCTCCAGATCTCAACCCCATAGAAAATCTTTGGAGGGAGTTGACAGTCCATGTTGCCCAGCAACAGCCCCAAAACATCACTTCTCCAGAGGAGATCTGCATGGAGGAATGGGCCAAAATACCAACAGTGGGTGAAAACCTTGTGAAGACTTACAGAAAACGTTTGACCTCTGTCATTGCCAACAAAGGGTATATAACAAAGTATTGAGATGAACTTCTGTTATTGACCAAATACTTATTTTACCGAGGAATTTACCAATTAATTCATTAAAAATCCTTCAATGTGATTTTCTGGGGGGTTTTTTCCTCATTTTGTCTCTCATAGTTGAGGTATACCTATGATGAAAATTGAAGACCTCTCTCATCTTTTAAGTGGGAGAACTTGCACAATTGGTGGCTGACTAAATACTTTTTTGCCCCACCGTAGGTGGGAGGAATGTCAGGTGGTGTAGGTGTCATGAACTTGGGTTTGATGGTTTCAAACCCAGTTCTATGACGCTGTGGCGATTTTGCCTCCTATTTTCCATCAGGCGCTTTCAGGGAGCCTCTGGGGTCCGCTTGGCTCCCTGACAGCTCAGCCATGCCTCCCTCTCCTGTCAGTGGTATCAGCTGTGGGTCATTTTCACTGTTACTCCTTTGTTCACGCACGCACATACATACATGCCTCCTCTCATTCTCACACTCATGCACTCTCCTGCACGCATACACCCATTCATCCTTACTCTCATGCTTACTGATGTCATTCATTACACCTGTTCCCACTCAGTCCTGCCCACTCATTCCTACACTCACATTGGCAATCTCTTTCCTCATTAGGCCTGACATTACTTAAGCCTTATGTCTACTGGAAGAGATTTCTGGATCATTGTTGTCCAACACTGCGTTTGTAGCACTCAGTGTTTGTACTCTGTCACCCATGTCTAGATGCCCTGCCCATTCTTCGGTTCTGCATCACACTGGGTGGTGTTGATTGTCTGTTTTGTTGTTCGGATCTTCACTCGGATTTACTCGGACTGTTCCAGGCTGTGTGAGTACTAACTGTTATGCCTCTGCTGACCAGTTCCGCCTGGCGGTTCCTTTCTTGGGCACTTATCCCATTCCTCCTTAGCAGTCCCGTCTGCCACGGAACATTCTCCTCAAGTTTAACTCACCTGTCTGTCGAGCATCCTGGAGGACTTCCTTGTTAATCCTCTACTGCTCACCTGTTGAACTTCATCTTGTCATTAAAATACACACAACTATGTCCAGCATGTGGGCTTTAATTCCTTCCCCCGAGCGCCGCGTTATGGCGCACGAGGGGAGATCATGACAGTAGGAATGCGTACAGAGTGGACTGTGGTTAGCCCACAGTCCAAAGAGTCTTTGGAGAATGATGGCTCGTACTTTAGAAGAACCTGACAAAGTTTTTGGTGTTCTTCATCAGAGGTTAGGGCATCAGCATCAGCTACCACCTGTGCAATCTCTTCGGCGATGGTGGTGACCGGTTTCAGCGGAGCATCGCTGAGATTGTCAGAGGTTTGCTGATTGGATGCTGATGGGAGTTCAATGGCTTGGACAAGCATTTGGTCATCATTGGTCAAGTCAATCTGTCCCATTGACTCTTTTTCAGGGGTTGACACTGACACATGGGCGATGGCTTTAGAAGGCTTAGTGTATATGACCACAGGTTCAAGAGAGCTGGCCCAAAACGAAGCAGGGAGGCCGCCTTTCAGCTGCTCCTTTTAGGGGTTGCCACAGCGGATCATCTGCCTCCCTCTCACCCTATCCACCCTATCAGCTAGGGCTAACGCCACAGCTAGTCGTAGCTAACACCGACACAAAGCAGTGACTCTGTCCCCGGTTCGTCTCATCGACCCGGCATCGGCCCGATAGATGAGGGCTGAGCCTCCCGCACAGATTCTTAGAATCTTGTGATTGGGGCTCGGCGGAGGAGCTAACCGAGGCCCCAGCTGGATAGGAGCCGGATCGGAGCTCAACTACAGAGGCGGTAGGCGGCAGAGCTCAGCAGAGGACCTCACTGAGGCCACAGCCGGATCAGAGCTCAACTGCAGCGGCGGTAAGCAGCGGGTCTCAGCAGAGAAGCTAACCAAGGCCCCAGCTGGATAGGAGCTCAACTGCAGCGGCGCTAAGCGGCGGGGCTCGGCAGAGGAGCTAACCAAGGCCCCAGCTGGATAGGAGCCGGATTGGAGCTCAACTACAGCGGGCTCAACTACAGCGGTAGTAGGTGGCAGAGCTCAGCGGAGGAGCCAACTGAGGCCCCAGCTGGATCGGAGCTCAACTGCAGTGGCGGTAAGCAGCAGAGTTAGCAGTGGAGGGGCTAACTGAGGCCCCAGCCGGATCCGAGGTCAGCTGGACCAGCGACCGGCAACACCAGCAGAAATAATCCTGCTATCATCAGGTCAGTAAAAAATGTCACCAAAGAAAGAGGAAATGGAAGAGAAAAAAAATCTCTGAAATTCAGGTCAGAAGAACTTACCAAAGTGGCCAATCAACAGTCCAAATTATTAGGGCAAATGGAGGAAATCCAAGAGCTGAAAATAACATTTAAGGATAGAGACAAAAAAAATTGCAGACTTGGAGCGACACATCGAGGATCTTGAATAATATACTCGTATGGATGATTTAATCATTAGTGGACTAGACATTAAATATCAATCATATGCTCATGCTACAGCAGGAATGAGAGGTGAGGAGGCTGCCCCAAGTGAATCAGTCTCCTTGGAAAACCAGGTGCTTCAGTTCCTTGAAAGTAGAAACATAAAGGTTGAAGTAAATGCAATTTCAGCCTGCCATACACTACCCAGAAAGGATAATAAAACAAAGAAATCAATTGTGATGTGCTTTGTGAACAGACAAGTAAAAAAAATGACATACTGAGGCAGGCCAGAAAGCTACGGGGAACAGACGTTTACCTAAATGAACCTTTAACAAAGACCAATGCTGAAATAGCACGACAAGCACGGATGTTGAAAAGACAAAACAAGATACAGGCAACAAGGACAAGAAACTGTAGAATCTGGATAAAACTAAATGGAACACCTGAGGAAGCAAAGGCCATAATAATAAGCAATCTCACACTTCCGGTTATGGCGGCCACGTAGGAAGACGTGTTTCACACTGCTCTGCTTGTAAAACTAAAAATTTTACTAAAACTCTCTCAATTGGAACAAAAACCCATCCCAGCGTTTTGGCATGGATATGGTAAAGACCAAGGTTGGAAAATTAGGTGGAGGAAAAGGCAACTCGACAAAACAATCCAAGCTAACGGACTTCCACGCTCAAGGCGAGGCAGGGAAAACTCCAGAGGCAATGGTGGAGGACGGAGCCAGCGGCGGAGCGAGAACTGCTGGGGAGGGGACAAGCGTAGTGCTCGCTGCCATCACCTCCATGAGAACAGAGTTTTCGTCTAAATTTGATGGGATTATAGCAGCGATAGAAGGAATGAGGAAAGAAATAAACGACTGCATGGAGCGAATGTCGCAGGCGGAGCTCCGAATATCAAGCGCTGAGGATGACGTCACCAGCCTGCAAATTAAGCTGCAAACACTGGAATTAAAATGTAAACGTCTGGAAGATAACGTCCTAAACTTGGAATCCCGCGACGGAATAATTTGAGGCTGGTGGGCCTCCCGGAGGGAGCGGAGGGACGGGACCCATGTTCCTTTTTGGAAAAGTGGATTCCAGAAGCGCTGAACAAAGCGGACCTGCAGTCATTGGTCGTTTTAGAGAGAGCTCACCGAATCGGCCCACCGAGAGATAATAAGACACCACCGAGGACGCTGATTATGAAGTTCCTCAGCTACAGAGACAAGATGACGGTCACCAATGCTGCGCGAGCTAAAGGGGAAATTAAATACCAGGATCAACAGGTGTGGTTCTACCCAGACTTCGCCACAGGAATACAACAATTAAGGAGGCAGTTCGACCACGCCCGCAAAGAGCTGCGCAACCTCAGGATTCGTCACGGAGTGATTCATCCGGCAAGACTGCTGGTCACATATAAAGGGAGAACCCACACCTTCAAGACCCCTCAAGAGGCGCAGGAGCTCATCAAGCAAATCCAAAAGGAGACTGGTGGAAGCTAAGCATGAACATGACAAAGGTAGAACATTTAAGCATATATACAGACATCTGATTGATCTGAAACATTTAAAGCAGACAGACAGTGACATTTTTTTATTGAACCAATCAACAGATTGTATGAAAATATTCTATTCCCGCGATTTAATATGTGTCACCAGCTTCCATAAATGACCTTATTTGCTCATAGCTCAGCCTTCACTTAGTGAGGCTGCAGTACCGCCATCTCTCGATGGGTGCGGGCATTGGTGACGTCACAACAGCAATACATAGTAAATGGCAGAACGAGAGCAAAGTGATTCGGACAGCGATTATTTTCTCGAGTTTGACGACCTCAATATAAATGATGACATTGAAAATGAGGAATCGGATGATGAAGTAGTTTTGGGTGGTGCTGAGGGGGTATTCATCCTTATTTGTGGGAAAGAAGTGAGGGTTATGTTGCCTGCCTGTGCAGTGAGCCTCATCAGAGAAACATTCCCATCTGATCACTACAAGGGATTTTGCCTACCAAGATTGGATTTGTGAACAATGATATGTAAATAAAGTTTTGTAAAATCATATATTGAGTTTATTAATGTTCATGTCAATGTTATAATTCTCATAGTTCAGCATTCATCAAAGTCGCATGTCATATACATTTGAATAATTTGAACACACTAAATTCTTCTCAATTTGAAAAGAAATATTACATACTATACCACCTTTGTATGAATGTTTGAAAACACAGCAGAAATATACAAAGAAATACAAAAATCAATGGAGTATCACTACAGATTAAGAAAATAACTAGTTTCCAGATATAGCAATTATTATATTCCAATAAATGACATAACGTTCGGCTCAGGAGACGCACACACACAGGTTCAGAGTAGTTCAAACTGTTTATTAACAGCAGGGGTGTATGGGTGTGTGTCAGTGGAATGTTAATGTATTGGTGGTGGCGTCTGCTTCGGGCACAGAGGCAGAAGACCGTTCAGCCGGCAACCCTATGGGAGAGAACAGACACAGGGTGACAGGCACACACCAATACAGGAGGAGAATAGGCGAGGGAGAGAAGCTTACTTGAGTTTGACAGATGGCAGGCACTACAAGGACGGAACCCCGGGAGACAGTCACCTGCAGGACTCGGTGCAGCAGCGAGGAAGGACGAAGGACGGAGTTGTCCGCCGCCAAGGAATCCACCTGTGCACAGGGGAGCAGACTGGGAGAGGTAAGGAAAGGAATCTTCTTACCAATAGTTTGACGCTGAAGAGAGGGTTGACGCTTCGCGTTGAAGGCGATGAAGTCTAACGGCTTCAGGCCGAAGCGGCTTTTATCCCTCGCCGCTGACGAGTAGCAGGTGCGTGAGCAGGTGGCGCCGCTGATGAATGGCGCGGCGTGACAGTACTCCCCCCTCTAGCAGCGCCTCCTGGCGATGGCTTATCCGGGTGCGCTCGGTGGAAGTCCGCGATGAGCGATGGGTCCAACACAAACGATGGGGGCACCCACTGTCGATGCTCGGGCCCATAGCCCTCCCAGTCCACCAAGTATTGCAACCCACGACCCCGGCGCCGGGAGTCCAGGATGGAGGAGGCGGACCAGGCCGGATGGCCACCAATCATCCGGGGCGCGGGTTGCGCTGCAGGAGGAGGGCAAAGGGGGTCAGTAACTGCCAGTTTCACCTTCGACACGTGGAAAGTAGGATGAATGCGGAGGGAGGGGGGAATAGCCACGCGCACAGCCACCGGGTTGATGATCCGGGTGATGGGGTAGGGACCCATGAAGCGCTGTGCCAGCTTTCTCCTCTCGCCTTTTAGAGTGACGTCCTGGGTGGAAATGTAAACAAGCTGCCCAACTCTGTACGCCGGGGCAGGTCTTCTACGCCGGTCCGCCACTGTCCTGTTGCGCTCCGCTGTGCGTAATAGCGCATGGCGCGCGGCAGTCCAGGTGGAGCGGAACTGCCTGAGATGGGCCCTAACTGACGGGACAGTTACTTCACTCTCCTGCTCCGGAAACAGCGGGGGGTCGTAACCCAGGGACGCTTTGAAGGGGGACATCCCTGTTGCAGAAGAGCGAGCGGTGTTGTGGGCATATTCAACCCAGGCAAGATGGTTGCTCCAGGATGTGGGTTTGGATCTGGACACACAGCGGAGCGCAGCCTCCAGCTCCTGGTTGGTCCTCTCACACTGCCCGTTGGATTGGGGGTGATGGCCGGAGGAGAGGCTCACCTTGGCTCCGATGGCGTTACAGAAAGACCTCCAAACCTCAGATGAAAACTGGGGGCCCCGGTCCGAGACCACGTCCACCGGAATCCCATGCAGCCTGACCACGTGTTGGACGAGGAGGTCCGCCGTCTCCAGGGCAGTAGGGAGGCCTCGCAGGGGGACGAAGTGCACGGCCTTGGAGAAGCGGTCCACGATGGTCAGGATGGTGTCATAGGAGTTGGAGACAGGGAGTCCGGTGACGAAATCCAGCGCGATGTGCGACCAGGGCCTGCCAGGGACGGGTAGGGGCTGGAGCAGACCCGCTGGGGGGGCGTTTCCCGACTTGCAGGTGGCACAGATTGGGCAAGCCCGGGCGTAGCGGGCTGCATCCCTCTGCAGGCCTGGCCACCAAAAGGACCGTTGGAGGAGATCTATCATCCGGGAGGTGCCAGGGTGACAGGTGAGCTTGGAGGTGTGGAGCCAGTGGATGACCTCTCCTCGGACCGCGGATGGCACGAACAGCCTCCCCTCCGGTCCGCCGCCAGGGTCAGGTTCCACCTCCTGTGCCTTCCGGATCTTGCTCTCGATGTCCCACGAGATGGCTCCCACGACGCACGACCTGGGCAGGATGGAGTGGGGCGCCTCCTCCGACTCCACGGGGGCGAACTGCCTGGAGAGGGCGTCAGGCAGGACGTTCCTAGAGCCAGGCCTGAAGGTGATGGAAAATTGGAACCTGGCGAAGAACAGGGACCAGCGCGCCTGGCGGGCGTTCAGGCGCTTGGCAGATCGTAGGTATTCCAAGTTCTTGTGGTCCGTGAGGACCACAAACGGCAGGTTCGCCCCCTCTAACCAGTGGCGCCACTCCTGCAGGGCGAGCTTAATGGCCAAGAGCTCTCTGTCCCCCACATCGTAGTTTCTCTCCGCCGGGGACAAGCGCTGGGAGAAGAAGGCGCACGGCCGTTTGGCGCCATCGTCCGGTGACCGCTGGGACAGCACTGCTCCCACTCCCGTGTCCAAAGCGTCTACCTCCACGATGCACTGCAGCGCGGGGTCGACCTGGCGAAGGACCCGGGAGGAGGAGAATTCCGCCTTCAGCGCCTCAAAGGCGGCAGCGACCTCTTCGGTCCACCGGAACGGGACCTTCGGGGACGTGAGGCGGGTCAGTGGTCCAACGATGGCACTGAAGTTGGGGACAAAGCGGCGGTAGAAATTGGCGAAGCCAACAAATTGCTGCACCTGTTTCCGGGATGCAGGTGTGGGCCATTCCACCACCGCCTTTACCTTCTCTGGGTCGGGGAGCACCTTGTCGTGGGCGATGATGAACCCCAGGAAGGACGTACTCCTGGCATAAAATTCACACTTTTCTGCCTTAACGTACAGACGATTCTCCAGCAGCCTTTGGAGGACCCGCCTCACGTGGACCTGGTGCTCATCCCTGGACTTGGAGAAGATGAGAATATCGTCCAGGTAGACGAACACAAAAAGGCCAATGAAGTCCCGGAGGACGTCATTAATGAGGCGCTGGAAGACTGCAGGAGCATTGGTCAACCCGAACGGCATCACCAGATATTCAAAGTGGCCGTTCGGGGTACGGAAGGCCGTTTTCCACTCATCTCCCTCCCGGATCCGGACGAGGTGGTAAGCGCTGCGTAGGTCCAGCTTGGTGAACCAGGTCGCCCCCTGGAGGGAGTGGAAAGCAGTGTCCATGAGAGGCAGGGTGTAACGGTCCTTCTCCGTGATGTTATTGAGGGCCCGGTAGTCGATACACGGGCGGAAGGACCCATCCTTCTTTCCCACGAAGAAGAACCCTGCCCCCACGGGTGACGATGATGGGCGGATAATCCCAGCACTCAATGACTCCTTCAGGTAGGCGTTCATCGTCTCCTTCTCCGGCGCAGACAGGCTGTAAAGGCGACCAGAAGGTAAGGGAGCCCCCTGGCGGAGGTTGATGGCGCAGTCATAGGGCCGATGAGGGGGGAGAGACATAGCTTTCGTTTTACTGAACACCATACCCAGGTCGTGAAATTCTGGGGGCACCAGAGACAGGTCCGGGGGTGCAGCGTCCGTCGCGGGGGGAGGAGCGGACGGAGAGCAGGCAGCGGACTTAAGGCAGGTGCCCATACAGAACGTACTCCATGCCGATATCCCAGCTGATTTCCAATCCAGGACCGGGTTGTGAAGGCGAAGCCAGGGATACCCCAGGATGACGGGCGACACAGAGTTGGGAAGGACGTAGAAGGTCATCTCCTCCCGGTGATTTCCCAAGATGATGACCGGGACGGGGATGGTTTGGTGTGATACTCTCCCAAGGGAGGCACGGGAGAGATTAACAAGGGAGATGGGATTCTTCAGTGCCTGACAGCGAATGCCCAAACGGGTTGCCAGGCTTTGTGAAATAAAGCTGCCTTCTGCACCCGAATCCACCAGTGCGTGGGTGAGATGCCCAGTGGGATTGTGGCAAAAACGGATGGGCAGCTTCAATTGGGTGAGGGGACTTAACCGATTGACGTCCGCGAGGCCCCCTACAGTGACTCGCGGACCCCGCCGTTTGGCTTATGTGGACAGAGCTCCACCGTGTGTTGATTAGCCCCGCAGTACATGCAGAGATTCAACTCACGGCGGCGTTGTCTCTCTGCCGGGGAGAGCTTTGTCCAGCCCGTCACCATCGGCTCCGACTCCTCGGAGTGCGATGGCGGCGGCGTCGCCAGGGGGCGAGCTTGGGGCAGGCGCGACGAGGCTCCCCGAGGGCGAGAAGAAGACGACTTCCGCCCAGAGGAGCGCTCGCGCAGCCTGTTATCCAAGCTGATGGCGAGAGAAGTTAGCTCAGCTAGCGTCCCAGGGATATCCCGACCAGCCAGTTCATCCCTCAGATCATCATTCAGGCTGCGGAGGAACAGGCCACAGAGGGAGCGTTCATCCCAGCCCAGTTCCTCCGCCGCTACCCGGTAGTCAACCGCATAGTCCGCTGCTGACCGGCTTCCCTGCTGGAGAGCGAGAAGCCGATCGACTTGGACCGTCTCGGTTCGGGAATGGTCAAAGACCTCCAGGAAGCGTGCCACGAACTGGTCATAGGTGAGGGTGGCGTAACTGGGCTTCGCCATAATGGCGTAGGTCCAAGTTAACGCGCGCCCCTCCAGGAGATTCCCTATGTAGCCAATTCGGCTGTGATCCGAGGGGAAGTCTCCGGGCACACGGTGGAATACGGACTCACACTGCATAATGAACCCCCGCGCTCCGCCGAGCTTTCCGCTAAAGCGGGCGGGGGTTGGAATCGGCGTGAGCCGAACCGGTGCCGCAGGAGCCGGCTGGACGGCCGCTGGGACAGCAGGAGCTGCGCCACCCTGGTGAGCCGGGGGGAACGGCTGTTGGGGGTCCAGGCGGTCCAATCGGTTAGTGATGGCAATAAGTTGATTTAAAATCACCTGCTGCTGATAAGCAATTTGATCCACCCGAACCTCGAGAGTGGTAAGCCGGTGCGCGAGCCCGCCGTCTGCCGAGCCGCTCTGCTGAAGCCGTACTGACATAACGTTCGGCTCAGGAGACGCACACACACAGGTTCAGAGTAGTTCAAACTGTTTATTAACAGCAGGGGTGTATGGGTGTGTGTCAGTGGAATGTTAATGTATTGGTGGTGGCGTCTGCTTCGGGCACAGAGGCAGAAGACCGTTCAGCCGGCAACCCTATGGGAGAGAACAGACACAGGGTGACAGGCACACACCAATACAGGAGGAGAATAGGCGAGGGAGAGAAGCTTACTTGAGTTTGACAGATGGCAGGCACTACAAGGACGGAACCCCGGGAGACAGTCACCTGCAGGACTCGGTGCAGCAGCGAGGAAGGACGAAGGACGGAGTTGTCCGCCGCCAAGGAATCCACCTGTGCACAGGGGAGCAGACTGGGAGAGGTAAGGAAAGGAATCTTCTTACCAATAGTTTGACGCTGAAGAGAGGGTTGACGCTTCGCGTTGAAGGCGATGAAGTCTAACGGCTTCAGGCCGAAGCTCAGGGCGAGGCGGCTTTTATCCCTCGCCGCTGACGAGTAGCAGGTGCGTGAGCAGGTGGCGCCGCTGATGAATGGCGCGGCGTGACAATAAATAACATTTCACAGTTATAATGGGCACCATTCTATGGTAGAAAATTGGGGTTCCATTTTTAAAAGCACATTTCTCTTACAATCTCAGGCTTATATTTATTTTTCTTCGCAAATATGTTGCTTCCCTAAAAATTGAAAGCTGAACTGTCATTGGTAATTACCTCCGCCAGGCCGAAAAGGCCAGGAGGAGGTTATGTTTTTGCCGGGGTTTGTTTGTCTGTTTGTCAACTCCGCGTTCTTCAACGTTTTAGGCACAAAAGCACGCGCAAAACACTGGTGGCCTGGGCCCACCAGCGTGCCTCTGTTTGCGCGACGCTGCAAAACCTGACACGGGCACCTGTCCGCCGCCGCATTATTTCCCAGAAATAATTTGATTTTGAAAATCATCCATTGCTTGGAATTCATTTAAAATGTTTAGTAAACATTTGCAGTGAATATTAAAAATACAAAACTTACCCTGTTTACTTCTTGTGTTCTGACAGCTGATCGCCTCGGTAGATCACCCTTGCTTTTCACGCCACTGTCACTGACACTTGTCTCAGAGTCAGACTTGGCAATCGCGGGATATATAGTTGGGTTAGCCGTTTTCTTTATCACCAATCTTTTTGCAAATTTCATTTCAAATTGCATCTTATTCTCGAAATCGCTGTCAACGAAATGTCTACTGCACATGTAGGGCGCTAACGAGGTGCAGGTGTGCGCGCAGCTGAGGCAGATGCCTGAGAACGGCGAGCCGTGACACCTGCAAAATATATGTGGACAAGAAAGACTGACAAACCTGGGTACTATTTCACTGCAGTCTGCTTTAATACAGAAGCCGAAGCAATAGGGAACACTGTGTGTCTCTGTAATTGAGAACTTTGCTTCTAAAAACACAGGAGGATGGACTTCCAATATAAGTAACCGGTGAGTTAAACTGTCTTTCTTCAGCATGTTTTTTCCCCCTAACCGTTCTTATGATCATGAAAATATTTGGTAATTCCGAGAAATATCCGTAATCGCCGATTTTAAGACGTAAACATCAAGTGTTGCATGAAGCAAAACACAGCAGTGGCCGCGACAGTGTGCGTGTGTTTGGCTGAGCTGACGTCACACAGTCAGTGGCCATCTCAGCTGCTGATCGCTTGGCTCTCCAGGGCAGCATACTTTCAAGAGCACATTGTCACCATATGCGACATTTGTTGAGACCAAAACATGTGGAGTTCGTTTTAGCTCGTCTCAGACAACAATTTGAGATATGAATTAGCGATATTGAATTTTCGTCTGTCCGTCTGCTTTAACAAGTCTACAAAATACAGACTATTTAAAAAAAAAAGCTATGATGTATAACACTGCTATAAAACTTTGAAGTTATGCTGAAAAAACTACAGAAGAGAGTCAATGTCATAAGAATAGTAGTAGAGTCAGGGTGATTGAGAGGAGAAAGAGAGAGTGGTTTGACTGATCCCCGCAGGTGTGGAACAGTCACTAGCTATAACGGGAGACAGAATGTTTTTGATTTTGGGGGGATTACCACGAATGTGGGGAAAGGGAATTTGTTTTTGTTTAGTTTGTAGGATGAATGTTCCATCATCCATGTTTTTGCTTCTCTGTAAGAGTATGTTCATATTGCAAGGTAATCTCAAACTCTTTACTGATCATAGATCAAAGCGTTAATCTTAATTTAACTTCATGGAATTGCAGAGGTGTACAAAATCTTAAAAAACTTAAACAAGTTATGAATAAAATAAAAGACATAGATTCAAAAATTGTATTTTTACAAGAAACTCATCTAATAGAGGAGGATGTAAAAAGAATTAGGAGAAGATGGCAAGGTAACGTGTTCACCTCATCATTTCCATCCCGAGCCAGGGGAGTTATGACTCTCATACACAAAACAGTCCCATTTCAAGTGAAAAATGTAACTGGAGACAAATTTGGAAGATATCTAATCATCCAAGAATCTTTGTTATTAGAAAATATAAATCTGGTGAACTTATACGGCCCCAATATTGATGATCAAAACTTCTTTGTTAATTTATTCCTTACTTTATCATCACTTACAGGGCAACATATAATAGCAGGGGATTTTAATTGTGCATTGAATCCCAGTATAGATAGATCAACAGGACTGGACTGTACGCACAATGGATGTAGGATGACCATTAATCATTTTATGAAAGAATTGAGATTGCTAGATATATGGAGAGAAATGAAACCACGTCAAAGCCTATTCTTGTTATTCTAATACAGTGGTACCTCTACTTACGAACGTCTCTACATACGGAATTTTCAGGTTACGACACGCCTCAACGGGAAAATATTGCCTCTTGTTACGAAAGAAATTTCAGGATACGAAAGGCAAAAAAGTACGCGCTCCTCGCAGCTCCCGTAGTTTACCGAACGTAAACATACTTGTAGCTGCTCTGCCATTGGCTATCGCCTAGCATCTTCCTGGTATCCCATTGGCCACAAAGTGTTCGGGAAGTTCGGGCAGTTTTACGTGTGTGTACAGTACAGTATTAACTTTTATTCACTATGGGCCCCAAGAAAGTGATGGAGATAAGTGGAAAAGGAGAAAAGAAGAAGAAGAGAGTTTTTTTGTCCATACAAACAAAGCAAGAGATAATAGAAAGGTATGAAAAAGGGATGCGTTTGGTTGATCTCGCCAAAGAATACGGCCGTAATACATCTACGATCGGCACGGTATTAAAACAAAAGGAAGCCGAAGGATTGTTAAAAGCCGACAAAAGCAAACGTCCTTGGATCGGTTCTTCACAAAACGTCAGGCAAAAACCACTGATGAGAGAGAACATGAACCAAAGAAGGCAAAAGGTGACGACGACGACGATAGCAGTTAAACGGTAAATGAACATAATTTTTATTATTCTTTACTTTATTCTTTGTTTTTTTAAATTATGTACAACTCTCATTTTATGTTTATTGTGCAGTAATCTAATTGTAACATGTATTTGTTACATGTTTTGATGCATTTTTATGATTTATAAAAAATTTATGTCCGAATTTTGGGGGGCTTGGAACGGATTAGGGCATTTACATGTAAAACGCGTCTCTACTTACGGAATTTTCACGTTACGAAAATACTTCCGGAACGAATTAATTTCGTAAGTAGAGGTACCACTGTACCTATAAGACATTCTCACGTATAGACTACTTTTTGATCTCTACAGAATTAAGGTCCAAGATTCAAAACTGTTTCTATGATAACATTGTGATCTCTGATCATGCACCCTGCTGTCTAATATATGTAGATAAGAAATTGACAAACGATCCAGGTAGGTGGTATTTTCAGCATAAATGGCTTCAGGATGAGGAATTTGTTAAGTACAGAGAAAAACAGATAGATGAGTTCTTTGATATCAATACTACACAAACAACGGCATGTATAAAGTGGGAGGCTTTCAAAGCTTTTATTAGGGGGCATATTATTAGTTATACAGGTTCAAAATCTAAGAGGACCCGAGAGGAGAGAGTCCAATTGGAACGTAAAATAAAAATTCTTCAAGAAAAAGTGTATGCAGGAAGTAACCCACAGTTAGAGAACGAATTACTGATTCTGAGAGCTGAATATGACAAAAAATCAGCCAATAGAGCTGCCTCGAGTCTTCTAAGATTGAAGCAAACTTTTTATGAACAAGGTGAAAAATCAGGAAAATTATTGGCATGGCAGATTATACAGTTAGAATTTAAAACACCAATTACCAGTATTATAAGTAACGGACAGGTAGTTATAGATCCTTTAGAAATTAATAGTGCATTTAGAGATTATTATGAAAAACTATATGATACAAAAAATGAAACTGACTTAACAAAACTAAATGGGTTTTTGGGTGGATTATCTATACCGTGTATTCCAAATGAAAACAGGGAGATACTGGAGTCTAAAATTAGTCAAGAAGAAGTTGGGCAAGCCATTGATAATATGAAATCAGGAAAAAGTGCAGGACCAGATGGTCTTCCAGTTGACCTCTATAAAAAATTTAAGAATAAATTAATAAAACCACTTTTGGAAATGGTTTTAGAAGCATTTCAAAATGGTAATTTACCACCATACATGAATAATGCCTTAATTATACTGTTGCCAAAACCAGGTAAACCCCCTAATAAATGTGAAAACATGAGACCAATAAGCCTATTAAATGCTGATCTTAAAATAATCTGTAAAATTTTAGCAAAACGACTACAAGAAATATTACCAAATATTATTAACCGAGATCAGAATGGCTTTATAATGGGAAGACAAGGCTTCCATAATGTAAGAAGACTATTTAATATTATTTATTCCAATAAAGAAGCACCGGATACAGCTCTCCTATCATTGGACACCGAAAAGGCCTTTGATAGGGTCGAATGGCCCTATCTTTTTGAAGTCCTACAAAGGTTTGGACTTGGAAATAATTTCATAAAATGGGTCCAGATAATATACAATAATGCTACAGCAGAAATCCTAACAAACAGCAATATCTCAAAATCAATAAAAATCAATAGAGGATGTCAACAAGGCTGTCCACTTTCACCTTTACTGTTTACTATGGCAATTGAACCTTTAGCGATGGCAGTATGTTTACATCCACAAATATATGGAATTAAAGTAGGACCAACAGAACATAAAATCTCCCTGTATGCCGATGACATAATTTTGTTTATGTCGAATTTTAAAAAATCAATTCCGACCTTGTTAAATTTAATAAAGAACTTTGGGGAAATATCAGGATATAAAATAAATAAAACAAAATCTTCAATATTAATGCTAAATGAGACCCAAAGAAATCACCCAGCTCCTGAGGTAAATCAATTCAATGTTGTAAATCAGTTTAAATATTTAGGAATTCAAATTTTGCCTAAGCTAGAATCAGTCGCCAGTGACAACTATGAAACCTTAATGACAGATATTAATGAGTTACTTCAGAGATGGATGTCACTACCAATGTCGATGATCGGGAGAATTAATATACTTAAAAGTAATATCTTGTGGCCACACATATGTGACCTACTTTGTGACTGATGTAAGGCCTCACATTTTAGATCAGAACAAAGACAGAGCTTTCTTGGAGATAACAGGAAGCTGCGAGGATGTTAGCTTTGGTATGCAGGGCTTGAGACTGTGGGGGTGATATTAGAGGATTAAAGAGGAGATGCATTGTTACTGGCGATTATAATGCAATGTGACCTGTGATGCAATGAGACTTGTGAACTGTGAGAGTCCTGGTATTTAAGGACGAGAGTTCCCTGTAATGTCCTCTTTCTTCTTTGAGATGTTGGCGAATGTGAATAAAGCTGCCTTGAGAGAAATCTGTCTCATCATTTTCACATTCCCACAATCTTACCAAAAATACTTTATTTATTTCAAAACATTCCTTTACCACCACCTTCAGATCTATTCTCAAGAATTAAAAAAAAGTTAGTGGAATTTATATGGAACAATAGGAAGGCTAGATTATGTTTGTCCTTACTGTATTTACCATTTGATCGTGGAGGTCTGAAATGTCCAAACTTTATGTTGTATTACTGGTCAGCACAACTGAGGTCTATGACATATTATTTTTCATCAAATGATCTCCCTCACTGGACTGAAATGGAATCATACAATTTATCTTTACCTCTTCCCTTATTCATATATTCAGACTCGGCTAAAAAATTACAGAAACAAGTTAAAAATCCAATTGCAAAGCACATGATCAAAATATGGTGTGAAACCAAAAAATATTTAAAAGAACCACACTTACTGTCACAATTTAGCCCAATATGGGGTAATCAATATTTTACACCAGGGAGAGCGGATGCTGTATTTAAAGTATGAAATTTAAAAGGGATTCAAAAGATTCAAGACTTATATTTGTCACGCTCAGATAACATAATGTCTTTTGAAGAACTGAGGATTAAATTCAATCTTAATAGAACACATTTTTTTAAATATCTTCAGCTTAGAAATTTTATTCTATCAAATCAAAATAATGCTCTCACCCGACCTACTTATTCATCCTTGGTAAAAATTTTGACGAAAGATAGTAAGAGAAAGGGTATTATTTCAGAGTCTTATAACTCATTGACACTATTCTCAAGTGAAAAGACTGAATTATTGGAAAGAAGACCTGCAAATTGAAATTTCAGAGGAACAATGGGAAATGGCTTGTGCAGGAGCTCAAACCAAATCAATAAATGTACGTCTTAAACTGATACATTTTAAATGGTTAATGCGGATGTATGTTACACCAGTGGAATTAAATAGATATAACAAAAACATACCAGATACATGCACAAAATGTATGGAAAGTAAAGGAACCCTATTTCACTGTTTATGGGAATGTAGAAAAATCAGAATGTTTTGGGAAGAGGTGAGGGTAACAATTGAAAAAATAATTTCAAAACAATTCACATTGAACCCTAAACTGTTTTTCTTGAGTCTGTATCCAGAAAAACATAACTTTAATAAGAGTGAAAGAGCATTCATAGACCTCGGTTTGCTTAATGCCAAAAAATGTATTGCACTACTGTGGAAAAAGACTCATAGACCAGATGTGACTCAGTGGTTAAGACAGATGTTAACAAACCTTCCACTAGAAAGAATAACATATATACTGAAATTAAAGGAAAATGTGTTTGAGAATATATGGAGACCTTTCATTGATTATGTAAAGAAATTAAACATAACTTCTGAAGAAGAAGGTGAATGATATGTGTGGACCTTGCAAATTCCAAACTGGTGAATGTATATTATGTATTCTTATGTAATAGATTACCTAGACTAAACAGAGGAGCATTGTTGTTGACTTGCTTTTGTTAATGGTTGTTGTTGTTTTTAGTACTTTTTTTTGTTGTTGTTAGTGGGTTTTTTTAATTTTTAAATTACTTTAGTGTTAGTGTCTGATTGTTTGTGCTATGTTTGTAAAAAAAAAAGTTCAATAAAAAATATTGTGGAAAAAAAATAAGCAATCTCACTGACTTAAATAAATATAGATGAACACTGATTAAGAAAATTAAGAGACTATGATAATCCATATCCACACACGGCAAGAACAGTCCTTTTGTGACATAATATATTTTAAAAAACAAACAAAAAACTCATGACTGACTTTAGTAGACATCAATCATCCCCAATTGGAGGAAGTCATTTGGCACAGAGAGGAAATTCAGACTCTGAAAAAATCTCATTATGCTGAACATAAACTACAAGAGATGGAGAATGATATTGATCCTGATAGTCACTTCTTCAATAATATTCATAATCACTGAATATTACACTGAAAAGCAATTCAAAAGTCAAGTGCAAGTAGATGGTAAACTATCAATAGTACACTTTAACAGCAGAAGTCTTAAAAACTTTCCACAGATTCAGGACTATTTAAAACAGCTAGATAGAAAATTTACAGCTATCGCAGTCTCTGAAACTTGGCTCAATGAAGAGCAGGCTTCTTTGATGGCAATAGAGGGATATCAGATGTTTCATGTTAACAGATCTCAAAAAAAGGGTGGTGGCGTTGCACTGTATATTGATGAACTGTATAGGTGTAAACTTGTAAATGGAATGTCCTTTGCACTACCAGGGATTCTGGAACGTGTTAATGTTGAAATTGACCAAGATAAAACAAAAAATCTAATTACAAGTTGTATATATAGAATGCCGGGAACTTGCGTTGAGACATTCAGAGATAAGTTAGTCGAGCTGCACAATAATATAACTAATAAGAAAATGGTTGTAATCTGTGGAGACTTCAATACTGATTGACTAAATCCATTTCAACAAAATGTAATTACAGAGTTCGTGAATTCTATGTACAGTATGAGTTTATATCCCACAATAACACATCCCAGTAGAATCACAGTCCACACTGCTACACTTATTGACAACCTATTTGTTAATATTAAGAAAATAGAAACTGGGTTTTTGATAACTGACGTAAGTGACCATCTGCCAGTCTTTGTACTTATCCATGGCCACACGAGGGCCAATACAGAAAAAGCAAGCAGTATAAAACATACAAAAATAAGTTAATATACGTACATAATGAGATGTAGTAAAAAAGACTATTACAGTAAAGAACTGGAGAAAAACAGAGATAACACTAAAAATACATGAATACTTAACAATATTCTTGGAAATAAAAACAGAAATACAAGCTACCCAACCAATCTTTCAAAAACTCAGTGTGAATGCAGTCTCACCTGCAGATGAATTTAATTTTTTGTTGACATTGGTCCTAATTTGGCTCGAGAAATACCCATTACGGCACCTACAGGTGATACAATAAGCAAAAACATTGTTATAAAAGACTCCATCTTCATAAAGAACACAGATGAAAGAGAGGTCATTGAAATTGTTAAATTGTTTAAAAGTAAAACATCTACGGATTGTGATGGTATTGACATGCTTTTAGTCAAAACTATCATTGACTGCTTAGCGAAGCCACTGACATATATCTGTAACCTGTCTCTCCAAACAGGTATATTTCCCAATGCAATGAAAATAGCCAAAGTAATTCCGATATACAAGACGGGTGACTGAGGGGAATTTTCAAACTATAGGCCCATTTCACTATTGCCGCAATTTTCAAAGACACTCGAAAAAATATTCTGTGAGAGAACTGACCACTTTATAATGAAGAATAATTTATTGTGTGAGCAGCAATATGGGTTCAGACACAAGGGAACAACTGCATTTGCTCTAATGGAATTTATAGAAAAAATATCAACTGCTGTAGAAAATAAAGAGTATTCAGTTGGGGGTATTCCTGATCTTAAAAAAAGCATTTGATACAGTGGATCATAAATTATTGTTAAAGAAACTACAAAATTATGGTATGGGGGGTAGCACTGTCCTGGTTATGTAGTTATTTAAAGAACAGATATCAGTATGTATGTGTTGGTAGCCAAAATTCGCAGTTACTGAAAGTTACTTGCGGAGTCCCACAGGGTTCACTTTTGGGGCCACTGCTATTCAATATGTATAGAAATGATATATGTAAAGTTTCGGAAAAAACTGATTTAATATTGTTTGCAGACAACACTAATTTATTATGTGGTGGAAGCAATTTGGAACAACTTTTGGATACACTCGGAAAGGAATTAGGAAAGCTTAAACTGTGGTTTGATTCAAACAAATCAACGATCAATTTAAGAAAGACAAAATTTATAATTTTTAACAACCATCACAACAACTCAGTATCTAAACTCAGTGTAAATGGTGTAGAGATTGAAAGGGTATCTGAAATTGAATTTCTTGGAGTAATAATTGATAATAAATAATAATTGAAGTCACATATTAATTATATTAAAGGTAAAATATCCAAATCAATTGCAATACTACACAGAGTGAAATATTTGCTGAATCAACCCACACTATATACAGCCATGGACAAAATTGTTGATACCCCTCTGTTAATGAAAGAAAAACCCACAATGGTCACAGAAATAACTTGAATCTGACAAAAGTGGTAATAAATAAAAATTCTATGAAAATTAACCAATGAAAATCAGACAACGCTTTTGAATTATGGTTCAACAGAATTACTTTAAAAAACAAACTCGTGAAACAGGCCTGGACAAAAATAATGGTACCCCTAGAAAAGAATGAAAATAATGTGACCATAGGAACATGTTCAACCAAGATGTGTCCTCTAATTAACATCACAGGTGTCTACAAACTTGTAATCAGTCAATCGGCCTATTTAAAGGGTGACAAGTAGTCACTGTGCTGTTTGGTGTCATGGTGTTGTCTCAGGAGATTAGAAAGAAAATTATAGACAAGCATGTTAAAGGTAAAGGCTATAAGACCATCTCCAAGCAGCTTGATGTTCCTGTGACTACAGTTGCACATATTATTCAGAAATTTAAGATCCACGGGACTGTAGCCAACCTCCCTGGACGTGGCCGCAGGAGGAGACGGATAATACGAATGGTAACAAAAGAGCCCAGAACAACCTCTAAACACATTCAAGGTGAACTCCAAGGTCAAGGTGCATCAGTGTCAAATCGCACCATCTGTCGTTGTTTGAGCCAAAGTGGACTTCATGGGAGACGGCCAAGGAGTACACCACTGTTGAAAACAAATCATAAAAAAGCCACACTGGAATTTGCCAAACTGCATGTTGACAAGCCACAAAGCTTCTGGGAGAATGTCCTATGGACAGACGAGACAAAACTGGAACTTTTTGGCAAGGCACATCAGCTCTATGTTCACAGACGAAAAAATGAAGCATGCCAAGAAAAGAACACTGTCCCTACTGTGAAACATGGAGGAGGTTCTGTTATGTTCTGGGGCTGCTTTGCTGCATCTGGCACAGGGTGTCTTGAATCTGTGCAGGGTACAATGAAATCTCAAGACTATCAAGGTATTCTAGAGAGAAATGTGCTACCCAGTGTCAGACAGCTTGGTCTCAGTTGCAGGTCAGAATCAGAATCAGAATCAGAATGAGATTTAACAGAATGAGATTTATGAGATTTGAACTGGCACGGTGGTATACATTTGCGTGTCTTCTCTGCAAAGCGGCGGTGGTAGAAACAAAGGTTGTCTCCTCCGCGTTCCTTGGGCCCCGCCGCCGCCATCGTCGGTGGTTCTGCTACCGCCGTCAATGGCTCCCGGCCATCTCCGGCCGTCGCGCCGAGCTCCGTCGCTGCCGCCGTGGTCGTGAGCTCTCTGCTGGCCATGATGATCCGATGTGCCTCCCGGGCCAGCGCACGGTAGTCCCGCTTGGCCAGCAACGGCGAACTGGCCAGGGCCGCTCTCGTCGCTGACGGAAGGTTCCTGAGGAAGAGGTGGGTAAAAATGAAGTGGTCGTCGTCCGAGCCTTTCAATCTCAGCATCCTCTCCACCAGGTCAATAGCCGTGCAATCTCCTAACCCGGTCTGCGCCAGGAGTCTCTCTGCTCTCTCCTCAACCGAGAGTGTGTAGTGCTGGATGAGTGCAGCCTTCAACGCACCGTATTTGTCGCTGGCTGGTGGCTGATCCAGCAGGCTCTCCACCTGCTGAGCCGTGTGGGTGTCGAGCTTTGCGACCACATGGTAGAATTTCGTGTCATCCACCAATATCCCCCGGAGGATGAACTGCGCCTCAACCAGGTGGAACCAGGAGCACAGATTGTGCTGCCAAAAATCCGGTAGCTGGATTGTAACAGCATACGCTTGGCTGGGGGCTCCCAACGAGGCAGGCTCTGGGGGAATTCTCTTCGTGTTGCATGCTTCGTCTTGGGTCACCAGTGTGGAGTGTGTAAATGACGAGGCAGGTTTGTCTCAAGCAGTTTATTACACACCTCCACCATGAGCATAGTAGAAAGAGGACATCTCAGACAAAACTCGTCCCTTAAATACTCAGGTCTCCCTACAGCTCAAAAGTCACATTGCATTCACATCAAAGGCCACATTGCATTCACTTCCTTAATTCCTTAACATCCCCCTCACAGTCTCTGACACACAAAGGATCCTCCGAGCAGTCTCTGACACACAAAAGATCACACTTTCACAACTTCCTGTTATCTCCAAGAAACTCTGCTCTTTGTTCTTATCTAAGATGTGAGGCATTATGTTTTCCCCATGTGCGGCCACACCACCCCCCCACCCGCCCACCCCCGAGCATATTGGATCGAACAAAAGAATAACAGTCTATATGCTGTGACAGAATCATTACACATCAATCCACATGCTGCTTGGGCTTCAGTCTTCTCCCGTATCTGCTGTAACCAGGATTCACCGTCTCCGCGGCGCTGTCATGCTGGGGAGCTGCTGTCTGGGGGTGAAAACCTTTTGTCTGTTCCTGCGGGTGTTCTGGGGAAATTTTACTCTGGGAATCTCCCCGTGGGGGTCTTCCACACCGAGGGGCCCTCGCCAACAGCACTTGCTCGTCCGCCACCACAAAAGCGGGTTTGAGTCTGTTTATGCCAACCTTTTCCCTCCTACCCCCCAAATCTAGCAAAAAATGCTTGTCCCCTGTTTCCAGCATTCTGAACGGTCCATCATAAGGTGGTCGCAGTGGGGGGCGATGTGCATCATGTCTGACAAAAACAAACTCCACGTTTTTCAAAGTTTTAGGCACAAAAACGTGCGGAAAACTGTGGTGGACAGGGCCCGGCAGTGTGCCTGTGTCAATGCTACGCTGCAACAGCTGAGACGGGGAGCTGCCCGGCGCAGGATTATCTGGGAGAAACTCCCTGGGCAGCCGAAGTGGCTGCGCAAAAACGAGTTCAGCCGGGGAAGCCTCCAAGTCCTCTTTAGGCGCAGAACGTAACCCCAATAAAACCCACGGTAGCTTGTCTACCCAATTTGCGTCCGTCAGTGACGCCCTGAGAGCCGCTTTCAATGACCTATGAAAACGTTCGCCTAACCCATTAGCCTGTGGATTGTATGCGGTTGTGCGGTGAATTGTGACACCCACGCTGCGGGCCATTGTTGACCAAAGTTCAGAAACAAATTGAGGGCCTCTGTCGGACGTAATGTCCGATGGGACTCCAAAACGCGCCACCCATGCTGTTAAAAACGCGCGCGCCACCTCCTCGGCTGTGGTTAACGCCAGTGGAACCACCTCCGGCCAGCGCGTGGTGCGGTCCACCATTGTCAGGAGGTGCGTGCACCCCTGTGATGGCGGGAGGGGGCCCACGAAGTCCACGTGAACATGGTCGAACCTCTTAGCCGGGATGTGAAACGGCTCCAAGGGAGCTCTCGTGTGTTTGTGTACTTTGGCTCATTGGCACGCCATGCAGGCTGCTGCCCACTCTTTCACTTGTTTGCGAAGGCTCGGCCACACAAATTTTTCTCCTACCATCTTGATCGACGCGTGCACTCCCGGGTGCGCTAAAGAATGAACCGAGTCAAAAACGCGGCGGCGCCACGCGGCCAGTACCACAGGACGCGGTCGCCCAGCGGAGACATCGCAGATTAGGGGGGGGCATACCATCTTGCAGCACCCTGCTCTCCAGCCTTAACCCTGTTGGTCCAGACTGGAGCGCGCGCACATCCGCGTCACTAACCTGCTCCGCGGCCATGGCTGTGTAATCTATCCCCACGCGGACCGGGGCCGCCACGGCGCGTGAGAGGCAGTCTGCCACTACATTCAGTTTAACCGACACATGCTGAATATCGGTAGTAAACTCTGAGATCACGGCCAGCTGTCTCTGCTGCCGGCCCGACCACGGTTCTGAAACCTTGGCCATCGCGAATGTTAGTGGCTTGTGGTCCACGAACACGGTGAAACAGCGCCCCTCCAGCCAGAACTGGAAGTGGCGAATGGCCAAGTGGAGAGCCAGCAACTCCCTGTCAAACGTGCTGTTTTTACGTTCACTATCGCGCAAAGTCCTGCTGAAAAAGGTGAGCGGCTGCCAAGCCCCAGCTACACGCTGCTCCACGACCGCCCCTATGGCCACATCTGACGCGTCGGTAGTGAGCACTATGCGGACCGTTGGGTCTGGATGTGCCAACAACGCAGCATTTGCCAGGGCTGCTTTGACTTCCGAGAACGCCCGCTCTCACTCCGGGGACCATTCGATCTTATTCGTGGGTTTCTGTTTTTTGAGCGCGGCGTACAGCGGTTGCATGAGCTGCGCTGCGCAGGGGAGGAAACGGTTATAAAAATTCACCATTCCCAAAAACTCCTGTAACGCCCTGACCGTTTGCGGTCGGGGAAAATCTGCTACCGTGCGCACTTTGTCAGGCAGCGGAACCGCTCCTTTGGGAGAGACGCGGTGCCCCAAAAAATCAATCTGCGTCACCCCGAACTGACACTTCGCTGGGTTGATTATTAAACCATGCTCTCCCAACCTCCGGAAAACCGCCGTGAGGTGGTTTTCGTGTTCATCTTCGGACACGCTGGCTACCAAGATATCGTCCAGGTAGACGAATACGAAAGGGAGATCGCGCAGCACCGCATCCATCATGCGTTGGAACGTCTGTGCAGCCCCCTTAAGCCCGAATGGCATGCGCAAAAACTCGAATAGACCAAACGGAGTTATCACCGCTGTTTTGGGTATGTCCTCAGCGCGCACTGGGACTTGGTGGTAACCGCGGACCAAGTCTATTTTAGAAAAAAACGCAAGCTCCTGCCAAGTGAACGGAAAAATCTTGGATATGAGGAATTGGGTAGCGGTCGTGCGCTGTGGCGTTGTTCAACCTGCGGAAATCCCCGCAAGGTCGCCACGAACCATCAGCTTTAGGGACCATGTGTAGCGGGGAAGCCCATGGGCTGTTTGAACACCTGATGATGCCCAACCTCTCCAGGTTGGCGAACTCCTCGCGCGCTATGGCCAGTTTAGTTGCGTCCAAGTGCCGAGGTTTTGCAAAAACGGGCGGCCCGGTGGTGGTAATAAAATGTTCCACCCCGTGTTTAGCTACGGCTGCCGAAAATGTCGGGACCGTGAGTGCTGGGAACTGAGTGAGCAGTGTGTGGAACTTACCGCTTGCAGCTGTGACGTTGGCTTGTGCTGTTGGCCGGGACGCTCGAGCTGTACAGGAAATAGAATCAAAGGACAGTGCATTAACCAGGCGCCTGTTAGCGACATCAACCAACAAACAATGTGAGCACAAAAAATCAGCCCCCAATATATTGAAATCCAATGCTGCTATGACAAAAGTCCACTCAAATGCACGGCCGTGTAGTGACAGAAGTAGAGTCCTCTCACCAAAGGTCTTAATCTCCGAGCCGTTTGCTGCTGCCATGTCGGGGCCGCTGGATCCTTCCAGCCGGTCGGCGTAGGACGGCATGATGAAACTCAACTGGGCGCCGATGTCCACGAGGAAATGCTTCCCCGAGCGTGCGTCCGTCAAGTAGAGGAGCTTGTTCTCCTCCCCGAGGGCCGCAGCTGCTACCGACCCCCCGGTCTTGGCGTTTCCCGAGCACTTGAACTGGCACGGTGGTATACATTTGCATGCCTTCTCTGCAAAGCGGCGGTGGTAGAAACAAAGGGTGTCTCCTCCGCGTTCCTTGGGCCCCGCCGCCGCCGTCGTCGGTAGTTCTGCTACCGCCGGCAATGGCTCCCCGCCATCTCCTGCCGTCGCGCCGAGCTCCGTCGCTGCCGCCGTGGTCGCGAGCTCTCTGCTGGCCATGATGATCCGATGTGCCTCCCGGGCCAGCGCACGGTAGTCCCGCTTGGCCAGCAACGGCGAACTGGCCAGGGCCACTCTCGTCGCTGACAGAAGGTTCCTGAGGAAGAGGTGGGTAAAAATGAAGTGGTCGTCGTCCGAGCCTTTCAATCTCAGCATCCTCTCCATCAGGTCAATAGCCGTGCAATCTCCTAACCTGGTCTGCGCCAGGAGTCTCTCTGCTCTCTCCTCAACCGAGAGTGTGTAGTGCTGGATGAGTGCAGCCTTCAACATGCCGTATTTGTCACTGGCTGGTGGCTGATCCAGCAGGCTCTCCACATGCTGAGCCATGTGGGTGTCGAGCTTTGCGACCACATGGTAGAATTTCGTGTCATCCACCGATATCCCCCGGAGGACGAACTGCGCCTCAACCAGGTGGAACCAGGAGCGCGGATTGTGCTGCCAAAAATCCGGTAGCTGGATTGTAACGGCATACGCTTGGCTGGGGGCTCCCAATGAGGCTGGCTCCGGGGAATTCTCTTCGTGTTGCATGCTTCGTCTTGGGTCACCAGTGTGGAGTGTGTAAATGACGAGGCAAGTTTGTCTCAAGCAGTTTATTACACACCTCCACCATGAGCATAGTAGAAAGAGGACATCTCAGACAAAACTCGTCCCTTAAATACTCAGGTCTCCCTACAGCTCAAAAGTCACATTGCATTCACATCAAAGGCCACATTGCATTCACTTCCTTAATCCCTTAACATCCCCCTCACAGTCTCTGACACACAAAAGATCCTCCGAGCAGTCTCTGACACACAAAAGATCACACTTTCACAACTTCCTGTTATCTCCAAGGAAACTCTGCTCTTTGTTCTTATCTAAGATGCGAGGCATTATGTTTTCCCCATGTGCGGCCACAGTGCGTCTGCTTTCCTGGGTCACGGGAGAAGAATTCACAAATATTGAGACAGGTTAATGAAAGGTACAAGAATTAGTTATTAATAAATTGTCCAAGTTTGGATTGTTGCCCCTACGAGTTGTTTTCCTTTCGTTTGTGAGGGTTTGTGGTCACGAAGTAAACCTCCATTTCCACACACACACACCTCTATGTATAAATCAAATAATCCTTGTACCTTATCACACTTATAACTAATTGTTCCTACACAAGCCACTGATATTAGCTATAATTTAAAGATGAGACACAGCTGAAGCAGTGTGATATACATTTGCCCAACTGCAGTTATTGGGGAATACAGCAAATTCTGGAATCCCTATTGTCCAATCAGAACTAACTGTTGCATAATTTACAGTAAGTCAAATTTATGTAGGAAATTACAAATTTACAAGAAGAGTCACAAGTCTAAAGCTGGGTTCACACTGTAGCGTTTGGACCGATTTGTACAGACGTTTTGAAAAATCTGTCATGGCGGCCTCTGGGCCGTCATTGGCGTCATCAACTCCAGCTGCGCACAGACCAACAGGTGCCAATCAACGGCTGTTAAAAGCCAGCGTCGCTGACAGCCCGTCACGGAGTTGTCTGTCCTCATTGTCGGAGTATGAGCCTGAACTCCGCTCTCTTGTCTCATCAGGAACCTCTCTTGCCTCGTCAAGAACCTCTCTTGCCTCGTCAAGAACCTCTCGTCAGTTTCAACCAAGTAAGAGAACAATTTGTTACTCAACCCCTTGTCTATACCCCTGTGCACAGGTGGACCTCCTAGGCGGCGGACCTGCGTCCCCAGCTGACGGGGCAACGCCATCTCGCCCACGTAGCGCTTCGCTACCACTGCGACTACTGGTACGTCTTGCTCCTCAGCTTCAAGAACTACTGTTATCACAGTTGCAGGAATATTCGCCACCGCTATCAGTGGAGTCCCTGTCATCGTTATCAGCTGTATCATCATCACCACGTTCAGTGGAATCACTAACCTTGTCATCGTCTGGATCATCGTCATCCCGGTCTGTGAAGTCACGGCCGGTGTTATCACAAGGATTTCCCTCGTCACAGCCACGGGTGGTATCTCCAGCACGTTCACGGACACCTTCACCTCCACGCTGCACGGCCGCTGGAACTCAGCAGGGCGAAACCTGTGCTTCACTCAAGTAAGCCTCTCCACCTGCAGCTCTTCACGAGTGTGGAGCAAAAGTAATTATTTCTGCTTGTATGTTCCAGGGTTGCCGGGTTTCCGTCCAGGCTGCTCAGCTCCAGTGACCAGAACACGATCCACGCACTCACTCACGCACTACATTCTCTCACTATTAAATAAAAGGATTATTGTCACTATCTGCCCGTGTCAGTGTCCGTCTCCTGGGTCCTAAATCATGTCAGTACGACTCCGTCACGTTGACCCAGCGGACAGTTCACTGTCGCACCAACTCAACACTCTTAGCGCCCGGGTAGATTTACTGGTACACCAACAGACAGTAATCTTAAACCAGTTAACCTTAATTAATGGTCGGCTGGATCGCCTGGAAGGACACCAGACGATTCCCCCCACCGCAAATATCTCAGCCCCTGCAGGCTTAGCATCTGGACAAGCTAACACCTCTACGTCTTCTCGCCTCACCCCTATTCCCACACCTGCCCGGTTCAGCGGAAAACTCGGGGAAGCTCGAGGATTCCTATTACAATGTGAATCAGTTTTTCTTCGCGTTCCGGGAGATTTCACCCTTGATTCAAGTCGGATTGGTTATGTCATAAATTTGCTGGCAGGAAGAGCCTTAGACTGGGCGTATTCTATCATGGCTAAACCAAGCTATTCCCTGCTTACTTACCAGGAGTTTGTGACAGAGTTTATGTCCGTGTTTGACCATACTGATAGGGGTGAGGGGTTGACAGAACGGCTGCTGAGCCTACAGCAGGGAAAAAGATCAGCTGCTGACTACGCTATTGACTTCCGGGTCCTGGCTGCAGAGATTGGGTGGGGGGAGCCATCACTGTGTGGTATTTTCCTACGTAGTCTTAACGATGAGTTAAAGGATGAGTTAGCGGCACGGGATAAACCGGACAATTTGCGGGATTTGATCGCCTTAGCAGTTAGTCTGGATAGCAGATTAAGGGAGCGGGCGGCTGGACGGCGAACTACTTCCCGTTCGGTTAGACTCCGCCCCCGCGTCCCTAACTCTCCTCTTCTCGCTTCCCCGGATCAAGAGGCTATGACTATTGGCCGGTCTAAAGTGTCAGCAGCTGAAAAGCAACGCCGCAGGGATCAGGGCCTTTGTTTCTACTGTGGGAAAGAGTCACATGGGGTGTTCGAATGTCCCAGTAAGTTAAAAGGGAAGGCCCGTGGATCGCAGTAGGGGGATTCACGGGCAAGAATTCAGAAGAACCCCTTACTTGTTGTCGATTACCCCTTAGACTAATCCATTCACACACAGAACACTCCACGTTAGCGTTAGTAGATTCTGGAGCTGAGCAAAATTTCATTTCTAGAGACCTGGCAACCCGGATGGGCCTCAACTGTCAGACTCTAGACCCCCCTGTCAAACTGATCACCTTGTCTAAAGCGTCTTTGACCACCGTTGCCCATCAGACGGCCCCCGTGTCAATCATTGTATCAGGAAATCACAGGGAGGAAGTTCAGTTTCTAGTGCTGCCCGTTTCTTCTTCGCCCGTTATCCTGGGGTACCCCTGGCTGCGCCTACATAACCCCACCATTGACTGGCAAGCTGGGAGAGTAACGGCATGGAGTACGTTCTGCCTTAGTGCCTGCCTCCAATCAGCGGCGTGCGCCCCGTCCGTCAAGGTGCCTCTGCCTCATTCATCTCCACCGGACCTGTCCAAGGTGCCAGAGGTCTACCACGATCTGGGGCTAGTGTTTAGCAAGTCTTGGGCGTTGTCCTTACCCCCCCATCGTCCTTATGACTGCGCAATCAACCTGAAGGCTGGGGCCCCTCTTCCTGCAAGCTGCCTTTACAGCCTATCAGCCCCGGAGTGCGAGGCCATGGATACGTACATTAAGGAGTCCTTGGCCTCTGGTATCATCCGCCCGTCGTCTTCGGCAGTGGGAGCCGGGGTTTTTTTCGTTGGGAAAAAGGACGGTTCACTACGCCCCTGCATCGACTTCCGGGGACTGAATGAAATAACAGTAAAAGACAAATATACTTTGCCTCTGATGAACACTGCTTTTGACTCCCTCCAGGGGGCATCCTGGTTTACCAAACTGGACCTTAGGAATGCCTACCATCTAGTGCGCATAAGGGAAGGAGATGAGTGGAAGACGGCTTTTCGGACCCCTAGCGGACATTTTGAGTATCTGGTAATGCCGTTTGGGTTAACTAACGCTCCAGCCGTTTTCCAGCGATTGATAAACGATGTATTACGGGATTTTCTGAACTCGTTTGTTTTTGTTTATCTTGACGACATTCTCATTTTCTCCCGCACACTAGAGGAACATCAGGTGCATGTCCGCAGGGTACTACGGCGCCTCCTGGAGAATCAACTATTCGTCAAGGCTGAAAAATGTGAGTTCCACACTGACCAAACCTCTTTCCTTGGGTTTATTATAGCTCGGAACCAGGTGCTCCCTGACCCGGCCAAGGTCAAGGCGGTAGTGGATTGGCCTGCACCCACCTCCAGAAATCAGCTTCAAGGGTTCCTGGGGTTTGCTAACTTTTATAGGAGGTTCGTGCCAAATTTTGGTAATATCGCCCGTCCTCTGACTGCTCTCACCTCCCCTACGACCTCGTTTTGCTGGAGTAAGGAGGCAGCTGGAGCATTTGAGAAGATCAAGAGGGAGTTTGCCTCGGCCCGAGTCCTTACTCAGGTAGACCCGAAGCTGCAGTGCTTGGTGGAGGTGGACGACTCTGATTCGGGAGTTGGAGCGGTACTCTCTCAACGCTCTCCTGAGGACGGTAAGATTCGCCCATGTGCTTATTTCTCTCACCATCTCACCCCTGCAGAGAGGAATTACAGCATCGGAGACAGGGAGTTGCTGGCAGTGAAACTCGCTTTGGAGGAATGGAGACACTGGCTGGAGGGGGCTGCTCAGCCGTTCGTGGTGTGGACTGATCATCGCAACCTGGAGTACCTCAGGACGGCGAAGCGCCTGAATGCACGCCAGGCTCGCTGGTCCCTCTTCTTCGGCCGTTTTAACTTTTCCATCACTTACCGGCCGGGAAGCAAGAACGGTAAGCCGGATGCCCTCCCACAGCAGTTTGACGCACCATCCTCTGAAGACCAGGAGACCCCTATCCTGCCGCCTTCCTGCGTCGTGGGCGCCCTGTCCTGGGGGATCTGCAAGACGGTTCGCCGGGCTCAGAAGACCGAGCCGGACCCCGGGGGGGGGGCCCCCGGGCCACTTGTTTGTTCCACGCGCTATCCGGGGCAAGGTGATCGAGTGGGGTCACGCTTCCAAGTTGGCTTGTCATCCTGGAGTGGGTCGGACCATGGATCTCCTCCAAAGGACCTTCTGGTGGCCAGGGCTACGGAAGGACGTTGTAGGTTACATCCGGGCCTGCGCTCAGTGCGCCACCGGGAAGACGACATCATCCCCCCCGGCGGGCCTGCTACACCCGTTGCCGGTTCCTTCACGCCCCTGGTCTCACGTAGCTATGGACTTTGTGACTGGTTTACCCACTTCAGATGACTTCACCACGGTTTTAACCATCGTGGACCGGTTTTCGAAGGCAGCCCATTTTGTGCCACTTCGGGGTTTGCCTTCGGCCCAGGAAACAGCGGACCTTCTTGCGCAACATGTGGTCCATCTTCATGGCATCCCTGCTGACATAGTGTCGGATCGGGGACCTCAGTTTGTCTTGCAAGTTTGGAAGGCTTTCTGCGCGGCACTAGGAGCCACAGCCAGCCTCTCCTCTGGTTATCACCCTCAGAGCAATGGTCAGTGTGAGTGGGCTAATCAGGAGCTTGAGGCCGCCCTACGCTGTGTCATCTCCTCCTGCTCATCTTCCTAGAGCAAGTTCCTTCCTTGGATTGAGTACGCTCACAACGCCACGATCTCCACGGCTACGGGCGTCTCCCCATTCAAGGCATCATTCGGGTTTGATCCACCGCTGTTCCCGGAGGAGGAAAGGGAGGTAGCGGTTCCCTCAGTCCAGGCACACATCAAGCGCTGCCGGCGAGTTTGGCTCATCGCCCGCCAAGCCTTGCTTAAGACTACCAAACGCAATATCCAGGTGGCCAACCGGCATAGGAGACCCGCCCCGGACTATAAGGTGGGTCAGAAAGTCTGGTTGTCAACCCGGAATATTGGTGTACCGGCCGAAAAGCGTAAGCTCACTAAGCGCTTCATTGGCCCCTACACCATCAGTCGTGTTATTAACCCTGTGTCTGTGCGCCTGTCTCTCCCCTCTTCGATGCGTATCTGCCCCACCTTTCATGTCTCCCAGGTCAAACCGTATGTCTCTGATCCCCTGTGCCCTGCTCCTGCGGCTCCCGCACCCCCGAGGATGATCGATGGCCATCCGGCCTGGGGGGTGACTGCCATCCTGGATGTCCGCAGGCGGGGTCGTGGTCTTCAGTATTTGGTGGACTGGGAGGGCTTTGGACCGGAGGATCGTTCTTGGATTCGCCCAGCGTTGATCCTGGATAAACAGCTGATCCGCGATTTCCATCAGGCGAATCCAGGTAGAATTGGGCAGGTGCCTGGAGGCACTGCTAGAGGGGGGAGTACTGTCATGGCGGCCTCTGGGCCGTCATTGGCGTCATCAACTCCAGCTGCGCACAGACCAACAGGTGCCAATCAACGGCTGTTAAAAGCCAGCGTCGCTGACAGCTCTTCACGGAGTCGTCTGTCCTCATTGTCGGAGTATGAGCCTGAACTCCGCTCTCTTGTCTCGTCAGGAACCTCTCTTGTCTCGTCAGGAACCTCTCTTGCCTCGTCAAGAACCTCTCGTCAGTTTCAACCAAGTAAGAGAACAATTTGTTACTCAACCCCTTGTCTATACCCCTGTGCACAGGTGGACCTCCTAGGCGGCGGACCTGCGTCCCCAGCTGACGGGGCAACGCCATCTCGCCCACGTAGCGCTTCGCTACCACCGCGACTACCGGTACGTCTTGCTCCTCAGCTTCAAGAACTACTGTTATCACAGTTGCAGGAATATTCGCCACCGCTATCAGTGGAGTCCCTGTCATCGTTATCAGCTGTATCATCATCACCACGTTCAGTGGAATCACTAACCTTGTCATCGTCTGGATCATCGTCATCCCGGTCTGTGAAGTCATGGCCGGTGTTATCACAAGGATTTCCCTCGTCACAGCCACGGGTGGTATCTCCAGCACGTTCACGGACACCTTCACTTCCACGCTGCACAGCCGCTGGAACTCAGCAGGGCGAAACCTGTGCTTCACTCAAGTAAGCCTCTCCACCTGCAGCTCTTCACGAGTGTGGAGCAAAAGTAATTATTTCTGCTTGTATGTTCCAGGGTTGCCGGGTCTCCGTCCAGGCTGCTCAGCTCCAGTGACCAGAACACGATCCACGCACTCACTCACGCACTACATTCTCTCACTATTAAATAAAAGGATTATTGTCACTATCTGCCCGTGTCAGTGTCTGTCTCCTGGGTCCTAAATCATGTCAAAATCAGAGATTAGTCCAGACATTGGTGAAATTACGTTCGTGAGTAGGTTTTTTAATCCAGTGCACACCAAATTTTAAAAACTTTTGCCAGCATTTGCCAGCATTGGCAAACTTTTGCAAACTTAGGCTTGCGTATGTGTAGCTGTTGCCAACTTAGGTTAACTTAAGCAAACAATTACTCAGGGCAGGTCAGCTGACATCAGCGTCAGGTGACGCTCATAAAGATCAGCATTTGTGGAGGCTTCCTGCCATTCTGGACCTGCTTTTCTGGGTGGATTCACACTACAATGTTTGGACCAACTTTTACTAACGTTTTGTCAAACCTCTGGCTCTGCTGGCAAAAGTTGATAAAAGTTAATGATAGTTGTTGTGTTCCTTGAAAATTTTCAGCATGTTGAAAATTTGCCAACATTTGGAAATAAATGTTGGTGAAAGTTGTGCTCAGTTTGTAAAAGTTCCTGAGCGCTGGGCAAAGTTATGCAGAGTTCACCTAAGTCGGCCTAAGTTATGCTCCATTGGCAAACATTGACTGAAATGCCGACGGAAGCAGATGTTTAGACTGAAACTCACTTCAGACCTGCACGGATGAAAGAGAAATAGAGAAGGGGAATTAAAAAAAGAAAAAAATATATATATAGTCTCCCAAAAATGTGACAGCCCAAAAGAAAAAAAAAAAAAAAAAACACAAAACAAAACACTCTCCTCACTGAGAAATTTACTGTTCTTAATTTTCTGCTCTGTGCGTAATCATTCTTCAGGATTTATTGGTTCGGCTTCCATTGTGGGGAATCAAACAGCGTTGATGTGGTGCCAAAAAGTAAATGACATTTAACGGGATTTTATGTAATTCTAATGGAGATTGTTGTAACAGTCAAAACATAATCACCCATCATTTTATTTATATGACAATACACTAAATAATTCTTTTATTCCATCCACATTTTAATTGTGGACTTAGTGTTGGAGTCTACATAGGCATTCTTGTGTTATTTTTTTTGAGGAATGAATGAATGAACGGGGGAAAGGGCATACAGAAATAACCACATAGGAATATAAAATGAAAATAAATATTGAAACGTATGCCCAAGGGAGATGTGGTCACTCCAAAAGCAGGTCCAGAATGGCAGGAAGCCTCCACAAATGCTGATCTTTATATGAGCATTGCCTGACGCTGATGTCAGCTGACCTGCACCGAGTATTCGTTTGCTTAAGTTGGCAATAGCTACACATACACTAACCTAAATTGGCAAAAGTTTGCCGACGCTGAATGCAACGCTGGCAAATGCTTGCAAAAGTTCATAAAAGTTGGTGTGTGCTGGATTAAAAAAAACTTGCTCACAAATGTAATTTCACCAACGTTTGGATTAATTTCTCTGATTTTTCAAAACATCTGTAAAAGTCAGTCCAAACACTATAGTGTGAACCCAGCTTTAACGTAGGCCGACTTAGATAAACTCTGCATAACTTAGCCCAGTGCTCAGGAACTTTACAAACTGACCACCACTTTCACCAATGTGTATTTCTAAGAGTTGGCAAATTTTCAGCATGCTGAAAAGTTTCAAAGAACACAACTTTTGCCAGCGTTTGCCAACAAACACTAACTATCATTAACTTTTACCAATTTTTGCCTGCAGAGCCAAACGTTTGCCAAAACGTCAGTAAAGGTTGGTCCAAACGTTGTAGTGTGAATCCACCCAAAGAGAAAAATTCACAAACTGACAAAAATAAAGTCCTTACTTACTACTCAAAGTAAGTTTTTTAGTAGATTTCTTTCTTACTTCATTTTTGGATGCCTCTTAATCAGATCTATTTTAGTAATTAAAATGGTCCTGATTTATGTTTAATTTCTGAATACTCTACCCTCCTCTGAAAACATTATTCCATTTAAAAAATTAGATGTCATCAAATTTATTCTGTTACATAACAGCTTCCTACTGTTACAGTACGTAACTGTCATCTAAAAAGGATATTCTCTAAGGAAAAGAAGAATAAGGACATGAGGGTCCTACTCTCGATAATTTGAGTCAATCTACTGTGCAAACAAATGTTGCTACCAAAGGAAAAAGGACAGCAAATTTCATATTTATGTTCTTATCATATTCTGTGTTGAAACACATTACATGTGTCATGAGTCTGAGCTCAATGTCCTCTCTGAGCTCAGACTCTAAATTTATTTCTAAGTATTGTATGTTATTTTGTCAGTTTTTGTATATATGTTGGGTTTTTGTCTCATGTGCCCCCCTCTCTCCAGACACTCCCACTAGCTGCTCAGTCTGCTCCCCAGCTGTGAGCAGTTATGTAATTAGGTCATCTGCCAGCTCAGCCACCCGCACCTGCTGTTCCTTGATTCGCTTATTATTTAAGGATTGTCAGTTTAGTTTTTCCACTACGGCAGTATTGCATTGTTCGGATTTGAATGGACTTCATTCCTCCATGTTATTCCCTCATCTCCTCCAGAGCTAATCCGGCTCTGGAGTGCCTCTGCCTGCAAGTAATCTTTGTTTGTATTTTTGCATGGTCTGCACAATTTTTGGAATTTTTGTTCTCTTCTGTTATTAAATATCACAACTACAGTTCAGCGCGTGGGTCTGTCTTTCTGCCCCGGAGGGGTGTTCATGACAACATGCTTGTTGCCACTGAGAGCACAGCAACAGACTGAATGGCTCTGACAGTTTGACATGGTATAAAGTTAACTGGAATGTGTCATGCTGAAAAGCATTTTGACATAAGGACTTCATATGCACCAAAGGTGGTAACATATTTCAAGTGACAAGCTGTATTCTAATTTTATGTCCAATGTATAATTGTGAAATTTTGGGCCAATACCAATAGTTAAAGTAACAATTTGGCCAGTGGTCTCTAGCTGATACTGTTTGTTTGTTCCTTCATGCCAGGAAAACAAAGACATACTGTACATGGTAAATGGCATTCACTTATAGCGCTTTCTCATCTCTAGATGACCAAAGCACTTTACAGATCCTGCTATCCACCCAGAGCTGCCATGCACTGGTGCTGGCCTGACCCACAAGGAGCAACTGGGGTTCAGTGTCTTGCTCAAGGACACTTCGACATGCAGACTGCTGACAGAGTGGGAATCTAATCCCTGACCCTCCGATCAATAGTCAACCACACTACAACTGCGTCACAGATGGATATAAAAATCCACAGTGGATATTAAAAGTCTACACACCCCTGTTCAAACGCCAGGTTTTTGTGATGTAAAAAAAAATGAGACCAAGATAAATCATTTCAAAACTTTTTCCACCATTAATGTGACCTACAGTGGGGTAAAAAAGTATTTAGTCAGCCACCAATTGTGCAAGTTCTCCCACTTAAAAGATGGGAGAGGTCTCCAATATTCATCATAGGTATACCTCAAATATGAGAGACAAAATAAGAAAAAAAAAATCCAGAAAATCACACTGAAGGATTTTTAATGAATTAATTGGTAAATTCCTCGGTAAAATAAGTATTTGGTCAATAACAAAAGTTCATCTCAATACTTTAGTATATACCCTTTGTTGGCAATGACAGAGGTCAAACGTTTTCTGTAAGTCTTCACAAGGTTTTCACACACTGTTGCTGGTATTTTGGCCCATTCCTCCATGCAGATCTCCTCTAGAGCAGTGATGTTTTGGGGCTGTCGCTGGGCAACACAGACTTTCAACTCCCTCCAAAGATTTTCTATGGGGTTGAGATCTGGAGACTGGCTAGGCCACTCCAGGACCTTGAAATGCTTCTTACGAAGCCACTCCTTCGTTGCCCGGGCGGTGTGTTTGGGATCATTGCCATGCTGAAAGACCCAGCCACGTTTCATCTTCAATGCCCTTGCTGGTGGAAGGAGGTTTTCACTCAAAATCTCACAATACATGGCCCCATTCATTATTTCCTTTACATGGATCAGTCGTCCTTGTCCCTTTGCAGAAAAACAGCCCCAAAGTATGATGTTTCCACCCCCATGCTTCACAGTAGGTATAGTGTTCTTTCTCCTCCAAACATGACAAGTTGAGTTTTTACCAAAAAGTTCTATTTTGGTTTCATCTGACCATATGACATTCTCCCAATCCTCTTCTGGATCATCCAAATGCTTTCTAGCAAACTTCAGATGGGCCTGGACATGTACTGGCTTAAGCAGGGGGACACGTCTGGCACTGCAGGATTTGAGTCCCTGACGGCGTAGTGTGTTTCTGATGTAGCCTTTGTTACTTTGGTCCCAGCTCTCTGCAGGTCATTCACTAGGTCCCCCCGTGTGGTTCTGGGATTTTTGCTCACTGTTCTCGTGATAATTTTGACCCCACGGGGAGAGATCTTGCATGGAGCCCCAGATCGAGGGAGATTATCAGTGGTCTTGTATGTCTTCCATTTTCTAATAATTGCTCCCACAGTTGATTTCTTCACACCAAGCTGCTTACCTATTGCAGATTCAGTCTTCCCAGCCTGGTGCAGGTCTACGATTTTGTTTCTGGTGTCCTTTGACAGCTCTTTGGTCTTGGCCATAGTGGAGTTTGGAGTCTGACTGTTTGAGGTTGTGGACAGGTGTCTTTTATACTGATAACGAGTTCAAACAGGTTCCATTAATACAGGTAACGAGTGGAGGACAGAGGAGCCTCTTAAAGAAGAAGTTACAGGTCTGTGAGAGCCAGAAATCTTGCTTGTTTGTAGGTGACCAAATACTTATTTTACTGAGGAATTTACCAATTAATTCATTAAAAATCCTTCAATGTGATTTTCTGGATTTTTTTTTTCTCATTTTGTCTCTCATAGTTGAGGTATACCTATGATGAAAATTGGAGACCTCTCTCATCTTTTAAGTGGGAGAACTTACACAATTGGTGGCTGACTAAATACTTTTTTTGCCCCACTGTATAACCAGTACAACCCAATTGAAAAACAAACTGAAATCTTTTAAGGGGAAAAATTAAAAACTCACAATAACCTGGTTGCATAAATATGCACACCCTTAAACTAATACTTTGATTTTATTTATTTGAACATTCCGACAAAAGAAAAAAATAATTTAAAACAAAAATCAAGCCAAAAATAAAATGTTCTAAAGGAGTGGGAAGAGGCCAATGCTTATATAGTCCCACCCACGTTTGAAGAGAACTGTGAAAGGGTGTGCAAAAAGGGTCAGCAACATTTGCATTGTTTAAGGAAACTTGCACGCTTCCAAGTTGACCGAACCATAATGACAATGTTTTATCGGGCTTTTATTGAATCTGTTTTATCCTTTTCTTTAGTGTCATGGTTTGGTCAGATAAAACTGAAACAGAGGAAATCCTTGGGTCAGGTAGTTAGATGGTCCAGTTGTTTGCTTGGCGAGTCACAGCTGAGCCTGACATCCCTGTACACCAGACAGGTACAGAAGATTGCTACCTCCATTTTAAATGATGACTCCCACCCTTTGCACTGCCACTTTCAGCTTCTTCCCTCCAGACGGAGGTTTGCTGTCCCAAAAAGTAAAACCCAGCATTACAAAAGCAGCTTTGTTCCTGCTGTGTTAAAGAATTGAACAAGATGTTACAATATTTTGCACATAATTTAGTTACCTATTTATTAATTTTATTTTATATTTACTTATTTTTGTAGGTTTTTTATTTGGGTTCTAAATCTTTTATTGGGTTTTAGACTTTTGAGTTTTTAACCTCTTTGACTAGTCTTTAACTTTTTAATATGACCCTTCTCTCTTATCTCCTTGTTTTTTCTCTTATCTCTTTGTCCTATGTCCTGATTGGTGGAGCCTTGAGCACTTTTATCATGTTTATAGTCAGCTACATGTGTGCCTGTGTTTGTGTTCATGTTGAATGAAACTGTGGTTTATAAATATGGATGTCACTTGACTGCAAAACAAATCTACCTATGGGTACAAATAAAGTAACCTGAACCTGAACCCCTTTTCCATACCCAACAAATTACAGCATCACTCTTAGTCATCATTCATCCCACAACCACATTCACCATAATACACCCCATAGTCAAATTATGCAACAGAAATGACACAACAACGACAGTCCATATTGACAACAATACCAACATCCAACAATAATTGTAACAATAATAAATAAATACTTCTGGTATGTTCAACACAAACACAGATAACAGCATCACCATAACAACCTTTTTTCATTGAAGACGCATTGTAATATTACTGCCCTTTATTTTTATATTGCTCAAAAATCATTTCTTTATATGTTGATTTAAATATATGGATGTTTGGACATTGCCTGTGTTTCTCCTTCAACCCAGTCCACAATTTTACCCCACACACACAGACACACAAAAACCCTTCCTAGTAGATCTTACTAAGTGCATTTTAAATTTTGTGTTCCCCTGTAAATTATATTTCCCTTCTCTCTCACTAAAAAGATTTTGTATACTGTGTGGCAAAAGGTTTTTACTGATGTTAAACATTAATTGTGCTGTATAATAATGAACCAGATCCCGTAATTTCAATAACTTTGAATGTAAAAACAATTAGTATGTTCAAGATACCCAACTTTGTGTATAACACGGACTGCCCTTTTTTGTAATATTAGCAATGAATTAAGTGTACTTTTATAATTGTTACCCCAGACCTCTATACAATAGGTCAAGTATGGAAGTACTAATGAGCAATAGAAGGTATGAACTGATTTGTAATCAAGGACCTGCTTAATTTTATTTATAATTGCAATATTTTTTTGCAACTTTGTTTTGTATGTTTCTGACGTGTGGTTTCCAACTAATGTTATCATCTAGTATTAGACCCAAAAACTTGGATCTCCTTAACTTTTTCAATAATCACATTATCTATATGAATATGTATATCTTCTTTATTTTTACAATTACCAAATATCATTACCTTAGTTTACTTAGTCTTACTTTGTTGCAGTACCTTTGGCTTTTATTACAGCACTCAGTCTTTTTGGATAGGAATCTCTCAGTGTGGCACATCTTGATGTGGCAATATTTGCTCACTCTTTGCAAAAATGCTCCAATTCTGTCAGAGTGCGAGGGCATCTCCTGTGCACAGCCCTCTTCAGATCACCCCACAGATGTTTGATCAGATTCAGAACTGGACTCTTGCTGGGTCATTCCAAAACCTTAAACTTCTTCTGGTGAAGTCATTCTTTTGTTGATTTGGGTGTCTGCTTTGGGTCACCGTCGTACTGAAAGATGAAATTTCTCTTCAGCTTTCTAGCAGAAACCTGAAGGTTTTGTGCCAATACTGACTGGTATTTGGAACTGTTCATAATTCTCTCCACCTTGAATAAGGTCCCAGTTCCAGCTGAAGAAAAACAGCCCCAAAGCGTGATGTCACCACCATGCTTCACTGTAGGTATGGTGTTCTTTTGGTGAGGAGCAGTGTTGTGTTTGCACCAAATATACCTTTTGGAATGATGGTCTAAAAAGTCAACCTTCGTTTCATCGGACAATAACACATTTTCCCATATGCGTTTGGGAGATTTCAAATGTGTTTTTGCAAAATGTAGTCGGGCTTGGATGTTTTTCTTCGTAAGAAGGCTTCCATCTTGCCACCCTACCCCATCGCCCAGACATATGAAGAAGACAGGAGACTGCTGTCACATGTACTAAACCACCAGTACTTGCAAGAAATTCCAGCAGCTCCTTCAATGTTGCCGTCGGCCTCTTAGCAGCCTCCCTAACCAGTTTTCTCCTCATCTTTTCATCAATTTTGGAGGGACCTCCAGTTCTTGGTAATGGCACTGTTGTGCCATATTTTCTCCACTTGATGATGACTATCTTCACTGTGTTCCATGGTACATTTAATGGCTTGGAAGTTATTTTGTACCCTTCTCCTGACATTGATACATTTGAACAATGAGATCCATGGCTTGTGAGTGACAACAAAAATGTCAGGAAAAGCCTACTAGGACAGCTGATCTTTATTTGGGGTTAATCAGAGGCACTTTAAATGGTGGCAGGTGTGTCCTGACTCCCATTTAACATGAGTTTGAATGTGATTGGTTAATCCTGAAAAAGGCCACATCCCCAGTTATAACATGGTGTGCATATTTATGCAACCAGGTTGTTGTGTTTTTATTTTTCCCTTAAAAGATTTCAGTTTGTTTTTCAATTGGGTTGTACAGGTGATACTGTAGGTCACATTAATGGTGGAAAAAGTTTTGAAATGATTTTTTACATCACAAAAATCTGGCATTTGAAGAGGGGTGTGTCGACTTTTTATATCCAGTGTATGCTGTATGCATAGATGGATGTTATACACAACTATTGCAGAGAGCATTGAACATAAGTTGGAAGGACCATATTCCTAACAGAGTTGTGCATGGAAAATTATCCCTCATAACAACGACAATAAAAGTGAGACATCTACGGTTTGCCCAACACTGCCTACATGCAGTGGACCACCTTGTTTCCCACCTGGTCTTCTGGACTCCAGTCAGTGGTCACACTAGCTGTGGCAGACAAAGACTCAGTTATCCCAACACAGTCAAAAGGGACATGGGGCTTGAGGGGCAGGAGGTGTCAAGGCTGATGAAGGATGGGAAACTTTGGGCCCCAACATGTTGCTGTGGCTTCTTTTGCTCCGTCCACGGACGGCAGATGATGATGATGTGTAGACTTTTTTTATCCACTGTATGTAATATAATAGATGAACTGTTAAAGTAATTCAGCCCTTTATTTAAGCAATATTACACTTGAGGTCATATGGTATCAATGACTATTTTAACTACAGGTGTGATACGTCTAATGCCCGACACGTATCATACCCGCAGTTGTTATACTCATAACCGTATGACCTCGAGTGTAATATTACTTTTATACAACAGTTCCGCAAGCACAATTTATTAAATGACAGCAATACTGGACAAAATATTATGATTTGTTTGTTTAACCAGTCTTTTGCACAGCTCAAAAAAAAAGTCCCTTCTAAATGTACCCAATAACTGTTGCTAAACATCTCAATCAGCATGAAGACATCCACTGTCATTTCACACACACATGTAAGTAAATTAAATATTGTCAAGTGCAAAAGTAAGTGTTTAAACATACCGGTTACCTGTCGAGTCGGTACTGCAGAAGGTAGGATGGAGGCTAAAATGTGGACAATGCTGGTGGCTAGTTAGCATGCTAGTGACTTGGATTTGGCACGTTTTGCTAGCTTTTTCTTGACATCTTCAGATGAAACAAAGAGTCAATCACCAGAGGTATTGTGGTTTGTTAATCAAGACAATAAAACCAACTCTAGCACAGCCTATTTTTTTTTTAAACAAACATGAAATAGCTTAATGTTTTTACAAGGGCAGACTTTGTAAACTGAATTAACTGAGTAAAGTTTTTTTTCAAAAGGGTGGGACTTCCGGGTCAGGTAATATTTGTTTTCAAACAGCACCTCACTGTGGAAATTAAGGTATCCAACATAGTATTGCAATTCTCACCGAGAGTTGAAAGTAGATTACTGTTAGTAATTTAAAGTTTTGAAAAGTGTAATAGACTGCTAGATCACACTGGCAAAAATGGCTTGTGAAGACTGTCTCAAGGCAAAAAGAGACATTACCTACCTCAAGGATGATATCCGTCGACTTTCTGAAGAGCTACGGAGCAAAGAAGCTCTTCTCTCCAGCCTGATGGATACTGCTGTTAAACAGTCCAAGGTGATCTCGGCCTCCATGAACTCGACCTTGGCTGACACCGTCCTCTGGGACCCACCATTGAGCCAGCCAGCCTCCTGCTCTACTCCAAGTGCACAGGCATCCTGGTCGGAGGTGGTTGTCAAAGGCAGCAAAATCAGAGCTGTCTCACCACAGCCCATAAACCTCTCCAACCACTTCTCCGTGTTACCAGCTGTTGTCACAAGTCACCCTGTTGATGGGCCCTTGGCTGATGCTTCCCCCACCAACAATGAGCCAAGCCCTCCTCCTCCCGGGATTGCACCAGCTGGTTGGGTGGCCTAATCTACGTCGATGGCTGGTCCATCTCCTGCTGTTGTAGTTACCGCTGACGCGGTGCCTAGACAGACTGATACCTTGGAGTTCCCCCCACTGTCGTCAGTTGGTGCTCGGACAGCTGGCCTCTCATCAGGGCCTCTCGAGGCCTCTGTGGCCCTCATCCTGGCCACTGATTTCTTCTGCTCGGCATGGGATCCTTGGAGAGGCTGTGCAGCGATACTCCAGAGAGGGCATTCGTCACAGGACAGCGAACAGTTGCACACCTTGCTCTCCCACCTCACTACCTGCCCAGTCGTGTGCAGATGACAGCATGTCTTCTCTGGTCATTGGCGATTCCATTGTTAGGAATATTAAATCAACATCAGCGCAGATTCACTGTCTACCTGGTGCCAGAGTTGCTGATAATTTGCAACAAATTCCACCTCTACTCAGCAAATTCCCACAGGTCCACAACGTCATTATACACTGTGCAACAAATGATATCTCCAGGCAGCGGTCTGAAGTTTTAAAGCAAGATTTTATCCGTCTTTTTAATGATCTTAAAAACTACGGAAAATTCGTCTTCATCTCAGGGCCCCTCCCTTCTCTGAACAGGATTATTGGATGTTTTAGCCACCTGCTCTCACTCCACACCTGGCTGCAGTCCACCTGTCCATCACACAACCTGGTTTTATTGACCATTTTTAATCTGTTCTGGAACTGAGCCTACATTTTTAACAAAGACGGCATCCATTCTAGTAACAATGGGACGCGTGCACTCCCAAACATTTTCCACGCAGTGTCAGAATCAGAATCAGATTTATTGCCATTGTTCATGTAGTACACAAACTAAGAATTTGTCTCGGTGCAATGCTGCAACATGATAAAATAAAAGAAATAAACTATACATGCAATAAAGTGTAGAATAAGAGTGAGTAATACTAGTCAGCAGTTAAAATATATTAGCGAGCAGCAGATAATGTGGAGAACCATATAGTGCAGTCGGTAATGCAGGAAGAAAACAGTGATGATTGACATGAGTCTGGTTGAGCTGCTGTACAAAGTGCACGAGAGTCAATAAGTCACTTAGTGTTCAGCAGTCTGATGGCAGAGGGGAAGAAGCTGTTCATGTGACGGGAGGTTTTAGTCTGGATGGACCGAAGTCTTCTACCTGAGGGGAGAGGGGCAAACAGTACGTGACCAGGGTGTGAGGGATCGGCTATGATCCGGCCAGCACGCCTCCGGGTCCTGGAGATGTACAGATCCTGGAGAGATGGGAGCTTGCAGCCGATCACCTTCTCAGCAGTGCGCACGACGTGCTGCAGCCTTAGTCTGTCCCTGGCAGTGGCTCCTGCGTACCACACGGTTATGGAGGTGGTGAGGATGGACTCGATGATGGCTGTGTAGAACTGCACTAACATCTTGGTGGGTAGCTTGAGCTTCCTCAGCTGCCGCAGGAAGAACATCCTCTGCTGGGCCTTTTTGATGAGGGAGCTGATGGTCGGCTCCCACTTGAGGTCCCTGGTGATGGTGGTGCCTAGGAAGCGGAAGGAATCAGCAGTGGTGATGGGAGAGCCTGTGAGGGTGAGGGGGGGCAGAGGGGTTGTGACTTTCCTGAAGTCCACAATCATCTCCACTGTCTTCAGAGCGTTCAGCTGCAGGTTGTTGTTGTTGCACCAGGACGCCAGCTGGGCCACCTCTCTCCTGTAGGCGGACTCGTCGCCATTGGAGATGAGCCCAATGAGGGTGGTGTCGTCCGCAAACTTGATCAACTTGACAGACTGGTGGCTGGAGGTGCAGGAGTCAGTATAAAGGGAGAAGAGTAGGGGGGAAAGTACACAGCCCTGGGGTGATCCGGTGCTGATGCTAGCAGAGTCTGAGACAGTCTTTCCCAGCCGCACGTGCTGCCTCCGGTCCGTCAGGAAGTCGGTGATCCACCTGCAGAGGGAGTCAGGCACGTTGAGCAGGGACAGCTTGTCCCAGAGCAGAGCGGGGCGGATGGTGTTGAATGCGGAGCTGAAGTCCACAAACAGGATCCTGGCGTAGGTTCCCGGGGAGTCCAGGTGCTGCAGGATGGAGTGGAGGGCCAGGTTGACTGCATCGTCTACAGACCTGTTGGCTTGGTAGGCAAACTGCAGCGGGTCCAGGAGGGGGGTGGTGATGGACTTGAGGTGGGGCAGGACCAGGCGCTCAAAGGACTTCATGACTACAGAGGTGAGCGCTACAGGTCTGTAGTCGTTAAGTCCAGTGATCCGTGGCTTCTTGGGGACAGGGATGATGGTGGAGGATTTGAGGCAGGACGGCACGTGGCATAGCTTAAGGGAGGTGTTAAAAATGTCTGTGAAGACAGGAGCCAGCTCTTTCGCACAGTGTCTCAGGGTGGAGGGAGACACGCCGTCCGGACCGGGGGCCTTGCGCGAGTTCAGTCTGGAGAACTGTTTGAGCACGTCCTGCTCACTGATGACAAGGGCAGGGGGAGAGGAGGGGGGGGCGCCTTTGATGAAGTAGGGATCGTGGAGGCTGTGGAGCTGGAGGGAGGGGGGGAGTTGGACACAGATGACGAGGTATCAAAACGGGCATAGTGTTGTAGAGCAGTGTCTACTGCTCCACAATGCTGACTGACCGCTGCTCACAGCAGGACGTCTCCAGGTAGCACACCTGTCTGATTGCCCCTGTCCTGTGACCTCTCCACCTCCCGAATGTTTCTCCAGTTCCCCCTACTGTCACAGTAGCTTGGAAAAAACTGAATCAACCTCCCTCATCCCAGTCATTATTAGAAAGAGGGTGAGTAAAGCTGTGTGCCATGTGTCAAATCTGCATCAGCCACCTGTTGCTGCAGTGAATGAAAGGCACAATAGTTCAATCAGGATGCTTTTAATTAATGCTCGTTCCATTACTAATAAGGCATTTTATCTTAATGATCTTTTTATTAGAGAGAGACTTGATTTTATGTTAACTGAAACCTGGCAGCAGGCGTCCTGTCAAGTGTGTGCACTTTACGTACGCACAAATAAGGAGAAACTAGAAAAGCACTCGGAGCGAATACCTCCGCCAAGGCTCCTTCCATTGCTCATGGATCACCTCCAGAATGTAATGGGTTTGTGTGTGAAGGCCTATAGCCACTTGTGGTGAAAATTGCATCAAAGTCTGTCCATCAGTTTTGGAGTATTGTTGCTAACATACTGTGAGAAGATAAGAGCCTTGGCTGAGGTATGCATTGTCAGATCATCACCAAAATATAATGGGTTCCTCTCTAGCCCAAGAACCACCTCTGGTGAAAATTTCATCCAAATCCATACAGTAGTTTTTGTGTAATCCTGCTGCACAAATTAAAAAAAAAAAAGCCCTTGGTGGAGGTATGCACTCTCAGATCACCAAAATCTAATCATCTGTTCCCTGTGCCATTACACACCTTTCCTGAAAATTGTCAAAATCCATTCATAACTTTTTGAGTTATGTTGGTAACAGTTGTGTACCATTGTGTACAGAAATCTTTTTCTGTCAGTCTGTATGGACACAGCCTTACTCCTCTATTGAATGTCAGGTTGGTCAATCTAATCAGTTTTGCTGTATTTTAATTTATCACCCTCCTGGTTCTGATGGGCAGTTTTATCTGAGTTTACAGAATTTTTATCATCTCTTATAAAACTGGACAAAATTTTAATAATTGGTGATTTTAATGTTCATGTTGATGATGTATCCTGCAAAACTGCTTCAGAATTTTTACACATCATGGAGTGTTATAACATTGTGCTACATGTCAGGCAACCAACTCACAACAAAGGGCATGTGTTGGACTTAGTTTTCTCCATCAGTCTAGTGATTGGTGATCTTAGAATAGAAGAGTCACTTGTGAGCAATCATAACTAGGTTTTCTTTAATCTCTCTTTTAACAGTGATTCTGTGCCCCACTCACGGTCCTTTTATAGACGTTTCATCACCCAGTCTGCTGCTGACAGGTTTTCTCTTTCATTTAATTTTTGTCCCGAGTCTGATTTTACTGATGTTGAAAGTTTTGTTCAGTCCTTTAATGACATTTGTGTTTCAATACTTAACAGAGTGGCTCCAGTTAAACCTAAACAAGTCTCTTCCCTGGATAAATGACTCAGTACATAGTTTTCGCCGTTCATGCAGGAAGACTGAAAGACTGTGGAAAGCTATGAAATTGGAGGTTAATAGGTTACACCTAAAGGATCTTATATTTACCTTAAATAGTATGATTAAAGATGCTCGTAGCAACTATTTTGCTGCCCTTATCTCCTCAAGCAAGAGAAATCCTAAAATCTTGTTTAATTCAATTAAATCAATTGTGTCCCTTGCCTCTCCTACCATTGCAGTATATTCAAAAAATTACTGCAACAACTTTCTTACTTATTTTATTGATAAAGTAAACCCTGCTTGTTCTAGCATTTTACCTCCATCAAATCCTCCTTTTCTAGCTCACACCATGATACAGTTTTCAATTAATTTCTTCCTGTCTCATTAGAAGACATACAGTAACTGACCTCTTAAAAAATTTAAACCTTCATCCAGTCCTTTAGATATTTTACTGACTACTTTGTTTTTAAAAGTTATTAAATCCATTGGGCCTAGCATTGTTAGAGTGATAAATTTGTCACTTTTAAATGGTTATGTTCCTAAATATTTTAAACATGCCATTGTCAAACCTCTTTTTAAAAAAAAACAGTCTTGAGCCATCTCTACCACAAAATTATAGGCCTATTTCCAAGTTGCCTTTTTTATCAAATATTCTGGAGACGGTAGATGCTAATCAGCTTTTATCATTTTTGGAGACATACTGTATAATCTTTTAGATAAATTTCAGTCTGGTTTTCGTAAAATGCATTCCACTGAAACTTCTCTCCTTAAAGTTACTAATATCATTGTAATGGCTGCTGATGCTGGTTTTTACTCTGTTTTGGTTTTATTGGATCTTAGCTCTGCTTTTGATACAGTTAACCATAAAATTCTTATTGGCAGACTACACCACTCGGTGGGTGTTAGTGGAACAGCTTTGAACTGGTTCTCTTCACACTTAACTGACAGGTCTTTTTCTGTCTCTCTGAACCAGTTTATGTCCAATACTGCAGCCTTGTCATGTGGGGTTCCTCAGGGCACAGTTTTGGGTCCTGTTTTATTTTCCTTATACCTGCTTCCACTTGGTCAGTTAATTGATACTTTTAATGATGTTTCTTATCATTTTTATGCTAATGATATTCAGCTGTATTTTTCTTTCAGACTACAAGAACTTCGTAAACTTTCAGTTTTAACAAATTGTATAACTGCTGTCAAGAACTGGCTATCTGCAAACTATTTACTGTTAAATGATGTTAAAACAGAGACTCTAATCATTGCTCCTGACAGTGTAATCCCTACTATTAAAGAATCCCTTGGGCCACTTAGTTCCTCCAGCAAATCCTCTGTACGTAATCTTGGAGTAGTTCTTGATAGCGCTTTATCCCTAGATGCTCGTGTAAATCAGCTGACTCGCTCTGCTTTTTTCCACCTGAGAAACATTGCCAAACTGAGAAACATGGTGTCTGTGGTTGAGTTGGAAATGGTTATTAATGCTTTTATCTCTCTCATTTAGACTATTGTAATTCACTTTTTAATGTTCTTAATAAAACCACCTTAAATTGGTTTCAGATGGTTCAAAATGCTGCTGCAAGGCTTTTAACTAAAATTAGCAAAGAGATCTCACATCACCCCCATTTTATTTAATCTTCATTGGCTCCCTGTTAATTTTAGAGTTCAGTTTAAAATTCTGGTTTTAACTTTTAGAGCCTTGCATGGTCTCACACCTCCTTACATTGCAGACCTCATTCAGCCATACTCCTCTCGGCCCCTCAGGTCCTCTGGTCAGCTTTTATTAGAGGTACCCCGGACTTATTTTAAAACGCGTGGTGATCGAGCTTTCCAAGCTGTAGCATTAAAGTTATGGAACTCTCTACCCCCTTCAGTCCGTTTGACTGACTCTGAGGTTATTTTTAGGAAGCAAATTAAAACACTGTTGTTTAGACAGGCCTTTAGGTAGGGGAAAGGGGGGTGGGTTACTTACTGGTTTTATTTGTTTTATTTTATTTAGTTGTAATCTATTCTTACCTTGTGTTTTATTTAATCACTGTAAACTTTCTGTGTTGTATTTCATGTAAAGCACTTTGTGACTTTGTCTGTGAAAAGCGCTATTTTAAAAAAGTTATTGTTATTATATTATTATTAACGATTACTAGAACACCTTTGAAGCAGAGTGATACAAATCCAGTGAATACATTTTATTTGTATAGCACTTTCCAAGGCACTCAAAGACATTTTACATTTAAAAAAAAACATTAAAATTAAAGATTAAAAGCAAGTCTGAACAGGTGGGTTTTGAGTAATGATTTGAAGTAGTTTAAGTCTGTGCAGTCACAGATGTGTTGGGGGAGAGAACTCCAGAGGGAGTGGGCCGCAATGGAAAAGGCTTTGTCCCCGCAGGTTCTGTGCTTGATTCTGTGTGGTGGAGAGAGGAGGTTTCATCAGAGGAACACAGGTAGCGGGTGGGGGGGGGGGGGATACTGGTGCAACAGGTCAGTGACAAAGGAAGGGGCCTGGTGATGGAGGGCTTTAAAGGTGAGGAGAAGGACTTTGAACTGTATGCGTTGTGAGACTGGGAGCCAGTGGTGACATATTGTCGGACCCAGGGAACACACACACACACACACACACACACACACACAGGCTCAAGTGCAATTCAGTTATCTTTATTGATCCAGCAGCGGGTGTGTGGGTGTGTGGGTGCGTGTATGTGGTATGTGAATGTATTGCGGGTGAACGAGCTGCAGCCGGGGACTAGACAGAGCGCCGTACAGCCTGGCAACCCTAGGAACAGAGCCAAAAACAAATGTTAGTTTCAGCCTTGTCACAGTGAATAGTATAACTGACTGGGGCTTACTTGCAGGTGTTCATATGCTGGCGCCAGCTTAGGCTTTGGGCCTCCTACCAGACAGACAGCATCTGTGGAGCGCACTTGGTGATGAGCTGTGATGCGCGACGTGGTGAAGGGAGCAATTCTGCCGCCGCGGGGAAGGGAATACGCCGCCAAAGGGATCCACCTGTGCACAGGGGAGAGCCTGGGAGAAAAGGTAAGTTGAGATGGGCTTACGTGCAAAACGGAGAGTCCTTAATACGATGCGCAGGGCTGTGAGGAAACAGGTGAGCGCAGGACAAAGGTCGTAGCAAGACAGACAGCTCTGTCCAGAAGCTCCAGGCAGAGCGGGCTATATAGCCCGAGATTGATTAACCACAGGTGTGCGCGCAGCTGAGGCAGATGATGGCCCAGAGTGGGTCATGACAGTACTTCCCCCCCCCAAACAGCGCCTCCTGGTGCTGGCCTACCTGGGTGCGCCTGATGGAAGTCCTTAATGAGACGTTTGTCCAGCACAAACGACGGACGCACCCAGGACCTCCACTCGGGGCCATACCCCTCCCAGTCCACCAGGTACTGTAGGCTGCGACCCCGGCGGCGGACGTCCAAGATGGAGTTGACCCTCTATGCCGGGTCGCCGTCGATCAACACTGGTGGGGGTGGAGCCCTAGGAGGGGGGCAGAGCGGGTTAGAGACCACGGGTTTGACCTGGGAAACATGGAACGTGGGACAAGTACGGAGAGGGGGGGGGAGAGCCAGACGTACAGCCACAGGATTAATCACTTTGACAATCGGGAAGGGCCCAATAAAACACTGGGCCAGCTTCCTCTTCTCAGCCTTCAGGTTAATGTATTGAGTGGATAACCATACCTGCTGACCCACCTGATACTGGGGAGCAGGCCTCCTGCGCCGGTTCGCTGTTCTTGTGTTGCGTTCCGCCGTGCGTAAAAGGGCCTGGCGTGTAGCAGCCCAAAGCCAATGACAGCGCCTCAGGTGAGCATGGACTGAAGGTAGGGCCACCTCCCCCTCCTCTTTGGGAAACAGCGGGGGATCGTAGCCCAGCGACGCCCTGAAAGGTGATATACCGATCGCTGATGACAGAGTCAGGTTATGAGCGTATTCAATCCATGGAAGATGACTGCTCCAAGATGACGGGCTGGAAGCGATGACGCAGCGCAGAGCGGCCTCCAGCTCCTGATTGGCCCACTCGCACTGCCCGTTGCTCTGGGGGTGATGGCCAGAGGACAGGCTTACCGTAGCCCCCAAGGTGTTGCAGAAGCTCCTCCAAACGCGGGACACAAACTGGGGACCTCGATCGGAGACAATGTCCCTAGGGATCCCATGCAGACGCACGATGTGCTGCACCAATAGGTCCGCCATCTCTCGTACCGTTGGAAGCCCACGTAGGGGGACGAAGTGGGCAGCCTTAGAGAAATGGTCCACAATGGTCAGAATGGTGTCGAAGCTGTTGGACGCCGGAAGACCGGTTACGAAGTCCAGGGCAACGTGGGACCACAGCCTCCCAGGGACCGGCAACGGATGGAGGAGGCCCGCCGGCGGAGATGATAATGTCTTCCCGGTGGCGCACTGGAGACAAGCACGGACGTAGTCGATGACGTCATTCTGGAGACCTGCCCACCAGAACGATCTCTGGAGCAGTTCCACCAGACGGGTGATCCCAGGGTGGCAGGCGAGCTTGGACGAATGGGCCCAATGGATCACGTCACCCCAAACGGACGATGGCACGAACAGTCTTCCTGTAGGCCCTCCGCCCGGATCCGGCTCAGCTTCCTGTGCCCTCAGGACCTTGTCCCTGATAGCCCACGAGAGGGGGCCCATGACACACGAGGCCGGGAGGATGGTGTGCTCCTGCTCCTCAGAGACCTCCGAGGCGAACTGCCTGGACAGGGGGTCTGGTTTGGCGTTCTTTGACTCCTGGTGGTAGGTGATGGTAAACCTGAAGCGCCCAAAGAACAGGGACCAATGCGCCTGGCGAGCATTCAGGCGCTTAGCCATTCTCAAGTACTCCAAGTTTTTGTGATCGGTCCATACCACAAAGGGTTGCACAGCCCCCTCCAGCCAGTGCTGCCATTCCTCCAGCGTGAGCTTCACCGCCAGGAGTTCTCTATCGCCGACATCATAATTCCTCTCTGCGGGTGACAGTCGCCGGGAGAAGAAAGCGCAGGGGCAGATCAACCCGTCCACCGGAGAGCGCTGTGATAATACTGCCCCCACCCCCGAGTCAGAGGCATCCACCTCAACCAGGCACTGCAGAGAGGGGTCCACCTGCTTCAGGACCTGGGAGGAAGAGAATTCCATCTTCAGGGCTGCAAAGGCCGATGCAGCCTCCTCTGTCAACCGGAACACCACCTTGGGGGATGTGAGGCGAGTCAGGGGAAGAGCGATTGAGCTATACTTAGGCACGAATCACCGGTAGAAATTGGCAAACCCCAAAAATTGTTGCAGCTGTTTCCTTGATGACGGGGGGGGGGGGGGGGGGGGCAATCCACCACCGCCCTCACCTTCTCAGGATCCAGGATGACCTGATTGTGTGAGATGATGAAGCCCAGGAAGGAGGTCTTCTCGGTGTAGAACTCACACTTCTCTGCCTTCAAAAAAGTTTGTTCTCCAGGGGCCGTTGGAGAACCCACCTCACATGGACCTGATGCTCCTCCCGGGACTGGGAGAAGATCATGATGTCGTCCAGGTAGACGAAGACGAAGGACCCGAGAAAATCCCGGAGGACGTCATTGATGAGACGTTGGAAGACGGCCGGAGCATTGGTGAGCCCAAAGGGCATGACGAGGTACTCAAAGTGGCCGCTGAGGGTCCGGAATCCTGTCTTCCACTCGTCGCCCTCCCAGATCCGCACGAGGTGGTAAGCGCTGCGGAGATCCAGCTTTGTGAACCAGGAGGCCCCCTGGAGGGAGTTGAAGGCAGAGTCCATCAGAAGTAGTGTGTACTTGTCCTTAATTGTGATATCATTCAAGGCCTGGAAGTCGATGCAAGCTCGGAGAGAACCATCCTTCTTCCAGACAAAGAGGAAGCCCGCCCCCACTGGCAATGACGACGGCCGGATAATGCCCAAGCTGAGCGATTCCTTAATATACGCCTCCATAGCCTCCCGCTCCGGAGCCAATAAGCTGCAAAGGCGGCTCAACGGCAGGGGGGCACCCGGGCAGAGGTTAATGGCACAGTCGTACGGGCGGTGGGGGGGAAGGGACAGCACCTAGGATTTGCTAAACACTGCTCCAAGGTCATGGAACTCTGGAGGCACCCTGGACAAGTCGGGGGGAGGAGGGGAGGCGGGGGAGGAGAGGGGAACCGATGGAGAACAAGCTGCAGACTGGAGACGCACTCAGGCAGAAAGGACTCCAGGCGAGGACACTCCCGGTTCGCCAGTCAAAGGTAGGATTATGAAGGCGCAGCCAGGGGTAGCCCAGGATGATGGGGGCAGCCAAGATGGCAAGCACAAACAGCCAGAGGTCCTCTCGAGGATTACCTGAGATGATGGCAGGGACCGGGGCTGTTTGGTGCATCACTTTCTCCAAGGGGGCTTTCGACAGAGTGACGAGGTTAAGGGGAGTCGGCAGAGCTTGGCAGGGGAGCCCCAATCGGGTTGCCAGTTTCTCTGAGATAAAGCTCTGCTCGGCCCCCAAGTCCACCAGTGCGTGCGTGAGGATCTCTGTGCGCTTGTGACAGAACCTAATCGGTAGGAGACATTTAGATAGGGGATTTGGCCGAGACGAGTCCGCGAGTCCCCCTACAGCGACTCGCAGACCCCCCCTTTTGGCCGAACCGGGCAGGACTCAATCTCGTGCTGGTCATCCCCACAGTACATGCAGAGACCAAGCTCCCTGCAGCGCTGTCTCTCTGCCTGCGGGAGTTTGGTCCGCCCCATTATCATAGCCTCAGGTTCGTCTGGGCCCTCTAGCACGGGCAATGCCAAGGTTGAAGACTGAGTGGAGCATTGTGACAGTCTGCTCGAGAGGCTGGAAGACCTCCGCTCGGCAGCTCGCTCTCTCAACCTGTTATCAAGACTGATGGTTAAAGAAATTAGATCAGTGAGTCGCTCAGGCTTATCTAAGTGGGCTAGCTCGTCCCGTAGGCTAGGGCTCAGGCTACGGATGAAGATGCTGCAAAGTGAGGCATCCTCCCACCCAACTTCCGCTGCTACCACCCGGAAGTCGACAGCGTAATCAGCCACTGACCGACTACCCTGGCAAAGATTTAGCAGCCGGGTGGTTAGCATGCTATCATGATCCGAATAGTCAAAAACTTCATGGAAATCATGTACAAACTGGGCGTAGGTTAGGTTGGCGTAGCTGGGCTTCACCATAATGGCGTAAGCCCATGCTAACACTCACCCTTCCAATAGATTTGCCATGTAACCGATTCGGCTGTGATCGGAGGGGAAGTCCCGGGGAACTCGCTGAAACACTGTCTCACACTGGAGAATGAAACCCCAAGCCTCCCTGAGCTTCCCACTGAAGCACGTGGGCGTGGGAACCGGAGTGAGACGAGTGAGCAAGCCCGGGCTAGCCTGGCTAGGTGGAGAACTAACGGGAGCTGGCCTGCTGCTCTGAGCCGGAGGGAACGCCCACTGTCCTTCCAGACGATCCAACCGGCTGTTTATCTGAACTAATTGGTTCAGTATGACCTGCTGCTGGTGAGTAATTTGATCCACTCGAGCCTCCAAGATGTTTAACTGGTGTGCGAGCCCGCTGTTCACTGAGTCTCTCTGACGGAGCCGTACTGACATATTGTTGGACCCAGGGAACACACACACACACACAGGCTCAAGTGCAATTCAGTTATCTTTACTGATCCAACAGCGGGTGTGTGGGTGCGTGTATGCGGTATGTGAATGTATTGCGGGTGAATGAGCTGCAGCCGGAGGCGAGACAGAGCACCGTACAGCCTGGCAACCCTAGGAACAGAGCCAAACACAGATGTTAGTTTCAGCCTTGTCACAGTGAATAGTATAACTGACTGGGGCTTACTTGCAGGTGTTCATATGCTGGAGCCAGCTTAGGCTTTGGGCCTCCTACCAGGGAGACAGCGTCTGTGGAGCGCACTCGGCAATGAGCTGTGATGCGCGGCGTGGTGAAGGGAGTGATTCCGCCGCCGCGGGGAAGGGAATCCGCCGCCAAAGGGATCCACCTGTGGACAGGGGAGAGCCTGAGAGAAAAGGTAAGTTGAGATGGGCTTACGTGCAAAACGGAGAGTCCTTAAGATGATGCGCAGGGCTGTGAGGAAACAGGCATGCACAGGACGAAGGTCGTAGCAAGACAGATGGCTCCGTCCCAAAGCTCCAGGCAGAGCGGGCTATCTAGCCCGAGATTGATTAACCACAGGTGTGCGCACAACTGAGGCAGATGACGGCCCAGAGTGGGTCATGACAAGTGGAGGTTCTGGAGGCCACGGGTGGTGTGGTCGCGGGAGCGAGACTGGGTAAGGAGACGGGCAGCTGAGTTCTGAATGTATTGAAGTTTCTGGAGGACTTTGGATGATGAGCTGTAAAGAACGCTATTGCAGTACCGGTAGTCAAGTCTGAATGTGATAAATGCATGTATGAGGATTTCTGCGGTGGAGAAGGTGAGTGAGGGACAGAGTCAGGCTATGCTTTTTAGGAGAAAGAAAGCAGTTTTGGTGACATGATTGATGTGCGGTTCAAAAGTGAGGTAGCTGTCAAAGGTGACTCCAAGGTTTCGTATCTGTGGGGATGGGGAAAGTGTGGAGTTGGCAACAGTGAGGTTGAAGTTGTGGGTGGTATTGATAAGAGATTCCAGGCCAATGATCAGCATGTCAGACTTATCATAGTTAAGTTGTAGAAAGTTCTTTTGTATCCAGGATTTTATTTCAGAGAGACAGTTTTCCAGTATGGAGCAGGTTAGTGTGATTATGCAGTTAGTAGAAATGTAGATCTGAACATCATCGGCATAACAATGGAAGTTAAGGCCATGTCGGTGGATGATGTTACCAAGCGGGAGTATATAGATGATGAAGAGGAGAGGGCCAAGCACAGAACCCTGGGGAGCACCATGGGAGAGGGGGGCTGTGAAGGAGGTGCAATTGTTGACGTGGATGAATTGCTGTCTGTTGGTGAGATATGAGTGGAATCAGGAGAGAGCTGTACCAATGATGTTGAGGAAGGTTTCCAGACAGGAGAGGAGAGTGGAGGGGTTGACTGTATTGAAGGGAGCTGTGAGGTCGAGCATGATGAGAATGTTCAGAAGTCCAGAGTCGGCTCAGAGGAGGTTGTTTGTCACTTTGAGAAGGGCTGTTTCTGTGCTATGTTGTGAGCAGAATCCAGATTGGAATGTCTCGAAGAGGTCATTGGAGGTGAGGTGGGTTTTGAGATGGATGGAAACAACACGCTCTAGGATTTTTAATAGGAAGGGCAGGTTGGAGATGGGATGGAAGTTATTCATGATGTCGGGGTTTAGTTCTGTCACACCCGAGCGCTATTTTGTCCGCACTCAGGCCTCACACCATTCCTGTCAGGCTTTGACAGTAGTGCTGTCATTCTGGCTTCCCGGGCTCTGATTGGTCAATGCTCGGGAGTTCCCCGCTGTCAGAGTCTGAGCAGCTGTGCTGCATTTGCGGTTGTTAGCAGCCGGCTTTAAATGCCGGCGCCAGCAGCTGCATCTCGCGGTTGTCTCATCAACTTTCCCATCTACATTCCCCTAATGTTCATCCACGATTCTCCTTGGATGTAAGTGTGTTTATTGTTGCAGTTATCGTTTGTATTCCTTGCCTTCTTCCTTTGTCTGACAGTGAGCGAGCGCTCCTCGTCTCAGGAGGAGCGCTCATTGATCATTGTTTTGCTAATGGATAATCTTGCTGCTCAGCCCATGTGGCTAGTTATCTTGTCCTACCCATGCCTTGAACGATAAATAAACTATTGTGCAACTTTACTGGTCTGTGGCGTCTTATGCTGGCTCGTGAGGGCCAGACATGACAGTAGACAGCCGCCCAACACAGAATACTCCAGATGTACGAGGAAGAAGAAGCCCAGAGGCGGAGGAGACGGAATCCCCGCTGCCCGCTTTGGGATCCTGATCCCTTCCTCGATCCAGTCCGGGAGTTCACACTACCTGTGGCCCATCAAAAACGTCGGCGTCGCGGCCAGAGACATTCTCAGCAAAAGTCCCGTCCGGATTCTGCTCCGGATCGCTGGTATGACTCCTTTTACCAGACACCTGTCTCTTCAGCGTCTCGCCAGGAGGGAACCCCCACAGGCTGTCTCCCTGGGCCGTCTTCCTTCGCTGATTCACCAGCACGTCATGCCCGGCCCGTCTTGACTGTCGCCCCCTCCTCTCCGACGTCTTCTCCAGCTGCTGGTTGTATGAGGAGTTCTGCTCCGGCGAGCCCCGCATTGACCCCATCTCGAGTGCCCCCCCCCCCGTCCTTCCAGAGAGCCCTCTGCCACCATCCAACGGGAAGAGGAAGGAGCAACATTCCTTGCAGCAGGCACCATCTTTTCCCCGGGAGACAGGCGAGTACAAGTTCACTCTTTTCCTCTTTACAGTGATTTGTCTTGTCTGACTCCTGGGGGTGAGGTTCGGGGTTCGCAGCCCCCCGAGCCCCCACCACCTGCTGAGATAATTACTAAACCCACTGCCTCTGTGTCTCCCCCCGTTGAGCACTCTTCGACGTCTGTCGAGCGTCATCAGATGAGGAGGGGGCCTGCGGTCCTGGAGCAGAAGATCCCAGCCCCGCAGCCACATCAAGGACAGAGGAAGGGATCGGTCTACTGTTTGGAGCCTGCGCCGACGACGGAGCGTCCCCGGGTCTCCACGGATGAGCAGTCCGACCCAGCGGGCCAGGAGCCCCCCGCCACCACGCCGTATGAGTTGCCAGCGTGGACGATGGCGTCGGAGGGTCCTCAGGCTGCGGAAGCCTCTTTGCCAGAGGCAGATGACAACATGGCTGAATGGGAGCCAGAAGACGACCTCCTCCCGTCTGAGCCCGGATCGTCGAAGTCCTGGATGGCGTCCGAACTTGAGATCAGGCAAGTGCTCAGTGTTGTCTTTGTCTTTTCTATTATTGAGCATTTTTGCCTGTCTCTTGGGGAGGCGAGCTGGGTGCAGCCGTCCACTGCATCCGAGCTTGTCTCGCTGGGTTCTGACGCTGCCGGTGTCCCTGATCCCGGTTCTTCTTCTTCTTCTTCTTCTGAGCCTTTGCCCATGGTCGCCGGTGCAGAGCGGATGTCAACCGCTGTGCCGGAGGTTCCGGGTTCGGAGTTGGAGGGCGGTACTAGTGCGGCTCTGGCCCAATCGAGGTCCAACACGGGTGCAGCATCGGCTCAGTCTGAGTTCGTCACCAGAATGGTTCTGACCCAATCGGGGTCCGACGCGGGTGCAGCGTCGGCTCAGCCAGAGTTCGTCACCCAAGTGGTTCTGACCCAATCGGGGTCCGACACGGGTGCAGCATCGGCTCAGCCAGAGTTCGTCACCCAAGTGGTTCTGACCCAATCGGGGTTCATCGCGTGTGCAGTGTCGGCTCAGCCAGAGTTCGTCACCCAAGTGGTTCTGACCCAATCGGGGTCCATCGCGGGTGCAGCGTCGACCCAGTCTGAGTTTGTCCCCGGAGGGGTTCAGACCCAATCCGGACCCACCGTGGGTGCAGCGTCGGTCCACTCAGGATTTCCTACCGGATCGGTTCCGGCCCTGCCAGCATCTGTTTGGGTGGGATCCGGAGATGTTGTGGCAGATCCACTGCCAAATAATCCCAAATTTATTCCCTACCCTCGTCATGTTTCTCCCTCCCCTGCATCTGGAACCGCGGGGATTAACCATAGTTGGCCCGGTTCCCCCTGGCTTCTCCCCGCCGTTGGAAGACCGTCGCCATTCTCTCTGCAGTCATCTTGTTGGCAGGTTGATGCAGGTCGACCACCTGGAAACCTGCTCTTCCCGTTTGGCGTCCGGGGCCGGCCTCCCGATAAACAGAACTGTACTTTTGGCGCCCTGGTCCGGCCGCCGGAGGCATGATCATCCTCGGCCCGGGATTCGGGTAGGCCACCAGAACACGCCCCGCTGCCCCTGTTAGCGGTTTGGATGCTGGGGGCTGGGAGGTCCCCTGAACTGTATATTATGACTGTCATCCTGGTGTGTTTTTTTCCCCTCCTCTCGCCCCTCAGTTTCTGTGATTTTGGTTTTTCTTTTGGACTGAAATACTCCACAAGTAAAATCTATGGTGAACTCCGATGTGTGACTTTGACCTTTTGGCCTTGAGGACTGCTGAGTTAATTTGATTTTGTTTGCACTTTTCCTCTATTTTTGGATCTACTATGGTTATTTTGAACATCGTGTTTATTACTCCTATTTTGTGTTTAATGAATTTATGCATTCTTGTCATGGGAATTCGCATGTTTTCTTGTTTTGTTTTTTTCTTCTTTTTGGACTGCTGTTTAGTGAAGTGTTGTTTGTCTACTGCATCCTCGATCAAGAATCCTCAGAGCTGATTTTTTTCTTCAGACAGAATGCCATTATGATTGGGTTTTTTTGCTGGCCGTTGCTAATACTTGCTGAAATTTCTACAATAGATCTATTCTGCCAGATAGGGTCTAGTTGGTGTAATTCTAATGCAAAGAAAATGAATTTGTTCAGCTTCTGCATTCAGAAGTTTGGCCATGTTTTTCTCTAATCACTTTAAGTGAGAGTTTGAAGTGCGGCCTTTGATATTCTCAGCCGCTGAATTTCTGGTAGAGCTTTTGCACTCTGACTGTTTTAAGGTGATGGTCACATCAGACAACTGCTTATCTGAATGGTTTAGCACTACTGGGATCTCTAAACTCTCCCAAACCATTTTTGATATTTCTTCCACGTGTGTAAACTCAAAACAGTCATTTGCATTGTAAACTGGCCTTCAGAAAGGAAAGCTAACTGACAGGGACTCTAGTAGAAACCGTGTGTTTGAGACATACTTCAAACTTAACATCTGTTATTTTTGTATTCGAGGTAACATACTTTATGGGTCGTTGGTTTGTTTTTTCATTTTTGCTCATGTTCACTAAAGGCTACTGTTCAATCACATCACTGTTAGGTCCATAATTATTGAGGGTCTTTCTTTTGCTTGCTGTCAATTCATGAGATTTTTTTTCTTTTTTTTTCTGTATCGGTTCGGTTATTCACTTTGTGATGTCAGTTGTACATGATTAAGCTGTTCTTTGTAATATGTGTTCCTGTGTTGTACAGTTTGGTTTTTTTTCTTTTCTCTTCTTCTCTGCCCTCCCCTGTGAATGTATCCCCTGGTTGTTTTTTGCCCCTACCTTGTCGTGATTGTGATTTGTGGCAGGATATCGTGTTTTCTTTTCTGAGGTTGATTCTGTCCCCCCTCTGCCTGCCTCCCCATCCACCCACCCTGGGGTGGGGTGGGGGGGTGGATGTTACAGGCGTCCGGAAGTCCACCTTGAGGGGGAGGTCCTGTCACACCCAAGCGCTATTTTGTCCACGCTCGGGCCTCACACCATTCCTGTCAGGCTTTGACAGTGGTACCATCATTCTGGCTTCCCGGGCTCTGATTGGTCAACGCTCGGGAGTTCCCCGCTGTCAGAGTCTGAGCAGCTGTGCTGCATTTGCGGTCGTTAGCAGCCAGCTTTAAATGCCGGCGCCAGCGACTGCATCTCGCGGCTGTCTCGTCAACTTTCCCGTCTACATTCCCCTAATGTTCATTCACAATTCTCCTTGGATGTAAGTGTGTTTATTGTTGCAGTTATCGTTTGTATTCCTTGCCTTCTTCCTTTGTCTGACAGTGAGCGAGCGCTCCTCGTCTCAGCCGTCATTGATCATTGTTTTGCTAATGGATAATCTTGCTGCTCAGCCCATGCAGCTAGTTATCTTGTCCTACCCGTGCCTTGAACGATAAATAAACTATTGTGCAACTTTACTGGTCTGTGGCGTCTTATGCTGGCTCGTGAGGGTCAGACGTGACAAGTTCAGTTTTTTTGAGAATGGGGGCGACAGTGGCGAGTTTCAAGGGGTCAAGAACTGAGCCGGAGCTGAGGGAGGCATTGATGATGATGCAGAGGAGTGGAGAGAGGGATGGGAGGCAGGATTTGATCATTGTGGAGGGGACAGGATCCAGTACGGATGTAGGGCTTCTCATGCCTGTGGTAATTTCAGTGAGTTCTAGAGGGGTCAGTGTGGGAAAATGAGACAGTGGCCGAATAGAGGTCGGGGGAGGAGCTAATGGAGGGATTAGGATCGGAGGGGAGGTGGTCAGGTTGTTGTGGATGGTGGTGATCTTTGTTTGGAAAAAGGACAGGAATGAGTTGCACTTCTCAGCAGTGAACGCTGGGGAGGTGTTGTTGATGGGTTTGGGAAGTTGTTTATTGTGGAAAAGTGTGTTTTGGGTTTGTTGGAGCCAGCATGTATGAGGTGAGAGTAGAAGTTGGACCAGGCTATGTTGAGGGCAGTCTTGTATTGTTGGAGGTGGTCCATGTAGGCTTAGAGATGAACTCTTAGGTTTGTTTTCTTGTAGAGCTTTCCAGCTGTCACTTATGGGATTTCATGGCATGGAGTTTAGGAGTGTACCAAGGAGCAGAATGAAGGAGACAGTTTTAGTTTTGATGGGGGCTAACTGGTTCAGACAGGAGGACAGAGTGGTGTTGTAATAGCATACAAGATCCGTGGGGTCGTCAGAGAGCGGGAGAGGGGAAGCAGACATCATGCCAGTGAGTGAGGCTGACAGGACTGGAGGAGTGATGGTTTTGATATTTCTGAAGGATATTGTGCACTTTTCTTTAGGGGAGGGGATGGGGACGTTGATGTCCATGGTGATTGTCAGGTGGTCAGAGATATGGAGGTTGATGCTGCTGAGTTGGAGGATTGTTAGTCCAGTTGAGCAGACCAGATCCAGAATGTGTCCATGTGAGTGAGTTGGGAAGTCAACGTGTTGAGCGAAGGTGAAGCACTGAAGAAGTTCCAGGAAGTCGGTGGCAGATTTGCAGTCAGTGGCATCGATGTGGAGTCTGAAGTCTCAGAGAAGAAGAACAGAGAGTGAGATGGTGGAGAGCTGGGTCAACAGATCCAAGAGTTCAGATACAAAGGAAGGGTTTGGCTTGGGGGGGGTGGGGGCGGTAGATAACAGCGGTGATCAAGGGGGTGGGACCAGAGAGTTTGAAGGCAAGTTGTTCAAATTAGTGGACTGCGGGGGTGGGAATGTTGGATATTTTGATGTTTTTTCAGTGAATAACAACAACACCACCACCCCTGCCATCAGGGCAGGGTTTATCAATGTAGGTGAATCTGGAAGGTGTGGTCTCATTGAGTGATAAATAGTCCAGGGGTTTATGTCACGTTTCAGTAATGCCAAGAAAGTCCAGGTTATTGTCAGTGGCTATGTTTACATGGACACAAGTAACCGGATTAAAAGCCTGATCGGAATAAAAATGCTTCATGTAAACATGGCAATCTGAATATTCTAACCCGATCACGCGCATTCAGATCAAAATTTCATTCTGATTGAGAGGGGTGGGTTATGCCGATTGTTAATCGGAATGGTGCGCATGAAAACACTTATTCCGAATGTAGGGCAGAAAATATGTTTACTGCGCATGTCTGTACACCAGCCGCACATCAATGTGACGTATTTCTGCCTTAGCAGGAGCTAGCGGAAAACATAGCGGGAGTAAAACAAAACTGGTCTGTATCGTCCTGCTGTCTCCCTCTGTTCGTCATATGCAGAAGTATGTACTTGTAGCTTAATTACGGACACCAGCAGAAGCAAAAGTACAGTCTGAATAACACAATACAGGTCAATTTCGACACGAAGTGGGACTTGCTAACACCGGAAGTTGCTTCTTCTTCTACTATTTTTTGAATGTCGAAATGTCAACGTGCGCATGTCAAAATGATTTATTCCATTCAAACGTGTGACACATGGAAACGCACGTCCTAATCAGATCAGCTTTTTCAGGATCCATGTAAACAGTAAAATTCTGATCTGAATTGTAATCAGATTGAAGAAATTTTGCCCATGTAACTGTGGCCACTGATGAATTCGTTCAGGATGAGGCTTTTATTATTCAGTGAGCATGTGTTGAGTAGAGCCAGTTTCAGGTGGCGTTGCTTTGGGACAGGTTGAGAGGACTGAGGAATGGGGCGGAGATTGGACGAGTTTATCTGCAATTTATTACGATGATGTGATGAAGATCTGACTGTGAGTATGGGGTGAATGGGGAAAGCAGTGGCAGGAGGAAGCAGTGGCGGTTGAGGCCAGCAGGGGGAGCTGTGGCGGGAGGTGAAACACTGAGTTGAAGCCGTGGGGGCAGAGGGGGGCTGAGGGCGGAATGAAAATAGTCAGTCACGTGACCGTTAGAGAGTTTGGACAATGAACTGCAAATTAACTGTGAAAATATGGCTGCCTAAGTTACTGGGGTGGAGGCCGTCCAGTTTTAAAAATGCTTTACGGCCTCAGAAGAGGTTAAAGTTGTCAATGAAGCCCAGGTTGTGGATTTTGCAGGTAGAGAGAAGCCAGGTGTCGAGGGAAAGGGGTTTCAGGGGGAAAGGGGGGCAGGGAGACGCAGGAGGTGATGAGGAGTGACCAGGAACCAGAGCACAGGGTCATATGGAGTGGAGGGTGCAAGTTTCTCACACTTGGTCCTCTGCCGAGTCCAGGCGATATCTGATTCTGTGATCAGCAGAGGGGCGGTGGCAGCCTGGCCGGGTGCGGAGAAGTCAGATGCCGGTGGAGAGGCCGCTTCAGTGGGGAAGGGTTCGGTGACGGAACTGGTGGAGGATGCGAAGTTTGGTTGAGTGGAACGGATGATGATGGTGTCCATCTGAAGTTCAGCTTCACGGATCTGGTGAAGTGTGGATATTCTTTGTTCCAGCTTGGAAACCTTCTCTGCGAAGATGGTGCAGTTGACACAGCCAGATGGAGAGGTATGTGGAGCCATAGCTGAGTGTGGTTGCAGCACAGGCCCAGCAGTTGGGCCTGCTGCAGAGATAAACATAGTGATCTGGGCAAGTTTAAACGGCAGATAGGTCCCGGTCGCTTCTGCAGGTCTTGGGAAATGTAGCGCTAATGCTAAAAAAAAAAATCAAGCTAGCCGGCTAGTTTAGTTTAGTTTAGTTACAGCAGGTCCGTCTCTGGTGATACGAGCTATATTGAGCTGGAGACCGACAAAGGGCAGAGCTTCAGAGCGCTGACTTACTGGACCTATACAGGCCGTCAGCCGATACTCTTCCATCCTACCCCCTATTGATCACCAAAACCCAACCAGGACTCACCTCAGGCTAGCGGTGAGTAGCGTCTGGCCCAAGGCAGGAAAAGATGATCAAAAAAAAAACTCAAGGAAGACACACTCGATTTTCTAAAGTAGAGGTACCAGATAAAGAGTCGCGATGGATAAAACAGTTAGCCAAAAGTATACCAGTTGACAGTGGCTAAAAAAAATGTTTTAAAAAAATGTTTAAAAAGGCAAGTTTTTAGGAGCTGATCTGACCGAGGTGACAGGACGCCACGCATGCGTAGATGGTCAAGTGACTTATACAGCCTTTATTATAACTTTTCACATGACAAAGATCATTTCTGTGAAAAAAAAATTAAAGCCTTTGTAACCTGTTGTTATCAACTCATTGAAAAAAGAAAGAAAATCACCTACTAACTGCTTTTCTTTTAAATTTATGGTGAAGTGTGAATTACAGTGCATCTTAATGCACTGCTTCAAAAATATTTAGAGCCCATTGCATTTTTTTTTTTTTTTTGCATTACAAGAATAAATAGATAATAGTTTAGTTTAATTCACTGCCATTGTCCATGATGGAAACTGTATTGAAGATTAAAATCAGGAAATAGACTGATAAAAATTAATGTAAGAAGTAGCAAGCAAATATGTTACACTGATATCATTTCCATACTGAAAAAAAATGTTTAAAAACTTTTTAACCCCATTTTAATATTACCCACTCAAGGTGTGATTTGGTGGGTGCACAATTACAGTAAACAACAGGCTCACCAGGACACAAGATTGCAATTGAGTTTCATAACACAACAAACTTTAAACACTACACAACTGTACCACTTAACACACAATACTGTTAGGATGTGGACTGGGTCCCATGTCCTCACCCTGAGTTGTTGCTTTGTTCTTTGTTTTCCTGGACATGGCCCCAGCCCACATTCTCACCTTGAGTTTGTATTTTGGGTTTTTCTGTACTTATTATTATTCATTATTATGTCTGCATTTGTGTTCTGTAGGATTTGTTTCCATGCTCGGTTCTCAGTTTAATATTACAATCATTATTATTATTATGATTGTCATGGTCTTGTCTCCCCTGTTGCCCTGTGCATGTTTCATGTGTACCCCTGTCTGTCATTGTCTGTGCAGCCTCCTCCCTGCGCCTGATTATGACCACCTGTTCTGTGTTATGCTGATTACTGTTTGTCTATAAATGTCAGCGTCAGTCTTTGTCAGGTGTGGCGTCCTTGTCAGTGTTGGTGTGTTAATATGCCTCTGTCTAATCTGTATTCATGCTGGTCCTGTTCCCATGCCTTATTATGACTTTGCTAAGTTTAAATTTTGTTTCCAGTCCAAGACCTGCCTCTTTATTTTGTGCTGAATAAATCCTGTAAACTGTCTGTCTCGAGTGTGGGTCCGGCTTCAACAGCTCACCTTGATAAATACCATGTCAATCCTTTCCGTCAGACTCTTCTATTTGCTTTTTCATCAGTTTAATTTTAAGTGTGTAATATTCTTGTTGGAGCTTTAGAAGAGCTTTTTGTCTTCTCAGCACAGACATTTCTAAATCCATTTACTCTTGCAAAGTTATGCTGAGTTGATGGTGGAGAAGTGCAACTTAGAGTATCCAGGTGTTCCCCACAGTCAGTAAAGACAGCAGAGCAAGGAATGCGTATCACTTCATGACTGACTCATTGTGTTAATGTATTGTTTTTGCTTTTGTTTTATCTATTAGTGTGCTTTTTTCCCATTATGAACAGCACTTTGGGCAGCGCTTGTTGCTGTAAATGTGCTTTATAAATAAACTTGACCTTGAGTCAATCAGTATCATTAGGGAAAGTCACTTTTGGTACCCTTTCGGTTCATTCGGTGCAACACATGAGTATGGAGATTGCTCCCTTTGCGTTACCAACCTAAAGAGTATTTATCAACATGCCTGTCAAGGCCAACAAGACTGTGGCACACCCAAGGAGCTCCGCCCTCCCTTGAGGGTATAAATTATGGTGTCCAGTCTCATATTCTCATTCTACTTGCACTTCACCTTGCTAACCTGTGTAGTAAGACCTTTGTCAGTGGCTTAATTGCCCATCTTGCAGGTGAGCTAGCTCCCTGTCCAGGGTGCTACTGCGAGGTTATTCCTACTTGGTGCTTGTTTAGCTTGCTAAAGCTGGATTCATGCTGCACCTCCGCTGTCGGTGTACGCACAACCAGAAGCCTCATGTGACGAAATTTACATCATCGTCTCCAGTCTGCTAGTGTCCACAGGGCACTTCTGCAGACGACTGTGTGCAGCCCAAATTTTATGACAACGTGGCCTGCCCACGACCTGACCGCGTTGACAGCGCATGCTCAAGACTGAACATCCCATTCACGAGGTGGTGTACCAACACAGCATGCAAAGACAAAGTAGACAAAGAAGACAATGAGGAAACGGAAGACGAAAATAAACATACATGAATCCTTTTGCAGCAGCAGCAGCTTGAGTGGAGAAGGACACTGGAAAATGGTAATTCCTCCTTTTCCTTGAAACAACACCATTGTTGCTACAAAAAAAAAAAAATTGTGTGTCACTGTCTTGTGTTTGCAGCCGCTGAACAAACTAGCGTGTTAGCGCATTTGCGCTACCCATAGGACTGGGGCGAAACTACAAATAACAGTTGTGTGCATGTATCAACTGCTTGGCCTGGTAGACAAAAAAAGTGAGCCTGTACTGCGCCGCATGTGCGCCACACTCATCCAAATCGCATGCAGACCAAAGGGGACCAGAGGGGAATATAGCATGAATCCAGTTTAACTTGTCGCATCCTTCAACATTTAGCTTGTTAATATTATATTACTGCTTAGCCTAGCTAACAAGTTCCCATTTATTTAGCGTGCTAATGGCTCTCCCCTTTTTCTTGTCGAGTGATTAGCTTGCTAACATTCCCGCCATCCAAAATGGCTTTGCGAAAAGGAGGAAAAATCGAACAACCGCCAGTTGTGCAGCAAGGCTAGCAGGTCTGGTAACCCTGGTTCTCAATCATGCCCCAGCGGTTGTGGCTTCTCCCTCTCCAAGACAGACAGCCACAAGGCCTCCCCAGTGTGTCTTGGCATGTTGCATGTGAAAGCTGCACTTGCTAATCATGAGACATGTGCGCATTGCTGCCGTCTCAGGAAGTCGACCCTGGAAAGACGCGTTGTTTTTCTGTCGAAGGTGTTGGGAGACTCAGCTGCAGCTAATGACCCCCTTCTGTCCCAAGCCCAGGAGGCCTCTGAAGTGGAGCTCGAGGGAATGGAAGACGAAGTGGGGCATTCATGGGGTGACCACATGGACCCCATTCTCCCTGTTGATATCATGGAGGAAGAGCAGGCCAACCTGTCCGTTATCATCCATACTGGGGACCCTCGCACCCCCAACAAAATTTCCCTCACAGCCTCTGGTGCCTTTTCTGAAGGTGAAGCAGATGCTTGGGAAAAGGATCTTGAACTGCTACATCTGTCCGACACTGTCAACGCTCCAGCGGGGATAGATCACCCCACTCTGGCCCCTACTGAATTATGTTGCAGGGCGGCCGAGCGACTCGAGGTGCCATGGCCAACTCCTCCACCTCGTGAGCTCCAGTCTAGGCTTGCAGGGAATTATTTCCTCCCGAAGCAACAGTCCACGGTCAAGCATAAGTTACCGGTGTTCCCGGACTTCCATGCAGAGCTCACTCGATCCTAGGCATCCCCCAAGGCACTGCTGTCACTGCTCTTCTCACAGTTTCTGGATCTGGAGGAGATGAAGCGGGCAGGACTCACTAACATATGCAACATGAACAGATGCAAGATGGCCGCTGAACGCGCATGCAGACTGGCAGGCTCTGCACATGCTTCTCTTAAATCTCCTTTTAGACCTTTTAAACCTCCTCAACCTATATCTTTTAGACCTACTTTATTCACAAAATGGACTCAACTACCACCGGAACACTGCATAGTTGGTGCTAGATGGTGCTGTTTTAACTGTCTGTCTACTTTTACTATCAATGCGGTGGCGCCTCACAGTTGAGAACCACAATGGTATGGGCACTCATCAACATCTGCTGTACTCCACATTTCTGGACAATGGCCGTGCCCGGGTGCTTCTTGCAAAATGGGTACAAGTAAGCCCTGGAAGTACAGCTTCAGGGTCTATCTACCTGGCAGCTATGATATTATTAGCAGGAGATGTGGAGGCGAACTCAAGCCGACAGCCTTTGGACAACAGAAACCCAGTTGGGCTGGTGTGGCTAGCCCAACAACGCCTGCTAAACTGGTCAACCTGGCCACTACTGTACAGCTAGCCAAATTAGATTAGATTAGATTAGATTCAACTTTATTGTCATTACACATGTATGAATACAAGGTAACGAAACACAGTTTAGCATCCAATCAGAAGTGCAAAGGACAGCAGTGCAGTAAATACAGTAATTGACAGTATGTGCAATTTAAGCAAATATATGCAGATAGGTCAGTGCAGAAAGTTAAGAGTACCGTTATGTGCAAATAATGTACAATAAGTTAGGTGGGCAGTTATGTACAGGTGAGAATGGTAAGAGATGGGAATAAGTTAGCATAAATTACAGAAGAGCAAAGTACAGGTGAAGTGAGGTAAGTAGCAGACAATCTATCTAACTATACAGAGTGGCAATATGCAGCAAAACAGTATGTAGTTAAATATGTGATGATAATATACAGAAGAGCAGTATGTATCAATATACAGTATAATGACAATATGCAGATATGATATATATGTGTATACAGTTTGAGGAAGCACGGGGGGAGGGGGGGTGTTAAAGGGGAGAGAAGTGGAGGTTCAGCGGGGAACTAAGTTCAATAACGTGACAGCTGTTGGAAAGAAACTGTTCCTAAACCTGCTGGTTCTAGTCCGAAGGCTTCTGAAATGCCTTCCGAAGGGGAGAAGCTGGAACAGTCCATGAGCAGGATGGTTGGAGTCCCTAAGAATGCTGCGTGCCCGGTGCAGACATCTTTTCCTGTAGACGTCCTCTATAACTGGAAGTGGAGTCCCTGTGATGCGTTGGGCGGTTTTCACCACCCACTGCAGCGCCTTATGGTCAGCGACAGAGCAGCTCCCATACCAGACTGTGACGCAGTTGGTCAGGGTGCTCTCTATCACACAGCGGTAGAAGTTGCCCAGGATGTCAGTTGACAGATGGTTCTTCTTCAGTGTCCTCAAGAAGAAAAGGCACTGATGGGCCTTCTTGATCAGGCTGCTGGTGTTAACTGACCAGGACAGGTCCTCCAAGATGTGGGTCCCCAGGAATTTGAAGCTGGGGACACGTTCAACAGCTATGCCATTGATATGGATGGGGTCATGTGTCTCTCCTCTCTCCTTCCTGTAGTCCACTATGAGCTCCTTGGTTTTGCTGGTGTTAAGGAGCAGGTTATTGTCAGTTCACCAAGTAGCCAAGTGCTCAACCTCTGCCCTGTAATCTGACTCATCGTTGTCCCTGATGAGTCCCATCACCGTGGTGTCATCTGCGAACTTTATGATGGAATTGGATCCATACATAGGCCTGCAGTCATGGGTGAAGAGGGAGTAGAGGAATGGGCTGAGCACACAGCCCTGTGGTACACCAGTGTTGAGTGTGATGATGGAAGAACGGTTGAGGCCTGACCTAACATGCTGGGGTCTGTTGGTCAGAAAATCCATGATCCAGTTGCAGGTGGAGATACTGATTCCCAGGTCCCCAAGTTTAGTGATCAACTTGGAGGGGATAACTGTGTTGAATGCTGAGCTGAAGTCAACAAACAGTATTCTTGCGTAGGTGTTCTTGTCATCCAGATGTGAGAGTACACAGTGCAGCGCTGTAGAAACCGCATCATCTGTACTCCTATTGCTCCGGTAGGCAAACTGGTGAGGGTCCAGTGTAGAGGGCAGGCATTTTTTGAGCTGTGCCAAGACCAGTCGCTCAAAGCACTTCATGACTATGGGCGTCAGTGCCACAGGGCGATAGTCATTTAGACACGATGGTGTTGAATGTTTTGGCACTGGTACTATAGAAGGGGTCTTGAAGCACGCTGGTACCACCGCCTGGGCCAGGGACAGGTTGAAGATGTCCGTGAAGACCCCTGCCAGCTGCTCAGCGCATGCCCTCAGCACACGCCCAGGAATGCCGTCAGGGCCAGCAGCCTTATGTACGTTGATATGACTCAGTGTGTTACGGACGTCGGTGTGGGTGAGTGTGAGGTGGTGGAGGTCGTCAGAGGGTGGGAAATTGATATTCTTTTCGTTATTGTCCTTGTCAAAACGAGCATAGAAGTCATTTAGCTCGTTGAGAAAGGACACAGTCATAGCTATAGGTATGGAGTTGCTGGGCTTATAATCAGAGATAGCATGAATGCCCTGCCACATGCGTCGGGGGTCAGAGTCCCCAAAATGTTCCTCCACCTTCAGCTTGTAGCTGTGCTTGGCCTTCTTGATGCCCCTGTTCAGATCTGCCCTGGATGAACTGTAGGCCTGTGCGTCACCAGATCTAAAGGCATTGTTACGTGCCTTTAGCAGAAGCCGCACTTCTCTGTTCATCCACGGCTTCTGATTTGGGTACATGGTGATCTGTCTTTCCGTGGTGACACTGTCAGTAGTGGTGTTGATATGGTCCAGGACTGAGTGGGTGTAAGAGTCGATGTTTATGTGGGAGCCACAGGTAGCCTGAGAGGTGAACATACTCCAATCTGTGTTCCTAAACTTTTCCTGGAGTACAGAGTCAACCCCCTCTGGCCACACTTTGATGGTCCTCACTGATGGCTTCACCCGGTTGATGAGCGGTAAATACTTGGGAGTAAGGAACAAGGATAAGTGATCAGACTGACCTAGGTGGGGGAGGGGAGTTGCTGTGTAGGCTCCCACAATATTGGTGTAAACGTGGTCCAATGTTTTGTCCCCTCTTGTGTGACAGGAGACATGCTGGTAGAATTTAGGAAGCACTGTCTTGAGGTTAGAGTGGTTAAAATCACCCGCCACAATAAATGCTGCCTCTGGGTGTGCAGTTTGTTGTTTGCTAATAGCTGCATGTAGTTCTTTCATAGCAAGCTTAGCATTAGCATCCAGAGAGATATAAGCAGCTGTTATGATGGTACAAGTGAACTCGCGTGGCAGATAGAAAGGTCTACATTTAACCATGAGAAACTCCAGGTTAGCTGAGCAGTGTCTCCCAACAGTGACAGAGTTCGTGCACCAAGCCTTGTTAATATAAATGCATACTCCCCCACCTCTGGTCTTACCGGAGTCATCAGCTGCTCTGTCTGCCCGGAGAGTGTGTAGGCCGACTAGCTCGATAGCATTGTCGGGTATTCCACTGTGTAACCATGTTTCCGTGAAAATCATGATATTGCAGTTCATAAGTCTCTTATTGTTGGTGATCCGAAGCCGTTGCTCATCCATTTTGTTCGCCAGTGACCGTACATTAGCGAGGAAAATACTGGGTAGAGAAAGCCGGTGCGGTGTTAGCTTTAGCTTAGCTCTTAGCCCTCCGCACTTCCCCGCCTTTGTTTACGGTCTCTACGCCGCCTGCAAGCACTTCAGGTCGGCCGGGTAGCTTGCCTAGCATCGGGTGTTCTCCGGAGCTCAGGGATGAGACGTAGGTTGCTGATAAAAAGATCGTTATCGTTATTTTGTAATCCAGTGTCCAAAAGCTCATTTCGGGTGTAAGATGTGAAAGCGAAGCTGTTCTGAACGAACAGCAGAAATAACACTGCTAATCCACAAAATCTGAGAAGACGCTGAGCCTCGTGTTGTGCACGCGCCGCCATCTTAGCTTGACCACAACACACAAATAACCACAACTAAACTGGAAAATCTGGATACGGCAGCCAGAATGACAATTTAAGCTAATTTGGCCAATCTGGCCCCTGCAGCCAGCACAGCCACTAAAGTGGCTAGCTTGGCAGCTACAGCTAAACAGTTTACAATGGAATTCAAGATTCAAAGGCTTTAGTATCATCATGTGCACAGTTAAGAAATGCTACATTTCCTGAGCAATGAAATTCTTACTTTGCTCTCCAAATGTATGCCAAGGTAATCGGAACAGAAACAACAATTTTAATAAGGTAATGACACACTAACACAGTAACTCAATCCTAGTACTAATGGATGCTAATAACACACACACCAACACACAGGCAATTAGGACTCCTTAAGCACACCTTGATACTAAATACTAAAACTAATGAGTACTAATAACACACACTAGGCAAACTGGACAGTTAAAGCAGTCAGATAAGAGCAGGGGTGGGCAATTATTTTTTCCATGGGGCCACATGAGAAACAGAAAGTATTGTGGAGGCTCCGGACCAAAAGGCTGAACTCAATTCTGCATAATATTAATTGTATTTCTTTATAAAAAAGTAGCACAAAGCATTGTTTTGACAAGCTGGTAAGACTGGTAAGAGTATATGTTATGATCAAGCAATGAAAAAGTGAAGTTGCCTTACAAAAAATGTCATTTATTCAATCAATTTTCACAAAACAACAGTAAACAAAATGTGAAAATTTTTACCATTGTGACTCATTATATTAATGATCATTTTCAGTTGAATTCACTCCAAAACACCTTTTGAGTTTCATATACTGTTGGAAAGAGGTTCTTAGATTTCTAAAGACATCACAATGTTGTCTTTGTACTCCAAATATTAAGCAAGATGCATCATATTATAGTAATGATTGTCACTGAACTGTGATTTTGAGAAAAAGGCCTCCAAAGAAAGTGTCCCAGTTCACTGCTAGTTGGTGCATTTACATGCCTACATTTGTAGTCTAACCACCTTACTTGGTGTTTTTCAGTTCTTTTTTCTTGTTCAGTGAGAGAAATCTAGTCTCTGCTGGGCTTTAATGAGTGCATGAAAGTCAGGTTGAATGTCTGAGGTGGAAATGCGAAGCACAGCTGACAGATGATCATCAGTGAGAGAGGATCTATACCTGGATTTGGTAAACTTCATCACTGAGAATGTTTGTTCACATATGTAGGTGGAGTCAAAGAGAACCAACATCTTCTGAGCATATCTCCTCATGTCTGGAAAGTTCTCTTCCTTGAGAGAAGAGTAAAACTCCAGCAGTCATCCTGACTTAAAGTGCTCTGCCAGTATCGCATCAGACTGCAGGTCAGTTAGTTCCAGCTGAACATCACTGGGGGCATTATCCATACTGCAGGTAAATCAGAATCAGAATCAGAATAAGTTTATTGCCAAGCACATTTACAAGTAAATAACAGGTAAATATACGAGGAATTTGACTTGACACTGAAACGTCATAAATGACATTCTCAGTGACGCGGCGAGCCGTGGAGGCGCCTGTCAGCAGGAAGGGAACAGAAGAAGGCAATGGGGAGGAGGGAGGGGTGGACACAATAGGAGAGAGAAAAAAGCATTGTTTATCAGAATAAAGTTCATAAATGACCGATATTATGATTACAAGAAAAAAACTCTCATTGCACAATTAGCAGACAATAGAATCCACACAATGACACAAAGAGAGCAGTGAGTGTATATCTTCGAGTCAGTATAGTGGATCAGTTTGTGTAAGTTGAGTGCAATCAGTGGCAATCAGTTGGAGGACAACAATGTCTCTTCCTCAGCAGATGTTATGACTACAGTCTGAAGCAAAGGCCAGTGTCCTTGAGCACGGCAGATGGAATAGTTTTGCCAGACAGCTGTCCTTGAGAGTCAAATGCTGCCCGCCAGTGTTATGAAAACAAATATACTGTTGATTATCTGGAGGACTGAGTGCTGAGGGAGCCGAAAGAAACAGGTCGAATAGCACTGACTTCAGAGAAAAAACTTTCTATTCTCTTACGGATTCAGTGCACCAATTCCTTCATGGCCGGGCGTTGAAATCAATTCATGGACAGCTCTCAGCGTGATCGTGATGTAATCCATTTTCCTGTACAGTTCTCCATTGGCCGCTGTCAGAGTCTTGCCCAGTTGGTCAATTTGATGGGTGAGCTTCGCCGGGTCCGCTTTTTGATAAGCTCTATCCATCTTCTTCAGTTTGCGGTACACCAGAACAATCCCAAATCCAATCAGTAGAATTCCGATGACCATTGCTCCGAAAAGATATAAATCTTCAATATCTTCAATAGAAAGATCACACAGGCACAAGAGTTTCCAATTACTTGTGTCCTTCAAATAACCCGCAGCAGCAGTGCCTGCGGGACAGATCGGCTCCCCCGGGCCAGATTTCCTCATTGAAAAAACAGTGTCAATTGCGTTCAAAGCCCAGCTTATTAAATCCATAATTTCGTTCGATAATCAGCAGTAGGACACGCAGACAGACAATAGCAAGCTGGGATCCAGTCAGTTAGGGAAGGAGAGAGATAAGGAGGCAGAGCTGGGAAGAAGAGTGTCTGCTCTCTTGGGAGGGTGGAAGTGAGAGGAAATCATGTGCATTTTATCCTCGATTGTTCTGAGATCTTCAAATCGCCTTGAAAACTCACCATGCAGTGCTACTAACATGGATGAGTACCTGTGGAGGTGATCAGCTGATGGTATGACTTCTTTCAGGGTTTGCATGTGAGTGAGAGTGGTGATCTCCAGTTGACTTGAAAGAAACTGCAACTTTCTCATGAAAGCCTTCACCAGGCTGTGCATTTCATAAACAAAAAAGCCCATGCCTTGTAGATTGGTGTTCAGTTCATTCATCAGTGCAGTCACATCAACAGCAAATGTCACCATGGGTTGAGATGCCGTCTCGGCACTGAGCCCATGTTTTCCCTCATCCCTGCCTCCCATTGAGCAGCGTCTCAGCTGGCCCCCAGCTGGCAGCATTATGGACGGCTGGGGCCAATTAGTCTTCATCAGCTGGGGCGCTGCCAATGAGGATAAATAGGAGCAGCCTCGATGACTCGGGGCTGCGACATAAGCACTGCTAGGCTGAAGCCCCTTCGTCTGGTGTCAGCCTCAACTCCCCTTGCAGCATTCCTGTGTTTGTATCCCGCTGTGAGGATGTACGTCTTGCTACCCCCACGTCCGGTACGAGCTGCTTACCTCTGCGCTGTGCAACCTGTGAGTGTACCTCTGCATGAGTATCTGTGCTCTCCTCATCCCTTATCCCTTACCCAAAATAAACCATCTCGACTCACTGGCTTGTCCCTGGCTCTGATTGCCCGGCTCCCTAGAGCCGGATATGACAGCAAATGCAAAATCTGCCATCCAGTCCTCATCTGAGAGCTCTGGGGTGCCTTTGCCTTTCTTCTCACAAAACTCCCAAATCTCTGCTTTCAGATCCCAAACTCTTTTTAGCACTTTGCCCAGGCTGAGACATCTGACAACTGTGTGGTAGCCGATGTCACTATGTTCAGTCTCATGCTCCTCCAAAAGTGCAACAACCTGTCTGTGATTCAATGCTCATGCCCTGATGAAGTTAACTATTTTAGTTACAACATCAATAACATGGTTATTTTTTAGCACTGACTTGCACAACACATGCTGATGTATAATACAATGCAAAAATACCAATTTCTGATCTGCGCCGATTTCAGTCACTTTATTTTGCATACGTTTCAAAAGTCTGACATTTTTCCCCGTCAGATTTGAACAACCATCCGTTGTGACACCAACCAGTCTGTCCCATTTCAGCCCCAGCATGTCCATGCATGCATTTACCTCTGTGAACAGATCACTCCCTGCCATCGTCCCTTTCATTGACCGCATTGCTGCCAGCTCCTCCGTAATTTTGAAGTCCGTTATCCTACGGACAAATACAAGTAACTGGGCTGTGTCACGGACATCACAACTCTAGTCCATAACCAAGAAAATAAATACTTAGCAGTCCATGGTTTGATGAAAACCCTGCATTTGGTATCTACCTTTATTTTTTTAGCGTGCGCGGGCATTTTTGAGGGCTAAAGTAGTCTGCTTGTGACAAGGTAGATTCAATCATGTGCACTATTGATTTACAGTTAGGCCCAGAAATATTTGGACATTGACACAGTCTTCATGATTTGGGCTCTGCGTGCCACCACATTGGATTTGAAATGAAACAACTACAATGGAATTGAAGTGCAGACTTTAAGGTTTAATTCAAGGGGTTGAACAAAAATATATGATTAAACGTGTAGGAATTGTAGCTGTTTTTATACAAACGCTCCTCATTTCAGGGGCTCCAAAGTAATTGGACAAATAAACATAACCCTAAGTAAAATGTTACTTTTCAATATTTTGTTGAGAATCCTTTGCAGGCGATGACTGCCTGAAGTCTGGAACCCAAGGACATCACCAAACGCTGGGTTTCCTCCTTTGTGATGCTTTGCCAGGCCTTTACTGCAGCTGTCTTCAGTTGTTGCTTGTTTGTGGGTCTTTCTGCCTTAAGTTTTGTCTTGAGCAAGTGAAATGCATGCTTGATTGGGTTGAGATCTGGCGATTGACTCGGCCATTGCAGAATATTCCACTTCTTTGCGTTAAAAAACTCCTGGGTTGCTTTTGCAGTATGTTTTGGATCATTGTCCCTCTGTACTATGAAGCGCCGTCCAATCAACTTTGTTGCATTTGGCTGAATCTGAGCAGAAATTATATCCCTATACACTTCAGAATTCATCCGGCTGCTTCTGTCTTTAGCTTCACAACATCCACTCAAGTGACTTTCAAGTGAAAGCTGCGCACCCTCTCCACCTCAAGCTTGTGGATGAACAGTGGCTGATGGGGTCTCCTCCTCCACAGCACAGATTGGAATCCACAGCACATGGTCATTTCAAACACCAGTACAGCACCAGCGACTGTTTTGGCAGACCCACACCAACAGCACAGCATCCTGCTATCGGAGGTCGACACCGACCCAGGCACCCGAGATGTTGGTGCTCCAGTGGCTTACCTGGCGGGGTGGGCCTACCAGGCGGAGTCAGGCTGACGAATCGTGGCACAACGGCAAGGTGACGGCGCCAGCCTGGTCCCCCTTGAGGCTGGTACAGCGGCGGCTCTTCCAGCACGCCCGACAGCTGGATGTCGGTTTTGGCCCTTTTCCCCCGGACGCTAATGCAGCAGTGGCTCTTTTGGTGATGAACGTTTGCCGGACCGAGCCGTGTCAAAGATTTGTGGCCCAGCGGCTGGCTGTTGACATTGTCCCGGCCTCTCTGGACACGATGCAGTAGCGGCCCGTCCAGAGGAGGCTGATGTCCGTCAGATCTCCAAAGACACCAGTGATATCAATGCAGGAAAGGTTTCCCTAGACACCGGTGTGGTGGCGGCCCATCAGAAGGGGCATGGCATCAGTGGAGTTGCCCGGGATGCCGGTGACATTGGCACAGGAAAAATTATTGCAACAAGACTCAAAGTGCATAAGCCTGGTAAGACTGTTACAAAATGGGATGGGTATGGGATAAAAACTGTGACTGGAAAACAACAATCTACTAAAATGTTTCAAACTGTAAATCATGCCAAGGTATACATTATGGCTGATGTCTGGAAATGAGGGACAGCGGAGGCAGTCGCTGTACAAAACAGCAACTTTATTAGGGACACTTCTAACAGCATGTACTACAGTATAGTAGTAGCTATGCTAACCGGGAATGAGTACAGGCTGGTGTTGGTATAGAGGCAGAGCGTCAAAGAGGAAGACTCTTGCCATTGGTCCTCCTTTATAGTCACGGCGTGATGATGTCATCCGGTGTATGCATCCCCACATCCGTGGCGTATGTTGTGGCATTTTCAGTATACCACATTTATCCCCCCTGGGAAAAACCAGAGCATACATGGTGTTGGTTTAACCTTAGCTGGGTAATTGGGCATTGTAGTGACCTACAGCTAGCACAGCACTTACACAACCAGACCCACATAATGTAAAGTAGCACAGACCTAGCTAACATAAAGATGTGGCCTGGCTATCGGCAGGTGTTATTACTGTGTGGCGCGTAGATGCGAGTGATAAAGTACAATACTGCATACTGCTAAAGCACACTGTTTAGCCATTGTTTAAGGCACACATATTTGTTTGATGTTAAAAGCACAATATGGTAACTTAGCTTCTAAGACCCGAAACCATAAATCACTTAAGGTTCCATACACCATAACCATTATTTTGAACCTGGGTAACCAGGTAGACTGCCGGTAAAACTCTGCATGGTTGAGTGGATTATTCTGCCACTTAAGAACCAACCAGGCTCTGTTTAAAGATTTCAAAAATATAGAGTTATTTTACAGTTCAACCTCAGGGGCCCCAGGTGAGCCTACAGTGGGCGCAGCCCTGGAGGCGCTGGTTGCAGTGGACCTGGGTGCTATCTCGAACCATCAGCCATCCGGAAGGTGGCTGGCCCCAACTGCATAGTGATCTGCATCAGCAGGGACAGGAACGTCTGCAGGTTGTCTGGGCATTCAGACCGGTGGTCCTGAACCCAGTCGAGCACCTGAGTCCGGACCAAGTTGCTTCATGCGCCCCTGCTGCTGTCTCGTCCCTGATGCTGGTTGCTGCTGTGGCGGCATGACTTTCACGCCAGTGGCGGGACGTGCCCCCGGTTGGTGTTGTCCTGCTGGGTCCTGCTGAGCCACAAACTCTCTATCCTGCAGCACTGTGGCGGCTCCTTGCTGCTGACGTCGGGTGCGGATATGAGATGAGTCTGGTTTCTGCCCTTTCTCCTCGCTGTCTTCTCCCTGCGCTGTCAAGCTCGAAGCGGCTGCACCCTCATCCGGGTGTGTTGAGCCCCCATCATCAGCGGCCAAACAGAGTCCAAGGTTATCACGGATGGTAAAACCCAGTTCGTAAAAGAGATCACACCCCAGGATATTATCCCCGTGTGTGGCTACCTGGAAAACAAACGCCGGGAGGACTCGACTCGTAGCAAACCGCCAACGATACGGTCCCTACTAAGCTGATGTGTGTGTGCCGATAGCCATACAGCTCCACTGGATTCTTCCCAATCAGATGACTGGGGAACAATTTCTTTACTGTAACCCAATTCATCACTGACCTCACAGTGGTGGTTGGATTCAAATATTAATCAGGATATTGTGTGGATGCAGATGTGGAAAGGTTGCAAACTGGTCAGAGCATTTAAGTGTTGGAGGAGGTATGTGCTCTCTGAAAACTTTCTAGATGTAAATGAAGTAGTGCTGAAGCCACAGTTTCATTTAGGAATTTTATTTCTGGTGCTTGTATTACTTTTATCAGAAGTGTATTTTTATGGGTTTTGAGTTCAGTTTGAAGTTTAGCAGTTATGATGAATGGTGGATTCATGGTGTGAGCATTGGGTGTGGGCAGTGATAATTAATGCTATAACCACCTCACCTGTAAATGGAAGCAAGTAGAGAGTGCAACCACATGTGTTGCACACTGTGTGTAGTTGTTTTCTTATTAAAGTTTAGGAAATTTTATTTTGTGTGGTCAAGTGTGCCACAATCAGGGACTAGCCTTTTGCTCACAGTGAATGTACAGTAGGTCATCTGGAAGTCATGACAAGTGCTATGACAGGAAACTAGACTCCTACAATTCCTCTAGGTACCTTTTTTTTTTCAGAAAAAAGAAAAAAAATTAGAAAATCTAACCCATGATGGCAGCACGGTGGAACGGTGGTTAGCACTGTGGCAGCACAGCAAGAAGGTCATGGGATCGATTCCACCCCTGACCATTGTGGGTTCGATCCCACCCCCAGACCATCGGTGACCCTTCTGTGGGGAGTTTGCATGTTCTCCCCATGTCTGCGTGGGTTTACCCCGGGTACTCCAGTTTCCTCCCACAGGCCAAAGACATGCAAGTTAGGTTAATTGGCATCAACTGGGGATTCTAAATTGTCCTTAGGTATGGATGTGAGAGTAAGTGGTTGTCTGTGTTGGCCCTGCGATGGACTGGCGATCTGTGTGTAACCTGCCTCTTGCCCAAAGATGCTGGGATAGGCTCCAGTGTCCCTGTGACCCGAAAAGGATTAAGCGGTAGAAGATGGGATGGATGGATGGATGAATGGATGGATAACCCATGATGTTAGACCAACACAGACCTTTTCACATGATGGCTACACTCACCACCTAATGAGCTTAGCAAACTGGAAATGAAGGAATGTTAAAAACCCTGTTAACCACACAATGGATTTGCACTGCCTTTTTGACACAGGGGAGATTAGACTCATGTGACTTGTTATTCTTTAACCACTTCTGACAGACTCTACAAGCCAGTGATAAGGAAAACAGGGAAAATGCACTACACTGCTTCCAACTATTCAAACCCCTCCACCACCCCAGCATCCTCCTGCAGGCTCTAGGGGTTATATATTTTAGTAACACCCTCTAACTACTGCAAGAATCTGAATCAAAACGCATACACCAAACAAAAAATGTCTTTGATATGTTCCATCTATAATTTCTAATGTGAGTTGTCTGACAGGAAAAAAAAAATCTTCCTTTCCCTTCCCAATCAAATGTTTCCTTTTTGTTGGTCACAGTGCAGAAACTGTATGCTAGCCTTCTGGAAAAGCAGTATTGATGGCTTGAACTATCTTTTCCCATGCTTGTCTCTTGTCTTAATAATGCATCGGTTTTATATAGCACTTTATCATATATACTCAAAGACGCTTTACAAATAGGTACATTATTCATTCACTCCAGACAGACAATGGTAGTGGCAAGCTACTTCTGCAGCCACAGCTGCCCTGGGGCAGGCTGACGGAAACGTGGCTGCCAATCTGTGCCAACGGCCTTTCCGGCCACCGCCGAACATTTTTATACATTTATGCACATTCACACCCAGTGTTATGGACACTGGAGGCAATGCGGGTGAAGTGTCTTGCCCAGGCACACAACGGCAGGATATCTGGAGAGAGCAGGATTCGAACCGCCAACCATCGGGTTATTAGACGACCTGCTCTACCTCCTGAGCCACTGCCACCCACTGTCTTGTATCGATACCACATGTCTTTCCTCTCCTGCATTGAATGAAACATTCCTGACCTGTCCAAAAAATACTGCACGCTTAATACTAACATTTACAATCCATTTCAATGATAGCACCATGGTACTCTTAGTAGCAGTGGACAAGCTTTTTAAAATGCAACGGTAAAATAAAAAATGAAAAAAAAATTACAGTGCCATTCATTGAGGTCTAACATTTACTTTACAGTTAAAAATTGTCATCTGTTAAGAAGGAACAGATTATTTTAGGAAATTCAGACAAGATTGGCGTTTACTCATGAATTAATTGCATTTCTTCTTTTCCGGTTGAGCATCCTTTCTGGAGGCCGTAGTTCACTGAAGAAGAGACACACACAAATCAGTTATGTATATCAAACAGTTGGTTCCCAAATAGTTAAATTAAGTGAAGAGCATTTAGCATGACAAATCAACACAATCCAACAAACTTGCAAATAAACATTAAAATTTAAGACACAGGCTTGAGTATATATATATATACAGTATATATATATATATATATATATATATATATATATATATATATATATATATATATATATATATATATATATATATATACTGTATATACACACTACCGTTCAAAAGTTTGGGGTCACCCAGACAATTATTTTGTGTTTTCCATGAAAAGTCACACTTATTTACCACCATGAGTTGTAAAATGAATAAAAAATATAGTCAAGACATTGACAAGGTTAGAAATAATGATTTGTATTTGAAATAATAATTTTTTCCAGATACTCAACCTGCTCAAAGGAAGGTCAGTTTTATAGCTTCTCTAACCAGCTAAACTGTTTTCAGCTGTGCTAACATGATTGCACAAGGGTTTTCTAATCATCCATTAGCCTTCTGACGCAATGAGCAAATACATTGTACCATTAGAACACTGGAGTGATAGTTGCTGGAAATGGGCCTCTATACACCTATGTAGATATTGCACCAAGAAACAGACATTTGCAGCTAGAAGAGTCATTTACCACATTAGTAATGTATATTAGATATGAGAGTGTATTTCTGATTGGTTTAAAGTGCTTTTCTTTCAAAAATAAGGAAATTTCTAAGTGACCCCAAACTTTTAAACGGTAGTGTATATATACAGTATATATACTGTATATATATATATATATATATATATATATATATATATATATATATATATTCGGCTTTTGGGTGAAATTTCAGGATGAACCTAAAATGCACTATAACCTTTACATGTCAACTTAATTTGACCTTTTCTAACTTTTTGAATGCACATTTCCAACTTCTCAGTGTTTTAGTACTTTTTGCATAACTTGCTGTTCTCTAACAAGGTGTTTAACAGCAAAATTCACAATAGGTGTTTGATCCATGAATTGACCAATAAATTTTCTGGTTCAGTTACAGTTGGTGTTTAAACAGTCCTCTTCATCATGCTGTTCACATTTTGACATCATGAGACCAAGACGACACCTAACAACTGATCAACAGTACCTCGTCATTTGCAAGGCTTCAAACAGGATGTTCTCAGAGGGAAGTGGCCCCGGAGCTTAGAGTGTCACAGAGTGTCATCAGCAGGTTGCAACAGAGACACAGAGAGACTGGAAGAGTCACAAAAGGCATAGAAGTGGACATCCTTTGGCTACATCCCACACTGATGACCGCTTTGTTGTGAACAGTGCCCTGCGGAACCGGATGATGAATGCCACTCAACTCCAGGCACATTTAAGGGAGGTGAGAGGCACTCAAGTGTCACGTCAGACCATTCAAAACCATTTACATCAGCATGGTCTGCGTGCTAGATGACCTGCAAGGGTACCTGATCACACCACCAGGCACAGGCGTCATCGTCTTGCAAGGACCAGGGAGCATTTACGCTGGACAAGGCACCAGTGGGCCTCAGTGCTGTTGTCAGATAAAAGTAGATTCACGCTGAGCAGAAATGATGGCCGCCAATGATGTTGGAGACGTCAAGGAAAGCGCTATGTATCAGCCACTGTTGTCACCTGACGAGCCTTTGGTGGTGGTGGTGTTACAGTCTGGGCAGGTATGTCTAGTCAATACAGAACTGCCCTACATCTTGTGAATGGTACAGTGACAAGCCAATACTACCTGAATAACATCATTAATCCAGTCATTGTCCCCCTACATGAACACAGGGCTAATTTCATCTTCATGGACAACAATGCTCCAGCTCATCTAGTTCGCATCATTAGGGAATGGCTGCTGGAGGCTGGTGTACCCCAAATGGAGTAGCGTGCACTTTCTCCAGACCTGAATCCCATAGAAAACCTATGGGATCAGCTGAGTCACCGTGTAGAGGCTTGTAACCCTGCACCCCACAACTTCAATGACCTGAGGGCCGCCCTTCAAGAAGAGTGGAATGCCATGCCTCAGCAGACAATAATTCAACTTGTGAACAACATGAGGTGTTGTTGTCAAGCTGTAATTGATGCTCAAGGGCACATGACAAGTTATTGAGACACTGACATTTTTAGTTGCGGTATACCTTTTGTGTGTGAGTTTGGCCTTGGGGGCTTGCCGTAGCCGGCTGGGGGGAGTGTCGTCAGGCGGGCTGCGGCTGCTATATAGTTGTGTGTGTTCTCAGTAAAGTTCAGTTCACTGTTTGGCACAAGACGACTCCTGTCTGATTTCCTACATAACATTTTGGCGATGAGGAGAAAGTATGGAGGTGTATGGGCCACCTACACCACCATTTCTACAGTATCCGGGAGAGCCAGTGATCCTGTGGCCTAACTGGTTGGCCATGTTTGAGGGATATATCGCGGTGTTGGGCCTGGGTAGACTGACCCAGACTGACAGAATACGGTCACGAGCACTTCTGGGCCACCATCTCAACGTAGAAGGTCGGAAAATTTTCCACATGTTGGGGAAGACAGAGTCTTATACAGATGCTGTTGGACGGATGGCTGCATACTTTGCTGAACACACAAGGAGCACGAAGCTGTGGGTGGAAAGGCTGTTGGTGCCAAAAGTAGCTAAGCTAGCTAGCTCAAGAGAAGCTAACAGCTCAGCCAGTGGCAATGGTGAAGTTAGCCATGGAGCTAGGTGGGCACCAAACACTAGCTAAAAGCTATAAACAAGTTTTTACAGTGGAGTTGGAGCCACAGGAGAGGGAGCCCACATCCACCGAAGACGACAAGCCAGCCGAAAAGCACAGCATGGTGAGTGACCGCAGCACTGGAGGTGCACAAAGCGCGGTGAGCGAAGATGGCACGGGGGGAGAGCAGCGACCAGACTCGGCTCAGTTTTCCCCACAGCTAGGGTCAGAGCAGTGGGGGGGGGGGGGGGGCATGCTAAGAACCCCCAGAAACAGCAGCAACAGCCGGGCACAGAGACGGACACTGGGAGCAAGCAGTACGAAGATTTACCGGGCACCACGGAGGTCGAACAGGACCAGCCTCGCTCACGGTCAGCACAGGAAGACCTCTGTGCCCAAGACGCCTTGGATGAGGGTACTGGGCATGATGGTGTGACAGCGAAACGCCTGCGTCGTCAAGCGAAGCCAACAAGCTAGCTCCAGTTTTCCCTGGAGCTCGGCCACAGGGGTCCGGTGAATCTGGGGCTACAACGGCAACAGCTGCAGCAAATTTAAAAGAGGTCAAGGCCAGACCATTAGGCACGGAGGGACCGTGTGCCGAGCAGAGACACTGCAAGCCGAGCAAAACCCCTCTGGGAGTCGCGGACCTGGTTCAGGCTCATAGGGAGGGGTGACCATGGCAAGTACGGACCAAATGGCAGGCTGAGGACCACCAGGGGTGGCTGCATATTGTGGCTAAATGAGGTACTGCCTGTTTCCAGCTGTCGGACGGTTTGAGAAGGCATGCCAATGAGGTGCAGCGTGTCCGGGAGAAGGTTTGGGATGGCAGGTCCGGGCAAGAGGGGTGGTCAATGGTGAGAAGAGGCAGTCTCGTCTGCGAGTTCAGTTACAATCCAGGAGGCAGGCTGCTTCCAGGGTGAGGGGCTGCCCTGGACCCCCATGCAAGTTAGTGTTTTCACCAGAGTAAGATAAGATAAGATAAGATAAGCCTTTATTAGTCCCACAATGGGGAAATTCCAGGATTGCAACAGCACAGGGATAGCAACACTCAGAGCAACAGTCAAGAAGACAAGAAAAAAAAACAAACAAGAGCAGCGAATATACATATGTACATATACTGTAAATATATAAATATATAAACACAGTGCGGAGCATTGTAGCTAGATGGAATAAATATATAAATATATAAACACACAGTGCGGAGCATTGTAGCTAGATGGAATGAATAGCATAACCGTCTACTTAGTTATCCTACATGGTATGATTATGTACCCATACATATTGTCACCCTCCGTAGCGACCAGTATTGTCCTAGTTGTATACCGGAGGGGACCATTGTGCAAGTCTATTGCGTCTTTTGCATTCAATACTATTAGGTTGTCATGTTTTTTTTGCTATCTCTGCGAGCAGCCCTGCTTAGGTTATACAGTCTGACAGCCGTAGGTAGGAAGGACCTGCGAAACCTCTCAGTTGTGCACCTAGGATGATGTAGTCTGCTGCTAAATGAGCTCCTCAGTGCATTCAGTATGTCCTGCATAGGGTGGGACTCGGACTCCAGCAGAGATGACAGTTTAGCCACCATCCTTCTCTCTCCCATCTCCTCCACTGGGTCAAGGCGTTTCCCCAGGACAGAGCTAGCTTTCTTGATCAGTTTGTAACTGTGTTATCAGTTAGTAATTGTGTTTATAAATAGTTCTGAGGTTCTTGTGTGTGTGTGTGTGTGTGTGTGTGTGTCATGAAATGGGATTTTTTTGTACATTTTGCTTAGTTTAGGAGCACAAGAGTGTAATTTCAGTTTATATATGGACTCTCTTTTAGTTTAGGGGTGGCAAAAAAAATCCACCCCACCGTGCAGGCTGCACAGTAGTCCACCCATCAGCCCTATTTTAGTTTTTTTGTGTGAATGTGGAAGGCCATTTAGTTATTTCAGTTTAGTGTCTAGTGCGTGAGTCGGGTCCTAAATTTTGGGGAGGTTTTCAATTGTGTGTGTGTTGTTCTGGGGGGGGGGGGGGTAGTAATGTGTGTGAGTTTGGTCTTGGGGGCTTGCTGTAGCCGGCTGGGGGGAGTCATGTCAGGTGGGCTGTGGTTGATATATAGTTGTGTGTGTTGTCCATAAAGTTCAGTTCACTGTTCGGCACAAGACGACTCCTGTCTGATTTCATACATAACAATACCCACCACTGTTGTTGGCTTTTGTTTCAATAAATGTTTGAGATGAGCAAATCACCATTGCATGCTTCTACTTAAATGCTCTACTTTCATGATATAATACTACTGCAGTGTGAACTTTTAACATTTACCCTAAATCTCACCCGAAAACCAAATATCCCTAACTTTTTGTGAGTAGTGTACATACATATATATATATTTTTTTTTTTTGAAAAATAGCAAAAAAAAAAGCTGAACCAGTGCAAAAAACGGATCAATTGCGTGTTAATTATGTGAGGTATAAGCAAATGCTGCAACAGATGAACTCTTTAAAACCTTTAAGGGTAAATCAAAAGGATTGTGTCCCTGTGCAGGGGAAGTCTGCAGCGGCACATGATGATGACGTCATTGCGCCGACGTGGTGACGTGTCTCTGTTGACAGCCGCTGTAGTGGTTCAGTCATGGCTGTGGACATCACTTTATTATTCAAAGCCAGCGTGAAGACTGTAAAAACCAGGAACAAGGCCATAGGAATAGGTTTCGACGCTAATAAGGATGAGATTTTCAAGAGGAGCAGACCGAAGAACGGCTTTTCTCCGAAGGCGAAGGAAGTGGTAAGTGTATCCGAGCTAGCTTCAGCTAATTGTGGTAGCATTGTGATAAAGTTAATTTTACATTCAGTGACAGCTTGAAAGTGGCTATTAAAGTGCCGCTGCTTCTTCGTAGGAGTAAAATGAGCACATCTGGATATATACTAGTTTCTCTCAGATACGTCCTAAGTTAGAGTACTGTATCCAGCCATGGTCCCCGGAGATAGAAAAGACATATTTACCTCCACCAAGGGAGGACGGAGGTAATGTTTTGGAGACAGGTCAAGTGGACCCCTGACCAAGTGAGCACCCCAAGTGGATCCCGGGATCCAATCTGTACATGGACGAGAGAAGGAGAAACGCCGTTTCAATTCTCCTGTATGTCCTGTACTTATAGTCGTATTGACAAAATAAAATCGTTGAATCTTGAATTCTCAATCCAGTGATTTGTAAGCACAAAGAGGGAGAACAACAAGAATTTGTGTTAAACTGTTGGAAAGACTTTTCCTGGTCACCAAGAAGTGTAAAAAAACATATATATATATACCTAAGATGACAACTAAGCTGACCCGGAGAAGATTTTGTCTCTGTTTCTGCTTTCAAAAGACTTTTCTTCTTCACCGCTGCTGCTCATCACTGCTGGCTGCCCCCCAGATGAAAATCCACAGAATAGGTATGTGGGACTATAATGTTCTGAATGAGGCTTTAAAAAGCTCTGAATCTGTTTGTAAATCACTGGGTTGAAAATGTACTTGTACATGTACAGATTGGACCCCGGGGTCCACTTGGGGTGTTCACTTGGTCAGGGGTCCACTTGACCTGTTCCCAATGTTTTTAGTGGCGTTGGTTGGTTTGTCTGACTGTTAGCAACATAACGCAAAACGTTCTTAACGGCATTTGATGAAATTTTCAGGAAAGGTGTGTAATGGCGCAGGGAGCAGATGATTAGATTTTGGTGGCGATTCTGCTCACGATCTGGATGCAAGAATATTTTGATTATTATTTTTATATATTAATATGGCGCTTTTCATGTACTGCCCCTGTAAGACGTCTCCACTGAGTTACGTGCATGGGCACACATAGGGCCACGTGCCTTGGCAACCCGGAAGCCAAACACTACAGAAAAAGTATTAGGGGCCGTGTCCACCAAACTGTTTTTTCTGCTGTGGGTGACTATTTTCTATTCATTCTCTATGTAGTCAAGCGTTTACAGAGCTGAGTGCCCTTGGCGCTGAAACACTTTATCATAGCGCTCAGGGCTGAAAAAAGTTCAACTTTTCAGACTACTGTACAGCTGTGCTCATCAATGTCAGACCTTTTTAAGCAGCCAATCAGAAATGAGGAATGGCTGGTCATAGGACGCTGGTACAGGAAGACAAGAACAGGAGGTGACGGTGGAGGAAGTGGAGGCAGTGATGGTGAAACTGAGGCCTCATGAAACAATGAACAACTTTGAGACAGTTGCTTCATGAGCGACACAGTGTTATGAAGCATTTAATAGTGTTTTCTGCTGACTGAGTGTCAGAACTGCATCTGAGTGGAAGACCTGAAAAAGCCTCAATACTCTATATCAGAGGTTGCACAACACTTTTTTGTTCGCTATCATTCTCTCAGACAGGCTTGTAAAAATTCTGTCAATCTGTTATCTATCATTTTAATTGACTTTAATTAGATCACCCTCTGTGTAATCTGTCAAATGACAGCTTTCAGAATTTTTGGCCATTGCTGGAAAAATTCTATCATAGGACAACTTTCAGTGAATGAAATATACAGTGGGGTAAAAAAAGTATTTAGTCAGCCACCAATTGTGCAAGTTCTCCCACTTAAAAGATGAGAGAGGTCTCCAATTTTCATCATAGGCATACCTCAACTATGAGAGACAAAATAAGAAAAAAAAAATCCAGAAAATCACATTGAAGGATTTTTAATGAATTAATTAGTAAATTCCTCAGTAAAATAAGTATTTGGTCAATAACAAAAGTTCATCTCAATACTTTGTTATATACCCTTTGTTGGCAATGACAGAGGTCAAACGTTTTCTGTAAGTTTTCACAAGGTTTTCACACACTGTAGCTGGTATTTTGGCCCATTCCTCCATGCAGATCTCCTCTAGAGCAGTGATGTTTTGGGGCTGTCGCTGGGCAACACAGACTTTCAACTCCCTCCAAAGATTTTCTGTGGAGTTGAGATCTGGAGACTGGCTAGGCTACTCCAGGACCTTGAAATACTTCTTACGAAGCCACTCCTTCGTTGCCCGGGCGGTGGGTTTGAGATCATTGTCATGCTGAAAGACCCAGCCACGTTTCACCTTCAATGCCCTTGCTGATGGAAGGAGGTTTTCACTCAAAATCTCACGATACATGGCCCCATTCATTCTTTTCCTTTACATGGATCAGTCGTCCTGGTCCCTTTGCAGAAAAACAGCCCCAAAGTATGATGTTTCCACCCCCATGCTTCACAGTAAGTATGGTGTTGTTTCTCCTCCAAACACGACAAGTTGAATTTTTACCAAAAAGTTCTATTTTGGTTTCATCTGACCATATGACATTCTCCCAATCCTCTTCTGGATCATTCAAATGCTCTCTAGCATACTTCAGACGGGCCTGGACATGTACTGGCTTAAGCAGGGGGACACGTCTGGCACTGCAGGATTTGAGTCCCTGGCGGCGTAGTGTGTTTCTGATGTAGCCTTTGTTACTTTGGTCCCAGCTCTCTGCAGGTCATTCACTAGGTCCCCCCATGTGGTTCTGGGATTTTTGCTCACCGTTCTTCTGATAATTTTGACCCCACGGGGTGAGATCTTGCGTGGATCCCCAGATGGAGGGAGATTATCTGTGGTCTTGTATGTCTTCCATTTTCTAATAATTGCTCCCACAGTTGATTTCTTCACACCAAGCTGCTTACCTATTGCAGATTCAGTCTTCCCAACCTGGTGCAGGTCTACAATTTTGTTTCTGGTGTCCTTTGACAGCTCTTTGGTCTTTGCCATAGTGGAGTTTGGAGTCTGACTGTTTGAGGTTGTGAACAGGTGTCTTTTATACTGATAACGAGTTCAAACAGGTGCCATTAATACAGGTAACGAGTGGAGGACAGAGGAGCCTCTTAAAGAAGAAGTTACAGGTCTGTGAGAGCCAGAAATCTTGGTTGTTTGTAGGTGACCAAATACTTATTTTACTGAGGAATTTACCAATTAATTTATTAAAAATCCTTCAATGTGATTTTCTGGATTTTTTTTCTCATTTTGTCTCTCACAGTTGAAGTATACCTATGATGAAAATTGGAGACCTCTCTCATCTTTTAAGTGGGAGAACTTGCACAGTTGGTGGCTGACTAAATACTTTTTTGTCCCACTGTATATATACATATACACACACACTTTATGTCAGGTCAGGCATTGGTTTGCTTGCTACCGGATAACCATGAAAACCAGTACTACCTGTCTCATGGGTCGGGTTGTCAGCGACTCAACCGGCAACCCCGCTCTTCTGAGGGCGTGGAGGGTGAAACAGGGCATCCTGGCAGAACTAAAAACAATATCTGTCACAGGTCTGTGGTGGACCACTCCCAGTTACACGGGGTGAGACTAGACATCCTGGCAGATAAGCACATCTGTCGCAAGGTCTGTGGTGGACTTTTGCCAGTCAGTGCATCGTGACATGCACTACACAAAGAGCAGAGATGAACAAACCTATCATCTGGTCAGTCACTGCAACAGATACTGGAGTCAGTTTGTCTTGGCCTGTCCTTGCCACTGATAATACCTCTGTCTGCCAAGAATGTGCTGCTAGTCCAGCAAAAGCTAGCAGTAGTCAAATACTTTGCAAGCAGTGTCAAGAAATGGTCAGTCAGAAAGCAACTCATACCGGCTCGGACGTCACCCAGGTTAACAAGGTCAGGAGTTCCTGGCAGTGGAGGGTGAAGGACAGAGCTGCGTAGAGGAATCTGATCAGACCTAAATGAAACAGTCGTTGTCGCCTTGGACAGACTGCTATGATGATGACACACACACACTGGCGACAATGCATCAATCCATAAATGCACGGATCGATCTTCTATTCAAAAAGTGCGCACACATACAGGTACATCTCAAAAGGCTAGAATATCATGAAAAAGTTCAATATTATTTGTCACTCATTTCAGAAAGTGAAACCCATATATTATATAGATTCATTACACAGAGAGTGATATATTGTATTTCAAGTGTTTATTTATTTTAATTATTTTAATTTAATTTAAATGTTGGCCGACTGAAAAGTATGTCCATGTACACACTCAGTACTTGGTCGAGGCTCCTTTTGGATTAATTACTGTATCAATGTGGCATGGCATGGAGGTGATCAGCCTGTGGCACTGCTGAGGTGTTATGAAGGCTCAGGTTGCTTTGATAGTGACCTTCAGCTCATCTGCATTGTTGGAGCTGGTGTCTCTCATCTTCCTCTTGACAATACTCCATAGATTCTCTATGGGGTTTAGGTCAGGAGAGTTTGCTGGCCAATCAAACACAGTGATGCCATGGTCATTAAACCAGGTTTTGATACTTTTGGCAGTGTGTGTGTGTGTGTGTGGGGGGGGGGGGGGTTGCCAAGTCCTGCTGGAAATTTCATTTGTAAATTGAAGTCCCAGAGTCTGGAGAAAGAGTGGAGAGGCACAGAATAAGATAAGATAAGCCTTTATTAGTCCCACAACGGGGAAATTCCAGGATTGCAACAGCACAGGGATAGCAACACTCAGAGCAACAATCAGAAGGCAAGAAAAAACAAGAGCAGCGAGTATACATATGTACATATAAACATAAATATATAGACACACGATGCAGAGCATTGCAGCTAGATGGAATAAATATATAGATATATAAACACAGTGCGGAGCATTGTAGCTAGATGGAATAAATATGTGAATATATAAACACACACACAGTGTGGAGCGTTGTAGCAAGATGGAATAAATATATGAATATATAAACACACACAGTGCAGAGCATTGCAGCTAGATGGAACAAACATGCAAATATATAAACACACACAGTGCAGAGCATTGTAGCTAGATGGAACAAATATGCAAACACAAACACACACAGTGCGGAGCACCGTAGCTAGATGGTATAAATATGTAAATATATAAACACAGTGCGGAGCACTGTAGCTAGATGGAATAAATATGTAAATATACTGTATAAGCACACAGTGTGGAGCATTGTCGCTAGATGGAATAAATATATAAATATACAAACAAACACACACAGTGCGGAGCATTGCAGCTAGATGGAATGAAACAGCATAACCGTCTACTTAGTTATCCTACATGGTATGATTATGTACCCATACATATTGTCACCCTCCGTAGCTACCGGTATTTTCCTATTTGTATACCGGAGAGGACCATTGTGTAAGTCTATTGCGTCTTTTGCATTCAATACTATTAGGTTGTCACGTCTTTTTGCTATCTCTGCGAGCAGCCCTGCTTAGGCTATACAGTCTGACAGCCGTTGGTAGGAAGGACCTGCGAAACCTCTCGGTTGTGCACCTAGGATGATGTAGTCTGCTGCTAAATGAGCTCCTTAGTGCATTCAGTGTGTCCTGCATAGGGTGGAACTCGGACTCCAGCAGAGATGACAGTTTAGCCACCATCCTTCTCTCTCCCATCTCCTCCACTGGGTCAAGGCGCTGCCCCAGGACAGAGCTAGCTTTCTTGATCAGTTTGTTAAGTCTCTTCCTATCGGCTGCTGTAATGCCACTGCCCCAGCAGACCACTCCAAAAGTGATGGTTGATGCCACCACCGTGTCATAGAATGTCTTCAGCAGCGCCCCTTGTACACCAAAAGACCTGAGTCTCCTCAGTAGGAACAGCCTGCGCTGTCCCTTCTTGTAGAGTGTGTCAGTATTGTGTGACCAGTCTAGTTTATTGTTCAGATGAACACCCAGGTACTTGTAGGATGTCACCATCTCAATGTCTGTTCCCTGGATGTTTACTGGTGCTGTGAGGGGTTGTCCTTGCCTGCGGCAGTCCACCACCAGCTCCTTAGTTTTCCTCGCTTTGATCTGGAGGCAGCTCCGATGGCACCAGTCCACAAAGTCCTGGATAAGCCCTCTGCACTCAGCTTCATCTCCGTTGGAGACGAGGCCAACGATCGCAGAGTCGTCAGAGAACTTCTGTAGATGGCAGTGTGTTGTGTTGTGTGAGAAGTCCGCAGTATAAAGGGTGAACAGGAAGGGAGCCAAAACCATTCCCTGTGGGGCCCCCGTGCTACCGATGATCGTGTCGGACACACAGTCCCGGGTTCTCACAAACTGTGGCCAGTTTGTGAGGTAGTCCATGATCCATGATGACAGGTGCTGGTCCACCCCTGCGCACAGCAGCTTGTCCTTCAGGATCATCGGTTGGATGGTGTTGAAAGCACTGGAGAAGTCAAAGAACATGATCCTCACTGTTTTCCCGGGCTTCTCCAGGTGGAACAGAGAACGGTGAAGAAGGAAGATGACCGCATCCTCCACCCCAATACCATGCTGGTAGGCGAACTGGAGTGGATCCATCGCTGGACCCACCAGGGGGCGGAGGTGAGCAAGGAGCAGTCTGTCCAGGGTCTTCATCATGTGGGACGTCAGGGCCACTGGTCTGTAGCTTTTCAGATCTTTGGGGTGGGAAGTCTTTGGTACAGGTACCACACAAGATGTTTTCCACAACTGTGGTACCCTCCCCAGCTTCAGGCTCAGGTTGAAGATGTACTCCACAATCCCACACAGCTGGTCTGCACAGGACTTGAGGAGCTTTGCACTGATGCCGTCCGGTCCCGACGCCTTCCTCGCCTTGAGCTTCCTCAGCTCCGTCGTCACCTGGGTCTTAGTGAGGGTCAGGTTGGGGGGCTGTGTGTTGGGAGTGGGGGGGTGATGATGGAGTGGGGAGTGGGCAGCAGGACTTGATGTCTTCAGTGGCAGCAGTGGTTGCTGTGCAGTCGGGGGGGAAGGCGGTTGGTCAAACCTATTAAAAAACAGATTTAGATTGTTCGCCCACTCCCTGCCCCCCGTGGCCTGGGGGGAGGTATTCTGGAGCCCAGAGATGGTTTTAAGGTTTCTCCAGACCCCACTGATGTCGCTCTGTTGCAGCTTGTCCTCCATCTTCTTCCTGGAGCTGTCCTTGCCTTCTCTGATCTTTCTCCTCAGCTCCCTCTGTACGGACTTCAGCATCTCCCCGTTCCCCACCTGAAGATCCTCTTCTTCTCTCTCAGAAGTGTTTTTATCTCAGGGTTGATCCAGGGTTTGTTGTTTGAGCAACGCCATATGGTCTTGGTGGGAACGGTGTTGTCCACACAGAAGCTGATGTAGTCCGTGATGGTGTGAGTGAGGCCATCGATGTCCTCACCATGTGGCTCGCAGAGCTGCTCCCAGGCAGTGGTTTCAAAACAGCCCTTTAGAGTGTCCATTGCCTCCTCAGACCATAACTTCACTGTGTGCATGGCCGGAGGTTGTCTGTGTACTAGGGGTTTGTACACCGGCCGGAGATGAACCAAGTTGTGATCCGATCTCCCGAGTGGGGGGAGTTGTGATGAGGTGTACGCCTCCTTAGTGTTTGCGTAGAATAAGTCCAGTGTTTTATTGTCTCTAGTGTGGCATGTGACATACTGGGTAAACGTGGGCAGAATGGGAGACAATGAAACATGGTTGAAATCGCCTGAGATGAGGAGAAGAGCATCTGGGTGTTCTGTCTGCAGCCTGCCAGTTACTGAGTGGATCTAAGAGAGAATCTAAGTTGCTTGAGGTTTAGTGTGAAGTTTCCACAGTCAGTGATGATTTGAGGAACCATGTCATCTGCTGGTGTTTGTCCACTGTGTTTTATCAAGACCAAAGTCAGCGCAGTCGTCTACCAGGAAATTTTAGAGCACTTCATGCTTCCCTCTGCTGACAAGCTTTATGGAGAAGCTGATTTAATTTTCCAGCAGGACTTGCCCCCCCCCCCCCCCCACACACACACACACACTGCCAAAAGTATCAAAACTTGGTTTATTGGCCATGGCACCACCGTGTTTGATTGGCCAGGAAACTCTCCTGACCTAAACCGCATAGAGAATCTATGGAGTATTGTCAAGAGGAAGATGAGAGACACCAGACCCAACGATACAGATGAGCTGAAGGTCACTATCAAAGCAACTTGGACCTTCATAACACCTCAGCAGTGCCACAGGCTGATCACCTCCATGGAGCCCCAACCAAGTATTGAGTGTGTACATGGACATACTTTTCAGTCGGCCAACACTTAATATTAAAAAAATATTTTTTAAAATTAATTTTATGTAATATTCTAATTTTTTTGAAAAAATGAATTTGGGGTTTTCATGGGCTGTAAGCCATAGCCATCAAAATTAAAAATAAATAAACACTTGAAATATTTCACTCTCTGTGTAATGAGTGTGGCGGTTCGTTTTAACCCCACAACAGACTAAGGACACTCAGCCCTCTTTTCTCTGTTTTCCTGCTACACTACTGAGATGCAATGTGCCATTCATGTATTTGTGATGCAAACATGCATGTATTGTGATGTAATGCGCCATTCTGTATAGTGTGCATATGGCTTGTCCTTACTGTGCTTTTTCTGAGCATCTTACATATGTAGATGTGCTTTGGTGTATTAATGTCTACAGGTAGACGAGTTTCTTCTGTCTCACCTATGTGATGTTAATCGTTGCCTTTCATGCATTGTATTCATGCGTCCTGTCCTTACTGTGACCTAGAGACTCAGATCAATATGTAGATGTGCTTGTTAGCCTCTTTGTCTTGCACTTAGAGCGAGGTCTAGCTAATCTGCCCATTGTGATGTATGGCTTACAAATGCAAATACCTCCTGCCTGTTCTGTTGTCCCTTTGATCATTCTAAACTGTGGGGTATGTCTCTTTGATGTATTGTTATGATCAAGTATTTAAGGCGCAACTCTGTAACGCAATCTCTCTCTCTCTCTCTCACTCTGATCCTGCAACTGGTAGACACACACGTGTCCGCCTCTCTTCTCCTTCTCTGAGAGCCGTGAGCTCGCTCCCGGCGCTCATGCACGGCGCCGGGAGTGGAGCTTTGTGACGGCGGTATGATTTAATAAAACCTGCTTAAAACCACAGCATCGCTGCTTATTTTTGCATGCCGCCGCACTGATGACCCCGAAGACGCACACGCTTTGTGCGATGCAGCCTTCTGGTCTGGACATCCATGCTGAACCGGCCGAGGGACACAAGATGTCTCCTCCCTCTCGCCGCCCCAACGCACCATGACCTGAAGGCAGAAAAGAATACGCTGCCAGTGAACGCTTCACTGGTGACCCCGCCTGAAAGCACACGCTTTGTGCAAAGCAACTTCTGGTCTGGACCGCGACACTGGTGGCCGCTTCACGCTTCACGGTGAGATCTGCACGCCTGAGATCTGCACATCCACGCTGGACCGGCCGCTCTCACTGAGAGCGCACGCACCTCGTCCTCTCTCCACGACGGCAACCTCCAGGGCCGACGGAGAGCGCAGCGCGTGGAACTGAACGCACCATGGCCGCACGAGCGACAACAATCGTCTCCTCCCTCTCACCGCTCCAACGCAGCTGCACGAGCCCGGGGCACAAAGATCGTCTATTGCCTCGCACCGCTCCAACGCGTCTCCACGAGCCCGAGGGACAGAGATCGTCTATTTCCACACACCGCTCCAACGCACCACGACCGAACGACGCAACAGCTCAACCTGGATTTTATCGGCGCCGTCTGCGCCGATTTCCACCAACTTTCTGCACCCTGACTCGCCACTCCAGCGGCCCACCCACGCCACGGAACCCCCGCGCACGCTCGGGGAGTTACAAGGACGGCGCACCACGCACGGGACAAGTAACTGCTCCACAGACTGCCTTCCTCCTTCGCCGCTGCCTTTCAGGGCTGCTCGCACACCTGAGGCACGCATGCAGCATACTGGAAGGATTTGTTAACAGTCTCAGCCACGCCAGAGACCGCCATCGTCCTCCGCCGCTGCTCACAGAACCTTCAGGGCTGCTCGTTCACCTGAAGCAAGCACGCAGCTCGCCACTGGATTTTTTAATGGTCTTAACCACGGCACAAAGGGATTTCAGCCGTCAGCTGCTCCCGGGGGTTTTGGGGTTGCTTCGGCACCTGAAGCCAACAGTCCCTCTGCTTTGTTTACTTTTTTTTTCTCTTGCAGCCGCTTCTGCTTTTCTTCATGGCCACGAGAGGAGTCAGAGACTAGTTTTTCTTCTTGTGATCTCCGCACGTGCAACGGGACAACCCCTCGACGTCACGGAGCAGCAAGCAATTTTTGCGCGGCTCAGGACGATTTCACAGCTCCTGCCGGCACTTACCACCCCTCCCCTCCCTCCCCCTCCGCCTGCAGCGAGCTTCTCCCACAGCTCGCTCACACAGATGGATTATTGAGGTCGCGGCCCCCTGCCGCGTCCTCTGGGGGGGAGCGTGTGGCGGTTCGTTTTAACCCCACAACAGACTAAGGACACTCAGCCCTCTTTTCTCTGTTTTCCTGCTACACTACTGAGATGCAATGTGCCATTCATGTATTTGTGATGCAAACATGCATGTATTGTGATGTAATGCGCCATTCTGTATAGTGTGCATATGGCTTGTCCTTACTGTGCTTTTTCTGAGCATCTTACATATGTAGATGTGCTTTGGTGTATTAATGTCTACAGGTAGACGAGTTTCTTCTGTCTCACCTATGTGATGTTAATCGTTGCCTTTCATGCATTGTATTCATGCGTCCTGTCCTTACTGTGACCTAGAGACTCAGATCAATATGTAGATGTGCTTGTTAGCCTCTTTGTCTTGCACTTAGAGCGAGGTCTAGCTAATCTGCCCATTGTGATGTATGGCTTACAAATGCAAATACCTCCTGCCTGTTCTGTTGTCCCTTTGATCATTCTAAACTGTGGGGTATGTCTCTTTGATGTATTGTTATGATCAAGTATTTAAGGCGCAACTCTGTAACGCAATCTCTCTCTCTCTCTCACTCTGATCCTGCAACTGGTAGACACACACGTGTCCGCCTCTCTTCTCCTTCTCTGAGAGCCGTGAGCTCGCTCCCGGCGCTCATGCACGGCGCCGGGAGTGGAGCTTTGTGACGGTGGTATGATTTAATAAAACCTGCTTAAAACCACAGCATCGCTGCTTATTTTTCCATGCCGCCGCATGAGTCTATATAATATATGAGTTTCACTTTCTGAAATGCGTGACAAAAAATATTGAACTTTTTCATGATATTGTAATTTTTACCTCCGCCAGGCGGCAAGAGGTAATGTTTTTGCCAGCGTTTGTCTGTCTGTTTGTCTGTCTGTCTGTTGGTTAGCAAGATAACTCAAAAAGTTTTGGACGGATTTCGATGAAACTTTCAGGCGTTGTTGGAAATGGTACAAGGAAGAAGTGATTAAATTTTGGGGATGATCCGGCTCACCGTCTGGATCCAGGAATTTTTTAAAGGATTCTTTAACATTGTGACAGGGCCATTTTCAACATGTGTGCAGGCGCAATGGAGGGCGCTGGTCGTCGTGTCTGACGAACACGAACTCCGCGTTCTTCAAAGTTTTAGGCACAAAAGCACGCGGAAAACAGTGGTGGCCAGGGCCCGGCAGCGTGCCTGTGTTTGCGCTATGCTGCAAAAGCTGAGACGAGCAGCTGACCCGCGCGGGATTATTTGGCAGAAATTCCCCGGGCAGCCATAGGGGCTGCGCAAAAACGAGCTCTCTGCCGGGGAAGCTTCCAAATCCTCTTTTGCCGCAGAGCGCAACCCCAATAAAACCCACGGCAACCTGTCTACCCAATTTGCATCCGTCAGTGAACCCCTGAGTGCTGCTTTCAGTGATCTATGAAAACGCTCGCATAACCCATTGGCCTGTGGGTTGTACGCGGTTGTGCGATGAATTGCAACACCCGCAGCCTGGGAGTTTGGAGATGGAGGAGATGGACACAACAGCAACACTTGAGTTTATTACCTCCGCCAAGGAGGTAATGCTTTTACTGGCATTTGTCTGTTTGTCTGTCTGTTACCAACGTAACTCAAAAAGTTGTGAACGGATTTTGATGAAATTTTCAGGAAAGGTGTATAATGGCACAGGGAACAGATGATTAGATTTTGGTGATGATCTGAGAGTGCATACCTCCACCAAGGGCTTTGTTTTTATTTGTGCAGCAGGATTACACAAAAACTACTGGATGGATTTGGATGAAATTTTCACCAGAGGTGGTTCTTGGCCTAGAGAGGAACCCATTACATTCTGGGGATGATCTGGGAATGCATACCTCAGCAAAGGCTCTTCTCACAGTCTGTCAGCCACAAAACTCCAAAACTAATGGACAGACTTCGATGCAATTTTCACCTCAAGTGGCGATAGGCCTACACACAAGCCCATTACATTTTGGAGGGGATCCATGAGAAACGGAAGGAGCCTTGGCGGAGGTATGCGCTCTATGAGTGCTTTTCTAGTTTGAGATGTATCTTTTTTTGGGTTATCAGTTAATCAATGGCATTTTCAGTCCACTAGATGACGCAAAGCAAACACCCAGTCAAGTGAAATTATAGCTTGTCTCAGTGATTTGGAGCCAGCTTTGAACGTTAAGACGCAGTTAGCTCAAATGTCGGGCCTTTTTGGATGTTATAACAAAGATGGACGGAAAGACCTTGACATGACACACAATCCGCAAGAAGTGCTACACAGAAAAAAGAAAAAACATTCACAATACGGCAGGCCAACACACGTCTTGGAGCAGCATTGGCAACAGCGAAGCTAAAGAGACACCGGCGTGGAGCTCTTTCTCCATGTGTCAAGTGAGTAAAGTTTATTTATTAAGTGCTTTTCACAGACACATAGTCACAGAGCGCTGCACAATAAAATGGAATAAAAGGAAGTTGATAGATAAAAATAATTTTTAAAATACAAAAACAAGTTAAAAAACAAGATTAACATAATTTAAAAATATCAGACTTACCATTAAAAAGCAGCTGAAACTTGAAAGCCTCCTTAAACAAAAAAAATTTCAGCTGCTTTTTGAAAGAGTTCATAGAGTCAGATAAACATAGCTGGAGTGGGAGTCTATTCCAAACAGCGCAGTACACCACCCTCCAGTGTTTCCTCTGGCTTAAAGACCGTGGCGCGGTGGCAACATATTTTTCCGCAGGGGGAGGGGGGCAGAAAACACATGACACTATTGTAACCGGAATATGTTAATTTTATACTATTTATTTCTTTTTTAAATTTTGCACAGTAACGTTGCATATGGAACTTAAAATTTGAAGTATTGTACAACCAAGGCTTGAATGTTGGAATACTGGGCCAGTTGGGGTCCCGCCAAGACGTCCTGTGTTTGGACTTTTTAGTAGTGTCATCCTTCTCTCCTTCCTCTGCTCTCACCTCTCCTGGACCCTCTGCCTGAACACTTTCCTCTCCTTGGCTCATCTTGTCTGTCTCATCTTGCCCTCTCTGAGCCCTGTCTAATTCAGGTTCTTACTCTGTCTATGGTGGTATACAAACAGGTTAGAAAATATCAAGTGTCATGTTTTGTCCTGCAGGATTTTTTTTGTCATGGTTTACATAAATGACAAAAATATGTGTATTTTTTTGTATTTTTATTCTAGTGTTTCTTTTTTTTCCATTGAGAGAATAGGGAAGGGAAAAAACATTAATAATAGTAATTTATTCATGTATACTTAAATTATATGATCAGAGGTGGGTATAGTAGCCAGAAATTCTATTCATGTAAAAGCAGTGGTTTGAAATTAATAATTAAAAGTAGACAACCAAACATTTCTAGTTGAGTTAAGGGTACAAAGAGCACCCACTTAAAAACTTGAGTAATGACTTCAGTCTTGAGGGTTTGAGGTTTTTCTGCAAAATTTATAACCATTTTTTTAATCGTTTTCTACTTTTCTCTGTAAATTTATCTAAATTTGAAACCATTTTCCTCAAATTTGTAATTTCCTTTTGTAAAATTGACTTTTCTTGTACATTTGAGACTTTATTATAAATCTGTGGATGTTAACTGACATTTGGATTATTTTATGGCAAATTTGTGTCTATTTATTAAAATAAAATTGCTGGGGGGGTTTTAATAAATTTGAAACAGACTGGTATTTTTTTTTTTTAACTTTTTCCGTATAACAATTTACATTTTTGACCATAATTTTGCAGAGCCAGAACAGAACAGTAATTTAACTCTGATTTCAAGGAAAAAATATTAATAAAATTGTATTTAATGAAATAAATTAACTTAAATGACCAAAGATGCAGTTATTTCTGTTATAATATTTCTATATATTTATAGTTGTTTTTTATAACTCTCGTCACCACCCAGACAGCAGGAAAAACCTCCCTTATTTTGAAATCTAAATGTTGTCACGTTTAGTTTGTCTGAAGGCTGCTGACAGATTAAAGTTATTGACTTTGTGAATTTTGGACATCTTAACTACTTGAGAATTTAGGTCGCAGATCCGCACCATCTGCATGCACCCTCTGGTGGAGAAGATTTTTTTCAAGAAAATATTCAGTTTAGATATCACAAATTCCAAAGGCTGTAACTTGAAAGTGGTAAGAGATAATGGCTTACTGTCAATGAGAAAGATGTAGAATATGATTCAGAGTTTATGACAGGAGAAAATGTATGCATCTAATTTGCATAATGTGACAGTAGCCACGTCAGATTACATAACTTTCGGTCAAGGTGGACTTTGGACATTTTTACACAAAGGATGGGTTTGTTTTTTGTTATCTTCAAAATATATGAACCAGAAAATTAGTAGAATGTAAACTGATAAAAACATGATCAGACCTACCACTCGTCATGTGTCGCCATGCGTCCGTGTGCTCACCCCGGTCCTTATTTGTCTTCTGTTGGTCATTTTTGCTTTCTCTTCCACATCCAGAAACAATCACATTTATCTTCTGATTTATTCCACCTCAATTTCGGTTAGTTTACCCTGCGGAACCGGCATTATTGTCCTCTCCCCCTCACGTGCAGCTTCGTCAATGGCGGACGAAAAGTGTTCCACTCCGGTCCATTTTGTGCTGTCCAGAAGGTAAATATTTCCCTTCAGAAGCTAAATAATCCCTTTTAGAATCGTAGTTGGCAAAATTTGGAGCAAATCAGTCCCTCCAGGATTTCGCAGGATGTTTTTATGATTGTTGCGGGCCAAAAAGCCTGAATTTGTGGGAGCTTTTTTAAAAAGTTGTGGGAAAAGTTGCAATGTTTTTAGAGCATACCTGCCAGCTACTCCAGTTTTGCCGTAATGGTTACGGTTTTCAAGACCCCATTCTGGGTTACGGCTTTATTAATCAAAATTATGGTTTTTCACTAAAAATTCAGTCAAAAATTTTAAATTGTAAAAAAAAACAAAAAAAAACATGAAAGCAATTCCAAACACGAGATCACTAGGAATCGTATCTAAATTTACCTGAAGCATTTGCTAAGATAACGCTATCGCTATAGCTAACGCCATAGCTAGTCGTAGCACCTAACACCGATACAAAGAAGCGACTCCGTCCCCGGTGATTGGCGCTCACCGGAGGAACCAACCGAGGCAACAGTTGGACGGGAGCCGGATCGGAGTTCAAGTACAGCGGTGGTAGGAGACGAGGAGCAGCCGGGGCCCCAGCTGGATAAGTCGACTGTAGCTGGAGCCCAGCTACAGCGGCGGGGCTCGGCAGAGGAACTACTGAGGAAGACGGCGGTAGGTGGTGGGGCTCAGCGGAGGATTTACCGGGACCCCAGCTGGACAGGAGCAGGATCAGAGCTCAACTACAGCGGCGGTGGGCAGCGGGACTCGGTGGAGGAGCTGCCGGTACCCTGGCTGGACAGGAGCTCAATTGCAGCGGCGGTAAGCAGCGGGACTAGCAGCGGAGGGGGCTAGCTGAGGCCCAGCTGGATTCGAGGTCGGTCGGATCGGATATTGGCGTCACCAGCAGAGATTGTTTTACTATCAACAGGTCAGTAAAAATGCCACCAAAGAAGGAGGAAATGGAAGAGATCAAAAAATCTCTGAACTTAATCTTCTTGGAACATAAGTCAATATTATACAGTAATAAGTGGCATTCAGCTGTTTGTTTTATGTCATTTAAGCACAGTTCTGGTACTTAAAAATCATAAAAACCCAGGAGCTTTGGGGGGCTTCGCCCCCCTTGCCCCCCCCACCAGGGCTCTGTCCCCCAGACCCCCTGCTAAATTTTCAGATAATTTCCCCAACCCCAAATCACATCCCTGGGTAAAGAATGACATACTGAGGCAGGCCAGAAAGTTACGGGGAACAGAAGTTTACCTAAATGAACATTAACAAAAACTAATGCTGAAATAGCATGGCAAGCACGGATGCTGAAAAGACAAAATAAGATACAGGCAACATGGACAAGAAATTGTAGAGTTTGGATCAAACTAAATGGAACACCTGAGGAAGCAAAAGAGTATAATAATCAGAGATCTTACCAACTTAAATAAATATAGATGAACACTGATTAAGAAAATTAAAAGACTATGATAATCCATATCCACACACATGGCAAGTCTTTTCGTGAGGAATACTCCAAAGCATTTCCAGGAATTATTACTGCGGACTGTGAGCGCATATTCAGCCATGTGAACAAGAACAAAACTGAGTTCAGGTCCAGTCTGTCAACTAAAGTTCTGGGCAACCTCATGACCAGGAAAATGATGATGACAGCTTCGGGTAACAAGTGCCGCAGTGTGTTCCATTCAAAAGACCAACTGAAGAAAGCTAAGAGGTGCACCATGGAAAACAACAATGCTTGAGAGTTACCATAGAGTTTGTCCTTGATCTTTTCCATCAGCATATCTGCATTGACAATTTAAGGAAAATGGAGACATGATTGTTGAAGAAATATGAGGTTGTTAGCCACATTTTAACTTGATTTAATGCTAATATTTGTTTGCCGTCGGGGCTTCGCCCCCCCTGAACCCCCCGCCAGGACTTTGTCCTGGACCTACCGGGGCCTGTGGCCCCAGGACCCCGGCTAGCTACTAGGCTTTTCAGGTTTTAAAAGTTGGCAGGTATGTTAGAGTGTTTTCTGCACTAAAAGTTGTGGGAAGAATTCCAAATTTTAAAGCAGATGCTTTTTTCCAGTTTACTGCAGTGATATTCTATATAACAATACAAGAAAAGCACAGTATTGTCAAAAATGTCCTATTATAGTGATTTGTAAATTTTATTTAGCGAATGCAAAGTCCTTAAGCCAAGCAGTTGCCTCCTGGTTTGCTGTATGGAGGGTGTGTAATCCTCCTTCCAGTCTTTGGAGCAGGCAAGCCTCTATGATGTGTTCCATTGTTTGCTCCTCTCCACATGCGCACAGTGGGCTAGGGCTACTGCCCCATCTGTGAAGGCTGGCCAAGCAGGGGCCATGTCCAGTCCTGAAGCGATTGAGTGTAGCCCACTGTCTCCTTGGAAGGTTGGTGCCCGGGACCTGTTGGTTGGGGTTTATCACCAGCTGTTTGTTTGGGACCTCCTTGGTCTCCCATTCCTCTTGCCAAGCTGTCTGGATGGTAAAGTCAGCTGGGGGAGGGTTTTTCCAAATCGGCCGTCTGGATGAAAGTCGGGCAGTGGGTGGGGTGTAGATATCTGCATGGATTGGTAAGTGAGGAAAATCTTTAACTTTTTGGAGCATCTTTTGAGTTAATGCTGCTCGCCGGATGTGTGGAGGGGCTATGTTTGACAGTACAGAGAGCCAGGGGAGTGGTGTTGAGCGGATTGTTCCAGTTATAGTTCTCATGGTTGAGTTGAGCTGGGTGTCTACATGGTGTGTGTAAGATGACCTGGACCAGACAGGGGCACAATATTCTGCTACAGAGTATGAAAGGGCCAGTGCTGAGGTGCGCAGGGTGGAGACTGCCACCCCCCATTTTGCACCAGCGAGCTTGCAGAGCAGGTTGTTTCGCACCTTCACCTTAGCAGCCGTCCCCTTTAGATGTTCCTTGAAGGATAAGGTCCTATCAAGGGTCACTCCAAGATAAGTTGGATTTGGGGCATGCTTAAGCTTGAGTCCGCTCAGGTGGATGTTTAGTTCTCTGGCAGCTTTTGCATTGTGGAGATGGAATACACTGGAGACGGTTTTTGCTGGGCTTGGTTTTAGGCGCCAGATTTTGCAGAACTGGTCCAGTTTGGCAAGATCTTCCGTGAGCACCCGTTCCAGTGGTTCAAAGTCTGGTGCTTGGAATGCCAAACAGATGTCGTCTGCATAGATGAATTTGCGGGATTTTGTAGTAGGCAGGTCGTTTATGTAGAGGTTGAACAGAGTTGGAGCTAGAACTGAGCCTTGTGGGAGTCCGTTTTTCTGCATTCTCCATGCACTTGTGTTCTGACTGAGGTGGACTCTGAACCTTCGGTTGGTCAGCAGGGTTTTTATAATTGCTGTTGCCCAAGCAGGGATCGCCTTTATAAGTTTCAGGAGGAGGCCTTTGTGCCAGACTGTATCATAGGCGGCTGTAAGATCGAGAAACACAGCCCCTGTCTTCAGTCTGCTCTCGAAGCCATTTTCGATGAAGGTGGTTAGGGCCAGTACTTGTTCTCCTGTACTGCGGTCCTTGCGGAAACCTGCTTGATCCACACTTAGAATATCCTCTATTTCTGGGGAAATGCGTTGCAGTATTAGGCGCTCCATGATTTTGTAAGGAACGCTGAGTAGGGAGATTGGGCGGTAGCTTGCTGGTAGTTTGTGGTCTTTGCCAGGTTTTGGGATGGCAATGACCTTTGCTGTCCGCCATTTCTTTGGGATCGAGTTTGTTTGTGTGATCCTTGTGTAGAATTGTGTCAACCAGGTTAGGGCTTGGGGGCCAAGATTTTTCATGAATTCTGGGAAGATGTTATCGTATCCTGCTGCCTTTCCACATTTCAGGCCCTGTAGGACTTTCTCCAGTTCAGCAGCCTCGAAGGGTTCAGGGTTCGTTTCCTCTACAGGCATTTTTTGGTGTTTTTTTAGCTCAGTTGTAACTGCTCTTCTGATGTCTTTGTCTTGGGGTGCTTTGGCGATAGTCAGTAGGTGGGATGCAACTTGGTTGGGTGTGACGGATGCTCTGCTTTGGCTAGGGGGCTTCTGTGCAGCTCCTAGGCGACGGATGAGGCTCCAACACTTCCTGCTAGAGTGGGTAAAGCTCCAGTCAGCAACTGTCTCCTCCCATTTCTTTCGCCGGGCTGTATTTAGCGATTCAATGAGATGGTCTGCTATCTGTGGGTCCCCTGATGTTTGATAGGATTGTAGGAGGGCAGCACTTTCTCCGTCCAAACATGGGACATAGAGGGGTCGGTAGCCTCGCGGGATTGCAGTATGGGCAGCCTTGAAGATTGCGCTGCAGAAGCGGTTGTATGCTTCATCTACAGTGATGGTGTGGAGTGGGATGGTAACAACGCTCCGGTCCAGAGTTTCACTGAATTTCTTCCAGTTGGCTTTGCGGAAGTTCCAGCGCATCTTCCTTGGGCTGTATATGACTGGAAGTTGTAGGCCAATGTGTACAAGCAGGGGCCGGTGTTGGCTGTGTGGAAAATCATCAAGAATGAGGATCTGTGTAGGATATGGCTCCCCATTCAAAGAGCTGACCCAACACAGGTCAGGAGAATAGTCCTTCTTCCACCTAGCAGAGTGGAAGGTTCCTCTTTGTTTGGGGTCGTATATCAAAGCGAGGTCATTTCTGGATGCCCAGTCTGAAAGTGCCTCCCCATCACTGTCCACTGCTGGGTACCCCCAGTCAGGGTGATGGCTGTTAAAGTCCCCCACATAGATGGCAGGGTGGGGTAGGGTGGGTAAGACCTGCAGATCCCAGTTGGCATTAGGGGGCTTGTACACATTGACAATATGGAAGCCACCAATGATTATGGTGTCTGAGAAATGTGTTGTTATCAGGTGATTTGCTTCAACTATGTCAGAACGCACATAGGTGGCACGTCCATGTTTAGCATGTAGAACATAGCACAGGAGGTCAAAGCCTTTGATGGTGAAGTGGCCAGCTTCCTCTGTGCCAATATGAGTCTCTTGGAGGCAGATTACATCAATCGAATGTTGGAAGGCGAGGACTTCGATAAGGCTTCGCTTGGCTGCAGATAGGCCTTCAACGTTTAGTTGTAATATGCGAAGGGCAGATCCTACCACAAATCTGTAAATTAAGCAGAAACTTCTGCTATACAGAAAAACTCATGCATATTAAAGAGTATAGATTTGGAAATTGTTGGCAGCACCTTCATTTGAAAACTCCCTACGGTTCCCATCCACTCGGTACCGAGCGGAGAGGAAAAAATAAATTATTCTGTTGCACTGTATTGCTATTGGAGTCTGTGTTTTTTTGGGAAAAAAAATGCAGAGAATATTCTGTTTTTCCATGCCTACCTGTCTGCTGCATGTCGGGCTTCAAACACACACATCTTTCATTTACAACGGGACGGCGAGGGAGAGGGGGGCGATGAATGGGTGGGTGCATTTGTCCGTCCACAATGGAGATTCAGTTTTAAAGCTCATTGACCAGATGTATTAATGATTTTACCTCTAAAGATGTTCAAACACTCGCTGTAATGTAGTGTACTCTCCTCATGCACACTCCCGTGATGGGGTGCTTTTGGGCAGGGGCATGTTTTTCAACACAAACCCAGCGCTTCGCACACGCGGTCAGGACGGAGATGTGGCAAGGCGTCCATGGGCAGGCTGGGGGAGACTGAGGAATGGACGGTGTTGAAAACCTCACGGGTGAGTGGGTTTTTTTAAAATCACACACTCTGTTTGCATATGTGTTCCGTTACTCACTGTGAACTATAAATTCACCACTCACTGTAAACACGGAAGTGAACGTGGTGCAACGATGCATTTGATTGGTTAGACTGCGAGTTTCAGCGCCAGTTAGACAAATTTGATTGGTGAAATTGGCAGAAGTTGACGAGGATTGGCCAAAATTGTGGGAAAGTTGCGGTGATTGGACAAAGTTGCAAGGTCGTGCAATAGTTGTGCTGGTTGGCTGATTTCGCGTCAGTTGGTGTGATTGCAATCCTGGAGGGACTGGCAAATGCTTCCTCCCTGCAGAATATATGTTGCACAATTGTTTATACATCTCTTCTTCTGCGCCCCGGAAGTGATATCAGATTCAACACAGTTTTGGTTTCACTGAACTCAGTCCTCCAGTGCAGACCAGTAAGCTATATGTGTCTGCCATCTAGTGATGTGAAATGCTTGGTACATCTGGGTTTATTTTTTTACCCATACTTTTTAACCAATCACGTGACAGGCGCAGATCTGCAACACCAGCCACAGGAGAGGCAGATCATGTAATCAAATGTAATCCTTAAAGAGTTAACTTGCCAGGTACATAATAATGAACATAAATTAGTTAATTAATATTACCTATTAGGTTAAAGGTAAAAACATCTCCTTTTATTCTTGTCTGAAGTAAGAAAAACAAGAACCTAATAATTTAAAAAGAAGACAAGATGAATGTACTCGAGCTTCTAACCACACCTGTTAGCTAAGCGACTCTTCCATTATTGCTCCCATTACCAGCGGGTTTAAACCATGATAAATGCCTTCACTGCTTACATACCTCTTCTGCTTTTTTTCCACTTTTAAAGTACTTTAATAAGCTCATGTTTGTCTCGGAAAGTGACACTAGTGAGACACTCTGCTTGCCGACTGGAGCCATCACGTGGACGGGGCGCTTCTGAATTCCATGCGAATGACGGTCACATGCGTTGTTTGGGTGCGCGCTTGAGGACCGTCATTCCTTCATATTTTTTCTTAAATTCATATTTCCTCATAGAGTGGTGGCATAATTTCAAGCGTGGCGGGTCACCACCCGGAAATGTTACCAGAGGAAACCCTGGCTTACGAACAAAATACGCGTGAGTGACACACACTAATACTAACATTTTCTTGCATGAGGCCCAATGTGCTGTACCTTCAGAGAGGCTCTTCTTTATGCTCCCTATGTAGAATAGAATAAGCAGTATTGTCATTGTACAGTTGTACAGCACACCGCAGTTGTGGGTGGTCCACCAGGCTACTGTGCAATAAAGTAAGAGAGAAGGATTGGATAAAACAGTTACAGAACACACGATTAAACACACGACTGAAATAATGTAACAAGTTATTTAAGTTTCTCTTGACTTTCTATCAGCTTGAGCCAGTCTGGCCTTTCTCCTCTGGCCAATATCAACAAGACCTGAGGGCCCAGAGAACTGCTCTTTTTCAGACCACTCTTCCGAGATGGTTGTGCATGAAAATCCCAGTAGATCAGCAATTTTTGAAATATTGAGACCAGCCTATCTGGCATCAGCAACCATGCCACATTCAAAGTCAAATAAATCACCTTTTCATTGTGATGCTCAGTTTGAACTGCACCAGCTTGTCTCGATCATGTACACATGCCTACATGCACTGAGTTTCCACAGTGTGATTGGCTGAATAGATCAACAGCCAGTAAGTGTATTTTGAGGTTTTCATGACATTAACAGACTCATTAGTTTGTGTGAGATATTAATTAGGATTACTCTTTTAAGTAGTGAAATGTTCTAGATCTGCTTACATCAAGTTAGTCTATGTAATAGTGTTAATTTTGTGTGTTTACTTTATGGCACCATGTATTTAGATTGTTAGATAGTTTAGATTTTAACAAGTTGGATTTTGGTTGATTTCAAACAACAGGACACAGACAGGTGGTCACTGCAAGATAGATGCATGCTTTTTGTACAGTCTGTACTTTTTATCCCCCTCTGGTCGAAGCCCAAAGGGGTCGAAGAGCCCTTTTGGCGAAGACTGAAGGGGGATTATGTTATGAGTCAGTCCGTCCGTCTGTCCCACTTTTGTGAAATCAACTCGTACAGTTTTGGTCCGATTGTTTTGAAACTTAGTGCCATGGTTTGATATACTCTGAGGATGTACATGTTGCAGTTTGGTTCTGATCGAATAATTATTTTTTTTTTTTTTGCAGGAATTGTAACCCCTGACCTCCTCTTTCACCTCACTTCATAGACAGTAACTGTCTTGTGAAATCAGCTCATCCTACAGTTATGGTCCGATAGTTTTGAAACTTGGTATCGTGGTTTGATATACACTGAGGATGCACATATTGCGATTTTGGTCTCATTGGATGACCTTGAGGTCAGTTTCCCCAAAATCTTCTAAACACAATAACTACTGAAAGAAATGATGTAGGCTTTTCAAATCAATACAGTAGTTGTATCTAATACACATCTTGGTCGACTTACACCCTCACCCAACTATGGGTTTGGGGTCAAGGGATCAAAGGTCAAAGTTAACATTGCAGTTGCACTATGGTAAATGCTGCATTTACCATTACTATAAAATGAGTAAAGCTAGGGCCACCAAACCTGTTATAAGATAAGATAAGATAAGATAAGATAAGATAAGATAAGCCTTTATTAGTCCCACAACGGGGAAATTCCAGGATTGCAACAGCACAGGGATAGCAACACTCAGAGCAACAATCAGAAGGCAAGAAAAAACAAGCAAGCAAGAGCAGCTAATATACATATGTACATATTACTATAAAATATATATATACACACACACACACACACAGACACACAGTGCAGAGCATTGTAGCTGGATGGAATAAATATATGAATATATGAACACACAGTGCAGAGCATTGTAGCTAGATGGAATAAATATGTAAATATATAAACACCCACAGTATGGAGCATTGCAGCTAGGTGGAATAAATATGCAAGTATATAAACACACACAGTGCGGAGCAATGTAGCTAGATGGAATAATATGTAGATATATAAAAACACAGTGCGGAGCATTGTAGCTAGATGGAATAAATATATAGATATATAAATATAAACACACCCAGTGCAGAGCATTGTAGCTAGATGGAATAAATATGTAAATATATAAACACACACAGTGCAGAGCATTGTTGCTAGGTGGGATGAAACAGCATAACCGTCTATTTAGTTATCCTACATGGTATGATTATGTGCCCATACATATTCTCACCCTCCATAGCGACCGGTATGTTCCTAGTTGTATGCCGGAGAGGACCATTGTGTAAGTCTATTGCATCTTTTGCATTCAAAAAAAAAAAAAAAAAAAAAAAAAAACTATTAGTTTGTTACGTCTTTTTGCTATCTCTGCGAGCAGCCCTGCTTAGGTTGTACAGTCTGACAGCCGTTGGTAGGAAGGACCTACGAAACCTCTCGGTTGTGCACCTGGGATGATGTAGTCTGCTGCTAAATGAGCTCCTCAGTGCATCCAGTATGTCCTGCATAGGGTGGAACTCGGACTCCAGCAGAGATGACAGTTTAGCCACCGTCCTTCTCTCTCCTATCTCCTCCATCGGATCAAGGCGTTGCCCCAGGACAGAGCTAGCTTTCTTAATCAGTTTGTTCAGTCTCTTCCTATCGGCTGCAGTAATGCCACTGCCCCAGCAGACCACTCCAAAAGTGATGGCTGATGCCACCACCGTGTCATAGAATGACTTCAGCAGCGCCCCTTGTACACCAAAAGACCTGAGTCTCCTCAGCAGGAACAGCCTGCGCTGTCCCTTCTTGTAGAGTGCGTCAGTATTGTGTGACCAGTCTAGTTTATTGTTCAGATGAATACCCAGGTACTTGTAGGATGTCACCATCTCGATGTCTGTTCCCTGTATATTTACTGGTGCTGTGAGGGGCTGCCCATGCCTGCGGCAGTCCACCACCAGCTCCTTAGTTTTCCTCGCGTTGATCTGGAGGCAGTTCCGATGGCACCAGTCCACAAAGTCCTGGATAAGCCCTCTGTACTCAGCTTCATCTCCGCTGGAGATGAGACCAACGATCGCAGAGTCATCAGAGAACTTCTGTAGATGGCAATGTGTTGTGTTGTGTGAGAAGTCCGCAGTATAAAGAGTGAACAAGAAGGGAGCCAGCACCGTTCCCTGGGGGGCCCCCGTGCTACTGATGATCGTGTCGGAAACACAGTCCCGGGTTCTCACAAACTGAGGCCGGTTCGTGAGGTAGTCCAGGATCCATGATGACAGGTGCTGGTCCACCCCTGCGCGCAGCAGCTTGTCCTTCAGGATCATCGGTTGGATGGTGTTGAAAGCACCATCATACAGGTTCACCTTGGGATCCTGACCTCTGACTATGGGTTTGGGGTCAAAAGGTCAAAGGTCAAGGCTAGCATTTCTTATGCCTTATTATTGTACAACGAGTAAAGCTGGGGTGACCAAACCTGGTACACAGATTCACCTTGGGATCCTGACCTCTGACTATGGGTTTGGGGTCCAGAGGTCAAGGTTAACCTTCCTTATACCTTATTACTGTACAACAAGTAAAGTTAGGGAACCCAAATTTAGTACACAGGTTCACTCTGTGACCTTGAAGTGTGACTATGGTTTTAGGATCACAAGGTCAAAGGTCAACATCAAAATGACTTATAAAGTATATCTCAACAACAAAGAAAGCTAGGGTCACCAAATTTGGTACGCAGGTTCACTCTGAGACCATAACCTCTGACTACAGGTTTGGGGGTCAAAGGTCAAGGTTGGCACTCCCTATAATCTCTTACTATAGAATGTATAAAGATCTCTAGGATCACCATACTTGCTATACGGGTTCATCTTGGGATCCTGACCTACAACTATGAGTTGTATACTTTGTTGTATATTTGTGGATGATGGACTTATCATAATTTGGTTCTGCCACAGTAATTATATTGAAAAGTTGAAAACTGTTCAGTGCTCTCCATCAGTAAGTATTGGGATCTTCAAAGAAAACAGAGGCAGGGGATATTGCACTCACCTTAGTGTGCTCTTGTTATCCATTAAAACAACTATATTATATGTAAATACAGGTGTTGTTAAAAAAAAGGTATTGTTAAATTAAACACAATAGAATTATACAATATAATTGTAACTGATACTTTACTTAAATTATTGGGATGTTAACATGTTGTTTTCATAGCTAAAGTTGGGCATTTTAAAAAAGGACATTTGTGAGGGTTAGCTCTTTTATAGTCAGCCTTGAGCAGATACTAGAATAACTTGAAACTGGGTCATCTTACAGCTTGTGGGTTGATGTTTTTTAAATGTAATGAAATTGTGGTTAAACTACCTGTTATGGTGTAACAACTATAATAGTTTTTATTATGGGTTGGATTTGCTTGAGGCCCCACAATATTATATTGTACCAATACTTGGACCGCAATACAGTGTGATCACAAGCTTTTGATATGCTGAGTATTGCAATACCATATATTGTGATTTTCTATCCCCCATCTTTTTCTTGTCCAACTCCCAGCCAAGTCAAACCTTTGCTTTGTTGATTTCACCAGACAGTGATCATGTTTACATGGACACAAGTAAACAGATTAAAAGCATGATCTGAATAAAAATGCTTCATGTAAACACGCCAATCTGAATATTCTGACCCGATCATGCTCATTCGGATCAAAATTTCATTCCGATTGAGACAGGTGGGTTATGCCGATTGTTAATCCGAATGGTGCGCATGAAAACACTTATTCCGAAGGTTGGGCAGAAAATATGTTTACTGCACATGTCTGTACGTCAGCCACACGTCGACGTGACGTATTTCCGCCTTTACAGCACCTAGCAGAAGACATAGCGGGAGTAAAACAAAACTGGTCTGTATCGTCCTGCTGTCTCCCTCTGTTCATCATATGCAGAAGTATGTACTTGTAGCTTCATTACAGAGACCAGCAGAAGCAAAAGTACAGTCTGAATGCCCTGGCCTTGGATGCGCTCTGCAGAGCGTGCCCAAATGCCAAGTCACGTTTCATTACCTTATGTGTAATGACAATAAAGTTGAATCTCATCTCATCTCTCATCTCATTTCAAAAAGAGAAAGACACGAAGCGGGGCTTGTTAACACCGGAAGTTGCTTCGTCTTCTACTATTTTCGGAATGTGGAAATGTCGACTTGCGCATGTCAAAATGATTTATTCCGTTCAAACGTGTGACACATGGAAACACACGTCCTAATCAGATCAGCTTTTTCAGGATCCATGGAAACAGTAATGTTCTGATCTGAATTGTAATCAGATTGAAGAAATTTTGTCCATGTAATCATGGCTAATGAGGCCTTAGCTACTCTGGCACCCAAAATGTTGAGATTGTGTTTGCAACATTTGTAGTTACTTTTAATAAAAGATCTTGCAGTGCTGGTGTCTGTGAATCTATACAATGAAGTATCACAGTCTTGCACTGTGTCGATTGATCCCCACACACCTAGTTTTTATTGAGTATCATTCTTAAGGGTCCCTTTACACAGCACGGAAATCGTTGAGAGATTGGGACAATTTTTGATCTTTGGAATCGTTTGGGAGATCCTTGTGTGTTTTGGACTGAGTCAGAACTTTGAAGAGACTGTGGAGGTCACTGAAGATCATTGATGAATCAAAAATCTCTCAGTGATCTCCACCCCTATGTAAAGAGGGTACAATAAGTTGATATCATCAGAGTTAACACTGACGTTAGTGCAACTTTAAAAAGTTTTTTAAAGATTCAAAGATTTTTATTTGTCAATACTTCTAAATGTACAGAACATACAGGAGAATTGAAATGCCATTTCGCTCTCTCTTAGTGGTGTGCGCAATATATAAGAAAAAAGGAATAAGAATGAAAAACGACAACAGCAGTCTATGTACAGTGGTGTGAAAAAGTGTTTGCCCCTTCCTGATTTCTCATTTTTTTGTATGTTTGTCACACTTAAATGTTTCAGATCATCAAACAAATTTAAATATTAGACAAAGATAACACAAGTAAACACAAAGTGCAGTTTTTAAATGAAGGTGTTTATTATTAAGAGAAAAAAAATCCAAACCTACATGGTCCTGTGTGAAAAAGTGATTACCCCTAAACCTAATAGCTGGTTGGGCCACCCTTAGCAACAACAACAACTGCAATCAAGCATTTGCAATAACTGGCAATGAGTCTTATACAGCGCTGTGGAGGAATTTTGGCCCACTCATCTTTGCAGAATTGTTGTAATTCAGCCACATTGGAGGGTTTTCGAGCATGAACCGCCTTTTTGAAGTCATGGCACAGCATCTCAATGGGATTCAAGTCAGGACTTTGACTAGGCCACTCCAAAGTCATAATTTTGTTTTTCTTAAGCCATTCAGAGGTGAACTTGCTGATGTGTTTTGGATCATTGTCCTGCTGCAGAACCCAAGTGCGCTTCAGCTTGAAGTCACGAACAGATGGCCGGACATTCTCCTTCAGGATTTTTTGGTAAATAGCAGAATTCATGGTTCCATTTACCACAGCAAGTCTTCCAGGTCCTGAAGCAGCAAAACAGCCCCAGACCATCACACTACCACCACCATATTTTACTGTTGGTATAAGATAAGATAAGATAAGCCTTTATTAGTCCCACAATGGGGAAATTCCAGGATTGCAACAGCATAGGGATAGCAACACTCAGAGCAACAATCAGAAGGCAAGAAAAAACAACATCTAGTAAACATATGTCCATATTACTATAAATGTATATATATATAGTATATAGTATATAGTATGATGTTTCTTTTCTGAAATGCTGTGTTACTTTTACGCCAGATGTAATGGAACACACACCTTCCAAAAAGTTCAGCTTTTGTCTCGTCAGTCCACAGAGTATTTTCCCAAAAGTCTTGGGGATCATCAAGATGTTTTGTGGCAAAACTGAGATCTTTATGTTCTTTTTCCTCGGCAGTGGTTTTCGTCTTGGAACTCTGCCATGAAGGCCATTTTTTCCCAGTGTCTTTCTTATGGTGGAGTCATGAACACTGACCTTAACTGAGGCAAATGAGGCCTGCAGTTCTTTGGATGTTGTTGTGGGGTCTTTTGTGACCTCTTGGATGAGTCGTTGCAGAACTCTTGGGGTAATTTTGGTCAGCCGGCCACTCCTGGGAAGGTTCACCACTGTTTCATGTTTTCGCCATTTGTGGATAATGGCTCTCACTGTGGTTCGCTGGAGTCCCAAAGCTTTAGAAATGGCTTTATAACCTTTTCCAGACTGATAGATCTAAATTACTTTTTCTCATTTGTTCCTGAATTTCTTTGGATCACAGCATGATGTCTAGCTTTTGAGGATCTTTTGGTCTACTTCACTTTGTCAGGCAGGTCCTATTTAAGTGATTTCTTGATTGAGAGCAGGTGTGGCAGTAATCAGGCCTGGGTGTGGCTACAGAAATTGAACTCAGCTTTCCAAAGATGTGATAAACCATATTTAATGTTTTAACAGGGGGAATCACTTTTTCACATGGGGCCATGTAGGTTTGGATTTTTTTTTTTTTACCTTAATAATAAACACCTTCATTTAAAAAGTGCATTTTGTGTTTAGTTATCTTTGTCTAATATTTAAATTTGTTTGATGATCTGAAACATTTAAGTGTGACATACAACAAAATGAGAAATCAGGAGGGGGGGCAAACACTTTTTCGCACCACTGTACAGCATCTGTATATATGTAAAGCACCCCAAGTCATATTATTCCCTGAAAGTACAACAGCTAAAAGGTTTTCCTTCATGTCTTGGTGACTCTTGACCATACAGCCTGAGGTCCTTGGCCTCTTCATTGGCTCTTTAAAGAGCCACTTTACATTCCCTGAGGAGAGTCAGCACTTTGGATTTTACCTGATGTCTCCAACCACCAGTCTGAAGCCACCCGGAGCCCACTAGCTTCAGCTCTGCACACCAGGTTTTTGTTGTGTTCTGTTACATTGATATTAGAAATGGTGGTTTAATAAAATCACTGCTGCTGATTCAAAAGAAATCCAAACCTATCCTGTGGTGCCTGTCCCCTTCTCCCCCTCACTGCCGCCTCTTTAGTGCTGCAGATAACATCTCTGACCATCTTGCTGAAGCAGTTTTTGTAGAAATTGAAATTGTGAGTCTGGAATGCCCCGACTGCTTACAGTTATGTCGTGGTTTTCTCCCACAAGCTCAAAAACTGAAATATTCATTCTCCTCTCCATGCAGCTTGACATAGACAGTATTTTTTTTGTTCACGCTGCCTCTTCCCATGTATGATTCCATAAACATGCTGCAATAACATTTTCTTTCAGCTCTCAAACAATTTCAAGGGAAAGCCGATCCTCCCAAGAGCCAGTGATTAAAGGTGGAAGATCAAAACAGAGAAAATATTAAATTAGGTCCCCAGTAACAATGCTGACGGCCGGCACCTAATGCACAACAGATGTGGGTGCCCTACAAGACATGCATAACTCCCACTAACTTTCCCTCAGATGTTCTCATTGAAGCTTTGCAAAAAACAAAGAAAACATAAAACTTGTCAAATACACAAAGTCTGAAGAGACTTTTTTTCACCCACTCAGAAATCAGTTCATTGAAAAAAAAAAAAATAAATGTAGCTTCTTTCCAAGAAAAGTTTGATTGACTAATAGGAGGGTCAGTGTTTGCAGGGTGGGGTTTGCTAAAGGGGGAATCTTTTACCTCATAGGGTTTGGCTTTGGGGCACTGTGATCTGCATTTCACCGTTCACCTCGTCACTCTCCGCAGCATGATGCCCTTCTTGAGTTTAAATAAGGAAGGTCACTCTAAAATTGTTAAATTGGGTGTAGAAAATGGTGCTTGGCTCCCCACTGTGCCTCCAGTACTGGCATTCCAAAATTGGCTCCTTCTCACAGTGTTTTCTTTGAAGTCGTGAAAAAAGTGAGGCCATTGGCCAGCTCCTAAAATTATGTTGTGTTTTTACAAGGGCTCTTCACTGTGTAAACTTCTCACCACAATGGTATGCTCTTGCATTATCTAAGCGTTTAGTTTGAACTTCAAGTATCTGGTTGACAGCCCATACCAGTCAGGTTGTGAACATGAATTTAGAATATGTTCACACTAAATTACAGGACAAGTGAAGGTGCAGATGTCAAAAGTGCAGATCAAACTTTTAAATGGTGCATAAAGACGCCATTGAGATGGCAGTCCTGTGCAGGAAGTACATGACATTTATGACTACTTTTTCATGTTTTTTTTTTTCTTGTCAGAGAACATGAGCACAAACAGGCTTAGAAAGTTCCTTCATAAAATGTTATATATTGGGGCTGTACCCAAATATTTGATTGTCAGCGTTCATTACATTGGTATTAGGTTTTCAAATTTGGTATTTGGATATTGTATTAGAAAGAGAGATCATATCTCTCCGGTTCTGGCCTCCCTTCATTGGCTTCCCATAGAGTTTAGAATTAAGTTTAAAATCCTTCTTCTTACTTACAAAGCTCTAAACAATCAGACCCCTTTTTATTTAAAAGATCTGATACTACCGTATTATCCTAACAGAGCACTACACTCCCAAAATGTGGGATTACTTGTAATACCTATAATCTCCAAAAGTACAATGGGAGGCAGAGCCTTCAGTTATCAAGCTCCTCTCCTGTGGAACCAGCTGCCAATCTGGATTCAGGAGTCAGACTTGATCTGTGTTTTTAAGAATAGGGTTAAAACCTTCCTTTTTGATATAGCCTACAAATAGGGAGGGATCATGTGTCTGTAAACCCTCCCTTAGTTATGCCGCTAATAGGTTTAGACAGCCGGGGGACCTCCAATAATGCACTGGGCTTCACTCCTTTCTTCACTCTCAATGAAATGTTTTTTTTTGTTTTGTTTTTTTTGCTGGTCATTAACATCTGTTTGTTCTCTCCCATAGATTGAGTCCCCATCATGCTGTTTGCTCTCTACATGTCTGTTCTTTTCATCTTCTCTATCCCCTCACCCCCCCAACCAGTTGCAGCAGATGACTGCCCCTCCCTGAGCCTGGTTCTGCTGGAGGTTTCTTCCTGTTAAAAGGGAGTTTTTTCTCTCCACTGTCGCCAAGTGCTTGCTCACAGGGGATTGCCTGATTGCTGGGGTTTTTCTGCAACTGTGGGGGTTCCCCCTACAGTTGAAAGTGCTATGAGATGACTGTTGTTGTGAAATGGCACTATATAAATAAAGTTGAATTGAATTGAATATTGACTTTTTCCCTCTAACTGCTTGAATTTAATCAAGGTAAATTACAAATTTACCATGTAATTTACTTTGACTATTTCTGATGAATTTGTAAATTTACAAGAAAAAAGTTCTCAAATTTACAAGCTGCAAATTTAAGGCAAAAAGGTTGCAACTTTACATGAAAATCATCTAAACTTATAAGAAATATCACATTTCTTAAAAACGCTGATGCTGACGATCCACCGAGGGAGAAAAATGACTGCATCAAATATTCAGATATTCACTCTGTATTGCCCTCGATTATTCAGAGCCCCAAAACTGGTATTAAAAGTTCGGGTTCAGTATTCGGGACTAATGGTGGGTTTGAAATATCAGTTACTCAAAATTGAATCAATTTTATTTGAATGATCGGATGTCGAGCCAAAAAAATTCTAAGATTTTTAAAATGCCTTTTTCATGTGTGTTAAACTTGCACAAGGCTTACACGAGGTGTCTTGTGTATACCTAAGCTCTCATGTTCATATATTTATGTTTAATTCATCAAATTAAGCTGTTTCTGGTACAGTTTACAGTAGGGTTGGGAATCATCACTAATTTCCAGAATTGATTTGATTCTGATTCGATTCAGTCAGGGAAATTACCATTTTAACAGCTGTTTTATTTGCCAGGAAAAAAAAAATCTTAGAGACCTAATGCTGCAAATTGTACCAGGAATACTCTAACTTTGTTAATACATAAATAATCACATAACAAAACTGACCCAAAATCAGTTACAATAATGCACTTTTTATTATTTAACTTAAGAGTTCACAAAGTGCTAACAAGTGCTTTCTTTAGTGCAAAGGGTGTGTAGTGTCACGTTAACAACCCACAGTAAGTAAACAAATTCAATGCATGAAGCATGTATACTTAATCTCACTGTATTTCAGTCCCTCCAGGATTTCACGGGTTGTTTTTGTGATTGTTGAGGCCCAAAAAGCCTGAATTTGTGGGAGCTTTTCCAAAAAAGCTCCCACAAATGTGTGTGTATATATATGTGTGTGTATATATATATATTTTATAGTAATACGTACATATGTATATTAGCTGCTCTTGCTTGCTTGTTTTTTTCTTGCCTTCTGATTGTTGCTCTGAGTGTTGCTATCCCTGTGCTGTTGCAATCCTGGAATTTCCCCGTTGTGGGACTAATAAAGGCTTATCTTATCTTATCTTATCTTATCTTAAACTGTGATAAAAGTTGCAGCATTTTTTAGAGGTTTTTTGCACTGAAAGTTGTGTGAGGAAGTACATTATTATTATTATTATTATTATTATTATTATTATTATTATTATTATTATTATTATCTTCAAATCTCTCAAGTGTTAGAAGTCCAAAATTAAATGTCATTCAATACAAACATTACTTGAAGACAGCTGCCTCTGTCATGAAGCCCTGAAGTCCTGACTAAAAACGCATCCAATGTTTTCATTATATCCTAATCTCATAAATTTATTCTGCATTTATTTACAACGCTTAACCAACAGTTAACTACTGTATCCATAGTTTGTAAAAGAAGACACCATCATGCTGGCTGATTAATGACACAGATGTTTAAAAAAACCAACAGCAACGATATTTTACTTACCCTAGCAGCTGCAACGGTCTCTTCTCTGTCTAGTCTGTTGTCCATTCTCCGTATGTGTTTTATGTTTGAAAAGTGTTTATCAATCAGTGATCTTTGTTTATGTTCCAACACAACGCTGCACATAGTACAAAAGTTTATCCCCACTTTATGAAAAATATTCAGAAACTGTTGAGCACAGTCTTTAACTGTGACTTTTGTTGGTAAATTAAGACACGTCACACAGGTCAGCAACTCCACTGATAAACACGGAAGTAATGTGAGCGTGCGGTGCAGGGAATTCTTGCATGATTGTTCAATCATGTGAGACTTCAGCTGGCTTCTTGCGTTTTGTGTTTTACAGACATAAAAGCATTTATATATATTTTTTTTTTTTTTTTTTTTTTTTTTTCCCTCTCGGCGCCACACCAGTCGGCTGCCTTTTGCAACAGCGGCTCGATTCCGAGTTTTTTTTCCCTTCCTCTCTCTTTTGATCACTTTTTTTTTTCACCCCACTTATATCACGGACACACAGATCATCCCAAATGTCTCCTGAGCCGGTGGACGGAACCACTGTTTATAGCAGGATACGATATAACAGGGAAGAGCTGCTAGCATTTAACCGCCACCCGGTCCCACTGGAAAAACTCGACATACCGAGAGAACTGAGGCGAAAACGCCGCGGCTGCCGGGCTGGAGTAAGGCGGAGGACAAAAAATATAAGGTACAGACCCTCCCTTCCATCTGTTGTCATGGGAAATGTACGGTCGATACTGGGAAAGTTAGATGAGCTAGCGGCTATCTCCCGTTATGATAGCACTTACCGGGAGTGCTCTCTCCTTTTGTTTACTGAGACGTGGCTAACTGAACTAGCAGCAGATGCTAACATTGAGCTGGAGGGTTTTCACACGATACGAGCTGACCGAACACCAGAGAGTGGCAAAACTAGGGGCGGTGGAGTGATCATGTATGTTAACAACAACTGGTGCAGACCGGGACATATCACTGTTAAACAACGACACTGCAGCAAAGACATTGAGTTGCTAGCTGTTAGCATGAGGCCTACATATCTCCCGAGAGAACACTCACACGTGATCTGCATTGTTGTTTATGCAAATCCGACGGCGAACGCTGGGACAGCGCGTGACGTCATCCATTCAGTAACCAGCAGGCTGCAGACAGAACACCCAGATGCTCTTCTCCTCATCTCAGGCGATTTCAACCACGTTTCACTGTCTCCCATTCTGCCCACTTTCACCCAGTATGTCACATGCCACACTAGAGACAATAAAACACTGGATTTGTTCTACGCAAACACTAAGGAGGCGTACACCTCATCACAACTCCCCCCACTTGGGAGATCGGATCACAACTTGGTTCATCTCCGACCGGTGTACAAACCCCTAGTGCACAGACAACCTCCGGCCATGCACACTGTGGAGTTATGGTCTGAGGAGACAATGGACACTCTAAAGGACTGTTTTGAAGCCACTGCCTGGAAGCAGCTCTGCGATCCACATGGTGAGGACATCGATGGCCTCATTCACACCTTCACGGGCTACCTCAGCTTCTGTGTGGACAAATCCGTTCCCACCAAGACCATACGGCGTCACTCAAACAACAAACCCTGGATCAACCCTGAGATAAAAACACTTCTGAGAGAGAAGAAGAGGATCTTCAGGTCGGGGAACAGGGAGATGCTGAAGTCCGTACAGAGGGAGCTGAGGAGAAAGATCAGAGAAGGCAAGGACAGCTTCAGGAAGAAGATGGAGGACAAGCTGCAACAGAGCGACATCAGCGGGGTCTGGAGAAACCTCAAAACCATCTCGGGGCTCCAGAATACCTCCCCCCAGGCCACGGGGGGCAGGGAGTGGGCGAACAACCTGAATCTGTTTTTCAATAGATTTGACCAACCGCCCTCCCCCCTGTCTGCACAACAACCACTGCTGCCTCTAAGAAATCAAGTCCTGCTACCCACTCCCCACGCCACCGACACCCCCCCCACTCCCAACACACAGCCCCCCATCCTGACCCTGACCAAGACCCAGGTGAGGACGGAGCTGAGGAAGATCAAGGCGAGGAAGGCGTCGGGACCAGACGGCATCAGCGCAAAGCTCCTCAAGTCCTGTGCAGACCAGCTGTGTGGGATTGTGACGTATATCTTCAACATGAGCCTGAAACTGGGGAGGGTACCACAGCTGTGGAAAACATCTTGTGTGGTACCTGTACCAAAAACTTCCCACCCCAAAGACCTGAACAGCTTCAGACCGGTGGCCTTGACGTCCCACTTGATGAAGACCCTGGAGAGACTGCTCCTTGCTCATCTCCGCCCCCTGGTGGAACCAGCGATGGATCCACTCCAGTTCGCCTACCAGCATGGCATTGGGGTGGAGGATGCGGTGATCTTCCTCCTTCACCGTTCTCTGTCCCACCTGGAGAAGCCCGGGAATATGGTGAGGATCATGTTCTTTGACTTCTCCAGTGCTTTCAACACCATCCAACCGATGATCCTGAAGGACAAGCTGCTGCGCGCAGGGGTGGACCAGCACCTGTCATCATGGATCCTGGACTACCTCACGAACCGGCCTCAGTTTGTGAGAACCCGGGACTGTGTTTCCGACACGATCATCAGTAGCACGGGGGCCCCCCAGGGAACGGTGCTGGCTCCCTTCTTGTTCACTCTTTATACTGCGGACTTCTCACACAACACAACACATTGCCATCTACAGAAGTTCTCTGATGACTCTGCGATCGTTGGTCTCATCTCCAGCGGAGATGAAGCTGAGTACAGAGGGCTTATCCAGGACTTTGTGGACTGGTGCCATCGGAACTGCCTCCAGATCAACGCGAGGAAAACTAAGGAGCTGGTGGTGGACTGCCGCAGGCATGGGCAGCCCCTCACAGCACCAGTAAATATACAGGGAACAGACATCGAGATGGTGACATCCTACAAGTACCTGGGTATTCATCTGAACAATAAACTAGACTGGTCACACAATACTGACGCACTCTACAAGAAGGGACAGCGCAGGCTGTTCCTGCTGAGGAGACTCAGGTCTTTTGGTGTACAAGGGGCGCTGCTGAAGTCATTCTATGACACGGTGGTGGCATCAGCCATCACTTTTGGAGTGGTCTGCTGGGGCAGTGGCATTACTGCAGCCGATAGGAAGAGACTGAACAAACTGATTAAGAAAGCTAGCTCTGTCCTGGGGCAACGCCTTGATCCGATGGAGGAGATAGGAGAGAGAAGGACGGTGGCTAAACTGTCATCTCTGCTGGAGTCCGAGTTCCACCCTATGCAGGACATACTGGATGCACTGAGGAGCTCATTTAGCAGCAGACTACATCATCCCAGGTGCACAACCGAGAGGTTTCGTAGGTCCTTCCTACCAGCGGCTGTCAGACTGTACAACCTAAGCAGGGCTGCTCGCAGAGATAGCAAAAAGACGTAACAAACTAATAGTTTTTTTTTTTTTTTTTTTTTTTTTTTTTTTTTTTTGAATGCAAAAGATGCAATAGACTTACACAATGGTCCTCTCCGGCATACAACTAGGAACATACCGGTCGCTATGGAGGGTGAGAATATGTATGGGCACATAATCATACCATGTAGGATAACTAAATAGACGGTTATGCTGTTTCATCCCACCTAGCAACAATGCTCTGCACTGTGTGTGTTTATATATTTACATATTTATTCCATCTAGCTACAATGCTCTGCACTGGGTGTGTTTATATTTATATATCTATATATTTATTCCATCTAGCTACAATGCTCCGCACTGTGTTTTTATATATCTACATATTATTCCATCTAGCTACATTGCTCCGCACTGTGTGTGTTTATATACTTGCATATTTATTCCACCTAGCTGCAATGCTCCATACTGTGGGTGTTTATATATTTACATATTTATTCCATCTAGCTACAATGCTCTGCACTGTGTGTTCATATATTCATATATTTATTCCATCCAGCTACAATGCTCTGCACTGTGTGTCTGTGTGTGTGTGTGTGTGTATATATATATTTTATAGTAATATGTACATATGTATATTAGCTGCTCTTGCTTGCTTGTTTTTTCTTGCCTTCTGATTGTTGCTCTGAGTGTTGCTATCCCTGTGCTGTTGCAATCCTGGAATTTCCCCTTTGTGGGACTAATAAAGGCTTATCTTATCTTATCTTATCTTATATTAAAAGATCGAACCGTGGATTTTGTGGATCGATTTTGGCTCAGTCAAATGTGAATCGATTGAAATCGGAGAATCGATCTTTTGAACCCACCCCTAATTTACAACATTAGGTCTCTGAGAAATTCTTTTACAGGCAAGGAAAATAGTTATTGTAATGCCAATACCCTTGACTGAATTGAATGGAATATCTTAACTGAATCAGGACCCTGTGAATCATAGTTGAATAGATTGTGGAAATTCAGGGATGATACCCTGCCCCTTATGGGACAGCACTAATATATGATATGGTTTGTTTTCTGTTTAAACTTTTTTGTGCAGATCTGTAGTTTTTATAAGTTTTTACTTCCATCATGTTGCAGGACATTATTGACACAAAGGTATAACATGCTCAGATACAGCAGTGTAACCCAAGTCTATATTAAGCGATTTGCAGGGAGCAGCTGGTGATAATTGGCACTGCTAAACGGTCTCTTTACCCATTCTCTAATCTCAAAACAGTTTTCCCATGAAAGCCAGGCAAATTGAATTCTGAAGCATCTGCTTTCAGGCCTGAGCACAATCCTGATGTTTCACTGCAGGCAACAAAAGTTTTTTGAATGACTCATAAATAAAATCTAAGAAATAAGTGGTGAGTGGATGTGGGTGTCTGTTAAACACTAAATTATCAGATGGGTGGCAGACATTTCTGGCTTATTTAATTATGACGGACAAAAATAGTGTTAAGATCAATAGATGAGAAGCTAATTTAAATGTTTCAAATGGGAAAAGAAGATAAAGCACCATCTGTGGACACTTTTTAAAGAGCAGTTTAAGGTCTTGTCATTGGAAAAGTTTTAGATATAACAATATATGAAGGAATACCAATTCTAATCACATCAGGCTTTTTGACACATACCTATGGAGATGCTGTAATACCTCATTTTAGTGACACTGACCCTGTCATTTTCATACCTCTAAATCAGGATTACTTTCTGTTGTTTTAACAGTTAAGCATCTTAATTGGATAATTAGTTGTTACACAAGTTACCATTACTTGGTGTATTTGCTGTGTAATGACAAAAGAAAAGCATTGGTATTTGACATTCTTTAACCATATATTTGACTTTTTTTACATTCTTAATTCTTCTCCTTTCAGCTGCTTCCTGTTAGGGTTCACCACAGCAGATTATCTGTCTCAATCTCACAGTATGGAAGTATCATTCATGATGATCCACATATTTGAATTGGCAGAGATTTTATGCCAGATGCCGTTTTGACAAAACCCTTCCCATAGAACTGGGCTTGCTACCGGCACTAGGAGTACACTGGCTTGTGCTCCCCCCATGGTTGGGTAACATCTTTACTTTCCCCATTCTATGATGTTGAGCACCAAGCAAGAAGAAGGTGGAAAGTACCAGTTTTATGTGGATTTTAGTATGACGTGATTGGGGTCTGAACCCACAACCTCTGTAGGGTAGATGCTCTTCCTCTAGGCCACCACTCTTAGTTGCAGTTCTAATAATCATCTTTGTTGGCAATGAATATTATTATATTTAGGAAAAATATAGATTTTCAGTTTGATTGAAACAACTGTGTGGACACTAATCAGCTAAATTTAATCAGATAAATATTAATAACAAAATATATTAATAGATTGCCAAACCTAAGGAGACACTCCTGTGTAAATCCAGGATGTTTATTGTTTTAATCTATTGATGGTGTATTTGATTATCAACAGTTTGTAATTGAAGGGAACTCATCAGACTCCAAAAACATTTTAGCAAAGTAACCATTATTACAGTATCCATCCATCCATCCATCCATCGTCTACCGCTTTTCCGGAGGTCCGGGTCGCGGAGGCAGCAGTTCAAGCAGAGAAGCCCAGACTTCCCTCTCCCCAGCCACCTGCTCCAGCTCTTCAGAGGGGATACCAAGGCGTTCCCAGACTAGCTGGGAGACATAGTCTCTCCACCGAGTCCTGGGTCTGCCCCGGGGTCTCCTCCCAGTGGGACGTGCCTGAAACACCTCAAGTGGGAGGCGTCCAGGAGGCATCCTAATCAGATGCCCATACCACCTCAACTGACTCCTTTCAATGTGGAGGAGCAGCGGTTCTACTCTGAGCCTCTCCCGGATGACTGAGCTCCTCACCCTATCTCTGAGGGTGAGTCCAGCAATCCTACGGAGAAAGCTCATTTCAGCCGCTTGTATCCGCGATCTCGTTCTTTCGGTCATTACCCAAAGCTCGTGACCATAGGTGAGAGTAGGAACGTAGATTGACTGGTAAATCGACAGCTTTGCCTTAGAACTAAGCTCCCTCTTCACCACAACAGACCGGTACAACGTCCGCATCACTGCAGATGCTGCTCCAATCCGTCTGTCGATCTCTCGCTCCATTTTCCCCTCACTCGTGAACAAGACCCCAAGATACTTAAACTCCTCCACTTGGGGCAGGAGCCTGTCCCCAACCCGGAGAGGACAATCCACCTTTTTCCGGCTGAGGACCATGGACTCGGACTTGGAGGTGCTGATTCTCATCCCAGCCGCTTCACACTCAGCGGCAAACCGTCCCAGCAAGAGCTGTAGGTCATTGCTGGATGAAGCCAACAGGACAACATCATCTGCAAACAACAGAGATGAGATCCTGTGGTCACCAAGCATGACACCCTCCATTCCCTGGCTGCGCCTAGAAATCCTGTCCATAAAAATTATGAACAGGACCGGTGACAAAGGGCAGCCCTGGCGGAGTCCAACTCTCACTGGGAATGACTCCGACCGAGTGTTGGCAATGCGAACTAAACTCTCACAACGGTCGTACAGAGACCGAATAGCTCGTAACAACAAGCCCGATACCCCATACTCCCGAAGCACCCCCCACAAAAATCCACGAGGGACGCGGTCAAATGCCTTCTCCAAGTCCACAAAACACATGTAAACTGGTTGGGCAAACTCCCACGAACCCTCAAGAATTCTCGAGAGGGTAAAGAGCTGGTCCGATGTGCCACGGCCAGGTCGAAAACCACATTGCTCCTCCTGAATCCGAGGTTCGACCAACGGCCGGACTCTCCTCTCCAATACCTTGGCATAGACCTTCCCAGGGAGGCTGAGGAGTGTGATCCCTCTAAAGTTGGAGCACACCCTCCGGTCCCCTTTTTTGAAGAGAGGAACCACCACCCCGGTTTGCCATGCCAAAGGCACTGCCCCCGACCTCCACGCAATGTTGCAGAGGCGTGTCAACCATGACAACCCAACAACATCCAGGGCCTTGAGGTACTCGGGGCGAATCTCGTCCACCCCCGGGGCCCGGCCACCAAGGAGATTTTTAACCACCTTGGCGACCTCAGCCCCTGTGATAGGCGAGTCATCCCCCTCGTCCCCAAACCCTGCTTCCTCTGTGGAAGGCGTATCAGTGGGATTGAGGAGATCCTCGAAGTATTCCTTCCACCGCCCGACGATATCCCCAGTTGAAGTCAACAGTGTCCCATCCGCACCATACACAGTGTGGACGGGGAGCTGCTTTCCCCTCCTGAGCCGCCGAACAGTTTGCCAGAATCTCTTTGAAGCCGACCGAAAGTCTTGTTCCATGGCCTCACCGAACTCCTCCCATACCCGGGTTTTTGCTTCAGCAACCACCCGAGCTGCACTCCGCTTGGCCTGCCGGTACACCTCAGCTGCTTCGGGAGTCCCACAAGCCAACCAAGCTTGATAGGACTCCTTCTTCAGCTTAATGGCCCCCCTCACCACTGGTGTCCACCACTTGGTTCGGGGGTTGCCACCACGAGATGCACCGACCACCTTGCGGCCGCAGCTCTGGGCTGCCGCTTCAACAACAGAGGTGGAGAACATGGCCCATTCAGACTCCATGTCTCCAGACTCCCTCGGAATGTGGTTGAAGTTCTTCCGGAGGTGGGAGTTGAAGACCTCCCGGACAGGGGCCTCAGCCAGACGCTCCCAGCACACCCTCACTATACTTTTGGGTCTACCAGGTCTGAATGGCTTCCTCCCCTGCCATCGGATCCAACTCACCACCAGGTGGTGATCAGTTGACAGCTCTGCACCTCTCTTTACTCGGGTGTCCAAGACATACGGTCGCAGGTCTGATGATACGATAACAAAATCGATCATCGACCTGCGGCCTAGGGTGTCCTGGTGCCAGGTGCACATATGGACACCCTTATGCTTGAACATGGTGTTCGTTATAGACAGACTGTGGTTAGCACAGAAGTCCAATAACTGAACACCACTCGGGTTCAGATCGGGCAGGCCGTTCCTCCCAATCACCCCCCTCCAGGTTTCACTGTCGTTGCCCACGTGCGCATTGAAGTCCCCCAGTAGGACAATGGAGTCTCCAGGAGGAGCACCCTCCAGCACCCCAGTCACAGACTCCAAAAAGGGTGGGTACTCTGAAACATCATTTGGTGCATAGGCACAAATGATGGTCAGGACCCGTTTCCCAACCCGAAGGCGCAGGGAAGCAACCCTTTCGTCCACCGGGGAAAACTCCAATATAGAGGCAGCAAGGTGGGGCGATACAAGAATACCTACCCCTGCTCGTCGCCTCTCGCCCGGGGCAACTCCAGAAAAGGCCAAGCTCCAGCCCCTCTCCAGGAGACTGGTTCCGGAACCGGAGCTGTGTGTTGAGGTGAGGCCAACTATATCTAGCCGGTATCGCTCAATCTCGTACACCAGCTCAGGCTCCTTCCCCACCAGAGAGGTGACATTCCACGTACCAAAAGCCAGTTTAGAAAGCTTGGGATCAGTCCGCCAAGGTCTCCGCCTTTGACTGCCACCTAATCCACAAAGCACCGGACTTCCATGATCCCTCCTGCAGGTGGTGAACCTACTGGAGGGCGGACCCATGTAACTCCTTCGGGCTGAGCCCGGCCGGGTCCCATGGGTGGAAACCCGGCCACCAGACGCTAGCCTTCGAGCCCCTCCCCCAGGCCTGGCTCCAGGGTGGGGCCCCGGTAACCCCATACCGGGCGGGGTACACTGAATCCTTGATATACAATTTATCATGAGAGTCTGTTGGATCGTTCTTCGTCTGGCCCTTCACCCAGGACCAGTTTGTCTTGGGAGACCCTATCAGAGGCAAATTGCCCCGGACAACATAGCTCCTGGGATCACTGGGGCACGCAAACCCCCCCACCACGATAAGGTGACGATCCATGAGGGGGTATTACAGTATAATTAAATTTTTAGATAATAGTGCTGTGTTTACAGTGCATTTGGAAAGTATTCACAGCGCTTCACTTTTTCCACATTTTGTTATGTTACAGCCTTATTCCAAATTGGAATAAATTCATTTTTTTCCTCAAAATTCTACACACAATACCCCATAATGGCAACATGGAAAAAAGGGTTGTTGTTTTTTTAGATTTTTGCAAATGTATTAAAAATAAAATACTAAGAAATCACATAAACATAAGTATTCACAGCCTTTGCTCAGTACTTTGTTGATGCACCTTTGGCAGCAATTACAGCCTCATGACACAAGCTTGGCACACCTATCTTTGAGCAGTTTCTCCCATTCCTCTTTGCAGCACCTCTCAAGCTCCATTAGGTTAGATGGGAAGCATCAGTGCACAGGCATTTTCAGATCTCTCCAGGGATGTTCAATTGGATTCAAGTCTGGGTTCTGGCTGGGCCACTCAAGGACATTCACAGAGTTGTCCTGAAGCCACTCCTTTGTTACCTTGGCTGTGTGCTTGGGGTCGTTGTCCTGCTTAAAGATGAACCGTCGCCCCAGTCTGAGGTCAAGAGTGCTCTGGAGCAGATTTTTATCCAGGATGTCTCTGTATATCGCTACATTCATCTTTCCCTCTATCCTGACTAGTCTCCCAGTTCCTGTTGCTGAAAAACATCCCTACAGCATGATGTTGCCACCACCATGCTTCACTGTAAGGATAGTATTGTCCTGGTTGATGAGCGGTGCCTGGTTTCCTCCAAACATGACACCTGGCATTCACGCCAAAGAGTTCAATCTTTGTCTCATCAGACCAGAGAATTTTGATTCTTACAGTCTGAGAGTCCTTCAACTGCCTTTTGGCAAACTCCAGGTAGGCTGCCATGTACCTTTTAGTAAGGAATGGCTTCCGTCTGGCCACTCTACCATACAAGCCTGATTGGTGGATTGCGGCAGAGATGGTTGTCCTTCTGGAAGGTTCTCCTCTCTCCACAGAGGAACGCTGGAGCTCTGACAGAGTGACCATCGGGTTCTTGGTCACCTCCCTGACTAAGGCCCATCTCCCCCGATTGCTTAGTTTAGCCGGCCAGCCAGTTCTAGGAAGAGTCCTGGTGGTTCCAAACTTCTTCCTTTTACGGATGATGGAGGCCACTGTGCTCATTGGGACCTTCAAAGCAGCAGAAATTTTTCTGTACCCTTTCCCAGATTTGTGCCTCGAGACAATCCTGTCTCGGAGGTCTACAGACAATCCCTTTGAATTCATGCTTGGTTTGTGCTCTGACATGCACTGTTAACTGTGGGACCTTAAATACAGGTACGTCTCAAAAAATTAGAATATCATGAAAAAGTTCTATATTTTTTGTCACTCATTTCAGAAAGTGAAACCCATATATTATACAGAGTCATTACACAGAGAGTGATATGTTTCAAGCGTTTATTTTAATTTTGATGATTATGGCTTATAGCCCATGAAAACCCCAAATTCAGTTTCTCAAAAAATTAGAATATTACATAAAATTAATTTTAAAAAAAAAATTTTAATAGAAATGTTGGCCAACTGAAAAGTATGTCCATGTACACACTCAATACTTGGTCTCGGCTCCTTTTGGATGAATTACTGTATCACTGTGGCATGGCATTGAAGTGATCAGCCTGTGGCACTGCTGATCTTCTCCATAAATTCTCTATGGGGTTTAAGTCAGAGTTTGCTGGCCAGTCAAACACAGTGATGCCATAGTCATTAAACCAGCAGATGACCTGTTCAGATAAAAGTAAATTTTGCATTTCATTTGGAAATCAAAGTCCCAGAGTCTGGAGAAAGAGTGGAGAGGCACAGAATCTAAGTTGCTTGAGGTTTAGTGTGAAGTTTCCACAGCCAGTGATGATTTGGGGAACCATGTCATCTGCTGGTGTTGGTCCACTGTGTTTTATCAAGACCAAAGTCATTGCAGTCATCTACCAGGAATTTTTAGAGCACTTCATGCTTCCCTCTGCTGACAAGCTTTATGGAGAAGCTGATTTCATTTTCCAGCAGGACTTGGCAACCCCACACACACACACACACACACACACACTGCCAAAAGTATCAAAACCTGGTTTAATGACCATGGCATCACTGTGTTTGATTGGCCAGCAAACTCTCCTGACCTAGACCGCATAGAGAATCTATGGAGTATTGTCAAGAGGAAGATGAGAGACACCAGATCCAACAATGCAGATGAGCTGAAGGTCACTATCAAAGCAACCTGGACCTTCATAACACCTCAGCAGTGCCACAGGCTGATCACTTCCATGCCACGCCACATTGATACAGTAATTAATCCAAAAGGAGCCCCGACCAAGTACTGAGTGTGTACATGGACATACTTTTCAGTCGGCCAACATTTCTATTAAAAAATTATTTTTTAAAATGAATTTTATGTAATATTCTAATTTTTGAGAAACTGAATTTGGGGTTTTCATGGGCTGTAAGCCATAGTCATCAAAATTAAAATAAATCAACACTTGAAATACTATATCACTCTGTGTAATGAATCTATATAATATATGGGTTTCACTTTCTGAAATGAGTGACGAGAAATATTGAACTTTTTCATGGTATTCTAATTTTTTGAGATGTTCCTGTAGACAGGTGTGTGCCTTTCCAAATCATGTCCAATCAACTGAATTTACCGCAAGTGGACTTCAATTAAGCTGTAGAAACATCTCAAGGATGAACAGTGGAAACAGGATGCACCTGAGCTCAATTTTGAGCTTCATGTTAAAGGCTGTGAATACTTACAGTATGTTCATGTATTTTCTTAGGTTTTTATTTTTAATAAATTGGCAAAAACCTCAAAAAAAAACTTTTTTCACGTTGTCATTATGGGGTATTGTGTGTAGAATTTTGAGGAAAAAAATTAATTTAATCCATTTTGGAATAAGGCTGTAACATAAAATGTGGAAAAAGTGAAGCGCTGTGAATACTTTGCGGATGCACTGTATGTGACCTTGGCTCACCCCTTCATGTCACCTGTTTTTCAGCAGTGAGCACAGTTTTATGTTTATTGATTTACTCTTTTTTTCTGTTGTGGTGTCCAGGTTTTTAAAGTTAGTTAAATGTGACAGCCACAGCCTTTACATCTGTTTCATATGAAATTGATCGGTGAAATGTGATTGCTTTAAAATTCAGCAATGGAGTTCCCACTGAAATCTGTCCAAAGGACCTTTCACAGTGGTGGCGTCACCAGTTGTGCCCCAGCAGCAGGATAGTCCGTTACAGGTTCAGACTAAATCTTCTGGCTCATTGACTAACTTCATTAACTTAGCTTTAACTTTGCTGCTAATGAGCAGTTCCACAGCTCAGTAGTGCTTTAAAGCAAAAATCTGAATTTGATTCCGAATAATTGAAAAAAAAAAAAAAAAGATCTGACTTGCATGATCATACATGACCAAACATCCAGGCTGCATGCATTTGCTGCTTTACCTTGTTTCTAAATGATTGGCCTGTAAATTAACTTGATTCCTGTGTGTTTGTTTACAAAACTGACTAAAGTTTTCTAAGTACAAATACACACGAGAAAACAAAACTCAGCCTATTTAAGAGTCAGACATAAACATGATAATAAAGTCAACATGTGGCACAGTCTTCTCTTCTGCAGCATCCCTTCTGTGTCGGCCCCTCGTTCCTAAACACAGCGTTTGATGGCGTCAGTGTGGATAGCCCACAGTCACGACGCACATCGACATAAACCAAAGCACGGCAGTCATCATCTAATTCTGTCAGTTACCTGGATTAAGCAAAACAAAGAGCCATCCAAGTTCTTTAGAAATCTGCTGGCTAAACCCTTTTTTTCTTTTCTTCCTCATAATAATCCCCCCTGATGGTTTGTTTGGGCTCGGTCAGAGCTGGAGGGAATCGAGGAGGAGAATAAGAAAGTGAGGAGGTAAAGTGGGAGTCTTTGATGATGACGAGATTAGATTTAGCCCGTCAGACTGTCTCCTCTTGCCATCACTGCAAGCTCTGCCTCACGCACACACCTATGGTGGGTCTACTACACACACACACACACACACACACACACACACACATATATATGCCCACATATATAGTGAGACCCCATGCACAAGGCCACCCCCTTCCTCACTGTTGGAGAATTACTTGCTCTTTAAGGTCTTATGTTACAAGAGCAATTGATCCCTCTGACCCCCTGCAAACCCTTGAGGTTGTGCTGGGAATCTGAGCTCCAGTGTATACACACAGGAGAAGGCTCAACCCCCAGAGCAGCCGTTGTGACACCCCCACAACACACACTCACAGACGCACATTTCTGTCAGCGAGTCAGTGTCCACTGCTGTGGATTTAGCACTGCCTGCTGGTCTTTGAAGTGTAGTGCCGGGCAGATTTTTTTTTTTTCCAGTTGTAATAACTATTTTACTACAAGAGATGATTCTTAACTTTGTGTGGAATTCATGGCAAAGTGATAGTGATCAGACTATGGTCCCTCCAGGATTTCGCGGGATGTTTTTATGATTGTTGTGGCCCAAAAAGCCTGAATTTGCGGGAGCTTTTTTAAAAAATTTGTGATAAAAGTTGCGATGTTGTGAGAGGGTTTTTTGCACTAAAAGTTGTGGGAAGAATTACAAATTTTAAAGCAGATGTTTTTTTTCCATAGTTTACTGCAGTGATATTCTGTAACACCACAAGAAAAGCACAGGGTTGTCAAAAATTTCCTATTAAACAGTGATTTGTAAATTAAGCAGAAACTTCTTGTGGTGCAAGTGTAGTGTGGCCAACTACTGATCGGAGGGTCAGAGGTTCGATTCCCGCTCTGTCTGCAGTCTGCATGCCAAAGTGTCCTTGAGCAAGACACTGAACCCCCAGTTGCTCCTGGTGGGACAGGCCAGCGCCTGTGCATGGCAGCTCCACTGTCATCGGTGTGTGAATGTGTGTGTATGGGTGGATAACAGGATCTGTAAAGCACTTTGGTCATCTAGAGAAGAGAAAAAGCGCTATATAAGTGAATGCCATTTACCATTTTGCTATACAGAAAAAACTCTTGTGCAACAGAAAATACAGACTTTAGCACAATATCCATTACAACAGCTAAACTGCATTGAATGCATGTTAGAGTATAGATTTGGAAATTATTGGCAGCACCTTCATTTGAAAACTTCCTAACCGCAGCAGTCCCCAACCATTCGGTACCGAGCGTAGAGGAAAAAAGCAATAAGTTTGTTTTTCTAAAAAAAAAAAAAAAAATGACAGAGAATATTCCTTCTCTTTCCATGCCTAACTCCTACCTGTCTGTCTATCTGCTACGCATCTGGACACACACCTGTCTCATCAGCAGTGTTGGGAGTAACGCATTACAAAGTAGAAACAAGTTTCAAAGTAACGCGTTACTGTAACACCACTTTTGCAGTAATGTGCAGTGTAACGAAATTGCTGTTTAACCCCTTGCACTCCGGGCAATTTTCCTAAAAATGCAAAAAAAAAAAACGTGCCCAAAGTAAATCGAAAGCTGTTATTCAACCCTTTGCAGCATCTTCATGGGGCTGGTCTCATTTAAAAGAAAACACTTTGAATTTTTTGGCAAAAAAAACATAATCTCTCTACGTGCTCTGGCCACTGAGTTACAGTCATCTAAACATACTGAACTTGAAGAAAATAAATTTGGACACGGTGTTTTTTTGGATACAAATGCTTGCAAATAACACACAGCTGTCCGATCCGGCTGGAAAATGCAACAGAAATGTAGAACCAAGTGTTATCCAGCTGAGATCCAAATTTGGTAACAATACCACAAAAAATGAATATTTTACACAGCTTTGTTCTCAGGTAGTTCCCAGGCGTTTTGGAACTGTGCCAAATTGTGCCAAATGGCACAGTTTGGAAAAACATCTGTAACTTTTGAATAATTCAATGTAGAATCTTCATTTTGGGCTCTAATGAAAGGTCACATTCAGGGCTGTGTCTGTGTGTGTGTGTGGCTGCAAAAGACGGAGTTCGGCCCTCGCTACATGACGGATTACACTCCTTGCATGTTTTCACAGCGACCCCCCCCCCTCGCTACTGTGTGTGTGTGGGGGGGGGGGTTGTCCGCCCCCTCGCTACAGAAGATGGCCATCGCTACATGACGGAATAGACTCATATGCTTCCCCCCGCGGACCGGGGGGCGTTCGGACCGTGAGCGCCCCCTCCCCCCGCTCCTCTTCTGCAGCGGGGGGGGAGGGCGTTCACGGTCCGAACACGGCAAATGAACCGTTTATCGCGGCACACGCACTTCGTACTTCGTGCGCAGTACAGTTGTAATTTACCGATCGGTCAAAAGTCATTTTTGGATTACAGTTTTCAGGGAGAAATAATAATTTAGCTTATAACACCTTACCTCTTCACAGCAGCAGAGTCCTGGCGAATTTCTCTTCCCCATTGTCAGACGAACGCGACGCTGGTCCGCTCGTGGATCCCGATCAAAACATAATTCCAATATTGCGGTTTTGGTGAATGATTTACAACCTTTGTCGTCGGCCTCCGTCGGTCTATGATGACGGAAGAGAATCCTAAACGTCTATGAGTGCAGGTCCCACTTGTGGGTGTTCTCCATGCTGCTGGGTGAGCCTGGGTCTGTAGCAGGTTCATCCAGCGTCCTTTGTTTTCATCAGCTGCAACAGTAAATATCTCTTCACCAGCCCGAATTTCTGTGCTTCAATTGGCTCCTGCATTCACAGTAGGCGGGTCCGCCTTCCTAGGTTTTCATTCATTGGCTCTTCATGGTTTCAGAAACCCAATTCAAGGCTCTTATTAGTCTAATGAGAGGTCAATCAGATGAACTAATCTGTTCGCGGCTGTGACAGCAGCTTTTTTTTTCAGTGGCGCTTGGAGGCCACACCACCTACATCACCACCATCAGTATGTCTATCATGCGTCATGCGTCCGAGCGCTCTCGTGCGCCCTCGTGCGCCCTAGGACGCAGAGACTTGCCCGCCTGCAGAACAACGGAGTGCAAGTGGTTAAATATTAATATGATGATATTTAATTATTAATATATTAATAATTAAATATTAATATGGATATATATTTTAGCGCAAATAAATGAATATACAAACTGACCCTACTGTAGCTGAGACATAGCCCTCAGTCAACGTGACCTGTTGCAGAGAGCTGAGTTTTCACTACTGAGCGGAGGAAGAGATGAAGCTACTTGGTTTTTGTGGAAATAGATTATTTTTTCTTTGTCACGGTTAAGGACAGAAGCATATTGTTGGGTTGCAAGTTTAAGTACCGGTTGAGACCTACTGCAATCTTGAAAAGCACTTGAAAATAGCAACAAAGCTTCGACAAAGCTAGTGCTAAGTAATGGCTAACTATGCTAACAACTAACACCGTATTAGTAGATCTACGCTATCTGAACAGCCACGGCCGGATGCAAAATGGAAATACTCTTGTCTCAACAGCCACGGCTGGATTTCAATCACAGGTATACATCTGGACAGTTTGTGACCCAGCAAGAATTAAACCGACTGATTACCAGACACGTCGTTACAGACTGAAGACGTGATGTAAACAGTGATTTTCCATCAGAAAGCTGAGACTGTTATCCACTGAATTTAAAACATACTTACTTGCTACCTGGATAAAGATTAGTCAGAAGTGGATTTTGATCTCCAAAAGGAATTTAAGGGACTGGATCATGTCTCTGTCACAGCAGACATTTGGACTGTGAATAACACAGGGTTACAAAAATAATTTTTTTGTCAGTTGTCTGTGTTTTTTCAACTGATTTAAAACTGTTTTGCACCGCTGAATCTGAAAATGACATCCGTTTCTCTTGATCAGGTGCTAAGCAAAAACCTGTGCTTACTTAGTACTTACTTAGTACTGTGCATGTACGTACCTTTATATAAAGGTAAGTACATGTAAATTGAATGTTATGTCATCATTGTTCAAAATTCAGAGAATTTCAAGACATAAAAAAGAATTTTGCATCATATAAAGCGAAAATACCCATACATGTAAACAAAAACGTATAAAACATGTGGCCATAATTCAAAAAGTTGACCTGATTGAGCAAAACCAATGTGATTTTTTGATTCGGCACATCAAAATTGTCCTAAATCAGCTAAAAAAAACTTAGACAATAAATTTGGTGTTGACAAGTGTAATAGACATTTTCTTTGGATCACTGCACATCGGATTAAATCCACATCATAAAGGTAAGATAAACATGGACAGCTTTATGCAGTGTTGCCAACTCTCACTCCAAAATGAGGAAATTACTGGCAATATCGTGTTAATTTTCTTCAGATTTTTACAGTGTTTCCTCTGGCTTAAAGACCTTGGCGCGGTGACAACATATTTTGCGGGGGGGGGGGGGACGAAAACACATTACACTATTGTAACCGGAATATGTTAATTTTATAATATTTCTTTCTTTTTTTTATTTTTCACAGTAGCTTTGCATATGGAACTTACCATTTGAAGTATTGTACAACCGAGCTTGAATGTTGGAATATTGGGCCAGTTGGTGTCCCACCCAGACGTCCTGTGTTTGGACTTTTTAGTGGTGTCATCCTTCTCTCCTCTGCTCTCACCTCTCCTGGACCCTCTGCCTGAACACTTTCCTCTCCTTGGCTCCTGTCTTCTGTCTCATCTTGTCCTCTCTGAGCCCTGTCTAATTCAGGTTCTCTCTCTGTCTTTGGTGGTATACAAACAAGTTAGAAAATATCAAGTGTCATGTTTTGCCCTGTAGGATTTTTTGTCATGGTTTACATAAATGACAAAAATATGTAATATTTTTTTTTTGTATTTTTATTCTAGTGTTTCTTTTTTGCCATTGAGAGAGTAGGGAAGGGGAAAAAACATTCATAATAGTAATTTACTCGTGCATACTTAAATTATATGATCAGAGGTGGGTATAGTAGCCACAGTAATGAAAATAAATGAATGTGCTGCTGTCACTATTTCAAAGGCCACTGCGCAGCAGTCCTTGGAGACGTGGTTACATAATTATATTGATGACAATGCACCACCCCACATTTGCGTTGGCCCACTGGGCAAATGCCCGGTATGCCAGATGGCCAGTCCAGCCCTGGTCCACCGAGACTCCTGCCTGACCTTGTCTGTCAGCCTGTACATCACCATGGCAAACAAGAAGGGGCTCAGAGCCGATCCCTGATGTAACGCCACCCCCACCTTGAATCCATCTGTCGCTCCTACAGCACATCTCACCAACATCTCGCTGTCATCATACATGCCCTGCACCACCCTCATGTACTTCTTTGCCATTCCTGACTTTATCATACAATACCACACTACTTCTCTTGGCACCCAATCATATGCTTTCTCTAGATATACAAAGACACAGTGCAACTCCTCCTGATTTTCTCTATGCTTCTCCATCAACACTCTTAAAGCAAACATTACATCTGTAATACTCTTTCTTGGCATGAAACCATACTGCTGCTCATTGATTGTTACCTCTTCTCTTAACCTGACTTCATCAACTCTTTCCCATATCTTCATAGTGTGGTTTGTCACAACTCTGCTCAAGGCTGGAGAAAAAAGGGAGACCACACTGAGGTGCCAATTTAATCAGAAGTTTATTTAAAGAAAAAAATAAAGGTGCCTGTAATTATGAGTGGTGTATGTGTGTATTGGGTGCATGAAACAAAAAACATCAGACCAGTCAATGGCCAACCCAGTGACTGCACGCCTCTGTCGGGGGCAGCAGCAATGGCAGTGGCAAACCAAAACCAGAACCCACAGGCCACAAACAACACAGACAGGATCCACTAGCACAGCCCCGACCAAGTGGCAGAACAGGAGCAGTGAGCAGAACGCGAGCGCAGCAAAAAGGCAACCGGCCTCCACGGGAGCCAAAAGCTGCTGACAGCTGTGCAGGTGTGGCTTATATAGGAAACCCCTTGGCCAGGGGCGGTTCTCCACAGCTCCACCTACAACACAGAAAAAAGGAAAACCCAGGTCCCACTCCAGAAGGAGTGGGGCCGTAACACCCCCCCCCACACACACACAAAGAATGGTCTTCCCACCGGGAAGGCCAGCACAAACCAATCCACAAACAAGCTACAAAAATCTATTATTCAACAATAAATATTCCTAGTCCTCTTCATTAGTCACAGTTTTCTATATACATTTAAAACACTACAAATACAACTTTATTATTCCTCTTTCCAAGCCTTAGTGTAGGCATCCAGCCAACCCATCAAGACCCTCAGTTACCCAGCAACTCCGGCGCCTGGAGAAGCAATTTAAGAGTAACAAAAGCAACACAGATTTCAAGTCTCTAACACCTAAGAGCTTGGTTCTCTAGAAAGGCCATCTGCCACAATATTCTCTGAGCCTTTAATGTAGTGGATGTCCAAATAGTAGGTCTGCAAAAACATAAAACAACGAATCTGTTGGAAACAGTAAACCGTAGTCCATAGACTAATGGGAAATAGGTGTCCCTCAGGAGGATGACCAAAATCCAGGGTTAACCGAACAGGGAGAAAAACCCTGCCAGGAGGCTGACCCAAGTCCACAGCCAGCCAAACAACATAGAAGTGCCCATCAGGGGGACGACCGCTATCAAAACCCAGCATTTCCTCTGACTTAAAGACCTTGGTGCAGTGGCAACATTTTTTTTTTTTTTTTTTTTTTTTTTTTGGCAGGGAAGGGTGTGTGTGAAAACACACAACACTATTGTAACTGGAATATGTTAATTTTATACTATTTATTTCTTTTTTTTTCCACAATATTTTTATTGAGCCTTTTTTTTTTTTACAAACATAACACAAACAATCAAACACTAACACTAAAGTAATAAAAAAAAAATTATACTAAAAACAGCAACAACCACTAACTAAGGCAGGTCTTCAACAATGCTCCTCTGTTTAGTCTAGGCCAATGTTTCTCAAAGTGCGGCCCCCGTGCCAATGGCGGCCCGCGAAAACATTTCTGGCGGCCCGCGGCCAATCTGTTAACGTCTTAAGGCCTCGGCCGGACGAAATTACAATATCGCTAAATCATATCTTAAATTTGTGTGTGAGACGAGCTAATTTGAACCGCACATGTTTTGGTGTCAACAAATGTCGCATAACGTGACAATGCGCTATTGAAGTATGATTTCCTTGAGAGCTGTCTGTCTGCCAAGCGATCAGCGGCTAAAATGGCCACTGACTGTGTGACGTCAGGTCAGGAGCGACCTGAGTAGGAGGAGGAGCACGCTGAGGAGCACGCGGTGAGTGTTTAGGAACTTCCCCTGCCTGGGAAAATCAGAACCCCATGGGTGAATTTCGTTCAGAAAACGCTAAAAAATTGGAATTATGTCGCAAAATCACCCAACATGTGCATTAGACATTTTGTTGACAGCGATTTTGATAATAAGATGCAATTTGAAATGAAATTAGCAAAAAGATTGCTGATAAAAAAAATCGGCTGTTCCAACTATATATCTGTTCATTTCAAAGTCCCACTCTCAGACAGTGTCAGTGAAGTGGCGTGAAAAGCAAGGGTGATCTACCGATGCGATCTTTCTGACACTTTCTGACACCTCCTGCTTAAAACCCAAAAAATCAGAAGGATCGTGAGGCCCCGCTTTCACGGTCTGTATTCATACTGAAAATCAAGATCAAGCGAGCTTTTGCCCTTCTGCTCCACGGGAGGTTTCTGTCCTCCCTGAGCTCGCCTTAGGACACCTGCGTTACAGTTTGACAGGTGTACCGCCCCAGTCAAACTCCCCACCTGCCACTGTCCCCGGAGCGGGTCACGCCCGGCATCAGGTCGTTTACGAGTTATTTAGCACCGGGTTCTCCACGAACACGCGTCCGTGAGCGGGGAGGGGCGGCCGCCTTCCGGCCGTCCCCCGGGCCGGTCGCGAGAGCCCTTCCAGCAGCGGCCGGGGCCGGCTATCCTAGGCCAACCTGGGATATCCTTATCTTTCTGATCAACCTTATCTTTCTGACAGCCAGAAAGATAAGTAAACAGGGTAATTTTTCTTTTTTAAATATTCACTGCCAATATTTACTAAAATTATTTACAAGTAATGAATTTCATTGCCTTAACAACTTATAAAATATTAGAATTTTAGGGTATTCATACTAATCAAATATGAAATATTCAGTGCTGTATAGGGAGGTGGTTGTGCCTGTTTGCTCAAGTTATATTTCTATATATGTAATCCAATTTGACACCTCTGGAATGAAATTATGTTGATCTACTGTTTTTGCAGATGTTATCCACTGTCACTCAACCTTCAAATACTGTGGATTTTTTTTTTGAATTTGATTATTCAGCAATTGTCCTCATTGCAGTCATCCATGTGAGGTAACAAGTCACACTAAAGGCTCTCTGTTGGTGATCAAACAACATTGTCCACATTGCGTTGAGGATCGATCCTGGCACAGCCAGCAGATGATCAGGGACATGCCAGCTGGTAACATACAGCTTTCATCCGCCATTCTCTTCACTGGTGCGTCATATGTAAAGGTCCTCAGAGTTCTAAATGCAGCCGGTATCGTTGGAATTTCCACGACCACTTACAAGGAGCTTTCGATTTCTAATTTTTATTAAATTAATTTTATTTCAGAATATGTGGATGATCTGATGAATACTCTTTTCGACAAAACCTTGGTTGATCCAACCCACTTATTGGAGCAGTGGCACTCTGTACAAGCCAGAGTTCCAGCAACATTGAGTGCCAAATTTCAGCGTCTCATCAAAGCTGATGCTGTTGAGCAACATGTATCTAGATTTTCAAAATCAAACATGTAAAAGTAGAATAAATTTCCAATTAGCAATGAAAGTTCAGCTTTCAATTGTTAGGGAAGCAACATATTTTGCTAAGACAAACAAATATAAGCCTAAGATTTTTAGAGAAATGTGCTTTTAAAAATTGCACACGAATTTTACACCATAAAATGGTAGAAAAATTACTCTAATGTATATGAGATCCGACTTTGATGAATGCTGAAATATTAGAATTATAAAATTGACATGCACATTAATAAACTCAATATATGATTTTAAAAAACTTTATTTGAATAACATTGATCACAAATCTAATCTTGGTAGGCAAAATCCCTTGTTGTGATCAGATGGGAATGTTTCTCTGATGAGGCTCACAGCACAGGCAGGTATCACCCTCACTTCTTCACCTTCAATACCTCCTGGCAGCACCGAGATTCAGTTGATGTTGGCATAATGTTGCATTTCTCACAAGTGCACCTGTTAAAAAAAATGGTATAATCAGATGCTTATAATAAACTAATGGCTCGTGGGAGTGCTATATAAATTGGTCTATGAAGTTTGATTAGAAAATATTTAAAACATGTAAAAAATTTTGAGCAGAAAGAGAATGTTTATAAGTCGCCAAGTAAGGCAGTGAGGGAAAAATTGGCAGTTTTATTTTGATAATTAAGTGTGTGACCATGCATATCGCCTTAAAAAAAAAATTTCAAAGCATATTTTACCAATATAAATCGGCGAGCCTCTCATTCTTGCCTCTCGTTCTGCTCCGGTCGCTGTTTCGTCCGCGTCTTCCTCCGCACCCTAGGGCTCGAACAAATATGGCTGAATAACCCCATCAGCACCACCCAAAACTACTTCATCATCAGATTCGTCAGTTTCAATATCATCACTTATATTGCGGTCGTCATACTCGATAAAGTAATCGCTGTCCGAATCACTCTGCTGTCGTTCAGCCATTTCTGCAGGCCAGTGATCATCCATTTCCTGCAGCCATTTCCTGTTTCTCCCTGACCTGACGTCACTGCTGCACGCCCCTATCGAGAGATGGCGGTACTGCAGCATCACTAAGTGAAATGTGGGCTATTAACAAATAAAGTCATTTATGGAGGCTGGTGACACATTTTAAATCACGGGAATGGCCAGAATGGAATATTTTCATACAATCAGTTTATTGGTTCAATAAAAAAATGTCACCATCCGAGGCCTTTAACCAATATATGATCTGAACTAATTGCTTTGGAAAAATTCCGATACACATCTACGTTTAGTGGTCTTTGGCGCCATCTGTAGGCACAAGCCGTAATTACATGTGTTGTCGACCTTGCGATCACTTCATTGCAGCAGCTAGTCCAATTGTATTATGGGAGATGGAACGTTCAGCGCACAGTGCAGAAGTGTTGGTTGGCAACGGTTTCGGAGCACCATTTTGAGTCAGAAGAAGAATAAGAAATAAATATTAGTGCTTGTGGAAGTCGAAGTGTGGAAATAAAGATGGATCAGCGAGAGAAGGAGGCAGAGATGGAGACCGCTCACTCGAGGAAACCGAGAACTGTCAGCGAGGAAAAAAGGCAGTTTCAGGGAAAATGGACTTTGGACTACTTCGTTGAACCTCACGGGTCAGATAAAGTTGTATGCCTCATCTGCAGACAGGTAATCGCAGTGCGAAAAGACTTTAACATCAGGCGCCATTATGAAACAAAACACAAAAATTATGAAAAATTCAGTGGCAAGGATCGCACCACAAAGATGGAACAACTTAAAAGGGGCTACACAGCACAACAGTCAGTCTTCACGCAATTTTCAAAAACCAGCGAAGCAGTAACAGAGGCTAGCTATGTGGTAGCTCATGAAATAGCTAAACGGGGCAAGCCGTTTAGTGACGGAGAATTTGTTCGAGACTGTATGCTAAAAGTGGCAGAGCGTGTATGCCCAGACCAAAAAACAAAGTTCCGTGACGTAAGTTTGTCGAATGACACAGTCACAAGACGAATCGAAGATCTGGCAAATGATTTGAAGGACCAACTGGCGATACGTGTGGAGGGGCTAGAAAAGGAAGCGTTTTCCATCGCACTGGATGAAAGCACGGATATTTCCGACACTGCCCAACTGTTGATTTTCATCCGAACTGTCACTGAGAATTTTGACGTCGGCGAGGAGCTACTGAGTATGGAGAGTATGAAAGACACAACGAAGGGAGTGGATATTTGCGAAGCAGTGTATCGCAGTCTGGACACACACAATGTTAACCTGGCATCCTTGGTCGGTGTCACGACAGACGGAGCACCAGCAATGATTGGGAGTAGGACAGGTGCAGTGTCGCTGCTGGCTGAGAAAGTGGTGAACAGCGGTGGTAAGAAACCAGTCAGCTACCACTGCATAATTCACCAAGAAGCCCTCGCTGCTCAGACGCTAGAAATGAAACACGTCATGGCCGTAGTTGTGAAGACAGTTAATTACCTGAAGTCCAGAGGTCTGAACCATCGCCAATTTAAAACCTTTTTGGCACAGTCAGAGGCAGATTTTGGAGACGTCATTTACTTCACTGCCGTCCGGTGGCTGAGCAGAGGTGCCACACTGAAACGTTTTTTTAACCTGAGAAAAGAAATTTGCGAGTTCATGCAGGCAAAAGGACAAGACGTGACTGAGTTAACGGACAGCAAATGGCTCTGTGACCTAGCCTTCCTCGCCGACCTGAATAATTGTCTGAGCGATCTCAATCTGAAGCTGCAAGGCCATGGAAAACTCATTTCCACACTTTTTGACAACGTGAAAGCTTTCCAGCGAAAACTCCAACTGCTCCAGGGACAGCTCAGAGAAGGAGATCTCGCTCATTTCCCTGCCTGCAGGGCGCTGGTAGATGACCCAGACACGGACGGGAGTGAAGTTTTGCGTCACCTGCGTTCAGAGAAGAACCATGGCCTCATCGAAAAGCTTCGAGACGAGTTCGACCACCGATTCTCTGACTTCAGGGACCACGAGGGTGATTTCAACCTTTTCCAAAATCCCTTCTCATGTGTGCCCGAGGCAGTGCCTGCAGACATGCAGTTTGAGCTCATCGACCTACAGGAAAGCTCCGAGGCCAGAGCTGCATATCGTGACAAGAGTCTGATCGAGTTCTACAAAGGACTTTCCCCATCCACATTCCCTGCTCTTCGTCAACATGCTGTCAGAATGGCGTCTTTATTCGGAAGCACCTACATCTGTGAAAAGACCTTCTCCACCATGGCCATCAACAAATCTAAGCTGAGATCCAGGATGACAGATGCCCACCTACATGCAGTCCTTCACATCGCGACGACGGAGATGGAGCCAGACTTCAGAGGACTCGTGGCCAACCGAAAACAGCACCACAAATCACACTGCAGTTAAAAGGTATGTTGACACTAAAATTGTATTTTCATCAGTCCCAATTTCTTACTGTTAATATGACTTTACCCAAACTAATTAAATCTGATAATTAAAAGGATTACAAATGGAATTGAATTTTCAGTCTTTTTTTTTTTTTTTGCCTCCGTCCCTTTGGTGGCCCTCGGTTCAACTTTGGATTCCCAAATTGGCCCTCACCCATCAAAACTTTGAGAACCCCTGGTCTAGGCAATCCATTACATAAGTATACATATTATACATTCACCAATTTGGAATTTACAAGGTCCACACACATCATTCACCTTCTTCTTCAAAAGTTATGTTTAAATTCTTTACATAATCAATGAAAGGTCTCCATATATTCTCAAACACAATTTCCTTTGATTTCAATATGTATGTTATTCTTTCTAGTGGAAGGTTTGTTAACATCTGTCTTAACCACTGAGTCACATCTGGTCTATGAGTCTTTTTCCACAATAGTGCAATACATTTTGTGGCATTAAGCAAACTGAGGTCTATGAATGCTCTTTCACTTTTATTAAAGTTATGCTTTTCTGGGTACAGACCCAACAAAAACAATTTAGGATTCAATATGATTTGTTTTGAAATTATTTTTTCAATTGTTACCCTCACCTCTTCCCAAAACATTCTAATTTTTCTACATTCCCATACACAATGAAATAGGGTTCCTTTACTTTCCATGCATTTTGTGCACGTATCTGGTATGTTTTTGTTATATCTATTTAATTCCACTGGTGTAACATACATCCGCATTAACCATTTAAAATGTATCAATTTAAGACGTACATTTATTGATTTGGTTTGAGCTTCTGTACAAGCCAATTCCCATTGTTCCTCTGAAATTTCAGTTTGCAAGTCTCCTTTCCAATAATTCAATCTTTTCTGTGAGTTTTCACTTGAGGATAGTGTCAATGAGTTATAAAACTCTGAAATAATACCCTTTCTCTTACTATCTTTCGTCAAAATTTTTTCCAAGGATGAATAAATAGGTCGAGTGAGAGCATTATTTTGATTTGATCGAATAAAGTTCCTAAGCTGAAGATATTTTAAAAAATGTGTTCTATTAAGATTAAATTTGATCCTCAGCTCTTCAGAAGACACTATGTTATCTGAACATGACAGATATAAATCTTGAATCTTTTGAATCCCTTTTAAATTCCATACTTTAACACTTTTTTACAGCATCCGCTCTCCCTGGTTTAAAATGTTGATTACCCCATATTGGGCTAAATTGTGACAGTAAGTGTGGTTCTTTTTAAATATTTTTTAGTTTCACACCATATTTTGATCATATGCTTTACAAATGGATTTTTAACTTGTTTCTGTAATTTTTTTGCCGAATTTGAGTATATGAATATGGGAAGAGGTAAAGGTAAATTGTATGATTCCATTTCAGTCCAGTAAGGGAGATCATTTGATGAAAAATAATATGTCATAGACCTCAGTTGTGCCGACCAGTAATGCAACATAAAGTTTGGACATTTCAGACCTCCACGATCAAATGGTAAATATAGTAAGGACAGACGTAATCTAGCCTTCCTGTTGTTCCATATAAATTCCACTAACTTTTTTTTAATTCTTGAGAATAGATCTGAAGGTGGTGGTAAAGGAATGTATTGAAATAAATAAAGTATTTTAGGTAAGATATTACTTTTAAGTATATTGATTCTCCCTATCATCGACATTGGTAGTGACATCCATCTCTGAATTAACTCATTAATGTCTGTCATTAAGGCTTCATAGTTGGCACTGGCGACTAATTCTAGCTTAGGCACAATTTGAATTCCTAAATATTTAAACTGATTTACAACATTGAATTGATTTGCCTCAGGAGCTGGGTGATTTCTCTGGGTCTCATTTAGCATTAATATTGAAGATTTAGTTTTATTTATTTTATATCCTGATATTTCCCCAAAATTCTTTATTAAATTCAACAAGGTCGGAATTGATTTTTTAAGATTCGACATAAACAAAATTATGTCATCGGCATACAGGGAGATTTTATGTTCTGTTGGTCCAACTTTAATTCCATATATTTGTGAATGTAAACATACTGCCATCGCTAAAGGTTCAATTGCCATAGTAAACAGTAAAGGTGAAAGTGGACAGCCTTGTCGACATCCTCTATTGATTTTTATTGATTTTGAGATATATTTATTTCTTTTTTAATTTTGTACAGTAACTTTGCATATGGAACTTACCATTTGAAGTATTGTACAACCGAGGCTTGAATGTTGGAATATTGGGCCAGTTGGGGTCCCACCTAGACGTCCTGTGTTTGGACTTTTTAGTGGTGTCATCCTTCTCTCCTTCCTCTGCTCTCACCTCTCCTGGACCCTCTGCCTGAACACTTTCCTCTCCTTGGCTCTTCTCTTCTGTCTCATCTTGCCCACTCTGAGCCCTGTCTAATTCAGGCTCTCTCTCTGTCTATGGTGGTATACAATCAGGTTAGAAAATATCAAGTCTTATATTTTGTCCTGCAGGATTTTTTTGTCATGGTTTACATAAATGACAAAAATATGTGTATTTTTTGTATTTTTATTCTAGTGTTTATTTTTCCATTGAGAGAGTAGGGAAGGGAAGGGGAAAAGCATGCATAATAGTAATTTACTTATGCACACTTAACTTATATGATCAGAGGCGGGTATAGTAGCCAGAAATTCTACTCACGTAAAAGCAGTGGTTTGAAATTATTAAAAGTAGACAACCAAAAATTTCTAGTTGAGTTAAAAGTACAAAGACCACCCACTTAAAAACTTGAGTAATGACTTCAGTCTTGAAGGTTTGAGGTTTTTCTGCAAAATTTATAACAATTTTCTTATAGTTTTCAATTTTTCTCTGTAAATTTATCTAAATTTGAAACCATTTTTCTCAAATTTGTAATTTCCTCTTGTAAAATTGACTTTTCTTGTACATTTGAGACTTTATTATAAATTTGTGGATTATTTTATGGCTAATTTTTGTCTATTTTTTAAAATAGAATTACAGGTTTGTTTGTTTTTTAATAATTTTGGAACAGACTGTGGTAATTTTTTTTTTTACTTTTTATTTAGAACAATTTATGTTTTTGACCATAATTTTGCAGAGCCAGAATAGAACAATAATTTAACTGTGATTTAAAAGAAAAAATATTAATAAAATTGTATTTAATGAAATAAATTAACTTGAATGACCAAAGATGCAGTTATTTCTGTTATAATATTTCTATATATTTATAGGTTTTTTGTTTTTGTTTTTGTTTTTGTTTTTTTAAGAAATCTCACCACCCAGACAGCAGGAAAAACCTCCCTTATTTTGAAATCCAAATGTTGACACGTTTAGTTTGTCTGACGGCTGCTGACAGATTAAAGTCATTCATGTTGTGAATTTCGGTCATCTTAACTTGCCAGGTACATAATAATGAACATAAATTAGCTAATATTAACTAAGGTAAAGGTAAAAACATCTTTTTATTCTTGTCTGAAATAAGAAAAACAAAAAATCGAAAATAAAAAGAAGACAGAATGAATGTACTTGAGCTCCTAACCACACCTGTTGGCTCAGTGACTCTTCCATTATTGCTCCCGTTACGAGCGGGTTAAAACTATGATAAATGCCTCCACTGCTTACATACCTCTTCTGCTTTTTTTCCACATTTAAAGTACTTTAATAAGCTCATGTTTCTCTCGGACAGTGACGCTAGCGAGACACTCTGCCTGCCAACTGGAGCGGTCACGTGGACGGGGCACTTCTGAACTCTGCACGGATGATGGTCATGCGCGTTGTTCATGTGTAAGCTTGCGGACTGTCATCCCTTCATATTTTTTTCTTAAATTCATATTTCCTCTTAGAGTGGCGGCGTAACTTCAAGTGTGGCGGGCCACCACGTAGAAATGTTACCAGAGGAAACCCTGAAAACCCAACAAGGCGAGCAGAGGTTTCAGCCTGGGAGCAAGGTGGCACAGCTCAGGAGCAAAAAAACACACTTCATGCAGGTTTTGCAGCGACTCAGAATTTTTCAGCCCACCCTGCAACCTACACTGATCAGGAGCAACCATGTCATCTGGAACATGTACCTTCACAGACACTGCAACAGCGACTAAGCTAGCAGGCTGCTGAGTCACACTCCCCCTTTCCTTGGGAGTAATCCGATTTCAGAAGATTAACTTGGCAAAGCTGTGTTTCTTCTTTATGCTCAGGTGTAAACAAACAAGCTTCATCAGAAACCAGTTTGACAGGCACTGTGACAATGTCACCCAGAAATACCTGACTGTCAGAGACAACAGCTGAAAAAAACGACTATTCCCACGGTCAGCCTGCCACAGAATCTAACTTCTCTGACACTTCAACTGGTGTTACTGATGAGCCACAGCCAGAAAGCACACGAGGAAGCTCAAACAGATTTTGAGAATTAACATAATTTGTTGGAGCCGCCAACGCCACAGTTGTCACTGTGCATGCTGGAAACAACTCACAGACACCCTGACCGTGCACCAGTGCCAAAACAGAAACGTCAAATGAGAGCACACAACCAAGAGCACTGTCCAGACCCAAACCAGCACCACCGGCAGCATTAGCACTCAATCTGAGTTTCTCCACTCGCGACCGTGCTAATTCTAATTCCAGGAGTAACAACCTTTCTCGCTGTTCAAACATTAACCTGGCAACATTCCAAGTTAAACCTGCTTCAAACATTATAGCAGGTGTTACATAAAGGCCAACACATACAAACAAATCAAACCGATGCTCCAAATTACCACCGGAGTGGTGGATCAGTTGGTAGAGCATCCGCCCCACACCCGGGAGGCAGGGGTTCAAATCCCGGCCGGGTCATGCCGAAGACCATATAAAAGTGGAACTTCCTGCCGTCCAGCTTGGTGCTCAGCAAAAATGGATTGGAGGAGGGAAATTTGTGGCGGCGCCTTGCATGGCAGCGGCCCTCTGATTCTACACTTGGGGTGTGTGTGATTAACACAGTAGATAGGTAAAACACAATCTCGTTCTGCTGTCCATGATTGGTTGTACAGTTGAATGACAATAAAGGGTGATTTAATTTAATTTAAATTAATTATCACAGGTACAGCACTCTGCCCAACAACCCAAAAACAATTAACTCATGCTCCAAACACAACAAAACCCCACAAACAGATTTACAAATTAACTCAAACATTCACCAACCTCCGTGTCTCCCAAATAGGTGCACATACAAAAAAAATGCTGCAAAATAACTAGTGCTGATGTCACACGGACACCACAACCACTCACCCATTCACAAAAATGCAGACAACTCCTCTAGTCACACACGTGAGTAGATTGTGCAGCCGGACCAAACTAAACTGGGCAAACAAACAGAAGAAAGCGTTTCCAAAAAAATGACATACTGGAAACTCTCCCCCTTGACTACCTAGTCAAAAACCCTGTCTACACAATGTAGACCCTAGTCTTTGTGCAGTTACCGGCAAGAGGTTCTTTACTCACAAACCCACTGGGGCTGACAAGCAACTGCTATGCAGCGACTTGCAGGTTCCCATGGACGTGGGCCCAGGCCGCTTTCATCACCACACTAAACCACAGACAGTAAACCGCGTAATGGAATTCACTGTTAAATCTAACAGGAGAAATTTCCAGTGATATCGGAACAAAATACATGGAAAACACTTCCCTGAATTAAACCCAGTTAACAAAACAAACGGACGAATCTGCTAAACAGACAAACTCTTGTTTTATCACAAATAGGTCCACTCTAAAGCAAACACATGAGCAAATGAGTCCGGATTCAAACAGCCCCTATTCCGTCACAAATGGGTCCAAGCTCAAACAGACGAACAGAGTTCAAACGGACGGGCAAGCCCCCATTTTGTCACAAATGGGCCAAAGCTCAAACACACGAACTGGGTTCAAACAGACAGACGAGCCCCCATTCTGTCACAAATGGTCCTAAGGCTTTAACAGACAAACAGGGTTCAAATGGACGGATGATCTCCCATCCTATCACAAATGGGCCAAAACCAAAACAGGCAGTCCCGGGCTCAAAACAGCTGGACGAGCCCCCATTTTGTCACAACCCAGCTCAAGGCTGGACAAAAAAGGGAGACCACACGGATGTGCCAATTTAATCAGAAGTTTATTTAAAGAAAAAAATAAAGGTCTCTGTAATTATCAGTGGTGTATGTGTGTGTTGGATGCATGAAACAAAAAACAACAGTCCAGTCACTGGCCAACCCAATGATTGCACGCCTCTGTCAGGAGTAGCAGTAATGGCAGTGGCAAACCAAAACCAGAGCCCGCAGGCCACAGACAGGAGCTGCCAGGACAGCCCCGACAAAGCGGCAGAAACAGGAGCAGCAGGGTATCGAATCTGCATTAGGATGTATAATTTTTGTATTGTGATGGGATCTCAAAGCTTTTGTCAGGTATTATTTCTCTAATGCAGGACACAGATCTAGGTCATGGTAACAGACGAGAAGGCCTTATTTTCATCACTTGGAATGTGAAGGGGCTGAATCATCTAGTAAAAAGGGGTAAAGTACTAGCCCAGCTTAAATCTCTGTCTTCAGATATGTTTCTTTAAGAAACACATTTAAAGAACAGCTCCCAAGCTAGGCTAAAGAGCAGGTGGATTGGTCAAATGTACTATTCATCTTTTTCTACCAAAGTAAGGGGTGTAGCTATTTTATTTCGTAAGGGTGTGGCTTTTAAACATTGTTCAACAATAACAGATGCAGAGGGGCGCTACCTTGTTCTTACTGGAGAAATCCATTCTATTCCAATAACTCTGATGAATGTCTATGGTCCTAATTTTGATCATCCAGCATTTTTAGGAAGGTGTTTTCCTTAACAACAGATGTATCACAAACTAATCTTATTATTGGATGAGATTTTAACTGTACGGTAGCTCCTTATATGGATACTTCCTCCAAAAACCAGGCAACTCACTCCAATACAAGGGACTTTTTTAAATGCATATATCGACAATTCAAATCTATCGGATGTGTAGAGATTTTTCCACCCCTCAGAACGAGGTTATTCTTTCCATTCACACGTACATAAGATGTATACCCATACTGACTATTTTCTCATGGACTCTAAATTAATGCCTCATATTGATAACCCTTGTTCACCAGGATAAATCCTCATTTTTAAACAACCGCATGGGTATCCCACAAGGGTCCATTCTTGGTCCTTTACTTTTCAGCATTTTTATTAATGACTTGCCGTTACACTGCTCAGCTGCAACATGCCAACTTTATGCAGATGATGCAGTTATTTACACAGCTGCCAAGACTCCAGCACAGGCTGCAGATGTACTGTCTACAAGTATGGTTGATGTCCAAGAGTGGCTCCTCCAGAACCATCTATTGCTGAACCTTCAGAAAACAGTCTCAATGTGCTTTTCAATCAAAAAATGTAACCTGCAACGTTTTAAAGTTAATATACATGATCATGACATCAGTTTAGCTACAGAATTCAAATACCTTGGCATTGTACTAGATCCTCAACTCAAATTTAATCTTCATATAAAGAAAATTTCAAAAACAGTATAAAAAAATCTGAACTGCTTTAAATTAATTAGATATTATATACCTTACGAAGCAGCTGTACTGTATATGCATTCTATGGTTTTTTTCTCATATATCATACTGTTTGACAGTCTGGGCTCAAGCAACCCCTTCCACAATAAGACATATAGGTTCATTATATAATCAAACCCTAAAAATCTTGGACAAAAAGCCCATTAGGTGGCATCACTGTAATGTTTTAAAAAAATACAACCTATTGAGTTTTGAGAGTTTCATTGACCTCTGTTTTCTGAAATTAACGTTCAAATGTTTCCATAAATCAGCACCCGAGCCACTTGCTGGTTTCGTCCAAAGACAGGACAGCAGCAGAGCCACCAGGAGTTCTGTTAACAATAACTGTAAAATATTCCACCGCAGAACCACATTTGGACAAACAGCTTTCTCTATAAAGGGCAGTCACATCTGGAACACAATGCCAAATGTAATTAAAATAATAACGGACTTTAAAACATTCACTAAAAAGGTTAAAAACTGGCTGAAAAATAAACAAGAATGTACTCATGTATGAATTGATTGTCTGCAAAGTGAGAGTGAATGAAGGGAAGGAATGAATGTGTTTGTTTATAGTGAGTGACGAAGGGAGGGAGGCCTGAAATAGGCAAATGTGAGTCAGGTTGTTATATTTGTGTATTTATAATATTTATAATATTTATAATTGTGTATTTATAATCTTTTTGCATTGATGTATGTGGTTATTGTGTATTTTTTTTTTCCTTTACTTGATTCTCTTTTCTAAAGCCCATCCAGGGACAAGAGTTGCAAATTAGCTAATAGCTATACACTCTATGTGCAACACATCAGATTGATTGTCATTGATTAATTGTCTATGTTTATTGCACTGTCCCTGTCAAATAAACTAATCTATCTATCTTGTTATGGTCATATCTTGATCTCAGATCATAGCCCTCTTACATTTAAGCCCAGACTGTGGCCTGCAAGCCGTTCGGCCCTTATGGAAGATGGATCCTCAGCTAGTCAATGATCCTAAATTCTGTGATTATCTTCGTACACAAATTAAAATATTTTTTGAAGCCAGTGGTACTCCAGAGACCTCCCCATGTTTACTGTGGGAGATCCTTAAAATATATCTAAGGGGTTACATAATCTCCTAGTTGGGGCATAGAAACAAACTAAAATGGGGCACAGCTTATAAGGTTGGAGGAACAGATTAATAAATTGGATAAAGAGAACTCACACAACCCCTCTATAGAGACATACAAGCAAATTATAGAGTTGAGAATTCAGTATAATAGGATTGTTTCAGCCAAGATCTCTAAATCTTTTATTTTTTTAATTAGAAGCACTTTGAATTTGGTGAAAAGCCACAGAAGTTGCTCACAAGACAACTACGCGAAGTGGAAAATGATCATACCATGCATAAAATTAAGTCCAAACAAGGAACCTGCTTTACTTTGGCCAAGGATATTAATAATTGTTTTAAAGAATTCTATGAATCTCTTTATTCCTCTAAAATAAATGCAGGACCCCATGATATGGAAAACTTCTTGAGAAATACAGTATCAATCTTCCTACTCTGAAACCTGAGGATTGCATCTTTCTAAATGAAGACATTACCCTGAAGGAGTTAAAGAATACTATAAACACTTTAAATAGTGGCAAAACCCCTGGCCCTGATGGGCTTCCTGACGAGCTGTACAAGTCATTTTCTGACTTGCTTCCACCCTACATGACGACATGTAGATGACGTCCATACCCTTGATGACAACATAGAATCTTTGCACTCAGGAGATAACTTGGGAGTTTTAAACTCAGACAGTAACATGGAAATCTTAAACTCAGGAGGTGATAACATGCAACTTTAACGCTCAGAAAGTGAAATTATAGCACTCCTATACTTGGGAGATAATGCTGGAGTCCTTTGCTCACAAGACAACAACATGGGGGTCTCACTCCAAAAATAACATTGGAATTCCCTGCTCAGGAACAAATGACACAGAAGTTTCCAACTCAAGTTACCCATACAGGAATTTTTGCTTCAGAAACTAATAACATGGGGGGGTTAGCTCAGGAGCCGCTGATACAGGAATTTTTAGCTCAGGGAACACTGATACAGACATTTCTAGTTCAGGAGACATGGATACAGGAATTTCTAGTTCAGGAGACACAGATACAAGAATTTCAAGTTCAAGAGACACTGACACAGGAATTTCTGATTCAGGGGACAATAATACCGAAGTCTTTAGTTCACCAACCGATGAGAGGTGAGTTGTGAGTTCTGTAGCAGGTGGCTGAGGTGCACAGCCCCCAGAAACAGGTGACAGAAGCGTGCTAGACTCGGATGAGATTTTAACTGTACGGTAGCTCCTTATATGGATACTTCCTCCAAAAACCAGGCAACTCACTCCAATACAAGGGACTTTTTTAAATACATATATCGACAATTCAATTTCTAGTTCAGGAGACACAGATACAAGAATTTCAAGTTCAAGAGACACTGACACAGGAATTTCTGATTCAGGGGACAATAATACTGAAGTCTTTAGTTCACCAACCGATGAGAGGTGAGTTGTGAGTTCTGTAGCAGGTGGCTGAGGTGCACAGCCCCCAGAAACAGGTGACAGAAGCGTGTTAGACTTGGATGAGATTTTAACTGTACGGTAGCTCCTTATATGGATACTTCCTCCAAAAACCAGGCAACTCACTCCAATACAAGGGACTTTTTTAAATGCATATATCGACAATTCAAATCTATCGGATGTGTAGAGATTTTTCCACCCCTCAGAACGAGATTATTCTTTCCATTATTCTTTCCAAGCATGCTAGACTCAGGACCAGATAATTACTGCACACCAACCGCAGACAAAGGTGTGCTGACTTCAGGAACAGGCAGTAGCGGGGGAGGGGGGGCTTTAGCACAGCAATCTGCAGCAGACAAGTTTTAAATTCAGCGACCAGTAGTTGGATAGGGCCCGGCTCCAAGTCTGACGATGATAGGCGTGCGCCGACCTCTGTGAACGTTGACAGGAGCTCAACAGCCTCAGGAACCAATGATGGAGGCACGACGGCCTCGACCTCTTGAACTGCGATGGATGGAGCAGACTGCTCGCCCTCAGGAACTACGATGGGTGGAGTGGACTGCTCGCCCTCAGGAACTGTGACAGGTGGAGTGGACTGCTCGTCCTCAGGAACTGTGACAGGTGGAGTGGACTGCTCGTCCCCAGGAACTGTGATGGGTGGAGCGGACTGCTCGCCCTCAGGATGTACGACAGGTGGAGGTCTCCTGACCTCTTGGGCAATGGCCGGACTATGGTCTTCCTGCAGCTCCATCCTTGACACGACCACCTCGGACGAGGGAGGAGTACAGGCGGTCAATGAGGTGGCACCATAGTTGTTAGCAGCAGAGACTGGTGGGGAGGACCCAAGAGCTGGTGGACTCTGCGCTTGGGTCCCCTTACCAGGAGTAAGGCAAGACTTTTCTAAAATAGTTGTAGAAATTAATGGAAAAAGTACTTACCTTGGCTCCTGATCTCCTGCTGCAGAGGTGATGACCTCAGGCTCGACTGGTGGAGGCTCTCCGACCTCTGGCTCGAATGTTGGAGGTCTTCTGACCATCTAGCTTGACAGTTGGAGGTCCTCTGACCTCTGGCTCAACAGTTGGAGGTCCTCTGACCTCTGACTTGACAAAAGCAAATGGCTCATCCACCTCTGGCGTGCAGGAAAACTCAATGGAGAGCAGGTAGGCCTGAAGGAAGGCTGGAATGTCCTCCCATAAGTGGGGTTTGGACGCTGCTATCCTACGAGCCCTTCTCCATGCCATGTCCTGCCACCCATTCCTCTTGTGACTGAGCTTAAAACAGTCTGCCAACTCATTGATGACAGTTCGTGGATCCTCACGGGTGACCAAAACTTTGGGCGTGGAGCTCGGGAGAGAGGAAAGGGGAGAGGTAAGTGAGAGTACTGGAGCAGCAGCAGCGTATACAGCAGAGACAGGGAGAGAGGGTTCAGCAGTGGAGGATGATTGCCACTGAGCCTCCTTCCCAAGAACAGGACAAGACCTTTCATTTATAGATGTATAATAATGATAAGGCACTTGCCCATGTTCCTCCTCTGCTGCTGCTGAAGCGTCAGGCGAGTCCTCCTGGGAATTGCTGGAACTCGTCTGACTGAGAATCTCTGCACAATGGAGTGGAGCTGAGATGTGGCCCTCTGGAACTAAACGGCTGAGGCACGCTGACATCCCGCTCTCCAGCCACTGAAGCTGCCGCTGATGAAGTACTTGAGGTGGGCGGGGCCGTGGCAGCAGAATCCCTCGGTGAAACCTTGAGTGAAGGGCCCGGGTGGCAAGTGGAGTGATGCTTCCACGCAGCTCACTTCCCCTGTGGCCCTTTAGATGGTAGCTGGTTCTTACACGCTGGGAAAGGTACTTCTGGAATGAGCCAAGCTCTGTGCGAGGATTGCCTGCCTCTGCTTCTCCTGCTCTAATACATCCTCAGCCATGGCTGGTAGGTTCTCCTCCCACACCAGCCGGTTTCCACCCATTATGGGCAAACACTGAAAAAAAAAAACACAGGTGGCAGACAGCGCAGGAGCAACTGTGATGGTGGGAGGCACTGCACCGGAGACAGTTGGAAATGCTGATCTGGGGCTCAGCTGGATGGGGCTGTCTGGGATATGCTGTCGCCTGTCCAAACACTCCTCAATGCGGGAGATCTGGGCAAAAAACCCCACCAAATTATTCTGACCTGAGCCCTTCCTTCTCCTGCCAAACTCGCTCGCTGAGTCCTTGACTGGCTGCATCATACTGTCATGAGTTGTGCCCCGGCGGGGCAGAGAGTAGGACTCAGGTGCAAAGTGAGCGTTTAACATACTTTAATGAACACAAAATAAAGCAGCTCGGAAGCTGGAACAAAAGTTAGCAAGGCTTGGCAAGGCAGACAAAACTTTGGGCAAGACTGACGGACAGGACAAGACTGAAGCGTGTGTGAGATGCCAAAATGACTAATGACGCAGCACCCAGCTGAGGGACTGCATCCCTTAAATAAGGCAGACACAAATAAACAGAACACAGCACAGCCGTGACTAATCAGGAGATTAACAACACAAACCCAGGCAAGACTAAGGTGAGAATAAACACACATTAAGCTCAACCCCAAGATAAAACATGAATGTGATTCACAAAATGACAAGATTAAAGCAAGAATAATCAAGACACAACCAAGATCATGATAAAAAACAATAGTGAGTACAGAAAAAGCCAGAATATAAACTTAATGCTGGGATGAACTAAATACAAAGCCAAGACCATGATGATGAAAAACAGATACAGAAAACCTCACAGAATCAACTAAAGCGAGGATGTGGGTTGACTCATATCCAGTAAGAAGAAAATATAATTTACAATACAAAATGAGGACATGAGCTCACCCCCCCCCCCCCAAACAGTACATGGTTTCACTATTCTGGATACTTCTGATAAGATTTCCCTTTATACAGATGATATCCTGTTGTTTATTACTAAGCGACAGTCCAGTCTTCCTGCTATTCTTGACAAGGTAAATATGTTTGAAACCTTCTCTGGTTACAGAATTAACTGGACTAAGAGTGAATTGATGCCTGTTGGATTGGAGGATCTATCCTTATTTCAACATCTACCATTCAAGATTTCTTCTCAGATGTTTACTTGTATTGGAATTCAGATAACGAAAGAATTTTCTTCACTTTTCAAAGCTAATTATCCCCCTCTTTTGGCCAAATTGCAGACTAGGCGCGGTGGCGGAGTGGTTAGCACTGTGGCAGCACAGCAACTCACCCTTGACCGGGGGATCCTGGGTTCGATCCCAGCCCCCGACCAACAGTGATCTGTGTGGAGTTTGCATGTTCTCCCCGTGTCTGCGTGGGTTTACTCCGGGATTTCTCCGGTTTCCTCCCACATGCCAAAAACATGCAGGTTAGGTTAATTGGCATCAAAACTGGGGATTCTAAATTGTCCTTAGGCATGACTGTGAGAGTGAATGTTTGTCTGTCTCTCTGTGTTGGCCCTGCGATGGACTGGCGATCTGTCCAGGGTGTACCCTGCCTCTCGCCCAAAGACGCTGGGATAGGCTCCAGCGCCCCCCCCCCACACACACACACAACAACCCGAAAAGGATTAAGTGGAAGGGGATGAATGAATGTATTCAGTTTTGGAGATCTCGCCCTATTTAATTGATTGGGAGGATTAATACAATCAAAATTATATTTCTTCCCCAGTTACTATATCTCTTCCAGTGTCTACCCATGTTTTTGCCTAAATCTTTTTTCAAAAATCTAGACTCTGTCATTTTGCCTTTCATTTGGAATTACAAAAACCATAGGATTAAAAAGGCTTACCTTTATAAACCCAAATGATTTGGTGGACTTGGGTTCCCTGACTTTTGTCTGTATTATTGGGCTCTCAACATTAAAACAATTTCAAGATGGTTGCATAACTCAACTGAACCCCCTCGCTGGCTGCAGTTGTAGCGGGAGCAATGCCACCCATATAGTTTAGGGGCAGTGATCCCATCTCCTGTAGCCTTATAAGTCTACTTATGGTGAAAGTGTTGTTATACATAGTATGATCAGGATATGGAAACAAATTAAGATGCATATCAGGATTAATTCACTTTTCTTTTTGCTCCCTATTGTTGAGAATCTATCATTTCCACCATCTCAGTTTGATAATGGATTTTTACAATGGTGAGATCTGGGTATTTACACTACTGGTGATCTTTACCTGAATGGTACTTTAGCCTCATTTGAGCAGCTACAAAAAATGTATGAATTACCTAGGAGTAATTTTTTTCAGGTTTCCACAAATAAGAAATTATGTACACACCCACATACTTTCTTCTGAAAATGCTTCACCTTCAGTTCTAGATAAGTGCCTGCTCTAAAACCCAGGCTCTGATTGAAAGGTGTCACATTTTTATGACTCCCTGCAATCTATCAATCCTCCCTCAATGTCCAATATCAAAAATGACTGAGAAAGTGAGTTAGGGACACAAATCGCTAAGCCAACCTGGGGTAAGAGTCTTGAAGACATTGGTACTTGCCCAATAAACGCTAGGCACTGCTCGATTCAATTTCAGGTTCCTCATAAATTACATTATTCTAAATCTAAACTTCACAAAATTTTCCCAGACGTCTCTTCACAATGTGATAAATGTTCTGCAGTAGAGGCAAATCTTCTCCACTCTTTTATTCTTTGCCCTAAATTAATAAGTTACTGGACAAAAACATTTGACTTTATCTAAAATTCTCCATATTAGCACAGAACCAGATCTAGTTTTAGTTATACTTGGAGTATCAGATAATATGCCTACGTTACAGAAATCACAGCATCAACTCCTTTCTTATAGCTTGATTACCGCTAAAAAATTGATTCTAATGTTCTGGAAAAAGAAGGAAGCGCCTACTTTTAAACTTTGGCTTAAGGCACTAGCGGATACTCTGCATCTTGGAAAAATAAGATTCCTCTTAAAAAATAAAGAGACACAGTTTGACAAGATCTGGCTACCCCTCATCTGTTACCTAAAAAGTAACCCTGAACTTATTCATTCTACTGTTATGCAATGTAACTGATGTACTGATTGTCCTGTTTGCTCCATAGTTGTCCATCACAGCTTATTTATTTCTATTTTTTATACCTGCAGAATGAGGGTGGGAGGGGGGTGTTCAGAGCCCTTGTTGTGTTGTTTTTTTTAAGTTTATTTTATTTAAGTTAATTTTCATTTTGAAAAAAAGAAAACAATATGTACACAATGCATTGTACATTTGCTTAATAAAAAGTACCTGACAAAAAAACAACCTGGTTAAATCCACTGCTGTCTCCTAAACATTTCCATACTTCTGCAGGTATGTCATTTGGACCAACCGCCTTTCCATTCTTCATCCTCTTCAAAGTTGCCCTCACTTCTGCCTTGCGAATCCTCGGGACTTCCATGTGCACCGTCTTTCCTTCATTCATCCTCCTCTTTCTTTCATTTTCTTTATTCATCACCTTCTCAGAGTACTTGTTTCACCTTCTCAACATGCTCTCATCACTGTTAGTACATTACCGTTTCTGTCCTTAATCAACCTAACATAACCTGCTGCATATCCTTTCCAGTGTGATCCCTCTGTCTAGCTAATCGCTACAAGTCCTTTTCTACTTCCTTAGTGTCCACACATTCTAATGAATCACAGATTTCCGTGTAACTATGGTAAGGAAACTGACTTCCTATATTTACTTTTCTTGTTCCCATGGTAAAAGTATCTGGCCAGTTGGAGGAGAGAACCTCCTCACGTGATTCTTGCGTGATTTGATGTGATGCATTTTGGCCTGCTTGAATTTTTCCCAGTGTGAAAGGGATCCGTACCAAGGAGAAAATGATTCAAAGTAACAAACTTAACTGATTGGGACCAAAGTAAATTAATTTAGGTGTGAAAACACCTTTAGATCTAGGTCAGATCTAGATCTGATTCATCTAGATCTAGATCACATTGGATGACCAATTAATGCAGAAATCCAGGAAAGTCTAAAGGGTTCACATACTTTTTCTTGTTTATGTATCTTTATATTTTATTTGGAAAACCACTGATAAATGTAAAAACCAACTCATCTGGGTAGTGCTCACTGTTTGGTGGGGTCAGAACAGCAAAGGTGTGACTTGTGACATTTAGTTGGGATTTAAATGAGGAGTAAAGCTTAAAAAAATAAAGTAAATAATTTGCAGTGCATGATACCCCAAGACAACATATTGTGGTACCACAATGATGTCATGTGTGACTCAAATATCGAGATAATATCATACCGTGGGGTGTCCAAGATATCCACCTCTACAACCTATTTGACCAGTCTTGGCAGTTGGGAACATTTTTATAGTAAGTAATTAAAATAAAAGTTCTGATAACCTTGTGCTCTCAGTGTTGACTGTGAAGTAGATTTTATCAGCAGTTGGTCAGGCTTGGGAAAATTGCAAGCAATGTTTTTTCTCCAGTATTCCAGGCAGACACAATCTGAGCATACCGTGCTGCTATCTGGCTGTGTTTGAAATGAGATTGAACTATAAATAAGTTTCTGGTCTCCCTGAACACCCCTTTAAACTCAAGTGCACCAAATAACAATTAACTCTTGACCCCAAATAATTGTGTCATTACAAAGGTCAGGTTGGCCTCACAGACCTTGCTTACACTAGCATGTCCGCTGCACCAGAGTCATACATCACGGAGTCACCTTCTAAACCAGAGAGGGAGTTCTCAGTTTTCAACAATTTGCTAGCTCAGTTTACTTCAAAATTATGTATTTTTTCACATTAGTTCAAATAAAGCACTGCTTTGGAACACTATGATGAAAGATATGACTGTTTAGACACATTATTAGATGGCAGATGCCAGGTTAGTCTCTACAGCCAAGGCAATTTGATAATTGAGGTTGTTAAAGTGAAAAGGTTGAAGTCTGAAAACAGCGCCGTTGTGCTAGCAAAATATTCCCCTACGTAGTGTGGCTGCTGTCACAGTCAAACTCATTGTGTCATTTTTCAATCCTCGTTCTGTTTGAGTTCTGTCTTCATGTGGATCCAACAGAGCTCGCTGTGTGTGCATTCACAGCCACTTATATCCTGCCAGCAGAGCTCTGTGGACAGGGAAGTCATTTGGTGTTTTTTAATATTTGAGCAAATTACAGGAGCAAATATTGGACTGAAACAAGTTTCCTCCACATTCTTCTTGCATACACACAAACAAGCACTTGCACATTTTCTCTGTGATAAATAACTGATCACTAATTTTAGGCTTAGTAGAGATCCCTCTGTCAGCGCTATGTATGCAGCAGTTCAAGGTTTTATTTTTAAGAGCTGTTTGACGAGGAAATTGCTAGTTTAAATTTTGTATGTCCTGGATTTGACAGATTGTCACAAGCAAATATTGAAAATACACTGGGGTTGGCAGATGTTGTTTGCCTGTCATATTAAATACATTTTAAGTTGCACATTTACTCTGACTCAGACTGAATAAGCTAATAAAATTGTTTTGGGAATGGGTGAAAAAAAGAACTTGTCTACAACTGTGTAATAATGTTGCATGAACTGGAAATGAAGCTGAATAACGTGTCTTCTCACTTTATTTTGGCAGATTATGAACATAACCAAGCTCAGAGACTTCCTGCTACAACACAGAAAAGATTACGTGAGTTCTGGCAGGTAAGCCTGAAGAATCCATCACAGTAATCCATCACAATCCACAACACCATGACTCACTTTTGATTTGGGCCAAATTGAACAAAAGTCACTAGCCAGGGAACTTTTGATGGGACTTCTAAATTTGTTTCAATGTTCATGTGTTTGCTGGCACAAGGTCAGCAGCTAGTGGGGTGGTCTGTAGAGGCAGGCTCCAGTCTAAATGTCTGGAATAATTGAGCTTCAACCACGTGTAGAACAAATTACACCCAGGGACTAATTCAGGCCTTCCTCCCTCCAAGCCCCTCTATGTTGTAGGTGTGTGTCTGTGTAGCGTAGCTGATGTCAAGTAAGATTTTTGATAAAAGCCTCAATTGAACACATTACCTAAACATTAGACCTAAAAAAGTCAGCTTGTAATCAGAGTAATTTCCAAGTGCAAAGCTGGAATTTTTAGTGAGTTACAAGCAGCTGCTGAGCTACCACCACAGTGCTTTCCAATATGGACACGATTGGGTGGAGTGCAGTAGTATTTAGTCATGGGAAAAGACAGTGGATGATTGGATTAGTTTAGGTGGTTGTTGGTGTTGTAGCCCAGCTATCGCCACCATTCAGTAAGCCTAACTGATGGTGCCTTAAAAGTGATGCAAATAAGCAGAACTGAATTAAATGTTTGTAAATGGATTTTTTAAAAAAATCTCTTAAATTGGACACAGTGCACTCACCCGTATAATTTTTTATCACTGTGGGTAGTCGGAGTAGTTGTTTAAGTTCAAAAGTATGCACAAGTAATCTCAATAAGCATTAAACTCTTTTTAAGATAAAATTTTATTAATCCCACACTGGGGAAATTCACTTGTTTCAGAAGCACAAGAGTCAGGAAAAAATAGGAAAAAAGACCAGTGAATAAAGTACAATTAAATATGCTAAAATATAGAAGGTATAATTTAAACTAGGGATTCACTATATATCATCATGCCATCAGTATTGGCCAGTAAAGCATTTAACATTATCTATCAGCCATCAGCAAAAATTAATGTTTAAAGCTAATAGAATATTACAGTAGACATTCTTGAGTGATGCTCTGCTGCTTTTTCCTCGACACAGGGACTGACATCATTGCATCAGACAAGCGTATCTCAACTAACATGGCTACTGCCACAAACCCAGCATGCTATATAGCTCTGTACACTCTCAAACAATGCTGTGTGTGGTTGTTATTTGTATTACTTTTTGTGGTTAAGCACTGTTGAATTAAACATATTCTACAGCAGAGAGGAATTACTGCACAACTGGGAGAATATGGTAAGTTCCCATAACAGTACTGGCATTTATACGCTCCGGAGACAGAGGCGGAGGTGACAACGTAAACAGAAGTGGGATAGCCAGTCTGGCTACTTGGCTCAGCTAAGAGGGCTGTGAACAGACCAACGTTGCCTAGCCTTTTTGTTGCAAATGCTCTGTCCCTTGGAAACAAGATTGACAAACTAAAACTGGATATATAACCCGACCAACCATAGGAGACAGCTCTGTGATGTTCATCATCAAGCTGGCTACACCCCGAGATCACAGATGCCACAATTGAGCTAGCATGCTGCTAACTACACCGAAGCACAGGACAGAGGAATCTGGTAAGAGCTGTGGAAGCAGAATTTGTATTATGTGAATAAGGACTCATTTACAAACTCTGTAGTCATCGATAAGTTCTGCTTGCTGGACCTGAACCTGCTGGCAGTTTCTGTCTGCCATGGTAACAGCATTCCAGATGTTAATGCTAGTTTAGTATTCAGCTAAGTCCTAGCAGTCATTGACAAGCAACAGACCTGGTTTTGACCAATATATTAAGTGTGCAACACAAAGAGATAACACACTGGACTGTGTATATTCTAATATTATAAAGGGATACAGAGCCCCCCTCGCACATTTGTCTGAAAATGCATAACGTATTTATTTTCATATTAAGTTGAGGTAGTTGTCTTATTTGCCTTGGGGAATGTGCTTTTATATGCCAGTTAATTATCACTGTAAGACAAAGAAGATGTAAATAGGTCAGAAAAAAATAATGTGCATATATCGGCATTGGCAGTCAGCAAAAACTAGTTTTAAACTATCAACATATCTGTTATTGGCAAAAATTCTACTGTTGTGCATGCCTAATTTAATCTATGTACAAATTGTACTATATAAACTTAAAAGACACTAGCAGGTATTTATCCTATGTGTGTATTGTACAGTCTGACTGCTGTCGGGATGAAGGACCTGCGGTAACGTTCCGTCCTATACAGTAGCTGCAACAGTCTACTGCTAAAGGGGCTGCTCAGGGTGAGGTGCAGGTGAGAGGTGTTGTCCATAATGGACATTAGCTTAGCTAACATCCTCCTCTCACCCACCACTTCTGTGGAGTCCAGGGGTCCGGCCAGGACAGAACTCGCTTCTTAACCAGCCTATGTAGTTGTTTCTGGTCCCTCTCTGTGCTACATAAAAGATTGCAGAGGCCACCACCGTGTCATAAAATCCTTAGTAATGGCCTGCACACCCCAAATGACCTCAATCTTCCCAGCAGATGGAGCCGACTTTGGCCCTTCTTGTACAGAGCTTGGGTGTTATTCAACCAGTCCAGTTTATTATTGAGGAGAACACCCAGGAATTTGTGCCTATCCACCACCTCAATGTCCAAATCATGGATGTTCACCGGTGCAATGGGTGATGGTTTTCTCCTTAAGTCAGCCACCATCTCCTTCGTCTTACTGGAGTTGATGTGAAGGTGTTTGAGTTCACACCAGTTGATGAAGTCAGAGGTGATTTGGTGCTCTGCTCTCACCCACACATGGAAACTAACTGTCACTTGGACATGCCTTCAGTTATTGACCCTTTCAGACTGCCAAGGCTCCATGTCAGTTCCTGTCTCATAACCTTCGTTCAGCTCCTGTCTCATAACCTTTATGCTTTCAGCTGAACCAGCCCAACTTTATACCAGTTAAAGTAAGTAAGTAAGTAAAATATATTTATATAGCACTTCTCACAGAATCACAAAGTGCTTCACAATAAAATAAAACACACAATCACAAATACAACAATAAAGGCATTAAAAACAAGAATAAAGACATTAAAAACATAAAAACCATAGTCCATAATCAAACTAAAAAGCCTGTTTAGGAAAATGTTATTGTTTAAAGAGTTTCGGACTGTGTTCTGAATGTAATATGTACTATGAAAAATGAATTAAAAAAAGTTACAAAAAAAAAAAGCCTGTTTAAACAGCAGTGTCTTCAGCTGCTTTTTAAAAGCGTCAACAGAGTCTACTGAGCACAAAGACAGTGGTAGAGCATTCCACAATTTTGGTGCCACTGCCTGAAAGGCTCTAACACCTCGAGTTTTAAAATGGGTTTGAGGGACAGCCAGTAAAAGTTGATCCGAGGATCTCAGACACTGTGAGGGGTTATACACTTTAAGCAGCTCAGTGATGTATTTAGGGACCTGGTCATGAAAGCTCTAAAAACAAGAACTAAAATTTTAAACTGAATCCTAAAACCAACTGGGAGCCAGTGAAGTTCTGCTAAAACCAGTGTAATGTGAGCCCTTTTCTTAGTGTGAATTAAAAGTTTAGCAGCCGAATTTTGAACAGCCTGGAGGCGTTGAAGATGCTTTTGGCTCAGACGGGTAAAAAGACTATTACAATAAATGGTAAATGGTAAATGGCATTCACTTATATAGCGCTTTTATTCTCATCTCTTGATGACCAAAGCGCTTTACAGATCCTGCAATCCACCCATTCACACACTGATGGTGACAATAGTCTAAGCAAGAAGAAATAAAAGCATGTATAATCATCTCAAGTTCCGCCTTCGACACCAGGATTCTCAACTTAGAAATATTCTTCAGGTGGAAGAAACAATTTCTAATTAATTGATTAAAGTGGTGGCCAAGGGACATAGCTGAGTTAAAACTAACACTAAGATTCCAAAGACTCTCCTGGACAGAGGAACCTAGGGTACCCATGTGGTGCTTAATAAGTGGAATCTTGTTTTCAGGAGCAATAACGCTGGTCAACACCAAATTTATTGTCTAAGTTTTTTAGCTGATTTAGGACAGTTTCGATGTGCTGAATCCAAAAATCACATTGGTTTTGCTCAATCAGGTCAACTTTTTGAATTATGGCCACATGTTGTTTTATACGTTTTTGTTTACATGTATGGGTATTTTCGCTTTATATGATGCAAAATTCTTTTTTATGTCTTGAAATTCTCTGAATTTTGAACAATGATGATGTAACATTCAATTTACATGTACTTACCTTTGTATAAAGGTAAGTACATGCACAGTACTAAGTAAATACTAAGTAAGTACAGGTTTTTACTTAGCACCAGATCGAGAGAAACGGATGTCATTTTCAGATTCAGCGGTGCAAAATTGTCTTAAATCAGTTGAAAAAACACAGACAACTTACAAAAAAATTATTTTTGTAATCCTGTGATATCTCTGTCTTGTTTGAGTTAAGCTGTAAAAAGTTTGCACTTAACCACTGTTTGATGTTAAACAAGCAGTTAGTTAAAGATGACAGCATGTGAAACTCAGACTCTGTAAAAGAGCAATACAACTGAATATCGTCAGTGTAAAGATGATAAGAAATATCTTTGAACTGGCTAATTATCTGTCCCAGTGGCAAAATGTATATTAGAAATAAAATGGGTCCTAAAACTGAGCCTTGTGTTACCCCACATGAATACTGTGCTATTTCACAAAAGATGTGATTCACGGACACGTTAAAGGTTCTTCCAGTGAGATATGATGAGAACCATTTTAAAACAGAACCAGACAGCCCTAGCTCTTTGAGTTTAAGTGGCAGGACAGTTCCTGTGCTTTTTGTTATTAATGAAGCATGATGTTCAGTGCACAGTGCAGGTGGCAGTAAACAGTGACAAAATATCAGATTTCAAGAAAAATAGAACGTAGTAATAAATGACTGACAGCTCCCCGAGCCCTTCTACAGCCCCCACACAAATGCAGAGCTGCTACTGATTGGACAGCACCTGTAAATAGTGTTGCAAGCTGGGTATAGGGTTTCTGAAAACAGTTGAAGTGAGAAATAAGTTGTATAGTTGCTGTTTTGACATAAAAACTGTTAGTTTAAATGTTTTGTGCAAATTCCACATAGCCCACACATTACACTGAACAGAGTTCATGTGCATACAGTCTCTTGGATGACACGCCTACTGATGACGTTATAGTTTTCAGAAGAAAAAAAAACTTTAATTTTTTGGTTAAAAAATTATATTTCAGAACAGGAATAGCGTCTTAACCAGTCTGATAGTTGTTTAAGAGGGATGGTTACCTCAATAGGAGAAAAGCTAAAGCAACTTATAGACAGTAGATGTAGTAAGTGCTTGCACTAGGGCTGGGCAATAAATTTATTTTAAATCTTTATTCAGATTTTTTTTGGTTTGGACAATGTCAAAAACAATTAATATTGTGAAAATCAATCTCTCCATTCACAAGAGTATATATGGTAGTCTTCAGCCCTAAGCCCCTCCCCCACCCTCAAAAGTTAATTGTGTAAAAGTTAAGTTGGCACTTTAGTAATCAGAAATGTGTGGATTCATTTTTGTTTGGTTTGGTGAAAGCCAAGTTTGCACTTTATTCCCAAAAAGGAATCATGTTTGAGGAAAAAACAAACCTATTTGAAATAATTCCTTGTCTTCCATCCAAAATATCCATTAAAATTGAAAAATGAGTGTGGCTTGAAAAAAATCAGGGATTTATTTTTAGGTCATATTTCCCTGCCCTAGGTTGCAATAAGACCTTGTTCAGGATAAATGGTTCAAGCCAGCTACACACAGTGGAATTTCAGCACTCTTATAAGGTCACTGGCAGCCACTGTTGAGTTTTGATATACTGTATGTAGAGTGGACAACCAAAAAAAAAAAAAAAAAAACCCCAACATACAGAACCTGCAGCCAATGTAATCTTGTCCATGCCTGTTTGTATGTATTTATTTATTTTTTGCTGTTAAATCTTCCCCTACTGTGTGGGGTACTGTCCTCTGATGTATGTTTATGCTAAGTAAGTGTTTATTAAAGTAAATATGAAATAATAGTGCTTTATGACAGTGAACAACAATAATTGGCTGGTATTAAAGTGTGCCTCTGTGGAAAGACAACACCGTTTTGCACAAATTCACTGTAGCTCACACCTGCCGCTGTGTACCACTCAGAATGTCACATCTAACTCTTTTCTCTGTAGCTGCTGTTACCAGGGCTTCCTAGGGAAGCATAAAGTCAGACCGTTGGAGCGATGTAGAGCTGCGGTTTGATTAGTAATAGCTGCTTCGCCTTCACATTTATAACGTTAAAATCATTAACGTTTTGAGAGTAGGTGAGAACGGAGCCAAATGTGTCTATAGTCTGACTGCAGGAAACAGAAACTTTCAAAATAAAACAAGAACTTTTATAATAAAAGCAATAAATTTAAGTCTGAAAGTAAATCAAAAGTTATGATGTTATCATAAATGATAAATATTATAAAATATTACCAAAATACTATGCATAATTTAAATAATATTAACCACGTGTGTGAGTTGGAGAAAAAAGAAGAAAACAATAAGTGTGGTAAAATGTTTAATTAGTTGTGATGTTGACTTGTGATCACACTGCCCAGCCTTATGTACAATAATGGGGTGAACCATTCCATCTGCTATGGTGTAGAGGCAAACATGCTACTTTTTAACTCATTCCGGAGAAGCTGAACAGAGCTAATGCGATGACATGGCATCTGTCCGCCTGTCTCTGTCTGGCCGTCCACATTTCGCAGGAATCTCTACTTCTCCTTGGCATTTGCCCTGATGGTCCCCAAACTCCCTCACAAGGATCATCGGGTCGGTCTGCATCCAGGTTGTGCTCAAGATCAAGGTCAAAGGTCTGGAGATCTGGGCACTTATGCGATTTCAGAAAAATCAATACTCCTCTTAGGCAACTGCCCTAATTCTCAACAAATTCATGCCAAATGATTATCAGGTGGGTCTACATCCAGGTTGTACTCAAGGTCAAAGGTCAGGAGAGCTCAGTGCTTACATCATTTTATGAAAATTGTTACTCCTCCTAGGCAATTGCCCTAATTCTCAACAAACACACACAATCATCCTCAGGTTTGTCTGCATCCAGGTTGGGCTGAAGGTCATTGTCAAAGGTCAGGCGATCTTTGTATTTATGATTTCATGAAAATTGTTACTCCTCCTAAGCAATTTCCCCAGTGTTCGGGAAACTCATGCACAATGAACCTCAGGTGGGTCTGCATCTAGGTTGTACTCAAGGTTGAGGTCGGTGGACAGGAGATCTGAGCACTCTTGGGGTGGTTTAGTCAAGGCCAGAATGAGCTACTCTGTCATTGATGGTGTGGTTTCTCATTTGTTTTTTATCATTTTAACATGCATAATGTACAAAAAAAAAACAAAAACAAATTCACTTCCTTGGTTTGGTTCTGTTAACAACTGAGGGACACATCATACAAGTGAACCTTCCATTGCTGCAGCTCAGTCCCACACATTTTGTTTTTGGGGGGTTTGCCTCCATTTGACAGATGCGCTGATGGTCAAAGAATAAAAATATGAAGCTGAAAATTGGCATCAAAGCCTTTCTTGAAAAAGTCCTAAAATCACTTAGGGGGCAATACCGCAATTTTTTATCTTAATTATTTGTGCGTGTTTAGCTCCATGTTTTATTAATAATTATGTGTGCCTTAATTCATTTGTGTATGTCACATTCAAATGTCTGCACCCTCCTCAGGATTGTTAGTTGCTCAGTAAATGTTCTTCTGCTCAACATGATCCTGACTAGTGATTGTAGGAGGTTAGTTAAAACTCACAGTAGCTTGTTCTTAAGCAAGGGGGGCGGCTGTGGCGCAGGTGTAGTGTGGCCGACTACTGAACGGAGGGTCAGGGGTTCGATTTCCGCTCTGTCTGCAGTCTGCATGTCGAAGTGTCCTTAAGCAAGACACTGAAGCCCCAGTTGCTCCTGGTGGGTCAGGCCAGCGCCGGTGGATGGCTGCTCCGCCGCCATCAGTGTGTGAATGGGTGGATAGCAGGATCTGTAAAGCGCTTTGGTCATCTAGAGATGAGGAAAAGCGCTGTATAAGTGAACGCCATTTACAATAAGAGGAAGAGTTTGTCATAAAGTCTATATGGAGGTGATTTATTAAAATTCTAACTTAACAGCATTTTAATATGGCAAATGTATTTAACCACCTTCTTATTTTCCTATGTGCTTTACAGTCTCATTACATCAGATCTTTCACGCATGACAGACAGTGAACGAGATCAGATTGACCAAGACGCTCAGATCTTTATGCGGACCTGTTCTGAAGCCATCAAGCAGCTCCGCAATGAAGGTGTGTTTTCATTACGCAGCATCGTGAAAAATGAAGGATATAAATAGTCCTGTTTATGCTGCATATTTTATAAGTCACACCTCATACTGTAGATGCTTTGTTGTCACCGCCGCCAAGAGGAGGTGGTAATGTTGTCCCCGGCGTTGGTTGATTTGTTGGTTTGTCTGTCCATCTCTTAGCAACATTACTTAAAAAGTTATGAACGGGTTTTGATGAAATTTTCAGGAAAGGTGTGTAATGGCATGGAGAACAGATGACTAGATTTTGGTGATGATCTGAGAGTGCATACCTCCACCAAGGGCTTTGTTTGTATTTGTGCAGCAGGATTATACAAAAACTACTGTATGCATTTGGATGAAATTTTCACCAGAGGTGGTTCTTGGGCTAGAGAGGAACCCATTATATTTTGGTGATGATCTGAGAATACATACCTCCACCAAGACTCTTTTCACAGAGTGTTAGCAAGAATACTCCTAAACTCATGGACAGACTTTGATGCAGTTTTCACCAGAAGTGGCTCTTGGCCGACACACAAACCCATTACATTTTGGAGGTGATCCATGAGGGACAGAAGGAGCCTTAGTGGAGGTGTGCACTCTCTGAGTGTTGAATTTTTGTCGAGGGACATTTATTTTTTTATTAAGTGAACTTGTTATTCTTGTGACCACAGCAGAGAAACGTGTGGCATCAATTCAGATGAAGGAGCACCAGGGAGCAGTCCTGGACCTCGTGGAAATGTATCTGAAAGGTGGGTTTCTCGAACTCACAACAGCTAATATTTTTTCAGATTTTTATTAATGTTTTGTTCATGTTTCATTGGTTGATGACTGTTGTGTGGAGCTGCTGAAATCACAGAACTGCTTGACCGTATCGTGCGTATCTTTGATTCGTTTAAGGAGTATGTAAGCTGTATTCTGAACAGAGAGCGATAAGAGTCAAGAGAATGGTGGATAAAAAAAGACTGTGAGTATCTGGCCAACAATAGTCATCTTTTTTTAAGTTGTTTCTCATTGTATAGCCCATGGTTATGTGGTTTCAGAGCAAGACTGGCACCAGACCACTACAGCCGGGTGGAACGACCAGTACAGGTGGAGCCCATGGAGGAGAAGACTGCTGAAGAGGAAAACTCTGGTAATTGTGCCGGAATACATTACTGACTGAGTGTGAATCCTTTCCTTTTCTGTGCAGATTTATGTGATCACTTATTTTAAATAATCAACAGATACATAAAAATATCACTCTTCAGTTAGATACAGTGCCTATAAACCCCTTTGGATGTTTTTCACTTTTATAAATGGAATCATTGTTGAGTGAAAAAAAATGGACAAAAACAAAAAAAAGTCCTTAAATGTCTTAATTTTGTCATTTCCTGGGGTTAACTGTAAGTTTTGACATCCTCAGTGACATATACATGTAGTTTTAAAACCAAAAAACAATTCCTGTGCTGTTCTACAGCATTAAAATCTGCTCCTATGTCCCTAATTTTGTAAGCCCTTCATCAAGGAACTTTTTAAATGTGAACATTTGTACGATTCGTCCTCATCCCAGTACAAAAATGATCAAATAGTGGCAGAAGCAATTCAGTGGTTGTACAAACCATCTCCTTCATCATCTTCTTTATTTTCTCCATAGAAGTGATTGTAACAAAAGTTGCTGTTGTTGAGCATTTATTAGCTCAAACTCCGTCACAGTCCGCTCATTGTCCAATGTCGTTGTTTGAATAATCAAAAACGCAGGAAGTACACAAAGGAAATCATTCTATGCGCTGGCAAAGAAACCCATTTTGGCAGCACAACACAGATGAACCAGTTAATCCTACATAACAGGCGCTACCTAGGGTTAATACAAAAGGATAAAACAGGCTTTATTCTTGGCCCATCTCATCACAGCGGGGATTTATACAAAAAGGACAGCAGCGATTGCAATAAAAAAAAGTAAACTGCCACCAACACAGTCATAGATAGCAAATCATTAAATTTCTACCTTACTCCAGCAGCATATCAGTGCTAGATTAACGGCTTCAGTAGCAACAACCCCGAGTTATTCAGCCTTACCAATAAAATATTTAAATAATTTACAGGTTGTGGGTCTGAAGCATGGCTCAGTGGTGAGGAGGCAACAGCATCCCTAAGAAGTAGCTTCACAACAAAACGCAAACTTTGTTTTCATTAAATCATTGGCTAACATTGTTAACAGGCCACTCTTAACATAGCCCTAAAATGTCTGAAATTTGTCCTGAGGCTTATTAAACAAATGTCTATTTCCAAATTTAAGTGGAGTTATACTTATTTCCAAGGATATTTTGAGGCGCTGGTGCGCTAACCTGAAACCAGAGCAAATTTACAAGAAATGAAAAACATGAATTTATAAGACAAAAGTCACAAATTCATGAGAAAAGTTGCAAATTTAGGGTGAAAACAGCCACATTGTATGTACAGTAATAATCACTGAAAATGATTATTATTTAAATTTATTAAAAAGATCCACCAAGTTTGTCTGAAACAATTTAGATTTTCAGAAAACGTCACAAAATTTAAAAAGTAGCATTTAAAAGAAAAAAAAACAACATTTTTTTAAAAAGAATAAATATCAACAGAACATCATGAGGGGGAAAATGTTGACAAGAAGTTGCAAATTTGATAGGAGAAAAAATGAATTCAAGACATGAAAGTTACAAATTCAAGGAACAAAAATTCATGTGCAAAAAAATGCTCAAATTTTCAGTCTTAAAATTTTGTGGAAAAGGTCTTTAATTACAAGAAAAACAAAGAAAGAAGATAAATAATCTCAAGTGTGACAAATAAAGTTGCCAATTTATAAGAATGTTTCAAAATTGCATATAAAAATTAGAAATTTACAAAGAAACTCTCAAAAAATGCAAATTTCAAAGAAGAAAAGATAGAAAATTATAATTAAAAAGTTCCAAATTTACAACAAAATAGTGCAAATATAAGAGTAAAGTCTCAGTTACATGAAGAAAAATATGACAGAAGAAAAAAAACTGCAAATTTAATAGTATAAAGTAACATGTCACAAAAAAGTCACAATAGTTATTTTATTATTTATTTTCCTCTGGGGGGCAGCAACAGTAGCCTGTACCTGTGCTCGTCCTTGCTTATTTCTATTAAGAAATTGCATGCATCTGTTATCAGTCTCTAAAACTGTCTGCTCATTCTCCCCCACAGTTTAATATATAGATATCTAAATAAATCAACACTAAGATTCTTAAATCTGTTTTTTGTTTTTTGTTTTATTTTGTTTTTTTAAAGAAAAAAGTGTGTCCGAGGTCTCAAATAATCCGATAAACCTTTGGGAGGAGGGCCAAGTGGAGGATGAGCTCTCTCCTGAGGAGATCCAGATGGTGTGTAACCTCGGCAAGTTTTATTCATGTTCAACAGTATGATATTACAGTGGTGTGGAAGTGTTTGCCCCCTTCCTGATTTCTCTTTTTTTTTTTGGTCACACTTAAATGTTTCAGAACATCAAACAAATTTAAATATTAGACAAAGATAACCCAAGTAAACACAAAATGCAGTTTTTAAATGAAGGTGTTTATTATTAAGGGAAAACAAAATCCAAACCTACATGGCCCTGTGTGAAAAAGTGATTGCCCCCTAAACCTAATAACTGGTTGGGCCACCCTTAGCAGCAACAGCTGCAATCAAGTGTTTGCAGTAACAGAAAATGAGTCTTTTATAGCACTGTGAAGGAATTTTGGCCCACTCATCTTTGCAGAATTGTTGTAATTCAGCCACACTGGAGGGTTTTCGAGCATGAACCGCCTTTTTAAGGTCATGCCACAGCATCTCAATCGGATTCAGGTCAGGACTTTGACTAGGCCACTCCAAAGTCTTCATTTTGTTTTTCTTAAGCCATTCAGAGGTGGACTTGCTGGTGTGTTTTTGATCATTGTCCTGCTGCAGAACCCAAGTGCGCTGCAGCTTAAGGTCACAAACAGATGGCCGGACATTCTCCTTCAGGATTTTTTGGTAGACAGCAGAATTCATGGTTCCATTTACCACAGCAAGTCTTCCAGGTCCTGAAGCAGCAAAACAGCCCCAGACCATCACACTACCGCCACCATATTTTACTGTTGGTATGATGTTCCTTTTCTGAAATGCTGTTACTTTTACGCCGGATGTAATGGGACACACACCTTCCAAAAAGTTCAACTTTGGTCTCGTCAGTCCACAGAGTATTTTCCCAAAAGTCTTGGGGATCATCAAGATGTTTTCTGGTAAAACTGAGACGAGCCTTTATGTTCTTTTTGCTCAGCAGTGGTTTTCGTCTTGGAACTCCGCCATGCAGGCCATTTTTTCCCAGTCTTTTTCTTATGGTGGAGTCATGAACACTGACCTTAACTGAGACAAGTGAGGCCTGCAGTTCTTTGGATGTTGTTGTGGGGTCTTTTGTGACCTCTTGGATGAGTCGTCACTGCGCTCTTGGGGTAATTTTGGTCAGCCGGCCACTCCTGGGAAGGTTCACCACTGTTCCATGTTTTCACCATTTGTGGATGATGGCTCTCACTGTGGTTTGCTGGAGTCCTAAAGCTTTAGAAATGGTTTTATAACCTTTTCCAGACTGATAGATCTCAATTACTTTGTTTCTCATTTGTTCCTGAATTTCTTTGGATCGTAGCATGATGTCTAGCTTTTGAGGATCTTTTGGTCTACTTCACTTTGTCAGGCAGGTCCTATTTAAGTGATTTCTTGATTGAGAACAAGTGTGGCAGTAATCAGGCTTGGGTGTGGCTAGAGAAATTGAACTCCACTTTCCAAAGATGTGATAAACCACAGTTAATTTATGTTTTAACGGGGGGGGGGGGGGCAGCAATCACTTTTTCCACACAAAGCCATGTAGGTTTGCATTTTTTTTTTACCCTTAATAATAAACACCTTCATTTAAAAAGTGCATTTTGTGTTTAGTTATCTTTGTCTAATATTTAAATTTGTTTGATCTGAAACATTTACAGTTGTGTTCAAAATAATAGCAGTGTGTTGAAAAATGTGAATAAACGTCAAAATTCTTCAAATAAATTGTATTTTAATGAACACAAATGCGTTGGGGACACTGCACATTCTAGTTCAAAGCAAGAAAATTGGAAAAAGTAATTGAATTTGATAATATTTTACAGAAAGTCAAGAAATATAATGCTCAAAAAATAGCAGTGTTGACATCTGTCTTTAGTGTGTTTGGGGTCATTGTCTTGTTGAAACGCCCATTTCAAAGGCATTTCCTCTTCAGCATACAGCAACATGACTTCTTCCAGTATTCTGATGTACTCAAACTGATCCATGATCCCTGGTATGCGATAAATAGGACCAACACCATAGTATGAGAAACATCCCCATATCATGATGCTTGCACCACCATGCTTCACTGTCTTCACTGTGTACTGTGGCTTGAATTCAGTGTTTGCAGGACGTCTGACAAACTGTCTGTGGCCCTTAGACCCAAAAAGAACAATCTTACTCTCATCAGTCCACAAAATATTACGCCATTTCTTTTTAGGCCAGTCAATGCAAATTGTAAGCGCTTCAGCACATGTCTTTTTTTTAATGATGGGACTTTGCGGGGGCTTCTTGCTGGTAGCTTGGCTTCACATAGACGTCGTCTGATTGTTACAGTACTCACAGGCAACCTTAGATCTTCTTTGATCCTCCTGGAGCTGATCATTGGCTGAGCCTTTGCCAGTTTGGTTATTCTCCGATCCATTCGAATAGTCGTTTTTCTTTTTCTTCCTTGCCTTTCTGGTTTTGGCTGCCATTTTAAAGCGTTTGATATCATTTTAGCTGAACAGCCTATCATTTTCTGCACTTCTTTATAGGTTTTTCCCTGCTTTTATTAATTTCTTAATCAAAGAACGCTCTTCTTCTGAACAGTGTCTTGAACGACCCATTTTACTCTGTTTTTCAAGGACAAATGCACAGCCAGCATGTGCAGCGTCAGTTGCCTTGATCCTCAAATAAGGGCCACCTGTTTAACACCTATTTTTTTTTCACAGAATCAATGACCTCACTAAGTGAACTCAGCACTGCTATTTTTTTTAACACGCCCCTTTCAGTTAATGATTCAGTTTCACAGAATCAGCAGCATGCACGTCATGCCTGTTGGGTCCGTTGGTTTTCTATACCTTTACTAAACCTTCTAGAAACGTACTTGCAGTGTAGAAGTTGGAATTCTAACAAAAACAGTGATTTATCTTGCTAGTGATGTGGGACTGCTATTATTTGGAATACAACTGTAAGTGTGACATACAAAAAAAATGAGTACTCAGGAAGGGGGCAAACAGTTTTTCACACCACTGTATGTGGATCTGTGTGATTCCAGTTTGTCTCTTACATGTGTAGCTGAATACATAACCACTAGTAAAGGCATCTCTGATTATTGTCACTAAATTAAGCCAATGGGGGGGGGGGGGGTGTTATGGCTTAAATAATGTAAAATGTGCGTCACTTCCTATGACATCAAATATCTGTTTCTTTTCTAGTTTGAGCAAGAAAATCAGAGGATGGTCAGTGAGATGAACAGTCTGGTGGATGAAGTCAGGTAATCCTTCTCCATGTCTTTTTGACAACTTGACACATACCAGGCAGAAATGTAATGTACAAGACAGGTAAATGTCATCAGGAAATCATAGTACTATAGCAGTGGTGTTGTGTATGTGTTTTGCTATGTCTCACCCCCTGCCCCAGAATTGCTTGGTTCTAGTTTTGAAATACCAGGTGAAGAAGACAACTTTTTAAAATAGCAGACACTGGTGCAGGCAGAATTACAACGACCCAAGGACATGGATGTATGCAGATGGTATTGTTATTGTGGTAGCCAGAGAAAATCACTGACATGTTTGTTCCAGATGGAACAACACTCCTGAAATGACACTAAACCCACCCCAGTTATACAAGTGCCATCTGGAAAAGCTTATGGAGGCTTGGCACTCTGTTTTCATGAGATTTTTTCCTGCCCGCCAGGCATATTGAAGGAAAGGTGGTGGAAATCTCACGACTTCAGGAGATCTTTGCTGAGAAGGTCCTCCAACAGGTGAGCAGAGTACCTTCAAAATAATGAAAATGAAGATAAACGCACTGACCATTTCACTTTTTGTGACAGGAAACGGAGATAGACAGCATTCATCAGCTGGTTGTGGGTGCAACAGAAAATGTGAAAGAAGGCAATGAGGATATAAGAGAGGTACCATTTAGTAGACAATAAAAGAAACCATCTGCAATGTTGATAAATTACATCAGTAAAATGTTATTGTGTTTGCTTCTTTCAAAAGGCAATCAAAAATAATGCTGGCTTCAGGGTTTGGATCCTCTTCTTCCTCGTTATGTGCTCCTTCTCTCTCCTCTTCCTGGACTGGTATGACAGTTAACAAAACCTACAGTGGACTGTAAACAACAGCAAACGCCTCAAGCTGACACATAGTGATTATCTCATGAGAAGTGATGACAACAGAGACTGAATGTATGGTTTTCTACTCTTGGTCTGTTGCACAGCAACATCAAGAGGAGATGACAAATTGCTCTTCCCTAATTCTTCTATATAAATCCACTTATGTGGAGGCAATCTTTGTGTGGCACACCATGTCTACGTGAACAAAATGGATGGGACGCCAGTCTTGAACTGCTGAAGAATAATAATGGTTTGATTGGCAGAAAGTTTTTGTGAACTCAGCGTTTGCTTCTCTCGGTCTGTTTTTTCTGGAAGATGCTTCCATTTTACCAATTCAGTCATGTGTTTAAAAATATCATACTGCGCATTTGTCCATTGACAGCCCTTAAATAATACATGCACCATATACTGTTTTGGCTTTCAGGCAAATATTAGCTCAGTAAGTCTAAATGATACTAGTATTGTTATATCTCCTTTCTTTAATTCAGTTTCCAATTTGGTCTTGGTTGATGTCAGCAAAGAAGAATAAGCTGTTAACCCTTGATATTTCTATCTAATCAATATACTGTATTGTAATTAATCTAGTTTTGTTTTGTTTTTTGGTTTTTTGAAAAGCATTAAAGTGCTCTGAATTTTCTCTTTGGGCTTTATCTCATGAGCCCTACAAGTTTAAAGGCTCTTTTATGCTCCATTTACTTATAAAAATGGATGGTGTGTTTTAAATGGACTGTCCTCATACTTCCATGCCTACTTAATGTTGATGTGGATGTTAAACATAAATCCAGTAGAGGGCGCCAAAAGTTACCCCGAAAAAGAGAAGTCAGAATTTTCTGATAAACAGTGGAGGAGATATTGATAATTTATTTACTAAGAAATAGGCAAAATCTGATTGTTGTAGATAGTAATGTTCTGTGGGGACATTAAATACATCAGAATATGTGGACAGCATTATTTCCCTGATATTACCAGAGAGGGCAGCTCACTGGAGCAGTGGTTAGCACTGTAGTAGCACAGCAAAAAGATTGCGGGTACAGTCCCACCCCTGACTAGCAGTGACCCTGCTGTGTGGAGATTGCATGTTGTCTCCATGGGTTTCCTCCCACAGTCCAGAGACATGCATGTTCGGTTAATTGGCACCAACTGATGATAAACCTGTCGTTTGGTTTGAATGTGAGAGTGAATAGTTGTCTCTCTCTGTGTTTGCCCTGCGGTGGACTGGCGATCTGTACAGGGTGTACCCAATAAAGTATTTTCCTTCGCTGTGTTTCACTTTCTGGCTTTAACTGTGGGTTACGCCGCCTGGCACCACCTCCCCACTTTCTGGTTGTACTGCTACATTTTTTTAGTAAAACATTCAGTAATAGGAAGGAGATGAATGCAGCGTACTGGTAGAAGGTTCCATCAGTATCCATATGCAGTAGGTGAGTTGTTTTTGTTTGTTTTAACAAGGGGGATGGTGGCAGTGGTAATGGAGTTAGTCACAAATTTAGCATAAGGTACAAACGCATAAAGCTAAATTAAGTGTAAATTTGCAAAAATGATGGCGCAAAATATCATCATGGATACTAATTTGGCATTTGCAATACAAAAAACTCAAATTTATCATAAGCACTCCCAAATTCACAAGAAAAAAAACTCTCAGATGAGAGAGAAAAAAATACACTTCCAAGAAAAAAAAAAAAAATCAAACTCACAGGAATAAAATCACAAATTTACAAGTACAGAAGCTGCACATTTCTATAAATTCTGCCTTTTCTCACCTCTTAAATTTCCCATTTTCTCACTCATTTGTGAGGTCTTTCTTGTAAACTTGTAATATTTGTTTTGAAATGTATAACATTTTTGTGGTAAATTTGCATCTTTTTCCTGAAAAATGTATGACACTTCTAACAAATGTGTAGTACTTTTTTTTTTTTGTAATAAATTTGACATGTTTTGTGTTTTTTACCTTTTATCCACACAAATTTACACATTTATTCATCTTCAACCGCTTAATCCTTTTGTTCAAAAAAGTGGGGGGGGAAATCCTTTTCGGGTCGTGGGGGGGCTGGAGCCTATCTCGGGGTCTTTTGGGCGAGAGGCAGGGTACACCCTGGACAGATCGCCAGTCCATCACAGGGCCAACAGAGAGAGACAGACAACCATTCACTCTCACAGTCATACCAAAGGACAGTTTAGAATCCCCAGTTAATGCCAGTTAACTACTGGAGTGGTGGAGTAGTGGTAGAGCATCCACCCCACAGCCGGGAGGTTGTGGGTTCAAGCCCCAGCTGGGTCATACCAAAGAAAATAAAAAATGGTACTTCCCACCTTCTAGCTTGGTGCTCAGCATAATAGAATGGGTGAAGGAAAAGTTGTTTGTGGCGGCATCTTGCATGGCAGCAGTCCCTCTGATTCTAGATGTGATTAACATTGCAGATGGGAGAAACTTAATTTTGTTCTGCTGTACATGATTGGCTGTATGGATTGAATGACAATAAAGTTGGCTTCTCCTTAACCTAGCATGCATGTCTTTTGCCTGTGGGAGGAAACCGGAGTGCCCATAGAAAACCCACGCAGATGCAGGGAGAACACGCAAACACTACACAGAAGGGTCACCGATGGTCAGAGGGCGGGATCAAACCTGTGGCTTTCTTGCTGTGCTGCCACAGTGCTAACCACTGCTCCACCAAGCTGCCCCAAAATTTACACATTTTTTACATAAATTTGAATTTTTTTCCCAAATAAATTTTCAACATTGTTCTTATATGCTTGCAACTATATGTGATATTTTTCTCTTAGATTTGTTAGTCTTGGGAGCGGGGGATCATTTTGCTAACTAGGGGGATGGCATCTCCCCTCAAATTGCCAAATGTTCAGATGTGTATCTAACATAAAGCACAAAAAGAGCTTTAGCTGTATTTATCTGAGGGAGTTTCAGCAGAACTGACAAGATTATTGTCAAAACAGTTTGGAAAAAATGTTCATATACATACAGTAAAAAAGGAGTTCTACATTGGCATTTGTGTGAAATGTGGGCACTTTATTTAACATTTTTATGTAGCAAATGCACTTCAATGGTTGTCATTACATTGCTTGAAAAGGGTAATTTGTGACAAGTTAAATGACAATTTTTAAAAAAGCAAGAGTACAAGCAACTACTGTCAGATTGTTCCACTACATCAACCAATGTCTAGTATCTGATGGCCAGCAGCAGCCACATTATGGTGACGTTAATCAATGCAAAGCATTGTACAATACAGTGTATTTATCAGCAATGCAAAAACATTCAATATAGTAGCATAAAGTTATGCTGGTAAAGTAATAAATAAGCCTGACATAGGCAGCAAACAAAAGCACATGGTGTTCACAAAATGTTCAAATGAATGGAGACAATCATTAGGGTCTGTCTAAAAGACCCACTAGAACAAATACAAAAAAAAAATCACTCCGTGTAGTATGTGCTGACTCAAAACACTTTTTTTTTTTTTTTTCTTCCGCTGGTACATTTCCTCCAGGTCAAGGCTCAGTTTTTCCCAAAATCATGTTGGTATATATTATATAGGCAGATGAGTTCAGTGGCAAAAAAGTTTCAGTTTGTTGCTTCATGACTTAAGACCCGCCTGACCTCAGGAGAGCTCTATGGAAAAATAACATTTTTGAAAGCAAAGTGATTATAAGTCATGCGTGCATGTGCGTTAAAACAAGCGACGCAGACATGAGATGGTTCACAGTCATTTCACAATCCGAGTACTAAAGTGAGTTTGTTACATATGTGTATGTATGTACAAAGACAGCGAATGTGTGTGTCAGTGTTTGTGTTTCTGTGGCATTTTCTACACATTTGCCACTCTGCTTTAAAAGTGTCAATAAATAATGGCACATGCTATTCAAACAAACCCTGAATATACCTGGCACACACCTTGTTCTGCTTTTACAAAAACATGTTAAACATTTCACTCATTTCCTGCTAGTGCACACAGTATCTGACCAAACTAAATAGCACCTCAGGCAAGAGCAGCCGAATTTTCATCCCCCCCCCCCAGCCCCCCCTACCCAAAAAAAGCCACGGGACTCTGGGGTTTGCTTGAATAGCACAACCTTATTATTTATTTTTCTGCAGCATGGGAGGCCACCACCTGATCCCTGGATAGTTAAGCCAGTTTCTGGGCAGTCTCCGTCTCCTGCTGGGTGACCTTCTCCTCCGACATGATGGTCATCCATGGCGATACTGACCGGGTGATGGTCTGTTTGGCTATGTTGTAGTGGTTGATGAGGGTAAAGAGGCGCCCGCGGCCCCCTGGGCCCTGAGGGGGGTAGTTGCCATACAGCCCAGCAGGCATGCAGCGACCTTGCTGTTTCAGAGAGAGAAAATTCAACATTTTACAATATAAATCATTGACTTTCCACAATGAGTAAAAAAAAAAGAGAAAATACTACCAACAGCACTGTCATTAAAAGCTCATTAATACAGAAAGAATTTTAAAAAAGCTGAATGGCAGCAATGTAGTAGCGTTGTTGATCACAAGTGTAAAACACCACAATATAGAGATACAGCGGGGAAAATAAGTATTGAACACGTCAACATTTTTCTCATTAAACACATTTCTGATGGACCCACTGACCTGAGATTTTCACCAGATATCAGTAACAATCTTAAGTAATGCATACATACAAAAAAAATCAAGGCAGCTGTGTTCATAAACAAGGTTATGTTTAATAAAGTGGAATGACACAGGGAATAAGTATTGAACATGCTTGGTGAAATTCATTTAATGTTTAGTAGAAAAGCCTTTGTTGGTAATAACAGCTTCCAGATGCCTCCTGTATGGAGAAACTAGGTGCAGGCATTGCTCAGGGGTGATTTTAGCCCATTATTCCACACAAACTGTCTTCAAATCTTGAATGTTCCATGGGTGTCTTCTATGAACTCTGATCTTCAGTTCATTCCATAGATTTTCAATTGGATTCAAGTCAGGTGACTGACTGGGTCATTCTAGCAGCTTTATTTTCCTTCTCTAGAGCCAGATGAGAGTTTCCTTGTCTGTGTGTTTGGGATCATTGTCTTACTGAAATCTCCACCCTCGTTTCATCTTCAGCATCTTGGCAGATGGCAGCAGGTTCTTATCAAGGATGTCTGTACATTTGTCCATTCATCTTTCCTTCAGTTATATGAAGTCTGCCTGTACCATGCCTGTACCAAAACACCCCAACACTATGATGCTCCCACCTCCAAACTTCACTGTTGGTATGGTGATTTTGGGCTGATGTGCAGTGCCATTTCTCCTCCAAACATGCTGTGTGTTGTGGCATCCAAAAAGTTCAATTTTGGTCTCATGTGACCAGACTATATTCTCCCAGTATTTTACTGGTTTGCCCAAATGTTTTGCAGCAAACTTTAAGCAAGCTTCATCATGTTTTTTCTTCAGCAATAGAGTCTTGCGAGGTGAGGTGGCATAGAGCCCATGTCAGTTGAGTGCATTACTTATTGTTTTCTTTGAAACAGCAGTACCTGCAAACTCCAGGTCTTTCTGGAGCTCTCCATGAGTGGTCTTTGGGTCTTGGATAACTCTTCTGATAATTTTTTTGACTCCTCTGTCAGAAATCTTGCGAGGAGCTCAGGTCGTGGCTGGTTTATGGTAAAATGATGTTCTTTCCGCTTTCGAATGATAGCTCCAACAGTAGGGCTGAAACGATTAGTCGACGTCGATAACATCAGTCGTAAAAATTTGTTGACGCAGATTTTTATTGTTGACAGAGCGTTTAATTTTAAAGTTTATATGCATGCCGCAGGAATGTTGAGTTTAACTGTTCCAGCGAAGAAGAGGAACATATTATGGCGACACAAAGAGAAAATCACTGAGAAGGCCAAAGGTTTCCAAAGTATGGGAGGATTTTACTGAAAATTAATAAATGAAACAAAGATTCATGAATTCATGAATTCTTTGTAAATATTGGACCAAAATTAGCAGAAAAAATCCATGATCCATTCATATCTGAAAAGGGGAACAGTAAATTAATCGAAAAAAATCCAAATTCAATGTTTTTAACAGTAGTGAAAGACGGATAATAATAATGGATTAGATTTATATGGCACTTTACCTGTCAAGTGACATCTCAAAGCGCTTACAGTGAGTCCATTTTTCATTCACTCCAGACAGACATTGATAGTGGTAAGCCACTACTGTAGCCACAGTTGCCCTGGGGCAGACTGACAGAAACATGGCTGCCATTCCGTGCCAACAGCCTCTCCGACCACTACCGGACATTTATACAACATTCATATCCATACCCAGTGTCATGGACACTGGAAGCAAGGTGGATAAAGTGTCTTGCCCAGGGACACAACGGCAGGATGGCTGGGGAGAGCAGGATTCGAACTACCAATCCTCTGGTTATTGGACGACCCGCTCTACCTCCTGAGCCATTGCCACCCACATTTCCCTCCTCCATTCCATTTTTGCTGAGCACCAAGCTGGGTGGCAGGAAGTTCCATTTTTATATGGTCTTTGGCATGACCCAGCCGGGACTTGAACCCCAACCTCCCGGTTCTGGGGCGGATGCTCTACCTCTAAGCCACCACTCCAGTAGGGAAATCATTGAAATTGTACATAAATTCAAAAATAAAGTTTCAACAGACTGTGATGACATTGACATGGTAGCTGTTAAAAAGGTTATTGAGGAAATTGCTAAACCATTGAAACACATTTGCAACTTATCATTCCAAACCTGTACAATTCCAAGTAAAATGAAAATGTCTAAAGTTATACCTCTATACAAAACTGGAAACAAACACCACTTCACAAACTACAAGGCACGTTTCTCTTCTGCCCCAATTCTCAAAAATACTGGAAAAACTCTTCAATGGATGTTATAGAAGAAATTACTACAATTCTATGGACAGAAAGAAATTTGCGGTGGGAGTATTTATTGATTTAAAAAAAGCATTTGATACATTAAATCATGAACTATTACTTAATAAACTGACGTGATATGGACTCAGGGGAGTAGTACTGATTTGGGTCAGAAACTATTTAAAAAAACGGGCAACAATTTGTGACGATGAGACAATATAAGTCTGAGAGTTTGGGCATTGTTTGTGGTGTCCCCCAGAAGTCAGTATTGGGACCTGGGCTTTTCATTTTATATATCAACTAGTGCATTGCCCATAGAACGCAAGTATTCTTGTGTGAAAACAGGTATCCCAATTAGGCTTTACAGGCCCGAATGTAGGCTGTGTTTGAAAGTGGAATACAAAGAGTAGTGTAGGCCATACTGTATGTCAGCAATCACACATGTTAGACTTTGACAAATACGTCTAAAAGGGACTAAATAGCACTAAGATTTATTTGACTGTGTGAATATTAATTACAGAATACCTAATTATTGAAAATGAATGGGACATCCAATATTGGCGACTGTTTCAGATCCCTTATTTGTTTGTCAGATCACTTATTTGTGTGATCTTTTATCGCTTGTATTCATAATAGTGTATCTTGCACTTTGGGGAATGGAAGTTGTTCAGTCACCATTATAATTATTTTAGTTTATATCACTGTTCAGTGATGGAGTTAAGTGTAAGAGTGAATTTCTTCTGTGTATCAATAAACTCAAGCAGTACTAGAACAGGACATGTTCACAAATATTTGAGACCCATTGCAGTGCATCAGTTTATATTTTAGCAATATTTTGTTTAAAAGGTTTTTAAAAATTGCAATCAACCAAATTAACTACAAAACACCTAATATCAATAAAGTACATCTATCTATTGTTATACACAGCAGAAGGACCCATTTGACTACAACCATTGTATCATTGTTGCCCATTTGTCAGTAAATATTTAACTACCAACAGTGATCTGTGTGGAGTTTGCATGTTCTCCCTGTGTCTGCGTGGGTTTACTCCGGGATTTCTCCGGTTTTCTCCCACATGCCAAAAACATGCAAGTTAGGTTAATTGGCCTCAAACTGGGGATTCTAAATTGTCCTTAGGTATGAATGTGAGAGTGACTGGTTGTCTGTCTCTCTGTATTGCCCTGCGATGGACTGGCGATCTGTCCAGGGTGTACCCTGCCTCTCTCCCAAAGATGCTGGGATAGGCTCCAGTCCTCCCGCGACCTGAAAAGGATTAAACGGAAGAAGATGGATGGATGATTTATTTCATTATTTGGGTATTTTTGTGTCATGCGTTTGGTCATTAAGTTATTCCGGCCATTCCACTCCACAATCATGGCGGTATTAAGTTTTTAATTTTTAGATACTAGTGCGGGTGGGGGGACTCGCGGTCCTGCAAAGTACAGTGGTACCACACGGGTGAAGCAGAAGTAGGTACTCCCGTCTACTACTGACTGGGCAGGCTGGGCGTGCCTTCCCGCGAAGGACCATGGTCTGCCCGGTCGGGCTGCTGCTTCTCCCAGCATATTCTGTGTTGATACACCGGTATTCTTTGTCAGACCCAGTCCCCGCTGACGCTCTGCTCAGTCTGCTCACACACCTTATGTTCTCCACATATGGTGAATTATCCTTTAGACCAAGGGTGTCCAATCATGTGCCATGGAGGGCCAAGACCCTGCAGGTTTTCTCTTCTGACCAGTCTCTTCAACAGGTGTTTTCATTTATCAGCAATCAGTGGCAAGAAATTCAGTGGAATCTGCTGTTGGAAGACACTGGTTGGAGGTAAAGCCTGCAGGGTCTTGGCCCTCCATGGCACATGATTGGACACCCCAGCTTTAGACCTACGCAATCACAGCAACTTTATGGTATCATTTTTTTAAGCATTAAATCTTCAGTATTATCTTTTTCTAGTCAAATTTGTCATTTTTCACTTCCTTGTTTTGTCCAGGGATCACTGTGGTGACTGACAGATCGTGATTCCATATATTATCCAGTCAGCATGGCCGTGATGCCGTGTATTATCCAATCAGCATGGCCATGATGCAGCATATTATCCAATCAGCATTACCATGATGCCACATATTATCCAATCACCATGGCCGTGATGCCGCGTATTATCCAATCAGCATGGAGTCAATCCGAAACCCTGCTCACACTTCTTGAAGCCAGGGCATGAAGAGACCAAGCAGTGAAAGAGCAGTGGCTAAACTTGTATTGATAAAAATTACATATTTTGACTGAGCAACACCATAGTCAGGGGATGCACACCCTCGTAACCTCAGCAAAACACGTATAAAATCTTAGGTCAGTCTGACTAACGATTCAAGAGATATGCGTGGAACAGACACACAGATAGACACACACACACACACAGAGGCATGCTGCATTTATAGATAGTTGATATTTGTAATGTTTCTGAACTGTTGAAGATTGTGATGTTTGCAGATGACACAACTGTTCTGGGTACTAGTGAGAATCTACAGCAACTTCTGAATATAATCACTACCAAATTCAGTAAAATAAAAGAAAGGTTTAATAAAAATAAATTATCATTAAATTTGAGCAAAACAAAGTTCCTGTTATTTGGAAATGGTGAGGCAAATGTCCAAGCAAAGATACAGATGCGTTCAAGACAATACATTTCTAGGTATGATTATAGATGGAAAAAATGCTGGAAAACCCACATTAAATACATACTGTGGAGAGAGGAATAATCAGGCCAAGCATTCAAAGCAGACGAACTTTATTCACTCTCTCACATCTCTCAGAATCAGAAAACACTGACCTCATGTTGCAGGGCCTCTCCTTTATATTACAACACTCACACCCCCAGCTGCCTGAGGTCTTGCATCACAATACATTCTCGCATCACAATTCCTATTGTCCCCCAGCCGCTTAATCCCCATGCTCTTCCGGCAGAGGAATTTATTGCCTCTCCCTTCCTTCCAGTCTGAGATGAATACTACAGCATGGGTCCCCCATACCGCCCCCCCTCAGAGTCTCAGACTGAGCGTTAACTCTCACGTCCTCTCGGCTTCAGCCTCCTCCCATATCTGCTGTAACGAGGGGTCTTCGGCTCCGCGGCGCTGCTGTGCAGGTGGGGGGTTCCTGGGGGTGTGTCCGTCTGTGGGTGGACAATGGAGGGGGGGAACATTCAGCATGCTCGTGTGACTGCTCTGATGAATCGTTTACCTGGGGAGTTCTCAGTGGGGGTCTTCCATGCCGAGGAGCTCGAGCCAACATCACCTGCTCGTCTGCCACCACAAAGGCGGGCTTAAGCCGGTCTATACAGATCTTCTCCCAGCAACCCCCCCCCCCCCCCCAAGTCTAACACAAAATGTTTGTCCCCTTGTTCCAGAACTCTAAACGGGCCATCGTAGGGTGGGCACAATGGGGGCCGGTGGGCATCGTGCCTGACAAACACGAACGCCGCGTTCTTCAAAGTTTTCGGCACAAAAGTGCGTGGAAAACAGTGGTGGGCTGGGCCAGGTAGCGTGCCTGCGTCTGCGCTATGCCATGAACGCGGGGACTGATGGGTGTTTGGCGCGGGGTTATCTGGTAAAAATTCCCCGGGGAGCCGCAGCAGCTGAGAAAAAAACAGCTCTGCTGGGGAAGCCTCCAAATCCTCTTTTGGTGCGGAACGCAACCCTAATAGAACCCACGGCAACTGGTCCACCCAATTTGCATCTGTAAGCGAAGCCCTGAGCGCTGCTTTCAGTGACCTATGGAAACGCTCGCATAACCCATTGGTCTGTGGGTTGTACGCGGTTGTGCGATGAATTGCGACGCCCAGGCTCCGGGCCATCGCGGACCAGAGGTCCGAAACAAACTGAAGCCCCGATCGGACATGATGTCCGAAGGGGTGCCAAAACGTGCCACCCATGTTGTCAAAAAGGCTCGTGCCACGTCTGCGGGTGTGGTGGAAGCTAGCGGGACTGCTTCTGGCCATCGTGTGGTGCGGTCCACCACTGTCAGGAAGTGTGTGAACCCCTGCGATGGCGGGAGGTGGCCTACGAGGTCCACATGAACGTGGTCGAACCTCTTAGCCAGGATATGGAACGGCTCCAAAGGGGCCTTTGTGTGCCTGTGCACTTTAGCTCGTTGGCACACTACGCAGGCTGCAGCCCAGTCTTTCACCTGTTTGCGCAGGCTCGGCCAGACGAACTTCGGTCCCACCATTTTGACTGACGCGTGCACTCCTGGGTGCGCCTGGGAGGGAACGGACTCAAAAACGTGGCGGCGCCAAGTGCGTGGGACCACCGGGCGCGGGCATCCTGTGGAGACGTCACAGATTGGGGGGGGCCCTGTGGAGACGTCACAGATTGGGGGGGCCCCCCGTCTTGCAGTACCCTGCTCTTGAGCCTTAACCCTGTTGGTCCAGACTGGAGTGCGCACACATCCGCATCGCCAATCTGCTCTGCGGCCATGGCCGTGTAATCTAGCCCTACGTAGACTGCGGCCACTACTGCGCACGAGAGGCAGACCGCCACCACATTAAGTTTACCGGCCACATGCTGAATATCGGTCGTAAACTCCGAGATCACAGCCAGCTGTCTCTGCCCGACCATGGTTCCGAAACCTTGGCCATCGCATACGTTAGCGGCTTGTGGTCCACAAATGCAGTGAAGTTGCGCCCTTACAGCCAGAACTAGAAGTGGCGCATGGCCAGGTGGAGAGCCAGTAACTCTCTGTCGAACGCGCTGTATTTATGCTCACTGTCGCGCAAAGACCTGCTAAAAAAGGCGAGCAGCTGCCAAGAACCGGCGACACATTGCTCCACGACGGCCCCTATGGCCACATCCGAGACGTCCGTAGTGAGCGCTATCCGAGCCGCCGGGTCCGGGTGCGCCAGTAGTGCGGCGTTTGCCAGGGCTGTTTTAACCTCAGAGAATGCCTGCTCCCGCTCAGGAGTCCAGTCGACTCTGTCCACCGGTTTCCATTTCTTAGAGTGCGGCATACAATGGCTGCATGAGCTGGGCTGCGCTTGGGAAGAAACGGTTATAAAAGTTAACCATCCCCAAAAACTCCTGCAGCACCCTGACCATCTGAGACCGGGGAAAATTCGCCACTGCGTGCACCTTGTCCAGCAAGGTTATCGCTCCCTCCGGTGAGATGCGGTGTCTCAAAAAATCGATCCCCATCACGCCGAACTGGCATTTCGCTGGGTTGATTATTAACCCGTGCTCCTCTAACCTCCGGAAAACCGTCCTGAGGTGGGTTACGTTTTGATCCTCGGACGCGCTGGCCACCAGGATGTCATCCAGGTAGACGAACACAAACGACAGATCGCACAACACCGCATCCATCATGCGTTGGAATGTCTGTGCCGCGCCTTTTAATCCGAAAGGCATGCGTAAAAACTCAAACAGACCCAACAGGGTTATTACTGCCATTTTAGGTATGTCCTCCGTGCACACCGGGACCTGGTGGTAACCACGGACCAGGTCTATCTTAGAAAAAGTACGTGACCCGGTGAGGTGAACGGAAAAATCCTGAATATGGGGGATCGGGTAGCAGTCGTGCGCTGTGGCGTTGTTTAATCTGCGGAAATCTCCGCAAGGTCGCCACGATCCCTTGGCCTTAGGGACCATATGTAGTGGGGATGCCCATGGGCTGTTTGAGCGCCTGGTGATGCCCAGCCTTTCCAAGTTGGCAAACTCCTCGCGCGCTATGGCCAGTTTAGCTGTGTCCAGGCGCCAAGGTCGTGCGAAAACGGGCGGCCCGGTGGTGGTAATAAAGTGCTCCACCCCGTATTTAGTGATGGCCGCGGTCCCGAAAACGTCGGGACCGTGAGTGCTGGGAACTGGGTGAGCAGTGTGTGGAACTTACTACCTGGAGCTGTGACATTGGCTAGCGTTGTTGGCCCGGCTCCTCGAGCTGTACAGGGGAGGAAATCAAAAGATATTGCATTAATCAGGCGTCTGTTAGCAACATCGACTAGTAGTCCGTGTGCACACAAAAAATCAGCGCCTAAGATTGGGAAACTGCATGCCGCTATGACGAATGTCCACTGGTGCGTACGGCCATGTAGGGATACAGTCAGTGTCCTTTCACCAAAAGTCTTAATATCCGAGCCGTTTGCGGCCATCAGCTCGGGGCCGCTAGCACCCGCTAGCCAGTCGGCGTAGGACGGCAGGCTCTTTTGGGAGCCGGAGTCCACGAGGAACCGTCTCCCCGAGCGCGAGTCTGTCACATAGAGCAGCTTGCTTTCTTCACCAGTGGTCGCAGCTGCTACCGACTGCCGGTCCTGGCGTTTCCCGAACGCTTGAATTGGCATGGTGGCACGCATCGGCATGTGTCCTCTCCAAAACGGCGATGGTAGGAGCAGAGCGTGTCTCTCTGGCGTTTCCTGGCCCCCGCTGCCGCTACCATCGCTGGCTCCTCGCTTCCGCTGGCTGTCTCGCTGGGTTCCGACGCCGCTGCGTTCACTGTGAGGGCTCTGGTGGTGAGGATGATCCGATCTGCCTCCTGGGCTAGCGCACGGCAGTCACGCGTGGCCAGCAACGGCGAGTTGGCAAGGACCGCTCTGGCCACCGTTGGGAGGTTCCGGAGGAAAAGGTGGGCAAACAGAAAATGCCCGTCGTCCGTGCCCATCAACGCCAACATCTTCTCCATCAGTTCGACCGCCGACCCATCTCCTAACTCGGAGCGCGTCAGGAGCCTCTGCTCTCTCGCAGTCCGAGAGCGTGTAGCGCCGGGTCAGCGCGGCTTTGAGAGCCCCGTATTTGTCGCAGGCTGGGGGCTGTTGGAGCAGGCTCGCTACTAGCTGAGTCATGTAAGCTTCCAGCGCTACGACCACATAATAATATCTGGTGTCATCTGCCGTTATTCCCCAGAGCGCGAACTGGGCCACGGTGTGGAGGACCCGAGACTTTGGGTCGTGCAGCCAAAAGTCTGGTAGTTTGACCGAAACGGCACACGCGTTGCTGGGGCTTCCTGTCCGGGTCATCTCCGGGGTGTTTGCCTCATGTTCCATTATTCGTCAAGGGTCACCAGTGTGGAGAGAGGAATAATCAGGCCAAACATTCAAAGCAGACGAACTTTATTCACTCTCTCACATCTCTCAGAATCAGAAAACATTGACCTCATGTTGCAGGGCCTCTCCTTTATATTACAACACTCACACCCCCTGCCGCCTGAGGTCTTGCATCACAATACATTCTCGCATCACAATTCCTATTGTCCCCCAGCCGCTTAATCCCCATGCTCTTCCGGCAGAGGAATTTACTGCCTCTCCCTTAGTTCCAGTCTGAGATGAATACTACAGCATGGGTCCCCCATAGACCAAGCTAAACTGTCTAGATGTATTTTGGTTATGAGCAGAACAAAGCACATACTGGATCAGAAATCACTCCATACTTTGTATTGTTCACTGGTTTTACAATATTTAAATTATTGTTCAGAAGTTTGGGGAAATACATACAAAAGTAATAACAGCCACTTGTTATTTCATAAAAAAGAGCAATAAGAATCATCCATGGTGCTGGTTTCCGTGATCACACAAATGGTTTATTTTTACAGCCTAAAAGTTTGAAATTATTTGATTTAGTGGAATATAAAACTGCCATAATAATGTACAAAGTAAGGAACAATTTACAGCCAGTTAACATCCAAAACATGTTCGTTGAAAGACAAAAGGGTTATTATTTAAGGGGGGAGTTACTTTTAAATACAGTGGGTGTACAAACAAGTAGGAGAAACGTTTCGATCTATGGGGTTAAATTATGGAATGGATTTAAAACAATGTCCAAACATTTTGAGTTTTAAAAAAAGTACAAAAATTGAGAATTTAGATAAATACAGGGACGAAGATGGTTCTCTTAATCACTAGGGTTGGTTGGGTGAAAGTCTATGAGAGTCACTTGTGGATTGTATGATCAGTGGGAAGTTGTTTACTCGTGTTTTCATTTTGAATTTCTATTATCTTAATAAGTAATAAGATTTTGAAATGCGTGTTGAGAGTTGTTCATTCAGTTCCTTGTTCATGAAGTTTCCATTTGTTGTTATGGCAATGTATGTACAGTGGTGGGATTTCTGATTTCTCATTTTTTGTATGTTTGTCACACTTAAATGTTTCAGATCATCAAATTTAAATATTAGACAAAGATAATACAAGTAAACACAAAATGCAGTTTTTAAATGAAGGTGTTTATTATTAAGGGGGAAATAATCCAAACCTACATGGCCCTGTGTGAAAAAGTGATTGCCCCCTAAACCTAATAACTGGTTGGGCCACCCTTAGCAGCAACAACTGCAATCAAGCATTCGCAATAACTGGCAATGAGTCTTTTACAGTGCTGTGGAGGAATTTTGGCCCACTCAACTTTGCAGAATTGTTGTAATTCGGCCACATTGGAGGGTTTTCGAGCATGAACCGCCTTTTTAAGGTCATGCCACAGCATCTTAATCAGAATCAGGTCAGGACTTTGACTAGGCCCCTCCAAAGTCTTCATTTTGTTTTTCTTAAGCCATTCAGAGGTGGACTTACAGATGTGTTTTGGATCACTGTCCTGCTGCAGAACCCAAGTGCACTTCAGCTTGAGGTCACAAACAGATGACCGGACATTCTCCTTCAGGATTTTTTGGTAGACAGCAGAATTCATGGTTCCATTTACCACAGCAAGTCTTCCAGGTCCTGAAGCAGCAAAACAGCCCCAGACCATCACACTACCACCACATTTTACTGTTGGTATGATGTTCCTTTTCTAAAATGCTGTTACTTTTATGCCGGATGTAATGGGACACACACCTTCCAAAAAGTTCAACTTTTGTCTCATCAGTTCACAGAACATTTTCCAAAAAGTCTTGGGGATCATCAAGATGTTTTGCAAAACTGAGGCAAGCCTTTATGTTCTTTTTGCTCAGCAGTGGTTTTCATCTTGGAACTCTGCCAAGCAGGCCATTTTTTCCTAATCTCTTTCTTATGGTGGAGTCATGAACACTGACCGTAACTGAGGCAAGTGAGGCCTGCAGTTCTTTGGATGTTGTTGTGGGGTCTTTTGTGGCCTCTTGGATGAGTCGTCGCTGCGCTCTTGGGGTAATTTTGATCGGCCGGCCACGCCTGGGAAGGTTCACCACTGTTCCAAGTTTTCGCCATTTGTGGATAATGGCTCTCACTGTGGTTCACTGGAGTCCCAAAGCCTTAGAAATGGCTTTATAACCTTTTCCAGACTGACAGATCTCAATTACTTTGTTTCTCATTTGTTCCTGAATTTCTTTGGATCACAGCATGAAGTCTAGCTTTTGAGGATTTTTTGGTCTACTTCACTTTGTCAGGCAGGTCCTATTTAAATGATTTCTTGATTGAGAACAGGTGTGGCAGTAATCAGGCCTGGGTGTGGCTAGAGAAATTGGAACTCAGCTTTCCACAGATGTGACAAACCACAGTTAATTTATGTTAACAGGTGGGGGGGCAATCACTTTTTCACACAGGGCCATGTAGCTTTGGATTTTTTTATTTTTTTTTTACCCTTAATAATAAACACCTTCATTTAAAAACTCTATTTTGTGTTTACTTGTGTTATCTTTGTCTAATATTTAAATTTGTTTGATGATCTGAAACATTTAAGTGTGACAAACATACAAACACTTTTTCACACCAATGTATGTGTATATGTGCAAGCAGGTATATACTGTAGGTACTGTATATTAATTAGTTAGCGATGGGACAGGACAAGATAGGCTTTTGGCTTCAATCCTGTTCCTTTTCGGACTGCATTTGGATTTTTTTGTTTTTGTTTTTAATGTTTATCTTGTTCGAAATAAATAGTATCAATCAATCAAAAATTTAAATGTAGACTGTAAAGCAGTTTACACAGCTGCACTACAGCAATGCATCCATTCTCTCCTCCTCTCCGTTCCTCTGTCTCCGGCCACCTGTCAGTAGACTGCACCGGTAACGTTGGCACTTCTTATTTTCAATAAGCGACTCTCTCAGCTTTAGAAAACTGACCACACTATTAGTGTGTGCCATTTAAATAGTTTACCTGTTGTCTGACAGTAATCTCTCTTACGATGGTTGCTGACAGCTGAGCTGCTTCCTTTATGCTGGCTATATGTTTACTGCAGTAAATGAGTGAATTACATGAGCAGCTTACTCTTTTTTGTATTTTCTATTATTGTCACCATAGTATCAGCCCTCATTCTGAATATTAATGCATCTCGGTAAATTTAGAATAGCATGATTTGTAATTTAATTTTAAAAAGAACCATAATCATCACTAATAAATTTAATTCAACGGCTTAAATATTTCACTGTATGTGTAGTGAAGGCTCACATTCCTGCACTGATATTTAAAGTTTTTTAAATTTTATTTTGGACTGGAAGAAGTTCTTTTAATGTTCATCTGAAGCCGATTAAACTTTTAAACTTCTAGACAAAGTAAGGTTTCAAACAGGATGGACTAGCTTGTTATTTTCTTTTTTTTAATTTAACGGAGTTGACTATTACTCTAGTTTGTTTTTAACACACCGTTACAACAGCCTTTATGGAGCAGCAGAGCTGCTAGTTGAGTTTTTACACTTTAACATCTATTATTTAATTGTGTTGCTACAAACACTTCTGATTAAGCTGTAAAGTTCAAGTTTCCAACTCATGTTTGATGGGTCATTATTTTATTTAGCTATGGGAACTTTTTATAATAGGCTACATTATAATAAGGCAGAGACTGACAGTAAAGTGATTTTCACAGGTGCGCAGGCTTAAACAGGTGAGGTACAACATGACCTAGAACCCCAAACATTAGCTATGCCAGCTGGAAGCTGAGTTGGTGGGCATGACAGAAATAATCACGATTAGTTGACTAATCAAAAAAAACTAGTCGTTAGATTAGTCGACTACCAAAATAATTTAGTTGCAGCCCTATCCAACAGTGCTCACTGGAACATTCAGCAGTTTAGAAATGCACCTGTAACCAATGCCATCATTATGTTTTGCAGCAATAAGGTTGCGAAGGTCTAGACTCGCACGGGTGTCAAACTCATTCCATATAGGGCCAAGACCCTGCATGTTTTGCTTCTACCCAGTGTCTTCGGCAGGTGTTTTCACTGATCAGCAATCAGTGGGAAGAAATTCAGTGAAATCACCTGTTGAAGACACTGGGTGGCGGTAAACCCTGCAGGGTCTTGGCCCTCCATGGAATGAGTTTGACACCTGTGGTCTAGAGAGAGCTCTTTGCTTCTACCCATCATGAGTTCTTTGTGGTGTGACAATCAATATACACAGACCTTTTTAAAGGCTATCAGTCAGGACTTAACCAGCTGAAATTAATTCCCGCTGATAGGGGATGGGTTGGCTTCCTAAATTCTGATGAATTTCAGCTGTTTTTTTGGCTTTCTATGCCTTTTTGCACCTCTTTTTTCTTGTGTTCAATACTTATTCCCTATGTCATTCCACTTAATTAAATATAACTTGTTTTGTGAATGTGTCTTGATTTCTTTGTATGTATGGATTACTTGGGTTGCTACTGATATCTGGTGAAAATCTCAGGTCAATGGCTACATCAGAAATATGTTTAATGAGAAAAATGTTGACGTGTTCAATACTTATTTTCTCCCCGGTGTATTAAAAACGGGCCAAAACAACAAATAGTACACTTATTACCAAATTTATACAAACCAAATCAATACCTTTATCCACAGAGCCCCAGACCTGTAAACTCAAACATTTATCTGTAGCTTGGCAGACCACCTCCAACTACAAGTGACCAATATTAAGGAAAACGAATCACTCATGTAATTCATTAAGCTTTTAGAGCAGAAACTAAGTGGTAAAGTTAGTAAACTCAATTACAATATACAGCACTGGGGGAAAAAAATAAGAGACTACTGCAAAATCTTTCCTAGATTAACATCCCTACATGTATGGCAGCCATTCAGTTTGAGTGTCTGTTGAATTCCAACACAAGGACACCTCGGTCAACTTCAGGAGGTACTGATTATGTGATCGGTCAAATAGGTTCATTTTGTCTTCTTTAAATTATGTTCATATAAAAGACAAAAAATAAAATAGAAAGGAGATGTCTTTACCTTCTTAACATGTTTCGACTGTACACTGCAGCCTTCGTCAGAAGAGCCTTCGTCTGGGCCAGCTCCAGCCCCGACGAAGGCTCTTTCTATTTTATTTCTTTCTATTTTCTCTTTCTATTTTATTTTTTGTCTTTTATATGAACAAAAGATAAATGATTATGTGATCATTTAATCATGGTAAGAAGCATGAAAGCTGTAAATAAAAATCAGAGTTATTACACAAATACAGATTTCTGAGTTCTTCCTAAGTTAAAACTTAAGTATTATAGTGTTTAAGAATGAACATGAACTTGTTTTCTTTGCATTTTTTGATCTGGAAACGCATCAAAAAACAACATATTTTTTGTTGTTTTGGTCACCTGTCATTTTCTGTAAATAAATGTTCTAAATTATATTTTGACTTGGAATTTGGGTGAGTTGTTTTCAGTAGGTTAAAAAATAAAACAAAATTATTTATTTTACTCAAACACATACATATGAATAGTAAAACCAGATAAAGTGATAATTTAAATTTAATTTTTAAGAGCTGTATCAACCATTGGATGCACTGATAATTTGCTATTGTCCAATATCAGCCTTGTTGACTGATCTTGACCGATTGGCAAATAAGATGACATTTACTCATGTCTGTAGATTTAACTGTTGTGCTACATTAATTTTGCTCTGACTAAATGTTCAAGCATGGAGTGGTAAAGACCTTAAAGTGTAATCTTTTAATGATGACTTCTTTACTGATGAAATAAATAGCCATAAATGGCAAAAAAAAAAGTGTTTGCGTTATCTACCCCACATTACAATTTTTACAGACCAAGAAGAGCTACTAAACACTGGTGTTCACACCTTACTGAATATGGCAGGGATGTCGAACTCGTGCCATGGCGGGCAGAGACCCTGCAGATTTTCGCTCTAACCAGCAACTAAAGCAGGTGTTTTCACTGCTCAGTAATCAGTGGGAAAGAATTCGGCTGTGGAGGAAAGTGGTTGGAGAGAAAACCTGCAGGGTCTTGGCCCTCCATGGCATGAGTCTGAATCCCTGGAATATAGCTATATCAACAAAGCAATTCACTATATTGAATGATGTGTTTGTTGGTTTGTTTATTTACACATTGTGGTGACCCACCACAATCTACATGGACATTCAACCTTCACACTCAGCTAGGGCAGGAAGCAGAACAATTTGCATACGGACAGAGAGCCCTTAGGGGGACAACCAGAGCAATGACTATTGTTATACATCCCCGGATTAAGGAGAGGAAGTCCGGCGCCAGTTAATCACGCGATTGATATGTATTGACTGATATGTATATCAATATGCAAATGTGCCATGCATTCTCTCTTGTCTGTATAAAAGAGCTTACTTTACATGCTTCAGACGCACACACGGAGCACACACACACAGGACACACAGCCACAGCGCACAGCGCTACGGTGTGTCTCATGATGGAGGAAATAAAGCTCTGAAACCTTCCAACTCGTAGCATTTCGCCTGAACTTATTTGTTCCTCCACAACATCTGTATTATGACTATTTTTTTTTCCTCCATTTCAGATGCATCAAACAGCATCTTGGTAAAAATCTGAAAAAACTGTCTTTGATATTTAACTTTAATATAATTATCTTCATTTCCTTTTTTCACGTCCGATTTATTTGACAGTCGCTCTAATATTTCTGATGAACCTTGACATGACCGACACGAGAGGTCAAGATGGCTGCACCAGTATGTCATGCGTCAACAGTAGTAAAAGATGCACTATTCATCAGCATTTCTGTTTAATGTGTCTCTTCTTGTCATTGGTAAGTCATTGGTACTGCCCAGCTTCTATCTCTGAACATGCTGATACTGTGTTTTTATATGTAAATTAACACGTGCTGCTATGTTTTCAGTGGGCACTGCTAGCGATGGCTAACTGGCTAGAGTGGACCAATTCCACTACGTCATACAATGAAATAAAAGACTAATTTGAAGTGGAAATTATAATCTGTGGGTCAAAATTACTTTTTAACTAACTAATATAGCGCTTTTCTAGTCACAAAGACCACTCAAAGCGCTTTCACTAGTACTAACCCTCTATTCTAAGGGCCTATAGGAGACAGATATCTACAATTTAGAACAACCAATTAACCTAACATGCTTGTCTTTGGATTGTGGGAGGAAACCGGAGCCCCCAGAGTAAACCCACGCAGCACAGGGAGAACATGCAAACTCCACACAGAAAGGTTCCAACCCCTGCCAACCTGGGGATTCGAACCTGGAACCTTCTAGCTGTAAGGCAACAGTGCTAACCACTGCACCACCGTGCTGCCCACTGGGTTAAATTGGCCAAATGGTGAGGTGTAACGGTAATATTTGCCTGAAAATATCGGTAAATTCTCTTGGTTTTCCTGGTTATTGTTAGACATGACATCGTTTTGCCAGATGATTTTCAACAACACAAAAAAAAAAGAAACGCACCATTTGTAGCATCACACCACATATCTGAAACCTTACCTAAACTCTAACTTATACCACACTTCGTAGACAAACCAATATTGCACTGTAACAAACATGAATGTAACAAGCATTTACCGTGTAAACAAAGCTGTCGGGGCAAGGCTGCTCATACTGGTAGACCTTGTAGACGACGAGGAACACCACGCACACCAGGAAAATCAGAGCACAGATCACCAGTAAAGTCATCTAGGGGGGATATTCAGCATCATTGTCAGATCAAGTGGATTCACACAGCAAACAGACAGCACATGATGAAAGCAAATGGCATGTCTATTATAAAAACAATTACTAACTGACTCCTGAGATAACAGGTTAAACGGGAGCAGAAGGATACAGTACTGGGCACCCACAAAGGTGTGAGATGCACATAAATAACAGTGACAATGACAGCCGGTCGGTGCTACAGGATATTCTGCATAAATTAACTGCAAAGCAGTTGGCTTGTGCGGCCATCTGTACAGCCCAGCTCTCTTCTCTCATGGGAGTTATGTAACGGCTATTGGAGTTTCTGGGTGATGGGGGCAGGCTAAGACGTGGTGTGGGAGGAATACTTTTAACTCCCAAAGGTGTGTTTGAGTTATTTTCATAAGCTGTTATGGTATAAATGTGCTATGTATTTAACCAAATGCATAATTTGAAGCACTGTCATATATCGTTCTACATTTGCAGCAGAGGAACAGGATTTGATGGGTTGGGGGTACAGTGCCATACATCCTGGGACCTTTCTGTACTGTCACCTCATGTGTTTTGAAAGATAGTCCACACACCTTGTCCATCAAAATAAATAAAGTGACATTCTTTTTATCCACCTGGCTGAATGCTGCAGTTGCTCATTGGAGCAGGCGTTCAAACACATGCAAGGCAAAGCAACAGGAGCTTATAAAAGAGACTATCTGGGATGAAAAGGCTCCATCTCAAAGCACCGGAGTGAGGATGCCAGCCGCGTTCTCTGAGACAGCGATGTGTCTCGTCGGCTTTGTGATGTTTTAAGAATGAGGACGTTCCAAAGGAACCAGTTTCATCTGTTGATTTTTAAACTGCAGGGAGCGTTTCTGCAGGTGTGCAAGAGGGAAATATACATTTGCCAGCCGGAGGGGCTGCTGAGAGGGAGGTGGGAGAGATGCTGCGGTTTGGAGGCCATTGCCATGGCAGCAGCTGAATTAATGAGAGCCTCAGGGTGGGGTTAAGCGAATCATTGTGCATTATGTCTCCCTGTGTGGGCAGGATAAGATGACGGGCTGCACAGGGAGACAGGGCGTCAAGGAGGCACGGAGTACACCAGAACTTGGGCCAAGGATAAAATATCGTGACGGCGGAGACAAATGTCCTGGACTGAAGGGAGCCAGCCGTCTGCTCTCCAGCATGTGCATGTGCGGGAGTGTGCCGGGGTGATCTGCGCCACGCACACAGCCGCCGCCACATTATTCTCCTTACTTTGAGTCGCTCAGATACGCCTTCGATGATGCTTATTGAGAACTCCGCAATTTTGGGCGACCGCAGCTTTCCTTTCTTGCTCTCGCCATCATAATCTGTCTTTGTCTTCACCACCACCTGGCAGGAAGGAACATCACAAACGCACACAGTACACACACACACACAGTACACACACACACACATGACACATGGTCTGATCAGCCTGGCGTTACAGCTTCAAGAGAAGGCGGGATTGGTTAAAAGAAATGGGTTTGCAAATCAAAAAGGGTGTGCGGTTTTAATCGGACTCATTGGGTAGATGGAAAAACAGGAATAAAGGGGCATTTTCAAACCCGCTTACCTTATCTGGTGGAGGGAACTGCAGCTGACTGGCATCTAATGGCGTTATAAGCGGGATGGTGTCAAATCCATCTTCTGAAGCCACCTTCCCGTTATTTTTCTCGCTGAAATTATTGCCCAATTTGACCATTTTTTTTCCCTTCAGCAGACAGCACCAACCTAAAAGGAGGGTTAAAAGGCACACGCTATTCTTAAATGGAAAAATCACTATCTGCCCTTATCTGATTACATCAACTATTCAAGAAATTATGTGCATCATGATGGTTTAACAGATTTAAAAAAAAAAAAAAAGATGCGCATGGTGGGGGTGTTTTTGTGGCCACAGCAAAGCTGTTAACCATTAACGATAAGCGCGTGAGAGGACAGGCAATGCTTCGACATGATGCATTACAGTGAAAAAAAAAAAAAGAAAAAAAAACGCATACAAACACTTACCAGCTCAGCCAAAAACGGATCTTCCCAATCGCTACACCTCTCTGGAATTTAGGACTTGATTGTTCCAGCGCTGCTGTGTGTTTTTCAGACGTGACGCAGACTGTTTGCGAGGAGCTGGTGCGCAATATGGCCAGCTGGGTCTGTGCGCTGCGCTCCCTCCGAGTTGGACGCTGCTGCTGGCGTCTGGCTGCACTGCAAGTGATGTAACGTCCTCAGACACAGCCATCCGTCGATGCACACCGAGGGATCAGCGGCTGCAACCCTGCCCACTAAAGTGAAGTGTGAGGAAGAAAATGAGCAGGGTTTGTGCAGAAAGGCATTTATTTGCACATATAAATGAACTGTATGGTTTAGAAAACTATCAGCTGTGTAGTTGACTGTCTGCATATTTAATCAGAAACAGTGTCGACAGTCACGCCTATAGTTTCTGAAGATTTGGTGATTAATAAAATACTACTTTTTTGTATCAATCTTAAGCCGCTCTTTGTTTTCTGTCAGTTTGATTTTATGCACTTGCTGAGTTTGTTTTTGCTGCCCCCTATGTGTCTAGGTTAGTTATTGTAGCTTTCCAAGTCCCAACTACTGGAGCTTTTATTGTGCCTTTCCGCATGTTGTTGGGTTCCCATTTATAACAGATCCATCCATCCATCCCCTTCCGCTTAATCCTTTTCGGGTCGCGGGGGGGCTGGAGCCTATCCCAGCATCTTCTGGGCGAGAGGCAGGGTGCATCCTGGACACATCGCCAGTCCATCGCAGGGCCAACACAGAGAGACAGACAACCATTCACTCTCACAGTCATACCTAAGGACAATTTAGAATCCCCAGTTTGATGCCAGTTAACCTAACTTGCATGTGTTTGGCATGTGGGAAGAAACAGGAGAAATCCCAGAGTAAACCCACAGAGACACGGGGAGAACATGCAAACTCCACACAGATCACTGTTGGTCGGGGGCTGGGATTGAACCCAGGATCCCCCGGCCAAGAGTGTGTTGCTGTGCTGCCGCAGTGCTAACCACTCCTCCACCGCGCCGCCCTTATGGAAAAATGGAAGAGAACAACATGCAATCGAACACAGTGATGCTTGAACATATGTAAATTTATGAGGCAAAATTCCTTGTATTTGTTCAATTCAGCTTTATTTATATAGTACCAATTGATAGCAGTCGTCTCACAGCACTTTCAGCTGTAGGGCAAAGGCCTCACAATTGCAAAAAGAGACCTCAACAATCAGTTGATCTCCTATGTGCAAGGACTTGGTGATGGTGAAGAATAAAAACTCACTTTTAACAGGAAGAAGCCTCCAGCAGAACCAGGCTCAGGGAGGGTGAGTCCTCTGCTGTGACTGGCTGACTGGATAGAGAAGAAGAAAAAGTACAGACATGTAGAGAATGAGCAACATGCTGGGGACTCTCAATCTGTGGGAGAGAGCCAACAGATGTTAAAGTGACACTGCTGTGTCGGAGTTTGGGGGTTCTTATTTGGGTGGTACGGGTGGTGGCTCCACTTTTCCGGTTCTGCCGCAACCCGTGGGTATAAGAGGGCAGCGGGCAGAAGGGGTGGTCTCTTGGCCACCTCACTGCCTGGTGGTTGCCCATGTAATGAGAGAAGAGCTTATTCAGCTTTCCACTTTGCCTCGTCCTTGGCTCAAAGTTCAGACATAACATTTGGCAACGAGGATAAAAGCAGGTATGGACGCGTGTGTCACATCTATTCAGCTGTTTTTGGACTTTCCCGGTGAGCCACCCATTCCTTGGTCATAGTGGTTTGCCGCGTTCCAGATGTAGTTGGTGGTGCTGGACCTCGGATACATGGTGAAATTAAGGGCACGAGTGTTGTTGGACCATAACCTAGGAATGGAGGGACAGCGAATTTTGAGCACGTTGGGCTACTGTGATAGCTTTGACGAAGTGGTGAAGCTAATGGCTTGACATTTTCGCACCTCGAAAAACGTCATCATCCGCAGGATTCAGTTTCGACAGCGCCACCAGCGAATGGGCGAGTCGGTGCAGCAGTTTGTGGCAGATCTGCGACTGCTGGCCAGCGACTGGCAGATCTGCGACTGCTGGCCAGCGACTGTCAGTTTGGACCGCTGGAGGAGGAGATGGTTCGTCATCAGTTGGCGGAACATACTATCTGCTCTGCTATCAGGTTGAAACTACTCACATTCTCGGGTGAACTGATACTTGCTAAAGCCATCGATTTGGCTCAACAGCTGGAGACAGCAGACAAGTTATCACAGGAGCTGAGTGGGAGTGTGCTTCATCGTCACGTTGACTCACAGGCGACGGCGCAGGCAGTGGACCCGGACAGCGACAAGAGCGTGGAAGGTGATGAGGAACACGCCAATGCTGTAAAGATGAGGTCTGCCCCAGGAATGCCCATGTGTATGGGTTGCGGGTCCATGAATCACCACTATAAGGCCAGGGAGTGTCCGGCGAGAGGAAAACGTTGCAGCACGTGCAGACTCTTGCATCATTTTGCCAAAGCATGCCACAAGTTCGAGCAGGGGAATCCAAGATGTAAGGAGGATTCTCCCGCCCCCACAGTTGTCCACACGGTGTCCCTGAGTACCTATGGACATTGTTTCTGTATGGTGGAGTTGGACAGGGTGGTGGTGCTGTTGCTGTTTGACACGGGAGCGGTGAGCTCCATGTTGAATTGGGCGACCATGAGGACCTTTTTCCCACATTACAGGATTGGAGGCAGTGCAGCGCCGCTTTGCGGTTATGGTGGAAGGCAATTGGCCACGGTGGTATCGCTGAGACTGACGGCTCAGTACAAGTCGGCGGAGGTGTGCAACCTGAAGTTTGTTGTGACGGCTCGTGGCAAGAATATTATGGGATGTGATTTGTTTTATGGTTTGGGCTTCACCATCAAGACCGGTGCTGGAGAGGAGTGGTTGGGATGTGGTTTGTGGGACCGCCCAGTCCCATGAACAGACAACGGAGCTGTGTGGGACGAGAACTTGCCTGGCACTCTGGAGTGTGAGCAGGGCCGTCACCATTCAGGGTCATCGCAGGAGTGTTCCGGTGCCAGATCCCAAGTCGCCCTGGATGAGGCTACTGGGCGGTACAGTAGAGCACCTGTGATGGTGGGTGGCGCTGAGAGGCTGGCTTCATCTGTTCCCGGATTTCGGCTGGAAGGGGCCGGTGAACAGGAGGTCACAACAGCGAGGGCGGCAGCGGAGACAAAAGTGGTCGGGGCAGGACCGGCTGGCACGGTGAAACAATGTGCCAAACAGGAACACTGTAAGCCAAGTAGGGCCCCTCTGGGAGTCGCGGATGTGGTTCGGGCCTGGGAGGAGGCACGGTCAAGGAAGATTCGGGCCAAGCGTCAGTTGGAAGAACACCAGGGGCGGCTGCAGGTGATGGCCACATGGGAGGATGCCTATTTCCAATTATTGGATGGCTCGTGGAGGCACCCAAATGAGCTGCGGCTTGCCCCAGAGAAGATTGATGGGCCTGGATCTGACCATGGGAGGTCCCTGGTGATGGTGAAGAAGAGATGCACTGGGGTTGGGTCAGCCAGTGGCGACCCAGGAGGCAATTTCTCTCCTGGGGCAGACTGATGGGTGGACAGTTCAAAGCGAGGGAGTGGGGGCATGAGTGTGTTATTATGGTTGGTGTGTGAGGGTTATGATGTTCTGATAATTGGATTTGTTGATTGTTAGTGTTTATGGGGGTTTGTTTTATGTTATGTTTAATTTAGGGCACGGCAGTATTTTATGTTATATTGTGTTGTATAAGAGTATAAGTGACAGAATACTCCGCTTCGCCGTGTGGGGTGAGTCTGTGTTAGGCTTTTGGTGTTATATTATGTTTGCATGTTCCAGATTATGGTGGGTTCCAATTGTGTGTGTGACTTTGTCCTTTTTTCTTTTTTTTTTTGAAGGGGGGGGAAGAATGTTGTGTTGGAGTTTGGGGGCTCTTATTTGAGTGGTACGGGTGGTGGCTCCACCTTTCTGGTTCCGCCGCCACCCATGGATATAAGAGGGCAGCGGGCAGAAGGGGTGGTCTCTTGGCCACCTCTCTGCCTGGCAGATGCACATGTAATGAGAGAAGCGCTTATTAATAAACGTGTGTTCAGCTTTACACTTCGCCTCATCCTTGGCTCAGAGTTCAGACATAACAGATACTCCACCAGAAATCAAGGGTGTTTTCTCGTTAACATGTCAGTAACATGTTTTTTTATGACTTACAAGACATATCAAGAGCAAAATCATTCAAATGTCTCATGTGTCTGTTTGTTTTGTTTGTTTTGTTTCCTAAAGTTTCACTTAAGCCCCACCTCCTGAACAAAGGCGAATTTGGACAGATCATTTTTGATTACATAACTGTAACGGGTCTGTAGTGTTGAGCCAATCAGGACTCTGGCCTAACTGAAGTTAGCCTCCAGGCCCAGTTAGCATTTTGGCCTGCTGCTTTGAAAACTTGACCCAAATTAAGATGGGTTTTACCATTAAACTGCTTTTAAGGACCAATGCAGTTTCAGTCATTATCCTGGGCCACTGTGCATACAATCGGGCATGCCCTTCAACCGGTAAGTCTTTTTAGCACAGGTTTTATTCTGTTTAGTGTAGCACTAACATTCACCTAGTCCTACCTGTTGCTGTACTCATGACTTTCATCCATTATTACATTGCACATAACTCTCACACTGCTTTTTACTTCATTCACATTATATCACTGAATCTGAGTTCACATTGAAATACTGTGTGACTGTATATTTTTTCATATATTTCTGCAAAGTGTGGTTAGTCTGAGTAAATAACTGCATATATTCCTGTATATATTTGCATCCTTTTATAGAAACGTGGACAGACTGTAATTTACTGTACATGCTCTGTTGTCATTGAATCCTTATTTAAATCCTCCACCTGAACAACGAGAGCAAGTTTTTAGCCAAAGTCAAATTCCTTGTATGTGTTGTGCATGCTTGGCCAATAAAGCTGATTCTGATTCTGATTCTGATTAGCCACTATTAGCCTTGTGGGATGTGGGTGGACAGATCCTGGCATTTGAAGGAGCAAAAGTGAAAAGATTTTGACACAAAACTAAGACAATGTAAGATTTTTTGGTAGAAAAAAGGGCATAAGATACCATTTTAGACAATGTAGATTTGTTTTTATAGGGGATTCATATCCATTGGAGTGCATCTTTAATGAATAGAAAAAAATCTTACAAAACATATTGAGAGTGAAGAAAGAAGTGAAAGCCCATTGCATTGTGGGAAGTCCCAAAGTTGTTTAAACCTATAGCAATAAGGGAAGGTTCAGGGACACCTGATCCAACCCAAATTATAAGATTTGTCAAAAAGGAAAGTTTTAACCCTATTCTTAAAAACAGAGATCCAGTCTATCTACCAAATCCAGATTGGCAGCTGGTTCCATATAGGAGAGGAACCTGATAACTAAAACTCTGCCTCCCATTGGACTTTTAGAGATCCTGTGTCTTGTGTTGTGGGAGCCCAGTGCTCTCTAGGATGATATGATGTTGGCCAGGGTGATAGATATGTAATCATAGCTAAAATGCATAATAACATGACTGGACCTAATTCATTTGAACTTCTGATTAGAAATTATTAAATGATCCAGCTCAGTGGAGCAGTGGTTAACACCGTGACAGCATAGCAAGCAGGTTGTGGGGTTGATTCCACACCTGGCCAGCAGAGACCCTTCTGTGTGGGGTTTGGATGGTTTTGTTGAGTACTCTGGTTTCCTCCCACAGTCCAAAGACATGCATGGTTAGGTTAATTGGCATCAACTAGGGATAAATTGTCCTTAACTGTCCTTGGCTCTCTCTGTGTTGGCCCTGCGATGGACTGTCCAGGGTGTACCCCACCTCTCTCCCAAAGACGCTGGGCTAGGCTCCACCCCCACCTCTGTGATAAGAGAGTACATCTGGTAAATAGAGATACTGTGGAGAAAATTATTGAACATAACATTTTTCTCATTAATAATATTTCTGGTGGAGCCAGTGACCTGAGATTTTCACCAGATATCAGGAACAACCCAAGTAATCTGTATATACAAAGAAATCAAGGCAACTGTGTTCACAAAACAAGTTATATTTAATAAAGTGGAATCACACAGAGAATAAGTATTGAACACACTTGGTGAAATTCATTTCATATTTTGTAGAAAAGCCTTTGTTGGTAATAACAGCTTCCAGACACCTCCTGTATGGAGAAACTAGGCACAGGCATTGCTCGGGAGTGATTTTAGATTATTCTTCCACACAAACTGTCAAATCTTGAAGGTTCCGTGGGTGTCTTCTATGAACTCTGGTCTTCAGTTTGTTCCATAGATTTTTAATTGGCTTCAGGTCAGATGACTGACTGGGCCATTCTAGCAGCTTTATTTTCCTTGTCTGGAGCCAGTTGAGAGTTTCCTTGGCTGTGTGTTTGGAATCATTGTCTTACTGAAATGTCCACCCTCGTTTCATCTTCAGCATCTTGGCAGATGGCAACAGTTTCTTATCAAGAATGTCTCTGTACATTTGTCCATTCATCTTTCCTTCAGTTGTATGAAGTCTGCCTGTACCATGTGCTTAAAAACACCCCCACACCATCATAGGATGTGCAGTGCCATTTCTTCTCCAAACATTCCAGAAAGTTCAATTTTGGTCTCATCTGACCAGACTACGTATATTCTTCCAGTATTTTACTGTCTTGCCCAAATGCTGTGCAGCAAACTTTAAACAAGCTTCGACATGCTTTTTCTTCAGCAATGGAGTCTTGCAAGGTGAACAGGCATTGAGCCCATGTTGGTTGAGTGCATTACTTATTGTTTTCTTTGAAACAGCAGTACCTGCTAAATCCAGGTCTTTCTGGAGCTCTCCACAAGTAGGCTTTGGCTGTTGGATAATTCTTCTGATAATTGTTTTGACTCTTCTGTTAGAAATTGTGCAAGGACCGCCTGGTCGTGGTCGGTTTATGGTAAAATGATGTTCTTTCCACTTCCAAATGATGGCTCCAACAGTGCTCACTGGAACATTCAGCAGTTTAGAAATACAGCTATAACCAATGCCATCATTATGTTTTGCATCAATAAGGTTGCAAAGGTCTAGAGAGAGCTCTTTGCTTCTACACATCATGAGTTCTTTGTGGTGTGACAATCCGATATTCAACCTTTTTAAAGGCTGTTAGTCAAGACTTAACCAGCTGAAATTAATCTGCACTGATGGGGGATGGGATGGCATCCTAAATTCTGATGGATTTCAGCTGGTTTCTTGGCTTTCTATGCCTTTTTGCACCTCTTTTTTCATGTGTTCAATACTTATTCTCTTTGTTATTCCACTTTATTAAATATAACTTGTTTTGTGAACACAGTTGCCTTGATTTCTTTGCTTGTATGGCTTACTAGGGTTGTTACTGATATCTGGTGAAAATCTCAGGTCAGTGACTCCATCAGAAATATGTTTAATGAGAAAAATGTTGACGTGTTCAGCACTTAATTTCTCCGCTGTATATAAAAAGCAGAGGAATTTACCATTATAATATTTCTTGGATAAAATAACAAAAAAATGGCAGCTTTAACAATAATAATGCTTCAGATTTTTATAGCACTTTTTCATAAACACTCAAAGACGCTTTACAATGGATACATTATTCATTCACTCCAGACAGACAATGGTAGTGGTAAGCTACTACTGTAGCCACAGCTGCCCTGGGGCAGACTGACGGAAACATGGCTGCCAATCTGCGCCAGTGGCCTCTACTGAACATTGATACACATTTATGCCCAGTGTCATGGACACGGGAGGCAAGGTGGGTAAAGTGTCTTGCCCAGGGATACAACGGCAGGATGTCTGAGGAGAGTGGGATTCAAACTGCCCACCCTTTGGTTATTAGATGACCCACTCTACCTCCTGAGCCACTGCCACCCACATTTCCCTCCTCTGTTCTGTTTTTGCTGAGCACCAAGCTGGACGGCAGGAAGTTCCATTTTTTTATATGGTCTTTGGCATGACCCAGCCGGAACTTGAACCCCAACCTCCCGGTTGTGGGGCAGATGCTCTACTTGGCCTAGAGGCCACCGGAGTGAACATAAAAGCTCACTGGGAACCATTGATGAACTGTTGGGTCTATGTTCTGGAAGTTATTGTGATTGATCCACTTGTCACCTTAAAAAGGAAGACTCACTATAGAGTGATGCATAGTTGTTCTGGTTGATGCCCCCATATCTGAGTTAAATGTGTCTAATCTTAAAGAAGAGTTTCTTCCAGAGAAAAAAGCTGCCTGGTGGCAATATCTGATGTTTTTTTACATCATAACAATAACCTTGACTACACTATTTTGTTTCTCTGTTATTTCTGTAAATGTGTATCTGATGAGTCTATGTTACATTTTCAATGGTCATGAGCCCTTCTGGAACTTAATAGCTGGAGTAATTTCCTGAAATCAAATACTGTAATGATGACATTACATGACTGTATATTGACTCATCGTATAGTCATGTACACTGATGTCATTTAAACACATGTGAAAGAGTAAGCCCTGAGCTGAAGCTACTGCGCAGAGCAAAGCCAATACAATGTGATAAGCTCAGATGATATTAGATAATACTGTGCCAGATTTTTTGGATTTTTTAAAATTATTTATTTATTTAAATTTATTTGTCTTTTGGGTGTTTCTCACAAGGAACAATCTTTTTGACTTGGAGATGATCTCAATAGAAACCTGGCTCCAGGTATTTTTTTTAAAGGAATTCTAAAGTGGGAATGTGTTGCCTTGGCAAAGGTTTGTGCTCTCTCAGTGCTTTCTATTTCAATATTTTAAAGGTATATGTTGCAAAGCAGATTTAATGTATAGGACTTCAAAGATTGAACAGTGTTGTGATTCACTGGCATCCTTGTGTTGTAGTATCAGTTGTTGTACTGTTGTTTCTAAGGTTACAGCACGTCAGAATGTGATGTCATCACGTACCCTGTTTGTCCCTGCCTGTTTGATACCAGTGTTTAGTTGTGTGAACCAGGGACTGTTCTAGGATCAGAGCTTTAGGGGTGCTGAGTACCCAATGAGCGCCAACACACACACGTTATTTTGTTAGTTATCATCTTTCATGCATCTCGTCCCTGGCTTCTAGTTAGTGAACATGGTACGTGATGATACATAAAAACAGTGACAGCTTGGATTTAATATTTTGCTGATACCAAAATGACAACAGCTTCTTTGTCTCGAATTCAAAGAGCGCACAGTGGTTGACTGACAATGCAACCATTAAAGAAAAACGTCTGCTACTGGCTGTCTTAGCCGGACTGGGACAAAAAAAATCAGCCCTGGGATTTTTGGTCCAGTTTGTTAAGGAGCAACATTCAGCCATCACACTTAATGGTCTAACAGAGGCCAGAATTATCACATTTTTGCCCTTAACAAGTGAAACCCTGTGGTTTTGACGAAAGAAAGAAAGAAAGAAAGAAAGAGAACATTTATTATCTAGTGGTATCGAACTGCACCACTGACTAATTTCTTATGGAAGAGGGATCCATAACAGCATAAATATTTTCTCATAATTTTAAACTCTCAAAATTTTCCAAAGGTGCAAAACTTTTAGAAAAAGCTACACAATTACAAGGGGGAAAAAACATCACAAATGTATACACAATAAAAGCTTCAAATTTACTAGAATAACATAACAAATTTATAGGAATTATTTAAAATTGTTAAGATTGCCTCTCCAGGACAAGGGAGCGGAGGACCTAAATGTGAGGCAAATTTGGTAAACTATAATTTATTGTGAAACCTGAAAACAAAATAAAGCAGCTCGGACGCTGAAACACAAAACAAAGGCTAAGGCTCAGGCTCAGGCAAGTAAAACCACAGGCTTAGATAACAAGACACAGACTAGCCAAGGCAGAAGCGTGTTGGATGCACGCTGACATGAGACAAGGACACCGCACAGGACAGAGACTCACAATGACGTAAATAGACAACAGGCAATCAAGACAACACGGAACAGGTGGGAACAGTCAAGGGCAAACAGAGGCAGCAGGGGAGTGGCTGCAGGTATGAAGAACAGGACGGGCGGGGATACACAGACAATCACAGACAGGGAAAACATACAGTGGTGTGGAAAAGTGTTTGCCCCTTTCCTGAATTCTTATTTTTTTTTTGTATGTTTGTTACACTTAAATGTTTCAGATCATCAAATTTAAATATTAGACAAAGATAACACAAGTAAACACAAAATAGAGTTTTTAAATGAAGGTGTTTATTATTAAGGGTAAAAAAAAAAAATCCAAAGCTACATGGCCCTGTGTGAAAAAGTGATTGCCCCCCCATTAAAACATAAATTAACTGTGGTTTATCACATCTTTGGAAAGTTGAGTTCAATTTCTCTAGCCACACCCTGGCCTGATTACTATCACACCTGTTCTCAATCAAGAAATCAATTATATAGGACCTGCCTGACAAAGTGAAGTAGACCAAAAGATCCTCAAAAGCTAGACATCATGCTGCAATCCAAAGAAATTCAGGAACAAATGAGAAACAAAGTAATTGAGATCTGTCAGTCTGGAAAAGGTTATAAAGCCATTTCTAAAGCTTTGGGACTCCAGCAAACCACAGTGAGAGCCATTAACCACAAATGGCAAAAACATGGAACAGTGGTGAACCTTCCCAGGAGTGGCCGGCCGACCAAAATTACCCCAAGAGCGCAGCGACGACTCATCCAAGAGGTCACAAAAGACACAACATCCAAAGAACTGCAGGCCTCACTTGCCTCAGTTAAGGTCAGTGTTCATGACTCCACCATAAGAAAGAGACTGGGCAAAAATGGCCTGCATGGCAGTTCCAAGATGAAAATCACTGCTGAGCAAAAGGAACGTAAAGACTCATCTTAGATTTGCCAGAAAACATCTTGATGATCCCCAAGACTTTTGGAAAAAATACTCTGTGGACTGACGAGACAAAGGTTGAACTTTTTGGAAGGTGTGTGTCCCATTACATCCAGTGTAAAAGTAACACAGTGGAACAGGATGGATCTTCCTTCCTTCTTTTTTCCCTCTCTATGCCCCTGTCTGTCATGGCCCTTTAATTGTTGGGTGGCATATTTAGGTGCCAGCCCTCACATGTGGACTACTTCCTTCCGCCTTCCTGGGATAGTTGTTTGCTTGCGTGAGGCTTTGCTGGTCTGTGAGGTTCTTCTGGTGTGCTTCTCTAAATAAGAAACAAGGTAAGTTTTCCACGTTTTGTGCTTTGCTGACGACTGGCATCTGGGTTGATGTTTTTGCTGTGTTTGCAGTATGTTGGCTGTGAGCCCTGTTGTGTGGTAGCATTGCTCTGCTCCACTTGGGTCAGCTCTCCCTTGTTAAGGTAGGCAGTTTAAGTAGCTGAGCACCGTTTGTGTGCTGTGGGCGTGTATTAAGTGATTTCCCTGCTTCCTCTAGCTTTTTGTGCCTTCGTTGTCGAGCCCTTTTCCCCTTACCTGGCTAGCCTCCCGATAAGCCCCGGCCCTGGTCCTAAGCAGGCCTTTGCCTAGTAGAAATTTATTTTAAGCTAAAGCTCATTTTAGGCAACAAGTTGTTGTTATAGTTTTAATTAGCAACTTGATTGTTTTTTTTAATTGTTTAGTAAAAATAATGTGTTACTAATGGAATCACGTCTGTGGTTCTGTGTGTGTAATGAACCTGTGTGACCTTATAGGTCTTGGGTAGTAGAAAACTATTTCCTGGGGCAAAATTCCCCAGATGGCGTTGTTGTGCTTTTTTGTTAAAAACCTACGCCCTGCCACAACAGCATTTCAGAAAAGGAACATCATACCAACAGTAAAATATGGTGGTGGTAGTGTAATGATCTGGGGCTGTTTTGCTACTTCAGAACCTGAAAGACTTGCTGTGGTAAATGGAACCATGAATTCTGCTGTCTACCAAAAAATCTTGAAGGAGAATGTCCAGCCATCTGTTTGTGACCTCAAGCTGAAGCGCACTTGGGTTCTGCAGCAGGACAATGATCCAAAACACACCAGTAAGTCCACCTCTGAATGGCTTAAGAAAAACAAAATAAAGACTTTGGAGGGGCCTAGTCAAAGTCCTGACCTGATTCTGATTAAGATGCTGTGGCATGACCTTAAAAAGGCGGTTCATGCTCGAAAACCTTCCAATGTGGCTGAATTACAACAATTCTGCAAAGTTGAGTGGGCCAAAATTCCTCCACAGTACTGTAAAAGACTCACTGGCAGTTATCGCTGTCACGCCTCGCCGCCCATCTGCGGCGCCAGCTGCACGCACACCTGCACTTCATCAGCGGCGAGGGATTTAAGCCGCCTCGCCCTGGGCTTCGGCCTGAAGCCGTCAGACTTCACTCGTCACGATTGCTGTGAGTAACCTCTACTACTCAGCAAACATCTCAGTAAGAAGCCCTTACCTTTTTCCTCTCCAAGTCTTCTCCCCTGTGCACAGGTGGATTTCCCGGCGGCGGACCATTCCTCTCCGTCTCCATTCCCCCGCTGCTGCACCGGGCTCTCCAGGTCGCTGTCTACCGGACCTCGTCCTTGCTGTGCCAGCCACCTGCTACTCCAAGTAAGCTTATCGCTATTTTTACATCTCCTGTGTTGGTGTGTGCCCGTCACCCTTCTCCCTTTGCTTCTCCCATAGGGTCGTCCAGCTGTACGGTCTCCTGCCTCCGTGCCCGACGCAGACGCCACCACCAATACATTCACATCTCGCAGACACACATTCATACACGCCTGTTGTTAATAAAGCTATTGGATCTACTCTGAGCCTGCGTGTGTGTCTCCTGAGCCGTGCATTATGTCAGTACGGCTTCAGCAGAGCGGCTCGGCAGACGGCGGGCTCACACGCCGACTTTCCACTCTCGAGGCTCGAGTGGACCTAATAGCTCACCAGCAACAGGTGATTTTAAACCAATTAACTATTATCACTAACCGATTGGACCGCTTGGACCCCCAACAGCCGTTCCCCCCGGCTCGTCAGGGTGGCGCGGCTCCTGCTGCTCCAGCGGCTGTCCAGCCGGCTCCGGTAGCACCGGCTCGGCTCACGCCCATTCCGACCCCCGCCCGCTTTAGCGGTAAGCTCGGCGGAGCGCGGGGGTTCATAATGCAGTGTGAGTCCGTGTTCCACCGTGTGCCCGGAGATTTTCCTTCAGATCATAGCCGAATTGGCTACATTGGGAATCTCCTGGAGGGGCGAGCACTAACTTGGGCTTACGCCGTAATGGCGAGGTCCAGTTACGCCACCCTCACCTATGGCCAATTTGTGAGACAATTCCTGGAGGTCTTTGATCATTCTCGTACCGAGACCGTCCAGGTCGATCGGCTTCTCAGTCTCCAGCAGGGAAGCTGGTCGGCAGCGGACTATGCGATCGACTTCCGGGTAGCGGCGGAGGAATTGGGCTGGGATGAACGTTCATTCTGCGGCCTCTTCCTCCGCAGTCTCAATGATGATCTGAAGGATGAACTGGCTGGGCGGGACATCCCGGAGACTCTAGCGGAGCTAACGTCCCTAGCCATCAGTTTGGATAACAGGCTGCGCGAGCACTCCTCGGGGCGGAAGTCGTCTTCTTCTCGCTCTCGTGGTGCCTCGTCGCGCCTGTTCCAAGCTCGCCCCCTGGCGACGCCGCCACCATCGCGCCCCGAGGAGTTGGAGCCGATGGTGACGGGTTGGACAAAGCTTCCCCCTGTGGAGAGACAACGCCGCCGTGAGTTGGATCTCTGCATGTATTGCGGAGACAGTCAACACACGGTGGAGCTTTGCCCACAGAAGCCAAACGGCGGGGTCCGCGAGTCACTGTAGGGGGCCTCGCGGACATCAATCGGTTAAATCCCCTCTCCCAATTGAAGCTGCCCGTCCGATTTTGTCACAACTCCACTGGGCATCTCACTCACGCACTGGTGGATTCGGGCGCGGAGGGCAGTTTTATTTCACAAGGCCTGGCAACCCGATTGGGCATCCGTTGCCAAGTCCTCAAATCTCCTCTCGCCCTGGTCAACCTCTCCCATGTCTCCCTGGGGAGAGTAACACATCAGACCGTCCCCGTTCCTGTGATCATCTCTGGGAACCACTGGGAGGAAATAACCTTCTACGTCCTCCCCAACTCTGTGTCGCCCGTCATCCTGGGATACCCCTGGTTTCGCCTCCATAACCCCGTCTTGGATTGGAAGTCCGCCAGGGTGTTGGCATGGAGTACATTCTGTATGAGCACCTGCTTGCAGTCCGCTGCCTGCTCTCCGTCCTCTTCCCCCACTCCTACGGACGCAGCGCCCCCGGATCTTTCCCTGGTGCCATCTGAATTTCACGACCTGGGTATGGTTTTCAGCAAGTCCAAGGCAATGTCTCTTCCTCCACACAGACCCTACGACTGTGCGATAAACATCCGCCAGGGGGCACCCTTACCCTCTGGGCGACTCTACAGCCTGTCGGCGCCGGAGAAGGAGACCATGAATTCCTACCTCAAGGAATCGCTGAGTGCTGGAATTATCCGTCCCTCGTCATCACCATTGGGGGCAGGATTCTTCTTCGTGGGCAAGAAGGACGGGTCCCTCCGTCCTTGTATCGACTATCGCGCCCTAAATGATATCACGGAGAAGGATCGTTACACCCTGCCACTCATGGACACCGCCTTCCACTCCCTCCAGGGGGCGACTTGGTTCACCAAGCTGGATTTACGCAGCGCATACCACCTCGTCCGGATCCGGGAGGGAGATGAGTGGAAGACAGCCTTCCGTACCCCGAACGGCCACTTCGAGTATCTGGTGATGCCGTTCGGGTTGACCAATGCTCCAGCCGTCTTTCAGCGCCTAATTAATGACGTCCTCCGGGATTTTATTGGCCTTTTTGTGTTCGTCTACCTGGATGACATCCTCATCTTCTCCAAGTCCAGGGACGAGCACCGGGTCCATGTGAGGCGGGTCCTCCAAAGGCTGCTGGAGAACCGGTTGTATGTGAAGGCCGAAAAATGTGAATTCTACGCAAAGACAACATCCTTCCTCGGGTTCATCATCTCCCACGACCAGGTGCTTCCGGACCCAGTGAAGGTGAAGGCGGTGGTGGAATGGCCTACACCTGCATCAAGAAAACAGGTGCAACAGTTCATCGGGTTTGCAAATTTCTACCGCCGCTTCGTCCCTCATTTTGGCACCATCGCCGGCCCACTGACCCGCCTCACGTCCCCTAAGGTCCCGTTCCGGTGGACCGAAGGAGCCGCGGCTGCTTTTCAGGCGCTGAAGGCGGAGTTCTCCTCCTCCCGGGTCCTTAGCCAAGTCAACCCGTCGCTGCAGTGCATCGTGGAGGTGGACGCTTCGGACACGGGAGTGGGGGCGGTTCTATCTCAGCGGTCGCCAGGTGATGAGTCAAACGGCCCTGCGCTTTCTTCTCTCGGCGCTTGTCCCCGGCGGAACGGAATTACGACGTGGGGGACAGAGAGCTCCTCGCCATCAAGCTCGCGCTGCAGGAGTGGCGTCACTGGCTAGAGGGGGCGGACCTGCCGTTCGTGGTCCTGACTGACCACAAGAACTTGGAGTACTTGAGATCTGCCAAGCGTCTGAACGCCCGCCAGGCACGCTGGTCCTTGTTCTTTGCCAGGTTCCGTTTTAACATCACCTTCAGGCCTGGCTCCAAGAACGGCCTGCCCGACGCCCTCTCTAGGCAGTTTGCCCCTGAGGAGTCTGAGGACACGGTCCACACCATCCTGCCCAGGTCGTGCATCGTGGGAGCCGTCACCTGGGACATAGAAAGCAAGATCCGGAAGGCGCAGGAAGTGGAACCTGACCCTGGCGGCGGACCGGAGGGGAGGCTGTTCGTGCCATCCACGGTTCGGGGGGAGGTCATCCACTGGCTACATACTTCCAAGCTCACCTGCCATCCTGGCTCCTCCCGGATGATCGACCTCCTTCAACGGTCCTTCTGGTGGCCGGGCCTGCGGAGGGACGCTGCCCGCTACGCCCGGGCCTGCCCAGTATGTGCCACCAGTAAGTCAGGTAATGCCCCTCCAGCGGGTTTGCTCCAGCCTCTGCCCGTCCCTGGCAGGCCCTGGTCGCATATCGCCCTGGATTTCGTCACCGGACTCCCAGTCTCAAACACCTTCGACACCGTCCTGACCATCGTAGACCGCTTCTCCAAGGCGGCGCACTTCATCCCGCTACGAGGTCTTCCATCCGCCCTGGAGACGGCGGATCTCCTAGTCCAGCACATGGTCAGGCTGCACGGGATTCCGGTGGACGTGGTCTCGGACCGGGGGCCCCAATTTTCCTCAGAGGTTTGGAGGTCATTCTGCAATGCCCTGGGAGCCAAGGTGAGCCTCTCCTCCGGCCATCACCCCCAAACCAACGGGCAGTGCGAGCGGACCAACCAGGAGCTAGAGGCTGCGCTCCGCTGCGTCACTGCATCCAAACCTACGTCCTGGAGTAACCATCTCGCCTGGGTTGAGTACGCCCACAACACCGCCCGCTCTTCTGCTACAGGGATGTCTCCCTTTAAGGCGTCCCTGGGCTACGACCCCCCCTCTTTTCCCAGCGCAGGAGAGTGAGGTAACTGTTCCCTCAGTTCGGGCGCACCTCAGGCAGTTCCGCTCCATCTGGGCGTCAGCGCGCAATGCGCTTTTACGCACGGCAGAGCGCAACAGAACCACGGCGGACTGGCACAGAAGACCTGCCCCAGTGTACCAGGTGGGTCAGCGTGTCTATGTGTCAACCCAGGACGTCATTTTAAAGGGCGAGAGGAGGAAGCTGGCACAGCGTTTTATGGGCCCATATCCCATCACCAGGATTATCAACCCGGTGGCTGTGCGTGTAGCTATTCCCCCCTCCCTCCGCATCCATCCCACCTTCCACATATCCAAGGTGAAGCTGGCAGTCTCCGACCCCCTTTGCCCTCCTCCTGCTGCGCAACCCACGCCCCGGATGATTGATGGCCACCCGGCCTGGCCTGTCTCCTCCATCCTGGACTCCCGGCGCAGGGGTCGCGGGTTGCAGTACTTGGTGGACTGGGAGGGTTATGGGCCTGAACATCGGCAGTGGGTACCCTCGTCGTTTGTGTTGGACCTGTCCCTCATTACTGAGTTCCACCGAGCGCACCCGGAGAAACCATCGCCAGGAGGCGCTGCTAGAGGGGGGAGTACTGTCACGCCTCGCTGCCCATCTGCGGCGCCAGCTGCACGCACACCTGCACTTCATCAGCGGCGAGGGATTTAAGCCGCCTCGCCCTGGGCTTCGGCCTGAAGCCGTCAGACTTCACTCGTCACGATTGCTGTGAGTAACCTCTACTACTCAGCAAACATCTCGGTAAGAAGCCCTTACCTTTTTCCTCTCCAAGTCTTCTCCCCTGTGCACAGGTGGATTTCCCGGCGGCGGACCATTCCTCTCCGTCTCCATTCCCCCGCTGCTGCACCGGGCTCTCCAGGTCGCTGTCTACCGGACCTCGTCCTTGCTGTGCCAGCCACCTGCTACTCCAAGTAAGCTTATCGCTATTTTTACATCTCCTGTGTTGGTGTGTGCCCGTCACCCTTCTCCCTTTGCTTCTCCCATAGGGTTGTCCGGCTGTACGGTCTCCTGCCTCCGTGCCCGACGCAGACGCCACCACCAATACATTCACATCTCGCAGACACACATTCATACACGCCTGTTGTTAATAAAGCTATTGGATCTACTCTGAGCCTGCGTGTGTGTCTCCTGAGCCGTGCATTATGTCAATCGCAAATGCTTGATTGCAGTTGTTGCTGCTAAGGGTGGTCCAACCAGTTATTAGGTTTAGGAAGCAATCACTTTTTCACACAGAGCCATGTAGGTTTGGATTTTTTCCCCTTAATAATAAACACCTTCATTTAAAAACTGCATTTTGTGTTTACTTGTGTTATCTTTGTGTAACATTTAAATTTGTTTGATGATCTGAAACATTTAAGTGTGACAAACATACAAAAAAATGAGAAATCAGGAAGGGGGCAAACACTTTTTCACACCACTCTGTGTGTGTGTGTGTGTGTGTGTGTGTGTGTGTGTGTGTGTGTGTGTGTGTGTGTGTGTGAGAGATGAAAGTGAACTATATCAGCTACTGCGTCTGATGTACTGTACTGAAGTGTAGTGTGTAGTTGAGGTTTTCTGTTGCAGTTGTGTTCTGTTGAAAAACTCTAGAGGGAGCCACTAGTTCTGTCTATTCTTTAACTTTTGTGGTGTGGCGGCATGGGTCGGGGATTCTCCACCCAGAGAAGGCAGCTGGGATAAGGGGGAATAATGGACCGGAGGAGGAAGTGCCACTGGGGGGTCTCAAACAGGACAGTATGGACTTTGTACCCCCCGGGCAGAGGAGGAACCGCCAGAGTCGCTGGAAGTGAGAAGGGTGTGTGAGCGGTGCTGGCGTAATGTCATGTTAATGTGCCACACAGGTCTTTGTTCTAAATAATAATGTGTTATGGTCGGAAGTTCTGGGTCTCAATGCATGGTATTAAAGATATAAAAGAGGAATGCACAGAGACCCAGGAGCTCTTTTGCTGTACTGTATGTTGGAGAAAGAATAAAGTTCATGTGTCGTTCAGCTCGTTGCCTCGCCTGCTTCCTTTCTCCACATTGGTGATGGAAAGCGAGCCGAGCACCGCCCTGGAGACTACCTGGAGGGAGAGCACCAGCGCCACGTGCGTTGCCTCAGTCAAGCTCCCAAACTTCTGGCTTCACAACCCGACCGCGTGGATCTTGCACATAGAAGCCCAGTTCACACTCCGCGGGATAACAACAGACGATACCAAGAATTACTACATAGTCGCTGCGCTCGATGAGCATACCACGCAGCAGGTGACGAGCCTACTCCAGGAGCCGCCGGCCCAAGGAAAATATGAAGCACTCAATCAGAATCAGAATCAGAATCAGAATCAGAATCAGCTTTATTGGCCAAGTATGCACAACACATACAAGGAATTTGACTTTGGCTAAAAACTTGCTCTCGTTGTTCAGGTGGAGGATTTAAATAAGGATTCAATGACAACAGAGTATGTACAGTAAATTACAGTCTGTCCACGTTTCTATAAAAGGATGCAAATATATACAGGAATATATGCAGTTATTTACTCAGACTAACCACACTTTGCAGAAATATATGAAAAAAAAATACAATCACACAGTATTTCAATGTGGACTCAGATTCAGTGATATAATGTGAATGAAGTAAAAAGCAGTGTGAGAGTTATGTGCAATGTAATAATGGATGAAAAGTCATGAGTACAGCAAACAGGTAGGACTAGGTGAATGTTAGGAGTTCATCAGAGTGATGGCTTGAGGAAAGAAACTGTTCCTGTGACGGGTGGTTTTGACCTTCAGTGATCTGTAACGACGACCAGAAGATAGAAGTTCAAACAGTTTGTGGCCGGGGTGTGATGGGTCAGCACAGATGTTTCCCGCCCGTTTCCTGGTTATGGACCGATATAAGTTCTCAATGGAGGGTAGGTCGGTACCAATGATCCTCTCCGCAGACTTAATGATCCTCTGCAGTCTGGTCTTGTCCTGTTTAGTGGCAGATCCAAACCAGACAGTGATGGAAAAGCAGAGGACAGATTGGATGATGGCGGTGTAGAAGACAACCAGCAGCTCCTGAGGCAAATCAAACTTCTTGAGCTGACGCAGAAAAAACAACCTCTGCTGGGCCTTTTTCCGGACAGTGTCTATATGGGAGGACCACTTCAGGTTCCGGGAGATTGTGGTACCCAGAAACTTGAAGGAGTCCACAGTGGACACTGTGCTGTTGAGGATGGTGAGTGGGGGGAATGAAGGGGGGTGTCGCCTGAAATCCACAGTCATCTCCACCGTTTTGGCTGGGTTAAGTTCAAGATGGTTCTGGCTGCACCAGAGGATCAGCTGCTCCACCTCCCGCCTGTATGCAGACTCATCATCATCCCGGATCAAACCGATGACTGTGGTGTCGTCCGCAAACTTCAGGAGCTTCACCGAAGGGTCCTCTGAGGTGCAGTCGTTGGAGTAGAGGGAGAAGAGCAGTGGGGAAAGGACACATCCTTGGGGGGCGCCAGTTTTTTTTTGTTGTTTTTTTTTTTTAGGATGCTTCTCCAGCGCTTTATCCTTTCTGACAGTGAGAGGGCAGAGAAACTCCTAACGTGTTCAGAATTAGGTGACAGATCAGCAGTGGAGCTCATGGAGAGCATGTTGGCACTGAGGGGGAAGGACAATGACCCTTTCCTGTTTGCCCACTTGTTCCTCAGGAACCTACCGGCTACACCGAGGGCGATCCTGGCCAACTCATCGCAGCTCGTTGCTAAGGACTACCGCGCCCTGGCACAGGAAGTGGACCACATCATTTTGGTGACAAGAACTCTCAGTGTGCAGGCAGTGGCACCGGCATCCATGAGGGACTCCAGCGAGGTCGAGGAGCCATTGGTGGTAGCTGGGATGGACACCAGGAGACGAAGGAATGGGGTGATCTGTTTTTATCATTGCCGTTTCGGCCTGAATGCCCAACGCTGCTTGTCGCCATGCCAAGTCAAGAAGCCGGGAAGATGGCACGTTCAGAATTCAGTTGCAGCTGCAACCGATGGTGACAGGAACAGACTGCTTTATGTCACGGACACACGTTCGGGGAGACGGTTTTTGGTGGGTTTTGGCTCCCAGAAGAGCCTCTATCTGTATTGGAGCAGATGTCATTCAGGACCTTAACTAGAGTTGTCTCAGTGCTGTGGTGTGGCCAAAAACCTGACTGGAAGACTTTGGGATTCCTTCCCATCTTCGCTATTCATTTTTCTCCCCTGTGCACAGGAGAGTGCACTCTAATCCGCACTCTGCACTCACTCTGTTATTCACCTGCACCTCCTCACCTCATCACCGGTGGCAGCGTGAACACGGAGCAGCTGGCTCGGGACCTTGGAAAGCTCTTCAGCGCTCCAACCCTTCATCCAACCCGTAAGCCTGAACATTCACGGGTTAAATCCTCTAAACCTCAGTGTACTCATCCACCTGTCTGTTCTCTCTCCTAGGGTTGCCAGTCTGAACTGTGCTCTGCTCGCCCAGCTGTTCACTCCTTCACACACACACACACACACACACACACACACACACACACACACACACTGTACAATAAAAGATAATTGTGTTTATTTTGAGTCCGAGTCTGCTTCTGGGTCAACCAAACATGTCAGTGGGATAGTCAGGTAGATGAAGAAAGTAGACAGGAGTATTTGGAATCTAGGCACATGCCAAAGAGAGAGATGGCAAAGGAAAAGGCATATAGTGAGTTTTATGAGAGGCTGAACACTAAGGAAGGAGAAAAAGACTTGTATCGATTGGCTAGATAAAGGATGTGCAACAAGTTGCGTTAAGGACAGAAACAGTAATATACTAACAAGTGATGAGTGTGTTGAGAAGGTTGAAGGAGTACTTTGAGGAGCTGATGAATGAAGAAAATGAGAGAGAGGAAGATGGATGAAGGAAAGATGGTGACCACGGGAAGTCTCGAGGATTAGCAAGAGGGAAGTGAGGGCAGCTTTGAAGAGGATGAAGAATGGAAAGGCAATTGGTCGAGATGACATAAAGTGGTGGGAAAAATGTTTGTCCCCATCCTGATTTCCATTTTTTTTTTGTCACACTTAAATGTTTCAGATCATCAAACAAATTTAAATATTAGACAAAGATAAACACAAGTAAACACAAAATGGAGTTTTTAAATGAAGGTGTTTATTATTCAGAGTAAAAAAAAAAGAATCCAAACCTACATGACCCTGTGTGAAGAAATAACCCCCCCCCCACACACACACACAGGTTAAAACATCAATTAACTGTGGTTTATCACATCTTTGGAAAGCTGAGCTAATTTCTCTAGCCACACCCAGGCCTGATTACTGCCACATCTGTTCTCAATCAAGAAATCCCTTAAATAGGACCTGCCTGACAAAGTGAAGTAGCTCAAAAGATCCTCAAAAGCTAGACATCATGCTGAAATCCAAAGAAATTCGGGAACAAATAAGAAACAAAGTAACTGAGATCTATCAGTCTGGAAAAGGTTATAAAGCCATTTCTAAAGCTTTGGGACTCCATGAAATATTTAAATTTGTTTGATGATCTGAAACATTTAAGTGTGACAAACATATAAAAAAAATGAGACATCAGGAAGGGAGCAAACACTTTTTCACACCACTCTGTGTGTGTGTGTGTGTGTGTGTGTGTGTGTGTGTGTGTGTGTTGCCTGGCATTCACGTCAAAGAGTTCAATCTTTGTCTCATCAGACCAGAGAATTTTGTTTCTCATGGTCTGAGAGTCCTTCAGCTGCCTTTTGGCAAACTCCAGGTGGGCTGCCATGTGCCTTTTACTAAGGAATGGCTTCTGTCTGGCCACTCTACCAAACAGGCCTGATTGGTGGACTGCTGCAGAAATGATTGTCCTTCTGGAAGGTTCTCCTCTCTTCACAGAGGAATGCTGGAGCTCTGACAGAGTGACCATTGGGTTCTTGGCCACCTCCCTGACTAAGGCCCTTCTCCCCCAATTGCTCAGTTTAGACGGCCGACCAGCTCTAGGAAGAGTCCCGGTGGTTCCGAACTTCTTCCATTTACGGATGATGGAGGCCACTGTGCTCATTGGGACCTTACCTTTCTCAGATTTGTGCCTCGAGACAATCCTGTCTCGGAGGTCTACAGACAATTCCTTTGACTTCATGTTTGGTTTGTGCTCTGACATGCACTGTCAACTGTGGGACCTTATATAGACAGGTGTGTGCCTTTCCATATCATGTCCAGTCAACTGAATTTACCACAGGTGTGTAGAAGAGCTTGAAATGATGAAGCGGTGTGATTTTGTAAATCAAAGTTTAATAACAGCTTCACTCCTCTAACATGTCTCATCTCGGTGCAGAAGCAGAATAAGAGGTCGAACACAGTCAGACCTTCATACTTATACCTACACACAACAAAAGACATTGCATATCAAAGCTGACATCCTGCATTAACTTAATCCCCCCTCCTTTGTCCTCCGTCTCCTCCACCTGACCCTGGGTGGTCAGGGAGATTGATCTGGTCTCCACCGCTGTCCTGTTCTGAGGCGTGAGGTCATTCCACATATGTAATCACTAAACATCTTAATATGTCTATACATATGTAGGTATGGAATATATGATTAATATAAACCACAGGTGGACTCCAGTTAAGCTGTAGAAACATCTCATGGATGATCAGTGGAAACAGGATGCACCTGAGCTCAATTTTGAGCTTCATGGCAAAGGCTATGAATACTTATGTACATGTGATTTCTTTTTTTTTTTTTTAATTAATTTGCAAAAATCTAAAAAAAAAAAAATCAAGTTACCATTATGGGGCATTGTGTGTAGAATTTTGAGGAAAAAAATGAGCTGTGAATACTTTCCAGATGCAATGTGTGTGTGTGTGTAATGAAAGTGAACTATCAGCTACTGTGTCTGATATACGTACTGTACTGGTGTTGCGTGAAGTCGAGGTTTTCTGTTGCAGTTGTGGTCTGTTGAATAAACTCTAGAGGGAGCCACTAGTTCTGTCTATTCTTTTAACTTTTATGTGTGTGTGTGGGGGGGGGTTAATTGTTCATTCTCAAAATTATTAATGTTCCATGTTATAATGTTGTTTTTTGTAATGGTGATAAAGATATTTGTTGAGATAAACAAATCCTTATCACTTCTTAGCTGATTTTACTTTTTATTCTTAAAATGGACCTTTAAAAATATCACTGATAAAGCTGACAAACACAGCTGGCGGATTAAATGTTGCGCACTTACCTTTGAGCTGTAGAGACTCTTAGAAAGCGTGTGATCCTCGTATTTTCCTGCTGTATCTTTAAACCCACTCTGCCCCTGGCGACATGCCCACAAACTTTATTTCCCTTTCCCCATCCAGCCACATGGACTCGGCTCAGCCACGCAGAGGGAACTAGAGTTTCCACAGCAGTGTGGACACGGGACTCCAGTCTCATTAACGTTCAACCTCAACCTGTGAAGGATTTAACCTCCCCAGCAGACCCGCCTCAGCCTGTCAGCCTTCAGAGAAGTCAGGTAAGTTTTATTGTTCCTCAAAGCCTGACGGCTCCGTTAAGAAGGCGCACCGTTATTCATTCCAGATTGATGTGAGTGGAATATTTAGCTGTATTTATTAAACATGTTTCCTGTTAATGAGCTGCTGACTTTTGAACAGTATATCTTTGAATGTGTTTTGTCTGCTTTATTCTGCTGCCACGTGGGAGCTATTGTCTTTTTGCATGAATGCAAGGCCTCTTTTCATAAACCAGTAAATCCCCTTCACACCAGTGGACTCATGTTGGCAGGAAGAATCAGGGTCAGTAAGACTGAACGTTTTGTTTTGTGGAAGGTCTCCCAGCCAGCAGCAGAGACCAGGCTGTATCAGCAGGATGTAGAAATTCATTCACACACTTACTCATTTAGAGTTTAAAGAAAGTGAAGCTCTGGTTGAATGAGCAGGCTATAGGGCAGGGGCGAGATGTGTCATCATGGAGTTGTGCTGCTGAGGCTTCTGGAGGTTTTTCTGGGAAATGGTGAGGTCAGAGGGAGACACACCCGGAGGGCCTTTCCTGAGCCGGAAGACCTCAGCTGGAGTGTTGTCTGGGAACTTCATAGTATGTTCAAACGGGGTTAGTCCCTTTTCAAGTCCACAGGCAGAGGATGCATGGTGGCTTTATTTCCATTCCACTTTGTAAGACATTTGGTTTTTGTTTTTTTAAATGGTGTATTAGCCAGACATAAAAGGAGCATTTTTTTTTTTTTTTAAAGAATTTCATCCGTTGGAATGCAGTTGGAATGAGGCTTATTTCCTCCAAGCTGGCAAGATCATATGGTTTGACCTCTGAAAACACCCCCAAGTTTCCGACCATTCTTTATTCATTCAAGCTTACTTTCAACAATGTCTCTTTTCAGAATTGGTAAATTTTGTGTTTTCCGCCAGAGAAGTTTGTTCTAATTTAGAGAGGTTCACATTTAGACACATACAGGCGGAAGAAGTAGTGATATTGAGTCATCACAGGGCTGTTTCTTGCTTGTAGTTTCGTGGATCTCAGCAGACTCTCAGACACAGACAGATTGTCGTAGAATTGACTACAGATTAGGGCATACAGTTGTAGTCTGGTGTTGAGTCACAGCATCTAGAACTGGATAGATAGATACATACTTTATTTCGAACAAAAAAGTAAAAAAAACAAAACAAATAAGTGCGATAAAAGTGACCGTATACAGTGCTCGAAAGGGAGAAGGAAGAAGTGAATACTTATTAACTCCAACTCCTCTTTTCCATAAATACAACCCATGTGAAATATATACAAATTACCTCATTTAAGACCCCAAGTAGACAATTAACTATATTTTGTACATATCAACATTGACACCCATCCATTCCAACATACATACAGTCCATACATCAAAACCAGCCCCAAACAACACAGATATACACAGTACTGTCCCACCTACCGTTCCATAGTGTCCCAGAGTGAGCATAGTGAATTGTACATATAAATACTACCCTTCTAACATATATTCTTTCGGCAAATAATGTTTATACCTATTTTTGAATTGATTTCTCTTTGTACATAGTTTCAGTTCCAGCTCCAGACTGTTCCACAAATCCACCCCACAGACAGATACGCACAGACTTTTTTTTTAGCTGTTTGTACCTTAGGTTTTGTAAAGTTTAAGTCTTCTCTCAAATTATAATCGTCTCTTTTGTTGAATATTTTTTGTATATTAGTTGGGAGTTGATTATGAATTGCCCTGTACATTACTTGTGCTATCTTAAATTTAACTAAATCCATGAACTTTGACATGTGACTTTAAAAACAACGAATTGGTGTGGTCTCTATATCCAACATTATTTATTATCCTTATAGCTTTTTTTTGTAATGTGCATATTGGCTGTAGGTTGGTCCTGTTGGTGTTTCCCCAGACCTCTACACAGTAGTTAAGATATGGTAGAAACTGTGAATTGTACAGTCCAAGATGTGTCTCGTTTCCCCAGTATGCCTATACATTTTGCCAACTTGGCCCGGATGTGACTGATGTGAGGTTTCCAGCAGATTTTATTGTCTAGCGTCACCCCCAGAAACTTATTTTCTTGTACTGTTTCTATTCCGGTATCATCTATCATTACCATTATTTCATGATTTATTTTATAATTTCCAAGCAACATAATCTTTGTTTTTTTCAGATTTAGAGATAATTTATTTTTGTTGAACCACTGCGTTAACCTTTTCATTTCAGTTGTGACCACCTCTAAAACCTGCTGCAAATTCTCACCAGTGCAAAGAATATTTGTGTCATTCGCAAACAAAATAAATTTCAGAATTTTTGATACTTGGCATATGTCATTTATATACAAGATAAAGAGTTTGGGTCCCAAAACTGACCCCTGGGGCACACCACAAGAGATGTTCATGAAGGGTGATTTGTGCTCACCAATTTGAACAAAATGTTGTCTGTTACTTAAATAACTTTCCACCCAACTCAGTCCGACCCCTCTTATCCCATACCTTTCCAATTTCCTCAGTAAAATTCTGTGGTCAATGGTGTCAAAAGCTTTCTTTAAATCTATAAATACTCCTACAGCAAACTTTTTTTTATCTATTCAACTAGTAATTTCTTCTATAAGTTCGATCAGTGCCAAAGATGTAGATTTATCTGCTCTAAAACCATACTGGCTGTTTGTAAGGAGGTTGTGTTTTTCAATGAAATCATCCAGTCTCTTAGTGAAGATTTTTTCAAGTATTTTGGATAATTGTGAGGGTAAAGAGACCGGCCTGTAATTTGTGAAATGTACATTTGAATAAATATGTTTGAAATAGTTCATGTTGCAGTTGCTGTTTGCTTAGTTTTTGTTTTTGTTTTTGCTTCAGTTTTCTTTCATCTGCCGATAGACAGTTTTTAAGTACTCAGTACAGGTGTGAAAGCCCCCCCCCCCCCAAATAAGGGAGGCATGAGGTCAGTACAGGTGTGAAAGCCCCCCCAATAAGGGAGGCATGAGGTATGCCTTGACAGGTCGCAGCCTGGCACTTTGCAGATGGAGGAGATGGACACAACGCCAACACTTCAGTTTATTACCTCCGCCAAGGAGGTAATGCTTTTACTACTGAACCACTAATCCTATCATTGTGAATCCAATTGCTAGTCATATGTTTTCATGGTCAAGGAATCTGAAAACCTACACACAAACACTGTAAGGGGGGGGACTGTGGCGCTTGGCGGAGGTCTGCGCTCTCCGAGTGCTTTTCTAGTTCTTCAGTATGAAGTTGTCAATTCTCTCATAGAATATTTTTTCAAGTATCTTGGAAAATTGCGGCAATAGTGAAATTGGTCTATAGTTTGAGAATTCCCCTCTGCCACCCGTCTTGTATATCGGAATTACGTTAGCTATTTTCATTGCATTGGAAAATATACCTGTTTGGAGAGACAGGTTACAGATATACGTCAGTGGTTTCACTAAGCATTCAATAATAGTTTTGACTAAGAGCATGTCAATACCATCACAGTCCGTAGATGTTTTACTTTTAAACGATTTAACAATTTCAATGACCTCTCTCTCGTCTGTGTTCTTTATGAAAATGGAGTCTTTTATAGCAGTGTTTTTGCTTATTGTATCACCTGTGGATGCCATAATGGGTATTTCTCAAGCCAAATTAGGACCAATGTTAACAAAAAAGTTATTAAATTCATCTGCAGGTGAAGCTGCATTCACACTCTGAGTCGTTTTATTTTTTGAAAAATTGGTTGGGTAGCTTGTATTTCTGTTTTTATTTCCAAGAATATTGTTAAGTATTGTCCATGTATTTTTAATATTGTCTCTGTTTTTCTCCAGTTCTTTACTGTAATGGTCTCTTTTACTACATCTTATTATATATGTTAACTTATTTTTGTATGTTTTATACCGCTGCTCTGCTTCTTTTGTCCTTTTCTTTAGGAAAGCTTTATATAATAAATTTTTCTTTTTACACGCCTTTTGTAATCCTTTGGTTAACCATGGTTTATCGACAAATTTATGTTTAAGCTTTTTCTTTACTAATGGACAAATTTTTTTCATAAAGAGTGGTTACAATGTTTATAAATGCGCCATAGGCTTCATTTACATCTGATACATAGACTTTTGTCCAGTCTTGCTTCAGCAAGTCTTCTTTATAAGAACTGATTGCATTTTGTGATTTGTATCTGAACGATTTTAAAAATTTTTCTGTATTGGCCCCCATGTGGCCATGGATAAGTGCAAAGGTTGGCAAATGGTCACTTATATCATTTATCAATAATCCACTTTCTATTTTCTTATCAATAATATTAACAAACAGGTTATCAATAAGTGTAGCAGTGTGAACTGTGATTCTACGGGGATGTGTTATTGTGGGATATAGACTCATGCTGTACATAGAATTCATGAACTCTGTAATTACATTTTGTTGATATGGATTTAGTAAATCAATATTGAAATCTCCACAAATTACTACCATTTTCTTACTAGTAATATTATTGTACAGCTCGACTAATTTATCTCTGAATGTCTCAATGCAAGTTCCCAGCGTTCTATATATACAACTTATAATTAGATTTTTTGTTTTATCTTGGTCAATCTCAACAGTAACACATTCCAAAATCCCTGGTAGTGCAAAGGACTTTCTGTTTACAAGCTTACACCTATACAGGTCATCAGTATACAGTGCAACACCTCCACCCTTTTTTTGAGATCTGTTAATATGAAACATCTGATATCCCTCTATTGCCATCAGAGGAGCCTGCTCTTCATTAAGCCAAGTTTCAGAGACTGCGATAGCTGTAAATTTTCTGTCTAGCTGTTTTAAATAGTCCTGAATCTGTGGAAAGTTTTTGTTAAGACTTCTGCTGTTGAAGTGTATTATTGATAGTTTACCATCTAGTTGCACTTGACTTTTGAATTGCTTTTCAGTGTAATATTCACAATGATTATGAATATTATTGAAAAAGTGGTTATCAGGATCAATATCATTCTCCATCTCTTGTAGTTTATGTTCAGCATAATGGCATATTTTCAGAGTTTGAATTTCCTCACTCTGTGTCAAATGACTTCCTCCAACTGGGGATAATTGATGTCTACTCAAGTCAGTCATAAGTTTTTTTTGTTTGTTTTGTTTAGTGTTTTTTTTTTTTAAAGTACATTGACATGGTATGTCAAAAGAACTATTCTTGCCGTGTGTGTGGATATGGATTATCATAGTCTCTTAATTTTCTTAATCAGTGTTCATCTATATTTATTTAAGTCGGTAAGATCTCTGATTATTATACTCTTTGCTTCCTCAGGTGTTCCATTTAGTGTGATCCAAACTCTACAATTTCTTGTCCATGTTGCCTGTATCTTATTTTGTCTTTTCAGCATCCGTGCTTGCCGTGCTATTTCAGCATTAGGTAAACTTCTGTTCCCCGTAGCTTTCTGGCCTGCCTCAGTATGTCATTCTTTACCCTTCTGCTCACAAAGCGCATCACAATTGATTTCTTTGTTTTATTATCCTTTCTGGGTAAAGCATGACAGGCTGAAATTGCATTTACTTCAACCTTTATATTTCTACTTTCAAGGAAATGAAGCACCTGGTTTTCCAGGGAGACTGATTCACTTGTGGGAGCCTCCTCACCTCTCATTCCTGCTGTAGCATGAGCATATGATTGATATTTAATGTCTAGTCCACTTATAATTAGATCATCCATACGAGAACATTGTTCAAGATCCTCGACGCGTTGCTCCAAGTCTGCAATTTTTTTGTCTTTTTCCTTAATTGTTAATTTTAATTCTCGGACTTCTTCCATTAGCCCTAATATTTTAGCCTGCTGACTAGCCACTTTGGTCAGTTCTTCTGACAAGAAGTTCAGAGATTTTTTGATCTCTTCCATTTCCTCCTTCTTTGGTGGCATTTTTACTGACCTATTGATAGTAAAACAATCTCTGCTGGTGTCGCCGGTATCCAATCCGACCGACCTCGAATCCAGCTGGGCCTCAGCTAGCCCCCTCTGCTGCTAGTCCCGCTGCAATTGAGCTCCTGTCCAGCCGGGGTACCGGCCGCTCCTCCACTGAGTCCCACCGCCCATCGCCGCTGTAGTTGAGCTCCGATCCTGCTCCTGTCCAGCTGGGGTCCCGGTAGTTCCTCCGCTGAGCCCCGCCACCTACCGCTGTCTTCCTCAGTAGATCCTCCGCTGAGCCCCGCCGCTGTAACTGGGCTCCGATTCTGGCTCTTATCCGGCTGGGGCCCCGGTGGTCTTCCACTGGTCCCCGTCTCCTACCACCGCTGTACTTGAACGCCGATCCCGCTCCCTCGACACACAAATCGACAGCTTTGCCTTAGAACTCAGCTCCCTCTTCACCACAACAGACCGGTACAACGTCTGCATCACTGCAGATGCTGCTCCGATCCGTTTGTCAATCTCTCACTCCATTTTCCCCTCACTCATGAACAAGACCCCAAGATACTTAAACTCCTCCACTTGGGGCAGGAGCCTGTCCCCAACCCAGAAAGGACAATCCACCTTTTTCCGGCCGGCTGAGGACCATGGACTCGGACTTGGAGGTGCTGATTCTGATCCCAGCTGCTTCACACTCGGCGGCAAACCGTCCCAGCAAGAGCTGTAGGTCATTGCTGGATGAAGCCAACAGGACAACATCATCTGCAAACAACAGAGATGAGATCCTGTGGTCACCAAGCATGACACCCTCCATTCCCTGGCTGCACCTAGAAATCCCGTCCATAAAAATTATGAACAGGATCGGTGACAAAGGGCAGCCCTGGTGGAGTCCAACTCTCACTGGGAATGAGTCTGACCGAGTGTTGGCAATACGAACCAAACTCTCACAACGGTCGTACAGAGACCAAGTAGCTTGTAACAACAAGCCCGATACCTTATACTCACGAAGCACCCCCCACAAAAAACCATGAGGGACGCGGTCAAATGCCTTCAAGTCCACAAAACACATATAAACTGGTTGGGCAAATTCCCACGAACCCTTGAGAATTCTCGAGAGGGTAAAAAGCTGGTCCGATGTGCCACGGCCAGGACGAAAACCACATTGCTCCTCCTGAATCCGAGGTTCAACCAGCGGCCAGACTCTCCTCTCCATTACCTTGGCATAGACCTTCCCAGGGAGGCTGAGGAGTGTGATCTCTCTAAAGTTGGAGCACACCCTCCGGTCCCCTTTTTTGAAGAGAGAAACCACCACCCCAGTTTGCCATGCCAAAGGCACTGCCCCTGACCTCCGTGCAGTGTTGCAGAGGCGTGTCAACCATGATAGCCCTACAACATCCAGGGCCTTGAGGTACTCAGGGCAAATCTCGTCCACCCCTTGGACCCGGCCACCAAGGAGATTTTTAACCACCTTGGCGACCTCAGCCCCTGTGATAGGCGAGTCCCCCTCATCCACAAACCCTGCTTCCTCTGTGGAAGGCGTATCAGTGGGATTGAGGAGATCCTCAAAGTATTTCTTCCACCACCCGACAATATCCCCAGTCGAAGTCAACAGCGCCCCATCCGCACCATACACAGTGTGGACAGGGAGCTGCTTTCCCCTCCTGAGCCGCTGGACGGTTTGCCAGAATCTCTTCGAGGCCGACCGAAAGTCTTGTTCCATGGCCTCACCGAACTCCTCCCATACTCGGGTTTTTGCTTCAGCAACCACCCGAGCTGCACTCCGCTTGGCCTGCCGGTACACCTCAGCTGCTTCGGGAGTCCCACAAGTCAACCAAGCTCGATAGGACTCCTTCTTCAGCTTAATGGCCCCCCTCACCACTGGTGTCCACCACTTGGTTCGGGGGTTGCCACCACGAGATGCACCGACCACCTTGCGGCCACAGCTCTGGGCCACTGCTTCAACAACAGAGGTGGAGAACATGGCCCATTCAGACTCCATGTCTCCATACTCCCTCGGAATGTGGTTGAAGTTCTTCCGGAGGTGGGAGTTGAAGACCTCCCGGACAGGGGCCTCAGCCAGACGTTCTCAGCACATCCTCACTATACGTTTGGGTCTACCAGGTCTGAATGGCTTCCTCCCCTGCCATCAGATCCAACTCACCACCAGGTGGTGATCAGTTGACAGCTCTGTACCTCTCTTTACCCGAGTGTCCAAGACATACGGTCGCAGGTCTGATGACATGATAACAAAATCGATCATTGACCTGCGACCTAGGGTGTCATGGTGCCAGGTGCACATATTTTTTTTTTTTTTTTTTTTTGGACACCCTTATGGACACCCTTATGCTTGAACATGGTGTTTGTTATGGACAAACTGTGGTTAGCACAGAAGTCCAATAACTGAACACCACTCGGGTTCAGATCGGGCAGGCTGTTCCTCCCAATCACTCCCCTCCAGGTTTCACTGTCGTTGCCCACGTGCACATTGAAGTCCCCCAGAATGACAATGGAGTCTCCAAGAGGAGCACTCTCCAGCACCCCAGTCTCAGACTCCAAAAATGGTGGGTACTCTGAAACATCATTTGGTGCATAGGCACAAATGATGGTCAGGACCCGTTTCCCAACCCGAAGGCGCAAGGAAGCAACCCTTTCATCCACCGGGGAAAACTCCAATATAGAGGCAGCAAGGTGGGGGGATACAAGAATACCCACCCCTGCTCGTCGCCTCTCACCCGGGGCAACACCAGAAAAGGCCAAGCTCCAGCCCCTCTCCAGGAGACTGGTTCCGGAACCGGAGCTGTGTGTTGAGATGAGGCCGACTATATCTAGCCGATATCTCTCAACCTCGTACACCAGCTCAGGCTCCTTCCCCACCAGAGCGGTGACATTCCACGTACCAAAAACCAGTTTAGAAAGTTTGGGATCAGTTTGCCAAGGTCTCTCGCCTTTGACCGCCACCTAATCCACATAGCACCAGACCCCCATGATCCCTCCTGCAGGTGGTAAGCCTACTGGAGGGCGGACCCATGTAACTCCTTCGGGCTGAGCCTGGCCGGGTCCCATGGGTGGAAACCCGGCCACCAGACGCTAGCCATCGAGCCCCTCCCCCAGGCCTAGCTCCAGGGTGGGGCCCCGGTAACCCCATACCGGGCGGGGTACACTGAATCCTTGATCTAGAATTTATCATGAGTCTGTTGGATTGTTCTTAGTCTGGCCCTTCACCCAGGACCAGTTTGTCTTGTGTGACCCTATCAGAGGCAAATTGCTCCGGACAACATAGTAACTCCTGGGATCACTGGGGCACGCAAACCCCCCCACCACGATAAGGTGATGATCCATGAGGGGGCTAAAAACCATACAGCCACTAAAATCTACAAGGGAAGACTTGGTGATTGAGCTATATCACAGTTTATTTAGGGTACACAGGGGTGGTGAAGAAGTTCAGTTTTGTTAGGTTCCTGCACATGAAGGGTTGAAAGGGAATGACTGTGCAGACAAATTAGCAAAAAGTGCTCTTGAAAAAGAGAACTATACCATTGTCTCTTGGAAAAGGTGAAGGGAAAGCAGTAGTCAAGAAAAAAGGAACTGAGCTATGGCAAAAAAGATGGGATGAAGATCATAAAGGTAGATCGTATTACAAAATACAAAAATCTATTTGCAATAAAGAATTTCATAACAACCAAAAGGAGGGAAGACATCATTATGGTAAGACTCAGACTGGATCACACAGGTTTAAACGACACTTTATTCACCATGGGGAAAAGCAAATGTGACAAATGTAGAGAATGTGGAGTAAAAGAAAATGTCGAGCACATCTTATTACACTGTCACAAATACAGAAATGAAAGACAGATAATGAAAAATAAAGTTCGAGAGGCTGGTAGGGAATGGGATTTAACTGGGATTCTGGGAACAGATGGAGATGGAGAGGCAATAAGAATCACGAGAAAGGCTCTTTTTTAAATAACACAGGATTAAGTTATAGAATTTAGGGGTCGGGCTCAGATTGCATAATGTCACACACTCTTGTACAGTAGGTGGCGGTATGCGCCTTTCAGTTGTTTGCTATCCGCCAGTAACCGAGAGAAGAAGAAGAAGAAGAAGTGAAGTAGCTCAAAAGATCCTCAAAAGCTAGACATCATACTGCAGTCCAAAGAAATTCGGGAACAAATGAGAAACAAAGTAACTGAGATCTATCAGTCTGGAAAAGGTTATAAAGCCATTTCTAAAGCTTTGGGACTCCAGGAAATATTTAAATTTGGTTGATGATCTGAAGCATTTAAGTGTGACAAACATACAAAAAAATGAGAAATCAGGAAGGGGGCAAACACTTTTTCACACCTGTGTGTGTGTGTGTGTGAGAGAGAGAGAGAGAGATGAAAGTGAACTATATCAGCTACTGTGTCTGATGCACTATACTGAAGTGTAGCGTGTAGTTGAGGTTTTCCGTTGTAGTTGTGGTCTGTTGAATAAACTCTAGAGGGAGCCACTAGTTCTGTCTATTCTTTAACTTTTGTGGGAGGATTGTTTTAATTGTTCATTCTCAAAAGAATTAATGTTCCATGTTATAATGTTGTTTTATGTACAGGTACATCTCAAAAAATTAGAATATCATGAAAAAGTTTATTTTTTGTCACTCATTTCAGAAAGTGAAACCCATATATTATATTGATTCATTACACAGAGAATAGTATATTTCAAGTGTTGATTTATTTTAATTTTGTTGATTATGGCTTACAGCCCATGAAAACCCTAAATTCAGTTTCTCAAAAAATTATATTACATAAAATTAATTAAAAGATAGTTGTTGTTTTTTTAGATTCAAAACTGTTTCTATGATAACATCGTGATATCTGATCATGCACCCTGCTGTCTAATATATGTAGATACGAAATTGACAAAGGTTCCAGGTCGGTGGCAATTTCAGCATAAATGGCTTCAGGATGAGGAATTTAAGTACATAGAAAAACAGATGAGTTCTTTGATATCAATACTACACAAACATCAGCATGTATAAAGTGGGAGACTTTCAAAGCTTTTATTAGGGGGCATATTATTAGTTATACAGGTTCAAAATCTAAGAGGACCCGAGAGGAGAGAGTCCAATTGGAACGTAAAATAAAAATTCTTCAAGAAAAAGTGTATACAGGAAGTAATCCAAAGTTAGAGAACGAATTACTGATTCTGAGAGCTGAATATGACAAAAAATCAGCGAATAGAGCTGCCTCGAGTCTTCTAAGATTGAAGCAAACTTTTTATGAACAAGGTGAAAAATCAGGGAAATTATTGTCATGGCAGATTAAACAATTAGAATTTAAAACACCAATTACCAGTATTATAAGTAACGGACAGGCAGTTGTAGATCCTTTAGAAATTAATAGTGCATTTAGAGATTATTATGAAAAACTATATGATACAAAAAATGAAACTGACTTAACAAAACTAAATGGGTTTTTGGATGGATTATCTATACCGTGTGTTCCAAATGAAAATAGGGAGATACTGGAGTCTAAAATTAGTCAAGAAGAAGTTGGGCTAGCCATTGATAATATGAAATCAGGAAAAAGTGTAGGACCAGATGGTCTTCCAGTTGACCTCTATAAAAAATTTAAGAATAAATTAATAAAACCACTTTTGGAAATGGTTTTAGAAGCATTTCAAAATAGTAATTTACCACCATACATGAATAATGCCTTAATTATACTGTTGCCAAAACCAGGTAAACCCTCTAATAAATGTGAAAACATGAGACCAATAAGCCTATTAAATGCTGACCTTAAGATAATCTGTAAAATTTTAGCAAGACGACTACAAGAAATATTACCAAATATTATTAACCGAGATCAGAATGGCTTTATAATGGGAAGACAAGGTTTCCATAATGTAAGAAGACTATTTAATATTATTTATTCTAATAAAGAAGCACCGGATACAGCTCTCCTATCATTGGACGCTGAAAAGGCCTTTGATAGGGTCGAATGGCCCTTTCTTTTTGAAGTCCTACAAAGGTTTGGACTTGGAAATAATTTCATAAAATGGGTTCAGATAATATACAATAATGCTACAGCAGAAATCCTAACAAACGGCAATATCTCAAAATCAATAAAAATCAATAGAGGATGTCGACAAGGCTGTCCACTTTCACCTTTACTGTTTCAGAATCAGAATCAGAATCAGATTTATTGCCATTGTTCATGTAGTACACAAACTAGGAATTTGTCGCGGTGCAATGCTGCAACATTAAACATGATAAAATAAAAGAAATAAACTATACATGCAATAAAGTGTAGAATAAGAGTGAGTAATACTAGTCAGCAGTTTAAATATATTAGCGAACAGCAGATAATGTGGAGAACCATATAGTGCAGTCGGTAATGCAGGAAGAAAATAGTGATGATTGACATGAGTCTGGTTGAGCTGCTGTACATAGTGCATGAGAGTCAATAAGTCACTTAGTGTTCAGCAGTCTGATGGCAGAGGGGAAGAAGCTGTTCATGTGACGGGAGGTTTTAGTCTGGATGGACCGAAGTCTTCTACCTGAGGGGAGAGGGGCAAACAGTACGTGACCAGGGTGTGAGGGATCGGCTATGATCCGGCCAGCACGCCTCCGGGTCCTGGAGATGTACAGATCCTGGAGAGATGGGAGCTTGCAGCCGATCACCTTCTCAGCAGTGCGCACGACGCGCTGCAGCCTTAGTCTGTCCCTGGCAGTGGCTCCTGCATACCACACGGTTATGGAGGTGGTGAGGATGGACTCGATGATGGCTGTGTAGAACTGCACTAACATCTTGGTGGGTAGCTTGAGCTTCCTCAGCTGCCGCAGGAAGAACATCCTCTGCTGGACCTTTTTGATGAGGGAGCTGATGGTCGGCTCCCACTTGAGGTCCCTGGTGATGGTGGTGCCTAGGAAGCGGAAGGAATCAGCAGTGGTGATGGGAGAGCCTGTGAGGGTGAGGGGGGCAGAGGGGTTGTGACTTTCCTGAAGTCCACAATCATCTCCAGTGTCTTCAGAGCGTTCAGCTGCAGGTGGTTGTTGTTGCACCAGGACGCCAGCTGGGCCACCTCTCTCCTGTAGGCGGACTCGTCGCCGTTGGAGATGAGCCCGATGAGGGTGGTGTCATCCGCAAACTTGATCAACTTGACAGACTGGTGGCTGGAGGTGCAGGAGTTGGTATAAAGGGAGAAGAGTAGGGGGGAAAGTACACAGCCCTGGGGTGATCCGGTGCTGATGCTAGCAGAGTCTGAGACAGTCTTTCCCAGCCACACATGCTGCCTCCGGTCCGTCAGGAAGTCGGTGATCCACCTCTAGAGGGAGTCAGGCACGTTGAGCAGGGACAGCTTGTCCCGGAGCAGAGCGGGGCGGATGGTGTTGAATGCGGAGCTGAAGTCCACAAACAGGATCCTGGCGTAGGTTCCCGGGGAGTCCAGGTGCTGCAGGATGGAGTGGAGGGCCAGGTTGACTGCGTCGTCTACAGACCTGTTGGCTCGGTAGGCAAACTGCAGCGGGTCCAGGAGGGGGGGTGGTGATGGACTTGAGGTGGGGCAGGACCAGGCGCTCAAAGGACTTCATGACTACAGAGGTGAGCGCTACAGGTCTGTAGTCGTTAAGTCCAGTGATCCGTGGCTTCTTGGGGACAGGGATGATGGTGGAGGATTTGAGGCAGGACGGCACGTGGCATAACTTAAGGGAGGTGTTAAAAATGTCTGTGAAGACAGGAGCCAGCTCTTTACTATGGCAATTGAACCTTTAGCGATGGCAGTACGTTTACATCCACAAATATATGGAATTAAAGTAGGACCAACAGAACATAAAATCCCCCTGTATGCCGATGACATAATTTTGTTTATGTCGAATCTTAAAAAATCAATTCCGACCTTGTTAAATTTAATAAAGAACTTTGGGGAAATATTAGGATATAAAATAAATAAAACTAAATCTTCAATATTAAAGGCCAAATGTCACGTAACAGGGTCCTTAAAATGTCTTGAAACTAGATATAAAAGGGAACCGATCTGTTCGGGTCTTGGTGCATATGCTTCAGTAACACCGGAACATTCGTTAATTTAAAACTGCCGTGCTTGGCCTGACGTTACCACTCAGGGCCCCCGGAATCGCCTGGGGAAGAAGGCGGAAGTGACGAAACAGATTGTACCCTAGTTTGATGCTTGGGGTATCCCGATTGATTGTTTATATGGAGACTGGAAGATTGAAGTGAGCAACAAGAAAGAAAAAATTGGATATTTCACCCATACCGTAAAACGGGGCTATAAGGGACAGCTGGGTAATAAGGGACACTTTTCTGGGAAATGTTTTCATACCTGTCAAGTGATATGTTTTCGCCGTATTTTAATACCGGTACGGGGAAAATGCAATTTTAGCAAATACGGACGTATTGCCATTTCTGTACGCCCAAAAGAAAAATATACGGGAAAAAAAATTAGTGAGTGTGTTGAGGAACACGTCGTGTGTGTGACCCCCACAGCTAGGGGGCTGGCAGAGCGCTCAGTGTGAGCTATTCTCACTACAGTGAGAAGTGTGGACTCAATCATTAGGCTGATGGTCGGGGCAGGCAGAGCGCTCAGCGTGAGCTATTATCACTACAGTGAGAAGTAGGCTGATGGCCTCACACTTTCTACTGTCTTGCGGCTCCGGAACAGAGAGGAATCACCTTCCAAATCCAATGCATCACTAGCAGAAGTGATGGTTTGTCATTTTTTTGTGGCAGGGCACAATCTACCCCCATTGGTGGCAGATCACTTCTGATCTGCCACCTGATCTGATCTGCCACATCAGAAATGCTAGAGCAGGGGTCACCAACGCGGTGCCCGCGGGCACCATGTCGCCCGCAAGGACCACATGAGTCGCCCGCAGGCCTGTTCTAAAAATAGCACAACTCGCAAGTGAGCTGCGTCAAAGATGTAATTTTTTCTGCCGCTATTTTTTAAAATCACACTTGCATTTATATAGATTTTAAAATGACAATGTCTTAAAAATTAAAAAAAATGAAAATATCTTTATTATACGTAAAGTTAAGGTGAACTCTGACCTAGTTCAAAGGTCAGTATTGTGCGCATGACAAAACCTTCGCGCTTGTGGAGAGTAAGCTAGCGGGCAGTGGAGATGGTGGTCGCAGTGCAGTTTCCTAGCCCAAAAACATGGCATAAAAAAAGAAGACAGAAAATTTATCATTTTCAAAGTGAGCGGGAGGAAGAGTTCTTTTTTCCTACCGTGAAAGGAAGCTGCGTGTGTTTCATTTGCGGGGCGACGGCGAAGCGGCACTATGTGGACCTTGTTCTCAATAAAGTTTTGGAAAAAAAAAAAACCTCCAATACGCGTCATGAAACTGCTGCCCACTCATTTTTTTTTTTTTTTTTTTTTTTTTTGTACCCGTAGGTAGATTTGTTCTGCAGTCCGGTGACAAGCCTTAACTCCCTAGCCTGCATGTCTTTGGCATGCGGGAGGAAACCCACGCAAACACGGGGAGGACATGCAAACTCCACACAGATCACTGTTGGCCGGGGGCAGGGATCGAACCCACGATCCCGCGGCCGAGGGTAAACTGCTGCCGCGGTGCTGGTTATTACTCCAGCATGATTCTTGGCAAGAACTGTATGGATATAATTCCAGTGAAGAAGAACACACAAAAGTGTGTTTATTAAATGTAACAGATTTTGAGCAGAATTGCAGCAGATTTGTTCAGTTAAAAATGTGATAAGATTTATTTAATATGAAAGTTGATTTTTCTTAAATGTTGCATAACTTTTTCAAACATGGTTCAACATAGTTCATGAATTAAAAGGGTTTAGTTTTTTATGGTTAAAAGGGACTGGTGAAAACTGGACATTTTTTTAATTAAATGTAGAAGTGATCATCTGAACAATTGCTGAGATTAATAAAAATAAAGTGTTGAATATTGATCTTGTCTGTTACCCACTCTAAGTTATTGATAATTATTTATTTATATATATATATATATATATTATATACATTATACAGTATATATATTGTATACACACACACACACACACACACACACACACACACACACACATATATATATATATATATATAATTTGTTATTTTAGAGGAGTGTGTCAAGTTGGTGCCCTTCACATGACTCGATACCCATGGAATAGCTCTTGGTTTCAAAAAGGTTGGTGACCCCTGTGCTAGAGTCAGCAAAGGCTGCTACTTGGAACTATAACAAGCAGCATCAGTGAACATTTTCTTGTTTCAAGTTCATCCAAGTGCATTAGTGTAACAAAGCTGACAAATAAAAACTCTTTAATTCCAAGTGTATATACAGTATCTAGCTGACAATTAAGAACTATATTCAGAATAATTCTTATTGAGTACTTTCAAATTAAGCAGTCTACCTTGTGCTAATGTAAATTTGAAAAATATTTTTGTATTTTTTTAAATTTTATTTATTTTTTTTGTGCTACTTGGCTTATTATTTTCACATTACCAAAAAGTTGTGGCTCAAGATTGTGTCCATAAAAGTGTACATTTGAATAAATATGTTTGAAATAGATCATGTTGCAGTTTTTTGTTGTTTTTTTTTGGGGGGGGGGGGGGGTCAGTTTTCTTTCATCTGCCGATAAATGCAGTTTTTAAGTACTCAGTACAGGTGTGAAAGCCCCCCAATAAGGGAGGCATGAGGTATGCCTTGACAGGTATGTGTTTTAAGTGTAATTCTGCTTTTTTTATTTTGAGCAGGACGCAGAAAAGTGTCCCTTATTACCCAGGGTTATGGCCCTATACACACGATCCTGGGGATTTTAATACAAGTCATTTTCCACAATTACTTCCATTTCATCTTTGATTTTGTTGCTACAACTGAACGAGGAAAGAAGGGGTTCTACTGTAAGCTAGCGCCCCACTGTATCGTCATAATAATGGCTTCCGAAAAATCGATATTTATGGGACGCCCTCGACAGACCCCCTTCGGCTTCCCAATTTTGCCGGTGGTTATAATTAATTTAAACATCACAGATTTCTTTTGGCTTACCATTCAACATTCTGGAGGCGATTAATGTCCAATTCAATGACATTTTCCACTAGTTCTGCTCTCTGGTCATCGTCGGAACTGTTGTCATCAGACAAAGCATCTGATTCCGTCTCGGACGGCTCGAACCTGTAAGGTTCTATGCCTCTGTCACTGTCTGAACCACTGTCATCAATATCTGGGGTGTCGTCTTCCCTGAATTCCAAGTCCAATTCACCAGAGGACAAAACTAAACTAATTTGTTCACAATCGCTGTCACTTTCCGTCATGATTGTCCAATGTTGATAAGTGTGAATGTGGATAGGCAGGGCAGCCAGGGTGAAATTTGTGACGTCAACAACATGGCCGCGGTCTGGATTGGCTGTCACACACTGACAGCCGCTAGGGGGGCCTTCGCCTGGTGTATTTTGTGCAATTATGTAAATACGGGTGGGTGATATGGTCTCCGGTATGAATATTTGGTTTAAGCTATGTGTATTTTATCAAAATTCGTTGGCATTTGGAAAAAAAAATTACGTGACATTTGGCCTTTAATGCTAAATGAGACCCAGAGAAATCACCCAGCTCCTGAGGTAAATCAATTCAATGTTGTAAATCAGTTTAAATATTTAGGATTTCAAATTGTGCCTAAGCGAGAATCAGTCTCCAGTGCCAACTATGAAGCCTTAATGACAGATATTAATGAGTTGCTTCAGAGATGGATGTCACTACCAATGTCGATGATCGGGAGAATTAATATACTTAAAAGTAATATCTTACCCAAAATACTTTATTTATTTCAATACATTCCTTTACCACCACCTTCAGATCTATTCTCAAGAATTAAAAAAATGTTAGTGGAATTTATATTGAACAATAGGAAGGCTAGATTACGTCTGTCCTTACTATATTTACCATTTGATCGTGGAGGTCTGAAATGTCCAAACTTTATGTTGTATTACTGGTCAGCACAACTGAGGTCTATGACATATTATTTTTCATCAAATGATCTCCCTCACTGGACTGAAATGGAATCATACAATTTACCTTTACCTCTTCCCTTATTCATATACTCGGACTCAGCTAAAAAAAATTACAGAAACAAGTTAAAAATCCAATTGTAAAGCATATGATCAAAATATGGTGTGAAACCAAAAAATATTTAAAAGAACCACACTTATTGTCACAATTTAGCCCAATATGGGGTAATCTGTGGTATATATCACTCAGATATTCCATACCTACATTGGTTAGAGCATGTGGAAATGTTTGGGACAACATATACAAAGGAACTTCACACCTCTGAAAGAACAAAGGAATCTCACCGCCGTGTGAAGACCCATGACGTCACAGGACGCCATGGCAACAGACTCGACACCTTCACCCCTGAGAGAGGAGAAGGTCTTCCCATCACCTCCCAAGGCGAAGGGAGGAGTTAACAGGACTAATGGGGGGATTTAGATAACGGGGAGATTTTACCTTTTTCAATGAGTGGACTCTGACGTCAGCTGTTTCAATGAGTGGTGCCATGTATGCTTGTATTTAACCAGCGAGCAAAGCAGAGATCTCTCTCTTGCCTTCTGCTAAGCTCTGCACCTGTTGAGATTTGATAGAGGAGCTATTCAATAAAAACCCTGTTTTTAATTCAAAGCTGCCTCGTTATTTCAGCTCCACTACACTGGTGACCCTTACGCGAGAATATGGACCGGAGGCGCTCTTCAAGCTGCTCATCCATGGTGGCTCTGGCACACGCCAGCGACGACGCAGACGAGGGAACAAGCAGACAGCTGTTCCCCGCGGCAGAGGGCACTGAGAGAGCTCAACCGAGCTCCAACACCGCCACGAGAGCCGTAGAAACGCACTCTCACCCGGCGAACACGACAATGATGGTGTGCACGGACGCTGTCGCTGTCAAGCTGCCAGACTTCTGGAGAGAAGACCCTGCATCTTGGTTCCAGCAAGCCGAAGCCCAGTTTATACTGGCGGGTATCACAGCAGATGATACCAAATTTTATCACATCATCTCCAAGCTCGACTCCGCAACTTCGAAGTGTGTGCGGAGCTTGGTCCAGCAACCACCAACCCGGGACAAATATGAGACACTCAAGGCGACCATCGTGGCGAATTATGTCCCGTCAGCGGAGGAAAGAGCCGAGAGAATCCTGGCGGTCTACGGCCACAGAGGGGGCAATCCAAGGACCCTCATGGAGGATTTGCTACAACTCAAGGAGGAAGATAATGATAATTTCCTTCTCCAATTCATTTTCCTCAGCACGCTACCACCGCATTTGAGAGGGACACTCGCCAGGATGAAGTGCAATAACCATCAGGATTTCCGCACACTGGCCAACGAGGCTTACCGGCTCGTCAACGCCTGCAGAGAACGGACACCCACAGCGGCATCCGCAGATCTGAGAACTGACACCCCGAGCCTTGGAGAGACTCAACCCACGGTGACAGCGGCGCGGCCCAAGCGCAACGAGCAGAACGACGTCTGCTATTATCACCACCACTTCGCAGAGAAAGCCCGCAAATGCGTTCCCCCCCTGCAAGTTTACGAGGTCGGGGAAACGCCAAAGCCGAGGGCCATTAACAGCAGCAGTTCTCAGCGAGAAGAATAAGCTGTTATACGTGACGGATGGATACACAGGCAAGCAGTTCCTCATCGACACGGGAGCTCAGCTGAGTTTCGTCATGCCCTCCCACGCAGAGCGAACCATGGGCACCCGGGGCAACGGAGCAGTGGCAGCCAACGGCTCTGACATCGACACGTTCGGGGAAAAGAGCCTGCACCTCCTCATCCCCTCAGCCCGCATTGCTCTAACCACAGATGCTTCAGACCTGGCTATAGGGGCAGTTGTAGAACAACTTGTCAGTGGGGTCTGGCAACCTTTAGCATTCTTTAGCAAATCGCTAAACCCTACTGAACGCAAATACAGCACTTTTGACAGAGAGCTGCTGGCGCTTCATTTGTCCATCCGCCACTTCCAGTTTTGGTTAGAAGGGCGGAGTTTCACGGCTTTTGTGGACCATAAGCCGCTCACTTTTGCTATGGCTAAAATTTCAGAACCATGGTCAGGCAGACAGCAAAGACAGCGAGCTGCAATTTCAGAGTTCACCACAGACATTCGACACGTAGCAGGCAAACTTAACGTAGTAGCTGACTGTCTCTCCCGTGCTGTGGCACCGCCAGAGCACGAGGAGACAGATTACACTGCTTCAGCAGCTGAGCTTTTCTCTAACGCAAACACATATGCAGCACCTATCCATGAAGGGATAGATTATGCAGCCATGGCGGAAGAGCAAGGTAGTGATGCGGACGTGCGCGCGCTCCTGTCTGGACCAACAGGGTTAAGGCTGGAGGAAAAAGGGTTGCGCGACGGCGTGCCCCCCCTAATATGCGACGTTTCAACCGGCCGACCTCGCCCGTTAGTACCAGCTGCTTGGCGCCGCCGCATTTTCGACGCAGTTCACTCCCTCGCGCACCCAGGTGTGCGCGCCTCGGTCAAAATGGTTGCCGAAAAGTTTGTGTGGCCAGGCCTACGCAAAAACGTAAAAGAATGGGCAAAAACTTGCATTCCTTGTCAGCGCGCCAAAGTACACAAACACACTAAAGCCCCTCTGGAGCCTTTTCCAATCCCTGCTAGAAGGTTCGACCACATTCATGTCGACCTCGTGGGGCCGCTGCCTTCCTCCCAAGGTTTCACACACCTGCTAACAATGATAGACCGCACCACGCGCTGGCCAGAGGCAGTCCCGCTAGCGGTAACCACAGCGGAGGAAGTCGCTCGCGTTTTTCTAACAAATTGGGTGGCATGTTTCGGCGTCCCATCAGACATCACGTCAGATAGGGGGCCTCAATTTGTCTCAGAGCTCTGGTCAGCCATGTCCAACAGTTTAGGGGCAACAATTCACCGTACCACCGCTTATCACCCTCAGGCTAATGGGTTATGCGAGCGTTTCCACAGGTCCTTAAAGGCCGCCCTCAGGGCCTCATTAACGGACACAAATTGGGTAAATAAACTTCCCTGGGTTTTATTGGGGTTGCGTGCGGCACCTAAAGAGGATTTGGACGCTTCCCCTGCAGAATTAGTCTTCGCTCAGCCTATCAGACTACCAGGTGAATTTTTACCAGAAAACCCGGAACCAGGGCACCTCCCGGTCCCAAGGTTTTTAGGCAGTAACAGTCCGGACTTTCTCCACGGTCCAGCTCATCACTCCTTTCCACGAGTTTTTGTTCCTCAAACTTTAAAAAACGCTGAGTTTGTTTTTGTTAAGCATGAAGCTCTAAAACCAACGTTACGCCCAGTATACGATGGCCGTATAGAGTGCTGGAAAATGGTGACAAACACTTTGTGGTTGATTATGGGGATAGAAATGAAACGGTCAGCATTGACAGACTCAAACCTGCCTTCTTGTTGAGAGACAGACCTGCACAGCTGGCCCGAGCACCTCGGCGAGGTAGACCCCCCAAGGAGAAAGTCTCAGCCCCCAGGCAGGGAACAGATAATCTCTCTCCTTCCCACACTGCAGATTCCTCACAACAAGGTCCCAGCAGGACGCCTAAACCAACCTACAGCAGCTTTGGGAGAAGATTGAAACCCAGACTACTCAGGGACTGATTACACCACTATGCAAATTGTCGCTAATTGTGCCGCAACAGTTTAGGACTGATTTATGATTATACTATGCCGTTATGTTTTCACTGAACTCTCTTAGGAGCATGGCTGCTTGAAAGTTTCTTCTGTGGCAACAGCTGTAACACGTAGTATGTCTTAGTAATTACCCTAGACTGTGAATCTTTCTGTGTTCTTTCATAGTTGTTTGGGGGGCCTGTGGTATATATCACTCAGATATTCCATACCTACATTGGTTAGAGCATGTGGAAATGTTTGGGACAACATATACAAAGGAACTTCACACCTCTGAAAGAACAAAGGAATCTCACGCCGTGTGAAGACCCATGACACCACAGGACGCCATGGCAACAGACTCGACACCTTCACCCCTGAGAGAGGAGAAGGTCTTCCCATCACCTCCCAAGGCGAAGGGAGGAGTTAACAGGACTAATGGGGGGATTTAGATAACGGGGAGATTTTACCTTTTTCAATGAGTGGACTCTGACGTCAGCTGTTTCAATGAGTGGTGCCATGTATGCTTGTATTTAACCAGCGAGCAAAGCAGAGATCTCTCTCTTGCCTTCTGCTAAGCTCTGCACCTGTTGAGATTTGATAGAGGAGCTATTCAATAAAAACCCTGTTTTTAATTCAAAGCCGCCTCGTTATTTCAGCTCCACTACATAATCAATATTTTACACCAGGGAGAGTGGATGCTGTATTTAAAGTATGGAATTTAAAAGGGATTCAAAAGATTCAAGACTTATATTTGTCACGTTCAGATAACATAATGTCTTTTGAAGAACTGAGGATCAAATTTAATCTTAATAGAACACATTTTTTTTAAATATCTTCAGCTTAGGAATTTTATTCGATCAAATCAAAATAATGCTCTCACCCGACCTACTTATTCATCCTTGGAAAAAATTTTGACGAAAGATAGTAAGAGAAAGGGTATTATTTCAGAGTTTTATAACTCATTGACACTATCCTCAAGTGAAAACTCACAGAAAAGACTGAATTGTTGGAAAGAAGACCTGCAAACTGAAATTTCAGAGGAACAATGGGAATTGGCTTGTACAGAAGCTCAAACCAAATCAATAAATGTACGTCTTAAATTAATACATTTTAAATGGTTAATGCGGATGTATGTTACACCAGTGGAGTTAAATAGATATAACAAAAACATACCAGATACGTGCACAAAATGTATGGAAAGTAAAGGAACCCTATTTCATTGTTTATGGGAATGTAGAAAAATTAGAATGTTTTGGGAAGAGGTGAGGGTAACAATTGAAAAAATAATTTCAAAACAATTCATATTGAACTCTAAACTGTTTTTGTTGGGTCTGTATCCAGAAAAGCATAACTTTAAAAAGAGTGAAAGAGCATTCATAGACCTCAGTTTGCTTAATGCCAAAAAATGTATTGCACTACTGTGGAAAAAGACTCATAGACCAGATGTGACTCAGTGGTTAAGACAGATGTTAACAAACCTTCCAATAGAAAGAATAACATACATACTGAAATCAAAGGAAAATGTGTTTGAGAATATATGGAGACCTTTCATTGATTATGTAAAGAAATTAAACATAACTTCTGAAGAAGAAGGTGAATGATGTGTGTGGACCTTGTAAATTCCAAATTGGTGAATGTATAATATGTATACTTATGTAATGGATTACCTAGGCTAAACAGAGGAGCATTGTTGATGACTTGCTTTTGTTAGTGGTTGTTGGTGTTTTTAGTACATTTTTTTTTAATTACTTTAGTGTTAGTGTTTGATTGTTTGTGTCATGTTTGTTAAAAAAAGGTTCAATAAAAAATATTGTGGGGAAAAAAAAAAGAGGTGTTTTTTTTTTTTTAATAGAAATGTTGGCCGACTCAAAAGTATGTCCATGTACACACTCAATACTTGGTCGGGGGCTCCTTTTGGATGAATTACTGTATCAGTGTGCGTGGCATGGAGGTCATCAGCCCGTGGCACTGCTGAGGTGTTATGAAGGTCCAGGTTGCTTTGATAGTGACCTTCAGCTCGTCTGCATTGTTGGGTCTGGTTTCTCTCATCTTCCTCTTGACAGTACTCCATAGATTCTCTATGGGATTTAGGTCAGGATGTCGTGGTCTGGTCTGCTGGTCATTCCCAGCTGCGTGCACACCTGGTCCTCATTACGCCTGGCCTATTTCTACCGCGCTGCCCGTACCGGCAGTGTGGAGATGTCTCACTGTGCTCCAGACGAGCGTCATCGCCATTCTCTACAGACCGTCGTTGTCTCAGCCCAAGCCTGCTTCAGTCGTCGCTGGAGAATCCCTCCAGCTGCTCACGTAAGCTCCAACTTTCAACTCATCTTGTCTTCAGTCCCCTGTGCACAGGTGGAGTCCATGGTGGCAGAATCTTCCTCTGTTCCTCCTTGACAGCAGATTCCTTCCTCTCTTCCCTCGCACTAACACTCCCTAGACACTCACCTGCAGGAGCTGCACTCCCACCAGTAGGGCACTGTCTTCCTGGCCGTAGCCATCGTGCTGAACCTGAGCCTCTCACCATCTGCTCCCACAGTAAGCAACAGCGTACCTGTCTACCTCCAGCCGTGACACCTACTAACCTAATCTCTCTGCGTGTCCATAGGGCTGCCAGGCCGTACAGTGTCCCGCTCTGTCCCTGCAGCTCCAGCCTGCACTTACACACATCAACACACACTTTTGTTGCTAATAAACTTAATTGTATCTATTCGGAGTTTGTGTTTTGTCACTGGGTCACTGAACCATGTCAGTACATCTTTGCCAGAATGACCCAGCTGACAGCGCTTTGGTGCGCCGTGTCAACTACATGGAGATCCAAATTGATCAATTAGCTTATCAGCAGCAATCCATTATTACTTAGTTAGCTTGTGTCGCTGACCGGTTAGACCGGCTAACTAACTCCCAGTCTTTTCCCCAGACTTTATCCTTTTCTAGCAGCTCCTCGGCTTCCGCTAGTGTACTGGCTAACCAACTCAGACAGGGACCCCCGGCTCAGCTCACTCCTGTTCCTACACCCAGCCGCTTTAGCGGCAAGCTAGGAGAGGCCAGGGGTTTCGTCATGCAGTGCAAGGTCATTTTCCAGTGGGTGCCGGAGGACTTCACAACTGACCACAGTAAGATCAGTTATATGATCAACTTGTTGGAGGGAAGAGCACTAGCATGGTCTTACGCTGTGATGGCTGGAGCTAATTGTGCTAGCCTGACTTATGGCCAGTTTATCAGGGAATTTAATGAGGTGTTTGACCATTCAGACCGAGACAGTGTTCTTACCTCTCGGTTGTTAAACTTGAGACAGGGTACTCAGGCTGTAGCGGATTATGCCATTGATTTCCAAGTAGCGGCTACCGAGGTAGGATGGGAAGACGCTTCCCTCTGTAGCATTTTCAGTCAGAGTCTCAGCTATAGCCTTCGGGATGAGTTAGCTCCCTTAGAGAAGCCGACTAAGCTATCAGCGCTATTTTCCCTAGCCATTAGTCTAGATAATAGGCTGAGGGAATGGGCGGCGGAGCATAAAGCCTGTGGCCGCTCAGGGTCCCATCATCGTCACATCCTTCTGACCTCCCAATTGGCCCTTCCGCCTCCTGATTTCTCTGTTACCCTGGAACCTATGGTAGTAGGACAGTCCAAGTTGTCTTTGGCAGAGAAACAGCACCGCCGTGAATTAGGGTTGTGCCTCTATTGTGGGAGCGAGGAGCATGAAGTAGCATGTTGCCAGCTTTGGCCAAAAGGGGGAGTCCGTGCGTCACAGTAGGGGGACTCACGGACTCACCTCAGCCTAATCCCCTATCTAGACTCCTTCTCCCTATTCGGTTCCTACATAAACATACTGAAATACCCACACAAGCTTTAATCGACTCAGGGACAGAGCAAAGTTTTATTTCTAGGGACCTGGCAACTCGTTTGGGGCTTCGCTGTTTTCCCCTTGAGTCTCTGCTACGGCTGATCGCACTGTCTAAAGCCCCTATGGCCATGGTGTCCCAGCGAACTGCCCCAGTGTCCGTCATTGTATCAGGAAATCATCGGGAGGAGTTACAGTTCTTCGTGTTGCCCATTTCATCATCCCCAGTCATCCTTGGTTTTCCCTGGTTACACCTCCATAATCCCACTATTGATTGGCGCTTGGGTAGTATTAAATCATGGAGTTCATTTTGCCTCAGCGCCTGTCTCCAATCAGCCGCTTGCTCGCCGTCCATGCCCTTGGGGGATCCCACCACCCCGCCCCCAGACCTGTCTAGTGTTCCCCCTGAATATCATGATCTTGGTGCCTTCTTTAGCAAGACCCAGGCCCTATACCTTCCCCCCCACCGGCCGTATGATTGTGCCATAAACCTCCAGCCGGGGGCGCCACTTCCATCTAGCAGGCTGTACAGCCTTTCCCCACCGGAGCGGACAGCTATGGAGGCCTGTATCAAGGAATCTCTGAGCTCTGGCATAATTCGTCCGTCCTCTTCAGCAGTGGGGGCAGGGTTTTTTCTTTGTTGGTAAGAAGGACAGCTCTTTGAGACTGTGTATTGATTTCAGAGAATTGAACAACATTACCATCAAGGACAAATGCACGCTTCCTTTACTTAACACTGCCTTTGTCTCTCTCCAGGGGGCGTCCTGGTTCTCCAAACTGGATCTGCGCAACGCCTACCATCTGGTACGGATCCGTGAAGGAGATGAGTGGAAGACAGTTTTTCGGACCCCTAGTGGTCATTTTGAATATCTGGTGATGCCTTTCGGTCTAACCAGTGCGCCTGCTGTTTTTCAACGGCTTATCGATGATGTGCTAAGGGACTTCCTGGGTGTTTTTGTTTTTATTTACTTGGATGACATTTTAATCTTCTCCCGATCTCTAGAGGAACACCAGGTGCATGTGAGGCGAGTGCTGCAGCGGCTGTTGAACCAACTATATGTCAAAACAGAAAAATGTGAGTTCCATACCTCCAAAACATCCTTTCTGGGGTTTATTGTCTTGCACAAGGAGATTCTCCCGGATCCTGGCAAAATTAAGGCAGTGGTAGAGTGGCCGACCCCTTCCTCCAGGAAACAGCTCCAGCAGTTCCTGGGGTTTGCTAACTTCTATTGCCAGTTCATCAAGAACTACAGCAGCCTGGCTCTTCCCCTGACTCATCTTACGTCAACCAAGGTACCTTTCCAGTGGTCTGAGGAGGCGGCTACGGCCTTAGCAGTCCTCAAGAGGCAGTTCTCCAAGTCTCCCATCCTGGTCCAGGTGGATCCTAATCTTCAGTGTCTAGTGGAGGTGGACGCCTCGGATTCTGGAGTGGGTGCCGTTCTATCCCAGCACTCCCCGGCGGATGGTAAGGTCCGACCGTGTGCCTTCTTCTCTCAGCGGTTGTCCCCTGCTGAGCGCAACTACAGTATTGGCAACAGGGAGCTTCTGGCTGTTAAACTGGCACTGGAGGAGTGGCGACATTGGCTGGAGGGGTCCTCACAGCGTTCATGGTTTGGACGGACCACAGGAACTTGGAGTACCTCCGAACGGCCAAGTGCCTGAATGCTTGCCAGGCCTGCTGGTCCTTGTTTTTTGGTCGCTTGGATTTTACCATCACGTACGGCCCCGGGTCCAAAAACACCAAGCCGGACGCCCTCTCCAGCAGTTCGCTACGGATGCCTTGGAACCTGAGGATCATCCTGTCCTTCCTGCCTATTGTGTCGTGGGCGCCCTCTCATGGAGGATTAAGGAGAAGGCCAGGAGGGCACAAGAGACTGAGATGAAACCGGGGGGGGGGGGAACAGCGGGTAAGATGTTTGTCCCATCGGCAGTCCAACGCGACGTTATCCATTGGGCCCACTCCTCTAAGTTTGCCTGCCACCTGGGAAGACAGCGCACAGAGGAGCTTCTGCAACGTTTGTTCTGGTGGCCTTCTCTTCAAAAGGACGTCGGGGAGTACGTCCGTGCTTGCCCCCAATGTGCCACCGGCAAGTCCCCATCATCCTCTCCAACTGGGTTGCTCCATCCTCTCCCGGTTCCTGGCAGGCCCTGGTCCCATGTGGTGTTGGATTTTGTCACGGGCCTCCCTCCTTCCAACAACCATACTGCAGTTCTCACCTTAGTGGACAGATTCTCCAAGGCGGCCCATTTTGTTCCCCTTCCAGGTCTGCCTACGGCTAAGGAAACAGCGGACCTGTTGGTTCAACACGTGGTGAGACTGCACGGGATCCCCCTGGACATTGTCTCCGATCAGGGGCCTCAGTTTATCTCTCAGGTATGGAGGTCATTTTGTAACGCCCTTGGGGCCACGGTGAGCCTGTCATCCGGGTACCATCCTCAATCAAATGACCAGGGTGAAAGGACCAACCAGGAGTTGGAGGCGGCATCTACCAACTCAGCCTCCTGGAGCTCATATCTGCCATGGATCGAGTACGCCCACAACTCGACGGTTTCGTCAGCCATAGGTATGTCCCCTTTTCAGGCTTTGCTTGGGTATTCTCCCCCCTTGTTTCCTGAAGAAGAAGGTGACATTGCCATGCCATCGGTCCAGGTGCACCTGAGACGCTGTTGACGACTGTGGAGGGCTACCCGGGCTGCGCTGCGCCACACAGCTGAACGCAATTCCTCAGTGGCCAACCGTCACAGGGTCCCAGCTCCTTCATACCAGGTGGGCCAGCAGGTTTGGTTATCGACTAAAAATATCAATTTGAAGGCTGAGCGCAGGAAGATGGCAAAACGTTTTATTAGGCCCTTTGCTATCTCCCGCATCATTAACTCTGTGTCTGTGCGACTTGATCTCCCCCCCCTTCCTCCGCATATGTCCCACATTCCATGTCTCCCAAGTCAAGCCTGTGTCTTCCAGCCCCCTGTGTCCTCCTCCCAGGTCTCCACCTCCTCCGAGGATGATCAACGGCAGCCCGGCATGGGGCATGACTGCCATCCTGGATGACCGTCTCCGGGGCCGCGGCCTGCAATATCTGGTGGACTGGGAGGGCTATGGCCCGGAGTCCAGGTCCTGGGTGCGTCCCGCCCTCGTGTTGGATAAGGATCTTATCAGGGAGTTCCATCTGACGCATCCAGGTAGGCTGGAACGACCGCCAAGAGGCGCTCGTTGGGGGGGGGGGGGGGGGGTACTGTCATGGTCTGGGTCTGCTCGTCATTCCCAGCTGCGTGCACACCTGGTCTTCATTATGCCTGGCCTATTTTTACCGCGCTGCCCGTACCGGCAGTGTGGAGATGTCTCACTGTGCTCCAGACGAGCTTTATCGCCATTCTCTACAGACCGTCGTTGTCTCAGCCCAAGTCTGCTTCAATCGTCGCCGGAGAATCCCTCCAGCTGCTCACGTAAGCTCCAACTTTCAACTCACCTTGTCTTCAGTCCCCTGTGCACAGGCGGAGTCCGTGGCAGCGGAATCTTCCTCTGTTCCTCCTTGGTGGCGGATTCCTTCCTCTCTTCCCTCGCACTAACACTCCCTAGACACTCACCTGCAGGAGCTTTACTCCCACCAGTAGGGCACTGTCTTCCTGGCCATAGCCGTCGTGCTGAACCTGAGCCTCTCACCATCTGCTCCCACAGTTAGCAACAGCGTAACTGTCTACCTCCAGCCGTGACACCTACTAACCTAATCTCTCTGTGTGTCCATAGGGTTGCCAGGCCGTACGGTGTCCCGCTCTGTCCCTGCAGCTCCAGCCTGCACTTACACACATCAACACACACTTTTGTTGCTAATAAACTTAATTGTATCTATTCGGAGTCTGTGTTTTGTCACTGGGTCACTGAACCATGTCACAGGAGAGTTTGCTGGTGATCACTGGTGAACACAGTGATGCCATGGTCATTAAGCAGCAGACCTCTGTTCAGATAAAATTTTGCATTTCATTTGGAAATCAAAGTCCCAGAGTCTGGAGAAAGAGTGGAGAGGCACAGAATCTAAGTTGCTTGAGGTTTAGTGTGAAGTTTCCACAGTCAGTGATGATTTGAGGAACCATGTCATCTGCTGGTGTTGGTCCACTGTGTTTGATCAAGACCAAAGTCAGTGCAGTCGTCTACCAGTCGTCTACCAGGAAATTTTAGAGCACTTCATGCTTCCCTCTGCTGACAAGTTTTATGGAAAAGCTGATTTCTTTTTCCAGCAGGACTTGCCCCCCCACACACACACACTGCCAAAAGTATCAAAACCTGGTTTAATGACCATGGCATCACTGTGTTTGATTGGCCAGCAAACTCTTCTGACCTAAACCCTATAGAGAATCTATGGAGTATTGTCAAGAGGAAGAGGAGAGAAACCAGACCCAACAATGCAGACAAGCTGAAGGTCACGATCAAAGCAACCTGGACCTTCATAACACCTCAGCAGTGCCACAGGCTGATCACCTCCATGCCACACCACATTGATACAGTAATTCATCCAAAAGGAGCCCCGACCAAGTATTGAGTGTGTACATGGACATACTTTTGAGTCGGCCAACATTTCTATTAAACAATTTTTTTTAATTAATTTTATGTAATATTCTAATTTTTTGAGAAACTGAATTTGGGGTTTTCATGGGCTGTAAGCTATAATCATCAAAATTAAAATAAATCAACACTTGAACTATATCACTCTGTGTAATGGATCTATATAATATATGGGTTTCACTTTCTGAAGTGAGTGACAAAAAATATTAAACTTTATCATGACACTTTGTTGGACTCAGTGGAACTCCGTTGCAATGGTTTAGATCTTATTTGTCTGATAGATTTCAGTTTGTCCATGTCAATGATGGATTTTCTTCCAGCTCTAAGCTCAGTCACGGAGTTCCACAGGGATCTGTGTTGGGCCCTACTCTTTTTAGTCTATATATGCTCCCGTTGGGCAATATCATCAGAAAGCACTGTATACATTTTCACTGTTACGCAGACGACACACAACTATACCTGTCAATGAAGCCCGATGATTGTAATCAGTTGGCCAAGTTAGATGCCTGTCTTAAGGACATCAAATCTTGGATGACTTGTAATTTTTTACTATTGAACTCTAAGACTGAAGTCATTTTTGTTGGCCCAAAACATCTTAGAAATTCCTTTTCAGATTATTCCCTTAATTTAGATGCTGCCACTCTCACTCTGAACAGTTGTGTGAGGAACCTTGAAGTTATTTTTGATCAGGATTTGTCCTTTAATTCGCATATTAAAACTGTTTCTAGGACTGCCTTCTATCATCTGCGCAATATTGCCAAGATCAGGAGCATCTTGTCTCTGAATGATGCTGAGAAACTGATTCATGCCTTTGTCAGTTCTCGATTAGATTATTGTAATTCGCTATTATCTGGTTGTCCTAAAGTATCTTTAAAAAAATCTTCAGTTGATTCAAAATGCTGCTGCTAGAGTTTTAACTGGTTCTAGAAAAAGAGATCATATTTCCCCGGTTCTGTCCTCCCTCCATTGGCTTCCCATAGAATTTAGAATCAAGTTTAAAATCCTTCTTCTTACTTTCAAAGCTCTTAACAATCTGGTCCCCCAATATATAAAAGATCTGATATTACCTTACCATCCTATTAGAGCATTACGCTCCCAAAATGCTGGCTTACTTGTGGTGCCCAGAATCTCCAAAAGTACAGTGGGAGCCTTCTGCTACCAAGCCCCTTCTCTCTGGAACCAGTTACCATTCTGGGTCCGGGAGTCACACTCGTCTCTGTTTTTAAGAACAGGGTAAAATCCTTCCTTTAATTTAAAATTCTTTTTAATACAGCTTATGTTCAAGGAGGGTTTTTGTGTCTCTTAACCCCACTCTTGTTCTATTGTTATCTGATCCATACTGCTGGTTGACCTCCAATAATATACTTGTCATCTTACTGTTATGTTTTTTATGTCTGTCCTCTCCATCCTCCCTATTCCCTCATCCCCAGCCAGTTGCAGCAGATGACTGCCCCTCCCTGAGCCTGGTTCTGCTAGAGGTTTCTTCCTTCCAAATGGGAGTTTTTCCTCTCCACTGTTGCTTAGTGCTTGCTCATAGGGGATTGTCTGGTTGCTGGGTCTTTCTGTGACTGTGTGGGGTTTTTTTCTGCACTGTGGCACCACGAGACGGCTTTTGTTGTGATGTGGCGCATTATAAATAAAGCTGAATTGAATTGAATTCTAATTTTTTGAGCTATACCTGTAATGGTTATAAAGATATTTGTTGAGATAAATAAATCCTTGTCATTTCTTAGCTGATTTTACTTTTTATTGTTAAAATGGACCTTTAACAATTGAACCTTTAGCGATGGCAGTACGTTTACATCCACAAATATATGAAATTAAAGTAGGACCAACAGAACATAAAATCTCCCTGTATGCCGATGACATAATTTTGTTTATGTCGAATCTTAAAAAATCAATTCCGACCTTGTTGAATTTAATAAAGAATTTTGGGGAAATATCAGGATATAAAATAAATAAAACTAAATCTTCAATATTAATGCTAAATGAGACCCAGAGAAATCACCCAGCTCCTGAGGTAAATCAATTCAGTGTTGTAAATCAGTTTAAATATTTAAGAATCCAAATTGTGCCTAAGCTAGAATTAGTCGCCAGTACCAACTATGAAGCCTTAATGACAGACATTAATGAGTTACTTCAGAGATGGATGTCACTACCAATGTCGATGATCGGGAGAATCAATATACTTAAAAGTAATATTTTACCCAAAATACTTTATTTATTTCAATACATTCCTTTACCACCACCTTCAGATCTATTCTCAAGAATTAAAAAAAAGTTAGTGGAATTTATATGGAACAATAAGAAGGCTAGATTACGTCTGTCCTTACTATATTTACCATTTGATCGTGGAGGTCTGAAATGTCCAAACTTTATGTTGTATTACTGGTCAGCACAACTGAGGTCTATGACATATTATTTTTCATCAAATGATCTCCCTCACTGGACTGAAATGGAATCATACAATTTACCTTTACCTCTTCCCATATTCATATACTCAGACTCGGCAAAAAAATTACAGAAACAAGTTAAAAATCCATTTGTAAAGCATATGATCAAAATATGGTGTGAAACCACAAAATATTTAAAAGAACCACACTTACTGTCACAATTTAGCCCAATATGGGGTAATCAATATTTTAAACCAGGGAGAGCGGATGCTGTATTTAAAGTATGGAATTTAAAAGGGATTCAAAAGATTCAAGACTTATATTTGTCATGTTCAGATAACATAATGTCTTTTGAAGAACTGAGGATCAAATTTAATCTTAATAGAACACATTTTTTTAAATATCTTCAGCTTAGGAACTTTATTCGATCAAATCAAAATAATGCTCTCATCTGACCTACTTATTCATCCTTGGAAAAAATTTTGACGAAAGATAGTAAGAGAAAGGGTATTATTTCAGAGTTTTATAACTCATTGACACTATTCGCAAGTGAAAACTCACAGAAAAGATTGAATTATTGGAAAGAAGACCTGCAAACTGAAATTTCAGAGGAACAATGGGAATTGGCTTGTATAGAAGCTCAAACCAAATCAATAAATGTACATCTTAAATTGATACATTTTAAATGGTTAATGCGGATGTATGTTACACCGGTGGAGTTAAATGGATATAACAAAATGTATGGAAAGTAAAGGAACCCTATTTCATTGTTTATGGGAATGTAGAAAAATTAGAATGTTTTGGGAAGAGGTGAGGGTAACAATTGAAAAAATAATTTCAAAACAAATCATATTGAATCCTAAATTGTTTTTGTTGGGTCTGTATCCAGAAAAGCATAGCTTTAATAAGAGTGAAAGAGCATTCATAGACCTCAGTTTGCTTAACACCAAAAAATGTATTGCACTACTGTGGAAAAAGACTCATAGACCAGATGTGACTCAGTGGTTAAGACAGATGTTAACAAACCTTCCACTAGAAAGAATAACATACATACTGAAATCAAAGGAAATTGTGTTTGAGAATATATGGAGACCTTTCATTGATTATGTAAAGAATTTAAACATAACTTTTGAAGAAGAAGGTGAATGATGTGTGTGGACCTTGTAAATTCCAAACTGATGAATGTATAATATGTATACTTGTGTAATGGATTGCCTAGACTAAACAGAGGAGCATTGTTGAAGACCTGTCTTTGTTAGTGGTTGTTGGTGTTTTTTAGCATAATTTTTTTTTTAAATTACTTTAGTGTTTGTTTGTGTTGTGTCTGTAAAAAAGGTTCAATAAAAAATATTGTGGGAAAAAAAAATGGACCTTTAAAAATATCACTGATAAAGCTGACAGACACAGCTGGCGGATTAAATGTACCACACTTATCTTTGAGCTGTAGAGACTCCTAGAATGCGTCTGATCCTCATATTTTACTGCTGTATCTTGAAACCCACTCTGCCCCTGGCGACATGCCCAGAAACTTTATTTCCCTTTCCCATCCAGCCACATGGACTTGGCTCAGCCACTCAGAGGGAACTAGAGTTTTCACAGCAGTGTGGACACAGGACTTCAGTCTCATTAACATCCATCCTGTGAAGGATTTAAACCCTCCAGCAGACCTGCCTCAGCCTGTCAGTCTTCAGAGAAGTCAGGTATGTTTTATTGTTGCCTCAAAGCCTGAAGCAACATAAAAGCTCATCTCAGTTTTGCCAGAAAACATCTTGATGATCCCCAAGACTTAAGGGAAAATACTCTGTGGACTGACGAGACAAAAGTTGAACTTTTTAGAAGGTGCGTGTCCCATTACATCCAGCGTAAAAGTAACAGCATTTCAGAAAAGGAACATCATACCAACAGTAAAATATGGTGGTGGTAGTGTGATGGTCTGGGGCTGTTTTACTGCTTGGAGACCTGGAAGACTTGCTATGGTAAATGGAACCATGAATTCTACTGTCTACCAAAAAAAATCCTGAAGGAGAATGTCTGGCCATCTGTTCGTGACCTCAAGCTGAAGCGCACTTGGGTTCTGCAGCAGGACGATGAGCCAAAGCACACCAGCAAGTCCACCTCTGAATGGCTTAAGAAAAACAAAAAGAAGACTTTGGAGTGGCCTAGCCAAAGTCCTGACCTGAATCTGATTGAGCTGCTGTGGTATGACCTTAAAAAGGTGGTTCATGCTCGAAAACCCTCCAGTGTGTCTGAATTAAAACAATTCTGCAAAGATGAGTGGGCTAAAATTCCTCCACAGTACTGTAAAAGACTCATTGCCAGTTATCGCAAACACTTGATTGCAGTTGTTGCTGCTAAGGGTGGCCCAACCAGTTATTAGGTTTAGGGGGCAATCACTTTTTCACACAGGGCCATGTAGGTTTGGATTTTTTTTTCCCCTTAATAATAAACACCTTCATTTAAAAACTGCATTTTGTGTTTACTTGTGTTATCTTTGTCTAATATTTAAATTTGTTTGATGATCTGAAACATTTAAGTGTGACAAACATACAAAAAAAATGAGAAATCAGGAAGGGGGCAAACACTTTTTCACACCACTGTAGTTATTACAATACCTTGTTTCGCAGCTGCATTGATGGTAAAGGTGAGTTAAATTTGTGTTTATTTTGAAAACAAAGCCTTATCTGGAAATTGTGGCAAATTAAAAGTCGAAAAAATATGGCTATACAATAATACAAGCATTCAGTTCCAGTTGATTTTGAGCAGGTGAGCTGAAAAACTGGTAACAGACAGGCAGATACATACAGACACATGGAGTGATTACCGTATGCCTTCACTGCCTTTGTACCGAGGCATAAAAATACAAAAACACAAGAATAAAATTAGGATCACAAAGAAAAATGCTGGAATAACAGATTTTATTTATCAGTGCATGTATAGTTACGCGATGGCATGTAATAGCAGGTAAATGTCAAGATTTCCAAATGTAAAAGCATAATTATGAATATTAAATCAGAATGGTTTTGAATGTTTCACACTTATGTGTAATGAATATTGAGAGTTTCTTAAATAATCTTGCAAAAAACGAAGTTTTTCCAATAATTAATTTATTGAAATACAGTAGCAGTTTCCGGTATAAACAGTTCAGGTTCAGGTTACTTTATTTGTACCCGTAGGTAGATTTGTTTTGCAGTCAGGTGACATCCTTTTAGACACATATTTACAAAACACAATTACATTCAACATGAACACAAACACAGCCACACATGAAGCTGACTATAGACACGATAAAAGTACTCAAGGCTTGACCAATCAGGACATAAGACAAAGAGATAAGAGGAAAAAAAAAAAAAAGATAAGAAAGAAGGGTCATAATAAAAAAGTTAAAAGCTAAATCAAAGAGATTAAAAACTCAGTCAAAAACCCAATAAAAGATTTAAAACCCAAATAAAACCCTACAAAAATAAATAAATATAAAATAAAATTCATAAATAGATAACTAAATTATGTGCAGAGGGAACTAGAGTTGCTACATCTTGTTCAACTCTTTGACAGCAGCAAGAACAAAGCTGTTTTTGTAGCACTGGGTTTTACATTTTGGGGCAACAAACCTCCGTCTGGAGGGAAGAAGCTGAAAGTGGCAGTGCAAAGGGTAGGAGTCATCATTTAAAATGGAGGTAGCGATCCTCTGTACCTGTCTGGTGTACAGGGATGTCAGGGTCAGCTGTGACTCACCAAGCAAACGACTGGACCATCTAACTACCTGATCCAAGGATTTCCTCTGTTTCAGTTCTATCTGACCAAACCATCACACTAAAGAAAAGAATAAAACAGATTCAATAAAAGCCCGATAAAACATTGTCATTATGGTTTGGTCAGTATGAAAGTGTGCGAGTTTCCTTAAATAATGCAAATGTTGCTGACCCTTTTTGCACACCCTTTCACAGTTCTCTTCAAAGTTTAAATTATTATCAATGATCATCCCAAGATATTTGTAAGATTGCACATATTCAATGGTCTGGCCTTTTAGTACAGTGACTTTGTGCCTGGGAGTTTTCCTCCTAAAGTCAATAATCATATCTTTAGTTTTTGTCGTATTCAGCTGCAGGTAGGAATCCTCACACAAGTGCACAAAATCATCAACTACTGGGCCGTGGCCGCTCTCATCATCCTGGAGGAGACGAACAACAACTGAATCATCAGCATACTTTATAATGTGTCTTTTGTCATGTCTGCTCTGACACGTTTGTGTACAGGATGAAGAGTAGTGGTGACAACACACACCCCTGAGGAGAGCCAGTAGAAGAACACTTTTGGTCAGACAATGTACCGTTGACCCTTACTCTCTGCGTCCTGTTGGTTAAGAAATCCAGAATCCAACCCACCAGATTATTGCTCAAATCAAATTGTTGTAGGAGCCTTTCAACTAAAATGTGAGGTTGGATTGCATTAAAAGCAAAAGAAAAGTCCACAAATAAAAGCCTGGCATGTGTCCCATTAAAATCCAAATGTTTAAAAAGCATGTTAAGCAGAGTGACAGTGGCATCTTCCACTCCTCTGTGAGGCCGGTAGGCAAACTGCAAAGGATCCAGTGCATGCTCAGTCTGCTTTAGAACCTCAAATCTGACCAGTTTTTCAAAAATTTTCATTAAAATTGAAGTCAAGGCAACTGGTCTAAAATCATTTACCGTTTTAGGACAGCTGGATTTTAGAACAGGGACAACCACAGCATCTTTCCAGATCTTAGGCACATGTTGTGTCTGTAAGGACTTATTAAAAATGCAGTGAAACACAGGACTCAGTTCATATGCACAGGACTTTACCAAGCACCCACATATATTATCAGAGCCCTGACTTTTGTTCTCTTTTACAGCACAGAATGCCCTTTTAACATCCTCCAACTCTATATTAAAGTGCTGATTGTCTTTGAGTTTCTGTTTCAAATCTTGGGTTTCTGCACTAAAATCAAAGGAATCAAAACGACCATAAAAACAATTAAGAGCATCAGCCAGCTCTGTGTCTGAATTAAAACCATCTAAAAACACACAATTACTGCACTCTGTGCTCTGAAGGCCTGCAATAGTTTTCATACTGGCCCAGGCTGAACCAAGCTTCTTTGCTGCCATCTTGCTTTCCATTTCTGATTTATAATTCTGTTTTGCTCTTAAAATTTCAGACTTCAGCTCTTTTGTGGCAACCTGCAGCTCAGAAACAACCCCCTGTTTAAAGGCAAGTGCTTTCCTCTGTAAGCAGGATTTAACTGATTTAGTAACCCATGGCTTGTTGTTGGGATATATTTTGACACGTTTACATGGAATGATCATATCCTTGCAAAAAGCCATGTAAGAGCATGTGACGTCCACCAGAGAGTCCAAATCGTCCCTTCGGGGGCTGCACAGTGGCGCAGTGGTTAGCACTGTGGCAGCACAGTTTTACCCTCGGCCGGGGGATCGCGGGGACCGTGAGATCGTGGGTTCGATCCCTGCCCCCGGCCAACAGTGATCTGTGTGGAGTTTGCATGTTCTCCCCGTGTTTGCGTGGGTTTACTCTGGGATTTCTCCGGTTTCCTCTCACATGCCAAAAACATGCAGGTTAGGGAGTTAAGGGGCGCTTGCGCACGCAGCGACCGGCAGCTGGTGGTTTGTCACCAGACTGCAAAACAAATCTACCTATGGGTACAATATAAGTAATTTAAAAAAAAAAAAAAAAAAAAAAAAAAGGACAGTGTGAACACCTCCCAGTCCATACAGTTAAAACATTCCTGAAGGCAGAGCACAGAGTCATCTGTCCAGACCTTTATGTCCCTGGTCTTTGTCTTCTCTCTTTTGAGAGCAGTTTTATATGTGAGCAGCAAATGTACACAGTTGTGATCTGAGGAGCCTAAAGGAGGAAGAAACAACAAAAAAATGTGATTATTGTTACAGATATGATATACAGTATATAAAAAAAATACAGATGTCATGTTTCTCCTCAGCTTGATAAATTGCTTGGTTTAGTGAGTGAATCATTTTAAAGTGAGTGAATGAAGCATGTCACATCGTGGTGATTTTATATTACTGACATTAGTATTAAGACTTTATTAAGACTTTTAAAAAATCAGCTGAAGGTTAGAGAAAACTATTTAACAGGTTAAATGAATGCAACCAAGCAGTCCCCATACGGAAAGAAATAGGACATTGGGGGAAAAAATATGGCATATACTTTAAGAATCAAATATTGCAGTTGTAGGAGTTATTATTTTAATATTGAAATCGCTGCATAATTTAAGCACAAATCATACTTTTAAATGTTTTTTGCTTTGTTCAGGTCTCCACTGTGGTCCGCCATGTTTTTGAGGCGAGGAATGTTAGGACTTGTAGTTTTTACCGATGAACTGAAAACTCCAGGAAGAAAATACCTCGTCCTTCCTCTGCAAAACTAAACGGCAAAACCAGTGTGAAAACAATTGATGTGATGAATAAATGGTGTAGTTGCTGAATACATTTTTTTTTTCAGTAACAACCGCTATTTTATCACAGTTCAGCGAAAGATCGACTGTGACAGGAAGTCATCCGTGTGCTGTAAAAAAGTCACACTGCCACCTCTACTGGCCCGGCATAGTAATTACAATGCCTTTTCCCCGGTTCCATTACACGGCAATGGTGAGTTCAATTTGTGTTTATTTTGAAAACAAAGACTTATCTCAAAATTCTGGCTAATTAAAAGTAGAGAAAATATGGCCATACAATGATATAAGCTTTTAGTTGCACTTAATTTTGACTGGGCAAGCTGAAAAGCTGGTAACAGACAGACGGATACAACCAAACACACACACACACACTGACTGATTACCATATGCCTCCGTTTTCACCGAGGCATAATTAGCTACCACCACAAGTCACGTGACCCACAAACCCTCAAGAGGTTTTACAAACCTTGACTTCAGCACTGAACAAGATTGAACTAGTATTAGTATTCAAAACTTCATTGTCATTCAGACATACACTACAGTGCAGACAGAACGAAATTTCATTGCTTTGCTCTCCACAGCAGTATTCAAAATAAATAAATAAAAACATGATAGATAAAATTGTCACTTGTGGATGGAATAAAAGCTTAAATAAAAAAAATTGCAACTTGTCTGGGCTAAAGTGTAATGATCCGCCCTGTGTGCCTGCTGCCCTAATTACCTCCACAGCTGCACGCACACCTGATCACCTCATTAACAGGCTACTTTAGCCGCGCTGCCCTCTGGTCTGCACAGAGACATCAACGCTCCAATGTTCTGGTTGGACCTCCTCGTCCTGTCAACTCATCCTGCTCTGGAGTTCCATCTCCTCAGCTTCTTCCAGGCTGTCAATTCTACCGGGAGTCTGAACTCCCCACCGACAAGTAAGGCCTCGTTATTCCTGCACATCTGCGCTCCACTCTTTCTCTCCTGTGCACAGGTGGTAGCCTCCTGGCGGCAGACCTCCTCCTCTTGGCGGCAGACCTGAGCACAACTCGCACTTCACCAGCACTGTATAAACCTGCACTGCTTCACCTCATCAGCAACAGCAGCGTGGACGCGGAGCAGCTGGCCCAGAGCCCTTGGGAATTCTTCAGCACTTCAGCTGTCCAACCAATTCGTAAGACTGTACATTAACTGGTGCATTCCTCCTAACCTTCGTGCACTCATCCGCCTGTCTGTGCTCTCTCCTAGGGTTGCCAGTCTGACTGTGCTCTGCTCGCCCAGCCGCCTCACTCTTGCACACATGCACACATTTACACTCACACTCTTCATAATAAAAGATAATTGTGACTATTTCGAGTCCACGTCTGCTTCTGGGTCAACCAAACATGTCATTACGTCTCCGTCAGAATGACCCAGCAGACGGTGCGTTAGCACAAAAACTTAACATTACAGAGGCTCAGGTAGACCAGTTATCCCACCAGCAACAGGTCATACTTACTCAGCTCATGCAGATCAACACACGCTTGGATTGCCTCACACCCTCGCAGTCCCTTCCACCCACTCCCGGGGGGGCAGCCGGATCGGCCAGTTCCACCTCGTCCTCCTCCCCACAATCCCGGCTGACTCCAGTGCCCACACCTACACGTTTTAGCGATAAACTAGGGGAAGCATCTCCTGGAGGGGCGGGCCTTAGCTTGGGCTTATGCGGTAATGGCTCGGTCTGATTATGCTAACTTAACTTATGACCAGTTTGCGAGTGAATTCAATGAGGTGTTCGACCACTCGGACTGAGATAGTGTGCTCACCACCCGGCTACTTAATCTTAAGTAAGGGAATAAGTTGGTGGCCGACTATTCTGTAGACTTCCAGGTGGTGGCAGTGGAGGTGGGGTGGGAGGATGCCTGCCTTTGTAGTATTTTCGCCTGCAGCCTTAGCCCTAGCCTGAGGGACAAGTTAGCCCGCATTGATAAGCCTAGCAGACTAAACAAGCTAATTACCCTAGCCATTAGCATTGACAATCGGCTGAGGGAGCAGGCCAACGAGCGTCGACCTTCCAGCCGCTCTGGCTCACAGTTCTGCCGCTCCTCACAGCCCCTTCTGCTGCCCCCCCCCCCCATCCTGTTGACTCTGAGGAGTTTATGATGATGGGCCAGTCCAAGCTGCCTCCGGCCAAGAAACAGCACTTCCAAGAGCTTGGGCTGTGTTTATATTGTGCTAGTGAGGAACATGAGCTGGTTTCTTGCCCTATTCGGCCAAAAGGGGGGGTCCGTGGGTCACAGTAGGGGGACTCACGGACTCTCTCAAGGAAAATCCCCTCACCAAAATTCTGCTTCCCATCCGCTTCATACACAACCATCATGAAATCTCCACTCATGCATTCATCGATTCCGGGGCTGAGCAGAGCTTTATTTCTGAAAGTCTGGCAACCCGGCTGGGGCTCTCCTGCCACCAGCTGAAGACTCCTTTAAAGCTGATCGCTCTGTCCAGTGCTCCGCTCGCCATTGTCACCAAGCAAACCGCTCCTGTGTCTGTGCTGATATCAGGCAATCACCGGGAGCAGATCAGGTTTTTTGTGCTTCCCGTTTTGGCCTCCCCGGTAATTTTGGGGTACCCATGGCTTCGGCTGCACAACCCATTTATTGATTGGCGTTCGGGTAACATCATCTCATAGAGTTCCTTCTGCCTAAGTGCCTGCCTTCAGTCTGCTGCTTGCTCTCCCTCCGTGCTCCTCTGTGTTCCCGATGCGCCCCCGCCTGACCTGTCCTGAGTCCCCTCCAAATACCATGACTTGGGAGCTGTCTTCAGAAAAACACAAGCACTGTCACTTCCCCCCCACCGCCCATACGATTGTGCCATTAACCTCCTGCCGGTGGCTCCGCTGCCTTCCAGTCGACTTTACAGCCTGTCGGTCCCAGAGCGAGAAGCTATGGAGAAATACATTGAGGAGTCCCTGAGCTCGGGCATTATTCGGCCATCTTCCTTGGCGGTGGGGGCGGTTTTTTTTTTTTGTTTTTTTTTTTGTGGGAAAGAAGGATGGTTCTTTGAGGTCTTGTATTGATTTTCGAGAACTAAATAACATCACTATTAAGGACAAGTACACTCTTCCCCTAATCAGCACCGCCTTTGATTCCCTCCAGGGGGCCTCTGTGTTCACGAAATTAGATCTCCACAATGCATACCACCTGGTGAGGATTAGAGAGGGTTGCGGAGCCACACACCTGCTGAGGAAAAAACTCTGATCATTGGCGACTCTGTAGTCAGAAACGTGAATCTAGAGACTCCAGCGGCCATAGTCAAATGCATTCCTGGGGCTAGAGCAGGCGACTGTGGTGTAATCTAAGGATTACATATGTGGAGCCACTAGGGGGCGACACAGACCGGATGTTGTCAGGAGTACAGCATGACGGATAATAATATGGCGGAGTTCGTGTGTTAATGTTGTTCCAGCCAGTTAATAAAGGAGGCTCCGTGTTCACCCAAAGCAGCAGTCTTTATTTATAAAAGAACCCAACACAACATGGTGTCAGAAGTTGGTGCGCTTTGAGGTGAGAAAAGTCAGCTTTGCAACCGGCTAGCGGCTATGCCAGACGAAGTTCAAAGAGCTGCAGCTGCGCCAATTGATCCAGTAATGGCGGCGGCTACTCCAGCGGCAACCTTCACCATTAAACCACCGGAGCCCTTCGACTTTGCGAGACCCCAAGAGTGGGAAAAGTGGATAAGACGTTTTGAGCGTTTTAGACTGGCAAGTAACCTGAATAACTCATCGGAGGCGAACCAAGTCAATACGCTGGTTTATTGCATGGGAGATGAGGCTGACGACGTGCTAAGAGGGCTCGAGCTAACGAGTGTGCAGCGCCAGCAGTACGAGGCCGTTAAAACAGCTTTTGATAGACATTTCGTTCCCAGAAAGAACGTGATTTATGAACAAGCAAAATTCAACAAGCGAGTGCAACAGCCGGCAGAACCAGTAGACTCGTTCATAACAGCACTCTATGCACTGGCAGAAAACTGTGAGTACGGTGCACTTCATGATGACCTCTTGAGAGACAGGCTTGTAGTGGGTCTGAAAGATTCGTCGCTGTCAGAAAGAATGCAGCTTGACAAAGATCTTACCCTAGCTAAAGCTATAACAATGGCAAGACAATCTGAAGAAATAAAACAACAACAAACTGACCTAAGAGGTGAAACTAGCATTATCAGAACAGCCGTGGATGCGGTACACATCAGAAAAGCCAAGCCAAACAAGTTCATAATCAAGGAACAAAAACAGATTAAGTCCTCAAGGCCTCAGCAGACAAAACAAGACAGTAAAGTTTGTTCCAAGTGTGGCAAAGCACCAGCACATGCAGCAGTACGGTGCCCAGCTAAAAACGCGGAATGCCATAACTGTAAAAAACGTGGACACTATATTAGAGTCTGTAGGTCCAACCCAACTGTGAATGAGGTCACTGACAATGCAGACAGACTTTTTCTGGGTGAAGTGGATCTAGGAGAGGATCCGTGGCTGGCAGACATAAATGTGAGAGGAAATAAAGTGACTTTCAAGTTAGATTCCGGAGCGGACGTCACAGCGGTTTCTGACCAAACATTTGAAATCTTCAAGAAGAAAAATGAACAGTTGGAAAAGGCACAAAAACCACTCTACGGACCGGGTGGAACTGCACTAACCGTGTTGGGGTCTATGACAGAGACTATTACATACGGTGACAAGAGCGCTACTGAGAAAATCTATATTGTCAAAAATCTGCGCATGGCACTACTGAGTAGAACAGCTTCCGTGAGACTGAAACTGATTGCCAGAGTTGACACTATAGACCAAGAGACAGTGAGAAAAGCGTACCCCAAGTTATGCGATGGACTTGGGCTTGTTCAAAAGCCATACACAATTAAACTGAAACCTGATGCTAAGCCCTTTTCGCTCAAGGTGCCAAGGCGTGTGCCACTGCCGCTCATGGCTAAAGTGAAAGAAGAGCTCGAGAGGATGGAAAAGTTGGGAGTCATCAGTCGCGTGGAGCAGCCAACAGATTGGTGCTGTGGCATGGTTGTAGCTCCCAAAAAGGACAAAGAAAAGGTGCGTATCTGTGTGGACATGACACCTTTAAACGAGTCAGTGTGTCGCGAAAGATACATCCTCCCGTCTGTGGACCAAACGCTAGGCATGCTCACAGGTGCTCAGTATTTTTCAAAGCTTGATGCAAATATGGGATTTTGGCAAATACCACTGTCTAAAGAGTCGGCCTTTCTCACCACATTCATTACGCCATTTGGGCTGCACGGTGGCGCAGTGGTTAGCACTGCGGCAGCACAGTTTACCCTTGGCCGGGGGATTGTGGGGATCGTGGGTTCGATCCCAGCCCCCGACCAACAGTGATCTGTGTGGAGTTTGCATGTTCTCCCCGTGTTGCGTGGGTTTACTCCGGGATTTCTCCGGTTTCCTCCCACATGCCAAAAACATGCATGTTAGGTTAATTGGCTGTTCTAAATTGTCCCTAGATATCTGTTTCCTATAGGCCCTTAGAATAGAGGGTTAGTATTAATGAAAGCGCTTTGAGTGGTCTTTGTGACTAGAAAAGCGCTATATAAGTGCAGGTTAGTTAGTTAGTTAGTTAGATACCACTTCAACCGTTTGCCATTTGGTATTTCCAGTGCTCCTGAACATTTCCAAAACATGATGGTGACAGAGGTTACATCGGGTCTCGACGGAGTCGTCTGTCACATGGGCGATATCCTGGTCTGGGGATCCACCAAGGAGCAGCACGATGCAAGACTGCACGCTGTCTTGAAGCGCGCGGAGAAAGCCGGCGTTACGTTGAATATGTCAAAATGTGAGTTTGGCAAAAGAGAGGTCAAATTTCTTGGGTTTATTGTTTCAGCAGAAGGAATGAGGCCAGATCCAGACAAAACCCAAGCTGTTCAGGACATGAAAGAGCCAAGCAACGTGAGTGAGCTCAGGAGCTTTCTCGGAATGGTGAACCAGCTGGGGAAGTTCATTCCGAACCTTTCTGAAAAGGACAAACCATTGAGAGACTTGCTTTCAACAAAGAACATGTAGTACTGGGGGCATGAACAACAAAATGCGTTTTGTAATCTCAAGCAAGAACTGTCCTCTGCTCCTGTATTGCAGCTCTATGACCCAAACAAACCACAGAAAATATCTGCAGATGCCTCTTCATACGGATTGGGGGCAGTCATGCTACAGAAAGAGAGAGACGTGCGGTCACCAGTTGCTTACGCTTCTCGATCATTGACACCTACAGAGCAGCGCTACGCCCAGCTGGAAAAAGAAGCGCTGGCTCTCACGTGGGCCTGTGAAAGATTCAATGACTTTATCCTGGGTCTGCACTTTGAACTAGAAACTGATCATAAGCCACTAGTGAGTCTACTGGGAGGACAAGCTTTGGATGCGCTTCCACCGCGTATACAGAGATTTCGTATGCGCCTAATGAGGTACTCATACACTATAAAGCACATCCCTGGCAAAAGTCTAACCACTGCCGACACGCTCTCACGCTTACCGCTCACAAACAGTGTTACTCACACAGACACAGATCTTATGGAGGACACTAACATTTATGTTGACTCTGTGCTAGAGGGACTCCCTACAAGCAGCAAATATCTTGCAGATCTCCAAGAGCAACTGCAGTCCGACAGCGTCTGTTCACAAGTCATGAAATACTGCACAGAAGGCTGGCCGGATCGTAACCAGCTACAGGGAGCAGTGAAGCACTACTGGTCTGAGAGAGCCGTTTTGAGTGTGCATAACGGACTACTACTGAGAGGCACGAGGTTAGTTATCCCTGCTAACATGAGAAATGCAGTTTTGGATAAGATACATGAGGGCCACCAGGGGGTGGTTAAATGCAGAGAGCGCGCCCGTCAGGCTGTATGGTGGCCAGGTTTAAGCAACCAGATTAGTGAAATTGTACTCAAATGCAGAAAGTGCATACAGGAAAGAGTTAATGTGAGAGAGCCTTTAATGCCCACAGATTTACCAGAAAGGCCATGGCAGAAGTTGGGAGCTGATTTGTTCACGCTACAAGACAAAAACTACCTGTTATTAGTGGACTACTTCTCTAGGTATATAGAGATTGCCCAGCTCAGCCCAACTCGCTCTGCCAATGTCATTGTGCATTTAAAATCAATGTTTGCACGTCACGGAATACCAGAGATACTGATCACGGATAACGGCCCGCAGTTCGCAAGTCAGGAAATGGAAGACTTTGCAAAGGAGTACTGTTTTGAGCACGTGACCAGTAGTCCCAGGTACCCCCAAAGTAACGGTGAGGCAGAAAGAGCTGTCAGAACAGTCAAAAACCTAATTAAGAAAGCCAGTGATCCATACCGAGCACTGTTAGCCTACAGAACCACAGCGTTGGCAAATGGCTACAGCCCAGCACAGCTTCTCATGGGGCGTAGGCTTCGTACCACCCTGCCAATGCTTCCAGAGGCCTTGCAGCCATGCGTGCCGAATCTGCAACAAATTCGTCACGTGGAAAAGGAGAGACGGATGAGGCAAACAGAATGTTTCAACAAAAGACACAGAACGAGAGATTTGGATAAACTGTTACCCGGAAACTCTGTTTGGATTACAGATGCAAAAGCACAGGGCACAGTGACATCTGTCCACAAAACTCCACGGTCCTATGTCATTAGTGGACCACAAGGGACAATCAGGAGGAATCGCACTCATCTTGTGCCTATGTTGATACCAGAGACTGAGATGGAACCACAACGGACCCAGTCAAATGGAAAAGACACTCCTACAGAAACTGTTTCTGAGCCCAATGCACAGGAAACACCAGGTGTTGTTAGAACCAGGTCTGGTAGAGAAGTGATTAAACCAAAGAGACTGGATCTGTAGAGTTGCATGTTAATATTTGTGAAAACAGTGTTGAAGAGAAAAAAAAAAAAGAAATGTTATATTTTGTGTTTTCAGCTAAAAGGGGTCAACTTGGCTTCAGCAAGGGGGATGTGGTGTAATCTAAGGATTACATATGTGGAGCCACTAGGGGGCGACACAGACCGGATGTTGTCAGGAGTACAGCATGACGGATAATAATATGGCGGAGTTCGTGTGTTAATGTTGTTCCAGCCAGTTAATAAAGGAGGCTCCGTGTTCACCCAAAGCAGCAGTCTTTATTTATAAAAGAACCCAACACAACAGCGACATCGAGTCAAATTTGAAAATCCTGGCTAAAAGTAATTGTAAATACTCCACAATTGTTATTCACGCTGGCGTTAATGACATCCGTCTCCGGCAGTCGGAAGTCACAAAACTTAATGTAGAATCGGTGTGTGACTTTGCCAAAACAATGTCTGCCTCTAGTATTCTCTGGGCCCCTCCCCAATCTGACCAGTGATGACATGTTTAGCCGCTTGTCATCCTTCAACCGCTGGCTGTCTGTGTGGTGTCCTGCAAACAACGTGGACTACATTGACAATTGGAGCTCATTTTGGGGAAAACCTGGTCTTATGAGACGAGACAGCGTCCATCCCACTTTGGATGGTGCGTCTCATTTATCTAACAATCTGGCATCTTTTTTATCCAAATTTCCAAAACCTTGACAACTCAGAGTTGGGACCAGGAAGCAGAGTTGCAGCCTTACACGCCTCTCTGCAGCTCCTCTTCATCCGCCACCCCTCATCTTAGCTCCTGTCTTCCCCACTAGAGAATCATTGTCTGCTCCCTCCAAAGCAAATAAAAATATAACGTATAAGCATCCCAAAGTGATTAAACAAAAAGTTGGTAAAACTCAAATTAAACATGAAGCCTCTAAATTGAATGATTTGGCCTCTGTGCCTCCTCATAATTTAAAAATTGAATGTGGTTTATTAAATATTAGGTCTCTAACTCCCAAGTCACTGTTAGTCCATGATCTGTTAATTGATCATCAGATTGATTTAATTTCCCTTACAGAGACTTGGTTAGGACAAGAAGATTATGTTGGTTTAAATGAATCAACTCCTCTGGTTATTTAAACTGTCAAAATCCCAGAAGTTCTGGTCATGGAGGAGGAGTAGCAACAATTTACCATTCCAAATTACTAGTTAATGTAAAGCAAAAAAACATGTTATAATTCCTTTGAGGGCCTGGTCCTCAGTAGTGGGCACTTTAGCAATTTTAGGCTAAATCCAATTTTATTTGCCATAGTTTATCGTCCTCCATCAACCTACTCATAATTTTTATCTGAATTTGCTGAATTCTCAGCTGATTTAGTGCTGAAATCAGACAGAATTATAGTAGGGGACTTTAATATACATGTAGATGTAGATAGTGATTGCCTTAATGTGGCATTTAATTCAATATTGGACTCGATGGGGTTTTCTCAGAAAGTAGGAAATTCTACTCATTATCTCCACCATATGTTGGACCTTGTTCTGACATATGGCATAGAAATAGAAAATCTGGTAGTGTCTCCTCATAACCCTGTACTGTCAGACCATTGTCTGTTAACCTTTGATTTTACTATTTCTGACTATTTGGCTCCTAAAGAAAAATATTACTACAGTAGATGCCTCTCAGATGATGTTGTTACCATATTTATGCAGATTGTTTCCTCTATGCCATGTGTCAACACAATGGAAATAAGCTATGGAGAGCTTGCTCCTTCTGTAATTGATAGCATGGTAGATAGTGTGACAGCTTCTCTCCATCAGACTCTAGACATGGTGGCCCCCTTAAAAAAGAAAGTCTAATCAGAGATTTCTACCTCCTTGGTTCAACACAGAAACTCGTAGCTTAAAACAGAACACTCGTCAATTAGAAAGAAAATGGCGCTCCACTAATTTAGATGAAATCTATTTAGCTTGGAGAAATCATCTTTTAATTTATAAAAAATCTCTTAGAAAAGCTAGAACGAGTTATTATTCTGCATTAATAGAATAATCCCAGGTTTCTTTTCAGTACTGTAGCCAGGTTGACAAAGAGTCAGGACTCTGACAATCCTAGCATTCGCTTAGAGCTTACCAGTCAGGACTTTATGAACTTTTTCAATAATAAAATTTCATCCATCAGAGATAAAATCAATCAGATTCTTCCCACCATTAACTTAAATACAGTAACTACTACAACTCCTTCAATTGATATCTGTCTTGATGAGTTTACTCCAGTTGACCTTTTAGAGTTAGACAAAACAGTTTCCTCATCCAAGTCTTCAACTTGTCTTTTAGACCCTATTCCTACCAGGTTATTTAAAGAAGTCTTCCCACTTACTGGTAGCTTTATTCTTCATATAATCAATTCTTCATTAACTTTAGGCCGTGTACCGCAGGCTTTTAAAACGGCTGTAATTAAACCCTTACTCAAAAAGCCAACGCTGGATCCAGGAGCTTTAGCTAACTATAGACCAATCTCTAATCTCCCTTTCATTTCAAAAATCTTAGAGTTGTTGCTACGCAATTATTTGACCACCTGCAGGGAAGTGGTTTACTTGAAGAGTTTCAATCTGGGTTTAGAATCCATCATAGCACTGAAACAGCCTTAGCAAAGGTCACTAACGACCTCCTCATCGCATCTGATAATGGACTTGTTTCTGTACTTGTCCTTTTAGACCTTAGTGCAGCTTTTGATACTATTGATCATAATGTTCTACTTGATAGATTAGAACACTATGTTGGACTTACTGGAACTTCGTTGCAGTGGTTTCGATCTTATTTATCTGATAGGTTCCAATTTGTTCATGTCAATAATGAGTTTTCTTTCAACTCAAAGCTCAGTCATGGAGTTCCACAGGGATCTGTGCTAGGCCCTACTCTTTAGTTTATATATGCTTCCGTTAGGCAACATTATTAGAAAGCACTGTATACATTTCCATTGTTATGCAGATGACACACAATTATACCTGTCAATGAAGCCAGATGATAGTAATCAATTAGCCAAGTTGGAAGCCTGTCTTAAGGAAATCAAAGCTTGGATGACTTGTAATTTCCTGCTATTAAATTCAGATAAGACTGAAGTCATTCTTGTTGGTCCAGAAAACCTTAGAAATACCTTTCCAAATCAAACTTTCAGTTTGGATACGGTTACTCTTCCTCTTAATAGCTCTGTGAGGAACCTTGGAATTATTTTTGATCAAGATCTGTCTTTCAATTCACATATTAAATTTGTTTCTAAGACTGCCTTCTATCATTTGCGTAATATTGCCAAGATTAGGAGCATCTTGTCTCAGAGTGATGCTGAGAAACTGATCCACACTTTTGTTAGCTCTAGATTAGATTATTGTAATTCTTTATTATCAGGTTGTTCTAAAACATCTTTAAAAAGTCTTCAGCTGATCCAAAATGCTGCAGCAAGAGTTTTAACAGGTACTAGAAAGAGAGATCATATCTCTCCGGCTCTGGCCTCCCTTCATTGGCTTCCCCTAGAGTTTAGAATTAAGTTTAAAATCCTTCTTCTTACTTACAAAGCTCTAAACAATCAGGCCCCTTTTTATTTAAAAGATATGATACTACCGTATTATCCTAACAGAGCACTACGCTCCCAAAATGCAGGATTACTTGTAATACCTAGAATCTCCAAAAGTACAATGGGAGGCAGAGCCTTCAGTTATCAAGCTCCTCTCCTGTGGAACCAGCTGCCAATCTGGATTCGGGAGTCAGACTCGATCTCTGTTTTTAAGAATAGGGTTAAAACCTTCCTTTTTGATATAGCCTACAATTAGGGAGGGATCTTGTGTTTCTGAACCCTCCCTTAGTTATGCTGCTAATAGATTTAGTCAGCCGGGGGACCTCCAATAATGCACTGGGCCTCATTCCTTTCTTCACTCTCAATGAAATATTTTTTTTTTGCTGGTCAATAACATTTGTTTGTTCTCTCCCATAGATTGAGTCCCCCTCGTGCTATTTGCTCACTACATGTCTGTTCTTTTCATCTTCTCTATCCCCTCACCCCCCAGCCAGTCGCAGCAGATGACTGCCCCTCCCTGAGGCTGGTTCTGCTGGAGGTTTCTTCCTGTTAAAAGGGAGTTTTTCCTCTCCACCGTCGCCAAGCGCTTGCTCACAGGGGATCGTCTGATTGCTGGGGTCTTTCTGCAACTGTGGGGGTTCCCCCTACAGTTGAAAGTGCTATGAGATGACTGTTGTTGTGAAATGGTGCTATATAAATCAAGTTGAATTGAATTGAATAGAGAGGGGGATGAGTGGAAGACGGGGTTCCGCACACCTAGTGGCCATTTTGAATATCTAGTGATGCCATTCGGACTGACTTCCGCGGTGTTCCAACGTCTAATCAACAATGTTTTGAGGGATTTCTTGGGCTCTTTTGTGTTTGTGTATCTGGATGACATTTTCATCTTTTCCCAGTCCCTCGACGAACATCGGGTTCATGTCAGGCGGGTGCTGCAGCATCTACTGGAAAATAAATTATTTGTCAAGGCTGAGAAGTGCAAGTTCCACGCCCCTTCCACCTCGTTCTTGGGATTCGTCATCTCTCACAATGAGATCATCGCCGACTCAGCCAAGGTAAAAGCGATGGTAGAGTGGCTGGTCCCATCAGCCCGGAAACAGTTACAGCAGTTTCTGGGATTTGCCAACTTCTACTGCTGCTTCATCAAGAATTACAGTATCATTGCCCTACCCGTCACTCGCCTCACCTCCACCAAGGTGCCCTTCCAGTGGACGGGGGAGGCAGAGGTAGCCTTTATGGAATTAAAATCATTGTTTTCCTCTCCTCCTATCCTGGCTCAGGTGGACCCCGCGCGGCAGTGTCTGGTGGAGGTGGACGTCTCGGACTCCAGAGTGGGAGCAGTCCTATCTCAACGCTTTCCCGTGGACGACAAGATCCGCCCCTGTGCGTTCTTCTCCCGCCGCCTCTCCCCGGCAGAGAGGAACTACGACATCGGGGACAGAGAGCTGCTGGCGGTCAAGCTAGCCTTGGAGGAGTGGCGCCACTGGCTCGAGGGGGCCTCCCAGGCTTTTGTCGTTTGGACTGACCATAAGAACCTGGAGTACCTCAGGACGGCCAAGTTACTCAACGCCCGGCAAGCCCGCTGGTCCTTGTTTTTCGGCAGGTTCAATTTCACTGTCACCTAGCGCCCGGGGTCCAAGAACATCAAGCCTGACGCCCTATCCAGGCAGTTCTCGTCAGATGTCACAGAGGTGCCATCACATCCCGTGGTAGCGCCTTCATGTATTGTGGGCACCCTCTCCTGGGACATCAAGGAGAGGGTCAGAAGGGAGCAGGAGACCGAGGCAGACCCGGGTGGGGGACCAGCGGGGAAGATGTATGTGCCCTCAGTGGTTCGAGGTGAAGTCATTAATTGGGCCCACTCCTCTAAGCTCCTGTGTCACCCGGGGATGGCGTGGACTGTGGCCCTGCTGCAGAGAACCTTCTGGTGGCCATCTCTTTGAAAGGGCGCCGGGGAGTACGTCTGGGCCTGCCCCTAGTGCGCCACCGGCAAGACTTCTTCCTCTCCTCCAGCGTGTCTGCTCCATCCTCTCCCCATCCCCGGCAGACCTTGGTCCCATGTGGCGCTGGATTTCATCACCGGCCTTCCTCCCTCTGCTGACAACACCATCATCCTCACTATCGTGGACAGATTCTCCAATGTGGCTCACTTCGTCTCCCTACAGGATCTTCCCATGGCCAAGGAGACCGTCGACCTGCTCATCCTCCATGTGGTGCGGCTCCACGGCATCCCGCTTGACATCGTGTTCGATCGTGGTCCCCAGTTTGTCTCGAAGGTGTGGAGATCCTTCTGTAAGGCTATCGGGGTCACGGTAAGCCTGTCCTCAGGGTACCACCCCCAGAGTAATGGCCAGTGTGAGCGCGCCAATCAGGAGTTGGAGGCAGCGCTACAGTGCGTCACCACCTCCAATCCAGCATCCTGGAGGTCCCATCTGCCATGGGTCGAGTATGCACACAACACCATGGTCTCCTTTGCCACAGGTCTGTCCCTGTTCGAGGTCTCCTTGGGATATAATCCCTCACTGTTTCCTGAGGAGGAGCAAGACATCGCGGTGCCCTCCGTGCAGGCCCATATGAAGCGCTGTCGCCGGCTGTGGAGGGCTACCCAGGCCACGCTTTGGCGTACGGCGGACCGTAACGCCAACATTGCCAACCGCCGCAGGACCCCGGCTCCGCCCTACCGGTTCGGGCAGCAGGTCTGGTTATCCAAAATGAATATTAACCTCAAAGCTAAATCCAGGAAGTTGTCACAGCATTTTATTGGTCCTTTTTCCATTACACACATTGTGAATCCTGTCGCTGTGCGCCTGGCTCTCCCCTCCTCCCTCCGCATCTGTCCCACCTTTCACATCTCACAGGTCAAGCCGTTCGTTTCCAGCCCTCTGTGCCCCCCTCTTAAGACGCCACCCCCACCGGTAATGATCGATGGTGACCCCACGTGGAGAGTCAACTCCATCCTGAACATCCGACGCTGGGGTCATGGCCTCCAGTACCTGGTGGACTGGGAGGGTTACGGTCTAGAATGGAGGTCCTGGGCGCGTCCCTCCTTCGTGATGGATCTACAGCTCATCAGGGACTTCCACCGGACGGACCCGGGTAGGTTGGATCGGCTGCCGAGAGGTGTCCCATGGGGGGGAGTACTATAATGATCCGCTCTGTGTGCCTGCTGCCCTAATTACCTCTACAGCTGCGCGCACACCTGATTACCTCATTAGCAGCCTACTTAAGCCGCGCTGCCCTCTGGTCTGCACGGAGACGTCAATGCTCCAGTGTTCTAGTTGGACCTCCTCATCCTGTCAACTCATCCTGCTCTGGAGTTCGGTCTCCTCAGCTTCTTCCAGGGCATCGTTTCTACCGGGTGTCTGAACTCCCCACCAACTAGTAAGGCCTCGTTATTCCTGCACATCTACACTCCACTCTTTCTCCCCTGTGCACAGGTGGTAGCCTCCTGGCGGCAGACCTCCTCCTCTTGGCAGCGGACCTGAGTACAATTCGCACTTCACCAGCACTGTATAAACCTGCACTGCTTCACCTCATCAGCAACGGCAGCTTGGACGTGGAGCAGCTGGCCCGGAGCCCTTGGGAATTCTTCAGCACTTCAGCTGTCCAACCAATTCGTAAGACTGTACATTAACTGGTGCATTCCTCCTAACCTCCATGCGCTCATCCGCCTGTCTGTGCTCTCTCCTAGGGTTGCCAGTCTGACTGTGCTCTGCTCGCCCAGCTGCCTCACTCCTGCACGCACGCACACATTCACACTCACACTCTTCACAATAAAAGATAATTGTGACTATTTCGAGTCCATGTCTGCTTCTGGGTCAACCAAACATGTCATAAAGTGCAATTACAAACTAGAAAAGCACTCAGAGCGCATACCTCTGCCAGGACTCCTTCCGTCTGTCATGGATCACCTCCAAAATGTAATGGGTTTGTGTGCAGGCCTAGAGCCACTTCTGGTGAAAATTGCATCAGTGTCTGTCCATTAGTTTTGGAGTGTTGTTCAAATCAAATCAAACTTTATTGTCATATTGCTGTACATACAACTGTAGTGCAGGCAAGATGAAATTGCGTTTCTCTCGGCATCCATATAAATAGAAGCAGCATGATTTAAGACACACTCACACATAGCTTCACCCCCCACCCCCCCATCCATTCACACATCCCTGAGACATACTTGGGGATTAAAAAAACTAACTAACTATAATATAGAAATAATATACAAAATGTCCGTAGGTGCAGTAGTGTGTATGAGAGATTCCGGGTCAACTGTTCAGCATCCTGACAGCTTGTGGAAGGAAGCTGTTGATCAGTCTGGTGGTTCTGCCTCTGACGCTCCGGAATCGTTTACCAGATGGAAGAAGTTCAAAGTGTTTATGCAGAGGGTGAGAACGGTCCTTGACAATGTTCAGTGCCCTGCTCCTACAACAGTTCTGAAAAAGTTCTTGGACAGAGGGGACGGAGACTCCAATTACCCTCTCAGCTCCCTTGACTATCTTCTGCAGGGCTTTTTTGTCTGACATACTGTAGCTGGAGTACCATGTAGCAATGCAGTATGTCAGAACACTCTCCACCACACCTCTGTAGAAGGTCCTGAGGATCCAGATGGGGAGAGAGGCCTGTTTGAGTTTCCTCCAGAAGTGCAGTCTCTGCTGAGCCCGCTTCCTGATCCCCAAGGAATTCTTGCTCCAGGTCAGGTCCTGCGATATCTGCACTCCGAGGAACTTGATGTTCTCCACTCTCTCCACTAAACGGCCGCTGATGCTGAGGGGGACGTGCTCAGGCTGTGACCGCCAGAAGTCGATAATCATCTCCTTCGTTTTGTCCACGTTGAGCACCAGATTGTTCTCCCTGCACCAGCCCTCCAGGTCTCTCACTTCTTCCCTGTACATTGATTCCTCATCCCTCTGAATAAGTCCCACCACCATGGTGTCGTCTGCAAACTTAATAATCTGGTTCCCCTCGTGTCTGGATACACGGTCATGTGTTAGAAGTGTAAACAACAGTGGACTGAGTACGCAGCCTTGAGGGGATCTGGTGCTCAGCGTGACAGAGTTGGAGATGTTGTTTCCAACCCAGACAGACTGAGGTCTCTCAGTCAGGAAATCCAGGATCCAGAGACATGTGGCGGTGTTCAGGCCAAGAAGGAGTAATTTCTCCATCAGTCTCTGGGGAATAATGGTGTTGAATGCTGAACTGAAATCAATATACAGGAGTCTGGTGTAGGTGTCTTTCAGGTCCAGGTGGGTGATGGCAGAGTGTAGGGTGGTGACTATAGCATCCTCCGTGGAGCGGTTTGAACGATATGCAAACTAGAGCAGGTCGTGTGATGCAGGGAGGCAGGCTGTAATGTGTGGTTTGACAAGCCGTTCAAAACACTTCATCACAATTGGTGTCAGTGCAATAGGACGATAGTCATTCAAACAGGACACAACTGGTTTCTTTGCCACCGGTACAATGATAGAGGTCTTGAAGCATCTGGGAACGATGGCCTGACTCAGGGAGATGTTATAAATGTCAGTCAGGACATCTGCCAACTCGCTCGCGCAGTCTCGGAGCACACGTCCTGGGATGTTGTGTTGTTGCTAACACACTGAGAATATAAGAGCCTTTGTAAGAAGATAAGAGCCTTGCCTGAGGTATGCATTCTCAGATGATCACCAAAATGTAATGGGTTCGTCTGTAGCCCAAGAACCACCTCTGTTAAAAATTTGATATCCAGATCCATCCAGTAATTTTGGAGTAATGTTGCTAACACTCTGTGAGAAGATGAAAGCCTTGGCGGAGGTATGGATTCTCAGATTCTCACCAAAATGTAATGGGTTCCTCTCTAGCCTAAGAAGCACCTCTGTTGAAAATTTCACCCAAATCCATCTGGTAATTTTGGAGTATTGTTGCTAACATTGTGTGAGAATGTAAAAGCCTTGGTAGAGGTATGCATTCTTGGATCGTCACCAAAATGTAATGGCTTCCTCTCTAGCCCAAGAAGTACCTCTGGTGAAAATTTCACCCAAATCCATAGAGTATTTTTTGTGTAATCCTGCTGCACAAATAAAAACAAAGCCCTTGGTGGAGGTATGCACTCTCAGAGCATCACCAAAATCTAATCATCTCTCGTGCCATTACACACCTTTCCTGAAAATTTCATCAAAATCCGTTCATAGCTTTTTGAGTTATGTTGGTAACAGACAAACCAACCAACCAACGCTACCGAAAACATTACCTCCTCCCTTAGCGCAGATAAAAATATATGCCAAATACATAAAAAAAAAATCTATACAGCTACAAGATATGTCTATACAATCTAAACTATGCCCAATCTAAACTGTATGTGAAATTATTACATTATGTTCATTTCCTACCAAATCACTGCAGTGGTGTATTCACTGATACCACACGTGTAATATTGCATAATTACAAACAGTGTCAGTGAACTAAAACGGAGAAAAAAGGAGGGGAAAAAATGGGGAAAAAAAAAAAAACGATGTGAAAAGTTCAAATACAGTCATGTGAAAAAATTAGGATGCCCCATTAAATATTCAGTTCTTTATTAAGAAATGTTCACATATCTGTCTAACCTTGTTTTTGTTTTTATTTGCATTTTTTTATTTTACATTTATTTTAGCCATTTTAAGTGGGAATGAATGTGGGGGTGTCCTAAAAAAGATGGGGGGGTATCCTAATTTATTCCTCACTATTTGTTTAGAATTATATTTTACCGAAAATTTGAAAAAAGTCTTTAATTCATTTTAAATTGTTTAGTTGTATTACATGAATCTCCCAGTATTTTAAACACTGATATTAAATATCCATATGTTTAAATATGTTTAAAAAAAAAACCACACAGGCTTATACAGGGAATCCTAATTTTTTCACATGACTTTAACCGTGATGCTAATTTAAGATCAAATTTCCCAGCCCTAATCTCTACACTGTTGCACGCAAGAACTCTCTGCTTCTCTGTTGTCAGCACACCCAATATACATTCTACAACACAAATTATAACTGTAATCAGAGTTACCATAGTGACATGCTTTTCTCTAAACTCTATTTCAGAGATGTGTTTTTCAGAACTACTGTATATATACTGCAGTGACCAATGCATGCAGGACAGGCTTTTACTGTAATGGAAGACCACAGAGATAAATGACTGATGGTAAAGACAGAGTAGTATTCTAATTATACGCTGAGGTCCCTTAAACACAAGGCTGCAGTATATTTGTGCACTGCCAGCCTACTAGATGAGCTCATACTTTATGCTGTTACAGTTCAGGATAATCTGCATGTCTGAGCAACTTTGTGTGGGAATGGAAAACTGTATTTTCAAATCTGTCAACAATTAAAAGTCTATTTTTCTGTCTCACATCCTATCAACATTTTTTTTTTTTTTTTTTACGTCAACTACCAGATTCTCTTGTGGCTATACTTGTTAAAACTGAGTCAAATTTAATATCCACACCATCTGAATCAGTCGGGTAAGATAGGGTGGTCGCTTCTGTCCGTCCATCTGTCTGCACTCTAACTAGAAAAGAAATAAAACCAGGGTCACTAAACTTCGTGCACCAGTTGGTATTGCACCTCGTGCCAGTGGCTACACTTTTATGGTCAAAATTTCCGAAGTTAAGGTCAGGGAGTCATAAAAACTCAAAATCAATTTTCATCTATGGTCACATTATTATTAAGAGAGCTACGGTTGCCAAAATTGGTACACAGGTTGACCATGAGACCCTTACCTCTATAGTTTTGGGGTAAAAGACAAAGGTGACAAGCAGGGATGTGCACAGACATTTTAGGAGCTGCTGCTCTAACCTGAAACCAGGGCAAAATGACAACAAAAGTCAGAAATTAATGAGAAAAGTTGTCAATTGATGAGAAAAAGTTACATATACAATAACAATTGCTGAAATGTATAAGGAAACAAGAAATGTTTTAAAAACGATGCACTTAATTCATGAGAAAAAAAAGTTGTACATTTTTGAGAAAATGTCACAAAATTACAAGAGAACACTAACCCCTTTAAAAGAATTTTTTAAGAAAAAATATCAACAGAAAGATATAAGGAGAAAAATATTGAGGACAAGTCCCAAAGGGAAAAGAAAAAAGATGTGCATTGTAATTCCTTGTAATTTTGGAACTTCAGTTTGACCATGAAAAAGGAAAATCTTTGCTCCTGCTAGTATCTTAAATAGGTTTACCTTCCAAGCCAGGATATGCAAGCTGGGAGGCTTGGTGGGGGCCTGTTTGTCCAGCTCCCATCACAACACAGATCGGTCCTAATCCCCTTTGCTTCGCGGTGCTCAGTGGACCCTGCTGACTCCTGGCCGGTGCCTGTGTCGTTGGCTCGGATCGGGGCATCCAGTCCCAGCACCTCATCCACTGCAGGCAAAAATTTCAGAACCTGCAGCTGCTGTCCACACTCAGCCATCTATAGCTGCTCTGACCCAGCACAAACTGGGATGCATCTGGTCAAAATTTCCAGAATAAACAGCTAAAACCTTTATCCAAAGGAAATTTGTTCTCCCCTCTAGGAATTAATTTTCTCCAGTGGCTGAAATGAATCCCTAATCCAGGTGAGTCCTGTGTGTTTTGTGAGCTGTTTTTTCGGTCTTTTTAAGTATTTTGTTCATTAGAAAAACATAATTTTTTGTTAGAAAAAAATATATTAAAACAAAATTATTATTAAATAATATTTTTTATTATTAAATTATTATTAAATTTGTTTATATCAGATATTAACATTTTATTAATTAAATAGCTGGAGGTAGTTGTAAATCAATGTTGATGCTGTGCTCCTGTGGGGATTTACAGCACATTTTCTTATATTAAATAATTATTCAAATACAACATTCTGTTTATTTTGCTAGTTGGCAACTCTGAGTATAAGAAGGACTTAAAAAAATACATATTTTAAATCAGGTTTTACCTGCAGTCCACGGACTGCTTTCTGGTCAGGATATGCAACAGAACCACGACCATTTCTCCGTCTGACGGCACTCCACTGCAAATGTATGGAGAGAGCGAACAGCGCGCTCCACCTCTGTTTCCCCTTCCGACAACACTCCACCAGCGGGTGTATGGGAAGATAGTCATGGGTGTGCACGATCGGTTCCGGGGTGCGCTTGATTCTTCTCCCAGCATATACCTCAATGGGGGTTGTATGAGCAAATTATAGTAAATAAATGTTAATATAGTTAAATGTAAAAATAGTTTCGTGTTCCAGCAGTAACCTGTACCTCCATCTCCCCATCAGTCCACAATGGCTGTATTGTGGAGAATCCTAAATTCGACCAACCATGTCAGGTGTGCTTAATTCCGCCCCGGTGTACACCTCAACTGGTAAAAGTCAGTTAAAAAAGATCACCTTTGACATTTTCAGCCACAGGGATCCAAGTGCTGCAACACCAATGGAGGAAGTGTGTGGACCAAAGGGGAGACTATCCATCCATCCATCCAGCCATCTTTTATCACTTTTCTGGAGGTCCAGGTCGCGGAGGCAGCAGTTCAAGCAGAGAAGCCCAGACTTCCCTCTCCCCAGCCACCTGCTCCAGCTCTTCAGAGAGGACACCAAGACATTCCCTGGACAGCTGGGAGCTGTAGTCTCTCCAGCATGTCCTGGGTCTGCCCCGAGGTCTTCTCCCAGTGGGATGTGCCCAGAACACCTAAGTGGGAGGTGTCCAGGAGGCATCCTGATGAGATGCCCAAACCACCTCAGCCAGCTCCTTTCGATGTGGAGGAGCGGTGGTTCTACTCCAAGCCTCTCCCGGACGACTGAACTACTCACCCTATCTCTAAGGGTGAGTCCAGCAATCCAACAGAGAAAGTTCATTTCAGCTACTTGTATCCGCAATCTCATTCTTTCGGTCATTACTCAAAACTCATGACCATAGGTGAGGGTAGGAACGTAGATTGAATGGTAAATCGACAGCTTTGCGTTAACGCACAGCTCCCTCTTCACTACGACAGATGAGTACAACATCTGTATCACTGCAGATGCTGCTCCGATCTGTCTATCAATCTCCCACTCCATTCTCCCCTCACTCATGAATAAGACCCCGAGATACTTAAACTCCTCCACTTGGGGCAGGAGCTCTTCCCCAACCTGGAGAGGACAATCCACCTTTTTTTGGCTGAGCACCATGGACTCGGACTTGGAGGTGCTGATACTCATCCCAGCCGCTTCACGCTCAGTCGCAAACCATCCCTGCAAGACCTGTAAGTCATTGCTCAATGAAGCCAACAGGACAACATCATCTGCAAACAGCAGAGATGAGATCCTGTGGTCACCGAATATGACACTCTCCATTCCTTGGCTGTGCCTAGAAATCCTGTCCATAAAAATTATGAACAGGATCGGTGACAAAGGGCAGCCCTGACAGAGTCCAATTCTCAAAGGAAATGAATCCGACTGAGTGTTGGAAATATGAACCAAACTCTCACAACTGAAGAGGAGACCATGTTGAAAAATAAACCACATTTGGGCAAATTTGACCACTATAAACTTTTCAGCCTATGAACTTTTAAGCCCCCCCCCCCCCCCGTGTATATATACAGTAGGGAAAATAAGTATTGAGCACATCAACATGTTTCTTATTAAACATATTTCTGATGGAACCATTGACCTGAGATTTTCACCAGATATCAGTAACAACCCAAGTAATCCATACATACAAAGAAATCAAAGCAACTGTGTTCACAAAACAAGTTATATTTAATAAAGTGGAATGACACAGGGAATAAGTATTGAACGTACTTGGGGGAATTCATTTACTATTTAGTAGCCTTTGTTGGTAATAACAGCTTCCAGATGCCTCCTGTATAGAGAAACTAGGCACAAGCATTACTCAGGAGTGAATTTAGCCCATTCTTCCACACAAACTGCCTTCAGATCTTGAAGGGTCCATGGGTGTCTTCCATGAACTCTGATCTTCAGTTCGTTCCATAGATTTTCAATTGGATTCAGGTCAGGTGACTGACTGGGCCTTTCTAGCAGCTTTACTTTCCTTCTCTGGACCCAGTTAAGAGTTTCTTTAGCTGTGTGTTTGGAATCATTGTCTTGCTGAAATGCCCACCCTCGTTTCATCTTCAGCATCTTGGCAGATGGAAACAGGTTCTTATCAAGGATGTCTCTGTACGTTTGTCCATTCGTATTTCCTTCAGTTATATGAAGTTTGCCTGTACCATGTGCTCAAAAACTCCCCCACACCATGATGCTTCCACCTCCAAACTTCGCTGTTGGTATGGTGTTTGGGGGCTGATGTGCATTGTCATTTCTCCTCCAAACATGCTGTGTGTTGTGGTATCCAAAAAGTTCAATTTTGGTCTCATCTGACCAGACTGTATTCACCCAGTAGTTTGCTGGCTTGCCCAAATGTTGTGTAGCAACTTTAAATGAGCTTCAACATGCTTTTTCTTCAGCAATGGAGTCTTGCGAGGTGAGCGGGCATAGAACCCATGTTGGTTGAGTGCATTTTCATTTTCTTTGAAACAGCAGTACCTGCTAACTCCAGGCCTTTCTGGAGCTCTCCAGGAGTGGTCTTTGGCTCTTGGATAACTTCTGATGATTCTTTTGACTCCTCTGTCAGAAACCTTGGGAGAAGCTTCTAGTCGTGGTTGGTTTATGGTAAAATGAAGTTCTTTCCACTTCCGAATGATGGTTCCAACAGTGCTTACTGGAACATTCAGCAGTTTAGAAATGTGCCTATAACCAATGCCATCGTTATGTTTTGCAACAATAAGGTTGCACAGGTCTAGAGAGAGCTCTTTGCTTCTACCCATCATGAGTTCTTTGTGGTGTGACAATCTGATATTCACAGACCTTTTTAAAGGCTATTAGTCAGGACTTAAAGGTAAAGCCAACTTTATTGTCATTCAATCCATACAGCCAATCGTGTACAGCAGAACAAAATTACATTTCTCTTATCTACAATGTTAATCCCATCTAGAATCAGAGGGGTCGCTGCCATGCAAGGCACCGCCACAAATTTCCTCCTCTGTTCCATTATTGCTAAGCACCAAACTGGATGGCAGGAAGTTCCACTTTTATATGGTCTTTGGCATGATCCAGCCGGGATTTGAACCCGGGCCTCCCAGGTGTGGGGCAGATGCTCTACCAGCTGGGCCATCGCTCCGGTACTGATGGAAAAGTGCCTGCCAATCCACACCAACAGCCTCGCCAACCACTACCGAACATTTATACACATTCATACCCAGTGTCATGGATACTGGAGGCAAGGTGGGTAAAGTGTCTTGCCTAGGGACACATAGGCAAGATGGCTGGGAGAATGGGATTCAAACCGCCAACCCTCTGGTTATTGGACCTCCTGAGCCACTGCCACCCACATTTTCCTCCTCTATTCCATTTTTGCTGAGCACCAAGCTGGACAGCAGGAATTTCCATTTTTATATGGTCTTTGGCATGACTGGGCGGGGACTTGAACCCCAACCTCCCAGTTGTGGGGCGGCTACTCTACCTCTAATCCACCACTCCAGTATCAACAATGAGAACAAGGAGGGAAGCACCCCAAAGCTATTCCTAGACAATTTAGAGGTGAGCTCGGTTGACTTTCTAGTTTAATTTAATTTAAAGTTGATTTCAACTCAATTTTAAATGTTTAAAAAATATTGTTAGTTTAAGATTTAATTAAAGTCATTGTTAGTTCTGGCAAAGGCCAAATGAGCTAATGCGCTGTCTGTCCATCTGCTGCTCTGTCTACATCTGATGAGAATCACTACTTTTAGGCAGATGCCCTGATGCTAATCAAACTCACACATAACAATGATCCTCAGATGGTTATGGTTAGGGTTAATAGTCACAAGCTATGAGCAATGATCATTTCATCTTTCATTAGGCCTTGGCCATAGGCATGTATTTATCAAGAGATGAAGGCTCCTCCTGACCTTGAGGTGGGTTCATCAGACCTGAGTGACCTACTCCATCACTGAGAGTCTGGTTATTCATTTGAAATATTGTAGCGAACTCAATATGAGCACCCTACTTGGCTTGCCAAGTGGGTTGACCCTATTGACGACACAGGTAGGGTGCGGGACTCCGGAGCGGGAGGCGTGAGTTCGAATCTCCCAGTGGGACGTCGCCATGTCGAGCAGCACGTTACAGCGCACGCCCACAAAAAGACAATGGAACAGATGGCTGTGATCATCCAGATTTATTTTACACACACCCCGACCCCCAACCCTTGCTGTCCTTGTGTGCGTTCGTGCTCCCTCTGTCCGCGCTGGTGATGTCATCATGTCCAGTCCTCGCGGTGGCCTGCCTGGTCCGGTTTGTCTTGGCGATCCCTCGATCGCGCAGGCCCCCGTGTTCCTTCCCTGGGTTCTGCTGTGGAGCGTGATGGTCCGGTTTCCCAGCTGGAGGGACGGTCCCGCGGTGTCGATCTTGGCGTTCCAGGCTGTGAGCAGGTCTAGTCCAATAATACAGGGGTCTTGGATGTCAGCCAGCCAGAACGGGTGTCTTATGTTCTGACCGGCCACCCCCACCACCAAAACTCTCCGCCCCCCCAGTCTGGCGCGCTCACCGGTAGCCGTGGTGACGCAGCGCTTGGTGGGTTCCCACCCCCATGGGGCCGTCTTGTTTGTGCCCGGCAGCACACCGGGTCGAACCAGGGAGATTGTAGAGCCGGTGTCAATCAGGGCCCGGATCGACGTCTTCCCCAAGCTGCACTGTAGATAGATCCCTGGAGAGTGTCCAATTCGGCCCACGCGTGGTGCCGGCTCCTCAGGGGAAACATCTGCGGGAGGCGGCCTGTTCCCGTTCACGCCACCTCGCTCTAGTTTAACGCCGGCGAGGGGCGTTCTTCTCCGGGGACGTGCCGCCGTGGTCTGCCGTAATTCCTCCTCTTCCTCCTCGCTCTCCATCGTGGCCTGGAAGGTTCTCTGTCTGTGCGTTGGCGCTTCAACTGTGTGATTCATCAGCGGCTCCACCCGCTCTGCTTCTGCCACTGCAGTCTCCCAGTCGCTCGCGGCGTGGATCCGTACGTGGCTCTGGAGCTGGGCCGGGCGGAGACCTTGGATGAAGCTCCGGAGGGCGAGCTTCTCTACCGCCTCCGGTGCGAAATCCGGGTAGCTGCGCCGGGTTAGCAGCCGTATGTCTGCAGCATAGGTTCCTAGGCTTTCCTGGTTGCTTCTACGGCGGCGGGTCAGCTGTTCCTGGGCATGCTCAGCGTCCACCATTCTCCCAAATCGTCTCTGGAGCGCCCCTTGTAGCGCTGGCCAGCTGTAGCGCTCCTCAGGCAGGAGATCAGAAAGCGTGCAGAGAGCTCTCCCTTCCAAGGCCAGCGCGACTTGCACGGCGGTTTCCTCTGGTGACCAGCCGTTCAGCGCAGCGGCCAGCTCGACCTGGGTCAGGTAGTCATCCAACGTGGCCTCGCCGTTGAAGCGGGGAATCTTGGCCCGCTGCCTAACAGATGGGATGGCCGCCTCCTGATCGATCGTCACTCTCGATCGCCGTGGGATCGCCAGCCCGTCCTGTCCTGAAAAGGGCGGAATGCGGGGCTGGTTTGCTCTGCTCTGCCCGCTCTGTCTTGAAAAAGACAGAAGGCGGGGTGCGCTGGCCCTGTCAGGTCCGCCGCCGCTTTGTTCGTCCCGGCTCCTGGCTCCCGGGGGTGGTGTCTCGGTCCCATCGTCCATCATCAGCTAAGCAATGAACTGCTCCAGCTGCTGGATCTCCATTCTGATCCTGGCATCCATCTGCTCCATCCCACTTCTGACACCAGTGTAACGTGCTGCTCGACATGGCGACGTCCCACCGGGAGATTCGAACTCACGCCTCCCGCTCCGGAGTCCCGCACCCTACCTGTGTCGCCAATAGGGTCAACCCACTTGGCAAGCCAAGTAGGGTGCTCATATTGAGTTCGCTACACTACTCCCCTCTGGTTCTCGACATCGTCCCGATGTCAGCGCCCCATTACTGCTTTGGACAGGAGATCCCACTTCTGACACCAGTGTGATGTTTGCAAGGGTTCACACAAAAAGACAATGGAGCAGATGGCTGTGATCAGTGTAGCGAACTCAATATGAGCACCCTACTTGGCTTGCCAAGTGGGTTGACCCTATTGGCGACACAGGTAGGGTGCGGGACTCCGGAGCGGGAGGCGTGAGTTCGAATCTCCCGGTGGGACGTCGCCATGTCGAGCAGCACGTTACAATATTTAGTTATTTAACTTTGAGTAAGAATTCAATTTCTGTGCTTTCACTGTTATTAAAATGTTTAAAACTGATGAATATACAGGTATACTTAATAGCTACATATAAGCATATAACAATGTGATGGCATTGAGATGTCATGCATAGAAAATGAAAATTATGCTGCCAGGTTTTGTTTTTTTTTCACAAGAATCTCATCTCAACTATCAAGACTGGAGATTTATATCTAAATACCTGAAATACCCTTCATAGTTGAAGTATATCTCTTTCAGACACACCTGCTTTTTTGTTTCTATCTGATTTTAATTAACAAGGCTCTGAACATGCTGTGTGGCTCAGTGTGATCCAGCGTGTGGTATGAAAGAGGGCTAGACCTGTCCTTGCTCCCTGAACTTTGGTTCTGCATGCACAAGTCAAAGCAAGAATGAGTAGAAAAGGCATATTCATAGAGGTTATAGTAAACTGAAATGAGTTTGAGACACGTTGTACTCTGGTTAAACATCCAGTTAAGATTGTCTTATTGGATGACCTTGCTTTCCTCACACCATAAATTTCCTTAAAATATTTCTCAATGTACAGGCACGTTTACGTAGAGCATTCTTTTCCTCCTACTTAGGTATATTTGTCTTTAATCCAAGTTGGAACTCGCCTTAAACAAGGAATACTCACATCTAAAACTCTTTTTTTTTTTTAACATAACTCAGATTTGGTTACACCTCTAGCCTCGCTGAGAGAACTTGTTTAGACTTGCTTTGGCAGTTCAGCCCAATTAATGCTGCTGTCAGAATTGATCTCACTGATGACTGAAAGAGTCAACATTGACGATTTTGTCACAGTAGTGTTCTGCTTGAAATTCTCAGACCTTGGCTTTTCCTGCGGCTGTTACCCCTCTGTTGTTAAAAGAAACAACTTCCTGTTTAATTGGAAAAATGCTCACCGAAATGGCCAACAAAACCAAAAACATTCAAATGGGTGTATAGGGCCTCAGTCCATTTTTCTAACAATCATGCTAAAATTAATTTATATAATAAAAACACAGACTTGAAAGAACAGAAGCCCTGTTCCACTGAGAGCTTTCAGTCGGGAACTGGTCAAGCCAGATCTCTCAAAAGCCCTGAGCCACATCCCACTATATCTCATGACTAACATCTTTTTATGGCTGAGACTTTATACACAACACACACAATACAGAGCTCAACCTGATCCCTCCCAACTTTACAACACTACACTATCACAAGTGCTGTGTTTGCTCCCAGTGAGTAGAGGCTAAAGGAGAGGAGGAGATGAGCAGAGAAGGGAGGGCCAAGTGGACGTACCTGTCAGAGAGAAGAAATCTGACAGCAGCGCAGCACTGTTGCACACGTTAGCTGATGCAGCAGCGGTGACGTTATGACTGTAAGCTAAGGGAATCACGGCCTAGTGGAAGACTGCCCATCGAGTGGAGAAACGGAGGATCGGAATGGGTGGAACTATCAGTCAGAAGAAGAGTGGCAGGAGGTCCAGCTCAAAAAGTCGCACCAGCACTGTCGTGTGAGTAATGTCACTCGCGGTCTGGTCTAGATTCTGCAGTGTTTCAGACTTGTTTGGCCCATAGTGCTCTTAGTTAGTGTTGGAAAGCAGTTTCTAATTAGTGCAAAGGTGGGTAAAGTAGCCAGGAATTGTACTCAAGTTAAAGTAGCCTTATCATGTGATGTGATATTAAATTATTCAAGTACAAGAGTAGTCACCAAAAAGTATCAACTAAAAAAGTTACTTCATTACTCTTGCCAATTTGTGTTTTTCCCTCGACTGTTCTTATAATAATTTCAAACTTTTTTCAACCCTTCTTGTACATTTATGACCATTTTTAAAATTTGCAACTTTTCTCCTCTTGTAAACATGACTTTAATTTCCCCAATTTGTGATTTTTTCTCCTAAAAGCGTTAGTCTGAGGCAAAATTAAATAGAAACCATCCATGTATATCCTCTAATAATCCAAGTAACTTATGAAATGGTAAGAAATAAGATATTTCCTTATTCAGGTGTTATTTCCAACTCAAGATTTCATTGACAAATCAAAAAGTATGACTAAATATACTTGAGTAGTTTTTTTCATTAATGTACTCGAGGAAAAAGTATCCTACAATAACCATACTCCACAAAGTACAATTAAATGAGTTACTTCAATGCATGTACTTGAGTAAATGTCCGTGCTAGTGTTACCAGTTACAGAAATGGAACCAATTATTACAAAAAAAAAATTATTTTCACACGCTGTAGTGTCTGTATAACTCCCCAAATCAAAAATAACTTGCAGGACAGTAGGGAAAACGCAAAAATGCTGCAGTCGTTCTTAAGGTTTCTTTGACTTGTATCCCGTTGCAAACAATATGACCACACATCCATTCCTGCAGCTCAGAACAGCAGTGCATTCGAAAAAGGAAAGTTGGGACAGTAAAAGCATGAACCGCATGTTGCCGCTCCTTCACACACCTTAAAGGCACAGAGGACATTTTATCCCATTCTTCTCGCAAACGTGCCTTCAAGTGTGCAGATAAGCTGGTCCATTTGGGTTTGTACAAAAAAGATCAAAGACTTGCTTGATTTACATTCTTTTGCATTTGGTGCGAGACCTGCCACTGTTCTAGTGTACGTGTACACACACACACATGCAAATATTCACACACCCTCAAAATGGACCCACAGATAAGGCTGCCTGAACAAGTGTTTGCTCACTGAAGTTAAAAGTACGTCCACCTAGTTGTCCCTTTGGATTTTTCTGCAAGCACACCGATGACGCTGAGATATGTCATGAGATGTTTTAAAATCAGACACAATTAAGTTGACATTACATGTAACTTTTAATCAGTTGTGACTGGTCATGGTGTTGTCTAACACATCTGCACTCGTCTCATCACTGTATGACCTCAGTGTGAGAAATATCGCTTCACTGTCAGTGTTTGCTCAGGGAGATTCATATCCTATTTGTACTCGGACACAGAGTGGCAGCTTCGGACTGCGTGTGTGTTCGTGTGCTTATGTGTCAAACTGTAGAAATGCTGGCCCATGGAACGCTGCAGTTCAGTCTGTCAGCTGCTCTTTTTGTGCGTTTTGCTGAATAAACATTCCACACGGCCAGGACAAATTACAGAATCGCTGCCAGTGGGTTTTACAAATTCTGTTGACGCACAACCGGCGACAGTGTTGAAATAAAACTGCAAATGTGCTCTGAGTGGCACAAGAGAAACCCAGTTCTGATCTGAGGGGCTGCTGGAGAAGTCACAGTGAGATGAGAGTTGGTAAATAAATACTGTAAAATCAAAATGGAAATGATTGTCCTCCCAGTTTAATAAAAACCAACAATATATATACACAACGATGCCCTCACTTCCTCCTAACTTTGGTTGCCTCTATCAGTTTGTTTGTGTTGTTTCCATCTCTTCTGATCTGACCCAGGCTTTGGGTGAGCTGCTCTTCTGTGACTTGTCAGGTTGGCACGAGTCGGCAAACCTCTCCCGAGCTTTCTCCCAGTTCATCTGAGACTTGGATTTGGTCAAAGACACATCATCTAAGGACATGGCAGTGGCTGCTCCCAAACCTGACTGAGACTTTCTGATTTTGAGTTGAATCTGTGGGGGGGGAAGAAAACAAATAAACTTCAATAATTGTTCTGCTTGAAAATACAACAAAACTGAATCCCTCCGTAACAGATTTGGTGAACTGTCTCACCGGGTCTTTCATTCCTGTCCCCATTTTGCCCAACCCCTCTCCTTTCTTCCAGCCCATCTTCTCCAGCATCTTCCGTCCTTTATTAACTTCACTGATTTCCCTTTAAGAGAAAAAGAATTTATACACCAATATACCCTTTGTTCAGATCAACACTTACGATCAGGGTCATTTCTCTTACTCGTGAACAGAAGCTGGAGCGTCATCTCGTAGGAAAACTCCCTCGCTGCCCACCGTTTGTCGACGAGATTCAGCTCTGTCTTTGTATTTAGGGTTCTTCACGGCTTTGGACTCCTCATATTCACTGCTCTATAAATGGAAAAGCACAGAAATGAGTGCCTGAACATAAAAAAAATAATATGACGAGCTGCAGTAAATCAAACACTCACTTGGAGGCCGTACTTGGCTTTCATCTGCTTCAGCTCTTTCTGCCTCAATAATTCTTTATCCTCTTTGGTGAGGACGGGACCTGTTGGAAAAAAATTAAGACCACATGTGAGACTGTTGACTGTTAAAAAAAAAAAAAAAAGTATCGTATTAAAGTATACTTTCTATCACATCTGTCACAATGCTGTGTTATCAATCTATTAAACAATGGCCTGTGCTTAAAAGCAGCCCACCAGTGCTCTCCTCTCTCCTGTGCTTGCTGAGGTGAGCCATCACCTGACCGGGCTCACAGCCGTCACAGGTGTCCGTCCCTGAATGGATGTGGAAGGACAGCACGGTCTCTCCCATCTTCACCTCGTCACCATGCATCAGCGCATGTGGCTCCGACTTGGTTTTGGGCTGCAGGAAAAATGATCGTGTCAACTCTAAATTTAAGTTTTTATTGTATATAAAATTCAAACAAAATGTCCACCTGTAAGATGCGGTTTCCATTGATGACTGTCCCGTTCTGGCTTCCCTGGTCCACCAGCATGTAACTCTGATGCTCTTGGTCAAAGTAGACCTCAGCGTGCCACTGGAAGCACGTTTTAGATTTAGAATCGTCACATAAGCCCAGCATAGTTTAAATCACTGCAGGAAAACTACAGAGGGGTACCTTGCTGACTCCCATTTCTGGTATCTGGATTGCGTGGCCCATGTCTTTTTCTCTACAAATCAATCAATCAGATTGTTTACAAGGAGTTTCCCTCTGCTGAAGTTCAAAACTAACATGCACAGCTTTTTCTAGGTATAAAAACACCAGACAACAGAAACTAGCCTGCCGATGGTGGCTGGAGAGTCTGCTGTGATGATGAACAGAGTGCCCGCCTGCAGCACCGGAGACCTGACCACAGTCACTCTTACGCAGGGGGGCCAGATGCTTTTGACTGAAAGAAAAAAAAGAAACCCATCGTCTTATAAAAACGTGACGACTGTCCTAGAAAGCTACAGAGCTATAACCAATTGAGAATCAAACAAGCATCCTGGTTTGTAAAATGAGGAACTTCAAAGACAGCACATGCGCCCCACATGATGGAAAATCTGACTAGTTTTCCATCTCACCTTCTTGAATCTGAGGGTCCGTTTCTGATTGTGGAATTTCTTTAGATGGACAACCTGATGATGGTGAAGATAGTGGAGATGACTCGCACGCTTCCTTTTCCGACTCTGTGATCTCCCCCTCTTCTGGCTCGCTGTTCCCCTCTGACTCATCGCTCCGAGATCGATTCCTTTTCTTTTTGTGCTTTTCTGACTTTGATTTCTTCCTTTTCTTCCGTGATCCTCTTTTGTCGCCATAGTGTGAGCCATTTTTCTGCTTTTTTCTCTTTGATATATGTTTGTCACACTCTTCCTGACGTTTAGAGTCTTTTCTACGTGAAACTGGACTGTCTGGACTGCGAGACCTTTGACTCTTTTTTCGTGATTCTGAGTTTCTCTTCCTTTGCCGTTCAGCATGGTCAGTTTCTTCTTCTTCCGCCTTTATGGCATCAACTTTCATTTCCTGTCAGACAGTCAGCAGTGAGTTTACCATCCCTCAGAGTCATAAAAACCTCATACTGTGGCTCCCAATTATTTTGGCAGAGATTCTGAATACATGGTCTCAGTCTTCAAAGACAATCCAATAAAGACAATTAGAGCATCATGTTGGGATTAACGGAGAAATCCTGGTGATCCAAATACCATTTTGCAAACGGTGGTCCAATCATCCAATAATCCTCTGAGATTTATCGCTTTACAGTGCAAGTGATTACCATTTCAGACATGAACAGCCATTTGCCCTACACTAATAATGTATATATTACTCCACTAAACAGGACGGAATATTAAAACCATTCAGCACTTTAAATGGTAATCAAATTTAAAACAACAAACTTATACTTTTCAATGCTTTGCATGCTATTATTAAAGTTATACCTCGGTAGGAAGAATTCTTCCAGTAAGAGGAAATCTTCATTTTAGCCAAAGATTTAGTGACCTCTTGCACCTGGATCAGAGGAAGAGTCTTTTAAGTCAACTAGCCTCACATTATTATAATAAAATAAGAGCCACGTATTTGAAGACTGAGACCAATGAAACATTTAAAGCCCAATTTCTGCTATCACACATAACATTTCTAGTCTGTTGATTAAAATAATACCCAGTCATTACATACCCTGTCATCCTGATGGGGTGCTTTCTTGAACCCTTTCTTAAATTTTCGGCCTTTTTCAGCAGAGTATGTTTCTTGGTGTGGCTCGGCAGTGGCTTGTGCAACAGCAACCTCGATCCTGGAATGAAACTGGTACCGTCCGCTCTCTGCATCGTAGTAGTAATAAATACCAGAGCTGGCATCGTAGTACAACTGACTGGCCTGAGGAGGAGAAAGAAACCTGAATAAGATCAAAAGAGATTTGCACGTACGGTATGATGCAATGAAGACTAAAGTGTTTTTGCGGCAAATGCCTAATTTTACAGAAAAACTGCCAGCGAACCGAGTCATAGTAGAAGCCAGTGCTGTGGTCATAATACATCCCAGTAGTCTCATCAAAGACAAACCCCGTCTGTGTCATAGCCTCCTCAGCTGTCGCTCTTAACATGTCAGCTATAGACCCACCATCACCCTCCTGGAAAAGACAGCACCGCAAATTATTTTTTAAAAATTCAGATCATACCATATATTTACATCACCAGGCCAATTACAACCAATTTGCCAATACATCACTGACTGGTGTCAAAAATATGCTGGCAACTAAAATGTAATAATAACTACGGGCAAACTTTAAAACAGACCTCTGGTGTGACTCCAAAACTGACTGCTGGTTGAGCAGACACTTCTGCAGCTGCCGACTGACTTTGTGTGAAAGCCTCTGTTGCCTCGCTGTGCTCCTGTGCATCCCCCGCTTCTCCTCCTGTGGCCGTGTTCACGCTTTCTTGAGTGCCTTCCACCACAGGGTTTTGACAGTAGCCTCCATAATAGTAATTGTAATAGTCTGAAAAGGTAGAGTGTATATATGTATTAAAATTTTGAACTAAGTTCAAACTTTTCCACTTCAGTTGTGCGTCAGAAGTTTAACACACCGGTCTCAGTCCACACATATTCTTCTGTCTGAGTTTCACTGTCGACTCTGTCCTTATCCTTCTTCTTGCGTTCGTGAATCTCTGCACTCAGCTGGTCAACCTAAAGTAGCACATTTTATGAGTAATTTAAATGTTCATACTGCTCTGAAAGGTAAAATGTGTAACAAATTTACATTTCCAAGCTAGATAATGAACATTGTGTTTTTATTTCAGAGCCAATACCATTTTACAGTAACCACAAAGATTGAACACTAATGTCTGAACAAATATTTTTGCATATAGTTTATTCTCTCTCTCTCTTTTACCTTGGTTTTTAATCCAAATGGAGCTTGACTATTGTATCAGTGAACTGTTTTAGCTGTAACAGTTTTGCAGTTATGTTGTGTATTTTATCTACTTTTTAAAAATCTGTGTTATGTTTTTGTTGTTTTTATGATAATTTTTTATTTACCTGTCCAGCACTTTGGTCAACCTCAATTGTTTAAAACATGCTTTATAAATAAAACTTGAGTTGAGGAGCAAACTCTTAAACTCATTCAGAAACAAATCTCTTTTGCAGTTACACTGCTCACAAGAAGTTAGGGATATTCAACTTTCGGGTGAAATTTCAGGATGCACCTAAAATGCACTATAACCTTTACAGGTGAACTTAATTTGACCTTCTCTAACCTTTTGAATGCACATGTCCAACTGTTCAATGTTTCAGTACTTTCTGCATAACTTGCTGTTCTCTAACAAGGTGCTTAACAGCAAAATTAACAACAGGTGTTTGATCCATGAATCGACCAATACATTTTCTGGTTCAATTAGAATTGGTATTTAAACAGTCCTCTTCATCATGCTGTTCACATTTGACATCATGAGACCAAGACGACACCTAAGAACTGATCAACAGTACCTCGCCATTGCGAGGCTTCAAACAGGTTGTTCTTAAGAGGGAAGTGGCCACTGAGCTTACAGTGTCACAGAGTGTCATCAGCAGGTTGCAACAGAGATAGCGAGAGACTGAAAGAGTCACAGAAAGTCACAGAAGTGAATGTCCTCTGGCTACATCCCATGCTGATGACCGTTTCATTGTGAACAGTGCCCTGTGGAACCAGCTGATGAATGCCACTCAACTCCAGGCACATTTAAGGGAGGTGAGAGGCACCCAAGTGTCACGTCAGACCATTCAAAATTGTTTATATCAGCGTGGTCTGCATGCTAGACGAGCTGCAAGGACAAAATCACACCACCAGGCATAGGCATCATTGTCTTGCGTGGGCCAGGGAGCATTTATGCTGGACAAGGGACCAGTGGGCCTCAGTGCAGTTTTCTAATGAAAGTTGATTCCCGTTGAGCAGAAATGATGGCCACCAGCGATTTTGGAGATGTCAAGGAGAGCACTATGAATCAGCCGTTGTAGCCAGATGAGCCTTTGGTGGTGGTGTTACAGTCTGGGCAGGTGTGTCTAGTCAATACAGAACTGCCCTACACCTTGTGAATGGTACAGTGACAAGCTGATATTACCCGAATAACATCATTACTCCAGTCATTGTGCCCCTGCATGAACAACACAGGGCTAATTTCATCTTCATGGACGACGATGCTCCAGCTCATCGAGGTTGCATCATTGGGGAACGGCTGCTAGAGTACCTCAAATGGAGTGGCCTGCACTTTCTCTAGACCCGAATCCCATAGAAACTTATGGGATCAGCTGAGTCACTGTGTAGAGGCTCGTAACCCTGCACCCCACAACCTCAATGACCTGAGAGCCACCCTTCAAGAAGAGAGGAATGCCATGCCTCTGCTGACTAAGTCGACTTGTGAACAGCATGAGACATCGTTGTCAAGCTGTAATTGATGCTCAAGGGCACATGACAAGTTATTGAGACATTGACATTTTTTGTTGTGGTATACCCACCACTGCTGTTGGCTTTTTCTTCAATAAACTGCTTGAAATGAGGAAATCACCATTGCATGCTTCTACTTAAATGCCCTACTTTCATGATATTATATCACTGTAGCGTGAACCTTTTACATTTTCCATAAATTTCACCCAAAATCCAAAAATCCCTAACTTTTTGTGAGCAGTGTATGTCCTGGATCAGGACTGACACCAGATCAATATTCTTGTACATTTTTACTATTCATTTGCAAGTGTGGAGGAAACACAGCCATCATAACCCTGTTCATTTACAACAAAAATTCAAATCCTAGCGTTAAATTTAAGACGGTATGAGCAAAAACGTTTAAAAAAAATCACTTCAAATATATATGTTTCTTAGGAATGTGGCGGTATGTATTTTTATGTTATCATGTAACTCTCAGGCAAACCATTCATTATATTTAATCTGGACAAAATCAACTGGTGACATGTTTAATACATCATCACAAGGAATCAAAGACGGTGCGACTTGAACCGTATAATGAATGTATCCGTGGTGTGGGACTGACCTGCTCTCTCAGGTCTTGGTTATAGCTCTCTGTGCTCTTCTGCAGCCTCTCGGACTGGTTCAGCTGTTTCTGGAGTTTGATCAGCTCTGATCTGCACTCCTTCAGCTCCCGTTTCAGTGACTCCACTTTCAGACGGAGCTCCGCCACTTCACATTCACCGTCCGTCTCGCCATTGCCACCTTCGGTGTCCATTTGTAAGACTAAAAAAAAAAAAAAAACCTTGGATAAGTGATCAACTGAGAGTCGGCTGTATATAAATTACGTTAGTATTAGCTCAGTCTACGCATACCGTTTGCCTCGTTTTCTTCGCCTTTTTAGCGCCGAGTTTCCTGTCAGCACGAGACATGAACCGACCTGAAAGTTGAAAATAAACATCTGGTGACGCTGTATGTTTGACAGAGCCGAGTACATGTTTGATGATGATTAGACAGTTACAGTAATAACCGTGGAAATATTTACTGTCCGGCCTGTTCGTGACCGCCATTTACTACAATCATGTACGACACTACGGAAATACTTCTTCTTCTGCGACTGTGGGCGGACCGCTGTGGGTTCAGTGTTAAGAAAGAGCTACACCGACACCTAGCGGCCAACTGTGCTCATAGCACAAGACAATCTTTGCTATGAAAACAGTTTTAGGCGGTTTTTAGTAGCAGCAAAATATATTAAATATACAGTAGTTTGCTGCTACTAAAAATTTTGACCTATCTATGTTTGATGAGGTAAAGCACCTGAGTTAATATAGAGAGGCAAATTGTGAGTGGACTGTGAAAATGGACTGGCATTACTAAGAAGAGGTTTTTTTTTCTGACACAGGAAACTGTTTTCATAAATTTGCACATTTTTCATTCCATTTTTTTCCTGTTAATTTGCAACTGCCTCACATGAATTTGTGTGTGATGGGTTTCTCTCAAATATGCCACATTTGATAGGAGATACTGCAATTTGTCTAATGACTCAGGTTTAGAAAAACATGAAGTCAAAGCTGGGTTCTGTCCAAAGCAATCATCAAGGACTCAATCTCCATAAATTATTTAAGCTTGATTCTCTTGTTGTAAAATATCAAACAGCAAATATTTTGAATTGGGATTATGTCTATATTTTGAATTTGTTGACTTTTTTTTGTTTACTATTTGTACTCAGACCAGAATGGTGACCTAGTTGGGACAGCATCCACCCCACACCCGGGAGGCCTTGTTCAAATCCCAGCTGAGTCATACCGAAGATCATATAAAAAAAAAAAAATGGTACTTTCTGCCTTCTAGCTTGGTGCTCAGTATAATAGAACAGGGAAAGGAAAGTTACACACAGAGCTACCAGAGGACTGATGCCCCACTGTAGCTTTCACTACTTACAGTAGCTGTGCAGCCTAGGATCAGAGAAATGGAGATAGGCGCCGCCCCAAACCACCATTTGGTGTCCCACATGCTGTGGAAGGGAATTAACTAACTAACTTAATTTGTACTCAGCAGAAAATAAACTTGTTTTTTAAAATCTAGTTAGAACTATTGCTTTTGTTTCCAGTGTTGCAGTTGTCTTACATTGAATTATAGTGGGGGGGGGGGACTCTAAAAGGCAATATCATATGCAGTTTTAGAGCACATACAAGGGCTGTTCATTAAAGCTTTCCCATGACTCATTTCCCATGGACTGAGAGGAACCAAACTTGATACATGTCTTTCTCTGCATCAGTAACACCAAGGGTCACATGCACATATCTCCCATGGCTTTATGTAGCTGTGGAGATCTCACCTGTAGAAGTCCAAGGGTTTCTTCAGAAGCCACAACTTGACCACTGATGTCAGCATTTGAATGAATAAATCTTTATTTCGGATAGATTAAAAGAAAGGACCAGAACAATATACCGGGGGGGGGGGGGGGGAACCAATGAGGTCAAATTAAACAATAACTCTTCGGCTTATACAGTTCAACATAAATTATCTGAAAAGGGTGAGGGCTGAAGCCACAGCTTATATTGCCCACCCATGTTCCATCTAAGAAGTCAAAAAATAAAAGTAATTGCAAAACAAAACGAAGCTAAACCAAAACATGACAAAACAAAACTAAGCAACAGCACAACACAGACTGGATGTGATAATCCTTATGTGATTTTACATGTCGTTTTGTATATATGTTTGGAGTTTTTCTTCCTTTAGTTTTTGTTTAAATTGTCCAAGCGTTGTACATGATTTTAATTCAGCCCCAAAATCGTTCCATAATCTGACTCCTTGCACTGAGACACAGTGTTGCTTGGTGGTAGTTCTCACTGAAGGTTTTTGAAATATACATGTTCCTCTGAAATGATATTGTTTCTCCCTTATTTGGAACAACTTTTGGGTATTTGCGGGCAGTGATAGATTCTTCACTTTAAACATTATTGCTGCAGTTTTAAAATCAACCAGATCTTTCAACTTGAGAGCTTTTAATTTGAGAAAAAGTGGGTTTGTTGGTTCCCTGTAAGCAGCTTTGTTTATTATTCTAATAGCTCTCTTCTGAAGCATAAAGAGTGGATATATGTTTGTTTTATATGTATTTCCCCATACTTCAGTACAATATGTCATGTATGGGAGTATTAATGAATGATACAGGGTATATAGTGTGGGCTGATTCAGCAAATATTTCACTTTATGTAGTATTGCAATTAATTTGGATATTTTACCTTTAATGTAATTAATATGTGACTTCCACCACAATTTATTATCAATTATTATTCCAAGAAAATTGATTTCGGATATTCTTTCAATCTCTACACCATTTACACTGTGTTTAAATACTGAGTTGTTGTGATGGTTGTTAAAAATTATAAATTTTGTCTTATTTAAATTGAGCGTTAATTTCATCATCTGTGAAGTGTTTGCCCTTCAAAAATGACTTCATGGTTGGAAAGCGGTGGAAGTCAGATGGTACAAGGTTGGGGGGAGGGGGTTAAGGGGCTTGAGGAAGAATTTCATAGCCGCAGCACCGTGTTTCCCTCTGGGCAACATGCAAAACCAGCATTGTCTTGTGGGAGGCGGATACCTATGCCATGCCTCTCAGTTTTGAAGACCTTCTGCAGCGGTGAAGCATAGTAAGTCCCAGTAAATGTGGTACCCTTTGCCAAGAAATCCATCATCAATACTCCATGCTGGTACCAAAAGACCATGAGCATGACCTTGTCCGCCGAGGGTTGAACATGTGCCTTCTTTGGAGGTGGTGAATCATAATGCCACCATTGCTTCGGCTGGGCTTTAGTCTCTGGATCACAGTAATGGACCCACATTTCATCCTGCAATTAGTCTGTTGAAGAAGTCTTCCTGGGTTTTTTTTGGCACATGGCCAAAAGAGCCTGGGAGCATGTGATTCATTCCTGCTTCTGGAATGGTGTGAGCACCCAGAGAATTCATTGTGCAGACAATTTCCGCATGTGCAAATAGTCATGGATGATTTTCTTCCACAGACCCCCACACTGATCTTGACGTCTTGGGCTAGTTGGAGAACGGTGATGTGGTGATCCTCCAAAATGGTGGCCTCCACCTGCCGGATAGTGTTTTGACCAATGGCACACTGTGGTCACCCGGGAATGGGTGCCATTTCCACTGATGTCTGACCACACTTGAACTGTCAGTGACTACATCATACAACAGGGCATCCTCCCCATAAGTCTCTTTTATTTCGTTGAGCATCTCCCGTGGTGTGCGCCCTCTCAAGTACAGGAATCTGATGACCGCTTTGCATATCTTACTCCACCTTAGCATCTGTAAAAGAGAAACTCTTAGGAGTTCAGAGCTGCAAACTACCATGTAACCTATAGACACGTGTTATTATACAAGTGCAATTTCAGCCTCCTACAATGACCAGAAGTGGGTCAGGGGGAATCTTTAATGAACTGCCTGTGCTGGCACACTTATTGTGAAGTGCAGTGTGGTGACGCCAACTTCCTGTCGCGTCACACACTGCCCTGTATAGCGGGGTGGGTCATCATCGGCACTTCCAATTGTGCCGGATGACTGTGCTAGGTGCTTGCAGTGTACTGCTACCCTTTATGTTCAATAAAGCTGTGTTCAACGTTACCACTCTCTTCGCTTCATTCATCACCAGGTTTGTGGACATAACATTTGGCAACTGAGGATTAATTCATGGAGGCGTGCGTTACACCACTCTGTCCTTTCTTCGAGTTCCCGGGCGAACCACCGGTGCCTTGGCCTTGTTGGTTCAAGGTTTTTCAAACCTACATCACTGCGCTGGACCTCGGGAAGCTCGATAAGGTGAGGGCACGTGCGCTTCTCATCCACAACCTGGGTATGGAAGGCCAGCGAGTCCTACGGATGCTTGGTGCATCGGACTCATTTGAGGATGTCATGGAGCTGCTAGCTAACCATTTCACCACTGCAGACAGCGTGACTGTACAGAGAATTCGTTTTTGCCAGCGACACCAACATGTAGGTGAGCCCATCCACCAATTTGTCACTGACTTATGACAGCTAGTTAGCGAGTGCCGTTTTGGACAGCTTGACGATGAAATGGTGCGCGACCAACTAGCAGAACACACCTGCAATGCTGGACTGCGAGCTATGCTATTAATGGCACTGAATGACTTAGCATTAGCCACAGCTGTCGAGCTAGCTCTCCAGTTGGAGACCGCAGACAAGCTAGCTTCGGAGCTAAACTGTCAGTCACAGAAGCCACCGGAGCCACCCGCCACTGCAAATGTTGCAGACTCGGATAGCAAGGAGAGCTTGGATGATGACTTTACGGAAACCAACGCTGCCAGCCGAAGGTCTGCCCCGGAAAGACCCCCATGCAAGGGTTGTGGGTCCATAACGCACTGCAATAAGGCAAAGGAATGCCCTGCAAGAGGAAAACGCTGTAGCAGATGTGGACGCTTGAACCATCATGCCAGAGTGTGCTGCTTATCTGAGCCGGAGAGCCCACGTAAGAAATCACTCCGCCCACCCCCGACAACCATCCATACGGTGGGCCCCAGTACAAACGAGTACGCGTATTGCTTAGTAGAGTTAGATGGTGTGGAGGTACCACTGTTGCTCGACACAGCAGCGGTCTGGTCAATGCTGAATTGGGCCACGGTGAAGAAGTTCTCCCCCCACTACAGGATAAGAAGTAACCCGGTGAAGTTGTATGGCTGCGGAGGTAGCAGGCTGTGCATGGTTGGGACTTTGGAGTTAACAGTTCGTTACAAGTCTGCGATGATGGTTGACTTCACATTCCAAGTGGGGGCACACGGCGATAACATCATGGGCTGTGACCTATTCTATGGACTGGGTTTTGCCATTAAGGATGGCGCTGGGAACGAATGGTCGAGTTGTGGCCACTGGAACCCGCCGGTTCCGGTGGTCAAAGAGGACGTGGTGTGGGGTGAAGGGCTCCCGGACACTCTAGCAGTCAAGCAGGACCAGCCTCACTCAGGTTCGGTGCGGGAAAGTCTCAGTGCCGGCGCTCGGGAAATGGTAGAGGCGGCTACCAAGTGTGGTGGCAAGGCACTCACGTCGGCAAGTGACACCAAGCTAGCCCCAGATGCCTCTGAAGCTTGGCTACAGAGGGATGGGGGGTCTGCAGCTACGATGGTGACCACTACGACATTTTTAGAAGAGGGTGGGGCCAGACTGACGAGCATGGAGTTACCGTATGCTCAGCAGAAGCACACCAGGCCAGGCAGGGCCCCACTTAGGGTTATGGACTTGGTTTGGGTTCAGGGTGATGAACGACCACGGCAAAGATGGGCCAGACGACAGCCAGCGAAACACCAAGCACGTCTGCTGATAGTGGCGAAATTGGGCGCCGGTTGTCTCACGGCTCATCGAGGCATGCCAATGAGCTTCGGCGTATCCAGGAGGACGTTTCAGGTGGCGAGGCTGGACGGGAGTCGGTGATGGCAGTGTGGGATCCGGGCTCCATCGTCCAGAAGATCAGCCATTGTGCCAGGGGCCTGCTTCCTCCAGGGGCGCGCCTGCTGAGGGACTGCCCTGGGCCACCCCATGCCGGTTCCACCTTTCCCACCCAAGTGACTGTGCTGAAGCATCCTGTTTATAGTTCTGTTATTGTTATGTGTTTTAAATGTTAGCTTAGGAGCACGGCAGATATTTTTTAGTTTTAATAAATGACATTTTATTTTAATTTGGTGGCAGAATAATCCACCGTGCCCTGCGGGTCGTGTGGTAGTCCACCTACCGACCCTATTTTAGGTTGTTTTGTGTGAATGTGTTAGGCCTTTTTAGTACCTTAGTTTTTGTTATTTTAGAGTGTGATTCTGGTTCCAAGTTGGGGTGGGTTTGAATTGTATGTGTGGTTTTGGACCTTGCAAAGGGGGGAGGAATGTGCCGGTGCACTTATTGTGAAGTGCAGTGTGGTGACGCCGACTTCCTGTCGCGTCACCGCATTGCTGTATATAGTGAGGTGGGTCATCATCGGCACTTCTTCTTGTGCTGGATGACTGCACTAGGTGCTTGCTACGTGCTGCTATCCTTTATGTTCAATAAAGCTGTGTTCGACGTGACCACTCTCTTCACCTCATTCATCACCAGGTTTGTGGACATAACACAGCCCTCGTCATAATGGATGCCATCAGGTTGCTAACATACTAAATAATTAATCTGTGCAATATTGAGCCTGGGGACTTTAAAAAGAAACTGACCACTGTTTTTGATAGAATTCATTGTTCAGCTCTTTGCTCTATGGTTGAATTTCTATCAGGGCTGAATCTGTGGGTGTTATTACTGTATGCTATTGGCCACAAGATGGCATAGCAGTACATTGATTGTATTATTTGACAGCCCAGCAGAAAAGTGTCAGTTATGCAAAACCCATGCCTTGCCTTTCACACCCATCTCTGAAAGGATGTTGTCATACTCATAACTTGTATCTCTCATTAGTTTTACAGCTAAACTATTCAATGACTTGATTCTTTATGAGCAGTGTCTCAGGCAAAACACACTGGTTTCCTCCCTTCTTGCTCCCCAAACACAAACATTCTTGCAGCCACATTTTGACTCACTTCCTTCCTCCTCCTCCTCCTCAACTATTTTCCCTCTTCACAGCTCAGTTCTTTGTACATTTGTCATTAATATCCTGGAACATTTGATGCATTCTTCAGGTTTGCTGGAGCTACTCTGAGCCAAGTCACATTTCAGAGTGTCTGTCTGCTTTTATTTTAGGCCCAGCAGGAAGGCCTCTTATATAATCACATTGCTTCACCATTGTCTTCCATTCTATTTATGGTTTGAGAGTTTGGAAAGTGATTTCTATTTCTGATATCTGCTTTATTCCAGATAATTGTTTCAGTGTTTTGTTTTTGTCCCATGTGTACTTCTGGAGAATGACAACTGATACTGTATGTCAGCTTATAGCCAAACTGTTTTGCCTTGGAGTTTCAGTGACATGAACTTTCTGTTTTCTTAAAGTAAAACATCTTTTGGGTTCCTCCCACTTATGTGTGAAATCTGAACTTTTTGGAATTGTGTTTGGATTTTGGTGGAGTGTCAGGCTCCTTGGCAGGAGCTCTAAGGTCTGTGGTGGTGGCAGAGAAGAATCTAAAAATGTAAGGGGGTGTTTTCTCAAGAGACACAAGGCTGCTTTGCAAAACCTGTTTACTGAGGCCACAAGTAAAGTAATTCTACAAGGTCTTGAATAAGAAACACAAGGACAGCAAAAGCTCAGCGTTTTAGGCATTTTTGGCAAGCTACTACAGTATATATTTTTAATATTGTCTTTTGTCCTAAGGCAGCAGCGACCCCTTCACCTTAGTTTTGAAAGAGGTTTTTATGGATGGTGTACAGAAGATAGTCTACAATATAGGCCACTTTCAGTTCATCTATTAGGCAGTGGCTATGAGTATGGAACCATACCCATAGAATGCTTGGTACATATACAGCTCAAATCTGATTGGCCGGTACGTTCTATTAGTGCCGTATCTTAAAGGCAGCAGGCCACGGGTATGTAAATCTGATGTATTTATTTGTTTCAATTTTATATATATTTTCTACCTTTTTAACTTTACCCACTCACAAATCCTAAGGCTAACTTCCTAATTACCTCCGCCAAGGAGGTAATGTTTTCATATGTGTTGGTTTGTTTTTTGTTTGTTTGTCTGTCAGCAGGATTACGCAACAACTACTGGACGGATTTGGATGAAATTTCTACCAAAAGTGGTATTTGGACTAAGGATGAATCCATTAGATTTTGGTGATGATCTGAAAGTGTGTACCTCCACCAAGGGCCTTGTTTGTATCTGTGCAGCAGGATTACGCAAAAACTACTGGATGGATTTGGATGAAATTTTCATCAGAGGTGGTCCTTGGGCTAGAGAGGAACCCATTACATTTTGGTGATGATCCAAGAATACATACCTCCGCCAAGACTCTTATCTTCTCACACTGTGTTAGCAAGAATACTCCAAACCTACTGGACAGACTTTGATGCAATTTTCATCAGAAGTGGCTCATGGCCTACACACGAACCTGTTACATTTTGGAGGTGATCCATGAGGGACAGAAGGAGCCTTGGTGGAGGTATGCACTCTCTGAGTGCTTTTCTAGTTTTTATTCTAAATTCCATCTCATGTCAAGTAAAATGGTGTGGGTATGGCAGCGAGAGCAGGATGCAGATCACTAACCTTGCAATCAGAGATCGACCACACTATTCACCTACGCCACAGCCAGCAACAGGCTGGAGTGGATCTGAAAAGGTTTTGTCAGGTTATCAACTCTTCTGTACCAATAGACATTTTGTATAGGGATACAGCTTCCATAACAATAGACACTCCCTATTGTCTTTTTGTCCTAAGGCAGCAGTGGCCCATTCACCTCTGATGGAAGGATATTTTTATAGATACTCGTAGTGTACAGAAAATGCAATAGACACCACTTTCAGTTTATCTATTAACCATGTCGATAAAGGATTATTGATATTGCTGAAGATATTTGACAGATGCAAGCTGAAAAAGGCACAAATAGTTCCTTGTTGTTTAATGCAGCCCAGCACTTGGTTAAGTAAGTTGAGGCTGAAGACAAATTCCACTCTTTTGTTCAAATGTGGAAACTCTGAGCTCGACTGGTGCTTAGGTTTTTCTTTGCTCCTCTCAGGAGTTTGGGAGGAGTTTATCTGTTGCTGCTCAGTGAAGCCAAACCCTTGTTTTGGTCTCTGTCAGTGGAAGACAAGAGCATAATAGGGACAGGACACAATATGATGGTATCTGCAGGGCAAATCAAAAGCTATGCATTTCCAACATGTGGAAGAAGAAGTTCAGAAAAAGAAGTTCAAGTCACAGTGGACATATAAACTGCTGCATGCTTCATATGATCGTTTTTCTTCTGGAATTCATTGTCAGACTCTCTGCTGATTCTTGATTAAACCCCAGATTATGAGTTTTGCCCCTTTTTAAAAATTTAGTTTATTTGTGGTTACTTTTCAGACTATTTTATGAGTTCAAATGCCTGTGGTCAACCATCCAAAGGAATAGAAAATGCCCAAGCGTGGTGAAGAAGAGCGTGCAGGCAGAGTGTCAGGGGTGGTTTGCAACAGAAGGATAGCAGCTAGAGTGAAAGGGACGATTTACAAGATAGTAGTGAGACCTGCTGGGGTGTATGGTTTGAAGACAGTGGCACTGACGAAAAGACAGAAGCAGAGCTGGAGGTGGCAGAATTGCAGATGCTAAGATTCTCATTGGGAGTGACTAGGAGGGACAGGATTAGACATGAATGTATCAGAGTGACAGCTCAAGTTGAGTGGTTTGGAGACAAAGTAAGAGAGGCAAGGCTGCGATGGTTTGGACATGTGCAGAGGAGGGTCAGTGGATATATTGGACAAAGGATGTTGAAGATGGAGCTGCCAGGCAGGAGGAAAAGAGGAAGACCACAGAGAAGATTCATGTATGTCACAGGTGTCAAACTCATTCCATGGAGGGCCAAGACCCTGCAGGTTTTACCTCCACCCAGTGTCTTCAACAGGTGATTTCTCTGAATTTCTTCCTACTGATTGCTGATCAGTGAAAACACCTGCTGAAGAGACTGGGTGGAAGTAAAACCTGCAGGGTCTTGGCCCTCCATGGAATGAGTTTGACACCCCTGATGTATGTAATGAAGGAGGACATGGAGAGGGTTGGTGTTACAGAGGAAGTTGCAAGGGATAGGGTGAGATGGAGGCAGATGATCCGCTGTGGCGACCCCTAAAGGGAGCAGCCAGATGAAGAAGAAGGAGAAGAAGAAGACTTTTCAGACTGTTTTCCTTATTATCAACATTATTGTTAGTAGCAGTAATAGTAGCAATAATAATAGTAGTATTTGTATCATCTGAGGCTCTCCTATAAGATGTATCTGAGTGGTAGCCTAGTGGTAGAGCATCCACCCTACAGCTGAGAGGTTGTGGATTCATGCCCCAGCTGGGTCATACCAAAGACCATATAAAAAATGTACTTTCCACCTTCTAGCTTGGTGCTCAGCATAATAGAATGGGGAGGGGAAAGTTGGTTAACCAGACACGGGGGAAGGCAAGCCGTTGTACTCCTTCTGCCAGTCCTAAGCCCAGGTAAATGGGGAGGGTTGCGTGAGGAAAGGCATCCGGCATAAAATTTCAGCCAAATCCAATAACATGCAGACCCTGCAGCTATGCAGGACTAATGTGAAGGCAAGAAGATGGTGCTGCATCCCTTCTGTCTGTCTGTTCGTCCATGTGTCCATCTGTCTGTCCAGAATTTGTGAGAATCACTATGCCTCCTAGGCAATCACTCGTATAATTGGCAATCTCACACACACAAGGATCCTCAAGATATGACGTTTCATTCCAACTTTCAGTAGGCCTATATACGTATACTATGTAGAGAATGATACCAAGGCTTTTAGTGACCTCTGGTTTCATGAAGCCGGAATGAGCTATTCCCTCATTGATAGTCTGGTTGAACTGTTGTGATAATTATTCATTTAAGCAATTCTTCAGATGGAAATTCTAAACCCCAGTTGATGCTTCTAACTGTGAGTATACTGTAGTTTTTGCTTTGATTACTTTACATGAAGAAAAAACTTAACTTTTAGTGTTTTTTAACTTTTAGTGTTTTTTTAATCATTCTTTGATATTTCTAGGAAAATGAATGCCCCAGTTAAGAAAATTCCACTTTTTAATTATAAAGTCACTGTGTGAGTACTTTACCAATTACACTTTACTAAGAGAGCAGGAAACATCTTTGAACATTTCTTTTGACGTATGTGACACTAGAGGGGGTTTTCACCACCCATTGTTGACTTTACTGAAGATCACGGCTCCCTGTCAGATGAAGTCAAAAGTAAAGTTGTGCAAAGTGAATCCAGGCAGGTAGATCTCCTGGGGCCACAACTGCAGAACTCGTTCCCCCGGCTATGCATGTCTGCCTGCTGCTGCTGGATGGGACAAACAGTCAAATGGCTTGAAGAGCCTGGGTGGGGGGGTGGATGGGGGGGTTAAGATCCAGCCCCACATTCCTAGCCTCTCTTTACTGCTCCACCTCCTCCTCCTCCTCCCTGACTGTGTGTTTTGTGACTCCCTCCTTCAGCTTCAGAGGGGAAGAGTGGTTTGACAGGGACATACCATTCTACAGCCACAGGGGAACTGGTTTAGGAGGCCATAGGCTGCAGTTGTTTCTTTCAGCCTCCAGCTTGCTGCTTCCCCCCCTTTGTATTTTATCAGTAGGCTGCTCCGAGGTGCAGGTTTGTTGGGGGTTGAGAGAGAGAGAGAGAGAGAGAGAGAGAGAGAGAGAGAGAGAGAGAGAGAGAGAGAGAGAGAGAGAGAAGCAGTGGAGAAACCAGCTGATCAGTGCTGAGGTATTCAGCAACAGGGGGACTGGGAGACAGATCGTGATCGGCATAAATAAGAGATTGATGTTAAGATTCTGAGATAAATGACATCCCTGTAGGATGTCATTTATCCTTTCTTAAGAAACTGAGAACTTTCTGAATGGAGAAGCTCACTGGGAAGATGTAAGAGGCGCTGGCTGGGTGGACAGCCGAGGAAGAGCCTGAGCTGGAAGCAAATCGAGTCTGCAGAGGGCTGAAGAACCCCTTTGAATAAGGAGCGATGTCCTGGCTGTCACCAGTGTCGTGGGCTAAATGGACTTGGTCGGCGGTGCGTGGGGGAGAAGATGAGGAAGAAGAAGAAGAAGAAGAAGAGAAAGCCAGCAAGGAGAGGCAGCAATGTGGAGAGGAGGAGAGGGGATCTGAAGGCTGCAGGCAAGTGTTGAGCTGGAGAGGCTGATTCACTCATGTTTTCACATTGTGTGCCTACCTGTCTGGCTGAGAATTCTCATTTCATGAAGGTTAGATGACATGGATTGAGTGGAAAGAGGAGGAAATTGTTATCATTTTCTGTTGTTTTTCACATGCTGTATTGTCAAGTGGCTGTGGCAGGTTTTTGGTGTGGCTGCCGTGTGCAACGTCACAGTGTTGTGAATGCTTTGCTCATTTCTGCACAGAAAAGGACACGCACTGTCATTGCAGTCGGGTGTGTGGCTGGTAAATGAACACACACACACACACACACACACACACATGACTCATGCCCAAGTCATCAGGATCCATTATTTCGATGTCTACTTTGATAACCGTCTGGACACTAAATATGACAACTGCTTCCATCCTTGACCTTTGTAGCAAGCAGCATACTCGTGTCAGAGCAGGTTATTCATGGTCAACCGTGAATCACATTAATTCACATATTGATTTACAGCACGTGTGTTGTTGCTGTATGGTTTCTAAAAGAGAACAGGAAATGGTACGCTGCCCTACATGTGCTTCCTCTTCCTCAAAGTGTGGTGCATGTGCCACTGTTGGATCTCAGTAGTGTTTTATATGACCCTCTAGTACAACAGGAATAGTTTAACAATTTCTTGCCCCTTAAGAATGACATTTATCAACAATAAACAAGCTTAGCACACCATCCATCCATCCATCTTCTTCCGCTTAATCCTTTTGGGGTCACGGGGGGGCTGGAGCCTATCCCAGCATCTTTGGGTGAGAGGCAGGGTACACCCTGGACAGATCGCCAGTCCATCGCAGGGCCAACACAGAGAGACAGACAACCATTCGCTCTCACAGTCATACCTAAGGACAATTTAGATAAACTAAAAAAAAAAAGTTTCATGTGTGCATTTTTTAGCATGCCTGGATCGGTGGACCCAGGGAAAGCCTCAGTGTCAGACAGCGCTTATGTCCTGGTTAAAGTTTTTATAGATGGCCGGTAAACAAGAATGGCTGTGGATGTCAGCACCAAACTTAACTCAGGGATAGTAAATGCAAAGTTTTAGAGATGGAGTCATTTTGTGGTCAGTAGGTCAAATCTCCATTGCACAGGGTTGTCAGTTGTTTGATCTTTCCTCACTAAAGCAGGGGTGTCAAACTCATTTTAGTTGTTCAGGGGCCACATCTGTCCGATTTAAGCTCAAGTGGGGCGAACCAGTAAAATAATAGCATAATAACCTAAATAATGACAACTTCAAATTTGTTTCTTTGTTTTAGTGCAAAGAAGTACAAGTGCATTTGTTGTGTCCGTAAACCGGTGGTCAAAGGAGGAGGCGAGGGTGACAGTTTAACTCACTTTATTAACTATTTACAAAGACCAACAGGAGTCGCTCCGTACAGGTTCAAGGGGTCTACAGCCAAGAGAGGCAGAGCCTCTTCCGTTGTAGCCCTTTATACTCCCCGTGACGCCACCACCGGAAAGGCGGGGCGTCACCTCCTACTACACCCAGGATGCCACCATATTAGTACACCCAATATAATATCCAACATTTCCCCCCCTGTAGAAAATGCGCAGGCGCACCAATTAGACCCTCCCAAAATTTATAACCCGACTCACACGCTAAGCATTAAAATATACAACATAAATCCATAGTCTATCCATGCACACCACAAAACAACTCTAGAGGGCTCAGGTGGACTACTGGCGCCCCTACACGGCCCGGCGGATTATTCTGCCGCCCCAGCCATTATAGTCCATGAAAATAAAATGCCCGTGTGCTAAACAAAAATAATTCCGAACATACACTACCGTTCAAAAGTTTGGGGTCACCCAGACGATGTTGTGTTGTCCATGAAAAGTCACACTTTTATTTACCACCATGAGTTGTAAAATCATGAGATCGTGGGTTCGATCCCTGCCCCCGGCCAACAGTGATCTGTGTGGAGTTTGCATGTTCTCCCCGTGTTGCGTGGGTTTACTCCGGGATTTCTCCGGTTTCCTCCCACATGCTAAAAACATGCAGGTTAGGGATACGGGGCACTTGCGCACGCAGCGACCGGCAGCTGGTGGCTTGTCACCAGACTGCAAAACAAATCTACCTACGGGTACAAAATAAGTACAAAAAAAAAAAAATGAATAGAAAATATAGTCAAGACATTGACAAGGTTAGAAATAATGATTTGTATTTGAAATAATAATTTTTTCCTTCAAACTTTGCTTTCATCAAAGAATCCTCCATTTGCAGCAATTACAGCATTGCAGACCTTTGACATTCTAGCTGTTAATTTGTTGAGGTAATCTGGAGAATTCTGACGCAATGAGCAAACACATTGTACCATTAGAACACTGGAGTGATAGTTGCTAGAAATGGGCCTCTATACACCTATGTAAATATTGCACCAAAAACCAGACATTTACAGCTAGAATAGTCATTTACCACATTAGCAATGTATAGAGTGTATTTCTGATTAGTTTAAAGTTATCTTCATTGAAAAAAACAGTGCTTTTCTTTCAAAAATAAGGAAATTTCTAAGTGACCCCAAACTTTTGAACAGTAGTGTATACATTTTCTTAACACAGCAAACATTAAACACCAATAAACAATATATACAATTACCTAATGGCAGCCCCCACCCCAACACTCCCACCCCACAACATGGGCAAACCAAACAAAGTGTTGGGAAATTCCCATTTCACACTTTTTTTCACACACTCAGGGAAATAACACAGCCATATTCATAGGTTAAGCAGCTTCAGGAAATTAAAATAGCACTCTATTCAAAACAGCATAGCATGGCGCTAACCTCCCTTTAAAGTCACCTTATGAATCCCCATGGAGACCCACACTAGGATGTCCGTCTGGCGGCTCCCTCCCAGAGCATCTTCGCCTCTTCTTCGCTGGAGACAAGCTGCGCTGGCATCTGTCCTCTCCTACACGCCGCAGCTCGTTAGGGTATCTCCTGGACCCATCAGACAGCCCCAAGTAGCTGTCTTCGCGGGTTGTCACCACCCACAGCCGCCCCTGGTCATCTCGCTGCCCCCATGATATGTGGATCCCTCTGAGCCGAGCTTCAACCCTAGGGCGGACCTCATCGCCAATACGAAGGGGAGCTCCAACTGGCTTCTTCGATCCATCACGTCATGACCGGGCTTCCCTTCGGTGTCGGAGAGTCCCGCCGACCCGGTCTGAGATTCGCCTCGGATCCTGCTCGTAGGTGCGTCTGGAACTCACACCACTCGGTCTCGCCTCACTCTCTTTCATTTCCTGCGCTGAAGCAGCCACAGCAGCGCCCTGTCCTCTGGCAGTACTCAGCTGGACTCCGGAACTAGGAGATGCCTGCATGCCGGCTCTATCTGCCATCGCGAGCGTCCCTTTGTGCCGTTCAGTTCCCTCGTCCAGGGTAACTCGAACTCTGGCATCAGGACCACCCCGCGGTGACGTCCCACAGCGCTGGTCCAGCCCACTTTCTCTTACTCCGGGCCAATCCATTTCCCACACTTCGTTATCCTCCATCGATGGGAAAGGCCGGTCCCACAGCCCGCAGCCGGACCACTCCTCACCAACGCCGCTGGCTATTGTGAAACCAAGCCCATAGAACATGTCACATCCCATTAGATTTGACCCTTTGGCAGACACCACGAAATGGACGTCACACGTTCCTGCCGACCTGTATCTCGCCAACAGCCGTAGTGAGCCCACAATGTTAAACGGGTTACCACCGTAGCCATAACAGGTCGCCTCTAACTTGCCCACTCTGTAGTGTGAAAACAAACTCTTCACCGTGGCCCAATTTAGTATGGAGATCGCCGATCCCGTGTCCACTAGTAACGGTACCTCAACTCTGTCCAATTCAACGCTACAGTAGATTCGTCCAGCCGTATTCGGCGAGACTGTGTGAACCACTGTAGGCTCTTTTGAAGAGGAGGCCCCCTCCAGCCTCCGGTCTCCAAGTTCAAAATTTCTGCAGGCCCTGGTGAAGTGATGAAATAGACCGCACTTCCCACAGCGCTTCCCTTTGGCTGGACACTCTCTTGCCTTGTATCGGTGCCTAGCAGACCCACAGCCATAACACCTTGGCGTTCCCAGGGCGGACCTAACTTGTACAGTGGCGGCATACTCCTCGTCACTCGTGCCAACTTCACTGTCGGGGTCCGCGGCCAGCGCCTTTCACTGTTGCTCATTCTTCTGCAGCATTTCCTTTTCGCCGAGATTTTTGGCCAGCCTGTCTGCTGCCTCGTACTGCTGCGCCAACTCCACAGCCGTGGTCAGCGATTGTTCACCGGTGAATGTTAGGAGCCGCGCTCTTGTGGAGGAACTAAGGATATGTTTTGCTAGCTGGTCGCGGACCATCTCTTCCTCCAAAGCTCCGAACTGGCACTCCCCCGCCAGCTGACACAGATCTCCTTGCCGCTGGTGGCGTTGCCGAAACTGGATTCGCCTTACGATGATGTTTTCCGGGGCGCGAAAATGGCGCGCCATTAACTGTACCACTTCTTGAAAACTATCACCACCTCCTAACGTACTAAGGATCCTCTGGCCCTCCATCCCGAGATTATGGACCAGAATTGCCTTCGCACTCAGCTTTTCAAGCTCATCGAGGTTGAGAGCCACCAGATAGTTCTCGAAGGCTGCGTACCACCTGGCCCACGGCACGGGTGGCTCCCCCGGAACCTCCAAAAACGTCCGAAAAGCGGTGGCAGCTCGCTCCATACCTTTTCTCCTCATTGCCAAATGTTGTGTCCGTAAACCGGTGGTCAAAGGTAGAGGCGAGGGTGACAGTTTAACTCACTTTATTAACTATTTTCAAAGACCAACAGGAGACGCTCTGTACAGGTTCAAGGAGTCTACAGCCAGGAGAGGCAGAGCCTCTTCTGCTGTAGCCCTTTATGCTCCCCGTGACACCACCATCAGAAAGGCGGGGCGTCACCTCCTACTACACCCAGGATGCCGCCATATTAGTACACCCAGTATAATATCCAACAGTGTTATGAAATGTTTATATTTAATGAGCCATTCTTTTACAAGACATATTATGAACAATCATTCAAACATTTTTTTAAAAAAGTGTAATTTCAACAGTATTGTGCCTCAGCTAATCATTTACATACTGGCTTTACAACTTACATATTACAGGAACAAACATGAACTATGAACATTTGGTTCATTTGGTTCATAGTTCATGCTTTTATTGGTTCCCAACCTTTTTCCCAGGAGCCCCCCCTGCCTGTGTCACAGAAGTGCCCCCCCCCCAGCCCACACGATCACATCAGAGGAATTAAGTCATTTTAGAACATTTATTTAGGAAAAAAATAACATCAGTTTTGTGCTTAACCTATTCCATTTGTTTTAAAATGTAGATTTGTTTTCCTTCATACTTAAACTAAATTGAATTATATGAACATGTCTATCACACACAGACAAAAAATAAATGTGGCAAATGACTGCAATGGTATTAAAATATTTGTCCTTTTGGTTTAAGACAGCATTACTTTTAAACATGGCTGTTTTGACACCAGAAGGCAGTCCTGAGTCTTCATTGTTCATTGTCAGTAACATAAAGTTTTCATCTTTGCCAGAGGTATGAAACAGAAATGTTAACAAGAACATGTCCCTTGTGAAAGCAAACATTTCTAACAACCAAAATAGTGGGTATACACACACATGCACACATGACAGCATAAATCAGTAACGGCTTAAGTCAGTCAGTATGTGCCTGATGGCAGTAGGCCTAAAAACACCCAGCATACACAAAGAACAAATATCCTTGACTGCTGTTTCTCATAACACTATCCAGCAATTAACATTGCAAAAAATAATTGAATGATTCTTTGCTTTTTACTCTCTCCAGTCTGTTGATTCAAAAAAGAATATTAATGTACCTTGAGCTTGCATGTCTCTGACCAGGGATGCGATGTTTGGCGTGATAGTGGTGATAGCCAGTCTAAAGTCCTGGTGGACATCCAGTCTGTTCCTTACTTTTGATTTTATAGTTAGAAGGGCACTGAAAGCTGCCTCAGACTGGTACGTAGTACCAAAAGGAAGAATGATCCTCTTGATTGCATGTTTGGTCAGTGTAGGAGCGACGGTGTGTCCTTTGACGATCCAAAACTTTTTGTATCCGTTTTCCTGGAAATATTTTTTTGACACCGAGTCAGACTGAAGGTCACACAGCTCATCTTCACAGCCTAAGTATTCAACATCCTTGTGATTGGAAATGTAGGGGTCCATCACCCATGCTTCCTTGGATAAATATTCGTTGATGTCGGCAAAGCGACTCCTCATTTCGTCACACAGCAGGTTCATGTGGTGCGTGAAGTCCGTGCGTAAAGACGCATGCACGGTGCCACTGGACTGCTTCTGCGGAAGTGGAAGCTGCTGCAACTCCCCTTTTGACATTTTAGCGACCCTGTACTCCAGTTTTCACACAAAAGCGTCCATTGCGTCTTTGCATTGTAGGACGTTTGATTCAGGTCCCTGCATCTGCTTGTTTGTTTCATTGAAAAGAGCGAATATGTCCGCCAGGTATGCCGCTTGGATCCAAAACGCGTCTGTCAACTGCTCATAAAATGTCCGATTGTGGTCATGCAAGAATTCTTTAAATTTGTCTTGCAATTCAATAAAATGCACAAGCACCTGTCCCCTTGACAACCATTGCACTCCACAGTTTTCTCCACATTTTCTCCACAATTTTTAGGCATGCGGGCTTGATCATCTGCTCACCAGTATTGTGCGGCTTTTTTGCCTTCGCAATGAGCAGCGCACAGTCGAATGATGCTTCAGTGGCTCTGAGTAAGTCATTACTTGCCCGTTCAAAGGATTTTCCGATATCCTCGTTTCTCCTTGAAAGCGCCAGGTGCCGTTTCCTCTCAAAAAATCCCGACTTGCACCAATGGTCTCTCGGTGTCGAGTCTCCTGATGCCGTTTCAGTTTGCTGGGCTTCATGCTGTCATTAGCTAGCTTTTCACCACAAGTAACACATTCTGGCCAAAAAGTGTCTTGTGCTTCTATAAATCCATAGTCCAGGTAACTGTCAATATATTGTCTTTTTTCTTTTTTAACTCCACAGGGCATTATGCTGAGAACTGCTCGCTTGCCGAAAATTGCATCCCATCCGCCAAAACTATAAAATATAACACTACAGCCAGGCTTGTAACCATTTGTACATTTTTAGAAGTAAAAATTGTTATTACCTCTTGTAAACTATCTTTAAATTATGTTTATTCACCAGACATTTTAGTATTTCAAAGAGGGTTAGAAATCATAGTGATCCAACTCCATGTTATACAATATTCAGAGTCGAGATTTTGCATGTATGCATTGTTGGTAAAAAGGTTGATCACTTCTTCAATGTATATAGTTGTATTGGCTTGACTTACACTAAACACCTGCTTGCGACAATGGGATGCAGTTCTCGGCAGGCGAACAATTCTCAACATTGTTGTATTGACTTTGACAGTATGGGGATGCAATTCTCGGCTTAACACGGGGTCCTCCGTAAGTTTACATTTCTCAGCCATCCTCTTTCTTTATTTGATGTTGTTCAACAGTGATGAATAAAGTCCTCATGTTTAGTGCTAGCTACAGTGCGAGACTAAACAGGTCAGAGGTCATACAGATAATATAAATAAAATGAACAACTTTTTTCCAACAAATTTTATTAGTTAAGTACGTACACTTCACAACATGTCCACCTAGAAATGCGTGGATAGAAAAAAAATCCATATAAAATATATGCTTTTTTTGTTTTTTTTTTACCCACGCATTTCATGACCTCCAAACAGACGGAGCTCACCCCCCCCCCCCGCCGTGGGCTCAGGCATCCCCCCCCCCCGGGGGGGCTGCAGACCCCAGGTTGGAAGACACTGCTTTAGTTTATCCTTATTTTATATATTGTGATATTGTTTGGGGAAATACTTTTTCAACATATTTGCACAAAATTCTTCTTTTACAGAAATGGTTTATTAGAGCAGCAACTTTTTCAAAACCCACTGTTTCAAGTGCACTTTTTTTTAATAAATTACAATTATTGACTATTTTTGATATTAATGCTTCTCAGGCATGTGCATTTGTCTTTAAAGTTATTAACAGCAAAGATGTACCACTCACTTTTACATGTTATTTTTCAAATAATTATCATTTTCATAGTCATGCAAGTACACAGTCAGAGGATCTCCATTTACTGCTCTATAAAACATCTTGTGGGCAACTGTCAATCAGATATCATGGAGTTCAGCTAATGAATACATATAAACACTTAAACGTTTCCTCCATTCCATTGCCAGCATACAAAAGAAACTTCAAGAATGCCGTTCTGTCAAAATATTTGAGCTAAAGTTGCTATAGATAAAGTGGGTGGGTGACGGTTTTTGAGCCTATATTTTATTTGGTGTATTGTTTATGTATGTAATGTCATTGATGTTTTGTTCATATACTTATGGTTTTATAATTGGGTTTTTCTTTCTCGTTTTGTATTGTGTGTGTGTGTGTGTGTGTGTGTGTGTGTGTGTGTGTGTGTGTTATGTATTAGAATTTAGGTGGAGGTTTCAAATAAGCTCTGTTGGCTTTCTGCCTCCCACTGCAAATTTTGTATATTATTATTTTACAATTTTTCTGCATTTTTTGAACTGTGTAAATAAGTAAATAAATCAGGATCAAATCAAATCCCCCGACTTATAAATGTATAAAATTAATACATAAAATTGCTTAAAAGTTGTGTGCAGTAGGGCATGCGCATTGCTGCCATCTGCCATCATTAGTTCTGGGTCTCAGTGTTGTTTCTGCTACTCTCAATAAAAAAGTGTGACCCAATGTACAAATTGGGAACAGCAGCTACTTTATTGAAAAATGGCAGCCTATGTCTTCTATAAGGGGGGGCTGAAAAGTTCATAGTGGTCAAATTTGACCAAATATGGTTTATTTTTCAACTGCAGGGATCCTTGCGCTGCAACACCGATGGAAGACGTGTGTAGACCAAAGGGGAGACTATGTTGAAAGATAAACCACATTTAGTCATATTTGACCACTATGAACTTTTCAGCACCCCCCCCCACCCCACCCCCCCACCCCACATGTTTTTCCACACTTTGCAAATTTGTTCTGCAGGCTGATTTGGACACTCGTGCCCTAAAGCAAGAACTGCTGCAGATATTAACACCGAACTTTAGGGAGAATTAATGTAGACTTCTGTACATATGCACCTTTATTCTGAGGGCAGAGGTTAAGGTAACAGGGTTGGTGTGGATCTGCACCTCCACTGGTACTTTCAGTTCTGTCATGTTTTGGGCATATTTTATTTTGTTTTTACAAGTTTGTCTGTTGAATTATTTTTCTGTTAGTCTTATGTTTATGTATGCTGGCATGTTTTTGTTGTGTTTGTTGGCATGTTTTTTTTTTTTTTTTATTTAAGTTTTTGTAAAGGGTATACAGGTCGTTACAGCAATGCAGTGTTTACATTTTCATCACATGTTCCCTTATTTTCTGATATCTGACAACATTGGAAGATTAATTTTTACAACACCCCTTTTTTTTTTTTTTAAAGTGAAAGAAAAAGTGAAATTAAAGAGAAAAAAAACCAAAAAACAAATAACAAAAAAAACAAACAAACCAGTAAAAAACAAACAAAAAGAAAAAGTAAGTAAATAAAGATAAAAGAGCATCTGAGTAGCATTGGAACAAAGAGCGGAACCATTATTGAAATGGTATTTGTCAAAGATTAGATCTAATGGAAGACACATATGCGGTCCAGGGTTGCCAAAAGTTCATGAACACATCCATGTCCTGTCTCAGTGCGAATGTCAACTTTTCCATCGAGTAAATGTCTTGGATCACGTTAGTCCAATCTTCAGGTGTAGGACAGTCCTTCAACATCCATTTTTTAGTTAGAGCTTTTTTGCTTGCCAATATTAAAACATTGAATAAGTATTTTTCTCCTCGTCTTTCCAGTGAGTCCGGTAGTAAACCCAAATACAAAGTTACAAAAGAAAAGGGAACTGTAATTTTGAATATTTTCCCCAATATTGTCTGTACATTGGTCCAATATTGGTGGATAACTGGGCATGACCAAAACACATGAAAATGATTTGCAGTCTTTTCACCACACAAGCGCCAACAGTTCAATCCCTTATGGGTAAATTTGTTTTGTGCAGGTGTTCTGAAAAATCTTGCCAAGTTTTTCCATCCAAATTCTCTCCACTGCAGGGATGAGGTACTTTTCCATTGCTGTTTATTTAGCTTTTCCCATATTTCCAGTTGTAAAGTGAAATTCCCCTCTTTTTCCCATCTCTCTTTTATATAAGATGTGTTGTCTCCTTTTAAGTCTTGAAGACCTTGGTATATTTTAGAAATGTATCTGATCCCTGGGATCCCTTTATATGCCATTAAGAAGACCTTCAGAACACCTGACTGGGCCCTTTCCAAAACTTCCTTTTTAAGTATATTGTTTATGTGGTGTCTAAGCTGGAAGAACCTGTAAAGGTCTTGATTTATTAGGCCTTGTTTTTTCAAATCTTCAAAACTTCTTAAGATTTGCCTTTTAAAAAAATCGTAATATTTTATCAGCCCTTTCTCCTTCCATTTTTTAAATCTGGTGTCTGTTTTATTAGGAGTAAAGTCCTGATCATAGGCGATCCATTGCAGAAGTCGATAGGGCTCTTTAGTTTGATTCTCTCTGACTATCTTAAACCAAATTTTTAGCGGGGTCTCTATCCACGGGTTAGTGTTATTCAAAAGCTTAGGTAAGACATTGTTCCCTATTATCGCCTGTAGGGGGATGTCACTTGTTATTTGGCATTCGATCTCCTTCCATTGTGCAGTGTAGACTGGGTTACATATCTCTACTAAAGTTTTAATTTGTGCGGCTTTAAAGTAGTCCCTGATATTTGGCAGCGCGAGCCCACCTTTGTCTTTGTTTAGCTGTAGGGTTCTATAGCTGATTCTAGGTCTCTTTCCCTGCCATATGAATCTTGAGATCCTTCTGTCCAGCTCCTGCCATGTTTTTTTGGGAGGTTCTACCGGTATTGTTTGGAAAAGGTATAGAAGACGTGGAAGTATATTCATTTTGACTGCTTCAATTCTTTGTGCAGTACCCAAGAATGGTATCATATTCCATCTTGCTAGGTCAGATTTTATTTTTGTCACCAGTGGATCATAGTTTAGTGATATAATTTTGTTGAGTTGTTTCGGGATATTGACCCCCAGATATTTCATAGATTCCGACTCCCAGTTAGTTTTGAGTTTGCTTAGTGAATAATGATTTGGGTCATAGTTGAATGTTAAAACTTGGGTTTTATGCATATTTAATTTGTACCCCGATAAATCTCCATACTCTGAAAAAACTGAGGTTAGTTCTGGTAAAGAAGTGTCCGGCTGCCCTAGGTATATTAAAATGTCATCAGCAAAGAGTGCTATTTTATGTTCCTTCTGACCAAGTGTAATACCTTGAATTTTTTGGTTTTGTCTTATCCATTGGCTCAGAGGTTCTATGAAGATTGCAAAGAGCAGTGGAGACAGGGGGCAGCCCTGACGACATCCTCTTTCCAGTTCAAAAGATGATGATAAATTACCGTTAATCCTTATTTTAGCTGTTGGTTTTTTATATAATGCCTGTATAGTTCTAATGAAGTTGTTATGAAAATTGAAACTGGATAAGATTCTATATAGAAAAGACCAGTCAACCGAATCGAATGCTTTTTCAGCATCTAATCCCAATATGACTGCATTTAAGTTATATTTTTTTATATGATGAATTATGTGTAAAGTGCGTCGAATGTTGTCTTGTGTCTGTCTTTGTCTTATAAAACCTGTTTGGTCTAAATGAATTAGGTCTGTCAGTATATTTTCTAACCTTTTGGCAAGGATAATGGTAAAAAGCTTATAGTCCTGATTTAGTACACTGATTGGTCTGTAGTTGGAGCACTCTAGTTTATCCTTTTCAGGTTTAGGTATAACTGCAATGACCCCTTCTCTCCAGGAGGGGGGGATTTCCCCTGTGTGGAGGACATAATTAAATGTTTTCAGGAGGAGAGGAGATAGTTGCTGTTTAAAGGTTTTGTACCACTCTGCTGTATAGCCATCAGCTCCTGGGGATTTGTTAGCTTTAAGTTTCATAATTGCTTTTTCCAATTCTTTAGGATGTATTTCTGACAGTAGTGTTTTATTTTGTGACTCCGTAAGTTGGGGAAGGTTTAATGTGTTTAGGAATGCCTCGGATGCGTTTTTATGTTTTTTGTGGGAGTATAAGTTCTTATAGTAATTCTCGAAGTTTTTAAGAATATCCTGAATTCTGAATTTTATTTCCTTTGATACTGGGTCTCTGATTTTGTAGATTGCTCTTTCTGTTTGATGTTTCCTCAATTTATAGGCTAGCAATTTTGCCGATTTACTGCCTGCTTCATAGTATTTTTGTTTCAGAAATGTAAGTTTCTTCTGGATTTCTATTGTGTAGATCTCATTTATTTGGTTTTTAATTTCCTTAATCTTGAGCGAGTCAGTAGAATGAGTGTTGCCTTTGTGTTCTTTTTCTAGGTTCCTAAGTTCTGACTCTAATGTGGATAGTTTTTCTTGTCTTAGTTTCTTTTGGGTTGCCAGTTTTGCAATAATCTTTCCTCTTATTACAGCTTTACATGCATCCCACAGTATTAAAGGGGATACTTCTCCATTATCGTTATCTTCCAAATATCTGAGAATATCTGATTCCAATTCATCTTTCAATGGTCCTTTCAGGACATTTGAATTTAACCTCCAAGAAAATGTATTATTTGTGTATTTTTGGATATTTAAGTCCATGTAGATCGGACTGTGGTCGGAGAGATCCATCAGTCCTATTTTACATGTTTTTACTCTTCCAATGTCTCTATTAAACATAAAAAAATAGTCAATCCTTGAGTAAGATGAATGTGGAGTTGAGTAAAATGTATAGTCTTTTACACTGGGGTTGAGTTCCCTCCACACGTCACAGATTCCCAATTCTTTTAGTAGCATCCGAGTCTTCCTGTTTTGGGTGTTATTTTGATGTGGGGAATTACCAGAAGCATCCCAGTATGGATTCAGTCTAAGATTGAAGTCCCCACCACATATCACTAAACCTTGAGCTTCAGTTATCATTAGGTCGAATACATTTTTATAAAATTTCCAGTTAGCCCCTGGGGGAGCATACACATTCAGCAGGGTGATATCTTCTCCCTCTAGCCGCCCAGTTACCAAACTGTATCTCCCTTCTTTATCTTTGTGTTCTGATTTTTTTTCAAATGTAATTTTGGTTGATATCAATGTCGCTACTCCCCTCCTCCTCCCTAATTTATATGAAGATGAAGAGATCATTTTAAACCCTTGTCTACTGAGTTTATTGTGTTCCACGTCTGTTAGGCGGGTTTCTTGTAAAAGTATTATTCCTGCTTTGTCTTTTTTCATTTTGCCTAGAATCTTGGATCTTTTAACTGGATTCAGGATTCCTTTTACATTATATGAAATTATTTTGGTTACACCCTGTTTCTCCATTGTGTTGTTTTGTTTAGTATAACTGTGTGGTGGGCCTCTTTTGTGCTACTCAGAAACTGAAAGAACATTAAAAACAAGAAAAACATTAAGAACGTAGTGTAAAAAACTTTAAAACAAAAAGCTGTCATAAGAACTTCCTGAGCTGAGGTCTTTTTAAAGACCCTGTAAGAGCCTTGATGGAGTGAAGGCTCTGAGGGAAATTCCTCAAACTCTGTTACGTGTTGAGGGCCCTCTCTTACCACTGAAAGTAGTCCCATGCTTTTAACGTGAGTTTCAGAACCCAATCCAAACTTGTAATGATTTTTTTTTTTTTCCCTTTATGCCTAAACCCTGTGAAATTGTGTGCACCCTCCCACCCCCATCACATCAAACATTCACACAAAAACAGTATTTGTTAGTATGAGGAGAACATGTGGATTATTGTCACATTTCTATTTTAACAAGTTTTTTTTTTTTTTTTTTTTATTACAAAGACTTATTTGTTTCAAATAATATGATTGTTCCATGAAATGTTTTACCACATGCTGAATATGCATCTCCTTTAATGTTTGTTACCTTGTATGAGGGGGGTTGGATGTGCGGATTGATTCAAGAGAAAAGAAAAAAAAAAAAAAAAAAAAAGGTCGCTATTCCAACCTGAAAACGGATAGTTTATCCACGACGCTCTGGTGCTGGGTTTCCCGCTGCTGGTCTGTGGATTTTGAAGGTCTTTGTGTTGTCCATGTTTGCGCTTTGATCTTCTGACTCGGGTCTGCTGCGGGTTTAAATACCGTTACCGGGAGCCCTCTTTTCGCCATGTCAGCTGTTGCTTCTTCCGCCGAATTATAGAGACACGTTTCATCGCCGTAGAAGACCCTTAACTTCGCAGGAAATGGTGTCTGAAAGCGCAATTTCTTCTCTCTTAACACCTTTTTCGCGTCATTGTATTCCCTGCGCTTTTTAAGGACCTCCGGGGCGTAATCGTGTTCCACCTAGACTTTTCTCTCCTGGTGCATAAATCCTTTTTTCTGCCAGGCCAGTCTTACAACCTCTTGTTTTATTTTGAAATTGGAAAATCTTACCAACACCGAACGTGGGGGCGCTTCCGCCGCCGGCCTAGCGGCTAATGAACGATGTGCCTTTTCTATCTTCAAGTCGGTGGTTTGTGGAATATCCAATTTCTCTCTTAGTAAGGATTCCACGCATTCTGCCATTGAGTTAAAACCATTTTCGGTTCCTTCTATCAGACCATGAATTCTTATGTTGTCTCTTCTTTGTTTTCCTTCTTGGTCGGTTAGCTTAGCCTCTATAGCTGCTTGTCTTTTGCGTAGGTCTAGCACAGAATCTTCGAGCACTTTTATTCGATCCTCTGTTTCCAAGATTCGGTTCTCGGCCTGGTCCACTCTGCTGTTTGTCCTTTTCAATTCTTCTCTGAATTCCCGAAATTCGGCCGTAACATCTCGGCGAAATCGTCGTAGCTCCTCAAATAGTGATTTCAGGCTAACCCTTTTGTTAGCTATCACCAGTTCCTCGTCTTCTGAACGGAGATCTTCCAGTTCGGATTCTCCGGCCGATACGTGTCCTGGCCTGGAGAATTTCAGTTTCTTCTGTTTTCCTTTAGACATGATGATTTTGTCTTTTGATTTTCACTCCTCCAAAAACCCGTTAAGTTTGATTTTCAAGGTGTTATCCTGGATTGGGTCTGAGAACTTCAGTGTTAAGCTGCAGTCGCCATGGCGTCCAGACCGGAAGTCGTTTGTTGGCATGTTTTGATCTGTTCTTGTATTTGTCTTTTCCATGTTAGTCTTTTTATGTGCTCCTCCAACGAGTTGTGATATACACATCTTGCTATATCAATGTACTGTACATAGAGTATGGTTCAATACTGCATATGATTCTGAATTCCCACTCATGGTTCAAGGCAGATGAACTTTCTGATTGTGAGTCCAAATCATATCATTGTTCCCTATGCTCTTACCGTATTCTTTTGAAAACTCATGCTTTACAGTTGAAGTTATCACTATAAGCAGAGTCTGCTGCGGTTCTTGTTTATTTGCATTTATGCATCAGTTGTATCTGCAGCTGTCAGGATTTTTCTGTCCTCTCATCTCACTCTCATATCTCTCCTGTTTGTTTCTCTGCCTGCCACAGCTCTGACTCAGAGAGCCATTTTGACACTCCTGAAGCAGCAACTCCTGTCCGTGCCCCTCCGCCCATCCCAGGAGAGCTGGAGAGCAGCAACACTGATGCAGACAAAACAGGTGAGGCCAACAGACGGGGGGAAGGACAATCCGCTAACCTACTGTCCAAAAAAACCCTAAAACATAGTGACACTTCAGCATTCTTACACATTAACATTTTAAACACTGAGAAATGAGAAGAATTCCATGTTTGAATACACAACTCATTGACAGAAGCCTAGAGATTGCCATGGAAACAAGAGTCTTTTGATGTTTAGCTTCACCGACAACAAATGAAGACAGTGTGTCCACTAATAATCATACTCCGCATGAGCTGTTTGCATTGGTGTAATATTTTGCTGCAGTACTCGCTGGATAACTGCTGCATTTCATTATTGGTGAGAAGTGATTTCCATTTTTGTGTTCCACAGATATTCTCTCAAGTGCACAATAGAGTTTATTATTGCAGGTAGCCAAGGTTACCTAAGCAGGAAGAGCTGCATGTTCTGCATGCTTGGTATGCGAGCTGGTATGCACATGAGTCGGGATTTTGCATTGGTTTCGGGTGTGATTATGTGGTGTCCTTTGAATCGCTGTAGTGGAGTGTGGGAATGGCCTTTGCTCTGGAATTCAACAGGTTCAACAAAAGCTTTCGTGGGCCCTTTTTGTACTTGTCAGTGACAGAGGTCACCACAAGGGGAGCAACTGAACAAAGCATGTCATCAGGCCAAAATCACCAGCAGCTGTCTTCAGGAGGGTTTCAGTAGACTTAGCCCTGATCGGTATTCATTCTTCATGTAAAACATTTTCAAAAAGTGTTTATTGCAAAAGCAAGCTAGTGTGGAGAGTAAAATTCACTTCAGTGAAGAGCAAACAACCTTTCATGTGACTGTTGAATTGTTAGAATAAAGGTAGAAAGGAGCAGAAGTACCCTTTTAGGTGTAAACTTGCTAAATGGCTGTGTGTCTCATCAGCATCAGTATGTGCGTAATTGAATTTTCTATTTTATTTTATTTTTTTTTGGCGGGGGTGGGGGGTAGGTAGGGGAGGCTCAAAGTCTATAGGCAAAAAATACAGGTTTGGAAAATGTTGCTCCACAAGGGTGCCCCCTCTCATCATCACAAATCATGATTGTATGCAAAAAAAACCCAACAAAAACTGGCAGTTTGATTAATATTCAAGCGTCACTCCCAAACTTGGATTCAGGATTGCTGAATGAGTGATGGATGGTGAATGCTGATAAAAGACATTTTGGTAGTTGCCTTTAAATATTGTCTCATTTTCATGAAATTTCAGAAATATATTCATTCGGTCATTAGAAACAGGGCAGCCTTGTGGAGCAGCAAAAATTTTAAAACTATAATTGCACTCAGCAGAGATGCAGACCCACGCCTTACAGCCCTATCCCTGTGGGAATGTCATATAGTAGGGAAAATCCCTAGTTGAATTTCTGCTTCAATTCTGATGAGATGCCGTGACACGTATTCAGACCTTACTGATCTCCAAAGTCAAATGCAAGGTCAAGGTCATTGGACATTCAACAGGTGTCACAGACCATATTCTAGGTTGTCTTATAACGCAGTGGTTCTAGCTCTCTTAACCCTTTATTGGGCAAAGAACCATACTGGCTAACTTCGGGAGGCATAATATATTTTAGCACTATAATAATAATAATAATAATAAAAGTAATAACAATCATTGAAACAATCTTCTAATATGTGCCAGTAGTGGTCCAGGGTTGAAATTTTGAATTTTCAAGGATATTAATGAGTGCCCTATAAAGGGTTAATAAAGTAACTATAAGTCTTGACCTTTCATGACCCTGTAAGCTTGACCTTTGACCTTTTGATCCCAACAGCATAGTCAAATGTGGTACTCCTGTGGTCAACTTGTGTGCCAAGTTTGGTCACCCTAGCATCATTTCCTCTTCAGTTAGAGCGTGGATATGCAGACAGACGGATGGACATATTCGACTTAGGCGACCGCCCTACCCACGTAACTCCATTGGCGTGGGTAAAGATGTTTTTGGTCCACCCTAATGGTGTGGTACTGAAAGTCCTATTTAAGGGAATTTTGAAGAGTTAGGCTGCATGTCCACTTAGAGTGTTTTTCCCCCCAGGAGCATCTGTTTTCTGTTAATTTTCTGTGTAGTTGAATATTTAATGTGCTTAACATCCTTGGCATAAAAACTTTCTCAGTGGGCAATATTTTTTTGTCCCTGCACTCATGGCCCTGAAAGTTGAAAAAAGTTCAACTTTTGGAACACTGCATCGCTCATCAGCAGCACATGTCTCTAACCAGCCAACCAGAGTTGGCTAAAAGGACACTATGATCAGTATTTAAAAGCCAAAGATTGGAGGGATGCATGTTTTCTTACCAGTTTGATGCAGGTTACTGTAGTCAGTGGAGTTTCAATGTGAAATGTGTGAAACGCCAGCAGTGAGCTCTAAGTGACAGGTCAAGCAGTTGCTAGGATACAGGGATCCACGCACTCATGCATACCAAGTTCAAGGTACTCCAGCGACAAAAAATACACTCGGTGGACATGCAGCCTTACTGTACCTCTTTTCATCCAATCTGATTTTAAGTAGTAATCGGTAATCCCAAATAATTAATCTGTTTTTCTGTGTTAAGCTAATTGGCATCAACTGGGGATAAATTGTCCTTGGGTATGAATGTGAGAGTGAATGGCTGTCTGTCTCTGTGTTGGACCTCTGGACTGGCGATATGTCCAGGTTGTACTCTGTCTCTCAACCAAATGCTGGGAAGGGTCCAGCCTCCCACTCCCTTACATGAAAAGGATTAAGCGATGGATGGATGGATGGATTTTTTTTCTGTCAACACTTAGAGAAACTTTTTAAACTGTAACTAAAAAAGCTAAAGCACAGGAGAACTGGGGTACATTTTTCATTTAATATTCTTCATGTTGACTAAACCGACTCCATTTACTCTAGAAAATTAGAAATTTTTTCAAACAAAGTACTGTGTTGGCTGAAAAGATCTACTTGTCACATAAAGGCCAGTACATACTCCACAAGAACAGAGAATTTTTTTTCTTTTTCTTGAGGTGGTAAGAACAAGAACAAAGTTCTTTCAGGCCAGGACACTTCATACTTCACAAGAAACTCAAATGCAGAACTCCTGGGAAATTCAAATTTCTGACCAATCACACAATAGTTGTCTGACACCACACAAGAAAAAAGTTCTGCCGTGATGATGTGTCAAGAACAAGCTGCAAGAACTCCCAAACCAGGGCTGCAAGAACAAAATGACGTCATTTTGTTCTTGCAGCCCTGGGAGAAAGAGCAGATTTCTGTTTTTGTGGAGTATGTAAAGGCCTTTAAAGTTTTCATAACGTTATAACAAAATGAAGAAAAGCAGGTCTACCCTACATTTGAATAATGAGCGTAGTAAGCATGTATCACGTTGAATGAATCTTTAAAAATTACACCTTGACAGCAGTCTGGGGATGTGGCTGAAAGTAGGTAGAAGCACAGCAGGCTTTGCTCATTTCCCAGCAACATAACACTGACAGGCATACAAAAATATGCTCCAGTGTCAAAATGTTCCCCAAAACTAATAATCACAACATAGTACCAGTCACTGTCTCCCTTGTCCCTTTTATGCATAAAGATAAATCAGAGCTCCCCGTTTGTATTGTCAAATGTTATGGCCCTCATAGTGAAACATCACCATGGAAACAACAGATTGGAGCAGTTGGCTGCTGCTAACGTGCTAAACAACCAATCAGATAGGAGTTCAGATGTGGCTGGACCAAGTAGCACGATTTGTATTTACTTGTACGTATTGCTTTGGTTTGTGATTTATTTCACTTTTTCTCTCATCTATTTTTTTAGACTTGGAGCCAGAAGAGAACCTGATAGTAACAGCTTCTGTCAAGGACCAGGATATTGTGCTCAGCCACAACATGGGTCAAGATGAGCCTGCAGTCCCCATGGGTGGCCCACTCGAAATAAACATCCAGAACCTAGAAGAAGAGCAAACCGTGCACCCTCCTGCAGACTTTGGCTCTGTGCCTGTTCCTGACTCCTCCTTGCTAAGAGAAGTAGCTCCATCCCCCGAGTCATCTCAGGACCCAGCTCCCCTCCCAGATGCAGACCTAATCCCAGATCTGGTTCCACTTCTTAGTCCTGCTGCTTCCTTAGAACCAGACTCAATTCCAGTGAGTGAACTCACTGTCATCCCGCATGCACAGACCCCTGAGGAGAAACCTCTTCCAGAACCAGAGGTCCAGTGCAATGGCCTCTCCAGTCAGGAAGAGCCAAAGACTAAAACCAGCAAATCCAAGCCTCCATCTCTGAAAATAACAGCCTCTCTGCATGAGCAAACAAATGAGGAGGAGGAATTTCCAGTTCCCAAGGCAGCTTATAACTTTGACCCAGACAGTTTTGATGACAGCTTTAACCCCTTTGCTAGTGGCGGATCCAAAATTCAAAATTCTCCTCCACCATGCGGCCAAACATCTCTCCCCAGACTCGAGCCAATTGACGAGGTCAGTTCAGCAGCACAAGAAGATGTGGAAATGGCTGCATCGTCAGCATCAGGGGTAAAGCCTGTGTTGATAGAGTTTGGTCTAGATGAGGGAACGGTCAGCAAGCCTCCCCCCAAAAAATTAGGGGGGAAAAAGACAATCAGTAAAACTGCTGCAAAAAAGCAGAAACCTAAACCTGCACAAGAACCCCCAGTGCCAGTAGTACATTCTCAACCAGAACCAGAAGCGCTCCCCCTGTCAGTATCAGAACCAGCACTAGAGCTTCTACCAATAACAACTTTGCCAAATTCAGACTCTTCTGCACCTCTAAACTTGGATGATGTTCCTATTCCTAAGACTGGAACATATAACTTTGATCCCAGTCAGTGGGATGACCCAAACTTTAACCCTTTTGGTAGCAACAGCAAGATGAGCAGCTCTCCTGTTCTTCCTAAGGGCTCCTACAGCTTTGACCCAGACAGTTTTGACGATTCTGTTGACCCTTTCAGACCTTCTAAATCTCTGAGCAATGAGGACTCATTCAGCAGCACCCCTGAGCCTGAGAAAAAAGTCACTGACAGTAGCAAACAGAAAGCAAGGCAGCTCCCTGGAGAGAAGAAAGTGAGGCAGATTCCCAAGAAAAGTAAAGAGAGGACAATCACGTAAGTCTGCTGAATAATTCAACCTTTATTTCTACCTCCAAGTTTTAGCAGTTTTGAGGTTGTTACATTTTCACCCCTAAAATCATCTTATTTCATGTTATATGTTTTATATTCTTTTGTTTCCTAAATTGAATGTGCAGTAACACATAGTACAACTTCAGTTCCAAAAAGGTCGGGGTGCTGTGTAAAATCTAAATAAAAAGAGAATGCTTTTTATTGGCAGATCTCATAAACCACTATTTTATTCACAATAAAGCATAGAAAACATAAATTTTAGCAAAAAATTTATCTTGAATTTGATGTCAGGAACACACCTCAAAAGAGTTGGGACAGGGTCATGTTTACCACTATGTAGCTTCTCTTGTTCTTTTAACGACAGCTCATAAATGTCTGGGAACTGACAAGATCAGCTACTTTACCTTTGTGAGAGGAGTGTTGTCCCATTTTTGTCTGATATAGGATGCTATCTGGTCAACAGCCCTGAGTCTTCTGTCTCATATTTTGTATTTCATAATGCGCAAAATGTTTTAAATTGGTATAAGGTCTGGACTGTAGACAGGCCAGGCCAGCACTCAAGCTTTTCTGCTGCAAAGCCATACTGTTGTGATAGATGCAGTATGAGGTTTAGCATTGTCTTGCTGAAATATGCAAGGTCTTCCCTGAAATAGACGTCTGGCTGAGAGTATATGTTGCTCTAAAACCTGTATACTACTGTATAACTTTCAGCATTGATGGTGCCTTTCCAGATATGCAAGTTGCCTGTTTCGTAGGCACTAATGCACCCCTATACCATCACAGATGCAGGCTTTTGAACTGAGTGTTGATAACATACCAGATGGTACCATTCCTCTTTAGTTTGGAGGATATGGTGTCCATGATTTCCAAAAAGAAATTCACCTGGCAGTGACAACCGACAAGGATGCTGCCGCTTAGTGAACTTTATTACAGTTAAGTGTGAAGAATATAGGCATGTGTACAAAGGGCTAACTGCGTACCACTGAGTGTCTCTCTGATATCTCGCATACAACTACTATGCAACTGCCTGGTGAAATGGTGGGTCGCCCAATATATAAGACGTGGTGACGTCATCCGCAAGATGCCGCACCACTCCCTGAATACCTGGTATCCATACACCACATTCTTCTCCCCCCTTGCAAAATTGAAAAACCTATGATTAGCTTTAGCAGATGTCCCCTCACAAATTTGTAAATAAATCCCAATAATTAAACACTTATAATTAAATGTTACAATTACATGATACACACATCAAACATTTCTAAACATGACTATTCAAACATTATGAATGATTCACAAAATTAGACTTAGCTGTTCAGGTAATAAATGATTCAAAACTTATAATTGCATTAGGCAAACTTATACTCTGTGTATTGGTTACATGGAACACACTGGTTATAATTATTCAAAGAACATATTATCAAAGGAAAAAAAAAACACTTGTTTTATTAAAGAACACTCTCGTTAGTTTTTTTTTTTTTTTTTCATGAACATAAACCAAAGCCTAATGACTAGGGTTCGCGGGTAGACCACTGCAGGACCCAACGCAGCTGGGTGGGTTATTTTGCCACCGTGTCAGCCGTGCTCCTGCCTGAACAGTCTTTTTGCAGACAGTCTTCCATGGGGAGAACAGTTCTACCTGAGGGGCTTTGTGGTGGGCCCGTGGCAGCCTCATCCCTGGAACTGTTGGACCCCCAGGGCCAGGGCCAATGTTCATGACGCTGGACCCTGGATCCCACGTAGCCGACTCCTGCGAAGCAATGCCGTCTGGAGTAGCCACCTGGACACACCGTAGTTGGTTTGCGTGCCAAACCAAATCGTCCGTCAGCCAGAAGCACACTGTTCCCAGCTTCGCTACGATCCTCAGCTGTGCCCAGTGTTTTGTTAGCTGTGGCCCGGTCAGTCGTCGTCCTGGTCTCTCGCCGGTGCAAACCCGAACCCAGTCTGTGACCTGGAGTGGCGCCTTACTTGGTTTTGATGCGTTGCTGCAATCCCGGTGGCTCTGCATGCTGGTTCGGCTTGGGACCTCCGTTGTGCTGTGGCGGTTCGGTAGTCACCATGTTCGTTGCGGACCCTTCACCCGTTGTCTCCGTCGTTAGTTGAGGATTGTCGTGGGTGCAGAAGGTGTCCGGAGCCTCTCTGGTGTCGGTTGTTGAGGCGGACTCTTCACCCATCGGCTCGGTCATGGTTCTTTGAGCGAGGGTACGGAAGTCGTCTGGTTCCTCCCCTCTTCCGTCTGAAGAGCTCTGCTGTGTTGTGTCGGGAACGTTGTTTGTGCCCGGTTGTTATCGCTGTGTTTCAGGGCTCTCTGCATGCTCGGGCTCCCTTCCTTCTGGCTCCAGTTCTGGTTCTGGCTGAGCAAGGGACGTAGGCGAGTCCGGCTGCCCCCCTTCTGGGCGGCTCTCCTCCTGAGAGCGCACGGTGGACGCTTTGATATCGGTGCCGCTTGTAATTGCCTCATCCCACACCACGTTGTCATCCTTGAGGTCCACTGTGCTCCAGCTGCCACATCCGGACTATTCAAACCCCACACTGTCCCTAATGGTGAAGCCGAGTCTGTAGAAGAGGTTGCATCCCATGATATTGTCGCCGTGCGCTGCCACTTGGAACAAGAAGTCATACACAATTTTAGACTTGTAATAATCAGTCAGTTCTACTATTCGGACATTGCACAGTCTGTGTCCCCCCATATCCGTACAGCGGCATTGGGTGATTTTGTGGTTGGGGAAAAACTTCTTCACCATGGCCATATATGTTCTTTGGTCATATAAGCATAAGTAGCATAGCTGACTACATTCTGTTCATCTTAATTTTAAATCTCAGTCGTGTACCTTGTCTTGAGTGCGCTGGCCATGCATGATGTGGGATGCTTTCTACCCAGACACTGTAACATCAGTGTTGTAGGATGCTAGCTTGCCGCTCGGCTTTACTGTGTTCACACTGCACAATGTTTTCCTTCAGTTTGAGCTTGAAATGATCCCAGACTTGAGAGACTTTTGTCATTTTTTTCTGACTTTCTTCCTCTTTGCTGACCCGTCATTATATCCCTCTGATAAAGCGCCATTAAACAGTGTTCCGTCTTGTTTATGTAGCATCACTATCACATCTATCACAGCGTGACCAGAAGAAGGTCATACCGGAAGAAGGTCATATAGACCGGAAGGGCTACATTCAACGACATGTCGAAGCATAGATTTTAAATCGAGAAATTTTTGTAATCGAATTATTCAAATAATCATTGCATCCCTAATATTTCATGAAATATTAAAATACACTACTCACAGAAAGTTAGGGATATTTGGCTTTTGGGTGAAATTTATGGAAAACGCAAAAAGTTCATGCTTCAATTTGTCATGTGCCCTTGAGCTTCCGTTACAGCTTGACAACGACGTCTCATGCTGTTCACAAGTCGACTTATTTGTCTACTGAGGCATGGCATTCCACTCTTCTTGAAGGGTGGCCCTCAGGTCATTGAGGTTGTGGGGTACAAAGTTATGAGCCGCTACACAGCGACTCAGCTGATCCCATAGATTTTCTATGGGATTCAGGTCTGGAGTAAGTGCAGGTCACTCCATTTGAGGTACCCCAGCCTCCAGCAGCCGTTCCTAATGATGCAGCCTTGATGAGCTGGAGCATTGTCAGCCAGTGGCCTGTGTTGTTCATGCAGAGGCACAATAACTGGATTAATGATTTTCAGGTAGTATCAGCTTGTCACTGTACCATTCACAAGTTGTAGGGCAGTTCTGTATTGGCTAGACACACCTGCCCAGACTGTAACACCACCACCACCACCAAAGGCTTGTCTGGTGACAAAAGTGGGTGGTGCATAGCGCTCCCCTTGACGTCTCCAACATCGTTAGCGGCCATCATTTCTGCTCAGCGTGAATCAACTTTTATCAGAGAACAGCACTGAGGCCCACTGGTCCCTTGTCCAGTGTAAATGCTCCCTGGTCCATGCAAGACGATGATGCCTGTGCCTGGTGGTGTGGTCAGGTACCCTTGCAGGTTGTCTAGCACGGATACCATGCTGATGTAAACGGTTTTGAATGGTCTGATGTGACACTTGGGTGTCTCTCACCTCCCTTAAATTTGCCTGGAGTTGAGTGGCATTCATCATCTGGTTCTGCGGGGAACTGTTCACAATGAAGCGGTCATCAGCGTGAGATGTGGCCAAAGGAGGTCCACTTCTATGTCTTTATGTGACTCTTCCAGTTTCTCTGTTGCAACCTGCTGATGACACTTTGTGACACTCTAAGCTCAGTGGCCACCAGAGTTGCCAAGTCCACTTATTATAAGTGACATTGGGCTTGTTTTTTTCTAAATTTGCTTGCAAATCTCGTCAGTCACGGGTTGCGGGTTTGTTTTTAACATGTAGTTGCTTATTTAGGCTTGCTTTGCTGTCTGTGTGACAGCTCTCCCAGCTCATTTGCGCAAGATCATAAGCTGTCTCCATACCAAGAAGTTCAAAATCTGTTAATTTTTGTGGACGTTATTGAGGTTAAAGGGGCCGGCCAGGGGCTTCACTTCTGGTGGCCAATGATTCATCCAGTTTATCTATAGAGATCAGTGGCCCACCCGACTCCACTCGGCTCTGTACTCGCTAATGGAGCGTGAGATATTCAGGTTTTTTTATACAGATCAGTGCATATGGGACCTTAAATTGAAAAAAAAAATCTCCATTGAAATGAATGGCAAGAGCAAAATTATCTTTTGATCCCAATCAAATTTTGCCACGAGTTACACATATGATGTTTGTCAATTTAAAAGATAATTTTCCATATAATTAAAGCTGTCAGCTGTCGTGTAATATTTAGTTTTTGTTTAAAGGAATAGCGGACAACAACTCCCACCATCCCACATCACTAAACTGTAAACGTGTTTAGTGCTGCTACTTATGCAGAATGCACATCTTTTCTTTTGATCAGTTTAAAAATTTAATTTAGTCAGAGTTTTTATGTTGACTGCGTTTACTATAAATTTGCTGTTGTTTATGTAGAATTCATATGTATTTTCCTTTAATTAGAGTTTACAAAATTCCATTATTCAATGCTGTGTTTACAGTCACTTCACTGCAAACAAAAATAAAACTATGTATCGATATATGTTATCAAGCAGCCTCTCTTTTACAATGTGGTAGGTTGCCTGTTGGACTTGTTTTGGGCTTGTTTCCATAGAACTAGTCGCTTGTTTCTCTCGTGAAACCTGGCAACACTGGTGGCCACTTCCCTCTGAGAACATCCTGTTTGAAGCCTCACAATGGTGGGTTACTGTTGATCACTTATTAGGTGTCGTCTTGGTTTCATGATGTCAAAATGTGAACAGCTTGATGAAGAGGATCGTTTAAATACCAATTCTAATTGAACCAGAAAATTTATTAGCCGATTCATGGATCAAACACCTGTTGTAAATTTTGTTAGAGAGCACCAAGTTATGCAAAAAGTATTGAAACATTGAACAGTTGGTCACGTGCATTCAAAAGGTTGGAGAAGGCCAAATTAATTTCACCTGTAAAGGTAATAGTGCATTTTAGGTTCATCCTGAAATTCATTCATTCATCTTCTTCCGCTTAATCTTAATCCGCTTAATCTTCTTCCGCTTGATCGTCACTTCCTTGTGGTAACGTATCGTCACTTCCTGTTTTGCTGTCTGCCTGTGTGGTTTGCTGTCCAGCCACTAGCTAGCCACTAGCTATGGCTACTAGCTCCCTTTCCTCTCCTCCTCTGGTGTGCTCTCTCTGTCAGATGTTTAGCTACACCTCTGCCTCTTTTAGTGATAACGGTAAATGTAATAAATGTTGTCTTTTTGAGGCGCTCGAGGCGAGGTTGTATGATTTGGAATCCCGGCTCCGCTGCATTGAAACACCGTCTGCGCCAGTTAATCTCGACGGACGCCCCTTAGCTGCAGCGGAGCTAGCTAGCTTAGGCCCCCCCTGTCAGCAGTTCCCCGGCTCTCCTCAGCAGCGAGGAGACTGGGTGGGTGACGGTGAGAAGGAAGCCTAGTCGCAAAGCCCCGGTTCACCACCAACCTGTTCACGTTTCTAATCGTTTTTCCCCGCTCAGCGACACACCCGCTGAGGAAAAAACTCTGATCATTGGCAACTCTGTAGTCAGAAACGTGAACCTAGAGACTCCAGCGGCCATAGTCCAATGCATTCCTGGGGCCAGAGCAGGCGACATCGAGTCAAATTTGAAAATGCTGGCTAAAAGTAACTGTAAATATTCCACAATTGTTATTCACGCCGGCATTAATGACATCCGTCTCCGGCAGTCGGAAGTCATGAAACTTAATATAGAATCGGTGTGTGACTTTGCCAAAATGATGTCTGCCACTGTAGTATTCTCTGGGCCCCTCCCCAATCTGACCAGTGATGACATGTTTAGCCGCTCGTCATCCTTGAACCGCTGGCTGTCTGTGTGGTGTCCTAAAAATGACGTGGGCTACATTGACAATTGGAGCTCTTTTTGGGGAAAACCTGGTCTTATGAGACGAGACAGCATTCATCCCACTTTGGATGGTGCTTCTCATTTATCTAACAATCTGGCATCTTTTTTATCCAAATTTCCAAAACCATGACTACTCAGAGTTGGGACCAGGAAGCAGAGTCGCAGTCTTACACGCCTCTCTGCAGCTCCTCTTCATCCGCCACCCCTCAGCTTAGCCCCTGTCTTCCCCATCAGAGAATCGTTGTCTGCTCCCTCCAAAGTAAATAAAAATATAATGTATAAGCATCCCAAAGTGATAAAGCAAAATATTGGTAAAACTCAAATTAAACATGAAGCCTCTAAATTGAATGAATTGGCCTCTGTTCCTCCTCATAATTTAAAAATTAAATGTGGTTTATTAAATATTAGGTCTCTAACTCCCAAGTCTCTGTTAGTCCATGATCTGTTAATTGATCATCAGATTGATTTAATTTCCCTTACAGAGACTTGGTTAGGGCAAGAGGATTATGTTGGTTTAAATGAATCAACTCCCTCTGGTTATTTAAACTGTCAAAATCCCAGAAATTCTGGTCGTGGAGGAGGAGTAGCAACAATTTACCATTCCAAATTACTAGTTAATGTAAAGCAAAAAACATGTTATAATTCCTTTGAGGGCCTGGTCCTCAGTATTGGGCACTTTAGCAATTTTAGGTTAAACCCAATTTTATTTGCCATATTTTATCGTCCCCCATCAACCTACTCAGAATTTTTATCCGAATTTGCTGATTTCTTAGCTGATTTAGTGCTGAAATCTGATAGAATAATTATAGCAGGGGACTTTAATATACATGTGGATGTAGATAGTGACTGCCTTAATGTGGCATTTAATTCAATATTAGACTCGATTGGGTTTTCTCAGAAAGTAGGAAATTCTACTCATTACCTCCACCATACATTGGACCTTGTTCTGACATATGGCATAGAAATAGAAAATCTTGTAGTGTCTCCTCATAACCCTGTACTGTCAGACCATTGTCTGTTAACCTTTGATTTTACTATTTCTGACTATTTGGCTCCTAAAGAAAAATATTATTACAGTAGATGCCTCTCAGATGTTGCTGTTACCAAATTTATGCAGATTGTTTCCTCTATGCCATGTGTCAACACAACGGAAATAAGCTATAGACAGCTTGCTCCTTCTGTAATTGATAACATGGTGGATAGTGTTTCAGCTTCTCTGCATCAGACTCTGGACTTGGTGGCCCCCTTAAAAAAGAAAAAGTCTAATCAGAGATTTCTAACTCCTTGGTTCAACACAGAAACTCGTAGCTTAAAACAGAAGACTCGTCAATTAGAAAGAAAATGGCGCTCCACTAATTTAGATGAAATCTATTTAGCTTGGAGAAATCATCTTTTAATTTATAAAAAATCTCTTAGAAAAGCTAGAACGAGTTATTACTCTGCATTAATAGAAGAGAACAAGAATAATCCCAGGTTTCTTTTCAGTACTGTAGCCAGGTTGACAAAGAGTCAGGACTCTGTCAATCCTAGCATTCCCTTAGAGCTTACTAGTCAGGACTTTATGAACTTTTTCAATAATAAAATTTCATCCATCAGAGATAAAATCAATCAGATTCTTCCCACAGTTAACTTAAATACTGTAACTACTACAACTCCTTCTATTGATGTCTGTCTTGATGAGTTTACTCCAATCGACCTTTGTGAGTTAGGCAAAATAGTTTCCTCATCCAAACCTTCAACTTGTCTTTTAGACCCTATTCCTACCAGGTTATTTAAAGAAGTCTTCCCACTTATTGGTAGCCTTATTCTTCATATAATCAATTCTTCATTAACTTTAGGCCATGTACCGCAGGCTTTTAAAACGGCTGTAATTAAACCCTTACTCAAAAAGCCAACGCTAGATCCAGGAGCTTTAGCTAACTATAGACCAATCTCTAATCTCCCTTTCATTTCAAAAATCTTAGAAAGAGTTGTTGCTACGCATTTATTTGACCACCTACAGGGAAATGGTTTACTTGAAGAGTTTCAGTCTGGGTTTAGAATCTATCATAGTACTGAAACAGCCTTAGCGAAGGTCACTAACGACCTCCTCATTGCATCTGATAATGGACTAGTTTCTGTACTTGTCCTTTTAGACCTTAGTGCAGCTTTGGATACTGTTGATCATAATATTCTACTTGATAGATTAGAACACTATGTTGGACTTAATGGAACTTCGTTGCAGTGGTTTAGATCGTATTTATCTGATAGGTTCCAGTTTGTTCATGTAAATAATGAGTTTTCTTTCAACTCAAAGCTCAGTCATGGAGTTCCACAGGGATCTGTGCTAGGCCCTACTCTTTTTAGTTTATATATGCTTCCGTTAGGCAACATTATTAGAAAGCACTGTATACATTTTCATTGTTATGCTGATGACACACAATTATACCTGTCAATGAAGCCAGATGATAGTAATCAATTAGCCAAGTTAGAAGCCTGTCTTAAGGAAATCAAAGCTTGGATGACTTGTAATTTCCTGCTATTAAATTCAGATAAGACTGAAGTCATTCTTGTTGGTCCAAAAAACCTTAGAAATTCCTTTCCAAATCAAACTTTCAGTTTGGATGCAGTTACTCTTTCTCTTAATAGCTCTGTGAGGAACCTTGGAGTTATTTTTGATCAGGATTTGTCCTTCAATTCACATATTAAATTTGTTTCTAAGACTGCCTTCTATCATTTGCGTAATATTGCCAAGATTAGGAGCGTCTTGTCTCAGAGTGATGCTGAGAAACTGATCCACGCTTTTATTAGCTCGAGATTAGATTATTGTAATTCTTTATTATCAGGCTGTCCTACAACATCTTTAAAAAGTCTTCAGCTGATCCAAAATGCTGCAGCAAGAGTTTTAACAGGTACTAGAAAGAGAGATCATATCTCTCCGGTTCTGGCCTCCCTTCATTGGCTTCCCATAGAGTTTAGAATTAAGTTTAAAATCCTTCTTCTTACTTACAAAGCTCTAAACAATCAGGCTCCTTTTTATTTAAAAGATCTGATACTACCGTATTATCCTAACAGAGCACTACGCTCCCAAAATGCAGGATTACTTGTAATACCTAGAATCTCCAAAAGTACAATGGGAGGCAGAGCCTTCAGTTATCAAGCTCCTCTCCTGTGGAATCAGCTGCCAATCTGGATTCGGGAGTCAGACTCGATCTCTGTTTCTAAGAATAGGGCTAAAACCTACCTTTTTGATCTAGCCTACAATTAGGGAGGGATCATGTGTTTCTGAACCCTCCCTTAGTTATGCTGCTAATAGGTTTAGTCAGCCGGGGGACCTCCAGTAATGCACTGGGCCTCACTCCTTTTCTCACTCTCAATGAAATATTTTTTTTGCTGGTCATTAACATTTGTTTGTTCTCTCCCATAGATTGAGTCCCCATCGTGCTGTTTGCTCTCTACATGTCTGTTCTTTTCTTCTTCTCTATCCCCTCACTCCCCAGCCAGTCGCAGCAGATGACTGCTCCTCCCTGAGCCTGGTTCTGCTGGAGGTTTCTTCCTGTTAAAAGGGAGTTTTTCCTCTCCACCGTCGCCAAGTGCTTGCTCACAGGGGATCGCCTGATTGCTGGGGTCTTTCTGCAACTGTGGGGGTTCCCCCTACAGTTGATAGTGCTATGAGATGACTGTTGTTGTGAAATGGCGCTATATAAATAAAGTTGAATTGAATTGAATTGAATTAATCCTTTTCGGGTCGCGGGGGGGCTGGAGCCTATCCCAGCATCTTTGGGCGAGAGGCAGGGTACACCCTGGACAGATCACCAGTCGATCACAGGGCCAACACAGAGAGACAGACAACCATTCACTCTCACAGTCATACCTAAGGACAATTTAGAATCCCCAGTTTGATGCCAATTAACCTAACTTGCATGTTTTTGCCATGTGGGAGGAAACCGGAGAAATCCCGGAGTAAACCCACGCAGACACGGGGAGAACATGCAAACTCCACACAGATCACTGTTGGTCGGGGCTGGGATCGAACCCAGGATCCCCCAGCCAAGGGTGAGTTGCTGTGTTCCCGCAGTGCTAACCACTCCGCCACCGTGCTGCCCTCATTCTGAAATGTTACCCGAAATCCAAATATCCCTATCTTTTTGTGAGTAGTGTATTTCACTTTCAACATTTGATGTTTTCTAGTTTCTATTGAGAATAAAATAGTATTTTAAGAGGTTTGCAAATCATTGCATTCTGTTTTTATTTTTAACACAGCAATCCCAACCTTTTTAACTCTCAGCCTCTAAAAGGCTGAAGGGTTTTTGTCATCACCCTGCCATGTGGTTGCGTGGCAGCAGCAGTTTCAAAGCCTACCTTGTGAACATGATAACTAGAGAAGGAAATGACGTATGCTTGTCAAATCAATACCATAATTGGATCTATGAAAAATCTCGGGTGAGTTCAAATTTGTGTGACCTCTGACTTTATAGATCTTTTATAGATCAAAGTAAAGCTAGTGTCACCAAACTTGGTATACAGTTTCACATTGGGACCCTGACCCACAGCTATGGGTTTGGGGTCAAAAGGTCAAGGTCAGAATGCCAGACAAGTTATATTTCAGCAACAAAGAAAGAGGCTGAGGGTACCCCTGGTAGCCACCAGTAGTTTTGGAGTTTTAGTTGAAGTGTGATACATACCAAACACACGCACCGCACTTAATAGTTAATACTGACCAATCATGCAGTTTTCACACAGGCTATTGTTAAAGGGCTTATATTTGCACTGATGGGATTAGTTTGAGCTTTTTCATGTCTGTCGGCATGTGACTTGCATTTATAGTCGATCTTTCTGCTGAGTATCCAACCTAAACGCCTTTAATCACTCACTCGCTCTCCTTTGTCTCTTGCCCTTGTCCTTTATCAAAATCTCCTTTTTTTGCTTTATTCCTTCATCCATCATGTTTCTTTACCTTGTCTGTTATGCAAACTCCCAAAACTTCTGCTTTCGTCCTTTTCTTTCGGCCTCAGGACATCTGAACAAGCCAAGTTTCTCTGTTTTCTGTTGTAAGTACTCTCGCTCTCTTCCTCTCACACATGGTTGCTTTTCATTTTCATCGTGGCATGTGCTGTGTCAGATCTGACCAAGGGAGACTTTTTGTTTTGTTTTATTTCAGTCAGCAAGATGTCCCTTTGTGCCATCATGCTTACACATACATAGATGATGTTCCATAAAGTACATTTATTTCAGTATGTTTTCAGTCTATGTACGCTAAGGTCTGTTCTACTGTTGTGTTTGTTTTGTAGGAATTCCTGTAAGGTGCAGAAATATGATGAAAGTCAGTCCTTGGTGCTTGACGTGTGTGATCAGGTAATACAAGTAATCGTGTGCGTTGCTAAAATGGTTCACCTTACTGCAGTGTCACCACATTCATTATTCATCAGCTAGTCAACCGCTAGGCCTCACCTTTGAGTACAGAGACCCACAGGCACATCAGCAGCATCTCCACCTCTGCAGTGCTGTCTTGGCATAGTGACAGATCTGTGACTTATCGTGCTGCAGTCAAATATTAGACTGCTGCACTTGATGCCCTCAGCAAAAAAACACCCCAGGAGAGCCTCTCCAGATAGTGTTGCTCTGTGATGCTTTAAATTCACTTGTCAAAAGGTTTATTGTTATGTGTGCATGATGTTGTTGAACTGTATAAAAATGTAACAGCAGTTTTAGGGCTTGACATTAACTTTTGCCCTCACCAGCCACTAAGATGTGTCATTTTTCCAAAGTTAGTCAGTATTTTTTTTTCCAAATTACAATTGAATTCCACCGGCATTTGGCTGGTGGACAAGTGTTCGTGTCAAGCCAGTTACAGCCGCACCTAGGACACAATCCAAGGACGGATAATTTTTTCACACATAAGGAGTTATTCAGAACTCCTTATACAAAGATATAGAGTGATGATAATCAAGTCAGTGGCGGTAATGCACCTGTAGGCTGGTTGCCAACTGCCAATCAAATCTAAAAGAAGAAGAAGAATCTGTGGTCAAAAATATCAATAAGCCATAAAACATATTGATTTAAAATGAAGGAAAAACAGCTGTAAACTGGTTTGTCAACATTACAGCTTTTGTAATAGAGGTTTTTCCCTCATAAATATTAAAGACGCACTCCAGCAGCTCTAAAACCACCTCTGAAACAAATGTGTATTGCCCAGAATAGTACAGTGGTGTGAAAAAGTGTTTGCCCCTTCCTGATTTCTCATTTTTTTGTACGTTTGTCACACTTAAATGTTTCAAATCATCAAACAAATTTAAATATTAGACAAAGATAACACAAGTAAACACAAAATGCAGTTTTTAAATGAAGGTGTTTGTTATTAAGGGAAAAAAAAAATTCCAAACCTACATGGCTCTGTGTGAAAAAGTGATTGCCCCCTAAACCTAATAACTGGTTGGGCCACCCTTAGCAGCAACAACTGCAATCAAGCATTTGTGGTATCTGTCAGTGAGTTCTTTATAGCACTGTGGAGGAATTTTGGCCCACTCATCTTTGCAGAATTGTTGTAATTCAGCCACAATGGAGGGTTTTTGAGTATGAACCGCCTTTTTAAGGTCATGCCACAGCATCTCAATTGGATTCAGGTCAGGACTTTGACTAGGCCACTCCAAAGTCTTCATTTTGTTTTCTTAAGCCATTCAGAGGTGGACTTGCTGGTGGGTTTTGGATCATTGTCCTGCTGCAGAACCCAAGTGTGCTTCAGCTTGAGGTCATGAACAGATGGCCGGACATTCTCCTTCAGGATTTTTTGGTAGACAGCAGAATTCATGGTTCCATTTACCACAGCAAGTCTTCCAGGTCCTGAAGCAGCAAAACAGCCCCAGAAAATCACACTACCACCACCATATTTTACTGTTGGTATGATGTTCCTTTTCTGAAATACTGTGTTATTTTTACGGCGGATGTAATGGGATACACACCTTCCAAAAAGTTCAACTTTTGTCTCGTCAGTCCACAGAGTATTTTCCCAAGTCTTGGGGATCATCAAGATGTTTTCTGGGAAAACTGAGATGAGCCTTTATGTTCTTTTTGCTCAGCAGTGGTTTTCGTCTTGGAACTCTGCCATGCAGGCCATTTTTGCCCAGTCTCTTTCTTATGGTGGAGTCATGAACACTGACCTTAACTGAGGCAAGTGAGGCCTGCAGTGTGACCTCTTGGATGAGTCGTTGCTGCACTGTTGGGGTAATTTTGGTCGGCCGGCCACTCCTGGTGACACTCCTTTTGGTGGAGTGTCACTTTAAGTTCTTCACTTTCAGTTATATATATTTTAATTATATTTTTTTCCCTTCATGAAGTTGTGACTTTATTTTTTCCTCAGAAATTTGAGACGTTTCTTGCACTTTCTACTTTTTTCCTATAACTCACAGTATCTGTGAATCTGAGAATTTTTTTTCATAAATTTTAACATTTTTTGTAAATTTGAGACTTTTGCTTGTGAATTTCCTACTTTTTTGTTGTAAATATCTGAGTTTCTTTCTTAAATTTGAAAATTCTCTGTAAATTGGAATTTTCTTGAACTTTTACAACTTTTTATGAAAACTTGAGACTTTCTTGTAAATTTTTGACATTTTTCTTGTGAAACTGTCAGAGAAATTAACATGTACATTCATTTTTTTCTGGTATAGATTTGCATCTTTTTTTCTGTACAACAGCATATTTGTTGGGGAATGATTTGCTTCACAGGAAGCCACTGGTTATGGGCAAAAGAGCAACATGTGCCATTCTGCACCAAATTATCAAATTTAACAATATTTCTCCAATTGATCCTCTCAACTATCTCTGAAAAAATTCCAGGGACTACACACACTTTTTAATGGGAAAAATGTGCCCCACAATCATTAATTTTCTGATTTAAAAATAATATTTTTGGGAAGAGTTGGGAGTATTTTTATTACACCCCAAGCAACAAAGTTGCGGAGGATATAATGTTTTTGACCCATTCGTTTGACATTTTATGTTGTCGCCACTCTTGATTGGCTTCACTTCAAATTTATATAGAAGCCAATACCATGGAAGCATTCGATTTTCACACATATCTAATAAGGAGTTCTATTTTGGGGGGAAAGGGGACTTTTTTCCTGTTCATTCTGTGTTAATAATAATGCATCCGATTTATATAGCACTTTATCATAGACACTCAAAGATGCTTTTACAAATAGATACATTATTCATTCACTCCAGACAGACAAGGGTAGTGGCAAGCTACTACTGTAGCCACAGCTGCCCTGGGGCAGGCTAACGGAAACGTGGCTGCCAATCTGCACCAACAGCCTCTCCGGCCACTACCAAACATTTATACCCAGTGTTATGGACACTGGAGGCAAGGTAGGTAAAGTGTCTTGCCCAGGTACACAGCAGCAGGATATCAGGGGAGAGCGGGATTCGAACCGCCAATCATCTGGTTATTGGACGATCTGCTCTACCTCCTGAGCCACTGCCACCCGATCAAAGTTCTCAACGTGGGGCATATCAGCTTGCTCACAAGGGTTCTTTCATTATGCCCGTTTTAAGCAGTGTTATTTGAAGAGTCACTTTTAAACAGTTTTGTTCTGGAAACTATTAAAGCTGGAGATTTAATTTTTTTATCCTCCACCGGTTGAAGACCAAAGGGGTGAAAAAACCCTTTGGACAAAGACCGAAGAGATTATATTATGGTTCGTCTGTCTGTCCCACTTTTGTGAAACCAACTCCTCCTACAGTTTTGTTCTGATTGTTTTGAAACTTGGTACCAGGGTTTGATATACACTGATGATGCCCATATTGCAAATTGGCTCAGATCGGATGATTTTTTTCAGGAGCTGTAGCTCCTGACTGATGACCTCCTATTTCACCTCAGTTCATAGACAGTAATTGTCTTGTGAAATCAACTCCTCCTACAGTTTTGTACCTAATGTTTTGAAATTTGGTACCAGGGTTTGACATGGTAAATGGTGTTCAATTACAGTATATGTAGCGCTTTTTACTCATCTCTGGATGGCCAAAGCGCTTTACAGATCCTGCTATCCACCTATTCACACACTGATGGCAGCAGAGCTGCCATGCAAAGCCACTGGCCTGACCCACCAGGAGCAGCTGGGGGTTCAGTGTCTTGCTCACTTCAACATGCAGACTGCAGACAGAGTGGGAATCGAACCACTGATCCTCTGATCAGTAGTCAGCCACACTACACCTACGCCACAGCCACCCCCTTATACACTGATGATGCACATATTGCAATTTGACTCTCATCAGATAACCTTCAGGTCAAAGGTCAGGGGTCAGATTTTCCCTAAATCTTGTCAATGCAATAACTACTGAAAGAAATGATGTAGGCTTTTCAAATCACTGCAGTAGTTGTATCTAAGACGCATCTTGGATGACTTACACCCTGACCTGACTATGAGTTTGGGGTTAAAAGGTCAAAGTTAACATTCCAATTGCACTATGGTAAATTTACTATTATTATAAAATGAGTAAAGCTAGGGCCACCAAACCTGGTACACAGGTTCACCTTGACATCCTGACCTCCGACTATGGGTATGTGATCAAAAGGTCAAGGTTAACATTCTCTATGCCCTATTACTGTACAATGAGTAAAGCTAGGGTCACAGATAGGTTCACCCTGTGACCTTGAAGGGTGACTATCAAAATGGCTTATACACTATGGCTGTGTTCAGAATGTTCACTCACTCCCTACTCGCTATATAGTGAATTTAGATATAGTGGACTATACAGTAAACTTAATATAACAATAACATTAACAGCTTTCGGACGCTACTCGGCTTGTTTTCACAATGCGGTTAATGATGTCATCGTGGTGAGACAGTAAAACCTAACAGAAAAACGGTGGTTAAAAATGAATACCTGCATGGAATTTGTAGTAATTATGTATTAAATCAAATCATTTTTGCTGAATTAATAAATATTAATACCTTAAGGTGTCACGTGCCAAGCCGGCTTGGCTTTCCCTGGCTTGGCTTTGATCACTTTGTGGGGTTGGCTTTGCTGGGGATGTGTATTTTTTTTTTTTATTTAAGTTTTTGTAAAGGATATACAGGTCATTACAGCATTGCATTGTTTACATTTTCATCACATGGTCCCTTATTTTTTGCTATTTGACAACATTGGTAGGATAGTTATTACAACACCCCCTTTTTTTTTTTAAAAGTGAAAGAAAAAGTGAAATTAAGGAGAATTTAATTTTTAAAAAAAACGAATAAATAAACAGAACAGCAAAAAACAAACAAACAGAAAATTAAGTAATTAAAAGTAAAAGAGCAACTGAGTAGCTTTGGAACAAAGAGCGGGACCATTATTGAAATGGTATTTGTCAAAGATTAGATCTAATGGAAGACACATATGCGATCCAGGGTTGCCAAAAGTTCATGAACCCAGGGGATGTGTATTTTGATGTATTCTGGTATGTTTTTCCATGTCCCTAGCCACTGTCTGACCGGCAGCTGTTAGTCAGCATTTATCATCTCCTTTTTCTCACGCTGCTGACAGGCTGCCGGCCCAGCCACGCCCCCTCGCTCTCCTTCTGGCTCATCAGCAGTTTCCAGTCCCCGGTAATGATCCGTCCGTGCCTCGCCCAGGTGTTCCTTATTTGTCACGCCAGCGGCGTCTGTATTAAAGGAGCTCTTCGCTACACAGACGCCGCTGGATCATTGTACGAGTTGGATGGTCGTTTCCCTGACCACCGTCACGTCACTAAGGACTGTCTGTGTGCTCGTGATAATCGCTGTGACCACTCAGCCTGCCCCCGCACTGTGAGTATCTGTCTGTGCGCTGTCTGCCGCTGTATACCTCCAGTGTCTGTGTTGGGCAGCCTTGAGAACTCTGTGTTTATCCAAGCTGTTCTGTGTTTGTATGTTTTGTGTTAATAAACGTGTGTGTGGTGTAACCCAGCGTTTAAATCCTCGTCCTTTCTCCTCCTCCGTGCGCTGTTGGAGAAGCGCACGGAGAGTTCTTGACAGAATGATCCAGCCATAAAAAGGATTTAGCGCGTTGCACCCACACAAATCATTTTTTCACCTTTTGGACTGTCCCATTTTTTCTCATCTGCTTTCCCCGCACTATGGCTGAGCTGCTGGAGAAGGAGCTGCGCTCGCTTTGCCTGCTGGAGGATATTCTCTCGTGGGCACTGGATCCCCGTGCATCCAAAACGGCTTGTCAGGCTCGGGACGCAGCGAGAAGGGTGATGGAGCAAGACAGCCTCTGGGATCATCTCGAAGCGATGGAGATTCTCCGGAACATCTTCGCAGCCCCATGCACGGATTCGGATGAGGATCTCCCGGTGCTCAAGCTCCTTGCGGCCATGCTGCTCATTTCTCCAGGTAGCACAGAGTTCCTCTGCGTGTGTGACACGCTGCCCAGCACGGTGCTTCGCATCCCGGACTACCTGGTTCCCGAGCCGCCCGTGAGGAAGAAGAAGAGGAACCCCCGCCGGAAGAAGCATCCAGCCTCACCGACGACAACCCTGCCTCCTCGTCCCAAGCCGTGGTCGGCTCCGTCCCCAGAGGAGCTGGAAGAATGAAGACAGGTTCTCCTGGTGGAGACGGAGCTCCTCCTGGAGGTAAAACTGTGGCTTCTTCCGGAGTTGGCTGAGAGGTTGGAGGAATATTCCCCGAGGAGGTTGGAGCTCCAACTGGACGACGAGCACGCCCCGACCACGGAGACGACAGCCGACGTCATCAACCCACAGGAATTCAGGCAAGTGTTTATTCAGTCACTGTTAATGACACCCGAAGCTGCTTGCCTGATTCCTGATGAATTGTCAGCTGCCGATCTTGTTTGTCTCCCTGTTTCTCCCATTCCCCCCCATGTCCTCGTGCTTCCCGGGGGGGGGGGAGAATTCCAGACCGAGGAGGGGTCTTCTCTGGAGGAACCGGAGAACACGTCGCCTGCTTCCTCTCATCACCGCCGTTCCCGGAGGACTCACCATAAGGGCCTCGCCAATCCTCCATCCGCTACACCCACCTCCACATTATCGGAGCCGGCTCCTCAGCTACCGTGTGAAGAGGCCGAAACAGCCAGTGACATGGGAGGGAGGGAGACTGTCAACTGCCCGCAGCTGTCAACATCGAGCACTAGGAGAACAGGCAAGTGTTTTCTCATTCAGTTCTGTGTAATGATGATAAACGTTGCCTGTCTCCCGGAAGAGAGGCTCAGCTCCAGCAGTCAGCTGGGCTCTCTCCTCCAGCTGCGGAAGCAAACCTTTCTCTTGTCCTTTCCGTGTCTCCCCCTATGATTTTCGAGTGTGAGGAGTCATCGGCATCAGATCGTGCTTCCCAGTCACCGTTGGAGAGGACCGGTATGGCCGTGGATATGGAGAGGGGTGACGGCCAGTCAGCTACAGCTGCGAACATCACACGCCGGGATCACAGGCAAGGGTCCTTTCATCTGTCTCCCGAGGGAGAGGACCAGTTTCAGCAGTCCGTTGGGTCCTCTCCTCCAGCTGCAGCTGTGAGCTCATCCCCTACTCCCTCTGTGTCTCCTCCCTTCATCCCTGAGTGCCTGCCAGTCTTGGAACCAAGCCGCCAGACGATGGAGGAGCCGGTGGCCCTGGACGTTCCATTCCCGGAGCCAGCACGGAGAGGTTCCCCTGCAGCCACGCCAGTGGAATTCCCTACGTTGGAGCCACTGCAGGAAGTTAATAGGACTGCTGTCACCATCTTGCCAGCTGCGGAGGCGTCAGCAGCGGACTTGGAGCCGGAACTAGACCTCTGGGAGGCCGGGCCCAGGTGTTCATCGCCAGGAACGACTGAGTCCTGGACAGCGGTGGAGCTCGAGCTCAGGCAAGTACTCCCTCTTGTTTTTCTTATGTCAGTTTTAGAGAGATCTTGTCTGGCTCTAGGTGAGGAGAGTCGGGCGCAGTACACAGCTGCGTCTGAGCTTCCCTTGCCGGGCTCCGCCGCCGTTGGCGACCCTAACCATCTTTCTTCTCCTGCTTCCCCTGAGCCTTCAACTAGGGTGGCCGGAGAGGGTGTGTCACCGCCAGAGGTTGCAGAGGGTCCGCTCCTGCCAAAGGAGGACATCGCTGCTCCAGCTTCTCCTGCCAGGGTTGTCAGGGCTCCTCCCATCGATCGTCTCCTCAGCCTGATGCTCCTGCGGGTTGGTCCACTCACCGTGGGTGCAGCTCTGGCCCAATCGGGGTAAACCGTGGGTGCTGCTGAGCCTCAGCCAGAGGTCACCGTGGGCGCTGCTAGGTTCCCGCTGGAGTCCACCGTGGATGCAGCGGAGCCGGCCCGGTCAGGGGCCACCGTGGGTGCAGTTAGGCTCCTGCTGGAGACCACCATGGGTGCAGCGGAGCTGGCCTGGTTGGGGCCCACCGCAGGTGCTACTAAGGATACCGTGGAGGTTCCCTCTCCCCGGTCCGGTTGCCTCCCAGTCAGCCTTCCGGTGGGCAGGCCACCTCCTGCTTCACCCCCTCCGTCCTAGTGGCTGAGCAATGCGGGCCGGCCGCCGGAAGAATTGACTCCCCGGGTCTGGTGGCCCGTGTTTTCTGGCAGGCCGCTGGATTCCATCCACTGGAACTTCTGCTGGGCCTGGGACTCTGGGGGGCCTCCTGAGCCCCAACGCCCGTGGACTTGGGGGGGTTGATTGTGGACCCTGGGCAGGGTACTGTGTTCCCTCCTTTCCTGTTCCCCCTACCTCCCACCCGTGTTTGTGTGTTATTGTTTTGTCTGTGGGGATGGGGGGGGGTTCTGATGATGTTACCGTGGGTCTCTGGTATCCACCCCTAGAAGGAGGGGCTCTGTCACGTGCCAAGCCGGCTTGGCTTTCCCCGGCTCAGCCTCAATCTCATTGTGGGGTTGGCTTTGCTGGGGATGTGTATTTTGATGTATTCTGATACGTTTTTCCATGTCCCTAGCCACTGTCTGACCGGCAGCTGTTAGTCAGCATTTGTCATCTCCTTTCTCTCACGCTGCTGACAGGCTGCCGGCCCAGCCACGCCTCCTTGCTTCGCTCTCCTTCTGGCTTATCAGCTGTTTCCAATCCCCGGTAATGAGCCGTCCGTGCCTCGCCCAGGTGTTCCTTATTTGTCACGCCAGCGGCGTCTGTATTAAAAGAGCTCTTCGCTACACAGGCGCTGCTGGATCATTGTAAGAGTTGGATGGTTGTTTCCCTGTCCCCCGTCACATCACTAAGGACTGTCTGTGTGCTCGTGATAATCGCTGTGACGACTCAGCCTTCCCCCGCACTGTGAGTATCTGTCTGTGCGCTGTCCGCCGCTGTATACCTCCAGTGTGTGTGCTGGGCGGCCTTGAGAACTCTGTGTTTATCCGAGCTGTTCTGTGTTTGTATGTTTTGTGTTAATAAACGTGTGTGTGGTGTAACCCAGCGTTTAAATCCTCGTCCTTTCTCCTCCTCCGTGCGCTGTTGGAGAAGCGCACACAGAGTTCATGACATTAAGGTAGTTTATCTCGGGATGTGAAGCTCTCCTCTCACTGCTCCGTTAGCTACGCATTGCATTATGGTATATATTGGCTAACGTAGTGACCATCCGTTGTACACTACTTTTCAAAATGCATTGTGGGATATTTTGAGTGAACTATATAGTGAATGAAAGTTTCAGTTAAAATTTCAAACAGCACTACAAAATGGCTGATTCACTATATAGTACACTATATGGGGAACGAGTGAACATTTCGAACACAGCATATATCTCAATAACAAAGAAAGCTAGGGTCACCGAACTTGGTACACAGGTTCACTCTGAGACCATAACCTCTGATTACAGGTTTGGGGTCAAAAGGTCAAAGATCAAGTTTGACACTCCCTATGTCCTCTTACTATAGAACATGTAAAGCACTCTAAGGTCACCAAACTGGCTACACAGGTTCACCTCGTGATCGTGACCTACATTTTGGATCATATACTTTGTTGTATATTCATGGATGATGGGTTTATCATAATTTCGTTCTGCCACAGTAATTATATTGAAAAGTTGAAAACTGCTGTCCGTCAGTAAGTATTGGGATCTTCAAAGAAAATTGAGACGGGGATACTGCAGTCGCCTCAGAGTGCTCTTGTTTAGGGCAGGCATCTGTGAGAATTCAAGGTATAGGGTGAGATTGAGGCAGATGATCCTCTGCGGTGACCCCTAAAGAAAGAAAAAAGAAGAATCTGATTATGACTTCAAGAATATGAATATGAATATGCCTTTAGAAAGCCCAATTTGAAACACAGGCAGTTGATATTTGTAACACAGGTTCTCATAGATGAGCTGTAGTCTGTACCAGGAAATTATCTAAATCAGATGATTGGTTTAAAATATATTACAGCTTAAACTGAGGGGGGGGGTCTATTTTCATGTAACTTTAGTGTAAAATTACAAAAAAAAAAAGACACCATCCACTAACCTTAGGGCATTTGAGTAATTGACATGGAATGACCCATGTGTGGCTTTGACCCCACATGTTAGAGACCCTTGCACTAAACTGTGATATACAGTATATACTGTGATATACTAGACAACATTAGCAGGCTAAATAAAACAGACAAATTTGTTCTATTGCTGCGTCTTGGCCCCCACAGCTCCAGGCAGACGATGAAGTTGTGGTGCAGACGCCAGAGATCACTCAGCGAGTTCATCACGCCACTGATGAAGAGAAGCTGGCCTCCACTTGTGTGATGGGCCAGATGGTGGACAGCCAGGAGGGGTGCGGAGAACCTGAATGCCCCAAAGCACCTGAGAAAATACAGCAGACTGATGACAAATTTAACAAAGATGGTACGTTCAACAGACATGACTATTTTATGTTTTGTTTTTTTTTGTTTTTTTGCATGAAATGGGAAAAAAAATAGTTTTTTCCAACATGCATTAAAAACCTGCTTTATAGTCCACCAAAAATATATATGATAAAAAGTGAATTAGGTGCCAACTTCATCTACAGTGTAAAAGGAATATAAAATGTGAACAGTGTGGAGGATGCAGTCACTTAATTTTCTCTGCAACTACTGCTGAAAACAGAGACTGCAGAGCCCCAAAATACATGTCAAAATTTATAAATGGAGCATGCACACTCAGCAAAATTCTGACCTGGATGTAAGAAATGTATAAATTCTACACTGGGAAACAAGTACTCACCGCAGTTGTGCAGTCGACAGAGTCTGCATCAGAGTGCAGGTATCATACCATCTTTTCATTAAGAAGACAAAACAGCCTGATAAAAACTACACCAACTTTGTGTAATCTTCTGTAAGTTCCTAATAACATAGGGCACAGTTAGGTTACTCTGTGTGCTGGATTCTTTTTGGAAATTTCAATATGAACATTTATAATGATCGATTTGTGTGTGTTTTTTTTTTTTTAAAATCTCACAGGGCCTGACATGAAGGTTGCAGATCGGCTGGAGGAGAAGGACATCTTCACTCTTAAAGATGACATAGTAAGTGCACTATAGGAGGGGGAGCATGAATTTTTAGCATCATGGGATTACTTTACATCATCTGTTCTTCAGGTTAGTTATTGTAGGTCCTTTCCTTAATACTGCAACCTTTGGTTTAAGAAGACAGAACACAAACAACATACAGTATGTGATGTGCATGCAAAAAATATTAGAAATGATTTTGTCTCAGAGCAGATTGTTTTCCTTCACAGAGTGAGATTTGCTTGAACCAGACCACAAAAATGGGCAGCAGTGATGGCTCTGACCCGGCAGCCCTGACCCAGGGCGACCTGCCTCTGAGTGAGATGGACAAAGCTGCAGTGCTGACCCTGATCAGAGAGGAGGTATAGGGTTGCTCCTACACACTCAGACAGAAAGCCGTGACTGTTATTTTGATTATAACTTAGATGGTATGTCTTGTGTTTTATTTTTTCTCTGCAAACAGATTATCACTAAAGAGATTGAGGTGAATGAGTGGAAGAGGAAATATGAAGAGAGCAGAGCGGAGGTTATGGAAATGAGGTATGAGGTGTTAGTGCAGTTCTTTTAACATGAGATCAGAAAATAGATGTGCAGATTGTGTTAACGGAGCAAAAATATTTTGTCTCACTGCTTTCTGTTCTTTGTTTTACAGAAAAATAGTGGCAGAATATGAGCAAACAGTTGCACAGATGATCGGTAAGCTGCTGCCACCATGTGGTGACTTTGTAATAAAGCTGTTTGTTGAGCACTAAACATTTTTTCTTTAGAGGTTTTATTTTGTTTTTATATTTGCCGAGGATATATTTGTGTGTGTGTGTTAACACCATAACTCAAAATAGGAGATTGAAAATGGACCAAAGACTATTGAATTAGGACTATTAAAATTATTACATTTTGCACTATGTGAATCACTATCAGCCTCCAAAATTTAAAAAAAAAAAAAAAAAAGATTCCCAGTAGGGCAGGATGGGCAAACTTTGTGACTCAGGGGCCACAGTGAGTTTTAAAAGCTGACAGCCGGGCCGGGTTGGAAGAAGAGTGTTTGTGTGAACTAATATAAATTACATGTAACAGCCATTGCCTAAAAGTGAAGAAAAACTTGCATTCAAATCAAATTTTGGTGGGAACAATGTTGTTGGTCACCCTTTTTCATTTTGCGCAGTGCCATTACATACAAAGTCAATGGAAAGACATGAATACACATGAATTTGTGTTCACACAAGTTGGACTTTGTTCAGCTATGATGAAAAATTAATTTGATGCTTGGTCGCGATAGCCTTTCAGCACTGAGTTTCCACCATCACAAAGTGAATATTAACAATGGAGAGACCACCACTCACCAGAAATGAATAGACTAGAGCTCTGCAGCTGAGACATTGTGCCTGTAGTTTGTATCCATGCATGATATCCTGCTAGGCTGCTACCGATCTGCTAACGAGGGCTAGCGGCTCAGGAAACTAGACACAGGTCCGCTTGTTTAGTTCTGAAAACAGATGACATCAAGATGCAGTTTCTGGAGGCAGCAGTGATGTTTTCCCAACTGTGTGCCTCTCTGGATGATGCTGTGAACTCAAACATAACAGCATTTTTTGGGATTTCCATGGCAGGTACAAAGCAGCTGCAGAAGTTATGAAGGCATGGCGAGTTTTTGCATGTTGATCTCAACTCTAGCGGCTGTACTCGGTCGCTCAGGAGGCCGAGTACAGCCTCCTGTCAGGTCAGGAGGCCTGGGTGCTCTGGTGGTGGTTTCATCAGGCCAGAATGAGCTACTTCATCATTGACAGTATGATTTAGCTTATTTATGACATTAACTTGAAGGATACGTTGCACTTAAAATGAGTATTGCATTCAGCATTTGCCCTGGTTGAAGACGCTGAGTGTTAAATCAGTTTTATTCTCAGAATTTATTTATTTATATATTTTTGGAAACCCTGAAACTCTATTGAAGCTAAGTTAAATATAATAATAGGACTAATGGGTATAGTCCTAATGGTCCTTTTCTGTCAGTGAGAATCTTTGGCTTAAATGCACCATACTGTGCCTGCATTTGACAATGTGCTCTAGCTTTTGTCTTTAGCATACATTTATTTCACCTCTATTTTATCATTTGCTTATAGAGGAAGAGCATCAGCAAAAGACTTTGTCTGGTAGTAAATCGATCAGACAGGTGACCTTAGAGAGAGATCAGGCCTTAGCTGATCTCAGCTCAGTGGAGCGCTCCTTTGCTGATCTCTTCAGGCGGTACGAGAACATGAAAGGAGTCTTGGAGGGCTTCAAGAAGGTCAGTAGAACATCATCAACATGGATCTTTGTATCCAAACACCCTTATTATACAACATATTACAACTACATCCATCCATCCATCCCTCCATCCATCCATCTTCTACCGTTTTTCCGGAGGTCAGGGTCACTGAGTCAACAGCTCAAGCAGAGAAGCCTAGACTTCCCTCTCCCCAGCCACCTGCTCCAGCTCTTCAGAGAGGATACCAAGACTTTCCCAGGCCAACTGGGAGACATAATCTCTCCAGCGTGTCCTGGGTCTGCCCCGGGGTCTCCTCCCAGTGGGACGTGCCCAAAACACCTCAAGTGGGAGGCGTCCAGGAGGCATCCTAATCAGATGCCCATACCACCTCAACTGGCTCCTTTCGATGTGGAGGAGCAACGATTCTACTCTGAGCCTCTCCCGAATGACTGAGCTCCTCACCCTATCTAGAAGGGTGAGTTCAGTAATCCTATGGAGAAAGCTCATTTCAGCCGCTTGTATCCGCAATCTCATTCTTTTGGTCATTACCCAAAGCTCATGATCATAGGTGAGGGTAGGAATGTTGATTGACCGGTAAATCGACAGCTTTTCTTTAAAACTCAGCTCCCTCTTCACCACAACAGACTGGTACAGCATCCGCATCACTGCAGATGCTGCTCCGATCTGTCTGTCAATCTCTCGCTCCACTCTCCCCTCACTCATGAATGAGACCCCGAGATACTTAAACTCCTCCACCTGGGGCAGAAGCTTGTCCCCAACCCAGAGAGGACAATCCACCCTTTTCCGGCTGAGTGGCATTGACTTGGAGGTGCTGATTCTCATCCCAGCTGCTTCATACTCAGCAGCAAACCATCCCAGCAAGACCTGTAGATCATTGCTCAATGAAGCCAACAGGACGACATCATCTGCAAACAGCAGAGATGGGATCCTGTGGTCACCGAACATGACACGCTCCGTTCCTTGGCTGCGCCTAGAAATTCTGTCCACAAAAATTATGAACAGGATCGGTGACAAAGGGCAGCCCTGACGGAGTCCAACTCTCATTGGAAACGACTTCGACTGGGTGTTGGTAATACGAACCAAACTTGCAGCGGTCGTATAGAGACCGAATGGCACGTAACAACAAGACGATATCCTATACTCCTGCAGCACCCCCCACAAGAGACCATGAGGGATGCAGTTGAATGCTTTCTCCAAGTCCACAAAACACATGTGGACTAATTGGGCAAACTCCCATGGACCCACAAGGATTCTTGAGAAGGTAAAGAGCCGGTCCTATGTGCCACAGCCAGGACGAAAACCACATTGCTTCTTCTGAATCCGAGATTCGATCAACGGCCAGACTCTCCTCTACAGTACCCTGGCTTAGACCATCCCAGGGAGGCTGAGAAGTGTGATCTCCTAAAGTTGGAACACACCCTCTGGTCCCCCTTCTTAAAAAGGGGGACCACCACCTCACTTTGCCATGCCAAAGGTACTGTCCCCAACCTCCACACAATGTTGTAGAGGTGTGTCAACCGTGACAGCCCTACAACATCCAGGACCTTGAGGTACTCAGGGTAAATCTTGTCCACCCCTGGGGCCCAGCCACCAAACAGTTTCTTAATCACTTTGACGACCTCAGCCCTTGTGAGGGGCGAGTCATCCCCCCTGTCCTCAAGTGCTGCTTCCTCTGTGGAAGGCGTGTCAGTGGGATTGAGCAGATCCTTGAAGTATTCTTTCTACCGCTCAACGATGTCCTCAGTTGAAGTCAGCAGTGCCCCATCCGCACCATACACAGTGTGGACAGGGAGCTGCTTCCCCCTCCTGAGCCGCCGGACAGTTTGCCAGAATCTCTTCAAGGCTGACCAAAAGTCTTGTTCCATGGCCTCACCAAACAACTCCCACACCCGAGTTTTTACTTCAGCAAACACCCGAGCTGCACTATACTTGGCCTGCCGGTACACCTCAGCTGCTTCGGGAGTCCCACAAGCCAACCAAGCTTGATAGGACTCCTTCTTCAGCTTAATGGCCCCCCTCACCAATGGTGTCCACCACTTGGTTTGTGGGTTGCCACCATGAGATGCACCAACAACCTTACAGCCACAGCTCTGGGCAGCTGCTTCAACAGTGGAGGTGGAGAGCATGGCCCATTCAGACTCCATGTCTCCAGACTCCCTCAGAATGTGGTCAAAGTTCTTCCAGAGGTGGGAGTTGAAGACCTCTCGGACAGGGGCCTCAGCCAGACGTTCTCAGCACATCCTCACTATACTGTACGTCTAGGTCTACCAGGTTTGAGTGGCGTCCACCCCTGCCATCGGATCCAACTCACCACCAGGTGGTGATCAGTTGACAGCTCTGCACCTGTCTTTACCCGAGTGTCCAAGACATACGGTCGCAGGTCTGATGACACGATAACAAAGTTGATCATTGACCTGCAACCTAGGGTGTCCTGGTGTCAGGTGCACATAGTATGAACACCCTTATGCTTGAACATGGTGTTCATTATCAACAAACTGTGACTAGCACAGAAGTCCAATAACTGAACACCACTCGGGTTCAGATCGGGCAGGCCATTCCTCCCAGTCAAGCCCCTCCAGGTTTCACTGTTGTTGCCCACATGCGCATTGAAGTCCCCCAGTAGGACAATGGAGTCTCCAAGAACAGCACTCTTCAGCACCCCAGTCAAAGACTCCAAAAAGGGTGGGTACTCTGAACCATCATTTGGTGCATAGGCACAAATGATGGTCAGGACCCGTTTCCCAACCTGAAGGCGTAGGGAAACTAACCTTTTATCCCCTGGGGAGAACTCCAGTGTCGAGGCAGCAAGGCGGGTGGATACAAGAATACCCACTCCTGCTCGTCACCTCTCACCTGGGGCAACTCCAGAGTAGGCCAAGCTCTAGCCCCTCTCCAGGAAACTGGCTCCAGAACCAGAACTGTGTGTTGAGGTGAGCCCAACTATATCTAGTCGGTATCTCTCAACCTTGTGCACCAGCTCAGGCTTCTTCCCCACCAGAGAGGTGACATTCTATGTCCCAAAAGCCAGTTTTGAAAGCCGGGGGATCAGACCGCCAAGGTCTCTGCCTTCTACCGTCACCTGATCCGCATAGCACCAGACTCCCATGGTCCCTCCTACAAGTGGTGAGCCCACTGGAGGGCGGACCCATGTAACTTTTTTGGGCTGAGCATGGGCAGAAATCCCAGGTCCCATGGGCAGAAATCCGGCCACCAGACACTAGCCATTGAGCCCCTCCCCCAGGCCTGGCTCCAGGGCAGGGTCCCGGTAACCCCATACCGGGCAGGGTACACTGAATCCTTGATTGTTTATTCATCATGGGAGTCTATTGGATTAGTCTGGCCCTTCACCCAGGACCAGTTTGTCTTGGGAGACCCTACCAGAGCCAAATTGCCCCGGATAACGTAGCTCCTGGGATCACTAGGGCAGGCAACCCCCCCACCATCACCACCACCACAATAAGGTGATGATCCATGGGGGATCAACTACATAACTTGATTTTTTTTAAAATTCCAGAATGAGGAGGTGCTCAAGAAGTGCGCGCAAGACTACCTGATGCGGATCAAACAGGAGGAGCAGCGATATCAGACTCTCAAAATCCACGCTGAGGAGAAGCTGGACAAGTGAGTGTGGAGTTTGACCTTTCAGGGTTTAACCATTGGACAGATTTTGAATAATCTGTGGGGAAAAACATCTTTTTCCTCCACGGCTGTCTCCCTTCTGATGTCTACATCTCTATAAACCCCCCCAACCCTGCACTACCACCAGACTGCGGTTTTCTACTATTGTACATATTTAGTGGATACGTCCTGCACTCCAGTGTCATCTATTTTTGTATACTTCTGTATTTACTGTTGCTATAATTACTGTTGCACTTCTAGTTAGAGGCTAGCCGCATTTTGCTCCTTGTACTTGTTACATATGTAGTGACATTAAAGTTGAATCTAATCTAAATTCTAAATTGCAACTGGTATACTAAAGGTCGTAATAGTGTCTTATATTGATATCTATCCCGTTTAACCTTTTCATCCATCAGGGCTAATGAGGAAATAGCGCAGGTGCGTGCCAAAGCAAACGCTGAGAGTGTTGCATTGAGTGCAAGCCTGAGAAAGGAGCAAATGAAGGTGGAGTCACTTGAGCGAGCTGTCCTTCAGAAGGTAAACACCCTAGTCCTGCCTTGCACTGGGCTCAGTAAAGAGCACCAGAGAAATAATGGGGCTGACATGATGACAGGAGGGTGGCGGGGTGGAGCCCCCACCCACACCATCACGCACCCCGCCAAAAGGCATCATTAGATGTTATCCTCCGTATGTGCATTTCCCAAACTTATATTGCTTATACTTATAGTAATGATATAATACTTGTATTATGAGCTCCCCTGCTGAGGGTAGTGTTTCACGGCGTGACAAATGCTGATGACCGCAGTGATTTTTGCATTTGTCAACTTTTCTGACGAATGCTGGCAAAAATCAAGCTAATATCTCACGGAGCGACAAATGCTGAGGAACATTTATGGGTTCGTAAAAGGTTGCAAAACAGTTCGCACACAGTTTTTAAGGTCGCAAACAGTTTTGTAAAGTTTCTTAAAGAGTTGCTAGTGTTCAGTAGTACCAAAAAGAATTTTAGCGGCACATGTTACAACCGTAGGGCGACGGGGGGGTAGAGTGGTTAGCACTGCGGCCGCACAGCAACTCACCCTTGGCCAGGGGATCCTGGGTTCGATCCCAGCTCCCGACCAACAGTGATCTGTATGGAGTTTGTATGTTCTCCCCGTATCTGCGTGGGTTTACTCCGGGATTTCTCCGGTTTCCTCCCACATGGCAAAAACATGCAAGTTAGGTTAATTGGCATCAAACTGGGGATTCTAAATTGTCGTTAGGTATGACTGTGAGAGTGAATGGTTGTCTGTCTCTGTGTTGGCCCTGCGATGGACTGGCGATCTGTCCAGGGTGGACCCTGCCTCTCGCCCAAAGATGCTGGGATAGGCTCCAGCCCCCCGTGACCCGAAAAAAAGGATTAAGCAGAAGAAGATGAATGAAGGAATGAATGTTACAACCGTTTGCAAATGCTTACAACTATTCTGCAAACGTTTGCAACTGTTTGCAGAAAAAAAACAATTCTCACAAAAATTTTGAACATGTTTAAAATTCTTTGGCAACAAGAAAAACTGTTTGGGGCCTTAAAAACTGTTTTTGAACTGTTTTGCAACAATTTACAAACCCTGACAAAACCCAACAATTGCAACGTTCGTAAACATTCGCCGCTCCATGAGATGCGGTCTTTAGGAGAACAGTGGTTATATACATAACCTTAGTTTTGTTTCCTTCTTAAACAAATATTAATAGTAAATTTGTGATTCTTATTGCAAAATTGTATTTTTCTCTCTTAAATTTGTTTCTGTTAAATCTAGTTTTTCATATACTTGCTGTTTTGTCTTATAAATAAGCAATTTTTTTTTCAAATTTAAGGCATTTTTCCTCCTTAAAATATTTTTCATAGATTTGCAGTTTTCTGTCATAACTGTACATTTTTTCATGTACTTTTCTTGAAAATCTGCCAGAATTTTCTTTTTGTAAATTTCAAGACTTTTCTTCATACAAAGTAAATTTCTAAATTTTTCATGGATTTAAATTTCTTTTTTTCATAAATTGACAGCTTTTTCTTTCAGAATTTGCTTTTTTTAACTGTAAACTTGCACCTTTTTCTACTAAATTTATTAGTTACATTTTTTAGTTTTGGCAGAGTCAGAGGGAGCCTCTAAGTGGAGCAGCAGGCTGCAGACCGCTATTCTAGCATGTAAAACAAACGTGAGACGGCAGTGTTTTATGGCTAAAGAAAAAACGTAGTTGTGATGAAATAAATTCCGGTTAAAACCTGCAAAAAGGATAATGAAAAAAATATACAGTAATTAATTAGTGTTTCTGATTAAGTGTGTCAGATTCACCTCTCTTTTTTTTTTTTCCTCTCCATCTTTTGCAGAATCAAGAAATCGAGGAGCTCACAAAGATCTGTGATGAACTTATCGCCAAACTGGGACCAGAATAAAGGGCCTTTAATCAGACTTTAATTTTACCATTCAACTTGAGCACCAGTCTTTTCCCACAGCAGCATGTGATGCAAGTTCTCTACATGATCAAACAAAAGTGTTATGTCTGGAAATAGGACAGTGGAGGCAGGCGTTGTACCGAACCAGAACTTTATTACAAGACATAATAGTTATAAACAGCATGTGTGCAGTGTGTTAGCAAGCGAACCTCAAGCTAGTACAGGCTCTTGCTGGCATGGAGGCGGAGCACCAAAGAGACCGTCTCCTGCCAACAGTCCCCCTATGTAGGCACGGCGTGATGACGTCACCCGTGCGTCTGTCGTCATGTCAGCACAGTCTGTTGCAAGCTGCAGCTTCACAACAGCCCCCCTTCCCCGGGAAAGCCAAGAAAACACTTTAAATTCACAGCAGCTTTACATTCACAACAGCGTTCTTTTTTTCCACAAATGGGCTCAAACAGAACCTGGGGCACCGGGTAGACCACCGGTTAACCCTGCATGGCTGAATGGGTTATTCTCCCACTGTTGCAACCATGTTCTGCCTAAACATCTCAAAACAGAGTCATTTTAACAGTTCACCTTCAGGGGCCCCAGTCGAGCCCGTGGTGGGCGCACCTCTGGAGCTGCAGCGGACCTGAGTGCCATCTCGCAGGAGCCATGGCTCGCTCGGCAGCAACATCCCAGCCCGGGTCCCACACCAGCTGGGTCGGCTCCAGTGCTGCGTCTTGATCCAAGGCAGCTGCTCTTATCTTTTGCAGATGGCTGACCTGCCATCTCAAACCATCGGCCATCTGGATGGTGGCGGTGATTCTCATCTGCAATGACGGGACCGTCTGCGGGTCCTCTGGGCGTTCGGATTGGTGTACCCGAACCCAATCAAGCACTGCGAGCGTCGATCTGTTTGGCTGCACTCAGCGCTGCTGCTCTCTCGTCCCCGATGCTGGTTGCTGTTGTGGTGGGGTGACGTTCACGCTGGCGGCAGGACATGCCCTCTGTTGGCATTACTCTGCTTGGTCCCGCTGGGCCACACACTCTTTATCCTGCTGTGCTGTGGCGGTTCCCTGAGGCTGATATTGGCGAGGATACCAGATGAGTCTGGCTTCTGCCCCTTCTCTCCTGATGCTGATTGTGATTGCGGTGATGTGTTGCTGTCATTGGCGACGGGACATGCGCTGGGTTGTCGTCGTTCACCGCGGTCCCCTTTCTTCATGAACTCCCTCTCCTGCGGCTCCACGGTGGTTGCTTGAGGCTCATGCCAGGCAAGGATCGGAGGTGAGTCCGGTTTGTGTTCTTTCTCCGTGTTCTGATCTTCAGCTGTACCCACGTCCGGGGAATCATACTCTCCCTCCTGCGATGAGGCTGCAGCTCGAGAACGCTCGTGCTGTGCGAGGACCGGCTCCAGGTCCCGTGTGGCTGCAGACTGGGGCTCTTGTGGCTGCTCTGGTTCTGCTGGGTTCTGCTTGGCGCACAGTGCAAGGCAGGAAGTGGCTGCATCTATGTCTGAGTGCAGCGGACTCGAGTCGTCATTGTCTAAACTGAGTTTACTGCTGGGTTGTTGGGCTGTGGTGTCCTGCCGTCCTGCGGTGTCTACCTCGGGGCCCTCCTGAAAAGGTGTGGGGTCGGCGAGCTCAGCAACTGGGGCAACCGTCTGCGACGGCAGCGCTGACTGTGTGGAGCGTGGGCCGAGTCCCGTTAGCTGTGATACTGCTTGGGCTGTTATCTCCAGCTGGGACACCACGCCCTGCAGGGCAGTGAAATGCTCGGCCACCAAGGCAGCACATTCACTGAAGGTCTCCGCAGGGCCCAGTGCCTTCAACACCCACTGTCCCTCGGAGCCAAGGCAGTATTATATCACAGCAAGCAGATGACTCTCACTAGCATTAGCTAGGCCCCTAGCTGACACAAATGCCTCAAACCAACGGGGCCACGGGATGGGCAGCTCACCTGGTGTCGAAAGGAACAATGGCATTGGTGTCAGACACGCTTCCATTTTCAGGAAAATGTTTAGTTTTCCTTCAGAAGATTAAGTTTTCACCTCATCACCAATTGTTATGTCTGGAAATAGGACAGCGGTGGCAGGCGTTGTACCAAACCAGAACTTTATTACAAGACACAATAGTTATAAACAGCACATGTGCAGTGTGAGCTAGCAAACTAACCGCAGCCAAGTACAGGCTCTTGCTGGCATGAAGGCGAAGCGCCAAAGAGACCGTCTCCCACCAACAGTCCCCCTAGGTAGGGACAGCGTGATAATGTCACCTGCGCGTCTGTTGTCACGTCCGCACAGTCTGTTGCAAGCTGCAGCTTCACAACAAAAAGGACATCTCAGTTTTTTTACTTATAAGTTTGTGGGTCTATGAAGAGGAGGCAGCACAAAAAGATGCAATTGGTTGGTCTTGGGGGGGTCTACAGTAGCGAATAATTTTATGGTTTACAGATTCATCTTTTTTTCAATATTCTTTGAAGTCTGTACATTTAGTAAGAGTTTGCAGTCTTGCAAAGAATTTCACTAAGTAATAGGAGAGACTAAAATAAAGATGGGACATTTTTGCAGCTGCACATTCTCACTATAGTCAGCTATTTTAATGATGCAGTCTTCAGAAAATGCAAATCTCACATCTTGAGTGCCTGAACAGATCATATGAATTACTTTTCTGGGCTTTATGTAGTTTTCTTCTTTCCCCTGGCATTTCTTTTGCAGTGATTTCTGATGAGAACAGATTAATGAAAAATGCACATCTTGCATACAATTATAACAACTTCTCATTAATAGTGTAAGGTTTTTTACACTCATGCTGTAGTATTAAGCCGTGTGCCAAATTTCATTCTCAAGCTCCCTGTATATCAGTGTGAAAAAATAAAATATCTAGAATAAATATACATATTTTTGGATTGTGTTCTTATTTTATTTATGAGCCCAAATGTTGTTTGTGCCTTTTTGGTTTTGTAAAATGAAGCAAAAACAAAACTGTGTTGTTCATGTGCATTGTACACAGTTTATTTTTTCTGTGTGATGAAAATATTCTTGCAGTTTGATGCTTTGTCTGCAGTAATAAGCCTGTAAGAGCTGCAGGGGTACATCATGTAATTATACAACATATATTTTACTAACAGCAGCATTTCTGGTCTGACTGAACTTGAACAAGCGCACAAGTGCATTGCTTCTTTTACATTGACACAATCAGTTGCCAAAATGTCCTGGTGAAATGCAGTTGTGTGACTCGGTATCCTGTCGTGGTGGCGTCACATTTGTGGGAATGTGCTTTTCAATGCAAATCCATCTTTATAGCACAATATGTGTAAATTTTATATTTTATCAGAAGAACATTCAGAGTTTGGTTGCTAAAATTTCTAAAAGTGAAGAATGAAGTATTCTCAGATTGTATGTTAACTGATATATTTTGTGCATTCCTTAATAAATTGTTATGATTGAATATTGTGCCACATTTCTTTCTTGACCAAAATGACTCAAGCTGTACAAATAATGTCAGTGGGAGAGTCCATGCAGTCTCCAGTGCAGTGAATGAACATTAAAAAGTTAAGAATCACAGGACAGATGTTAGTACTGCCTTCCTTCACCAAATGTTTTACAATAATGTAAATATTAGTGGATGTTAACATTTTGTCTGTGAGTCAGATTCAAATTGTATAATGAAGTCGTTGTTTTATTGACAGAACAGCACCTGCTTTTGTGTGTGGTCCACTTGCAAGAAGAGTAAATTTTGCTCATTCAAACATCGATGTCATGAAAGTGCTTTAGTTTTTTAATTTTAGTTTATTGGTTTATTTGTCAGGGACCATGTACAGAAAAAAATTAAACACAGGGTAAAGATGCTCTGTACCAGATTACAGCGTTCACACTAATTTCCGTCTGTAGTCCCTGCTTGTTTGTATGCTTTCCAGAAAAATTCCAGCTGGGTAGATGTCTCCATCAGCAATGTGGAGTAGTTAATCTGTTCTTCTTCTTCTTCTTCTTCTTTTAGATTTGATTGGTGGTTGGCAACTAGCTTACAGGTGCATTACCGCCACGTACTTCACTTTATATCATCAATCTATATATCTTGGCCGTGGGAACTGCCAGTTATTAATCTGGCAGTTCTTGTTCTCTTTTAACATGAACAAAAAGACAGCGTCCTCCCGACTCCTCTGGATACAGTAAGAGAATGACACATAATCACTCTATAATTCAAGAAATCTCTCCCTGTCTGTGTGTCTGTCTGTCACAACCATAGGACTCGCTAAAAGATCATAAGATTGCCTATGATGTGCCTATGATGTCTACATGACGTCACACCATAGTATAAAATCTGTGTGTGATCAAAGGCAGGCATCACTCACGATCATGGGACTCACTATGACTTCACCAAAGCTCAAAGGCAGGCAGTGACATCATCAAAGAGCATAGGACTCACTATGACATCATCACAGATCATAGGACTCACTATGACATCATCAAAGATCAAAGGCAGGCATCACTGAATGAGTCCTGACGCGCTTGCTTACACCTGCTTTCTACAGGCATGCAGAAATACTTGCTTATACTTGGTTTCTACGTCCCATCTAGAGTGGCTAAATCAAGAGGAAGTTTCTCTTGATGGTGTGAAAATAATATGGGGAGAAAATGTGACGTACACTTATTAAGGTGCACATATAGTGCCCTTCTAATGGAAATGACATGAATGTCACAAAAGGTGCTCTTTCTCAAGACTGCCTTAATGAAAGGGTTAGGCTGCGCTAAACCCAGGGGCCTATCATTGGTCAAATTCTATGTCCATCACTTGATATTCGTGTGTGGCTGGCTGCTGATTGGTCCAATTTACATGTGGCCCACGTGGGTACGTAACAATAGCTTATCAGAGGAATTGTTTTGACATGTGACTATGCAAGCGCCAGTGAAAGGTAAGAAGTAATTAATTCGGTCAAAATGTCCGGAAAAAAGTTTGAGAGTGGTGCTCATAAAATTGTTGAGAGGAAAACTCGGAGGAAAAAATGAATTGCTCAAAAAATCCCAAAGAGTAAAGGCTTTTTCGAAGCTGGAGCATGGTGTGGAGGCGGGGCTGCTAATGACTGCACCGAGGAGACAGGTGGGCCATTACCTGGAGAGCAGGTTTCACTGAGCAGAGACTGGACAAGGACAGACGGGGGGACCGCTGAAGCGCTCACTTGCTGGGGGAGAAAAGCAGGCGCCGCCAGGTCCTGCCACAGTGGAGAAGGCAAGCTGAGAGATGGAGACCAGTCCAGCACGAGAAAAGCCAGGTCTGATGTCAGGCCGTCATCGCTTACGTCAGACAGCTGCGCGTGGGACAGTGGACTCCCAACTTAGTAAAAAAAAAAAAAAAAAAAAAGTAGAATGGATCAAGTATGCTACTAAAACACAGACTGCCAGCTCACACTGATGTCCACATGACGTTCTTTGTGAGTTAGACTTGAAGGACATAATGAAGGATTTTTCATTAAAGAAGGCCAGAAGAAAGCAGTTTACAATAAAGGTAAGACGTGCGCTTTGTAGCTGTCCAGTCACTGCTGCAGGCTTTCACTTACCTCCGCCAAGGAAGTAATGTGATCGGTGCGGCGGCATAAAATAAAGCGGCGTTGTTGGAGGTTTTAAGTAGAGTTTTATTATCATACCGCCGTCACGAGCTCCGCTCCCGGCGCCGTGCATGAGCGCCGAGAGCGAGCCCACGGCTCTCAGAGAAGGAGAGGCGGACACGTGTGTGTCTACCAGTTGCAGGATCAGAGTGAGAGAGAGAGAGGGTTTGCCTTACAGAGTTGCAGCATATATACTCGACTACAACAATACATCAAGGACATAACCCAGCAGTTGGTATGATCAAAGAGATAACAGAACAGGCATAAGACATTTGCATTTGAGAGACATAAGCCTGTTTTCCACTAGCCCAGCACACCTCGGTACGGCTCGATTCACTTCAGTACAGCTCGGAACACTTCTGTCTCCATTAGCACAGTGCTGCGGGGCAGCAGCAGATTCTCAGCGAGGCGGGGCCACACTCCCCTGATGTTATGCACCGGACTGAGTCCTTATTTACACCAGACAAAAAATGGAGGATCCAAGGATTATTGCCTTGCACGCTCTGTGGTTTTATCTCACAATTAATTTTATCTCATAATTAAGCTGCAACAACACAAGTCACTTTTGTTTTGAATTAACTGCCAAATGACCTAGAAATAATGAGCTGAAACTTGTTTTTATTCGTATTAAATAATGAGACGGTGGCACACTGGACTACACCATATCCTAGGGCATTTTGGATGTACTGAATTAAAAAAATTCATGTTTTTCACCTTCAGGTCAACGTTTGGAACAACAGTATTATTATTTTCCGTTTAGATGATGCTACACTCCTTCTAAAGTATTGTAAATCTCTGAATTTGGAATGCCGATAGAACATTCAATTTACATATACTTGTACCTTTGACTTGGTGCTAATTTTTTATGATATTTCAATAAAAAGAACAGAAAGCGTACAAAAAGATTTCTTTTTTGGTCTAGTTAAAAATTACATTACCTTTACAATGGTTGACCCTCAGTATCATTTTGATCAGACTAGGCAATGGAATTTCTATGTAATTATACTGTTTTATAATTCAGTGTTATAACAGACAAACCACACTTTCCAAAACAATTCCATTTTATTATATACAAAATATTAAAATTAAAAAAAACTTTGCAACACAACATGAAGGTTAATCGACATTTTATACACGCCGACCACTGAGTGCTGAGGCTCGGTAGAATTAATCCGTCTCTGCCAGCTGTGGGTCAGGAAGGCTTGGTTGAATAATCCATGAGGGTTGTCGCGGCGGACGCGTGGGATAATTCTACAAGGAAAATGCACACAATAAAATACAGCACGAAATATATACAGAAAAGACAATAGTTTTTAACAAGAATACATAAGCTTATTTCAGCGTATTGTTCACATGAATAATTACAATAAAAGCTTTAGTCCGCATTGTGCTGCAATAAAGCAGCGATCATCATCCACAAATGAACAGCTTTTTTATTGCATAAATAAACTGAGCGTCTTACCGAATATATTTGCGAAAAAACGCACAATAAAAAAAAATTAAAACTCACCGTTAAAGGACTCCGATGTCGAGACCTCCCGGTATATTTTTTCATTCCGGGCGGCTCCGTCTAACTCGCGCTGAATACGTTCGTCTGACAATGCAGTGAGCAGACACTGCAGCTCCTTACTGCTCCATGGAACACCCTTATTACGCGAAGCCATTTTTGATAGAGAATAAATGAAAAATAGCACAGCAATACACTGAAAAGGAACCGCCAACAGTGGTTGCGTGTTGAGTAGGTCGTGAAGATTCTTTTTTTTTTTTTTTTTTTTTTTTCAAAAACTTTATTGAGAAGGTCGTGAAGATTTGGTAGAAGAGGAGGAGGAGAGGGGCGGTTATAACCTGACCAATCAGCGCCGGTTACGACCTGACCAATCAGCGGCGACCAGTCTGTTAACATCACAACACGGCACAGCTCAGCACTGCTGTACCCTGCCCTTCAGCGGGGCTGAGAATCACGGCTGTTAAACCGTGTTGGGGCTTGTGGAAAAGCGTACAAAGCGTGCTGAGCTGTCCCGTGTCGCGCTAAAGCGTGCTAGTGGAAAAGGCCCTATCTTGATCTCAGTCCCTAGGTCACAGTGAGGACAGGACGCATGAGCACAATGCATGAAAGGCAACCATTAACATCACAGAAGTGAGCCAGACGAAACGCGTCTGCCTGTAGACATTAATACACATTACACTGTTCTGTTATTTGCTCTAGCCGAGCGCTGTGTTTGACCAGTCTTTTTGTGGAGATTTACCTCAAAGCACATCTACATATGTAAGATGACAAGATGCATGAACACTTTAACTTCACGGCTGTAAACGCAGCGTGCAGCAGAAAAACCCAGGAGTGCGAGCTGACTGTCTCTGTGTTCTGTCTGTGTGTTGTGGGGGTTTAATCAAACCGCTACACTGCTCCCCCCCAGAGGGAAACGGTAGGGGACCGTGACCTCGATGTTGCAGTCCGGGCAGCGAGCAGGGAAAAGCTCTGAGCAGGAGGGGGGGGGGGGTAGTACATGCTGACCGGGCGCGGGAAAATCGTTCCAGTCGCGCCAAAAGTGTTTGCTGCTCCGCGATGTCCCGTCTGAACATGCAAAGATCAGAAGAAGAAAAATTAGTCTCTGCCTCCTCTCGTGGCCATGAAGAAAAGCAGGAGCGGCTGTAAGAAAAAAATAAACAAAAGCAGAGGGACTGGCGTGTTGGCTTTAGGTGCAGAAGCAACCCCAAAGCCCCCGGGAACAGCTGACGGCTGAAATCCCTTTGTGCCGTGGCTAAGACCATTAAAAAAAATCCAGTGGCGAGCTGCGTGCTTGCTTCAGGTGAACGAGCAGCCCTGAAGGTTCTGTGAGCAGCGGCGGAGGACGATGGCGGTCTCTGGAGCCGTTACTTGTCCCGTGCGTGATGCGCCGTCCTCGTAACTCCCCGATGCGTGCGCGGGGGTTCCGTGTGTGGGTGGGCCGCTGGAGAGGAGAACCAGGGTGCAGAAACTTAGTGGAGATCGGCGCAGACGGCGCCGATAAAAATCCAGGTTGAGCTGTGGCTGTAGATTGGCCATGGTGCGTTGGAGCGGTGAGAGGAAATAGACGATCTTTTGTCCCTCAGGCTCGTGCAGATGCGTTGGAGCGGCGGGAGGGAATAGACAATCTTTTGTTCCTCAGGCTCGGGCGTGGTGCGTTCAGGTCCACGCGTTGCGTTCTCCGCCGGCCCTGGAGGTTGCCGTCGTGGGGAAGGGACGAGGTGCCTGCGCTCTCGTTTGGAGGAGTTGCGAGCGCGGCCGGTCCAGCGTGGATGAGCAGATCTCAGACGTGCAGATCTCATCCTGAAGAACGGGTCACCAGCGCAGCTGTCCAGCTCAGAAGGTTGCTTTCGCACAAAACGTGTGCGTGTTCAAGGGGTCACCAGTGCGGCGGCATGAAATAAAACGGGGTTGTTGGAGGTTTTAAGTAGAGTTTTATTATCATACCGCCGTCACGAGCTCCGCTCCCGGCGCCGTGCATGAGCGCCGAGAGCGAGCCCACGGCTCTCAGAGAAGGAGAGGCGAACACGTGTGTGTCTACCAATTGCAGGATCAGAGTGAGAGAGAGAGAGGGTTTGCGTTACAGAGTTGCAGCATATATACTCGACTACAACAATACATCAAGGGCATAACCCAGCAGTTGGTATGATCAAAGAGATAACAGAACAGGCATAAGACATTTGCATTTGAGAGACATATTGATCTCAGTCCCTAGGTCACAGTGAGGACAGGACGCATGAGCACAATGCATGAAAGGCAACCATTAACATCACAGAAGTGAGCCAGACGAAACGCGTCTGCCTGTAGACATTAATACACATTACACTGTTCTGTTATTTGCTCTAGCCGAGCGCTGTGTTTGACCAGTCTTTTTGTGGAGATTTACCTCAAAGCACATCTACATATGTAAGATGACAAGATGCATGAACAGTTTAACTTCACGGCTGTAAACGCAGCGTGCAGCAGAAAAACCCAGGAGTGCGAGCTGACTGTCTCTGTGTTCTGTCTGTGTGTTGTGGGGGTTTAATCAAACCGCTACAATCGGGGTGGTTTGTTTTCCTGTTTATTAGCAGGATTATACAAAAACTACTGTATGGATTTTGATGAAATTTTCATCAGAGGTGGCCCTTGGCCTAGAGAGGAACCCATAACATTTTGGTGATGATCAGAGAATGCATACCTCCGCCAAGGCTCTTCTCACAGTGTGTTAACAAGAATCCCCCAAAACTACTGGATAGACTTTGATGCAATTTTCACCAAAACTGGCTTGTGGCCTACACACAAACCCCATTACATTTTAGAGGTCATCCATGAGGGCAGGAAGGTGCCTTGGCAGTGGTATGTGCTCTCTAAGTGCTTTTCTAGTTGCTGCTGTTGTGCATTATTTGAATCAGATTAAAGAGTCAAAGATTTTATTTGTCAATACTACTATACGTACAGGACATACAGGAGAATTGAAATGGAATCATGGAATCAGGAATACTTCACTGATATAATTTTGTGTTCTGTCATATTAGACTGTAACTGTTGATCAGTGTCATCCTCTGATACCTGGTGTTGTTTAGGCGATGGTGCTGTGTGTGTCTGTGTCAGAGAGACAGATTAGACTAATTTGTGTTTATGCTGAAGGCAGTAGTATCCGTCACTGTAAAAATGAAAATCTTAGTAATGTGGTGGCATGGAATAATAAGGAGCGAACTGAGGTTTAAAAGTGGGTTTTATTTATCATTCATCCGCCATCACAAGAACTCACTCCAGCGCCGTGCAGGCGCGCCGGAGCGAGCTCTCAGAGGCTCTCGTCAGGAGACACGGAATGCGTGTAGTCAGAAGCAGTGGTCAGAGAGAGAGAAAGAGTTACAGAGCGATATGCAGTTTAAATACCCCACTACAGACAATACATGAAAGGCACATTTGCATCACAGTACAGAACAGGAAGCATGAACACCTGCATTTGAGTCACACATATCAACAGGATACTGGCGCCTGAACTAGACAAAGAGAGGCTGCCTATTGATCTCAATACACACATCTCATTGTTCTGCTAATTGCCCCAGCTGAGCGCTCTGCTTGTCCGTAGGCTGTGGGGGTGACCCACACACTCCCCCCCCAGAGGGCTCAGCAGGAAGCTGAGGCCTCGATAGTCCGGCATTGGAAGCGAGCTGCGGGGAAGGCTCTGTGCCGAGGAGGTGGAGGGAGGGGGTGGGGGTAGCAAGTGCCGGCCAAAGTTGTCTGGGCTGCGCAAAAATTGCATGTGGATCCACGGTGTTGAGGGGCTGTCCCATTGAACGTGCGGTGGTCCACAGCGGCTGTGAGAAGAAAAACTTGTCTCTGACTCCTCTCACGGCTATGAAGAAAAACAGGAGCTGCAAGGCTGCGTAGCGGCTGTGAGAAAAAAGGAGCTGCAGCTGTGTGAAGGACTTGGCGTGTTGGCTTTAGGTGCGCGCGCGCAGCCCTAAAGCCCTCGGGGACAGCTGACGGCTGAATTCCCTTTGTGCGCCGTGGCTGAGACCCATACAAAATCCTGTGAGCGAGCTGCGTGCGTGCTTCAGGTGTGTGAGCAGCCCTGAAGGTTCTGTGTGCAGCGGCGAAGGACGATGGCGGTCTGTGGAGCCGTTATTGTCCCGTGCGTGATGCGCTGTCCTCATAACCCCCCAGTGTGCGCGCGGGGGTTCGGTGCGTGGGTGGTCCGCTGTTGAGAGGCGAGTCAGGGTCAGGGAGCTTGATGGAGATCAGCGTCGTCGGTGCCGATGGTCATCCCTGTTGAGCTGTTGCGTCATTCGCTCGTGGTGCGTTGGAGCGGTGAGAGGAAATAGACGATCTTTGTCCCTCGGGCTCGTGCAGATGCATTGGAGCGGTGAGAGGGAGTAGATGATCTTTGTCCCTCGGGCTCGCGTAGATGCGGTGAGAGGGAGGAGACGATCTTTGTCCCTCGGGCTCGCCTAGATGCGTAGGAGCGGTGAGAGGGAGGAGGAGCGGTGAGAGGGAGAAGACTTTCTGTGTCCCTCGGCCGGTCCAGCGTGGATGTCCCGATCTCAGGCGAGGGTCACACCATGAAGCTTTCTGCGGCTTTCCCGGTCGTGGGTGATCTCTGGAGAGTTCGCCTGGTGGTGGCTCTGCGTCGAGGTCTCCCTGTAGCAGAAGGGAGGGCAGATCATTTGCGTCAGGCTGCTGCGTTCGCTTGTCGTCGGAGTCACCGCCAGGGGCTGCCAGCGTGTTCTTTTCTTGGGGTCACCAGTGTGGCGGCATGGAATAATAAGCAGCGAACTGAGAGTTTTTAAGGGCATTTATTTATCATTCATCCGCCATCACAAGAACTCACTCCAGCGCCATGCAGGCACGCCGGAGCGAGCTCTCAGAGGCTCTCGTCAGGAGACACAGAATGCGTGTAGTCAGAAGCAGTGGTCAGAGAGAGAGAAAGAGTTACAGAGCGATATGCAGTTTAAATACCCCACTACAGACAATACATGAAAGGCACATTTGCATCACAGTACAGAATAGGAAGCATGAACACCTGCATCCCCCTCATGGATCGTCACCTTATCGTGGTGGGGGGGGTTTGCGTGCCCCAGTGATCCCAGGGGCTATGTTGTCCGGGGCAGTTTGCCTCTGATAGGGTCTCCCAAGACAAACTGGTCCTGGGTGAAGGGCCAGACTAAGAACGATCCAACAGACTCTCATGAATTGTATATCAAGGATTCAGTGTACCCCGCCCGGTATGGGGTTACCGGGGCCCCACCCTGGAGCCAGGCCTGGGGGAGGGGCTCGAAGGCTAGCGTCTGGTGGCCGGGTTTCCACCCATGGGACCCGGCCGGGCTCAGCCCGAAGGAGTTACATGGGTCCGCCCTCCAGTGGGCTCACCACCTGCAGGAGGGATCATGGGGGTCCGGTGCTATGTGGATCAGGTGGCAGTCAAAGGCGGAGACCTTGGCGGACTGATCCCAAGCTTTCTAAACTGGCTTTTGGTACGTGGAATGTCACCTCTCTGGTGGGGAAGGAGCCTGAGCTGGTGTACGAGGTTGAGAGACACCGGCTAGATATAGTCGGCCTCACTTCAACACACAGCTCCGGTTCCGGAACCAGTCTCCTGGAGAGGGGCTGGAGCTTGGCCTTTTCTGGAGTTGCCCCGGGCGAGAGGCAACGAGCAGGGGTGGGTATTCTTGTATCACCCTACCTTGCTGCCTCTATATTGGAGTTTTCCCCGGTGGACGAAAGGGTTGCTTCCCTGCGCCTTCGGGTTGGGAAACGGGTCCTGACCATCATTTGTGCCTATGCACCAAATGATGTTTCAGAGTACCCACCCTTTTTGGAGTCTGTGACTGGGGTGCTGGAGGGTGCTCCTCTTGGAGACTCCATTGTCCTGCTGGGGGACTTCAATACGCACGTGGGCAACGACAGTGAAACCTGGAGGGGGGTGATTGGGAGGAACGGCCTGCCCGATCTAAACCCGAGTGGTGTTCAGTTATTGGACTTCTGTGCTAACCACAGTCTGTCCATAACGAACACCATGTTCAAGCATAAGGGTGTCCATATGTGCACCTGGCACCAGGACACCCTAGGTCGCAGGTCGATGATCGATTTTGTTATCGTATCATCAGACCTGCGACCGTATGTCTTGGACACCTGAGTAAAGAGAGGTGCAGAGCTGTCAACTGATCACCACCTGGTGGTGAGTTGGATCCGATGGCAGGGGAGGAAGCCATTCAGACCTGGTAGCCCCAAACGTATAGTGAGGGTGTGCTGGGAGCGTCTGGCTGAGGCCCCTGTCCGGGAGGTCTTCAACTCCCACCTCCGGAAGAACTTCAACCACATTCCGAGGGAGTCTGGAGACATGGAGTCTGAATGGGCCATGTTCTCCCCCTCTGTTCTTGAAGCGGCAGCCCAGAGCTGCGGCCGCAAGGTGGTCAGTGCATCTCGTGGTGGCAACCCCCGAACCAAGTGGTGGACACCAGTGGTGAGGGGGGCCATTAAGCTGAAGAAGGAGTCCTATCAAGCTTGGTTGGCTTGTGGGACTCCCGGAGCAGCTGAGGTGTACCGGCAGGCCAAGCGGAGTGCAGTTCGGGTGGTTGCTGAAGCAAAAACCCGGGTATGGGAGGAGTTCGGTGAGGCCATGGAACAAGACTTTCGGTCGGCCTGAAAGAGATTCTGGCAAACTGTCCAGCAGCTCAGGAGGGGAAAGCAGCTCCCCGTCCACACTGTGTATGGTGCGGATGGGACACTGTTGACTTCGACTGGGGACATCGTCGGGCGGTGGAAGGAATACTTCGAGGATCTCCTCAATCCCACTGATACGCCTTCCACAGTGGAAGCAGGGTTTGGGGACGAGGGGGATGACTCGCCTATCACAGGGGCTGAGGTCGCCAAGGTGGTTAAAAATCTCCTTGGTGGCCGGGCCCCGGGGGTGGACGAGATTCGCCCTGAGTACCTCAAGGCCCTAGATGTTGTTGGGTTGTCATGGTTGACACGCCTCTGCAACATTGCGTGGAGGTCGGGAGCAGTGCCTTTGGCATGGCAAACCGGGGTGGTGGTTCCTCTCTTTAAAAAAGGGGACCGGAGGGTGTGCTCGAACTTTAGAGGTATCCCACTCCTCAGCCTCCCTGGGAAGGTCTATGCCAAGGTACTGGAGAGGAGAGTCCGGCCGTTGGTCGAACCTCGGATTCAGGAGGAGCAATGTGGTTTTCGTCCTGGCCGTGGCACATCGGACCAGCTCTTTACCCTCTCGAGAATTCTCGAGGGTTTGTGGGAGTTTGCCCAACCAGTTTACATGTGTTTTGTGGACTTGGAGAAGGCATTTGACCGCGTCCCTCGTGGATTTTTGTGGGGGGTGCTTCGGGAGTATGGGGTATCGGGCTTGTTGTTACGAGCTATTCGGTCTCTGTACGACCGTTGTGAGAGTTTGGTTCGTATTGCCAACACTCGGTCGGAGTCATTCCCAGTGAGAGTTGGACTCCGCCAGGGCTGCCCTTTGTCACCGATCCTGTTCATAATTTTTATGGACAGGATTTCTAGGCGCAGCCAGGGAATGGAGGGTGTCATGCTTGGTGACCACAGGATCTCATCTCTGTTGTTTGCAGATGATGATGTCCTGTTGGCTTCATCCAGCAATGACCTACAGCTCTTGCTGGGACGGTTTGCCGCTGAGTGTGAAGCGGCTGGGATGAGAATCGGCACCTCCAAGTCCGAGTCCATGGTTCTTCAGCTGGAAAAAGGTGGATTGTCCTCTCCGGGTTGGGGACAAGTTCCTGCCCCAAGTGGAGGAGTTTAAGTATCTTGGGGTCTTGTTCACGAGTGAGGGGAGAATGGAGCGAGAGATTGACAGACGGATTGGAGCAGCATCTGCAGTGATGCGGACGTTGTACCGGTCTGTTGTGGTGAAGAGGGAGCTTAGTTCTAAGGCAAAGCTGTCGATTTACCAGTCAATCTACGTTCCTACTCTCACCTATGGTCACGAGCTTTGGGTAATGACCGAAAGAATGAGATCGCAGATACAAGCGGCTGAAATGAGCTTTCTCCGTAGGATTGCTGGACTCACCCTCAGAGATAGAGTGAGGAGCTCAGTCATCCGGGAGAGGCTCAGAGTAGAACCGCTGCTCCTCCACATTGAAAGGAGTCAGTTGAGGTGGTATGGGCATCTGATTAGGATGCCTCCTGGACGCCTCCCACTTGAGGTGTTTCAGGCACGTCCCACTGGGAGGAGACCCCGGGGCAGACCCAGGACTCGGTGGAGAGACTATGTCTCCCAGCTGGTCTGGGAACGCCTTGGTATCCCCTCTGAAGAGCTGGAGCAGGTGGCTGGGGAGAGGGAAGTCTGGGCTTCTCTGCTTGAACTGCTGCCTCCGCAACCCGGACCTCCGGAAAAGCGGTAGAAGATGGATGGATGGATGGATGGAACACCTGCATTTGAGTCACACATATCGGGATACTGGCACCTGAACTAGACAAAGAGAGGCTGCCTATTGATCTCAATACACACATCTCATTGTTCTGCTAATTGCCCCAGCTGAGCGCTCTGCTTGTCCGTAGGCTGTGGGGGTGACCCACAGTAAGAAAATAACTTACATCAAGGCTTTATTCTTGTTTTTCTCTCACAAAATAATTTTGACAAGAATTTCTTTTTGTTGTGCAGTTTTCTGTAAGATTTTACTTGCTTTAAGATAGTTTTATTTTAAGAAATTTTATCTTACTTTGTTGGCAGATGTTTTTTTTGCTTATTTTAAGTAAAATTATCTGCCAACAGAGCAAGAAAATTTGACTTATCAAATTGCTTAAAACAAGTTAAAACTATTGGAAAGCATGTAAAATTTTCTTACACATAAACTGCACAGCAAGAATAAATGTCAGACAAAAAGCAAGCATATAAAGCCTTAATTTATTTCATTTTATTTCTGTTTGACTTTTTGCAGTGTAGTTGTGTTTTCTAGCTCAAAGTTGCATTAATTCTCCAAGAGAAACAAAAATGAGGTTGTAGTGGCTCAGGAGGTAGAGCAGGTTGCCCAATAACCAGAGGGTTGGTGGTTCAAATCCCACTCCACCCACCTTGCTGTTGTGTCCTTGGGAAATACACTTTACCCACCTTGCCTCCAGTGTGTTCATGGTTCATAGCACTGGTGTATAAATGTTCATTTGGCATGGATTGGCAGCACGTTTTTATCAGTCTTCCCCAGAGCAGCTGTGGCTACAGAAGTAGCTTACCACTATCATTGTCTGTGGAATGAATGAATAATGGTATCATTGTAAAGTGTCTTTGGGTTAGGGTACTGCTGGTAAGAAAAAATGGTGAATAGCTTGATTAGTTGTTTCTCTATTGGTGAAAAGTGAGTCTGTTTGATTTTAGCATGTCTTTCGACTGTGGGGGAAACCTGGAGTACTGGGATTAAATGCATGAAAACATGGGGAGAATATTGTGACGTTTGCAAGGTTCACACAAAGAAAATGGAGCAGATGGCTGTGATCAACCAGATTTATTTTGTACACCCCAACCCCAACTTGCAACTTAGTACACAGAGCAGGGGAGGTCATTCTCACAGACCTCTGTTTACATCACGGTTGCACACACATAACGTTTTCATCTGGCAAAGCATGCTGGGAAATTCACTTAACATGGCCCCAACGTTACACTGCCCCCCCCCCCCCGGACTGCTTTCTGTCCCCAGAAAAATTAAAGTCCAATTTAAAAGTCCAATACAAACTCATCCAGGTGTCGGGGTGGTCTTCGGCGCCGGTGGCCAACACGTACAGGCCCCCTAGTGTCCATCTGGGTCTCGGTCGGGGTATCGGGCCGGGATGGAAGCTCCGGTTCGTCCACCAGCGGTGCAGATGGCCGATACGGGGCGAGACGGTCACGATGAAGGACCACAACCCGGTCCCTTTTTCTAAGCCTCACCCTGTACACCACATCTGACAGTCTCTCCAGGACCACGCATGGCCCCGACCACTGGCTCGCCAGCTTCGGTGATCGTCCTCTCTTCCTCTCAGGGCAGAAAACCCAGACTCGATCTCCCGGTGCAAAGTCCCTCCCCTGGCAGCGGGAGTCGTACGCTCGCTTCTGCCGACCCCCTGCCGCTGCCAGGGCCTCTCGAGCCAGCTCGTGCACCGTGTGGAGACGTTCTTTCAAACAAAAAAAATAATCCAATCCAGATTTTCCTTCCACCTCCGGCTCAGGGGGGCAACCGAATACCAAATCCACCGGTGTGCGCAGCTCGCGTCCAAACATGAGCGCCGCAGGGGTGCACCGGGTAGATTCCTGAGCAGCCGTCCGGTACGCCCACAAAACAAAAGGCAGATGCAGGTCCCAGTCTCACTGTCGCTGGTCCACTAGGATAGCGAGCTGGGTGGTGAGGGTCCGGTTGAATCGTTCGACCAGGCCGTCACTCTGTGGATGCAGTGGGGTGGTCCGGGTCTTCCGGATGCCCAGCCGTTTGCAGACCTCTCCGAAGACCTCCGCCTCGAAGTTCCGATCCCGATCGCTGTGCAGCTCCTCCGGTGCGCCAAACCGACAGAACATTTCATCCACCAGCTTTGATGCCGTCGTAGCGGCGCTCTGATCCGGGACCGCGTACGCCTCTGGCCACTTAGTGAAATAATCCATCGCGACCAGCACGTAGCGGTTCCCCCGGTCCGTGGTCGGGAAAGGGCCCAGGATGTCCACTCCCACTCGCTCCATCGGTGCTCCCACCCGGTACTGCTGCAGGGGAGCGTGGGATCGCTGAGTTGGTCCCTTCTGAGCTGTGCATGTGTCGCAGCGATGAACGTGGAGCTCCACGTCCTGATGACAGCCGGGCCAGTAGAACCGGGCCCGAAGGCGCTGCAGCGTCTTTGTCACCCCGAAGTGGCCCGCTCCTACCGCCCCATGAACCAGCTGGAGTACTTTGGGCCGGAGTCGACGAGGAACCAGCAGCTGCCAAATGTGCCGCTGCCCAGCTGGAGTCTGCCACTGCCGATACACCACGCCCTCATGACAGCGGAGGTTGGCCCACTGGGAGTGTAGGGCCTTAGTCTCTTCAGGTCATCCTTCATCAGCAACAAGCTCCCTTTTGTTAAGGTCAAGGTTATCAAGCATTTTCACACTGACTGACAAAGCCACTAGCAGAAAATAAGCATATGATCAGAAAAACTGCAGCCTGCGCATATGGGCTTATCGCACATGAAGTGGCCTCATTATTTGAAACTTTTGCCATGTTTAACTCCGCCAAGGAGGTAATGTAATCAGGGTGATTTGTCTGTTTGTCAGCAGGATTATGCAAAACCTACTGTACGGATTTTGATGAAATTATCACCAAGGATAAACCCATTAAATTTTGGTGACGACCTGAGAGTGCATACCTCCCTCAAGGACCTTGTTTGTATTTTTTCAGCAGGATTACACAAAAACTACTGGATAAATTTGGATGAAATTTTCACCAGAGGTGGTCCTTGGTCTACAGAGGAACCCATTACATTTTGATGATGATCTGAGAATGCATACCTCTACCAAGACTCTTATCTTCTCTCAGTGTTTTAGCAAGAATCCTTCAAAACTACTGCATAGACTTTGATGCAGTTTTTACCAGAACTGGCTCGTGGCCTATACACAAACCCATTACATTTTGGAAGGGATCCATGAGGGATGGAAGGAGCCTTGGTGGAGGTATGCGCTCTCTGAGTGCTTTTCTAGTTATATATAAACTCCATGCTGTAACATAATTCAGATTGGGGTTTTTTCTAATGAACAAGGAAGTCCTCCAATCAAACAGCAACACACTATAAAACGTTAATGTGTTTTAAATTGTGTCTTCTGCCACACAGAAGTTTGATGAGGGAGTCGAGTGTCTTGCGCATCTCGGAGGGAGAAAAACGCCTCGTGGGTAAAACCAGGTCTTTGGTGGACCACTCCCAGTTACACGGGGTGAGACTGGACATCCTGGCAGATAAGCACATCTGTCGCAAGGTCTGTGGTGGACTTTTGCCAGTCGGTGCATCGTAACATGCACTACACAAAGAGCAGAGATAAACAAACCTATCATCTGGTCAGTCACTGCAACAGGTACTGGAGTCAGTTTGTCTTGGCCTGTCCTTGCCACTGATAATACCTCTATCTGCCAAGAATGTGTCGCTAGTCCAGCAAAAGCTAGCGGTACTCAAATACTTTGCAAGCACTTTCATGAAATGGTCAGTCAGAAGGCAACTCATACTGGCTTGGACGTTGCCCGGGTTAACAAGGTCAGGAGTTCCTGGCAGCGGAAGGCGAATTACAGAGCTGCGTGGAGGAATCTGATCAGACCTAAATGAAACAGTCATTGTCGCCCCCGACAGACTGCTATGATGATGATGATGAATAGATTCTGCTGCAGATGATACATCATGTTTAACTGCATTTTCTAAAATAGCCGCAGATGTGGATGTGTGTGTGAAAGGTGAAGGGACTGGCTAAACTAAACCAACCAGAGATTCTGCAGACATGTAAGCGTCTGGCCTCATATTTCTAAGTACCTACTCTCCCTGTCCACATGGTGGCGTCCTTAAACAACACAGCAGCATAGTCCTGACGGGGTTCAGCTGAGGACCACATGGCGCGCTCATAAAAAGAAAAAAAAAGAACTGCCCCTGTTCTCCCATACTGTTCTGTCCAATAAAGTCCAGAATTCTTACAGTTTAAGTTTGTCGTCATCCTCCAGATTTCCTCTTTTCTTTTGCTCTTTTTTTTAAATTGATCTAAATAAAATAGATTGTAATTGAAGCTCAGTCATTTTTATTTTATGGAACTGCTTGTGTATTTGACAAAGTTGCAGTTTGTAAGAACAGAAGCTGACGCAAAACAATAAAAAAAAGCGCGAGGAAGACGAAGTAAGTAGTGATCATCGGTGAATTTATTGGCACCAGACTTTTCATTCAGTTTGACGGAGAAAAAAATTCAAAACATACAATTACAAAAAAAAAAAAAAAAAAGGCAGGACAAAATAAAGTCCAGGGAAAGACACGTGAAGCTGGAAGGGGGCGTGTCCAGGATGCTGAGGCGACCTCCTATTGGCTGGCGTGCGTGAGGAGCGGGACAGCTGTGAGGGGCGCAGAGGCGCAGCCAGGAGAGTTTTTAAAAAGACAAAGAAGCGCTGCGGCACGGCTCATCCTTTACCACAGCAAAGAAACCACGCAACGGAGAGGGCCAGCGACTCTTCCTCAACTGTCCAGGTAAGCCACTTCACTTTTCATCAGTCAAAGCATTCCCGCTAGTGACCCGGGGGTCGTGCTCACGCGCATGAATATGAGTATCCTTTTAAATGTTAGACTTCAAAGTGTGATGTTTTATTTCTGCATACTTAATGTAGAAGTGATACTGCAGGATGCAGCTTTTATTTTATTTTAGATTGTTGTAAGTGTTCCCTGCAGTATAGTGCATGTTCACATGTGTTTGCTGAGAATATCAGAAGGTGGACTGCTGCACTCCTGTCACTTTTATATTGTGCATTATAATTCACAGGTCGACAAATGGCAAAGCTATGGCACTAGGACACGGGTGTATTTAAATGATCTGATCTTCACGTGGTGAATGTTTGGCTCTTTGCTGGCCAAAGTTACTTAATAGTTGATTGATGCAAAGGATCAACAGATGTTTATAGAGCAGTGAGGTCAGGGACTTGAGTCACATCTGAGGAAACTTGAGACCTGTTTGATTAATGTTGATTAATGACTTAACTTGGTGTTCATGACTGGGGTTAAATTTGACAAAAAATGGCTTTATGATGATGGGGGTTTTCCAAAATGTCTATCATTTGGGTTCAAGGATTATGTAGAAAAATACAACAACTTGACAGCTATGACGCTCTAAAATCAGTGCCGCCTCAGCAAGATGCACATTTACCCGCCACACCCACAAAGTTATGACTTTGAAGATCAACTTTAGTTCGTCTCTTAAGTGGCTTGTTATCAGTTACTACAAAACATGAAATCTCAGTAAGAAATTATTGTGTTCCAAATTATTATACTTTTTTTCTAAACAGTCACTGCAGTTGAAGATTTTAATCCTTACTTATGTTGATAATATTACAAGCAAAACCACTCATAATTGTTTTTTTTTAACATTTTGAGAACAATTTTAGAATGCAACATTCCAAATTATGATGCATGCTTGAGTTTGAAAATGTTCAACAGAACCAAGGACCTTTGTAATTATCGTAATAACACACCTGTCTTTGCACTCTGCACTTTCGTGTACATTGACCCATCCGTGAAACCACAACCATTCTTGTGTATATTTTCCATCATCTTTGGCCCATTTTATTCAATCGTGTTTTCTGCACTCCACACCCTTATGTACATAGTTGTATTTGTGACGCCACTACCATGCCTGTGGGCTATTTTTATTTCAGACGTATGTTCAATCGTGTATTCTATAACTGTGTTTTATCAAATCCTTGTCTCTTACTTTATTGCGCAGTAGCCTGGTGGAGCACCCACAATTTTGTTGTACTGTACAACTGTACAATGACAATCAAGCCTATTCTATTCTAAATCATTTGAGGATGCCAGAGCTGCTGTTTTGAGGTATACTGCTGCCCATCTTCAAAGATCTTCCTTTTAAGGATGCTCCACAGGTTCTCAATAAGGTTGGTTGGTGGCTACACCATGATTTTATGCCCATAATGAGCGAGGAGTCAGTGGTGTTTTTAGCAGCATGGGATGGTGTGTTGTCTAGCTTGAAAATCATTTTATTTCTGAATACATGGTTCTTGTTTTTATCCTATGGCAGAAAATGGCCATTTAATAATTCCACATATTCTGCAGAGGACATTTTGACACCTTCAGGGACCCTAAGAGGATCTAGCATCTCACTTCTCACTATTCCAGCCCAGACCAGACCAATACTCCTCCATCTCCTTGCTGACACTGCAGTTTTGTTGGAACAGGGTAGTCATTCACCAGCCATCCAGACCTCTGTCCATCTGGACCATCCAGTGTAGTACAGCATTCATCAGTGAATACAACTGTTTGAAAAGTCTGTATACCTGAAATGTTTCTCTTTGTAAACATTAATTAGGGGTGGCCAAAATACAGCTTTATGCACAACTACAAGCCTCTGGAGGATCCTGCATCGAGAGGTTCTTGAGACTCTGGAGACACCAGCAGCTTCAAATAACTGTTGGCCACACATCCGTGGCTTTTTAACAGCTGCTCTTTTAATATTAATTTCCCCCACAGAAACTTTCCTTATTAAGGCTTTATCTGGCAGAATTTGTGTGTGCTGTGAATCGCACACAAATCTTTTCAGTTTGGTGATTTCTCTTTAGTTTTCACAAAATATTAATTGTTTCCATCCCTTTTGCAAGACATTGCACCATTTTGTGTTTTTTATCTTCAGAAAGATCACCCCAATATGTCATGAGAACTGTGACTTGCCTCATAATGTGGAACATTGTCTTTTAAGCCAGTTTTACTTTAAATACTATCAGCTGACGAACTGATCAACAAACCCATCTGGGACTGATCCCAGTTATCAAACAAGAGAAATAAAACTAGCAAAAAAAATTCCTGGAAATAAAAAAACGAATATTTATTTAACTGAACTCCCAGTGACATGTCACTTGCTTAATAATTTAGAACACATAGAGTAACTTGACATGTAATTTGCCCAGATTGAGTTCCAAATATACCCCTGTTATTCTATTTACCTAAAGGTGTCTTTGCATCCACCTGAACAATTAAAATCTACCACTACACCCTTGCTGCTCTTCTAGATAACACAAACTGTTAGATTTGTCTCGTCCCCTTTGTATGCAGTGTAGGTTGAAGCATAAAACAGAGTTGTTCAGAAGTGCATTAAATACTCTTTACTCTTTTGGAAGTGCTTTTTAAAAACTTTCTTGGTTCTGTTATGTTTTGGGGCCAGATACTGTATATAGCGTAAAGGATGCGTCCTCTACATCCTGCTGACTTTCTTCCTTCCATGGAGAGGCGTTTACCTCTAAATGATCACAAGTGGCATCTCAAACAGTCTGACAGTTTATTAGTCGTGTACTGTGGGGGAGTTTTTGTAAGCACCTGTAGCTTGTTTGGCTGTTACCATGACGTCAGCTCAGACAACAGCCCTCCCTGCCGTATTTAAAATGCACCAGATGATGAGACGACGGTCTCCCTACTTTCATGGTTGTCTTTGCCTGTCTGTAATCCTTCGCAGACACAGTTTGACATGAAATATCAACATGTATATGGAGTCAACTAACCCCCCGAATATAGCAGGTTAAGTGAGTTCAGTTCAGCCTCCAGGCACAGATCAACAGATAAACTTGAGGGGCAGCACCCTCACTGTGGGAGCCCACATGTGCTCTATATTAGGCTGTCAGACAGACAGAAAGAGATGATTTTTGTCACCAGGGGTAGACCTGAACTGTTTTTGCTCACCAGCTACTGTAACTAGTAGTTTTCCAATTACTAGCCACTTAGCAGTTTCATTAGCCATGTGCAGTAACCACAGTGAAAAATGACTTTTTATAGTCATTATAGTCAGCTGCACAACACTTAAAACAATTTTTTACTCAGCATTTGTCTGCTTTTGACCTTAGTAAAATTTCCCCTCTCTCTTACTTGTTAGTACTCAAATGTTTTTGTCCTCCTTCAGTCGAAGACCGAAGGGGGATTATGTTATGGGGCGGTCCATCTGTCCGTCCGTCCGTCCGTCCGTCTGTCCGTCCGTCCCATTTTTGTGAAATCACCTCCTACAGTTTTGTTCTGGTTGTTTTGAAACTTGGTACCAGAGTTTGCTATACACTGATGATGCACATGTTACAAGTTGGTTCCGATCGGATAATTTTTGCGAGAGTTATAGCCCCCGCCGTATGATGTCCTATTTCACCTCAATTAATAGACAGTAACTTTCTTGTGAAATCATCACCTCCTACAGTTTTGTTCCACGTGTTTTTAGAGGTTGGTACCAGGGTTTGATATACACTGATGATGTGCATGCTGCAATTTGATTCTGATTGGATGGTTTTTGTAGGAATTGTGGACCTTGAGATGAAGGTCAGAGGTCAGTTTCCCCCTAAATCTTGTAAATGCAGTAACTACTGCAAGAAATGATGTAGGCTTTTCAAATGGATGCCATAGTTATATCGTAGACAAATCATGGATGGCTTACACCCTGACCTGACTGTGGGTTTGGGGTCAAAAGATCAAAGGTGTACAGATGCAGATGCAAATTAGCAGTGTTGCTAAATCTGGCATACTTACATTTGTATTAATGTTCATTAGTATGTAAAGTCCCTTTCAAATAAGCATTAAACTAAACTAAAGGTCAACATTAACATTCCATTTACACTATTACTGTAAAACGAGGAAAGCTTGGGTCATCAAACTCGGTACACAGGTTCACCCCGTGACCCAGAACTGTGACTATGGGTTTGGTGTCAAAAGATCATAGATCAACATTAGTATTCCCTATGCCCTACTACTGTAGAGTGAGTAAAGCACGGGTCACCAAACTTGCTACACAGATTCACCTTGGGATCTGGGCCTACAACTATGAGTTGTATACAACTATTTCCGTTGTATATTTATGGCTGATAGGCTTATCATAAGTTGGTTCTGCCCCAGTAATTATATGGAAAAGTTGAAAACTGCTCTCCTTCAGTAACATATCGAGATCATAAAAAGCAAACAGAGGCGGGGGGGATATTGCACTCATCTCAGAATGCTTTTGTTATTATTTTTGTATTACACACAAAAAAGGCCGTATATTCTTTTATTTTATGCATAGTTGTAAATGGCCTACTGAGAGCTTTCTGCCAGCCTGATATGACTGGGCCAAACCAAATATTATATACTGACACTGCTCTCTCTCAAATTATGGACAAAATTACCACAAACCACAAATTACTGTCCCCCTCTGCCTAACTTTAGATAACACCCTCACAAAAAAAAGAAAAACAAAAACGAGAGCTCTCTGCAGTGCCATATGGCCAATACTGTTCTTTGTCTTTTTGTCTCCTTTTAGATCACTCATTGGTCACCTTTTCTTTTTGCATCATGCTGCGCCCACTTGCCGTCCACTGTCTCTGCTCCACCCTATTGTCTGTGTTGGTGCTGTGCAGTGCCCAGTCTGACACTGGAAAACCTGTAATCCAGCTACGTCTGGCGGGGGAGAAGCGGAAACACTACGAGGGCCGGGTGGAGGTTTTCTACAATGGAGAGTGGGGGACAGTGTGCGATGATGACTTCTCCATCTATGCCGCCCAAGTGGTGTGCAGAGAGCTGGGCTTTATGGATGCTGAGTCCTGGTCACCCTCAGCCAAGTATGGAAGAGGAGAAGGTAGGAAAAGTATGAGAAGTGTGTTTTGGCCACAGAGGTGGACTGAGTATCCAGAAATTGTAGTCAAGTAAACTTAGCATTGCTTCACCCCCGTACCTGTCACTCTGTCACTGCTCTGTCCATTAAAGGCATAAAAGCCCCAAAATACGATTTAAAAAGTTACTTGAATATGAGTAAGAAAATCCATCCATCTACTAATTCCTTCAAAACTGAGCTATAGGTTGTAGCTTGTTAATTAGAGCCCAAAGAGGAGTGTTCAAAATCAGCATATCTCTACATACGTAGATTTTCACACATTCCACGGAAAGCTTTGAATAAGGTGCAGGTTTCCACTTGTCAGTCTGCCCTTGTCCTCCAGCACTGGTTTCCCCATCAGAAGAGAAATGAGACACGCCAATCAGTTCAGGGCAGACGAGGGAAGGGGGAAAGACTGGAAAAACTTCATGTGTATTCCAGACACATACAGACGTAATCTCATCTCCTTTTCCTTCTCTTTTTATACACGTGTGTGTAGTCTGTAAATGTGGTAGCTGCTGGTGGTGAGTGTATGTTGGCAGCTGCAAATGCATTCGGTGCCCCCTTGTTAAAGATGGCTGTTTTCCCAATGAGCTGGCCACATGCAGCAGCCAAGTACAAGTTAAGTAATTAACTTGCCAATTAACTTTCCAAAAGCCCAAAACTCATTATGGAAGTCTTAAGAATCCCAGTTGAGATGGTTTATACCCATGATATTTCTACGTACACTATCTCATAAGAACCAAATCACCGGCAGTAAGATATGTGCACTTATGCATTTGCACTTAATTGCAAATTTTGAAAAAAAAAAATATTTTTTTTTAAAAATATATGCAGATTAAATTCAAATCTGCACTATAAGAAATAGAACATGGCCCTACCAGTTTGAAAGGGAATCATTCTGAAACAATTGCATGTGCACTGATTGAAGCAATTTGTTGGTGCTGACGTGCATATAAAAGTGATTTGAGAACATTTTCATTTTCCCATCATGATGAGTAACAGACTGGAGACAGAACCCAGCAAATGTTTCTAATAGAAGACATAGCGACATGACAAGTACAGGACATCCCTTTTGGAAGAATCTTTTTTTTTTTCCCCTGCAGGGAGGCTAATTAGAGCCCCTTCTGCCGTTGCACAACTGCTCTTTGCAACCCCACAATGCAAAAATGTGCACATTTTGTGCTCTGGTCTGAATAAGTACAAAATCAGTTTAATGCAGATGTTTTGAAGAGCACTATGCCCTGCACAGTATGGGTTTGGCTGTCTTAAAATGCCAATAGAAGCTCAATTTAAAAAGTAATGGTTACATGATGACATTGGCTCAGTGGCTTGTTAGATTTCCCCGTAAGGCCCTGCAAATAATTGTTTTAACAGCCGTCTAGATTTATGTCAACTAGCAACACTAAGTGTTTGTTTACACTGAGACGCAGCGGTCCCAGTCTGCAGGATTTCAACAGCAGAGCATTTGACTCTTGTTAATGAAGTTGTTCCAGTGGCAGTGGCTTTTCTGCCAGGAGGTGGCTACGTGACTGTGATGTGCAGTGACTTCCTTGGTATGATCACCATCTTCCTCCACTGCATGTTGAGACTGTCAGAATGACGAGCAGCCTATTGGTGGTTTCCCTCACGGCTGACTCAGAACAGCCAGCTGGACAGCAGACGACCCCCTTCAGCTATGACAACATTTATTGGCCCGGTTTGGACTGAAAAAATGCGTCAGGTTATGTCAAAGTCCAAGCACATTTCCACTTGAGTAGGTTTACTGCGTCTGTGACTGGACTTCACTGGAAATGCTGAGTGGGGGAAATAAGGATTTGCCCCCATGCTGACCCCATTAAAAGGAATGAGGAGTCTATTATTTTAGCTGTAGGTTTATTTTAATAGCATCATATTACAGTTATTAATTAATTTGGATTTTATTGAGAGAAATAAGTATTTGATCTCCTACTGACTAGCAAGAATTTGGGCCAACTAAGCAGTAAAGGTTTTACTGGGAACAGTAAAGAATTAACTGAAGGATTAACACCAAGCCACCAATTATGGTGGAACAAATCTGTTGAACAATCTTCTGTGTAACCTCTACATTTTCAACTTCATCACAATGGAAAAGACCGAGGAGTTTTCTAGAGATGTCAGGGACAAGATTGGTGACCTTCACAAGGCTGAAGTAGGCTACAGGACCATCAGCAAGCAGCAGTGTCAGAAAGCAGTGGTATGGTTATTCCCAAATTAAAGAAAGTTGATCCATTTCCAACTTCTTCTGATTCATCAGAATCCATAAATAACCTTGTGAGTTTAACACGCATACATGAACAAATGCAGGGGAGGAATAACCTCCTTGGCAAGGTAAAAAACAAAAAAAACAAAACAAACGCATAATCCAACTAATGGTTGATATTTGGGCCCAGTGACAAGAGTAAATGATTTTATTTATTTTATTTGTTTATTTGACAGGGACAGTGCAATAAACATAGACAATTAATCAAATGACAATCAATCTAATGTGTTGCACAAAGAGTGTATAGCTATTAGCTAATTTGCAACTCTTGTCCCTGGATGGGCTTTAGAAAGAAGAAACAGGTAAAAAAAAAAAAAAAGGATAAGGAAAAGAAAAAATGAAAACATTTTGATTGATTCTGATGCTACATGCAGACATTTCATTAGGATTATAATGAAAGGTGTAATAGATTGTACAGTTGATAATTATCTAGATGTATTTTGCAAAATAATGAGAAATGGAACAAGAAGATATTAGTCTTGTCAATAGTTGCCTCACTGTTCAGTTTCATGTACTACAGACTGTGATGAAGTAAATGTAGCCACATTGTCAACATAACAGCCTTTTCAGTGTAATGAGCTAAAAGGATATTGTCTAAATTCAGAGAAGATATCCACTAATGTGATGTGTTTGTGATAAAACTACAGTTAGTAACTGATATAATAGTTTTTTTTCATGGCTAATTCTTGGAAAAACTCAAGGTGACTTTATCAAATTTCTTAGTTTGACAAACTGGCAAAAACTGATATTACTCTGACATGGAACAAAATAGGACAGGCATCTCTTTTATGCATCAAAATAGCTATGAAATGAAACCTTAAAGGTCCTAGTTTTCCTCCCTTCAAATGCAGACTAAAGACATTTTGATGAAGATTCTCAGTCATTCAGGCGGGTAAGTATACTGTATGAAAGCTCAGTCAGGTCAACTGGATTCAAGTATTTTCACTCTGAAATGTTTCACCATTCATCCAAATGGCTTCAGTCATTCAGTCATTCATTCCTGACTTATGAAGCCATTTGGATGAATGGTGAAACATTTCAGAGTAAAAAATAGTCCAGTTGACTTGACTGAGCTTTCATACAGTAGACTAAACACAGCAAATTATAGTAGTTCTGCACCAAAAATTCTGCATCTTCAGGTATGTCATTTTTTTCTGTTCCAGGTCGTATCTGGCTGGACAATGTGCACTGCACGGGTGGAGAGAAGAGCCTGGCTGAGTGTGAGTCCAATGGCTTTGGAGTGTCTGACTGCAAACATTCAGAAGATGTCGGGGTGGTGTGTAATGCAAAACGCATCCCTGGATTTAAGTTCATCAGGAACCAAGCCATCAATGACGAGGTAGGTTCACATGGAGCAAAATGACAACAATTAAAGGAATAGTCAGGAGTTTTCTCCACCACTGGATGTTGCACTAGTGCTCCTCTCTCAAACCAAAATGAAGCTGTAGCTTGGCCACACATAACACCAGCAGCAGACACGTGCACACATACAATTGAACTGATGCTCCTACATACTGTATGTCCCTTTGCCCTATGCCACCTGAAGTGCTCTTTTGGATGGGATAGCATTTTTTTATATTATAGATTTCAGTTTCCCCCTATGGAGACAACAATTGCCAATCAAATGTGTTTTAATGGCTGATAAATATATTTTGATGTCCAAATAATCCTGTGTGATGAGCGCACAAGCCCCGAATGCCTCATTCCCCTTCTCCCTCCCTCCACACACACCACATTGACTGCAACAGTCACACAGCAGCCTGCAGCATGTCTAATTCCTCTGTCAGGTGAATGTTTTAATTACCCTAAACCTCTGCATTTTTTTTTTCCTTTTTGTTGTTGTGAAAACCCAGCCACAGGGGGGTGCACAAGCCAGTGTACTCCTAGTGCCGGTCCCAAGCCCGGGTAAATGGGGAGGGTTGTGTCAGAAATGTTAAACCTTTGCGAAAATCAAACATGTGGATCATGACGAATGAGACTTTCATACCGGATCGGTCGAGGCCTGGGTTAACAATGACCACCACCGGTGCTGTTAACCGACAGGGTGTGGGTGGAAGTTGGGCTACTGTTGGTCAAAGATCGAGGAGGAGGAGAGGGGGAAGGTGTGTTAAGAAGAAGAGAGAGAAAAGGAAAGGTAGAAGTGTGGATGTGAGAGTAAGGACGTTAACTGTAGGGACTATGACTGGTAAAGGCAAAGAGTTGGCTGATATGATAGAGAGAAGAAAGGTAGATATACTGTGTGTTCAAGAAACCAGATGGAAGGGAAGCAAGACTAGGAGCACTGGAGGTGGATTTAAACTGTTCTACCATGGTGTAGATAGGAAGAGAAATGGAGTAGGCGTAAACTTGAAGGAAGAGTGTGTGAAGATTGTTCAGGAGGTAAAGAGGCAGTCGGACAGAATCATGAGTTTGAAGCTAGAAGTCAAAAGTGTGATGTTAAATGTTGTCAGTGCATATACACCACAAGTTGGATGTCAGGTAGAAGAGAGAGGAATTCTGGAGTAAGTTGGATGAAGTAGTAGAGAGTGTTCCCGGGGGGAGAGAGTGGTGATTGGAGCTGACTTTAATGGACATGTAGGTGAAGGGAACAGAGGTGATGAGGAGGTCCTGGGTAGGTATGGTCTTAAGGAGAGAAATGTGGAAGGACAGATGGTTGGCGATTTTGCTACAAGGATGGAAGTGGCTGTGGTGAACACATACTTTAAGGAGAGAGAGGAACATAGGGTGGCTTACAAGAGTGGAGGGAGGTGCACACAGGTGGACTACACCTTATGCAGAAGGAGAAATCTGAAAGAGATAGGAGACTGGAAGGTGGTGGCAGGGGAAAATGTAGCTAGACAGCATCAGATGGTAGTCTGTAGGATGACTTTGGAGAGGAAGAGAGTGAAGGCAGAGCCAATGATTAAGTGGAGAAAATTACAGAAGGAAGAAGGTTGCACAGAGTTCAGGAAGGAGTTGATACAGGCTCTGGGTGGTAGGGAAGAATTACCAGATGACTGGGAAAGTACAGCAAAAGTTTTAAGGGAAACAAGTAGAAAGGTATGTGATGTATCCAGTGGACAGAGGAAGGAAGATGAGGAGACTTGGTGGTGGAATGAGAAGGTACAGGAAAGTATTCAAAGGAGGAAGGATGCAAAGAAAAAGTGGGATAGTCAGGGAGATGCAGAAAGTGGACAGGAGCATTTGGAATCTAGGCGCATGGCAAAGAGAGGTGGCAAAGGAAAAGGCATATAGTGAGTTGTATGAGAGGCTAAACACTAAGGAGGGAGTAAAGGACTTGTATCAATTGGCTAGACAGAGAGATCGAGCTGGAAAGGATGTACAGCAGTTTAGGATGATTAAGGACACAAATGGTAATGTACTAACGGGTGATGAAAGTGTGTTGAGTAGGTGGAAGGAGTACTTTGAAGAGCTGATGAATAAAGAAAATGAGAGAGAAAGGGGATGGATGAAGGGAAGGTGGTGAACAAGGAAGTCTCGAGGATTAGCAAGGCGGAAGTGAGGGCAGCTTTGAAAGCTTTGAAGAGGATGAAGAATGGAAAGGCGGTTGGTCCAGATGACATTCCTGTGGAGGTATGGAGATGTTTAGGATAGATGGTAGTGGACTTTTTAACCAGATTGTTTAACACAATCTTGTAGAGTGAGAGGATGCTTGAGGAGTGGAGAAGAAGTGTTTTGGTACCAATTTTCAAGAACAAAGGTGATGCTCAGAGCTGTAGTAACTACAGAGGCATAAAGTTGATCAGCCACACTATAAAGATATGGGAAAGAGTTGTTGAAGCCAGGTTAAGGGGGGGCGGTGACAATCAGTGAGCAGCAGTACGGTTTCATGCTAAGAAAGAGTACTACAGATGCAATGTGTGCTTTAAGAGTGTTGATGGAGAAGTATAGAGAAGATCAGAAAGAGTTGCACTGTGTCTTTGTGGACCTAGAGAAAGCATATGATAGGGTGCCAAGAGAGGAAGTGTGGATGTGAATGAGAGAGAGGCAGGTGTAATGGTGAAAATGGAAGGAGTAGAGATAGTGAAAGTAGATGAGTTTAAATACCTGGGGTCAACCATCTAAAGCAATGGAAAATCCACAAGAGGGGTGAAGAAGAGCGTGCAGGCAGGGTGGAGTGGGTGGAGACGAGTGTCGGGGTGATTGTAATTGTAATTTTATTGTAATTGTAATTGTAATTTTACAGGGACAATGTACAATAAAACATTAACCTTACTTAAAACAAGGAGAGATGCATTGTACCAGGTTTTAGCAAGTTGCTATTTTCCACACATCGTCCCTGGGCAGGTTGACGGTACAATCAAAAACAAAAAGACAAACATACAAAACAGTACAGTCAGTCAAACCACACAATTGTGCAAAATTTGCAAAGGTACAATTAGCATCATACGCATATCCCCAATATACAAAAATCTAATTTCCCCAGCTCCCCAAGTTAAAATAGACCTACGATCACACTTACATACACTCACAGAAACTCACAAATGTTTGCATGACTGTTGTGACAGTATCCAGCATTTGGTTTGACGAGAAAGTTTTAAAGTCTGCACATGTGATGAGTTCAGTGGGAAGGGTGTTCCATTGATTTAAGGCAACAGAAGCGAAAGACGATTTACCAAATACTGCCCTACGTTTAGGGATGCTGCATTCTCCCCTGGTAACAGATCGATTGACTTGATGTTTTTTTCTAAGCTGAGTATAATAAAAAAAAATTTCAGGGGAGGAGCAGCAGCATTGTGAATGATTTTAAACAGTAGGCAGACATTTGTGTACATGATCAGAGTTTCAAAATTCAGTCTATCATATATGGTAAGAATGTGGCAATGATGATATTGACGTGTTTTTTTGTCATGGATCTTTAATGCATATTCATATAACGATTCAAGAGGTCTTAAAGTTATTTTACATGCCTGAGACCAACTGGTCATACAATACATGAGATGTGACAGAATCGTTACTTTTAACCCCTTGCACTCTGGTCAATTTTCCTAAAAACGCCTAAAAATAACGTACCCAAAGTAAATCAAAAGCTGTTCTTCAACCCTTTGCAGCATCTTCATGAGGTTGGTCTCATTTAAAAGAAAACACTTTGAATTTTTTGGCAAAACAGTCCTAATCTCTCTAAGTGCTCCTGCCACTGAGTAACAGTCATCTAAACTTACTGAACTTGAAGAAAATAAATTTCGCCTGGGTGTTTTTTGGATACAAATGCTTGCAAATAACACACAGCTGTCAGATCCGGGCTGGAAAATGCAACAGAAATGTAGAACCAAGTGTTATCCAGCTGAGGTCAAAATTTTGTAACAATACCACAAAAAATGAATATATTACACAGCTTTCTTCACAGGTTGTTCCCAGGCGTTTTTGAACTGTGCCAAATTGTGCCAAATGGCACAGTTTGGAAAAACGTCTGTAACTTTTGAATGATTCAATATAGAAGCTTGATGTTGGGCTCTAATGAAAGGTGACACTCAGGGCTGTGTGTGTGTGTGGGGGGGGGGTTGTTTATTCATGAATGAATGAATGAATGAACAAATAAGCCCCCACACACAAAGAAGCATGCCACGTAAAAAATGTGTGGCTTTTTTTTACTAGAAAAAATAACCTACAGTGCACTAAAAATTATACTAAAATATCTGTAATGTAGAAGATAACAACTCCCACCTCGCCCCCCGCTACAGAGGACGGACATCGGCCATCGCTACATGACGGACCGCGGGGACCGTGCGCCGCGGTCTACTACGCACAGTTGTACTAAAATATCTGCAATAATATCCACAATCCACTACAGAAGAGTAGCGGGGGGGGGGGGGGGGGTGTTCACGGTGCGGATGCGGCGCACGGACCGGTCTGTCATGTTGCGATGACGCACAGTTGTAATTTATCGATCGGTCAAAAGTCATTTTGATTACAATTTTCAGGGATAAAGAATAATTTAGCTTATAACACTTACCTGTCCACAACAGCAGTGTCGCTGGCAAATTTCTTTCCCTTGTTGTCAGACGAACATGACTCTGGTCCGCTTGTTACGACTCGTGATTCTGGTCACGCGATCCGGTCAAACCATGATTCCATTATTGCGGTTTTGCGCTTCCATGATTGCGGTTTTGGCGACCGATTTTTCAAAACAAATAAGAAGAGTAGTAAGAAAAAAAGACTGGCGAACGCGTGTGTGTCACCCAGCGGCTTACACAAAACAGATTTTACGCACGGGACGCACACTTTCAATCGTGGAACTTCAATTGGCTCGCTGTATTCGCAGCCGTTGGTAGGCGGGTCCTTCTTGCTAGGTTTTCAGTCATTGGTTCTTCAAGGTTTCAGAAATCCAATTCAAGGCTCTTATTAGTCGAATGAGAGGTCAGTCAAATCTAAACCAGTCAAAGCACTCCTTTGGATTTCTGTTTGCGGCTGTGTCTGTAGTGGAAGAACGGAAATGCAGCATTTTTTTTTTTTCAGTGCGCTCTGAGACGCACAGTGTGCGTCCTAGTGCACACGAGGGCGCGCTAGGACGCAGAGACGTGACCGCCCGCGGTATCCCGGAGTGCAAGAGGTTAAATATGTGTGTGATGCCTCTACAGTAAGAGCATATCTTATATGTCTATAATTTGAAAGGCAAAATTTCAGTCTTAGTTTTTTTACATGATTTTTAAAATTAAGATTTGAGTCAAGGGTATCCAGATAGTCCAGATATCTGAACCCATCAACATTTTTGATTGTGTGCCCATTTACAATGATGTCAGGAGAATCTCTGACTTTACACCTGTGTGAAATACATAGTCTTTTCAAAATTTAAAGGCGACGGACAGACGAAAATTCAATATCGCTAATTCATATCTCAAATTGTTGTCTGAGACGAGCTAAGTCGCACCACACATGTTTTGGTGTCAACGAATGTCGCATAAGGTGACAATGCGCTCTTTAAGTATGCTGTCGTGGACAGCTGGCGGACCCAGCCAAGTGATCAGTGGCTAAGATGGCCACTGACTGTGTGACGTCAGCTCAGGCAAACTCATGCACACGGTCGGCGGCCATTGCTGTGTTTTCCTTCATGCAGCACTTAATGTTTACGTTTTAAAATCGGCGATTACGGATATTTCTCGGAATACTTGTGGATTACAAATAGATTATTTATTAAGATTAGGATTTCCGGACTCGAATTAATATGGTTTGGCGTTGTGTTGTCTACGGGTGCACATATTATCGCTCACATAGATTATCCATTTATTTAAAATGAAAATGTTTCTAAGTCGCCAAATAAGGCAGTGAGTGACCAATTGGTAGTTTTAGTTTGAAAATTAAGTGTGTGACCATGCATGTCGCCAAAAAAAAATATTTCTAAGCATCATTTACCAAGATAAATCTTCGAGCCAATCGTCGTCGACGTGGTCTGTTCCCGTCACTGTTTCGTCTTCCTCCTCTCCCTCTGGCTCGAACAAATAAGGCTGAATACCCCCCTCAGCACCACCCAAAATTACTTCATCATCCGATTCTTCATTTTCAATGTCATCATTTATATTGAGGTCGTCAAACTCGAGAAAATAATCGCTGTCCGAATCACTTTGGTCTCGTTCGGCCATTTTCATTGTATTACTGGGCTGACGTCACTAATGCCCGCACCTATCGAGAGATGACGGTACTGCCGCCTCACTAAGTGAAGGCTGGGCTATTTTCAAATAAGGTCATTTATGGAGGATGGTGACACATATTAAATCACGGGAATGGGCAGAATGGAATATTTTCATACAATCAGTTGATTGGTTCAATAAAAAAATGTCACTGTCCGTTGCCTTTAAAGTAAGACAGGAACTATGTAGCCATTCAACAATATTGTAGATTGCTTTTGTTAATTTTGTAGAAACCTTGATCACATTTTTCCCATGAGCATACAGAACAGTTTCATCAGTATACATTATTAAATCTGCATCGTTACACACAGATGGAAGGTCATTAATGTATAAGCTGAAGAACAGTGGACCTATAATTGACCCTTGTGGTACTCGCAGGGTGCATGGTTTAAATGGGGATAGGGTGTTATTCACCCGCACACACTGCTGTCGACCACTCAGGTAAGATCTGAACCATTTTTGTGTTTGTGTGGAAAGGTCATAGGTTACTAGTTTGTGTAATAATATGTTATGATTGACAGTATCAAAAGTCTTCCGCAGGTCAAGGAAAACTGCCCCCACTACTCCTCCTTGATCTAAGTATGTTTTAATTTCTTCAAGGAAGTAGCAGCATGCTGTTTCAGTTGAATATTTTTTCCTAAAATCAAACTGCATCAGATGCAATAAGGCCTTGGAATCAGGGTAATTAATTAACTGTCCTGCTACCACCTTCTCGATGAGTTTTGAGATGGCCGGGAGGATGTTAATAGGTCGATAGCTGCTAACCTCCTCTTTGTCACCAGATTTATGTATGGGGGTTATGATGGCAGTTCTTAATGCCGTGGGGAAAGTGCTCTCATTTATAGACTGGTTTAAATTGAATCACCCTGTATTGTCATTCAACTGTACAACCAATCATGTACAGTAGAATGAGATTGTGTTTTACCTATCTACAGTGTTAATCACACACACCCCAAGTGTAGAATCAGAGGGCCGCTGCCATGCAAGGCGCCGCCACAAATTTCCCTCCTCCATTCCATTATTGCTGAGCACCAAGCTGGACGGCAGGAAGTTCCACTTTTATATGGTCTTCGGCATGACCCGGCCGGGATTTGAACCCCTGCCTCCCGGGTGTGGGGCGGATGCTGTACCAACTGGTGGCTCAGTTACTTATGATCTGTGTTAAAGGAAAGTTATAGACCCTTTGGGGTTTTTTTTGTTTTTTCTTGGTTTTTTTTTTAGAAAAGCAGTGTCGAGGCCATATATGTCCTTCGCCTTGCTATTTGTCAGGATTGAGAAGATTTTTCCAACAATTATTTCATTTGTGGGTATTAAGGTAAAAACAGAGCTATCACAGACAGAAATTTGAGGAGGATGTGTCTCTGGAAAATTGTGGCCCAATTTTTGCACAGAATTTAAAAAGTAATTATTAAAATTTGTTGCCACAGCTAGGCTTTCATTTTGGGTATTTCCATTTATTTTGAGCTGTATTGTTTCATATCCAGGTTTTTCCTTTCCAATTAGTTTATCAATACTTTTCCAACGTTTTTTACTGTTCCCTTTTGCGTCTCTGATTATATTGAGGAAGAAATTTGCTTTTTCCTGTCTGAGTTGCATTGTAACTTTATTTTTCAAGCCTTTATAAATGAGTCGATCAGTGATCAAGCTAGTTTTAAGAAACTTTTCAGAGAGGCGTCCCTTTTTTTCTTTAAGTTCCAGAGGTCACTATTGAATCAAGGCATATTCTTTTTTGTATTCGATTTCCTGGGTGATGATTTTGTATGTTTCATTAAAATATCTTTAAAAACTGTTAGATAATTGCATGTTTGCTCACAAGATTTACCTTTTATGGTGTCATTCCAATCCATTTGCTTGATTTCATTTTCCAGTTGCATGAGAGCTTTCTTTGGAATAAATGATATATTGGTATTTTTTTAAATTGAAAATTCATTCCTCTATCATGATTTAGTCAGTTTTCTAGCAGCTAATGTGAGATTACGATCTGACAGGCCAATAGTCAAATTATATGTTTTGGTTATCCTCTCAGGTTTATTTGTACAAAATGGAGCTATTAAGGTTTGAGAAGTTTTTGTTAATCTTGTCAGTTTATCTATTATTTGTGTCCTCTGATGTATTTTGGTAATATCTTTAAGCTTTTTCCTGCGTGTTTGGTCAAGCCAGTTCAAATTAAAATCACCAATAAGTATAACTTCTTTTTTTTATCATGCTGTTTGAGGATATTTGATAAGCAATCAAAGAAATTATTAGCAGCAGCAGGAGGTCGGTAAACTGCAAACACAGTAAATGATATTTCAGGGGACAGAGTAATGGTAACACCAACACATTCTAAGGAATTTTCATGAATATCAACTTGTTTCCTTTGAATGCTGTCTTTAACATAAATCATTATCCTACCACCTTTCCCTCTGCGTCTGTCTCCAACCTGAGCAGTATGGAGACAAAGTAAGAGAGTCAAGGCTGAAATGGTTTGGTTATGTGCAGAGAAGGAATAGTGGATATACAGTGGATATTAAATTAAAAAAAGGTGGTGCGGTGGCGCAGTGGTTAGCAGGGATGCAGAAGCTCAGAAAGGTAAGGCGGAGCAAGACCGTTCAAGGATTTAAAAACAAATAAAAGAATTTTAAAATGAACTCTAAAATGCACGGGCAGCCAGTGGAGTGAAGCTAAGATGGGTGGGATGTGATCTCTTCCACGTGTACCTGTTAAAAGATGAGCAGCGGCGTTTTGAACCAGCTGCAGACGGGAAAGAGATGACTGACTGACACTGGCGTAAAGTGCGTTACAGTAATTCAGCCGAGATTAAATAAAAGCATGGATTACTGTTTCCAGGTGCGGTCTAGAGAGAATGGGTTTTACTTTTGCTAAATGCCTTAGATGAAAGAAGCTGGATTTTACCAGCGAACAAATCTGTGAGTCTAATTTAAAATCACTGTCCATGATAAAACCAAGGTTCCTAGCTGTGGATTTAACGTAAGGAGTAAGGGGGCCCAAGTATACAGGAGGGGACTCACAGGGGCCACTGGGTCCAAACACCATCACTTCTGTCTTCTTATCATTGAAATTTAGGAAGTTTAGGGCCATCCAAGACATGGAGAGGGTTGGTGTTACAGAGGAAGAGGCAAGGGATAGGGTGAGATGGAGGCAGATGATCTGCTGTGGCGACCCCTAAAGGGAGCAGCCAAAAGAAGAAGAAGAAGCTGTTGTGAAAGTAGTAGGTGATTTGTTATTTTTTAACAAAGGGTTAAGGTGGTTGCGGGGGCAGGTCATAAATTTAGCATATGGTACAACTACAAAGATATAACCATTATTTCAGTACAAATTTGAAAGATGAAAGGTGCAAACATATGATAAAATATGCTAATTTAAAATTTAAAAAGTCCCAAATTTACTAACAAGTCCCAAATTTATGAGAAAAACACAATTTCCAAAAGCCAAAAAAAAACACATTTTCAAGAGAAAAGTCAGAAATTTACAACAATAAAGTCACACATTTACAATAAAAATTGTCAATTTTCTGAAACATTTTTAGAATTTTTTTTTTACTTTTTCCTCTCATAAATTTTCCAATTTTCTCACCAATTAGTGAGGTTTTTCTTGTAAACTTGAACATTTTTACCTCCGCCAAGGAGGTTATGTTTTTACCGGGGTTTGTCTGTCTGTTACCAACATAACTCAAAAAGTTATGAACGGATTTTCACGAAATTTTCAGGAAAAGTCTGAAATGGGACAAGGAAGAAATGATGATTTTGGGAGTGATCCGGATCACCATCTGGATCCAGGAATTTTTTAAATGATTCTTTATCATTGCGAGATAGGGCCATTTTTAGCATATGTGTATATAACTCCACAATAAATGGTCAGGACGCTTGCCAAAAAAAATACAGGATAAGATCCCATTAGGTTCTAGGAACTGTCAAAGACTGATCCGGATCCTGCAAAAAATCCAGATACTGTGATCCAGAACAGGAAATAATAGGGGATCTTTGGAATTTTCATCACTGTAAGGTAACAAATTAAGATATAAACATACAACAAACACCAAAATATAGCCAAGACACTGAGGAATCAGTAGTGTGCCAGTGGATTTGTTGCATCTTCAAAAGTTATGGAGCTGTATCCAGAAGAAAACTACCATTACCGAAAAAGTGGTTTTTGTCAATAACTACTGAACTAATAAAGATATCAATGTGAATTCAATTGCTAAAGGTATGTTTTGATGGTCAAGGACTCTGAAAATATAGATAAAATAAATGTAGGACTATTATATTTGGGGTAAATCCCAATATTAGGGGGAAGTGAGGTACTTTCAGAGGTTTGTACTCTCCGAGTGTTTTTCTAGTTTAAAAATAAATTTGCAAGTATCTGTTCATGGCAGGCTGGCTGCCCACACTTTTTTGCTGCCTTTCATTGATCGAGGGTCTCCTGTCCCAGCACGCAGGTCTCCCAGGGTTCCTTTGCAGTCTCCCGCAACTTCTACAAGTGGAATGGAATGGTCACCCATCAGAAAGGCCTCCGAGAGCTGCCTAACTGTGGCGCAGAGGCCTGCTTCTTTAGTCTGTAGTAGAGTCATTTTTGGGGGTTTCGTGACCAACCTCCCAGGACCTTTTTTTCTCACTGGATTTAGCATTCTAGACCCATTTTAATGAAAATAAGCTCCCATGTACCTCCCAAAAATTACGGGAAACCTTTTTTTTTGCCCAAAATTCAAAATGGCCACCAAAATGCATACCACCACCTATATCTCAGTAACTAATTCAGCTAGGAGGTTGATTTTGGTGTCTAGACATAGGTTTTTGGGGTCAAGCATTCCATTAATGCTGTTAGTTTACTTGTGAAACAAACCCATCACGATGAAATCCAATATGGCCGCCAATATGGCCACCGATTAACATTTTTTTTGTTTCTTGACTACTAAGGCACCTAGAAAGCTGATGTTGGTGTCAAAACAGAGGTTTAAGGGGTCATACTATCTGTTTATTCCAATAAAAGTGTGTTTAAATGATTACATAATCGAGAAATCCAAGATGGCGGCCGACTGTCATTTTCACATGCAATGGACTTTTTCATATCCGTCACCAAATGAGCTAAAAATGTCAAATGAGGTATCCTTACATTCATTTTTAATAATTATTAGAAAGCTCCTGCATTGATTCAGTGATTTCACTGAGGAACACTTGGGTAATCCCCTTAGGATTCCCGGAATCCTATGCTTGATTCATTGATTCCTTTTTGCATAGCGAGAGAGAGGATGCAGTGATTTTGTAACGTCTGTGCTGCCATAATATGTAGTCCTAATCTTTCCAATTTAACCAAGGTTGCCAGGTATGTATAAATTTAGCTTTAAACTTATCTGGAGAGGTTAGAATTCTGAATCTTGTTCCATACTGTATAGTCAGGTAATGTTAGCATATTGACCATGCTGCTTGCTTAATGCTACCGTAATGACAGTAGACAGTACAAGGGCCTTTGACTCTAGGTCTTGTCATCCCTCCTTTTTCTCTCCTCTGTTCTGATAATGACAAATTTGTTTTTGTTTTCAGACACTTATTCATATAAAGTGAGGGATAAAATGGATACTGCAAGTGACAACGATGAATTACCATCAACGTCTTCCGGTGAATACGAATGCATTCTACGTTGTGGTCAGCCATGTACCAAAAGTGACTCTTTGGATAATACCAAGGACCAAGTGTTCCTCAGTGAAATCACTGAATCAATGCAGGAGCTTTCTAATAATTATTAAAAATGAATGTAAGGATACCTCATTTGACATTTTTAGCTCATTTGGTGACGGATATGAAAAAGTCCATTGCATGTGAAAATGACAGCCGGCCGCCATCTTGGATTTCTCGATTATGTAATCATTTAAACACACTTTTATTGGAATAAACAGATAGTATGACCCCTTAAACCTCTGTTTTGACACCAACATCAGCTTTCTAGGTGCCTTAGTAGTCAAGAAACAAAAAAAATGTTAATCGGTGGCCATATTGGCGGCCATATTGGATTTCATCGTGATGGGTTTGTTTCACAAGTAAACTAATAGCATTAATGGAATGCTTGACCCCAAAAACCTATGTCTAGACACCAAAATCAACCTCCTAGCTGAATTAGTTACTGAGATATAGGTGGTGGTATGCATTTTGGCGGCCATTTTGAATTTTGGGCAAAAAAAAGGTTTCCCGTAATTTTTGGGAGGTACATGGGAGCTTATTTTCATTAAAATGGGTCTAGAATGCTAAATCCAGTGAGAAAAAAAGGTCCTGGGAGGTTGGTCACGAAACCCCCAAAAATGACTCTACTACTGACCAGTGTCCACTCCCAGTGGCCTGGGTGCGGTGCAGGCCAGACCTTGCTTCACTGTGACACAGAGGCCAGCTCCCACCCCCAGGGACCTGTGTGCAACAAATGCTGGAAACGAACCTTGAGACAACTGTGTGCTGAAAATGGAAGGCCGCAGAGGCGCGAAAAGAGCAAGCTAGCTTGCTAGTGGTTCAACCTCCCAAGGTGCCAAAAGGGAGAGGGAAATTTAACAGTAATGCCAATGGGCAGCGTGGTGGCGGAGTGGTTAGCACTGCAGCAACACAGCAACTCACCCTTGGCCGGGGAATCCTGGGTTCGATCCCAGCCCCTGACCAACAGTGATCTGTGTGGAGTTTGCATGTTCTCCCCGTGTCTGTGTGGGTTTACTCCGGGACTTATATAGCACTTTTTCTAGTCTCAAAGGCCACTCAAAGCGCTTCACTAGTACTAACCCTCTATTCTAAGGGCCTAGAGACAGATATCTAGGGACAATTTTAGAACAACCAATTAACCTAACATGCATGTCTTTGGATTGTGGGAGGAAACCGGAGCTCCCGGAGTAAACCCACGCAGCACCGGGAGAACACGCGAACTCCACACAGAATAAGCCACATAAGAACTGGGTGTTAGGCTACGTTCACACTGCAGGTTTTCATGTTCAATTCTGATTTTTTTGCACACATGTGGCCCATATCTGATTTTTTTTTTTTTTTTTTTTTTTTTAATGACAGTCTGAACAGCACACATCTGATTTTTTTCGCAACAGACACTTGCCACTTTCATATGTGGTCCTAATTCGGATACGTATATGATATTTTTCAAAGCAACCTCAGTCTGACGGTCATGTCTCATTTCATCTGATTTTTTTTCCTCATTGAAGTGAGACAGACACTACAATTCTGCGGTGGAGGATGCAGCAAGCATGGCAGACACAACTGATTTGTGCGCTTTTTTTAATCAATCTTCTTCCCTTCATCACTGGATCGTAATTTTGTCGGCTCCGATTGCGCAACAATTTCAACTTTTTTGGGGGGGAGGGCCTGAAAATGTCAGACAAGCAGGCGCACAGTAATGGCACATTTACTGGATGCTGCAAATTCCTTTTTCGCTGTAAACAGCACACCGTGAGTCCTGACCACTGTAATATCTAAAATGTAAAGTTAATACTGACATGACTGTGGACTTGTGGAGCGGAATGGCCAGATACGGGGATATGAGGAAACGCAGTCCAGGAGGGGGAGTCTGTGGCATCTTCTCCTTCCTGTGCAGGAACGGTGTTACGCCACCGGTACGAGCCACGCTGTTTATTAGGGCCCGAGCCACTGACATCGTCAGTGGGCAAGAGCCCTATTGTAATCACTAGGATTATTTATTATTAACCTTATTTACACAGGTAATCCCATTGAGACACGGGGTCTCATTTTCAAGAAAGCTGTTTAATCGATCAGTTCTGTTAAAGCAGAGCTGATCACAGCGGTCATCTGGCATGTAGAGGAATGAAGCTGGTCTCATTTATTTTGTGCATAATTATTTCTGAATGATTTTAACATTTTATTTTGCTGCACTGCATCAAGGTGAAGAAGTTCTGTCCCGTCAGTCGTTCAGGGCTCATATTTACTTCCGTAAACACCACGCTGTGTCTGACATTACGTTTTCTTCTGTGCATGTGGGTCATTTCATAGCTGTAGACCGTTCACACTGGAGTCTGATGCGGGTCGCATTTAAATTATAATGTGAACGCCCACACAAAAAAATCGGTTCTCGGCAAAAAATCGGAATTGAGCATTAAGACCTGCAGTGTGACCGTAGCCTTAAATATGTTTCAGTATGATTCACAGTTTCATTAGAGCTCATGGAGTGTTTTTTTAGAATGGATAAATTAAAAAGCAACAGAGGTGTGCCAAAAATTTCAAGGGGAGGGCACCCTAAAAGTGGGTGGCTGGGCTTGTAGTGTAAACAAGAGTCTGAGAATAAATAGAAGAGCTCAGGGGAGTCAACCCTCAACTGTGGCTGACAACACTCGGTCACTGCTGAAGAAAGGAGTTGTTCATTTATATTAATAAAAAGTGCAGAATTTCACATTCATTTCCTTTAAAAGTTTACACAAACAATACAAAATTTTTTACTTATAGTTTTTTTTAACTTGTTATTGGTTGGTTTTATGTCTTATTACCTCTGTTTTTTTCCTCACTGATAGCGCATCCTCAGTTCAGTTTTGATGGATGGATGGATGGAAAATAAGATAAACCTTTATTAGTCCCACAATGGGGAAATTCCAGGATTACAGCAGCAAAGGGATAGCAGCACTCAGAGCACTAGTTAATAAGATAAGATAATAAGAACTGGTTAGCCAAAGCAGTAAATGAATATACATATGTACTGTATACAGATATATACACATTGCAGGAGCATTGCAGTGAGATGGAATAACAGCATTATGGTTTTTTAAGTTACCCTGCAGAATATGTATATGTACCCAGACAATATTTTGCATTTGAGTCACAGTGTTGTGGACACCACCCTCAGTAATGATTGTTATTGTCCTAGTTGTGTATTGGAGGGGACGATTTCTATTGTGCAAGGTTGTTGCATTTAGTACATTCAATACGACCTCTACGAGCAGCCTGGTTAGGTAATAAAATCTGACAGCCGTAGGTAGGAATGACCTGCGGAACCTCTCCGTCATGCACCTAGGATGGCACAGCCTACCACTAAATGAGCTCCTCAGTGCATTCAGCGTGTCCTGTATGGGGTGGGACTCAGACTCCAGCAGAGGTGACCGCTTAGCCATCATCCTCCTCTTTCCTATCACCTTCACTGGGTCGAGGCATCACCCCAGAACAGAGCTAGCTTTTTTGATCAGTCTGTTCAATCTCTTCCTGTCGGATGCTATGATGCTACTACCCCAGCAGACCACTCCAAATGTGATGGTTGATGCCATCACCGAATCATAGAAGGTCTTCAGGAGTGCTCCTTGCACTCCAAAAGACCCGAGTCTCCTCAGGAGGAACAGCCTGCGCTGCCCGTTTTTGTAGAGTGCGTTGGCGTTGTGTGACCAGTCCAGTTCATTGTTCAGGTGAACACCCAGGTACTTGAAAGATGTCACCATCTCAATGTCTGTTCCTTGGATGTTTATTGGTGCTGTGGGGGGTTGTCCCTGCCTGTGGCAGTCCACCACCAGCTCCTTAGTTTTCCTCGCATTGATCTGGAGGCAGTTCCGTAGACATCAGTCCATGAAGTCCTGAATAAGTCCTCTGTACTCCGCATCATCCCCATCAGAGATGAGGCCGACGATCGCAGAGTCATCAGAGAACTTCTGTAGATAACAGTGTGTTGTGTTGTGTGAAAAGCCAGCAGCGTAGAGGATGAACAGGAAGGGAGCCAGATCTGTCCCCTGGGGGGGCCCCCGTACTGCAGATGATGGTGTCAGACACACAGTCCTGGGTTTTCACAAACTGTGGTCGGTTTGTGAGGTAGTCCAGGATCCATGATGACAGGTGCTGGTCCACCCCTGCACACAGCAGCTTGTCCCTCAGGATCACTGGTTGGATGGTGTTGAAAGCACTGGAGAAATTAAAGAACATGATCTTCACAGTGCTCCCAGGCTTCTCCAGGTGGGACAGGGAACGATGTAGGAGGAAGATCACTGCATCCTCCACCCCAATGCCATGCTGGTAGGCAAACTGAAGTGGGTCCATCACCGGTCCCACCAGGGGGCGGAGGTGGGCGAGGAGCAGCCTCTCCAGGGTCTTCATTAGGTGTGAGGTGAGGACCACTGGTCTGTAGTTGTTCAGGTCCTTGGGGTGAGGGGTCTTCTGTACGGGTACCACACAGGATGTTTTCCACAGCTGTGGTACCCTCCCCAGCTTCAGGCTCAGGCTGAAGATCTGCTCCATGATCCCACACAGCTGGTGTGTGCAGGAGTTGAGGAGCCTCGAGCTGATGCCATCCGGACCTTCAGCCTTCCTCGCCTTGATCTTCCTTAGCTCAGTTCTCACCTGAGTCTTAGTGAGGGTCAGGTTGGGGTAGGAGTGCTGTGTGCTGGGGGAGGGGGAGGCCATGGACAGTGGAACTAGATGAAGGTGGAGGCAGCAGTGGTTGGTGGGCAGGCAAAGAAGAGGGCAGTTGGTCAAACCCTTTAAAAAACAGGTTCAAGTTGTTCACCCATTCCCAACCCCCTATGGCCTGGGAGGAGGTATTCTGGTGCCCACAGATGGTTTTGAGGCTTCTCCAGACACCGTTGATGTCACTCTTTTGCAGCTTGTCCTCCATCTAGGGGGTGGCTGCGGTGCAGGTGTAGTGTGGCCGACTACTAATTGGAGGGTCAGGGGTTTGATTCCCACTCTGTCTGCAGTCTGCATGTTGAAGTGCCCTTGAGCAACACACCAAACTCCCAGTTGCTCCTGGTGGTCAGGCTAGCGCCTCTGTGTGTATGGCAACCCTGCTGCCATCAGTTTGTGAATGTGTGCGTGAATGGGTGAATAGCAGGATCTGTAAAGTGCTTTGGTCATCCAGAGATGAGAAAAAGTGTTATGTAAGTGAACACCATTTACTATCTTCTTCCTGTAGCTGTCCTTCCCCTCTCTGATCTTCCTCCTTAGTTCCCTCTGTATGGAGTTCAGCTCCTCCTTGTTACCCGACCTGAAGATCCTTTTCTTCTCCTTCAGCGGTGACTTTATCTCAGTGTTGATCCAGGCTTTGTTGTTTGAGAAACACCGTGTGGTCTTGGTCAGTACGGTGTTCTCCACACAGAAGTTGATGTAGTCTGTGATGGTGTGTGTGAGGCTGTGATGTCCTCACCATATGGATCACAAAGCTGCTCCCATACAGTGGATTCAAAACAGTCCTTCAGAGCGTCCACCGCCTCCTCAGACCATATCTTCACTGTGCGGGTAACAGGAAGTTGTCTGTGTACCGGGGGTTGTACACAGGCAGGAGGTGAACCAAGTTGTGGTCCAGTCTTCCAAGGGGGAAGAGTGGTGATGAGGTGCAAGCCTCCCTGGTGTTTGCATAAAATAAGTCCAGTGTTTTATTGTCTCTGGTGTGGCATGTGACATACTGGGTGAAAGTGGGCAGAATGGAGGACACTGAAGTATGGTTGAAATCACCAGAGATGAGCAGAAGGGCATTTTGGTGCTGTGTCTGCAGCCTGCTAGTGACTGAGTGGATGATGTCACACGGTACCGCAGCGCTTGCAGAGGAGGGTACATAAATAATAATCCCGACAACATGTGAGAATTCTCTGGGAAGGTATGCCGGTCGCATAGTAACAGCTAGCAACTAATTGTCCTTGCTGCAGTGTTGTTCTTTAATCGTGATGTGCCCAGGTTTACGCCATCTGTTATTCACATACCATGTTTTACATGGTTTTATATGGTAGGTCCATTAGTTGGTGTGTTCTGAGTGTATATGATTGATTGATACACATGCAGTGTAATAAATAGACATGTCTGTTGTGCTTTATATGTACACTATAACATATACAGTAGATGGATGTACAGTATATAATCCCCCAGTTGAGTGGGTTTATTTGATCAAAGAATTACTACCTTTGATGAAACAAATTGTTCAAGTGTACGCCTTACCTGAACAGATGTTTTACTCAGTAAAAGGGAACAGAGGTTAGGCTCCGGATGAAAGGAAGAACTTTATCATCACTCATGGACCAAAGAGCTCCAAATATTTCCTTTAAATCCTTCCAACCTTCTTTATTGAAACTGGCACACATTATAAAACACAATATTTCATTCTCTAATGAAATTCAAATTCATCAGACTGTATGAATAAGCTTTTTCACATAGAAAATCCTTTTTGTACCATAAAAATGAACTCAAAATTAAAAATTCTTAATTTTCAATGCCCAACATATTGCTTTAACTGTTTGGAAATTAGACAGAAGGCAACAAATTTGAAGCAAAAATCTATTGCAGATCAAGGTCAAGTATGTGACAGGAAATCAGTAATAATCTTTAATAAAAATGCTGTAGCTTGAACCTTAAAATACATGTTTAACCCCTTGCACTCTGGTCAATTTTCCTAAAAACGCCTAAAAATAAATGGCACAGTTTGGAAAAACGTCTGTAACTTTTGAATGATTCAATATAGAAGCTTCATCTTGGGCTCTAATGAAAGGTGAAGGGCTGTGTGTGTGGGGGGGGGGTTGTTTATTCATTCATGAATGAATGAATGAACAAACAAGCCCCCATACACAAAGAAGCATGCCACGTAAAAAATGTGGCTTTTTTTTTTTTACAAGAAAAAATAACCTACAGTGCACTAAAAATTATACTAAAATATCTGTAATGTAAAAGATAACAACTCCCACCCCCCCCCCCCCCCCGCTACAGAGGACAGACATCGGCCATCGCTACATGACGGACCGCGGGGACGGTGCGCCGCGGTCTACTACGCACGGTTGTACTAAAATATCTGCAATAATATCTGCAGTCCGCTACAGAAGAGTAGCCGGGTTGGGGGGGGGCATTCACGGTCCGGACGCGGCGCACGGACCGTGTCCAGTCCGTGCGCCGCGGTCCGTCATGTTGCGATGACGCACAGTTGTAATTTACTGATCGGTCAAAAGTCATTTTGATTACAATTTTCAGGGATAAAGAATAATTTAGCTTATAACACTTACCTGTCCACAACAGCAGTGTCGCTGGCGAACTTCTCTTCCTCATTGTCAGACGAACATGACGCTGGTCCGCTTGTTACGGGCTCGTGGTTCTGGTCACGCGATCCGGTCAAACCATGATTCCATTATTGCGGTTTTGCACTTCCATGATTGCGGTTTTGGCGAACGATTTTTCAAAACAAATAAGAAGAGTAGTAAGAAAAAAAGACTGGCGAACGCGTGTGTGTCACCCAGCGGCTTACACAAAACAGATTTTACGCACGGGACACACGCTTTCAATCGTCGAACGTCTCTGCTTCAATTGGCTCGCTGTATTCGCAGCCGTTGGTAGGCGGGTCCTTCTTGCTAGGTTTTCAGTCATTGGTTCTTCAAGGTTTCAGAAACCCAGTTCAAGGCTCTTATTAGTCGAATGAGAGGTCGATCAAATCTAAACCAATCAAAGCACTCCTTTGGCTTTCTGTTCGCGGCTGTGTCTGCAGCTTTTTTTTTTTCAGTGCGCCCTAGGACGCACAGTGCGCCCTAGGACACAGAGACGTGACCGCCCGCGGTATCCCGGAGTGCAAGAGGTTAAGTAAACGAAGCGGTCTATGAAACTAGAATAAGACTTTATCAAAACGTTGTAACCAGGTAAAATAAATAAAAAAATTGCAAACAGCTCATTGGCCTGTATTTAGTAATTTGTGTGATTAAAGGGATACAGTGAGGAGTGATTCTCTGTGCAGCTGATTCATGAGTAAGCTACAGTATGGAGCTAATGGCTTTCTGGTTTCCTGTAATATCTTTGTCAGGGTCAACTTAATCTGTTGCTACCCACATTAGACCCCCACACTGTAGTTTGGGAGATTGTGCTGATGACTCAGAGGAACAACTTGTCTGGCTGCAGTGAATGCCTCTGCACCGGATGGAAAGTCAGTGTGGGCTTTTTGAACGTGACTGGAGAAAATGAGGGTGAATGTGGGCAAGTTATGTATAGCATAGCAGGTTTTTTATGTATTCATACTACAAGTGCACATAGATGTAAGGTGATAGACTTGGCTGCATATCAAAGCTCTTTACACCAGCCAGAACAGTTATCAAGTTTTTTTTCCTGATTAGAGTTATGATAATACTTTTTACCTGGTTTAGTTCTGTAACCTGTGGGAGTGGGACAAAGGTAAAATTGAAATGTGTAATTAAGGACTGCTGAAACACATTGACACCATTCCTATTTTTGCAGCTTTTATGTGTAAGCATCACCACAGTCTTGTGTATTTTGGGTCTCCGGAGTGTTGCTGGAGTTCACGTCCCCACCCTCTAAACATTTCCTCTGTCTGGCGAGAGCCTTTCAAGTCACAGGGGGAGAGGAATGGGAAAAGGTGTAGCAACATCTATTTAACTTTAGCTTGAACCAACATCGGCAATGAGGAGCACTGTTCCTGAAATCTGTTTAGTCACAGCATGAATTGACATTCTGTGCTCAGTCTGGAAAGTTAACACCCCGACATGCAGTCAGAGTAAAGGTCAATAAAAAGAGTGACTAATGATGTTCTTAAACATTTTTCTGACTAAGTGCTATAAATCTGAAAACAAATTTGAAATGTAAAGATCAATAAACAGCCAAATTTGAGTGGAACAGTTTGTATTACCATGAATTTCACTGGTGTATTAAGTATGCTGAGACCTACTCAAAGTTAAAATGACACATACTCTCATCCTATGACCTTTGACCCTGACCTTCACCACAGCCTACATGCAGACCCATCGGAGGAACACTTGTGTGAGTGTTAGTCAGCATCCGGGAAATTTCCTATGAATAGCGATTCTCATGAAATGTGGGTGGATAGGCAGACAGATGATAGATGCGGAACCATGGGATTATGGCACTAAAGAGACATTAAATCAGATTTTCTGATTCATGCAGCAAGCTGTTATTGGGTATATGTGATACATCAAACAACTACTGTGTAAGTTCAGCTTACATTAGCTCTATAAGTACATCCCTATCCCATATATTACAAATAATTATTATGCCTTGGTGGAAATGGAGGCATATGGTAATCACTCAGTGTGTCTGTGTGTGGTTGGTTGTGAGTATCTGTCTGTCTGTCTGTTACCAGCTTTTTAGCTCGCCCGGTCAAAATTAAGTGGAACTTAAAAGCTTGTATCATTGTAACGCCATATTTTCTCGACTTTAAATTTGCCAAAATTTTGAGATAAGGCTTTGTTTTCAAAATAAACATAAATTTAACTCACCATTGCAGTGTAATTGAGCCGCGAAAAAAGGTATTGTAATAACTATGCCGGGCCGCTAGAGCGGCAGTGCGGCTTTTTTACAGCACACAGACAACTTCCTAAACATGGCGGACCACAGTGAATAGCTGAGGAAAGGAAAGAAAAACTTTAAAAGTAAGTTTTGTGCTTAAATTATGCAGCAATTTCAATGTTAAAACACTAATAACTTCTACAACAGCAACATTTGCTTTTTAAAGCTTGTGTTGCATCACATTATTTTTCTCATTGGTAAAAACACACTCCTCACCTCTTAAACATGCTGGCCCACAGCGGATAGCTGAGCGAAGGAAAAAACCCTTTCAAAGTAAGTTTTATGCTTAACCCCTTGCACTCTGGTCAATTTCCCTAAAAACACCAAAAAATAACGTACCCAAAGTAAATCAAAAGCTGTTCTTCAACCCTTTGCAGCATCTTCATGGGGTTGGTCTCATTTAAAAGAAAACACTTTGAATTTTTTTGGCAAAACAGTCATAATCTCTCTAAGTGCTCCGGTCACTGAGTAACAGTCATCTAAACATACTGAACTTGAAGAAAATAAATTTTGCCTGGGTGTTTTTTTGGATACAAATGCTTGCAAATAACACACAGCTGTCAGATATGGGCTGGAAAATGAAACAGAAATGTAGAACCAAGTGTTATCCAGCTGAGGTCAAAATTTTGTAACAATACCACAAAAAATGAATATATTACACAGCTTTTTTCTTAGGTTGTTCCCAGGCGTTTTTGACCTGTGCCAAATTGTGCCAAATGGCACAGTTTGGAAAAACGTCTGTAACTTTTGAATGATTCAATATAGAAGCTTGAGCTTGGGCTCTAATGAAAGGTGACACTCAGGGCTGTGTGTGTGTGGGGGGGGGGTTGTTTATTTATTCATTCATGAATGAATGAACAAACAAGCCCCCACACACAAAGAAGCATGCCACGTAAAAAATGTGTGGCTTTTTTTTTACAAGAAAAAATAACCTACAGTGCACTAAAAATTATTCTAAAATATCTGTAATGTAGAAGATAATAACTCCCACCCCACCCCCGCTACAGAGGACGGACATCGCCCATCGCCACATGACGGAACAGTCATGTGGCAATGTGGCGACCGCGGCGCACAGTCCCCGCGGTCTACTACGCACAGTTGTACTGAAATATCTGCAATATATCTGCAATCCGCTACAGAAGAGTAGCGGGGGGGGGGGGCGTTCACGGTCCGGACGCAGCGCACGAACCGTGTACCGCGGCGCACGGACTTCGGACTTCGTACACCGCGGTCTACTACGCACAGTTGTAATTTACCGATCGATCAAAAGTCATTTTTGATTACAATTTTCAGGGATAAAGAATAATTTAGCTTATAACACTTACCTGTTCACAACAGCAGTGTCGCTGGTGAACTTCTCTTCCTCATTGTCAGATGAACATGACGCTGGTCCGCTTGTTACGGACTCGTGGTTCTGGTCACGCGACCCGGTCAAACTGTAGAGGATGCCTTTCACAGACGAGACTGAGTTTATTTCTCAGGGTTGGTTTATTGAGAGGTCACATCCTCTAACAAGCACAGAATCTCAGAAAAGAGGCAGAACAGTCATCTTCCACAGTTCTTATACTCTCCAAAGTCACAAACCCCCAACATCAAATAACACACCCTCAACCCACAGTCCTTTAGTAAACATACAGCCCCCGAGACTCCTTGGCGTCTCCATTGTCTCTTATCCTTCTAGCCTCCGGGGCTCCTGCTGGGGCAATCTCTCCAACTTCCCATCTCCTGCCAGACCAACTTCACACCTCCCGTAGGTCTCTGCAGGGTCAGGTCCTCTTTGTCCATTAAGACGTGAAGCTTCTAGAATATGCACCGTCATGTCTACTAGGTATATGTGGGGAATATGGATACAATATATGCGCCCTAAATATGCGCCATATAACCCCCCCAAACGTCTAAATAAGGACACAGTACACCCCATTATGCATAGAATCATGTCATATCACACAGAACAGAAAAATGGCACAACATATCACACTTCCGACTGCTTGGGCTTCAACCTCCTGCCATATCTGCTGTAAGCAGGTTTCGATCTGCCTGTAGCCGTTTCTTGCATCTGTGGATTAGAGTCGTTAGTACATCCATGTGAAAGCTTAGAAGAGTGTCTCCCCGGCGGCCTGCCGCGGCGGGGGGCCCTGGCTAACCGCACTTGTTCATCAGCCAACACAAAAGCGGGTTTGAGTCTGTTAATGCAGACTAATTCTTTCCTGTCACCCAAATCGAGCAAGAAATGTTTTTCCCCAGCTTCCAACACTCTGAACGGTCCATCATAAGGTGGTCTTAAACCTGGCCTCTGAGCGTCGTGTCTGACAAAGACAAATTCTGCGCTCTTTAAGGCTTTAGGCACAAAAACGCGTGGGAAACTGTGATGAACTGGGCCGGGGAGGGTGTTTGATCCCGCGTCGATCTGCAGCAGCTGAGCGGGGGGGGGCGATTTGGTGCGGGGTTCTCTGGAAGGAATTCGCCTGGTAACCGGAGGGGTTGGGCAAAAACTAGCTCAGCCGGAGAGGCTTGCAAATCTTCCTTAGGTGCTGCAACCCTAATAAAACCCATGGAAGTTTATCAACCCAATTTGTGTCCGTGAGAGCCGCTCTGAGGGCTGCTTTCAATGACCGGTGAAAGCATTCGCACAAACCGTTGGCCTGGGGATTATATGCAGTCGTGCGGTGAATTTTCACCCCCAGGCTGAGTGCCATGGATGACCAGAGCTTGGAAACGAATTGGGGTCCTCTGTCAGACGTTATGTCAGACGGGACTCCAAAACGCACGACCCAAGCCGTTAAAAACGCGCGCGCAACGTCTGCTGCTGTAGTTGACGCCAGGGGGACCACTTCTGGCCAGCGCGTGGTGTGGTCCACCATGGTTAGAAGGTGTGTGAACCCCTGCGACAGCGGGAGGGGTCCCACCAAGTCAATATGCACGTGGTCGAAGCGTTTGCCCGGGATGTGAAAAGGTTCTAGAGGGGCCCGCGTGTGCTTGTGTATCTTTGCTCTTTGACACGCTGCGCAGGCTGCGGCCCATTCTTTGACCTGTTTACGCAGCCCCGGCCAAACGAATTTTTCTCCCACCATTTTGATTGATGCGCGAACGCCTGGATGTGCCAGCGAATGGATTAAGTCAAAAACGCGGCGAGGCCACGCAGCTGGGACCACGGGGCGGGGGCGCCCTGTGGAGACATCGCAGATTAGAGGGGGCATACCTATTTGATGCACCCTGTGCTCCAGCCTTAGCCCTGTTGGCCCAGACTGGAGCACGCGCACATCCGCATCGTTAACCTGCTCGGCGGCCATGGCTGCGTAATCTAAGCCCACGCAGACCGGGGCTGCGAGTGCTTCCGCGCCGCAAGCCTGGCCCGTGTCCACAGCCACCGTGTCTGCCCCTTGGGGGCCTGGCGTTGCAACTGCGCACGAGAGACAATCTGCCACTACATTGTGTTTGCCCGCCACGTGTTGAATGTCGGTGATAAACTCCGAAATCGCGGCCAGCTGTCTTTGCTGTCGGCCCGACCAAGGCTCTGAAATTTTAGCCATTGCAAATGTTAATGGTTTGTGGTCTACAAACGCGGTGAAACAGCGCCCTTCCAGCCAGAACTGGAAGTGGCGGATGGCCAAATGCAGGGCTAAAAGCTCCCTATCGAACGCGCTGTATTTCTGCTCGTTATCGCGCAATGTTTTGCTGAAAAATGCAAGCGGTTGACAGCTCCCTGCTACCAGTTGCTCGACAACCGCCCCAACTACTACGTCGGAAGCGTCCGTGGTTAGCGCCATGCGAGCTGCTGGCACCGGGTGTGCCAACAACACAGCATTCGCGAGGGCCGACTTGACCTGGGAGAAAGTGCGCTCCCGTTCCGGGGACCACTCGACCTTATTTGCAGGTTTTTGTTTCTTTAGTGCCGCGTACAGTGGGTGCATGAGCTGTGCCGCGCTGGGGAGGAAACGGTTATAAAAATTGACCATCCCCAAAAATTCTTGCAATGCTTTAACTGTCTGCGGTTGGGGAAACTCAGTTATCGCGCGTACTTTATCGGGCAGCGGGACCGCTCCTTCTGGAGAAACGCGGTACCCCAAAAAATAGATTTGCGCTACCCCGAATTGGCATTTCGTTGGGTTAATTATCAGCCCATGCTCTGTCAGCCTCTGAAAAACCGCTGTGAGGTGGCGTTCGTGTTCGACTTCGGATGCACTGGCTACCAAAATATCATCCAAATAGGCGAACACGAAAGGGAGGCCGCGCAACACCGCATCCATCATGCGTTGGAATGTCTGTGCGGCGCCCTTGAGGCCAAAAGGCATGCGCAAAAACTCGAAAAGCCCAAAGGGAGTTATTACTGCCGTTTTGGGTATGTCTTGAGCGCGGACTGGGACTTGGTGATAACCGCGCACCAAATCTATTTTGGAAAAGATGCGCGCCCCCACCAAATGTGCCGAAAAATCCTGGATGTGCGGAATCGGGTAGCGGTCGTGTGCTGAAGCATTATTTAACCTGCGGAAATCACCGCAAGGCCGCCACGAGCCTTCAGCCTTTGGGACCATATGCAGGGGTGACGACCAAGGGCTGTTAGAGCGTCTAACAATGCCCAGTTTTTCCAAGTTGGCGAATTCCTCGCGCGCGATGGCCAGTTTAGCTGGGTCCAAGCGCCGAGCTTTTGCAAAAACAGGGGGGCCAGAGGTAGTTATGAAGTGCGCGACCCCGTGTTTGGCTACTGACGCTGAAAATGTTGGGACCATGAGTGCTGGGAACTGATTGAGTAGTGCATGAAACTTACCACCCGCAGCTGTGACATTGGGATGTGCAGAAGGCAGGGCCACCCGAGCTGTACAGGAGATAGAGTGGAAAGACAGTGCATTTACCATACGTCTATTAGTAAGATCAACTAATAAACTATTTGAGCATAAAAAATCAGCACCTAGCATGTTGTTGCTAACTGCAGCTACGACGAAAGTCCACTCGAAGGTGCAACCGTGGAAGGATAGAAGGAGCGTCTTCTCCCCATAGGTTTTGATCGTCGAGCCATTTGCCGCTAGCACCAGGGGTCCGCTGGAAGGCGCCAGCAGGTCCGCGTAGGAAGGCTTGACAAAACTCAGCTGGGAGCCTGTGTCCACCAGGAAATCCTTCCCTGAATTCGCGTCCGTCACGAAAAGCAGCTTGTTCTTCGCGCCGAGAGCAGCAGCTGCTACCAACTATCGGTCTTGGCGTTTCCCTGGCGCTTGTATCGGCACGGTGGGATGCATCTGCGCGCCCTCTCGGCGAAACGTCGATGGTAAAAGCAGAGGGTGCCGTCCGCTCCGCTTCTCCTGGTCTCTGCCGCTGCTGACGTCAGTGGGTCCGGTGCTGCGGCCTCTGGTCTCCCCTCGTCTCGCGGAGGTGCGTTCAGCTCCGTTGCTGCCGTCGTGGCTGCGTGTCGTCTATGGGCATCGACGAGCCGCTGTGCCTTCTGGCCCAGCCCGTGGTAGTCACGGTCGTTGAGCAGCTGTGAGCTGGCCAGAGTGACTCTCACTGCTGGCGGTAGTGTTCTGAGAAAGAGGTGGGTGAAGATAAAACTGTCGTCATCTTCGCCTCTCAGGTTCATCATCCTCGCCATCAGATCTGCCGGCCTGTCTGCTTCCCCTTCTGTTAGCGCCAGAAGTCTCTCTGCTCGCTCTCCCTGCGAGGGAGTGAAAGCTTGAATGAGGGCGGCTTTCAGTGCGCCATACTTGTCATCCTGGGGCGGGTGGTTGGTCAGGCTCTCCACCCGCTGCACTGTGAGGCTGTCCAGCTTCACGACGACATGGTAGAACCTCGTTGCGTCCGCTGAGATTCGCCGAAGGTGGAACTGCGCCTCCACAGTGGTAAACCAGGAGCGCGGGTTATGTTGCCAGAAATCGGGCAGCTGTAGTGTGGTAGCTGCGTTAACCCGGTTGGCTCCTGAAGAGTCCGGTGCGGGAAGATCGTCGCCACCGGCCATAGTTTGTCGTAGGTCACCAGTGTAGAGGATGCCTTTCACAGACGAGACTGAGTTTATTTCTTAGGGTTTGTTTATTGAGAGGTCACATCCTCTAACAAGCACAGAATCTCAGAAAAGAGGCAGAACAGTCATCTTCCACAGTTCTTATACTCTCCAAAGTCACAAACCCCCAACATCAAATAACACACCCCCAACCCACAGTCCTTTAGTAAACATACAGCCCCCGAGACTCCTTGGCGTCTCCATTGTCTCTTATCCTTCTAGCCTCCGGGGCTCCTGCTGGGGCAATCTCTCCAACTTCCCATCTCCTGCCAGACCAACTTCAAACCTCCCGTAGGTCTCTGCAGGGTCAGGTCCTCTTTGTCCATTAAGACGTGAAGCTTCTAGAATATGCACCGTCATGCCTACTAGGTATATGTGGGGAATATGGCTACAATATATGCGCCCTAAATATGCGCCATAAAACCATAATTCCATTATTGCGGTTTTGCGCTTCCATGATTGCGGTTTTGGTGAACGATTTTTCAAAACAAATAACAGTAGTAAGAAAAAAAGACTGGTGAACGCGTGTGTGTCACCCAGCCTTTGTCGTCGGCCTCCGTCGGTCTATGATGACCATGTAAGAGAATCCTAAACGTCTACTCTGCTGGGACAGCACCGCCTGTGGCTGAACTGGCCGATGCGCGAATGGCAGTCCCTGTCACACAGGTCGCACTTGTGGGTGGTCTCCGTGCTGCTGGGTCTGTGGCGGTTCTTCCTGCGAGTCCTTTTTTCATCTGCTGCAGCAGTCAGTCTCTCTTCACCCAGCCTTACACAAAACAGATTGTGCAAGGGACGCACGCTTTCGAACTTCTGTGCTTCAATTGGCTCGCTGTATTCGCAGCCGTTGGTAGGCGGGTCCTTCTTGCTAGGTTTTCAGTCATTGGTTCTTCAAGGTTTCAGAAAACCAATTCAAGGCTCTTATTAGTCGAATGAGAGGTCAATCACATCTAAACCAATCAAAGCACTCCTTTGGCTTTCTGTTCGCAGCTGTGTCTGTAGTGGAAGAACGGAAATGCAGCTTTTTTTTTCCAGTGCGCACTAGGATGCACAGTGAGGGCGCCCTCATGCGCTGTAGGACGCAGAGACGTGTCCGCCCGCGGTACACCGGAGTGCAAGAGGTTAAATTATGCAGCGATTTCAATAGTAAGACACTAATAACTTTGAGATAAGGCTTCATTTTCAAAATAAACACAAATTTAACTCATCATTGTCGTGTAATGGAGCCACTGTGGAAGATGGAAGCAGACAAGGCAGCGAGCTGAAAGACACACAAACTTTATTCCACTTCCAATATAAGCAGAAACTCTTCACCCTGAGTGCCTAAGTGAACTCCTTTATACACTTTAATTCCCGCCTCTGGCACGCAAGGTAAACACATTAATATTCAGACTGCAAGACATGCACACACATTAACATAACACTGACCTACATGTCACAGAGCAGGTCTTGCTACAATGCATTCGCACCCCTGCGTCCTCAGGTGTCAGCCTGGCACGGGGGGGGGGGGGGGGGGAAGGCACATCTTTGTTTAGTTGGCTCCTCTCAGCTTTCCCCATTAGCATCTCTAACTATCTCCCCCCCCACCAACCCCCTTGTCCTGGGTGGAGTGCCATGTGTATTGTGTCCACCACACAGCCCCCCCCCCCCCCGAACACTCAAAAGGTGCTCTAATCCTCTGGCACCTTTGGCTTGAGTCGGCGCCCATAACGGCTGTAACATGGACCAGCCAAAGTGTCTTGTTGTTGAGAAGGGCAGGAGACAAACTCGGTCTCCGGCGCACAGTCCTGTGGAGGGGGAAAGGGTGGGGAGGGGAAAGACCAAGTCTGCTGCCAACAGTTCTCTGCATGGGGAACACCAGCTTGTGGAGCCACTGTAGATGGGCGTCCGCGCCGGGGAACTTGAGCCAACACCACCTGTTCGTCTGCCAACACATAAGCGGGCTTAACCCTGTCAGTGCAGACGGTTTCCTTACGCTCCCCCCCAAGTCTAACACAAAATGCTTTGCCCCGGTTTCCAGCACTCTGAATGGTCCCTCATACGGTGGGCACAGCGGGGTTCTGTGTGTGTCGTGCCTAACAAAATCGAACTTGGCGCTCTGTAAGCTCTTTGGGACAAAGGTGTGGGGAAAACAATGGTGCACCGGACCCGGCACGGTAGCAGCCCCTGTACTGTAAAGTAATTGCGTGGGCGGGTCAGTCCCGGGTGCAGGGTTTTCTGGTAAAAATTTTCCAGGGATCTGTAGCGGCTGAGAAAAAACAAGTTCTGTCGGGGAGGCTGCCAGATCCTCTTTAGGTGCAGAGCACAACCCCAATATGACCCAGGGCAGGCGGTCGACCCAATTTAAATCCGTGAGTGAGGCTCTGAGCACTGCTTTAAGCGACCTATGAAAGCATTCGCATAACCCCTTAGCCTGGGGGTTGTACGCGGTGGTGCAGTGGATTTTGACCCCCAGGCTCTGGGCCATCGCGGACCAGAGTTCCAAAACGAATTGCGGACCCCTGTCAGAAGTGATGTCCAATGGGGATCCGAACCATGCAACCCAAGCTGACAAAAAAGCGCGAGCCACTTCCGTGGATGTGGTGAAGGCCAGCGGGATCACTTCAGGCCAACAAGTGGTGTGGTCCACGATTGTCAAAAGATGCGTGAACCCTTGTGACGGCAGGAGGGGGCCCACCAAATCCACATGGACGTGGTCGAACCTCCTGGCCGGAATTTGAAATGGCTCGAGGGGGGCTTTGGTGTGCCTGTGCACTTTGACCTGCTGGCATTCAACGCACACTGCAGCCCACTCTTTCACGTCGCTACATAAATGAGGCCAGATAAATTTCGCCTCCACCAATTTAACCAAGGCGTGTACGCCAGGATGTGATAAGGAGTGGACTGACTCAAAAATGCGGTGGCACCAAGAGCTTGGAACCACTGGGCATGGGCGACCGGTGGAAATATCGCAGAGCAAGGGGGGGCACCCTTCTTGCACCACCTTGCTCTCCAGTTTTAACCCAGTAAGCGCGGACTGGAGCGCATAAATGTCCGCGTCCCCAGTTTGCTCCGCGGCCATGGTGGGGAAATCTATTCCCATGTAGACTGGAGAGACTAATGCGTGCGACAGGCAGTCGGCCATGACGTTAAGCTTACTGGTTACGTGTTGAATATCGGTTGTGAACTCCGAGATCGCGGCCAAATGTCGTTGCTGCCAGGCCGACCACGGTTCCGAGACTTTGGACATTGCGTACGTTAGCAGCTTATGATCAACGAACACGGTGAACTCGCGGCCTTCCAGCCAAAACTGGAAATGGCACATCACCGTGTGGAGGGCCAACAACTCTCTGTCAAACGTACTGTATATGCGTTCGTTGTCACACAAAGTATGGCTGAAAAATGTGAGCAGCTGCCATGCACCAGAAACGTACTGCTTCACCACTGCCCCTATGGCAACGTCAAACGCATCAGTGGTGAGTGCTATCCACGCTGATGGGGCAGGGTGGGCTAGCTAAGCGGCATTAGTGAGCGCCGTTTTGGCATTTGCAAAAGCCTGGACTCGCTCAGGGTCCAGTCAATGTTTTCCGCGGACTTCTTTTTCTTGAACGCGGTGTACAATGGCTGCAACAGCTGGGCTGCTCGGGGGAGAAAACAGTTGTAAAAGTTGACCATGCCAAAAAATTCCTGCAGTGCCTTCACGATCTGCACACGCGGAAAATCCGACACAGCACGCACCTTAACAGGCAGCGGAATCGCGCCTTACGGCGAAATGCGATGACCCAAAAATCGATCACTGGCACTTCGTCGGGTTCACGATAAGCCCGTGCGCTTCCAACCTCTGGAAAACTAGTTTGAAATGGGTGAGGTGCTCTTCCTTGAACACGCTAGCCACCAGAATGTCATCTAAGTAGACAAAAACGAAATGCAGGTCACGGAGCACCTCGTCCATCATTCTTTGGAAGGTTTGCGCTGCGCCCTTTAACCCGAACAGCGTGCGTAAAAACTCGAAAAAGCCAAAAGATGTTATTACCACTGTTTTGGGAACATCCTTCACGTGCACCGGGACCTGGTGGTACCCGCGGACCAGATCCACTTTCGAAAAAACACACGTCCCGGCCAAGTGCATGGAAAATTCCTGGATGTGCAAGATGGGATACCAATCATGTTCTGTGGCATTGTTCAAGCGCTGGAAATTGCCGCGTGGTTGCCACGACCCATCGACCTTAGGTACTATGTGCAGTGGGGATCCCCACAGGCTGTTGGAGCACCTAACGATGCCCAGCTGCTCTAAGTTGGTAAACTCCTCACGCGCACTGGCTAGTTAAGCCGCATCCAGGCGCCGAGATTGTGGGATTTTTTGTGGCTATGAAATGTTCAACCCCGTGTTTGGTTACTGTGGCAGAAAACGTCGGAACTGTGAGTGCTGGGAACTGTGAAAGTAAATGCTGGTACTTACCCCCTGGAGCTATAATGCTAGCCTGTGTTGTTGGCCCAACTCCCCGAGCTGTGCAGGGCAAAGAGGTAAAAGAGACAGCATCCACTAAATGTCTGTTGGCAACATCGGCTAACAACCCATAAGCACATAAAAAATTTGTGCCTAAAATGGGGACAGAACATGCCGCCACCACAAAGTCCCATTGGTAATTACGTCCGTGTAAGCACACCATCAACGTCCGTTCGCCAAACGTCCTGGTATTGGATTTGTTGGCGGCCATGAGCTTGCCTCCTGCCGATCTGTCTGCGCTGACTGGCAGAATGAGGCTCTTCTGGGAGCCGGAGTCCACTAAGAAACGTCTCCCCGAACATGTGTCTGTGATGAACAGCAGGTTGTTCCTGTCACCAGCAGTCGCAGCTGACCACATGATAATACTCGATGTTGTCCGTTGTGATCCCACGGAGTGCGAATTGGGCTTCAACATGTAGAAACCAAGCGGTCGGATTGTGAAGCCAGAAGTCTGGGAGCTTGACTGTGATAGTGTATGCCGCGCTGGTGTTCTCCCTCTGGGTTGTCTCCGGGGCGGTGCTTGGCTCATTCTCCATTGCACGTCTTGGGGTCATTAATGTGGAAGATGGAAGCAGACGAGGCAGCGAGCTGAAAGACACACTGAAGAGGATGATAAAATAAAGGCAGCGTTGGATTTTTAAGTAGCTTTATTATCACCCGCCTTCATCAGAACTCGGCTCCAGCCCATAGTGTGAGCAGGCTGAAGCTGAATTCCTCAGGCTCTCAAAGAGGAGACTGTGTGTGTGTCTCGCAGCAGATGCAGAACCAGAATGAGAGAATGAGAGGGTTTGCGTTACAGAGTTGCAGCATATATACTCGACTACAACAATACATCAAGGGCATACCCCAGCAGTTGGTATGATCAAAGAGATAACAGAACAGGCATAAGACATTTGCATTTGAGAGACATATTGATCTCAGTCCCTAGGTCACAGTGAGGACAGGACGCATGAGCACAATGCATGAAAGGCAACATTAACATCACAGAAGTGAGCCAGACGAAACGAGTCTGCCTGTAGACATTAATACACATTTCACTGTTCTGTTATTTGCTCTAGCCGAGCGCTGTGTTTGACCAGTCTGTTTGTGGGGGTTACACCAAAGCACATCTACATATCAGTAGTGCAGCAGAAAAAACCAAGAGAAGAGAGCTGAGTGTCCTTAATCTGTTGTGGGGGTTAACCGAACCGCCACACACGCTCCCCCCCAGAGGGCACGGCAGGGGGCCGAGACCTCGATAATCCCTCTATGGGAGCGAGCTGTGGGAGAAGCTCACTGCAGGTGGAGGGGGAGGGAGGAGGGGGGTAAGTGCCGGCAGGGGGACGGTGAACTCGTCCGAGCCGCGCAAAAATTGCTTGTGGGTCCGCGATGTCGAAGGGCTGTCCCGTTGAACGTGCAGAGGTCCACAAGAAGAAAAATTAGTCTCTGGCTCCTCTCGTGGCCATGAAGAAAACAGGAGCGGCGAGGCTGCGTAGTGGCTGTAAGAAAAAAAAGAAGCAGAGGGACTCGGCTTGTTGGCTTTAGGTGCAGGAGCAACCCTAAAACCCCCGGGAACAGCTGACGGCTGAAATCCCTTATGTGCCGTGGCTGAGACCATTAAAAAAATCCAGTGGCGAGCTGCGTGCCTGCTTCAGGTGAACGAGCAGCCCTGAGGGTTCTGTGAGCAGCGGCGGAGGACGATGGCGGTCTCTGGAGCCGTTATTTGTCCCGTGCGTGATGCGCCGTCCTCGTAACTCCCCGGTGCTTGCGCCGGGGCTCGTGCGTGGGTGGGCCCGCTGGAGAGGAGAACCAGGGTGCAGAATCTTGGTGTGGATTGGCGCAGACGGCGCCGATAAAATCCGGATTGAGCTGTGGCTGCAGATTGGCCATGGTGCGTTGGAGCGGTGAGAGGAAATAGACGATCTTTTGTCCCTCAGGCTCGTGCAGATGCATTGGAGCGGTGGGAGGGAATAGACGATCTTTGCCACCGCTCGGCCGTGGTGCGTTCAGGTCCACGTGTTGCGTTCTCCGCCGGCCATGGAGGACACCTGCGCTCACGTGTGGAGGAGCTGCGAGCGCGGCCGGTCCGGCGTGGATGAGCAGATCTCAGACGTGCAGATCTCATCCTGAAGAACGGGTCACCAGTGCAGCTGTCCAGATCAGAAGGTTGCGTTTGCACAAAACGTGTGCATTCCGGGGTCACCAGTGAAGAGGATGATAAAATAAAGGCAGCGTTGGATTTTTAAGTAGCTTTATTATCACCCGCCTTCATCAGAACTCGGCTCCAGCCCATAGTGTGAGCAGGCTGAAGCCGAATTCCTCAGGCTCTCAAAGAGGAGACAGTGTGTGTGTCTCGCAGCAGATGCAGAACCAGAATGAGAGAATGAGAGGGTTTGCGTTACAGAGTTGCAGCATATATACTCGACTACAACAATACATCAAGGGCATACCCCAGCAGTTGGTATGATCAAAGAGATAACAGAACAGGCATAAGACATTTGCATTTGAGAGACATATTGATCTCAGTCCCTAGGTCACAGTGAGGACAGGACGCATGAGCACAATGCATGAAAGGCAACATTAACATCACAGAAGTGAGCCAGACGAAACGAGTCTGCCTGTAGACGTTAATACACATTTCACTGTTCTGTTATTTGCTCTAGCCGAGCGCTGTGTTTGACCAGTCTGTTTGTGGGAGTTACACCAAAGCACATCTACATATCAGTAGTGCAGCAGAAAAAACCAAGAGAAGAGAGCTTTTTTTTTTTTTTTTTTTTTTTTTTTTGTTACTTATTTGTACCCGTAGGTAGATTTGGTTTGCAGTCTGGTGACAAGCCACCGGCTGCTGGTCGCTGCGTGTGCAAGCGCCCTAAACCTACATGTTTTTGGTATGTGGGAGGAAACCGGAGAAATCCCTGAGTAAACCCACGCAACACGGGGAGAACATGCAAACTCCACACAGCTCACTGTTGGTCGGGGGCTGGGATCGAACCCACGACCTCATGATCCCCGCGATCCCCCGGCCGAGGGTAAACTGTGCTGCCACAGTGCTAAACCACTGCGCCACCGTGCAGCCCAAGCCCGAGCTGAGTGTCCTTAATCTGTTGTGGGGGTTAACCGAACCGCCACAACACAAACTTTATTCCACTTCCAACATAAACACAGAAACTCTCCACCCTGAGTGCCTGAGCGAACTCCTTTATACATTTTAATTCCCGCCTCTGGCATACAGGGCAAACACAATTAACATTCAGACTGCAAGACATGCACACACATTAACATAACATTGACCCACATGTCATAGAGCAGGTCTTGCTGCAATACATTCGCACCCCTGCGTCCTCAGGTGTCAGCCTGGTGTGGCGGGGGCGAAAGGCGCATCTTTGTTTAGTTGGCTCCTCTCAGCTTTCCTTATTAGCATCTCTAACTATCTTCCCTCCTACCAACCCCCTTGTCCTGGGTGGAGTGCCATGTGTATTGTGTCCACCACACCGCGAAAAAGGTATTGTAATAACTTTGCCAGGCCATTAGATGCAGTAGTGCGACCTTTTTACAGCACATGGACGACTTCCTAAACATGGCGGACCACAGCAGGCAGCTGAGGAAAGGAAAACACCCTTTAAAAGTAAGTTTGTGCTTAAATTATGCAGCAATTTCAATATTAAAACATTAATAACTCCTACAATTGCAACATTTGCTTTTTAAAGGTTATGTTGCATCACATTTTTCTTACAATGTCCTATTTTTCTTCCATACTGGGGGCTGCTTGGTTACATTAATTATGTCTTGATGCAAAGCAACATAGGCATACCAGACTTCCGGTTATGGCTGCCACGTAGGACGGACGTGTCTCGCTCTGCTCTGCTCCTGGAAAAAAAAAATCGGCAAATAACTCTCTCATTTGGGACAGAACGTATCCCAGCATTTGGGCGAGGATATGTCGGCGAAGCCTAAGGCTGGAAAACCAGGAAAAGGAAAAAGCGAGCCGCCGAAACAGTCCAAATTAACGGACTTTCAGGTCTGTGACGCAGCAAACAAGGCTCCATATATGGCGGAGGAAGCTGGCGGCGGTGCGATTTCTGCGGGGAATGGCGCAGATGCGCTGATGGCTGCCATGAGTTCAATGAGAGCGGACTTTTCCTCTAGATTTGATGGGATTATGACAGCGCTGGAAGGAATAAGAAAGGAATTGGGTGACTGTGTAGAACGAACGGCGCAGATGGAGCTCCGTCTCGCTAGTGCTGAAGATGACGTCACCCGTCTTCAATTAAAGGTGCGCACTTTGGAAAAAAAAAATAAATCTCTGGAAGATAATATTTTGGATTTGGAATCTCGGTCGAGACAGAATAACTTGAGGCTGGTGGGTCTTCCAGAGGAATCAGAAGGTCGGGACGTATGTTCCTTTCTGGAAAAGTGGATTCCGGAGGTGCTGGGCAGCGAGGAGTTGCAATCAGCAGTGGTTCTGGAAAAAGCACATCGTATTGGCCCACGGAGAGATAAGGGACCGCCGAGGACCTTAATTATGAAGTTTCTAAGCAACAGAGACAGGATGAAGATCTTCAACGCTGCACGTGCTAAAGGAGAGATTAAACACCAGGACCAGCAGGTGCGGTTCTACCCAGATTTGGCCACAGGAATCCAGCAATTGAGGAAGCAGTTTGATCCCGTACGTAAGGAGCTGCGCAACCTTGGGATTCGTCATGGTGTAATCTATCCTGCGAGACTGCTGACCACGTATGAGGGCAGAACCCACATCTTCAAGACCCCAGAGGAGGCGCAGGAGTTCATCAAGAAGATCAAAGAAGAAGAAGAGACTGGTGGGAGCTAAGCATGAACAAAATATAAGGTAGAATAACTAAGCATTTGCACAGGCATCTGACTGACTTGAAGTAAATAGTAAGTTTACAAAATATAGATTGTATTATATATTAAAAAAAAAACAAAACAAAAACAAAACAAACAAAAAAAAAACTAGGATGTACAAAGTTGGTAAAAATTTTGGAGTTAAGTTGGAAAACTACAGAGGAGAGTTAATGTTACGTCATTAAAAGCAGTAGAGTTAGGGTGATTGGGAGGATGAAGAAGGAGTGGCTTAGGCTGTTCCCCGTGGATGTGGAACAGTCGATGGCTATATCGGGAGACAGAATTTTTCTTTTGATTTTGGGGGGTTTGCCACAAGTGTGGGAAGGGGGAATTTGTTTGTGTGTAGTTTGTAGGATGAATGTTCAACCACTCATGTTTTTGCTTCTCTGTATGAGCATGTTTACACTGCAAGGTAATCCCAAACTCTCTATTGATCATGGACCAAAGTGTTAATCTTAATTTAACTTCATGGAATTGCAGAGGTCTACAAAATTTAAAAAAACTTAAACAAGTTATGAATAAAATAAAGGACATGGGTTCAAGAATTGTGTTTTTACAAGAAACTCATCTGATAGAGGAGGATGTTAAAAGAATTAGGAGTAGATGGCAGGGAAGTGTATTCACCTCTTCATTTTCATCCCGAGCCAGGGGAGTTATGACTCTCATACATAAATCAGTTCCTTTTCAAGTGAAAAATGTAATTGGAGACAAATTTGGAAGATATGTAATCATTCAAGGTTCTTTGCTATTAGAAAATATAAATCTTGTGAACTTATATGGTCCCAATATAGATGACCAGAAGTTCTTTGCTAATTTATTTCTCATCTTATCATCACTTACAGGGCAACATATAATAGCAGGGGATTTTAATTGTACATTGAATCCAGGTGTGGATAGATCAACAGGACTGGATTGTACGCACATTGGATGTAGGATGACTATTAATCATTTTATGAAAGAATTGAGATTGTTAGATATATGGAGAGAAATGAAACCACAAGTTAAAGCCTATTCTTGTTATTCCAGTACCTACAAGACATTCTCACGTATTGATTATTTTTTGATTTCCACAGAATTAAGGTCCAAGATTCAAAACTGCTTTTATGATAACATCGTGATCTCTGACCATGCACCCTGTTGTCTAATATATGTAGATAAAAAATTGATAAAGGAATCAGGTAGATGGCAATTTCAGCATAAATGGCTTCAGGATGAGGAATTTGTCAAGTATATAGAAAAACAGATAGACGAGTTCTTTGACATCAATACTACACAAACATCAGCATGTGTAAAGTGGGAGGCTTTCAAAGCTTTTATTAGGGGACATATTATTAGTTATACAGGATCAAAATCTAAGAAGACTCGAGAGGAGAGAGCTAAATTGGAACATAAAATAAAAAATCTTCAGGAAAAAGTGTATGCAGGAAGTGACCCAAGGTTGGAGAATGAATTACTGATTTTGAGAGCTGAATACGACAAAAAATCAGCGAATAGAGCTGCCTCGAGTCTTCTAAGATTGAAACAATCTTTTTATGAACAAGGTGAAAAATCAGGAAAATTATTAGCATGGCAGATTAAACAATTGGAAATTAAAACACCAATTACCAGTATTATAAGTAATGGACAGGTAGTTATAGATCCTTTAGAAATTAATAGAGCCTTTAGAGATTACTATGAAAAATTATATGATACCAAAAATGAACCTGAATTAACAAAACTAAATGGGTTTTTGAACGAACTATCTATACCGTGTATTCCAAATGAAAACAGGGAGATATTGGAGTCTAAAATTAGTCAAGAAGAAGTTGGGCTAGCCATTGATAATATGAAATCAGGAAAAAGTGCAGGACCAGATGGTCTTCCAGTTGACCTTTATAAAAAATTTAAGAATAAATTAATAAAACCTTTTTTGGAAATGGTTTTAGAAGCATTTCAAAATAATAATTTACCATCATACATAAATAATGCCTTAATTATACTGCTGCCAAAACCAGGTAAGCCCTCTAATAAATGTGAAAATATGAGACCAATAAGCCTATTAAACGCCGACCTTAAGATAATCTGTAAAATTTTAGCAAGACGAATACAAGAAATTTTACCAAATATTATTAATCGAGATCAGAATGGCTTTATAAAGGGTAGACAAGGCTTCCATAATGTAAGAAGACTATTTAATATTATTTATTTTAATAAAGAAGCACCGGATACAGCTCTCCTATCATTGGACGCCGAAAAGGCCTTTGATAGAGTTGAATGGCCCTTTCTTTTTGAAGTACTACAAAGGTTTGGACTTGGAAATAATTTCATAAAATGGGTTCAAATAATATACAATAATGCTACAGCAGAAATCCTAACAAATAACAATATTTCAAAACCAATAAAAATAAATAGAGGATGTCGACAAGGCTGTCCACTTTCACCTTTACTGTTTACTATGGCAATTGAACCTTTAGCGATAGCGATACGTTTACATTCACAAATATATGGAATTAAAGTTGGACCAACAGAACATAAAATCTCCCTGTACGCCGATGACATAATTTTGTTTATGTCGAATCTAAAAAAATCAATTCCAACCTTGTTGAATTTAATAAAGAATTTTGGGGAAATATCAGGATATAAAATAAATAAAACTAAATCTTCAATATTAATGCTAAATGAGACCCAGAGAAATTACCCAGCCCCTGAGGTAAATCAATTCAATGTTGTAAATCAGTTTAAATATTTAGGAATCCAAATTATGCCTAAGCTAGAATCAGTCGCCAGTGTCAACTATGAAGCCTTAATGTCAGATATCAGTGAGTTAACTCAGAGATGGATGTCACTACCAATGTCGATGATCGGGAGAATCAATATACTTAAAAGTAATATTTTACCTAAAATACTTTATTTATTTCAATACATTCCCTTATCACCACCTTTAGATCTATTCTCAAGAATAAAAAAAAAGTTAGTGGAATTTATATGGAACAACAGGAGGGCTAGATTACGTTTGTCTTTATTATATTTACCATTTGATCGTGGAGGTCTGAAATGTCCAAATTTTATGTTGTATTATTGGTCGGCACAACTGAGGTCTATGACATATTATTTTTCATCAAATGATCTCCCTCACTGGACTGAAATGGAATCATACAATTTACCTTTACCTCTTCCCATATTCATATACTCAGATTCGGCAAAAAAATTACAAAAACAAGTTAAAAATCCATTTGTAAAGCATATGATCAAAATATGGTGTGAAGCTAAAAACTATTTAAAAGAACCACAGTTATTGTCACAATTTAGTCCAATATGGGGTAATCAATATTTTAAACCAGGGAGAGCGGACGCTGTATTTAAAGTATGGAATTTAAAAGGGATACAAAAGATTCAGGATTTATATTTGCCAGGTGCAGACAACATAATGTCTTTTGAAGAGCTGAGGATCAAATTTAATCTCAATAGAACACATTTTTTTAAATATCTTCAACTTAGAAACTTTATTCGATCAAATCAAAATAAAGCTCTCACTCAACCTATTTATTCATCCTTGGAAAAAATGATGATGAAAGATAGTAAAAGAAAGGGTATTATTTCAGAGTTTTATAACTCATTGACACTATCTTCAAGTGAAAATTCACTGAAAAGATTAAACTACTGGAAAGAAGATCTGCAAATTGAAATTTCAGAGGAACAATGGGAATTGGCTTGTACAGAAGCTCAAACCAAATCAATAAATGCACGCCTTAAATTGATACATTTCAAATGGTTAATGCGGATGTATGTTACACCGGAGGAGTTAAATAGATATAACAAAAATATACCAGATACATGCACAAAATGCATGGAAAGTAAAGGAACCCTATTTCATTGTTTATGGGAATGTAGATTAATAAGAATGTTTTGGGAAGAGGTGAGGGTAACAATTGAAAAAATAATCTCAAAACAAATCATATTGAATCCTAAACTGTTTTTGTTGGGTCTGTACCCAGAAAAGCATAATTTTAATAAAAGTGAAAGAACATTCATAGACCTCAGTTTGCTTAATGCCAAAAAATGTATTGCACTATTATGGAAAAAGACTCATAGACCAGATGTGACTCAGTGGTTAAGACAGATGTTAACAAACCTTCCATTAGAAAGAATAACATATATACTAAAATCAAAGGAAATTGTGTTTGAGAATATATGGAGACCTTTTATTGATTATGTAAAAAATTTAAACATAACTCTTGAAGAAGAAGGTGAATGATGTGTGTGGACCTTGTAAATTCCAAACTGGTGAACATAATATGTATACTTATGTATTGGATTGTCTAGACTAAACAGAGGAGCATTGTTGAAGACTTGATTTTGTTGGTGGTTGTTGGTGTTTTTAGTGCATTTTTTTTTGTAGTACTTTAGTGTTAGTGTTTGATTGTTTGTATCATGTTTGTTAAAAAAAAAAAAAAGAAAAGGTTCAATAAAGATATTGTGGAAAAAAACATAGGCATACCATAATCACTGCATGCGTCTGTGTATCTGTCTGTCTGTCTGTCTGTCTGTTACCAACTTTTCAGCTCACCTGGTCAAAATCAAGTGGAACTAAAGGCTTGTATCATTGTATCGTCATATTTTATTGAATTTTTATATGGCAAAATTTCCACAAATGACTTTACCAATATAAACACTAATTTAATTCACCTTTACTGTCACTGTAGCTGGGAAAAAAGGTATTGTAATAACTATGCCGGGCCAGTAGAGGTAGCAGTGCACCTTTTTTTAGCCCCCCCCCCCCCCAAAAAAAAGCCTCCCTACCACAGGCACCGATGCATCAGCACCTTGGTGCTTTCATTGAATAAAGATTTTAGTCCATTGTTATTAAAAATACCTGAATTTTTGCAGTCAATTTAAATAGTGACACAGTAGATTTAAAACATCATCTCTTTGAAGTCTTTTCAGGTTCTCTAACCATAATGACCATTTTTGTCTCTACCTTCCCAGTTTCATTAAGTCATGTCCACTCCATCCAACCATCCACCCATACATGGTGTTAAAAAGTGTTTTCCCCCTTTCTGATTTCTCTTTTTTTTTTTATTTAAGTTTTTGTAAAGGGTATACATGTCATTACAGCATTGCATTGTTTACATTTTCATCACATGTTCCCTTTTTTTTGTTTTTTGACAACATTGGAAAAATAATTATTACAACACCCTTTTTTTAAGTTAAAGAAAAAGAGAAATTAAAGAAAGAACAAAAATACAAACAAAAAAACAAGACAAGAAAAAAAAAACAAAAACAAAACAAAAAAGCAAAACAATAAGAGTATCTGAGTAGCACTGGAACAAAGAGAGGTGCCATTATTGAAATGGTATTTGTCAAAGATTAGATCTGATGGAAGACACATATGCGTTCCAGGGTTGCCAAAAGTTCAAGAACCCATCCATGTCCTGTCTCAGTGCGAATGTCAACTTTTCCATCGAATAAATGTCCTGAATCACGTTAATCCAATCTTCAGGTGTAGGACAGTCCTTCAACATCCATTTTTTTGTTAGAGCTTTTTTACTTGCCAATATTAAAACAGTGAATAAGTATTTTTCTCCTCGTCTTTCCAGTGATTCCGGTAGTAAACCCAAATACAAAGTTACAAAAGAAAAGTGAACTGTTATTTTGAATATTTTCCCCAATATTGTCTGTACATTGGTCCAATATTGGTGGATAACTGGGCATGACCAAAACACATGAAAATGATTTGCAGTCTCTTCACCACACAAGTGCCAACAATTCAACCCCTTACGAGTAAATTTGTTTTGTGCAGGTGTTCTGAAAAATCTTACCAAATTTTTCCATCCAAATTCTCTCCACTGCAGGGATGAGGTACTTTTCCATTGCTGTTTATTTAGCTTTTCCCATATTTCCAGTTGTAAAGTGAAATTCCCCTCTTTTTCCCATCTCTCTTTTATATATGATGTGTTGTCTCCTTTTAAGTCTTGAAGACCTTGGTATATTTTAGAAATGTATCTGATCCCTGGGATCCCTTTATATGACATTAAGAAGACCTTCAGAACACCTGACTGGGCCCTTTCCAAATCCTCCTTTTTAAGTATTTTGTTTATGTGGTGTCTAAGCTGAAAGAACCTGTAAAGGTCTTGATTTATTAGACCTTGTTTTTTCAAATCTTCAAAACTTCTTAAAGTTTGCCCTTTAAAAAAATCGTAATATTTTATCAGTCCGTTCTCTTTCCACTTTTTTAAATCTAGTGTCTGTTTTATTAGGAGTAAAGTCTTGATCATAGGCAATCCATTGCAGTAATCGATAGGGTTCTTTAGTTTGATTCTCTCTAACTATCTTAAACCAAATTTTTAGCGGGGTCTCTATCCACGGGTTCGTGTTATTCAAAAGTTTAGGTAAGGCACCGTTCCCTATTATAGCCTGTAGGGGAATGTCACTTGTTGTTTGGCATTCCATCTCCTTCCATTGTGCAGTGTAGACTGGGTTACATATCTCTACTAAAGTTTTAATTTGTGCGGCTTTAAAATAGTCCCTGATATTTGGCAGCGCGAGCCCACCTTTGTCTTTGTTTAGCTGTAGGGTTCTATATCTGATTGTAGGTCTCTTGCCCTGCCATATGAATCTTGAGATCCTTCTGTCCAGTTCTTGCCATGTTTTTTTGGGAGGTTCTACCGGTATTGTTTGGAAAAGGTATAGAAGACGTGGAAGTACACTACCGTTCAAAAGTTTGGGGTCACTTAGAAATCTCCTTATTTTTGAAAGAAAAGCACTGTTTTTTCAATGAAGATAACTTTAAACTAATCAGAAATACACTCTAATATCTAATATACATTGCTAATGTGGTAAATGACTATTCTAGCTGCAAATGTCTGGTTTTTGGTGCAATATCTACATAGGTGTATAGAGGCCCATTTCCAGCAACTATCACTCCAGTGTTCTAATGGTACAGTGTGTTTGCTCACTGCATCAGAAGGCTAATGGATGATTAGAAAACCCTTGTGCAATCATGTTAGCATAGCTGAAAACAGTTTAGCTGGTTAGAGAAGCTATAAAACTGACCTTCCTTTGAGCAGGTTGAGTATCTGGAAAAAATTATTATTTCAAATACAAATCATTATTTCTAACCTTGTTAATGTCTTGACTATTTTCTATTCATTTTACAACTCATGGTGGTAAATAAGTGTGACTTTTCATGGAAAACACAAAAAAATTGTCTGGGTGACCCCAAACTTTTGAACGGTAGTGTATATTCAGTTTCACTGCTTCAATTCTTTGTGCAGTACCCAAGAATGGTATCATATTCCATCTTGCTAGATCAGATTTTATTTTTGCCATCAGTGGATCATAGTTTAGTGTTATAATTTTGTTGAGTTGTTTCGGGATATTGACCCCCAGATATTTCATAGATTCCATCTCCCAGTTAGTTTTGAGTTTGCTTAGTAAATATTGATTTGGGTCATAGTTGAATGTTAAAATTTGGGTTTTATGCATGTTTAATTTGTACCCCGATAAATCTCCATACTCTGAAAAAACTGAGATTAGTTCTGGAAAAGAGGTGTCCGGCTGCCCCAGGTATATTAAGGTGTCATCGGCAAAGAGTGCTATTTTATGTTCCTTCTGACCAAGTGTAATACCTTGAATTTTTTGATTCTGTCTTATCCATTGGCTCAGAGGTTCTATGAAGATTGCAAAGAGCAGTGGAGACAAGGGGCAGCCCTGACGACATCCTCTTTCCAGTTCAAAAGATGATGATAATTTACCGTTAATCCTTATTTTAGCTGTTGGTTTTTTATATAATGCCTGGATAGTTCTAATGAAGTTGTTATGAAAATTGAAACTGGATAAGATTCTATATAGGAAAGACCAGTCAACTGAATCAAATGCTTTTTCAGCATCTAATCCCAATATGGCTGCATTTAAATTATATTTTTTTATATGATGAATTATGTGTAAAGTGCATCTAATGTTATCTTGTGTCTGCCGTTGTCTTATAAAACCTGTTTGGTCTAAATGAATTAAGTCTGTCAGCATATTTTCTAACCTTTTGGCAAGGATAGTGGTAAAAAGCTTATAGTCCTGATTTAACACACTGATTGGTCTGTAGTTGGAGCAGTCTAGTTTATCCTTTTCAGGTTTAGGTATGACTGCAATGACCCCTTCTCTCCAGGAGGGGGGGATTTCCCCTGTGTGGAGGACATAGTTAAATGTTTTCAGGAGGAGAGGAGATAATTGCTGTTTAAAGGTTTTGTACCACTCTGCTGTATAGCCATCTGCTCCTGGGGATTTGTTAGCTTTAAGTTTCATAATTGCTTTTTCTAATTCTTTAGGTTGTATTTCTGACAATAGTGTTTTATTTTGTGACTCAGTAAGTTGGGGAAGGTTTAATGTATTTAGGAAGGCTTCGGATGCGTTTTTATGTTTTTTGAGGGAGTACAAGTTCTTGTAGTAGTTCTCGAAGCTTTTAAGAATTTCCTGAATTCTAAATTTTATTTCCTTTGATACTGGGTCTCTGATTTTGTAGATTGCTCTCTCTGTTTGTTGTTTCCTCAATTTATAGGCTAGTAATTTTGCCGATTTGCTACCTGTTTCATAGTATTTTTGTTTCAGAAATGTAAGTTTCTTCTGGATTTCTATTGTGTAGATCTCATTTATTTGTTTTTTAACCTCTTGCACTTCGGGATACCGCGGGTGGTCACGTCTCTGCGTCCTAGCGCGCCCTCGTGCACACTAGGACACACACTGTGCGTCTCAGAGCGCACTGAAAAAAAAAAAGCTGCATTTCCGTTCTTCCACTACAGACACAGCCGTGAACAGAAAGCCAAAGGAGTGCTTTGATTGGTTTAGAGTTGATTGACCTCTCATTCAACTAATAAGAGCCTTGAATTGGGTTTCTGAAACCTTGAAGAACCAATGACTGAAAACCTAGCAAGAAGGACCCGCCTACCAACGGCTGCGAATACAGCGAGCCAATTGAAGCAGAGAAGTTCGACGATTGAAAGCGTGCATCCCGTGCGTAAAATCTGTTTTGTGTAAGCCGCTGGGTGACACACACGCGTTCGCCAGTGTTTTTTTCTTACTACTCTTCTTATTTGTTTTGAAAAATAGTTCGCCAAAACCGCAATCATGGAAGCACAAAACTGCAATAATGGAATCATGGTTTGACCGGGTCACGTGACCAGAACCACGAGTTGTAACAAGCGGACCAGCGTCATGTTCGTCTGACAATGAGGAAGAGAAGTTCGCCAGCGACACTGCTGTTGTGGACAGGTAAGTGTTATAAGCTAAATTATTCTTTATCCCTGAAAATTGTAATCAAAATGACTTTTGACGGATCGGTAAATTACAACTGTGCGTCATCGCCACATGACGGACCGGTCCGTGCGCCGCGTCCGGACCGTGAACGCCCCCCCCCCCCCCCGCTACTCTTCTGTAGCGGATTGCAGATATATTGCAGATATTTTAGTACAACTGTGCGTAGTAGACCGCGGCGCACCGTCCCCGCAGTCCGTCATGTGGCGATGGATGATGTCCGTCCTCTGTAGCGGGGGGGGGGGGGGGTTATCCTCTACATTACAGATATTTTAGTATAATTTTTAGTGCACTGTAGGTTATTTTTTCTTGTAAAAAAAAAAAAAAGCCACACATTTTTTACGTGGCATGCTTCTTTGTGTGTGGGGGCTTGTTTGTTCATTCATTCATTCATGAATGAATAAACAACCCCCCCCCCACACACACACACAGCCCTTCACCTTTCATTAGAGCCCAAGATGAAGCTTCTATATTGAATCAACCAACCCCATGAAGATGCTGCAAAGGGTTGAAGAACAGCTTTTAAGCTTTTAGGGGTAAGAGAGGAAAACTGAAAGAACATTAAGAACATAAAAAACATTAAGAACATAGTATATAAAAGTTTAAAACAAAAAACTGACAAAAGATCTTCCTGAACTGAGGTCTTTTTAGTGACCTTAGAAGAGCCTTGCTGGTGCGTTGGCTCTGAGGGAAATTCCTCAAACTCTGTTACGTGTTGAGGGCCCTCTCTTACCCCTGTAAGTTGTCCCATGTTTTTAACGTGAATTTCAGATCCCAATCCGAACTTGTATTGATTTTTTTTTTTATGCCTATACCCTATGAAATTGTGCGCAACCTCCCACCACCATCACAGCAAACAATCACGTTAATACAGTATTTGTTAGTGTGGAGACATCATGTGGTTCATTGTCACATTTCTATTTTAACAAGTTTTTTTTTTTTAAAGACTTATTTGTTTTATTTGTTTCTTATATTATGTCTGTTCCATGAAATGTTTTACCACTTGATACTTGCTGATTCTGCATCTCCTTTAACCCCTTGCACTCTGGTCAATTTCCCTGAAAACGCCTAAAAATAATGTACCCAAAGTAAATCAAAAGCTGTTCTTCAACCCTTTGCAGCATCTTCATGGGGTGGTCTCATTTAAAAGAAAACACTTTGAATTTTTTGGCAAAACAGTCATAATCTCTCTAAGTGCTCCTGCCACTGAGTAATAGTCATCTCAACATACTGAACTTGAAGAAAATAAAGTTTGCCTGGGTGTTTTTTTGGATACAAATGCTTGCAAATAACAGACAGCTGCCAGATCCGGGCTGGAAAATGCAACAGAAATGTAGAACCAAGTGTTATCCAGCTGAGGTCAAAATTTTGTAACAATACCACAAAAAATGAATATATTACACAGCTTTTTTGTCAGGTTGTTCCCAGGCGTTTTTGAACTGTGCCAAATTGTGCCAAATGGCACAGTTTGGAAAAACGTCTGTAACTTTTGAATGATTCAATATAGAAGCTTGATGTTGGGCTCTAATGAAAGGTGACACTCAGGGCTGTGTGTGTGTGTGTGGGGGGGGGTTTATTCATTCATTCATGAATGAATGAACAAACAAGCCCCCACACACAAAGAAGCATGCCACGTAAAAAATGTGTGGCTTTTTTTTTTTACAAGAAAAAATAACCTACAGTGCAATAAAAATTATACTAAAATATCTGTAATGTAGAGGATAACAACCCCCCCCCCCGCTACAGAGGACGGACATCGTCCATCGCCACATGACGGACCGCGGGGACGGTGTGCCGTGGTCTACTACGCACAGTTGTACTAAAATATTTGCAATATATCTGCAATCCGCTACAGAGGAGTAGCAGGGGGTGGGGGGGACCGTTCTCGGACTGGTGCACGGACCGGACCGTGCGCCGGTCTGGTCCATGTGCTGCGGTCCGTCATGTGGCGATGACGCACAGTTGGCGAACATCTCTTCCTCATTGTCAGACGAACATGACACTGGTTCACTTGTTACGACTCGTGGTTCTGGTCACGTGACCCGGTCAAACCATGATTCCATTATTGCGGTTTTGCGCTTCCATGATTGCGGTATTTTTCAAAACAAATAAGAACCGTAGTAAGAAAAAAACACTGGCGAACGCTACCGTCACACACAGCGGCTTACACAAAACAGATTTTACGCACGGGGTGCACGCTTTCAATCGTCAAACTTCTCTGCTTCAATTGGCTCGCTGTATTCGCAGCCGTTGGTAGGCGGGTCCTTCTTGCTAGGTTTTCAGTCATTGGTTCTTCAAGGTTTCAGAAACCCAATTTAAGGCTCTTCTTAGTCGAATGAGAGGTCAATCAAATCTAAACCAATCAAAGCACTCCTTTGGCTTTCTGTTCGCTGCTGTGTCTGTAGTGGAAGAACGGAAATGCAGCTTTTTTTTTTCAGTGCGCGCTAGGACACACAGTGTGCATCCTAGTGCGCATGAGGGCGCACTAGTACGCAGAGACGTGACCGCCTGCGGTATCCCGGAGTGCAAGAGGTTAATGTTTGTTACCTTGTAGGAGGAGGGTTGGATGCGCAGATTGACAAAAAATATCGTTATTCCCTCTTGTAAATGCTCAGTTTTTCCTTATAGCCCTGGAGCTGGGTTTCCCACTGCTGGCTCGTGGATTTTGAGGGTCTCTGTGTGCACCACGTTTGAGCCTTGATTCTTTCGATCGGGTCTGCTGCGGGTTTATACACCGTTATCGGGAGCCCTCTTCTCGCCATATCCGTGGTTGCTTCTTCCGCCGAGTTGTAGCGACACGTCTCATCCCTGTAAAAAACCCGCAGCTTCGCTGGAAATGGAGTTTGAAAGCACAGTTTCTTCTCTCGTAGTACCTTTTTAGCGTTGTTGCATTCGCGACGCTTTTTAAGGCCCTCCGGGGCGTAGTCGTGCTCCACAAAAACTTTTCTCTCTTGGTGCATAAATCCTTTTTTCTGCCAAGCCAGTCTCACAACCTCTTCTTTTATTCTGGAGTTGGAGAACTTCACCACCACCGATCTTGGTGGCGCTTCCACCGACGGCCTTGGTGCTAATGTACGGTGCGCCCTTTCTATCTTCAAGTCGGTGGATTGGGGAATTTCCAACTTCTCTCTCAGTATGGATTCCACGCATGCAGCCATTGTGGTGAAACCGTCCTCGACTCCTTCTTTCAGACCATGAATTCTTATGTTGTCTCTTCTTAGTCTTCCTTCTTGGTCGGTTAGCTTAGCCTCCAGTCTTGACTGTCGGTTGAGTAGTTCCAGCACGGTTTCTTCCAGCCCTTTTATTCTTTCCTCTGCTTCCATGATTCGGTCCTCAGCCTGGTCCACTCTGCTGTTTGTCCTTTTTATCCATCCATCCATCCATCGTCTACCGCTTTTCCAGAGGTCCGGGTCGCGTAGGCAGCAGTTCAAGCAGAGAAGCCCAGACTTCGGTCATTACCCAAAGCTCGTGATCATAGGTGAGAGTAGGAATGTAGATTGACTGGTAAATCGACAGCTTTGCCTTAGAACTCAGCTCCCTCTTCACCACAACAGACCAGTACAATGTCCGCATCACTGCAGATGCTGCTCCGATCCGTCTGTCAATCTCTCGCTCCATTCTCCCCTCACTCATGAATAAGACCCCAAGATACTTAAACTCCTCCACTTGGGGCAGGAGCCTTTTATTTCGTCTTTAATTTCACGAAATTTGGCCCAACACTCTTGGTGAAATTGTCTTAATTCTTGAAGTACCATTTTTAAGCTAACCGTGTTGCTAGCTTCATTCAGCTCCTCTGCTTCTGAGTGGATGTCCTCCAGGTCAGATTCTCCGGCCGATGCGTGTGTTGGCCTGGTAAATGTCAATCTCTTCTGTTTTCCTTTAGGCATAATGACTTTGTCTTTTGATTTTCACTCACTTCCAAAAATCCGTTAAATCTGATTTTCAAGGTATTTTTATGGATCGGGTCTGGGAGCTTCAGCGTTAAGCTGCTATCACCATGGTGTCCAGACCGGAAGTCTTCTCATTTTTTTTTGCACTTAAATGTTTCATATCATCAAACAAATTTAAATATTAGACAAAGATAGCACAAGTAAACACAAAATGCAGTTTTTAAATGAAGGTGTTTATTATTAAGGTAAAAAAAAAAAATCCAAATCTACATGGCCCTGTGTGAAAAAGTGATCCCCCCCCCCCGTTAAAACATAAATTAACTGTGGTTTATCACATCTTTGGAAAGCTTTCAATTTCTCTAGCCACACCCAGACCTGATTACTGCCACACCTGTTTTCGATCAAGAAACCACTTAAATAGGACCTGCCTGTCAAAGCATATAAAGAAAATGAAAAGAAATTTATATCATCAATGTCCATCCATCCATCCATCTTCTACTGCTTTTCCGGAGGTCCGGGTCGCGGAGGCAGCAGTTCAAGCAGAGAAGCCCAGACTTCCCTCTCCCCAGCCACCTGCTCCAGCTCTTCAGAGCGGATACCAAGGTGTTCCCAGACCAGCTGGGAGACATAATCTCTCCACCGAGTCCTGGGTCTGCCCCGGGGTCTCCTCCCAGTGGGACGTGCCCGAAGCACCTCAAGTAGGAGGCGTCCAGGAGGCATCCTAATCAGATGCCCATACCACCTCAACTGACTCCTTTCAATGTGGAGGAGCAGCAGTTCTACTCTGAGCCTCTCCCAGATGACTGAGCTCCTCACCCTATCTCTGAGGGTGAGTCCAGCAATCCTACGGAGAAAGCTCATTTCAGCCGCTTGTATCCGTGATCTCGTTCTTTCGGTCATTACCCAAAGCTCGTGATCATAGGTGAGAGTAGGAATGTAGATTGACTGATAAATCGACAGCTTTGCCTTAGAACTCAGCTCCCTCTTCACCACAACAGACCAGTACAATGTCCGCATCACTGCAGATGCTGCTCCGATCCGTCTGTCAATCTCTCTGCTCCATTCTCCCCTCACTCATGAATAAGACCCCAAGATACTTAAACTCCTCCACTTGGGGCAGGAGCCTGTCCCCAACCCGGAGAGGACAATCCACCTTTTTCCGGCTGAGGACCATGGACTCGGACTTGGAGGTGCTGATTCTCATCCCAGCCGCTTCACACTCAGCGACAAACCGTCCCAGCAAGAACTGTAGGTCATTGCTGGATGAAGCCAACAGGACAACATCATCTGCAAACAACAGAGATGAGATCCTGTGGTCACCAAGCATGACACCCTCCATTCCCTGGCTGCGCCTAGAAATCCTCTCCATAAACATTATGAACAGGATCGGTGACAAAGGGCAGCCCTGGTGGAGTCCAACTCTCACTGGGAATGAGTCCGACCGAGTGTTGGCAATATGAACCAAACTCTCACAACAGTCGTACAGAGACCAAATAGCTCGTAACAAGAAGCACGATACCCTATACTCCCGAAGCACCCCCCACAAAAAACCACGAGGGACGCGGTCGAATGCCTTCTCCAAGTCCACAAAACACATGTAAACTGGTTGGGCAAACTCCCACAAACCCTCGAGAATTCTCGAGAGGGTAAAGAGCTGGTCCGATGTGCCACGGCCAGGATGAAAACCACATTGCTACTCCTGAATCCGAGGTTCGACCAACGGCCGGACTCTCCTCTCCAGTACTTTGGCATAGACCTTCCCAGGGGACCCGGCCGGGCTCAGCCCGAAGGAGTTACATGGGTCCGCCCTAGAGTGGGATCACCACCTGCAGGAGTGATCATGGGGGTCCGGTTCTATGTGGATTAGGTGGCGGTCAAAGGCGGAGACCTTGGCGGACTGATCCCAAGCTTTCTAAACTAGCTTTTGGTATCATCAGTGTATAAAGCATTAAACCTAAATAATAAATATACAGCCAAGTATATAAAAAAGAAGTGGGAGAAAGAAATTGGCATAGAAATCACAGACGATGAATGGCAAAACATATGCAAGACTCACCACTCATCCACCAGTTCGCGGATTTGGAGGGAATTTGCCTGAAAAAACTTAGTGCACTACTTTATCACACCAAAGATAAAAAAATAAACAACTCGACCAACCTCAGAAATGTTAGAGAGAATGTGGAGAATATAATGTGGCTCACACACATGTTTTTTGGAAGTGTAAGAGAATAATTGTGTTTTGGGAAATGATAAGTGAACCGTTAGAGAATAACAGGATACAAGATCCCTATGACATGTAAAGTACTTTATCTTTGTGACCTAACAGATGCAGACATTTTAGGGAGTGATGGATACCTTGTCAAAGTATTGTTAGTAGCGAGTAAAAATGCTATAACAAGGAATTGTTAAGAAAGAACCACCTACAAAGGAACAATATTGGGCTGTTACAGAAGACATCTACACAATGGAAAAACTTAACACAAACTACGAATATAAGAAACAGAATTTGACGAAACATGGGAAAAATGGACAATCTACAAATCCTGAAATGGCGACAAATAACTGGACTCCAAAAGAAAATAATATGGACTGTGGGGGGTGGGGGTGGGGCAGATGCTGGACTCGAGCAGTGGATGTTATTGGTATATTTTTTTTTTCTTTGTTGTTGTTGTTGTTGCTGTTACTGTTTTTTCTTCTTCTTTTTTGGTTGTTTAAATGTAAGAAACTAATAAAAATCTAAGTGACATGAAAATAGGACCTGCCTGACAAAGTGAAGTAGACCAAAAGATCCTCAAAAGCTAGACATCATGCTGCAATCCAAAGAAATTCAGGAACAAATGAGAAATAAAGTAATTGAGATCTGCCAGTCTGGAAAAGGTTATAAAGCCATTTCTAAAGCTTTGGGACTCCAGCGAACCACAGTGAGAGCCATTATCCACAAATGGTGAAAATATGGAACTGTGGTGAACCTTCCCAGGAGTGGCCGGCTGACCAAAATTACCCCAAGAGTGCAGCGACGACTCATCCAAGAGGTCACAAAAGACCCCACAACAACATCCAAAGAACTGCAGGCCTCACTTGCCTCAGTTAAGGTCAGTGCTCATGACTCCACCATAAGAAAGAGACTGGGCAAAAATGGCCTGCATTGCAGAGTTCCGAGACGAAAACCACTGCAGAGCAAAGAGAACATAAAGGCTCATCTCAGTTTTGCCAGAAAACATCTTGATGATCCCCAAGACTTTTGGGAAAATACTCTGTAGACTGACGAGACAAAAGTTGAACGTTTTGGAAGGTGTGTGTCCCATTACAGCCGGCGTAAAAGTAACACAGCATTTCAGAAAAGGAACATCATACCAACAGTAAAATATGGTGGTGGTAGTGTGATGGTCTAGGGCTGTTTTGCTGCTTCAGGACCTGGAAGACTTGTGGTAAATGGAACCATGAATTCTGCTGTCTACCAAAAAATCCTGAAGGAAAATGTCCGGCCATCTGTTTGTGACCTCAAGCTGAAGCACACTTGGGTTCTGCAGCAGGACAATGATCAAAAACACACCAGCAAGTCCACCTCTGAATGGCTTAAGAAAAACAAAATGAAGACTTTGGAGTGGCCTAGTCAGAGTCCTGACCTGAATCCGAATGAGATGCTGTGGCATGACCTTAAAAAGGCAGTTCATGCTCGAAAACCCTCCAATGTGGCTAAATTACAACAATTCTGCAAAGATGAGTGGGCAAAAATTCCTCCACAGTGCTGTAAAAGACTCATTGCCAGTTATTGCAAACACTTGATTGCAGTTGTTGCTGCTAAGGGTGGCCCAACCAGTTGTTAGGTTTAGGGGGCAATCACTTTTTCACACAGGGCCGTGTAGGTTTGGATTTTTTTCCCCTTAATAATAAACATCTTCATTTAAAAACTGCATTTCGTGTTTACTTGTTATCTTTGTCTAATGTTTAAATTTGTTTGATAAGTTAGGTTAATTGGCATCAAACTGGGGATTCTAAATTGTCCTTAGGTATGACTGTGACAGTGAATGGATGTCTGTCTCTCTGTGTTGGCCCTGCGATGGACTGGCGATCTGTCCAGGGTGTACCCTGCCTCTCGCTCAAAGACGCTGGGATAGGCTCCAGCCCCACCCCCACCCCCGCGACCCAAAAAAAGGATTAAGCGGAAGAAGATGAATGAATGATCTGAAACATTTAAGTGTGACAAACATATAAAAAAAATGAGAAATCAGGAAGGGAGCAAACACTTTTTCACACCACTGTATATACATAACTACTCGGGCTGGGAGATGTGACATCAAATGAACATCACAATTAACTGAACTGGAGACAGAGAGAAACTTAAATTATTATTGACAAGCTTCTGACTTTTGATGTGAAAGTTCAGGTTTTGTTTTGAAAGTTTCTTCTTCTTGCAGACAGACAGGAGGAAATTTTTGTTTCATTTTCCAACAGAGAAACATGGTATGCTAGACCGTGAAGACTGGACTGCTAGGTGTGTAGCTCGGCTGAGGCCGCTCTGACTGACTGACTGACTAACTTCCAACAGTGGCATGCAGTTCAAGATTTTTAACTTCATAATGTGAAGCTGAAGCAGATGTCACTGACACTACAGCAGATCTACATCATTTCAGTTTATTTTCTACTAGCCTAGCATTAGCAGGTTTGTTTTTAGCAGGATACAACTGAGGGAAAAGAGTCAGAGGTGAGCCAAATGGAGCTACTGTTGCGCTTTTCAAAGAGAACAGAGTCTCATTTAAATATTAGCTGATTGTTGCTCCTTTATTTGCTGTCCATCCATCCCTCCATCTTCTACCGCTTAATCCTTTTTGGGTTGCAAGGGGGCTGGAGCCTATCCCAGCATCTTTGGACGAGAGGCAGGGTACACCCCGGACAGATCGCCAGTCCATCGCAGGGCCAACACAGAGAGACAGACTGCCATTAACTCTTACATTCATACCTAAGGACAATTTTAGAATCCCCAGTTGATGCCAGTTAACCTAATTTGCATGTCTTTGGCCTGTGGGAGGAAACCAGGGTACCCGGAGTAAACCCATGCAGACACGGGGAGAACATGCAAACTCCACACAGAAGGGTCACTGATGGTCTGGGTGTGGCATTGAACCCACAATGGTCAGGGGTAGAATCGGTCCTGTGACCTTCTTGCTGTGCTGCCACAGTGCTAACCAATGCGCCACCGTGATGACCTTATTCGCTGTCATAAAGTGCTATTATGTCACACTGAACTCAATAAAATTAATGGTTATTAGCATCCACATACAGTACACAAGGAGGCAGTGCCTGAAGACATACAGTGGGGAAACCTTTAACTAAGGGGGAAAAACAAAATAACCAACATGAGCAAAATTAAATCTATCTCACGGAGCAGCAAATGCTGATGACCATTGTAATTTGTAGTTTTCGTTAGGGTTTCCAAAAGGTTGCAAAACATTTCACAGTTGTTGAGGCTGTGAACAGTTTTTCCTGTCACATTTTTTTAAATGCAAACAGTTGCAAATGTTTGCAACATAGTTATAAGCATTTACAAACGGTTGTAACATGTGTTGCTAAAGTTTATTTTGGTTCAGTGAACTCTATTGTGCTTTAGCAACTGTTTAAGAACCTTTATGAACCCTTAAAATCTGAATGCAGGTGAGGGTTTGCTTTTTTTTATAATGACAGAGGCGAACCCTGATTTTTGTGAACATTTGTCAAAAAAGTTGGCAGATCCACAAATCGCAGGTTGCCACCTCCCTGTCCCATCAGTCGTCATTTCATTGTTATCACAATGAATATTTCTTACAGAAACTGGAGATTATAACAGATGAGAACTGATAGCAGAGAAACTCTTGATTTGTTTTATAGAGATGATTCAGTCAGCTCTACAATGATGTTCCCATCTGCAGTAATACAGTAGAATGTGATGTGTCATTTAAGAATAATTGTAGATTAATGAGAAAGTTTGATAGCTTTGAGAGGATGTGTTTTTTTAAAACACTGACAATCCTGTACACTTGCATAATTGTTGCATAATGTTACTGTCATCCTCTACCAAAGAGGAGGATCCAATGGAAAGTGTTTCTCACATAATTAAGCTGACATTACTTTTATTGAATATATCATAAAATGTTACGAGGAGGGCAATCAAACTAAGAAATAAAAAAAAGACTATAAAAGAGATGCAGTATTTTTCTTGATGGAAGGAGAGCTACGGCAGACCATCAGACCTCATTTACTTTAGCCACACACTTGTATCAAGAATCAACACACAAATGTAAGAAGCCATTTTTAATAACAGAATGCAGCATTTAAAAAAAAAAACCTTTTGGTTCTCTGCACTTCTGAAAAGGGTAAAGGTTGCACTTGCACTTCCTCATCAGGCATGACTGCATCTCCACACAGGAATTCCAGTCACTCACATTCTGTTCTATACAACAAAAGGAAACCTGAGCCAAAGCTGGACTTCAGCCTTCAGCTTGATGTATGTCAGAGGCTTAAGAGGAGGAGAGGGACTGAAGGGAGAAAAGGCTGATGCTTGTCAGGACAGTCAAAGCCATTTTCTCTCCTTCAGTATAGTCAACACCACATGTTCAGCAGCTGGAACCATCTGTAGCCTCAGCTCTCTGGGCTGCATGCTGCCCAAGTAATAACTTTTATTGTTCATACATGCACTTCCTTTAATGTTGATTTAACGTGGGCACTGTGCTGACTCATTAACTATGAATTATTCTATGTCAGGTGCCAAGTCGAGACTAAAGTTTAAATGTTACTCAGCAGTTTTTGTTGTAGTCCATATTATTTGTAATGCAGGAAGGATTTTTACACATTCCTTTGACTGGCATCATATTATAATGCAAGAAATCTGTCTGTGTGTCTGTGTGTTCCGCGCATATCTCCCGAACCGTTCGTCGGACTGGACTTAGATTTTACACGTGCTGTGCTGAGGTTACGAGGGTGTGCATCTCCAAATTTCAGCCTCCCCGGATATGTGGAAGTTTAGGAGGGGAAGTCTTTAATGAACGTCTATAGGGGCGCTATGGAGTTAGCTCAGAGAGGAGGCAGGCATGGTTACTGTGATGTCATAGATCAAAGGCAGGCATCACCATGGTTACTGTTGCCAGGCAGACACATCATCAAAGATCAAAGGCAAGCATCACTGAACGAGTGGTGACGTTAAAGAGCAAAGGCAAGTTTCACCATGATTACTGTTGCCATGGTAGCCATGTCAAAGATCAAAGGCAGGCATCACCATGGTTACTGTTGCCATGGTAACAGTACCTTTCTACGGGCATGCAGAAATGCTTGCTTACACTTGCTTTCTACGGGCATGCAGAAATACTTGCTTATACTTGGTTTCTATGAGCATGCACGGGTATGCACTAGTAAATTAAATCCACAATCTATGTGACTGGACTGGGTGTAGTTCAGTTTCAGTAAAGGAAACTTATATTAATTCTCAACTCCATGTTTTTGCTCCTAAAATTTACAGAGTTACTTTGTAAAATTTGAAGAGTTTAAAAAAAAAAAAACCTTTTATCTTATGCTAGACTTTTAACAAACTGTCTGATAGGCTGTCCTTGATATGGAGCTCTCTGCTTACTGACATTATCCAAATTTAAAATGCAGGAACAGTTTATGTACAGTGGTGTGAAAAGGTGTTTGCCCCCTTCCTGATTTCTCATTTTTTTGTATGTTTGTCACACTTAAATGTTTCGGATCATCAAAATGCAGTTTTTAAATGAAGGTGTTTATTATTAAGAGGAAAAAAAGTCCAAACCTATGTGGCCCTGTGTGAAAAAGTGATTGCCCCCTAAACCTAATAACTAGTTGGGCTACCCTTAGCAGCAACACTTGCAATCAAGCGTTTGCGATAACTGGTAATGAGTCTTTTACAGCACTGTGGAGGAATTTTTATCCACTCATCTTTGCAAAATTGTTGTAATTCAGCCACATTGGAAGGTTTTCGAGCATGAACCGCCTTTTTAAGATCATGCCACAGCATCTCAATCGGATTCAGGTTAGGACTTTGACTAGGCCACTCCAAAGTCTTCATTTTGTTTTTCTTAAGCCATTCAGAGGTGGACTTGCTGGTTTGTTATGGATCATTGTCTTGCTGTAGAACCCATGTGCGCTTCAGCTTGAGGTCACAAACAGATGGCCAGACATTCTCCTTCAGGATTTTTTGGTAGACAGCAGAATTCATGGTTCCATTTACCACAGCAAGTCTTCCAGGTCCTGAAGCAGCAAAACAGCCCAGACCATCACACTACCACCACCATATTTTACTGTTGGTATGATGTTCCTTTTCTGAAATGCTGTGTTACTTTTACGCCAGCTGTAATGGGACACACACCTTCCAAAAATTTAAACATTTCTCTGATCATTCCACAGAGTATTTTCCCAAAAGTCTTGGGGATCATTAAGATGTTTTCTGGCAAAACTGAGATGAGCCTTTATGTAAGGCCTTTATGTAAGTCGCCCACAAGGAACACATAAGTCGCCCGCAGGCCTGTTCTAAGAATAGCACAACTCGCAAGTGAGCTGCGTCTAAGATGTAATTTTTTCTGCTGCTATTTTTTAAAATCACACTTGCATTTATATAGATTTTAAAATGACAATGTCTTAAAAATAAAAAAAACAAAAATATGCTTATTATACGTAAAGTTAAGGTGAACTCTGACCTAGTTCAAAGGTCAGTATTGTGCGCATGACAAAACCTTCGCGCTTGTGGAGAGTAAGCTAGCGGGCAGTGAAGATGGTGAGCGGAGTGCAGTTTCCTACCCCAAAAACATGTCACAAAAAAGACAGAAAATTTATCATTTTCAAAATGAATGGAAGGAAGAGTTCTTTTTACTACCGTGAAAGGAAGCTGCGTGTGTTTCATTTGCGGGGCGACTGTGGCGACGGCGAAGTGGCACAATGTGGAGCAACACTTCACCACACATCATGAAAGCTACAAGTGGTATGTATGTTCAGTTAATCACCTGGTTGAATCTGAGGATCATTTTGTTGTTGTTTGGTTCTGTGTGACGTGTAAATTGCACTGTACTATATTGCTTTCTGATACTGCAGCATATGGACAATCCTATTCAAATCAGGAGATGCACTCAGAGTGTGAACTGTGAAACTGCTGCCCACTCTCAGTGCTGCTTAGCTTCTTCTCATGAAAGGACAGTGCTGGTTATTACTCAAGCGTGATTCTTAGCAAGAACTGTATGGATATAATTCCAGTGAAGAAGAACACACAAAAGTGTGTTTATAAAATGTAACAGATTTTGAGCAGAATTGCAGCAGATTTGTTCAGTTAAAAATGTGATAAGATATATTTAATATGAAAGCTGATTTTTCTTAAATGTTGCATAACTTTTTCAAACATGGTTCAGCATAGTTCATGAATTGTTAAAAGGGCTTAGTTTTTTATGGTTAAAAGGGACTGGTGAAAACTGGACATTTTTTTTTTAATGAAATGTAGAAGTGATCATCTGAACAATTGCTGAGATTAATAAAAATAAAGTGTTGAATATTGATCTTATCTGTTACCCACTCTAAGTTATTGATAATTAACTATTTATTTATATATATATATATATATATATATATATATATACTGTGTATATATATATATATATATATATATATATATATATATATACAGTGGGGGGGGAAAAGTATTTAGTCAGCCACCAATTGTGCAAGTTCTCCCACTTAAAAGATGAGAGAGGTCTCCAATTTTCATCATAGGTATACCTCAACTATGAGAGACAAAATGAGAAAAAAAAATCCAGAAAATCACACTGAAGGATTTTTAATGAATTAATTGGTAAATTCCTTGGTAAAATAAGTATTTGGTCACCTACAAACAAGCAAGATTTCTGGCTCTCACAGACCTGTAACTTCTTCTTTAAGAGGCTCCTCTGTCCTCCACTCGTTACTTGTATTAATGGCACCTGTTTGAACTCGTTATCAGTATAAAAGACACCTGTCCACAACCTCAAACAGTCAGACTCCAAACTCCACTATGGCCAAGACCAAAGAGCTGTCAAAGGACACCAGAAACAAAACTGTAGACCTGCACCAGGCTGGGAAGACTGAATCTGCAATAGGTAAGCAGCTTGGTGTGAAGAAATCAACTGTGGGAGCAATTATTAGAAAATGGAAGACATACAACACCACTGATAATCTCCCTCGATCTGGGGCTCCACGCAAGATCTCACCCCGTGAGGTCAAAATGATCACGAGAACGGCAAGCAAAAATCCCAGAACCACACGGGGGGACCTAGTGAATGACTTGCAGAGAGCTGGGACCAAAGTAACAAAGGCTACATCAGTAACACACTACGCCGCCAGGGACTCAAATCCTGCAGTGCCAGACGTGTCCCCCTGCTTAAGCCAGTACATGTCCAGGCCTGTCTGAAGTTTGCTAGAGAGCATTTGGATGATCCAGAAGAGGATTGGGAGAATGTCATATGGTCAGATGAAACCAAAATAGAACTTTTTGGTAAAAACTCAACTTGTCGTGTTTGGAGGAGAAAGAACACCATACCTACTGTGAAGCATGGGGGTGAAAACATTATACTGTGGGGCTGTTTTTCTGCAAAGGGACCAGGACGACTGATCCGTGTAAAGGAAAGAATGAATGGGGCCATGTATCGTGAGATTTTGAATGAAAACCTCCTTCCATCAGCAAGGGCACTGAAGATGAAACGTGGCTGGGTCTTTCAGCATGACAATGATCCCAAACACACTGCCCGGGAAACGAAGGAGTGGCTTCGTAAGAAGCATTTCAAGGTCCTGGAGTGGCCTAGCCAGTCTCCAGATCTCATCCCCATAGAAAATCTTTGGAGGGAGTTGAAAGTCAGTGTTGCCCAGCAACAGCCCCAAAACATCACTGCTCTAGAGGAGATCTGCATGGAGGAATGGGCCAAAATACCGGTAACAGTGTGTGAAAACCTTGTGAAGACTTACAGAAAACGTTTGACCTCTGTCATTGCCAACAAAGGGTATATAACAAAGTATTGAGATGAACTTTTGTTATTGACCAAATACTTATTTTACCGAGGAATTTACCAATTAATTCATTAAAAATCCTTCAATGTGATTTTGTGGATTTTTTTTTCTCATTTTGTCTCTCATAGTTGAGGTATACCTATGATGAAAATTGGAGACCTCTCTCATCTTTTAAGTGGGAGAACTTGCACAATTGGTGGCTGACTAAATACCTTTTTTCCCTACTGTGTATATATTTATATATATATATATATATACACGCAATTTGTTATTTTACAGGAGTGTGTCAAGCTGGTAGCCCTTCACATGACTCGGTATCCATGAAGTAGCTCTTGGTTTCAAAAAGGTTGGTGACCCCTGGTTTATCACATTGGGTGGGGGGGGGGGGGCGGTCAGCTTTTCACACAGGGCCATGTAGGTTTGGATTTTTTTTTATCCTGAATAATAAACACCCTCATTTAAAAAACTGCATTTTGTGTTTACTTGTATTATCTTTGTCTAATATTTAAATTTGTTTGATGATCCAAAACATTTATGTGTGACAATCACACAAAAAAAATAAGAAATCAGGAAGGGGGCAAACACTTTTTCACACCACTGTATTTACCAGCAGATTACTAAAATTACACAACAAGTCTAGTTTTGATGGATGCCTCATCCAGCATGCAAGGTAATGTTGCTGTATCAACTGTATTTAATAATTGTTCTTTCATTAAAAAAATATTTAATTAAGGACTTGCTTTTAAATATCACCCATTATTTTCTAAGGTCTACTCCTCCACCACTGTGTCCATGAACATAAAAACTGTGATATAACATACAAACACTTAACAGAATTAAAACTGCCAGGCTAATTACCCATTATTAAAGCACACATGAATCCAGATGAATGGACATAGATACGTCTTGCTTCCTTGTTGTTATTACCTGATTTTTTGACCATGTGTTAACAGCTCGAGCTCTCTCAAGTTCTCATGTTGTTTCATATAATTCTCATGTGATCTTGTCAGGCGAACCTTGTTCTGATCTGTGTCGCTTCAAAGCACAAATGCCAGTGGCGACTGCCGCATGGCTGAGTCCACACCGCAGCCAGTGGAAATGAAGCTTTCGGGTTTGCCCCTAGAACTTCTTGGTTAAGCCTTATTTTTTACCTTTATTTTATACAGCAGAGGTCCTCTGAGAGGCAACCTCTCTTTTTCAAGGACACCCTGTTCCCATTCTCACCTGGAAGCAGCCCAGTACAACCATAGACTGACGTGTGATCACTGAGCAGGAGTTAAGGGCCATGCTCAAAGGCACCACAGTGGGGTTAAGGAGGGTGGGGCAAACACTGCTTTGTCATCTGTCCCACCCAGGTCTGATCTTGCCAGTCCAGGAATTGAACCAGCAACCCTCCAGTCACCATTCCACATCCTTAACCACTAGGCCCCCACTGCCCCAAGAAAGTTGGAAGACAGTTAGAGTTAAGAGAGGGTGAGGGACTGTTTTTATCAGAATACACCTCTCACCCTCCACCATCTAAATGCTTGATGCCATTTTCACACAACCACTAGGGGTCACTTTTAAAAAACAAACATGTGACTCTAAGCCATAGTTCCTGCGGATAAAGACGCTTTAGATGATTGTTTTTGCTGTCGGAGGACAGTTTCAGAAAATCATATAGGCTTCTTTAAACATATCAGGCTTCTTTAAACAGTTGTACTGATGGTAGGATGACTGGTGTTCTTTTGTACAGCTACAGTGGAAACTGTACATGCTGGTTGATGTTCCAGATATAAAGGACACTGCAACTCTCTCTCTCTCTCTCTCTCTCTCTCTTACACACTCACACACTCACACACACACACACACACACACACACACATCCTCAGTCAAATCTGTGAGGGTGACAGGGGGCCACAAACAGAGCAAGGCAGATGTGAAAGACATTTCATCGAGTCGTCCTGTTTCCTCACTTTTCATCTAAGCTGTGAGGTGATTAACATCGATTCTTGAAATGCTTTGCAGGATGGGGCGGGTGTTATGTGGTTGAGCGGGTGTGCAGCACGTGCTAAGAAACGTGTTTCAACGTTTGGAACATTGAATAAAGTGGAAGAAATGCACAGTTGTGAAAGCGTTAGTCAGGCGCTGGCCAGACCTCAGTCTCATGTTCACACATCCTCATTCAGAGGGGGACCCAGTTAGAAAAACAAGTCTGCCCCTAGTTGGAAAGAGTTTGGTCATGGACAGAGCTCTAGGTTTAGAGACGATTACTAAACAAATCTAACTAAAGAATGTTTGGTTTTTTGAGTCATAACATAGAAAACAAGAATAAGACAAGTGCACTCTGAGGGGAGTGCAATATCCCCCATCTCCATTTTCTGTGAAGATCCCAATACTTACTGACAGAGAGCAGTTTTCAAGTTTTCAATGTAATTATTGTGGCAGAACCTAATTATAATAAGCTAATCATCCACATGTATACAACAAAGTATACAACCCATAGTTGTAGGGCAGGATCCCGAGATGAACTTGTGTAGCAAGTTTGGTGACCCTAGAGGGCTTTACACGTTCTATAGTAAGAGAGCATAGAGAGTGCCAACTTTGACTTTTTGACCCCAAACCTGTGTACCAGGTTTGGTGACTCGAGCTTTCTTTGTTGTTGAGATATAGTTTATAAGCCATTTTGATGTTGACCTTTGACCTTGTGATCCCAAAACCATAGTCACACTTCAGGATCGCAGGGTGAACCTGTGTACCAAGTTTGGTGACCCTAGCTTTACTCATTGTACAGTAGTAAGTAGGGGTGTAACGGTATATGTATTTGAATTTTTTTGGTACGGAACCTTCAGTTCGGTGCAAAGGTGTACTAAGGTTCCACGCTGACCATGTTGAGTGACAGACATGAAGTGTAACTGACTCGTGCCATACATGTAAACAGTGCATCTTGTGGCTGTCCTACCTAGTGAATGTCGTGGCTGGCTGTACGGAGAAGCCAGAAATGCATAAATGGACAAAGGTAAGTGAATAAGACTAAAACAGCATTGGATATGCTTTTGGCAGTATGTTGAACTTGTTAACTCATTTGAAACGGCACTCCGTGAATGTGAATATTCATTGCAGCATGAAAAAAAGAAAAAAATCCAGCATGGTACAAGCACAGCTTCCAGTGGCATTTCGACAGCCTCTCGGGGATTTTCAGATCGAGCCAAAGTTATAACAGATCCGCTGCTATAAAAACCCCAAAGGCATTTAAGGCCACATTCAGTTGTTGAGGACATCAGGTTTAAACACATGCTGAAGCTAACTGAGCCCCTGTTTCTTGTGCCCTCTTCAGCCAGAAAATAATACCATCCTTTTAAGAACAAGCTAAATCCGTTAATGCTCCACTTTAGGTCAGTGTTTATCAAGGGTGCCCGGGTAAGTTCCTTCTTAATTGTCAAAAAAAAAATTGCACATAATTTGCTGTTGTTGTGCATGGATGCCTTCAGAATCTATACACAACAATGACAAATTTGCAATTTTTTTTGACCAATTAACTAGTGAAATTAGATAATTAATTTCTCATAGAAACCTGAACATACCAGAGCACCCTGGTTAAAATCACTGCTTCAGGCAATAAGGAATAAAAGACTAATTCAGACTATTCAAACTTCTATTGTTGCTCTTGTCTACATCGTTCATTTGCTAAAAAGAGAATTTATTTATTTTATTGTATACATTTTATTTATTGGAGAATTGACTGCTGGCAATTTGCAGTTTTTTTTTGTCAAAGCTGTTCCTGCTTATACAAAAGATAAGCAGTTTTATGTTTTCCATTTTGTTTCCTTACTGTACTGAAAATCAACCGAACCATCACCTTAAAACCAAGGTACGTACCTAACCGTGATTATAGCGTACCGTTACACCCCTAGTAATAAGGCATAGGGAATGTTAAGCTTGAACTTTGACCTTTTGACCCCAAACCCATAGTCAGAGGTCAGGATCTCAAGGTGAACCTGTAAACCAGGTTTGGTGGCCCTAGCTTTACTTATTTTATAGTAATAGTAAATGTAACATTTACCATATACAGTCATGTGGAAAAATTAGGGCACCCTGTATAAGCCTGTGTGTTTTTAAACATATTTGGACATGTGGATATTTAGTGTCAATGTTAAAATTACTGGGAGATTCACGTAATACAACTAAACAATTAAAAATGAATTAAAGACTTTTTTAAAATTTTCTGTAAAATGTAATTCTTTTTTTTTTTTGTAACTTAAGATTTTTATTCATTTTTCATTATATATATTGCATTCAGATCACAGTCTACATTTAAAAAAAACAAAGGGGCTAGAGTAAAAAAGAAAAAGGAGAAAAAAAAAAAAAAGGGGGGGGGGGACAAATGTTGGAGCATCAAGTTTTTAGTTTCCATCTCTTAATTCTTCTGGTTTTTCCAGCGTCTTTGGTTATTCTTTCAATATCTGTCTCGTTGTTGCACTTTGTAGTGTGTCCATTTCCGCCATTTTTTTTCCCATAGTCCTTCTTGCATTCTTTGTCGATATGTTAGTTTTTCCATCATACGTATGTCCTCAATAATGTCAGTCCATTGCTCTTGGTCAGGAAGAACTTCTGATCGCCATTTTTTTGTGATTGTTTTTTTACATGCAATCAACAAGATTTTAACTAGATATCTGTCCTCAGCCTGTATAACATTGTCTTTTTTAAGATCACATAGGTACATCAAGTTACAGTTCATTGGTATATTATATCCTAATATCCTCTGTATTGTCACATGTATAGATTTCCAGAATGATGAGATTTTGCAGCATTTCCAAAACATATGCGAGTGGTCTGCATTTTGAGCCCCACATCCCCTCCAGCATATAGATTGGGTATTTGTATACTTTCCTTGAATCTGTGGTGTAATGAAAAAGCGAATCAGGTTTTTCCATCCAAATTCCCTCCATGTTCTTGAATTTGTTGACGTGTGTTGTGTTTTCCATATTTCCTGCCAGCTTTCTTCTGTTATGTTTAAATTGAGCTCTTTCTCCCATTTCTCCTTTATATAGTTACTTGAATGATTGTTTGCCATAAGTTTCTGATATAGCTTTGAAATAATTCTTGTTTTATTTCCTGTATATGAGCTTAAAATGAATTGTATAATCTCGCTCACATCTGTTTGGAGGTTATGCCTAATCTTCTTCATATAATAGTCTCTCATCTGCAGATATCTGAAGAATTCCGATCTTTCTAGTTTAAATTTTCTCCTGATGTTTACAAAGCTCCCGAGATCTTTTTTTCCGATATTGCCCCATGCTGTGATTCCCTTGTTCACCAGATTTTTGTATCCCCTATCTTGTTTTGCCGGTTCAAACTGACTGTCAAATGCTACCCATTTCAATAGTTTTGTGTCTTCCTTTATATTATACTTTTGTACTATTTTATACCACAGTTCTAAAGTAAATTTAGTGATTGGGTCTATTTGTTTGATTTGCTTATATGCATCTTTATCTCCTATTATGCTTTGTACTGGGAGTCCCTCAATTTCCTTTTCCATTTCTTTCCATTTTGCCTCATATCCCTCGTCGCACCAACATATGATATATCTTATTTGTGCTGAGTAGTAATATTCCTTTAGACTCGGTAGGCCCATGCCTCCTTTCTCTTTTGGTAACTGCAGAGTTTTATATTTCACTCTTGGTTTTTTACCTCCCCAAACAAATCTCGATATCATCCTGTCCCACTTTGAGAATTGGGCATCTGAAATCTCTGTTGGTATAGCCTGGAAGAGGTAAAGTAATCTAGGTTGTATGCTGATCTTGACTGTCTCAATTTTTGAATTCAGATCCATATTTAAGATTGACCATCTATCAATATCTTTTTTTATTTCTTGTTCCAACCTATCATAGTTTGCTTTATAGATTTTGCTTAGATCTTTAGGTATGTTCACTCCAAGGTATTTTATTTCTTTTTGTTTCCAGTTTAGTTTGATCTTATCAGTTATCTGGTTTAGAGGGTTATAGTGGAATGTCAGTATTTGTGTTTTTGTTATGTTTATCTTGTATCCTGATAATTTTCCAAAATTTTCTATCAAGTTCATCATTTCCATTATTGATTCATCTGGTTGTTCAAGGTAAACTATAATATCGTCTGCAAATAGCCCAATCTTGTGTTCCGCCCCCTTTATTGTTACACCTTTTAATTTCTTATTTTGTCGTATCGCTTGAGCCAGTGGCTCTATGAACAGAGCAAACAAGGTGGGCGATAAGCAGCATCCCTGCCTAGTTGATCTTTGTATATTTACTTTGTCTGTTAAGCTACCGTTTATCTTGATTCTTGCCACAGGTTCTTGATACAGCGTCCTTATGCATTGTACTGATTTTTCGTTAAATCCAAAGCGTTCCAGCACACTATATAGGAATTTCCAGTTAACCCTGTCAAATGCTTTTTCTGCGTCTAAACTCATTATTACTGCGCTTTTCTTTTCTTTATGTATTTGATTAATTATATGTATTGTTCTCCTGATATTGTCATGTGTTTGGCGTCCCTCTATGAAACCAGTTTGATCATCTTCTATCAATTCCGTCAAGAATGTCTTTATTCGTTTACATATAATTGTTGTATATATTTTATAATCCACATTTAATAAAGAGATTGGCCTATAGTTTCCGCATTGTTCTCTATCTTTCCCTGGCTTTAAAATGACTGAAATAATGGCTTCGTTCCATGATGGAGGTATTTTGTTGTTGTTCAACGTCCAATTAAATGACTTTAGAAGCTGTGGCGTGAGTTCTTCTATAAACAGTTTATAAAACTCAGATGGGTATCCATCACTACCTGGTGATTTACCATTTTTAAGTGACTTAATCACATCTCTAATCTCTTGTGTTGTTATTTCTGCTGTTAGCTTTTCATTTTGTTGATTTCCTATTGATGGCAAGTCCAATGTGCATAGAAATTTTTTAATATCTTTAGTATTTGTTTCTTCAGGTTGCGAGTATAGTTCTTGGTAGAAATTATGGAATATTTCTTCGATGTTTTCTGGGTTAACTGTGGCTTTATTTGTGGTGGGGTCTTTAATCTTATATACATTATTCATTGTTTGTTGTTTTCTTAACCGTTTTGCCAGCAGTTTTGTGGCTTTTGGTCCCGTTTCATAATATTTTTGCTTTAGATATCTATTTTTCCTTTCAATTTCATCCATTTGTGTTTCTTTTATCTTTATTTTTTCTTCTTTAATTTCTTGATATATTTTTGGGTCATTTGTGCTTTGATGTTTATGTTCTAATTCCCTCAGTCTCTCACATCTTTGTTCATACGCTTCCAGTTTAGTCTTATTTGCTTTTCCTGTTTCAACAATTAATTTACCTCTTAACACGGCTTTTAGTGCATCCCATAGTATTGTTGGGTCCACTTCTTCATTGTCATTCTCTTGGATATATTCGTTTATGTTTATTTTTATTCTTTCTTTCATTTTCTCATCATTTAACAGTCCTACATTAAGTTTCCATGTTGTTTGTCGTTTTCTATTGTTTAAATTTATTTCCATGTATATAGGATTATGATCTGATATTTCTGCCCCTCCAATCCAACAATTTCTCACCCTGTGTCTGTCATCTTCATTCATAAGGAAGTAATCTATTCTAGAGTGTACTTTATGGACTGCTGAATAATGTGTATAGTCTTTTTCGAGTGGGTGCAGGTCCCTCCAAATGTCTACCATACCCATTTCTGCCAGTGAGGTTCTTATGAATTTTGTTACATGTTTTTTTGTCTTCTTAACACTTGTTGTATCAATTTCATGATCCATGACAGCATTTAAGTCTCCTCCACAAATTAGGACTCCTTCACTGTGTGTTGCTATGAGATCAAACAGATGTTGAAAAAAACCCTTGTCACTTTCTGGTGGGGCATAGATGCTCACTAATGTGATCTGCATTCCATCTATGCTACCCTTTATTATTACATACCTGCCTTCTTTATCCTGGATTTCCTGTTCACATTCAAATTGTATTTTATTTGAGATTAGTATCATAACCCCCCTTTTAGTTCCTCCCTTAAATGAACTGTAGTAGGAGTTCTTATAGCCAAATCTCTTTAGTTTCACATGTTCTGTCTTGCTCAAATGTGTCTCTTGCATAAATATAATTTCGGCTTTTTCTTTCTTGAATTTTCTTATTATTCTTTCCCTTTTAACAGGTGAGTTCAGACCATTCACGTTTAGTGTTATTATCTTAAGATTTTTACCCATAATCATGTTTTTCCATTTTTTTAACTTGTGCTCCTAGCCCCTTTAACAACAAAAATAACACATATTTATATAAAAACACATTAAAAAAATCTCGACCTCCGTACTTTGGGCCTTTCTTCTGCCCACTGGTCCCTGTTGGTGGGTGGAGGGATTGTCCTCACCGAGTGTAGGGCCCTCCCTAGACCTATATTTACTATCCAAGAAATAGTCATTAGTCTAGAAATGTCCAACAAATATCACTTAAACCTCTCCTAGCCGTCTGTTTCTCTTTTACCTTGTCTTCTTGGCCTTCATTTCTTCTGTGTCTTTCTTAATCTTTGTTATAATCTAGGCTTTCAGTTGAAAGCCTTGTAGTCTTTCCTGGGCCCGCTGCGCCACGTCTCCCCCCGTCTTTTGCCGTTCACTCGCCTCCACTCCGGCTGTCGTGATGCGTTCAGGGCCTCCGCTGCTCCTACCGTTTCCTCCGGCACGTACACCTCAAGGCCCCGCTCCATCATGTCCTGCGCTGCCTCTCTGGCTGTGTTGTAGGTTCTTACGCCGTTCTCCCAATGAATCCTCATCTTCGTTAGCGGCGTTTGGAATCTATTTTTTTTTTTCTTTCAGCGTTTTTTTAATGTTGGCATATTTCTTCCGCTGCTGCACAATTTCCGCCGGGTAGTCATGATCAAAGAATATCTGCTTGTCGCCGATTCGTATCTTTTTTTTCCACGCTCGTGTCAGAATTCTTTCCTTTACATCATATTTCAGAAAGTTTACCACAACTGACCTGGGTGTAGAGCGTGGGTTCGGGTTCTGTGCCGAGGCTCTGTGCGCTCGTTGAATCTGCAGATCCGCTTCGCTGGGCAGTTCCAGCTCTTTTTTTAAGAACTGATCCATGAATTTCGTCATCGAGTTGCCTTCAATGCCCTCCGGGATCCCGAAGATGCGTATATTGCCCCGTCTGGACCTGCTCTCCAAGTCGGTTACTTTCTCCTGCATCCTCTGCATTTGTGCCGTCAGGGTCTGCAGCTGTTCGCTTGCCTCGCTATTCCAATCTTCCAGCTCTAATATTCGGGCCTGCGCTTCTGTCATACACGCCCGCTGGGAGCGCAGCTCCTCCATGTTTTCTGCTAGCTTGCGCTCCATTTCTCTTCGGAGGCCCATAATTTCTTCCTTAATCTCTTTTTTCAGCTCCTCCTTAAGAGCCGCTAAATCCTGTTGTAGCTGCCGTTTGAAGTCTCTCAACTCTTTACCCAAACTGGCGATGCCAGTGTTCATGGTATCGAGTGTGTCTTCCATTTTCTCTGCTGCGGTCACCTCGTTTTTTTGGGCCCCGTGTTCAGCGGTTTCTCCTGCGTTGTTGAAGAGGAATTCTTTAATTTTACTCTGCTTTTGTCCTTGTGCCCGGCTCCTTCGTGTTTTCATCCCTTAGTTTATTGATCCACTTATGTCGAGTTGGCCATTTACCGATGATTTTTAATCCGGCTAGGGAGAGCTCTCTGTTTAAGCGTTATGTCTCTCCGCCATCTTCCCGGAAGCCGCGTAAAATGTAATTCTAAACAAATAGTGAGGAATAAATTAAGACACCCCCCATCTTTTTTAGGACACCCTCACATTCCCACTTAAAATGGATAAAATACATTTTTTAAAAAATGCAAATAAAAACAAAAACAAGGTTAGACATAAATACGTGAACATTTCTTAATAAAAAAATGAATATTTAAAGGGGTGTCCAAATTTTTTAACATGACTGTACTATAGTGCAACTTTTATGTTAATTTTGACCCTTTGGCCCCAAACCCATAGTTAGGTCAGGGTGTAAGTCATCCAAGATGTGTATTAGATACAGCTACTGTATCGATTTGAAAAGCCTACATCATTTCTTTCAGTAGTTATTGTTTAGAAGATTTAAGGAAAATCTGACCTCTGACCTTTGACTTCAAGGTCATCCGATGAGAGTGAAATTGTAATATGCACATCATCAGAGTATATCAAACCATGCTACCAAGTTTCAAAACAATCGGAACAAAACTGTAGGAGGAGGTCAAGAAGGCTTAAACTCACCTCCATTTCCTCTGCAAACTGAAAGCACGAGTCCCATCCCCCATCATGTGCTCATTCTACCGGGGCACCATTGAGAGCATCCTCACCTGCTGCATCACGGTGTGGTATGGAAGCTGCACCGCCTCCTGTGAGAAGACACAACGCACAGTGAAAGCAGCCAGCAAGATTATCGGTGCACCTCTGCCCCCCCCCCCCCCCCCCGGACATCTACCTCACCCGACTCACCCGCCGAGCCATCAGCATTGCAGGTGACACCTCCCACCCCTCACACTCCCTCTTCAGCCCCCTGCCCTTGGGCAAAAGATACCGGAGCCTCCGGGCCCACTCCACAAGACTGCTAAACAGCTTTGTTCATCAGGACATCAAGACCCTGAACTCTGTCCACTTCCTCCCCTGCCCCCCTTCCCCCCGGACCGTAACACACTCACCCGCACAATAACTACTCCAGCTGTTGGCACAGAAAAACTGGCACACCAACAGTAATACATCCGCTGCTGTATGTCTCTGCACTTTGCTGCAACCATTTGCACAAATGACATATCTGCTGCTGTCTGTTATTGCAATTATTATATATATAAATTATATATTATATAATTATTATATATATACACTACCGTTCAAAAGTTTGGGGTCACTTAGAAATTTCCTTATTTTTGAAAGAAAAGCACTTTTTTTCAATGAAGATAACTTTAAACTAATCAGAAATACACTCTATACATTGCTAATGTGGTAAATGACTATTCTAGCTGCGAATGACTGGTTTTTGGTGCAATATCTGCATAGGTGTATAGAGGCCCATTTCCGGCAACTATCACTCCAGTGTTCTAATGGTACAATGTGTTTGCTCATTGCGTCAGAAGGCTAATGGATGATTAGAAAACCCTTGTGCAATCATGTTAGGTCTGCAATGCTGTAATTGCTGCAAATGGAGGATTCTTTGACAAAAGCAAAGTTTGAAGGAAAAAATTATTATTTCAAATACAAATCATTATTTCTAGCCTTGTCAATGTCTTGACTACATTTTCTATTCATTTTACAATTCATGGTGGTAAATAAGTGTGACTTTTCATGGAAAACACAAAATAATTGTCTGGGTGACCCCAAACTTTTGAACGGTAGTGTAAATTATATATTATTATATATATAAATAATTATTATATTTGTTTTTCCAGCCTTATTCCTTTTTTTTGTACTGCGCACACCACTGAAGAGAGGGTAACGCCATTTCAATTCTCCTGTATGTCCTGTACATATAGTAGTATTGACAAAAAAAAATCTTGAGTTGATTTAACAAGACAGTTACTGTCTATGAAGTGAGGTGAAATGGGAGGTCATAGGTCAGGCGCTACAACTCCTGCAAAAATCATCCAATCAGAACCAAATTGCAATATGTGCATCATCGGTGTATATCAAACCATGGTACCAAGTTTCAATACACTCGGAAAAAAATTGTAGGAGGAGTTCATTTCAGAAAAGTGGAACAGACAGATGGACGGACTGACCCATAACATAATCTCCCTTTGGTCTTCACCCAGAGGGCTCTTCAACCCATTTGGGCTTTGACCGGCTGGTGATAAAAATGTTAATTAAAATTAACCTCTTGCGTCTGTATCCAGAAAAACATAACTTTAATAAGAGTGAAAGAGCATTCATAGACCTCGGTTTGCTTAATGCCAAAAAATGTATTGCACTACTGTGGAAAAAGACTCATAGACCAGATGTGACTCAGTGGTTAAGACAGATGTTAACAAACCTTCCACTAGAAAAAATAACATACATACTAAAATCAAAGGAAAATGTGTTTGAGAATATATGGAGACCTTTCATTGATTATGTAAAGAAATTAAACATAACTTCTGAAGAAGAAGGTGAATGATATGTGTGGACCTTGCAAATTCCAAACTGGTGAATGTATATTATATATACTTATGTAATAGATTACCTAGACTAAACAGAGGAGCATTGTTGTTGATTTGCTTTTGTTAATGGTTGTTGTTTTTAGTAATTTTTTTTTGTTGTTGTTGTTAGTGGGTTTTTTTTGTTTTGTTTTTTTTAATTACTTTAGTGTTAGTGTTTGACTGTCTGTGTCATGTGTGTAAAAAAAAAAAAAAAAAAAGGTTCAATAAAAAATATTGTGGAAAAAAAAAATAAACCTCTTGCACTCCGGGATACCACGGGCGGTCACGTCTCTGCATCCTAGCGCGCCCTCGTGTGCATTAGGACGCACACTGTGCGTCTCAGAGCGCACTGAAAAAAAAAAAAAGCTGCATTTCCATTCTTCCACTACAGACACAGCCGCGAACAGAAAGCCAAAGGAGTGCTTTGATTGGTTTAGATTTGATTGACCTCTCATTCGACTAATAAAAGCCTTGAATTGGGTTTCTGAAACCTTGAAGAACCAATGACTGAAAACCTAGCAAGAAGGACCCGCCTACCAACGGCTGCGAATACAGCGAGCCAATTGAAGCAGAGACGTTCGACGATTGAAAGCGTGTGTCCCGTGCGTAAAATCTGTTTTGTGTAAGCCGCTGGGTGACACACACGCGTTCGCCAGTGTTTTTTTCTTACTACTGTTCTTATTTGTTTTGAAAAATTGTTCGCCAAAACCGCAATCATGGAAGCACAAAACCGCAATAATGGAATCATGGTTTGACCGGGTTGCGTGACCAGAACCATGAGTCGTAACAAGCGGACCAGTGTCATGTTCGTCTGACAATGAGGAAGAGAAGTTCGCCAGCAACACTGCTGTTGTGGACAGGTAAGTGTTATAAGCTAAATTATTCTTTATCCCTGAAAATTGTAATCAAAATGACTTTTGACCGATCGGTAAATTACAACTGTGCGTCATCGCCACATGACGGACTGGTCCGTGCGCTGTGTCCGGACCGTGAACGCCCCCCCCCCCTCCGCTGCTCTTCTGTAGCAGATTGCAGATATATTGCAGATATTTTAGTACAACTGTGCATAGTAGACCGCGGCACACCGTCCCCGCGGTCCGTCATGTAGCGATGGACGATGTCCGTCCTCTGTAGTGGAGTGGGGGGGGGGGAGTTGTTATCCTCTACATTACAGATATTTTAGTATAATTTTTAGTGCACTGTAGGTTATTTTTTCTTGTAAAAAAAGCCACACATTTTTTACGTGGCATGCTTCTTTGTGTGTGGGGGCTTGTTTGTTCATTCATTTATTCATGAATGAATAAACAACCCCCCCACACACACACACACAGTCCTGAGTGTCACCTTTCATTAGAGCCCAAGATCAAGCTTCTACGTTTTTCCAAACTGTGCCATTTGGCACAATTTGGCACAGTTCAAAAATGCCTGGGAACAACCTGACAAAAAAGCTGTGTAATATATTCATTTTTTGTGGTATTGTTACAAAATTTTGACCTCAGCTGGATAACACTTGGTTCTACATTTCTGTTGCATTTTCCAGCCCGGATCTGACAGCTGTGTGTTATTTGCAAGCATTTGTATCCAAAAAAATACCCAGGCAAACTTTATTTTCTTCAAGTTCAGTATGTTTAGATGACTGTTACTCAGTGGCAGGAGCACTTAGAGAGATTATGACTGTTTTGCCAAAAAATTCAAAGTGTTTTCTTTTAAATGAGACCAACCCCATGAAGATGGTGCAAAGGGTTGAAGAACAGCTTTTGATTTACTTTGGGTACGTTATTTTTAGGCGTTTTTAGGGAAATTGACCAGAGTGCAAGGGGTTAATGTTCTACCACACACAAGGACAAATGTTCAATAAGTGTGAACTTTGGTCTATTATCTGCAGTGTTATGCATTATTATGTAGTGTTTGTAAGTCATTAAAAATAACATTTTCACATTAACCTGTAAAGGCAATATGTATAAAGAGTTGTTAACCTGATTCCAAAATTGTAATTTGGCTTTGTCAAAGAAAAGAAATAAACATTTTTCCTAAAATGTTGCTAGACACCTTTTTGTCAGTCAGTTGTTGATGAAATGGATTTATCATACACTTTAAGAAGTATGCTGACTCTTTAAATGTATTTTTTTAGAGTGAAATTTAAAAATTAAAAACAGTTGCTTTTATAAAGGCAGTAGCGTATTAGCGTAAAAAGGTCTAAAATTTTGTTCAAATATGATATTTCAATAACAATAGTTACTGTTTAGCAGCTTATAATTTGATATTGCCTCATAGTTTCTCTAAACTACTGTATGTTGATGTCTTTATATTTTTTTCATAGTCGACTCTGCAGTAAAACTGTCTGGGCATTTTTCATATGTAATAAATAGTAAAACGGTTCATTCTGAAGCTAGATTTTTCTTCCCACACTTAAAAAAAAACAAAGCTAAAATGTGACTAGTGTATAGAACTGGACCTCAGCCAAACAGGATTATCCTAAGTTTCTGTCTGGCCAGGGGGGGATGCCCAGACTGATCCCAGCTGTGCATATCTGTCCTCGCCAGTCTCACACATCCACATGGGCAGTTTCCTCCTGTGAGCCGAATGCAACTTTGGTCAGATGTGTCACAGCCCCACATTTTTCATTTCACCCCTGGCTACAGTTTAGCTTTTCTCTTAATTATTTTCCTCTAATTTCAACATATTTCACATGTATAGTAAGTATATCAAAATTGCCTGTGCTGTCTTCTTTTATATTGAAGCAGCAAGATCATCAGCTCCATGACCGTGATCACGTTTGCTCACCTTCACATCCTGCCAAGCACTGACGGAAAATACCCTGTCATGCTATAGCCTGCAGAAATCTCTTCATGAAAGAGTGGTTTTTACCCACTCTAACCGCTGCGGTCTGTGGGAGGACCAGGATCAGTCTACTGTAAGTGGAGGCTCCTCCCGCACTGCAGTCTTGAATATTAAGAGACCCCAAAGCCTTGAACATTCCCTCAGGCTGACGCCATCTCAGGAAACCACCCTTAAGGCAAACATTTGATATTCTGGGAGACGTGCCCAAATGTTTGTTTTTTTTCATGCTTAAAGAAACTGTCTGTTAAAAACTACTGAGCTCAGCACACGACAGAGCAGCTCAGTTTTGGCTCTTTCTGAAACACACAGAGGAACCTCACACCCAATCAGGCCAAACAGCAGCACTTGGCTGAAGAATGGAGGGAAATGAACAAAGGTGGGGTTATTAGGTAGCTGCTAACCCGCAAAGCCCTGAGGTCAAAGGTTCCTCTAACTTCAGGGTTCACAACACATCTAGTTGCTAGTATTGGTGACCTTTGATCCTAGCAGTTAACTTTAAATCTGTGGACCACCCTTACGCCCCCTCAAATATGAAACATGCCATTCTGCCTTCAGGGTTTAATATCTGTCTCCGTCACTGCTTTCCATCATCCAATACTTCCTGAAATATAAAGAACCTCTTGTGAAGTCTAAAGACACATTTGTCCTAGATTCCTTCCACATTTTGCTGAGGGGTAAAGACTCATGTTTCTCCTTTTGTGCTCTACTGGTTTGCCAAAGTTATCTTCTTCACTTGCTAAGAATAGAGACATTTTTTGAACATGTTCCAGCCTATTCAGGATGTTTCGACACTTTTTTTTCTGGGGAAACCAAAAGATGATTAAATGGTTTTGACAGAACTCTGCTGTGAGGAAAATGATTGCCTGCAGGTTGTTTAATTCCACATTTCAGACAATGACTCCTCTGGGCCTGATGATGTTTAAAGTCACTTCATAGTGGTAAATTATTGACACTTGTGACAACACACCAGCTATGATCACATCTTTGTGCTCTTTTCAATAGGTGGGCAGTGTGCCTAATGTAAAGCGAGAGAAAAATAGATCTCATTTATTTGTTTGTCAGCTGATTCTAAATGACTGCACTGTTATTACACTAGTTTCTGCCCCCTCCTTCTCTCCCCGTTTGACAGTTTGTATATATGCTCTAGTGAAACAGTATCTGTTGGTTAGCACCAGAGATGGGCAGCATATCCAGATATTGTACTCAAGCAAAAGTAGGATATGGCATTAATAACTCACATAAAAGAGTAGTCACCAACTTAGTTACTTGAGCAGACATAGAAAGATGGCAACTAAAAAAGTTATTAAGTGGTGAATAAAAATTTTACTCTTATCAGTCAATTAACACTAAAGTGACTAGAGGTGTGGTCATTTCTGGTAAGTACTTGTTATTACAGTTTAAACAAGCACATTTCTAACCAGCTTCCGAAGTTCAATAAAGAAACCATAGACAGTAATAAAAGAATTATTTAAGGAGTCAGAACAGAAATAGAAAATAGAAAAATAATGATTTCAGATCATGTGCTTTTTGTGCTAAATCAGCAAAATTAAAAATAACAGAGTATGACAAAATGTACGTTAGTAGGATTGAAAATATCCTGCAGTAAACCTATTCAGCAAACTAGTGGGCACTCAGAAAGCATATAACTCTGCCAAGGCTCCATCCGTCCCTCTGTAATACCTTCCCTCCATCCATCTGTAACTCCGTACATACCTTTGTCTATACTTCTAAATTCGGCAAGTAGTTTTTGCATAATCCTGTTGATAGATGAGCAGATGGATGGATGGACAATCACATTACATTGCGAGATAAGGCCTTGGTGGAGATAAGGCCTTGGTGGAGGTGATCCATGCACTCATGGATCACCTCCAAAATGTAATTGGTTCATCCATAGCCCAAGGGGCATCTCTTGTAAAAAATACGTTCAGTAGTTTTGTGTAATTCTGCTAACAAAGAGATAGACAGACAGACAAACAAACTGCCCTGATCACATTATCTCCTTGGTGTGGTCGTAACATCTAGAATGTGATATATGGTTAAGTGTTTGTGGCTGATTCAGTTAGGATCATAAATTCATGTCAAGCCACAAGAAGTAGCTAAACTCGGTTATCTCTGCTAGTGCATATGTTGTTCTGATTATAGGCTATTCTGGTAAAAAATATAGCAAAACTAGAGGGAAGTCAAAGAGAGCATACCTCTGCCAATGTCAAGGTTGAGCCCCTCCGGGGCGGAATGCAGAACCCATACGCAGGAACTTGGTTTGTGAATTTTATTAAAGAAAGCGAGACACAGCTTGTAAGCAGAGGAAAAAAAAACAAAAAAAAACAGGCAAAGCAGTGAAGTGTGTAATCACACAAAAACTGACAAGGACGCCACACACGACATAGACTGAGACGCACCTATATAGAAATGATCAAGATAACACAGGACAGGTGGGACACAATCAAGGGCAACAGAGAAGCATGGGATAGGCGGGGCTAAACAGACAGCACAACGGGACCGAAATACAAATGATAATCACAACACAGAGAAACATAGTAACAAAACACGAGGACATGGCTGAACTCATGTCCTGAAGATAACAGAAAAGCAAATATGAAGACAAAGTGAGGACATGAGCATCCAAACCCTAACAGCCAAGTGTCCTTCTCTCCTTCCCTCCCTTTCTTTGTCTGTACCCCTGTCTGTCCAAGCGTCCCTCCATCCATCTGTACATTGCGAGATAGGGCCTTGATAGAGGTATGTACTCATGGATCACCTCCAAACTCTAATGGGTTCATCCATAACCCAAGGGTCACCTCTGGTGAAAATTTAATCCAGATCTGTCCAGTAGTTTCTGCATAATCTGCTAACAGACAGAAAAACAAACAAACCGCCCCAATCACATTGCCTCCTTAGCAGAGGTAATTTACAATTTAGTGAAAGTTTCTTGAGTACATCCACATCACTAAATGTACTAGTAGTACTAGTAAATGTACTAGCCATAGCTGGTTAGCAGTTCTTGGTTATGAATGCTTACCAGTAAGTGTTAACTCATCTAAAACCAACACAAAACATCTGTTACAACTTCACAACTGCAAACCAACTTGGATCACAAAAACTGTCAAACTTTGCCCTTACAAAAAATTCATTGAACCCTGGATTGGATTTAATTACAGTCTAGACTGTGTCACCATATGTCACAGGATTAAATGGAGAATAAATGTCCTATAATGTATCTTTGAAGAAACACGAGGAGTCCCCAATACTGACTGGCATTCATCATCTGTGGAACATGAATGAGCGCTATCGTGATTATATAAACATTGATGGAGAGGATATGAAAAGTTAAATTGAAACTTTGCTGTTTTTATCTTTGGTTGAACGATCACATCTATGCTCAGTTATTTCCAACAGCTTTAGAACACAGTGGTCTAAAAATATTATCTATTAACAGTTCTGAAATGGTGCTTCTGTTCTGCTTTCCAGGCTTTAACAGTACAGATTGAAGATGTGAGGATCAGAGCCACGTACTCTCACAGGAAAAGGATTCCCATTACTGAGGGCTTTCTAGAGGTGAAAGACGGAGGCAAGTGGAGACAGATCTGCAACGAGGAATGGACCGAGATGAACAGCAGGGTCATCTGTGGCATGTACGGTTTTCCCGGGGAGAAACGCTTCAATCCCAGACCCTACAAGTGAGTAACAATGTTTCAACAAGGCGCACTGGTTGTAGTGAAACATGTGTTAAGAATAATGTAGCATAATTAAGGATAATTTTGCACTTGTGTTAAAACATGAAAGACAATAATTAAAGAGACCACGCATTGGTGCTCTGTAAAAACATTCCTTATGTAAAAATATTGTATTTTACTGAGGAAATGTTAGATTTTTTGGTCCTCGCCATGCTAGGATTGTTTATTCCATACTAAACTCATGTTAGGAAACGTTATATAACCAAGTTTGTTTACTGTAGTCATTACTCACCCCATCATCCATTTTCCAACTGAGAATAAACAGACTCAGGCCTGTAGATTCTTGACCAAAAGCCAAACACTGCCAGAGGAAGTTTTAGTAGATGAAGGATGGACCTACCTTGGAACAAGTATGCTTTGCTGTGAACCAACAGCTTTTGTGGCTATTTTTTTAAACTCTAAGTAAAAAGTACGAAGAATCCCAGCTGTTATCCCATACTTTTTTGTATTACAGTTTTTATCCATTAATATGGAAGCTACCAATCTGGAAGACTCAATTTTATCATTTAAGATGATAAAGCAGTTTGCTTGTCTGTTCAGCAAAGTCAAAACGATGTCTGGTTCTACTCCCAGTATGACTTAACCATTTGCCGTTTTCCCACAGTTTCTCTCTCTGCACTAAAGAGTGAAATGCTCTGCAATAAATACATTAATAAGTCAGTTTTTTTTAAGTCTCAACACAAATGACATTACTCATAATTGTACAAATTATTCCAAACCATCTTGGAGCTGTGTGTTTACAGCATCTGAATACTATGGAAGAGCCAGAAGGCCGTAAATGTTGCTCCGGCTGGTTTCATTACATGGTCTGCTTCTCCCAAGGCTCGGGCATGCTTCAAAGCCGTCTGTTGTCGGGTGCTTCGGTGGCCCTTGGATGATTACTTCCATTCAAGTTTGGGGTCATGGGAATGTTAAGGAATTCTCACAATACTGCCATTGTGTTTTACAGCACAGGACGAGTTGGCCTGAAAAGGCCATTTAATGGCTTGTTAATGTTTTAGTCTAGTGTGAGAATAATCCATTTCCTAAAATGAAAGACAACAGGTTATAGGGCAAATATAGACATGTTAATGAGTGATGTAACACATGAGGCATCCATCCATTCATCTTCTACCGCGTAATCCTTTTCGGGTTGCAGGGGGGCTGGAGCCTATCCCAGCATCTTTGGGTGAGAGGCAGGGTACACCCTGGACAGATCGCCAGTCCATCACAGGGCCGCGTGAGGCATGTGGCAACTAAATATCAGTGATTAGCAAAAAAAAAAATGACTGGTCTTCATTGCTTTGTGTATGAGGAGGGGGCTGAAAAGTTCATAGCAGTCAAGTTTGACCGAATGTGGTTTATTTTTCAACCGCAGGGATCCAAGCGCCGCAACACCACTGGAAGAAGTGTGCGCGGACCGAAGGGAAGACTATGTTGAAAAATAAACTACATTTGGTCAAATTTGACAACTGTGAACTTTTCAGTTCATAGTAGCCCCCCCCCCACCCCCCCGTAGCTAGACTACTGTGAAAGTTCTAGACTGTCAGGCTAAGAATTGTTTGGAATCTTGCACACAGGCAACATGCCAACAACCTGTTGTCCCAGGGGCTACACACAGTGTATTAGCAAAGATTTGTATCCATATTCAACATTTTTCTCCAGGCAGCAGTACCAGAGTGGTTCTGTTTCATAATAAACACAACACCACCACTTGGAAATTCCCCATTGTGGGACTAAAAAAGGCTTATCTTATCTTATACTAGAGTGAGAGATCCTTTCTATGCAGTTCGACTACTGTGATCTGAACACCAAAGCGCATCATCCTTCCAGCTCTGAGTAACAGTGTCCAACACCTCTATAAAGCTTTTCAGCAAATGAGCAGGCTGCTCAGTCTTTAACCAAATAACTTCCAGACACTTATGCTGTAATTGACATAAATGGGACAAGCTGCAGTAAAGGTCACGTTAGCACAGACTACAAATACTTAAAGACGCACTCCGCTGGCTGTAAACCCCCTATAAAAATTAATCAACATTGTCTCAAATGGACTTCCGGTTATGGCGGCCACGTGAGAGGGACACGTCTCACTCTGCTCTGCTCCTGGAGACGAAAAAACGGCAAATAACTCTCTCATTTGGGACAGAACCTATCCCAGCGTTTGGACGAGGATATGTCGGTGAAGCCTAAGGCTGGAAAACCAGGTAGAGGAAAAAGCGAGCCGCCGAAACAGTCTAAATTAACGGACTTTCACGTCTGTGACGCAGCAGATAAAGAAGCTCCATATATGGCGGAGGAAGCGAGCAGCGGTGCGGTGAATGTGGGAGGCGGCACAGGTGCGGTGCTTAACGCCATTAGTTCAATGAGAGCGGACTTTTCCGCTAAGTTTGATGGGATTATGGCAGCGTTGGAAGGAATGAGAAAAGAATTGGGTGACTGTGTAGAACGAATGGCGCAGGTAGAGCTTCGTGTCTCTAGTGCTGAAGATGACGTCACCTGTCTTCAATTAAAGGTGCGCACTTTGGAAAAAAAAAAATAAAAATCTGGAAGATAATGTCTTGGACTTGGAATCCCGGTCGAGACGGAACAACTTGAGGCTGGTGGGTCTACTGGAGGAATCCGAAGGTCGGGACACATGTTCCTTTTTGGAAAAGTGGATTCCGGAGGCGCTGGGCAGCGCGGAGCTGCAATCAGCAGTCGTTCTGGAAAGCGCATATCGTATCGGCCCACGGAGAGATAAGGGACCACCGAGGACGATTATTATGAAGTTTATCAGCAACAGAGACAGGATGAAGATCTTCAACGCTGCGCGAGCTAAAGGCCAAATTAAACACCAGGACCAGCAGGTGCGGTTCTACCCAGATTTGGCCACAGGAATCCAACAATTGAGGAAGCAGTTTGATCCCGTACGTAAAGAGCTGCGCAACCTTGGGATTCGTCATGGTGTAATTTATCCTGCGAGACTGTTGACCACGTATGGGGACAGAACCCACATCTTCAAGACCCCAGAGGAGGCGCAGGAGTTTATCAAGAAGATCCAAGAAGAGACTGGTGGGAGCTAAGCATGAACAAAATATAAAGTAGAATATTTAAGCATTTGCGCAGGCATCTGACTGATCTGAAGCAAATAGCAAGTTTACAAAATATAGATTGTATTATATATTAAAAAAAAAAAAAACAACAAAACTATGATGTACAAAGTTGCTAAAAATTTTGGAGTTAAGTTGGAAAACTACAGAAGAGAGTTAATGTTATGTCATTAAAAGTAGCAGAGTTAGGGTGACTGGGAGGATGAAGAAGGAGTGGCTTTTGCTGGTCCTCGTGGGTGTGGAACGGTCGATGGCTATATCGGGAGACGGAATTTTTTTTTTGATTTTGGGGGGATTACCACAAATGTGGGAAGGGGGAATTTGTTTGTGTGTAGTTTGTAGGATGAATGTTCAACCACTCATGTTTTTGCTTCTCTGTATGAGCATGTTTACACTGCAAGGTAATCCCAAACTCCCTATTGATCATAAACCAAAGCGTTAATCTTAATTTAACTTCATGGAATTGCAGAGGTCTACAAAAATTAAAAAAACTTAAACAAGTTATGAATAAAATAAAAGATATGGGTTCAAAAATTGTGTTTTTACAAGAAACTCATTTAATAGAGGAGGATGTAAAAAGAATTAGGAGTAGATGGCAAGGAAGTGTTTTCACCTCATCATTCTCATCCCGAGCCAGGGGAGTTATGACTCTCATACATAAATCAGTCCCATTTCAAGTGAAAAATGTTATTGGAGACAAATTTGGAAGATATTTAATCATTCAAGGATCTTTGTTATTAGAAAATATAAATTTGGTAAACTTATATGGTCCCAATATAGATGATCAAAAGTTCTTTGCTAATTTATTTCTTATCTTATCATCACTTACAGGGTAACATATAATAGCAGGGGATTTTAATTGTACATTGAATCCCAGTATAGATAGATCAACAGGATTGGACTGTACGCACAATGGATGTAGGATGACCATTGTTCATTTTATGAAAGAATTGAGATTGCTAGATATATGGAGAGAAATGAATCCACAAGTTAAAGCCTACTCTTGTTATTCCAATACCTACAAGACTTTCTCACGTATTGATTATTTTTTGATCTCCATAGAATTAAGGTCCAAGATTCAAAACTGCTTTTATGATAACATCGTGATCTCTGATCATGCACCCTGCTGTCTAATATATGTAGATAAGAAATTGACAAAGGAACCAGGTAGATGGCAATTTCAGCATAAATGGCTTCAGGATGAGGAATTTGTTAAGTACATAGAAAAACAGATAGATGAGTTCTTTGATATCAATACTACACAAACATCAGCATGTGTAAAGTGGGAGGCTTTCAAAGCTTTTATTAGGGGACATATTATTAGTTATACAGGTTCAAAATCTAAGAAGACTCGAGAGGAGAGAGTTCAATTGGAACATAAAATAAAAATTCTTCAAGAAAAAGTATATGCAGGAAGTGATCCAAGGTTGGAGAACGAATTACTGATTCTGAGAGCTGAATATGACTAAAAATCAGCGAATAGAGCTACCTCGAGTCTTCTAAGATTGAAACAATCTTTTTATGAACAAGGTGAAAAATCAGGAAAATTATTGGCATGGCAGATTAAACAATTAGAATTTAAAACACCAATTACCAATATTATAAGTAACGGACAGGTAGTTATAGATCCTTTAGAAATTAATAGAGCCTTTAGAGATTACTATGAAAAATTATATGATACCAAAAATGAATCTGACTTAACAAAACTAAATGGGTTTTTGAACGAACTATCTATACCGTGTATTTCAAATGAAAACAGGGAGATACTGGAGTCTAAAATTAGTCAAGAAGAAGTTGGGCTAGCCATTGATAATATGAAATCAGGAAAAAGTGCAGGACCAGATGGTCTTCCAGTTGACCTTTATAAAAAATTTAAGAATAAATTAATAAAACCTTTTTTGGAAATGGTTTTAGAAGCATTTCAAAATAGTAATTTACCATCATACATGAATAATGCCTTAATTATACTGTTGCCAAAACCAGGTAAACCCTCTAATAAATGTGAAAATATGAGACCAATAAGCCTATTAAATGCCGACCTTAAGATAATCTGTAAAATTTTAGCAAGACGAATACAAGAAATTTTACCAAATATTATTAATCGAGATCAGAATGGCTTTATAAAGGGAAGACAAGGCTTCCATAATGTAAGAAGACTATTTAATATTATTTATTCTAATAAAGAAGCACCGGATACAGCTCTCCTATCACTGGACGCCGAAAAGGCCTTTGGTAGAGTTGAATGGCCCTTTCTTTTTGAAGTCTTACAAAGGTTTGGACTTGGAAATAATTTCCTAAAATGGGTCCAGATAATATATAATAATGCTACAGCAGAAATCCTAACAAATAACAATATTTCAAAATCAATAAAAATCAATAGAGGATGTCAACAAGGCTGTCCACTTTCACCTTTACTGTTTACTATGGCAATTGAGCCTTTAGCGATGGCGATACGTCTACACTCACAAATATATGGAATTAAAGTTGGACCAACAGAACATAAAATCTCCCTGTATGCCGATGACATAATTTTGTTTATGTCGAATCTTAAAAAATCAATTCCGACCTTGTTGAATTTAATAAAGAATTTGGGGGAAATATCAGGATATAAAATAAATAAAACTAAATCTTCAATATTAATGCTAAATGAGACCCAGAGAAATTACCCAGCCCCTGAGGTAAATCAATTCAATGTTGTAAATCAGTTTAAATATTTAGGAATCCAAATTGTGCCTAAGCTAGAATCAGTCGCCAGTGTCAATTATGAAGCCTTAATGACAGATATTAATGAGTTACTTCAGAGATGGATGTCACTACCAATGTCGATGATCGGGAGAATCAATATACTTAAAAGTAATATCTTACCTAAAATACTTTATTTATTTCAATACATTCCCTTACCACCACCTTTAGATTTATTCTCAAGAATTAAAAAAAAGTTAGTGGAATTTATATGGAACAACAGGAGGGCTAGATTACGTTTGTCTTTATTATATTTACCATTTGATCGTGGAGGTCTGAAATGTCCAAATTTTATGTTGTATTATTGGTCGGCACAACTGAGGTCTATGACATATTATTTTTCATCAAATGATCTCCCTCACTGGACTGAAATGGAATTATACAATTTGCCTTTACCTCTTCCCATATTCATATATTCAGACTCGGCAAAAAAATTACAGAAACAAGTTAAAAACCCATTTGTAAAACATATGATTAAAATATGGTGTGAAACTAAAAAATATTTAAAAGAACCACACTTACTGTCACAATTTAGTCCAATATGGGGTAATCAATATTTTAAACCAGGGAGAGCGGATGCTGTGTTTAAAGTATGGAGTTTAAAAGGGATCCAAAAAATTCAAGATTTATATTTGTCATGTTCAGATAACATAATGTCTTTTGAAGAGCTGAGGATCAAATTTAATCTTAATAGAACACGTTTTTTTAAATATCTTCAACTTAGGAACTTTATTCGATCAAACCAAAATAATGCTCTCACTCGACCTATTTATTCATCCTTGGAAAAAATGTTGATGAAAGATAGTAAAAGAAAGGGTATTATTTCAGAGTTTTATAACTCATTGACACTATCCTCAAGTGAAAACTCACAGAAAAGATTAAACTACTGGAAAGAAGATCTGCAAACTGAAATTTCAGAGGAACAATGGGAATTGGCTTGTACAGAAGCTCAAACCAAATCAATAAATGTACGTCTTAAATTGATACATTTTAAATGGTTAATGCGGATGTATGTTACACCGGTGGAGTTAAATAGATATAACAAAAACATACCAGATACATGCACAAAATGTATGGAAAGTAAAGGAACCCTATTTCATTGTTTATGGGAATGTAGAATAATTAGAATGTTTTGGGAAGAGGTGAGGGTAACAATTGAAAAAATAATTTCAAAACAAATCATATTGAATCCTAAACTGTTTTTGTTGGGTCTGTACCCAAAAAAGCATAACTTTAATAAAAGTGAAAGAACATTCATAGACCTCAGTTTGCTTAATGCCAAAAAATGTATTGCACTACTGTGGAAAAAGACTCATAGACCAGATGTGACTCAGTGGTTAAGACAGATGTTAACAAACCTTCCATTAGAAAGAATAACATACATACTGAAATCAAAGGAAAGTGTGTTTGAGAATATATGGAGACCTTTTATTGATTATGTAAAAAATTTAAACATAACTCTTGAAGAAGAAGGTGAATGATGTGTGTGGACCTTGTAAATTCCAAACTGGTGAACATAATATGTATACTTATGTAATGGATTGTCTAGACTAAACAGAGGAGCATTGTTGAAGACTTGATTTTGTTGGTGGTTGTAGGTGTTTTTAGTGCATTTTTTTTGTAGTACTTTAGTGTTAGTGTTTGATTGTTTGTGTCATGTTTGTTAAAAAAAAAAGGTTCAATAAAGATATTGTGAAAAAAAAAAAAACATTGTCTCAAATGGTATTTTATGCCCTTTTTTCTACAAAAAACCTTTCATTGTCTTACAATTTCATGTCAGAATCTTTTCACACACACCCTTTCCCGTCAAAAGCCAGAATCTGTGATTACTAGGCCCAACCGCATACCACAAGGCTAAGAGTGGCCAACACTACATTAACAGATAAATCCTGTGATAAAAAGACTTACCAGTCGAAGGACATGCCCAGTTGTATACATGGTGGCTTGGGATAATGACTGAAACTGCATCAGCCCTTAACGATAAGATAAGCCCTTATTAGTCCCACAATGGGGAAATTCCAGGATTGCAGCAGCACAGGGATAGCAACACTCAGAGCAATAATTAATAAGATAATAAGAACAAATGAATATACATATGTACACAGATATATACACAGTGCGGGAGCATTGCAGCTAGGTGGTATAGACAGCATTACGGTCTGTTAAGTTACCCCGCAAAATATGAATATGTACCCAGACAGTATATTTTGTATTTGAATCAGCCATGTTGTCACCCTCAGTAATGATTGGTATTGTCCTAGGTGTATAATGGAGGGGACCATTTATTGTGCAAGGTTGTTACGTTTTGTACATTCAATATGACATATGATATGAGCAGCCCTGGTTAGGTTATAAAGTCTGACAGCTGTAGGTAGGAAGGACCTGTGGAACCTCTCTGGTGCACAACGGAGAGGTTCTGCAGGTCAGTCATTAAAGACAGTTAAATGGTAAAACCCATCTTAATTTGGATCAAGGTTTCAAAGCAGTTTGTTAAAAAATGTAGCCAGGAGGATAATGACAGTTAGGCCAGAGAGTCCTGATTGGGTCATACACTACCCATGTGCCAGCACCTAAATACTTACGTCACCAAAAACATTCCGTCTCAATTTGCCTTTTTGTAGGGGGTGGGACTTAAGTGAAACGTTACAGCAAAAAAACAGATACATGAGACATTTGATATGTCTTGTAAGTCATAAAAAACATGTTACAGACGTGTTAACAAGAAAAAAACTAAATTTTTGGCACAGTGTCAATTTAAGCGGTTAGTAACAGCCAAATATACGTATGTGCCACAGCTACACACACAAACACAACAAAACAGACAGATAATAAACAAAGTATTGTTGCTACCTATTCAAAGTTACAGTGGTGTGAAAAAGTGTTTGCCCCCTTCCTGATTTCTCATTTTTTTGTATGTTTGTCACACTTAAATGTTTCAGATCATCAAACAAATTTAAATATTAGACAAAGGTAACAAGTAAACACAAAATGCAGTTTTTAAATGAAGGTGTTTATTATTAAGGGGAACAAAAATCCAAATCTACATGGTCCTGTGTGAAAAAGTGATTGCTCCCTGTTAAAACATAAATTAACTGTGGTTTATCACATCTTTGGAAAGCTGAGTTCGATTTCTCTAAGCCACACCCAGGCCTGATTACTGCCACACCTGTTCTCAATCAAGAAATCACTTAAATAGGACCTGCCTGACAAAGTGAAGTAGACCAAAAGATCCTCAAAAGCTAGACATCATGCTGCAATCCAAAGAAATTCAGGAACAAATGAGAAACAAAGTAATTAAGAGCCATCAGTCTGGAAAGATTGTCATAGCTGGGGGTTGGTGCTTGGGATAAGCTCCCAGTGCTTATAAAATGCTCCCTACGCTGTGCGTCTCAAATAGCCTCTGACAACCAAGTCCAGCTCCTGGCCTGCTTGTGCGGCTTGGTCTCAAGCCCGGTGGAACTGCTTTTACTGACAGGAGAAGGGGCGAGGGCGGGTCTCTGGCGCCTTAAAACCAGTTGCTTTAGGTAGATGGGGCTTGTCAACCTGGGAGGGTAGCCCATCTCAGGGAAGGAAAACCCTGATTCCCTGATTCCAAACCTCCACTGCCTTGTGGCATACCTGGTCATGGGAAAGGCTTCGGGAGTCAACCCTGAGGAAACATTCGGAGTCAGAGTCCCTAAGGCGGTCCACTGCTGTATTCAGCATTGTTCTGGCAACTCCTGCAACACTGCTGGTACCAAACTGTATTGGCTTTGCTGTTCCTTTGGATCCACCACCAGTGTGGAGAAGGGGGACCTACAGTACTATCTGGGCAACAGTTGGTTCTCCACATTACCCTGCCCTGGCTTGCACCCTGGAGAGGACACTCCAGCTTTACCTCACAGCGTCGAAACAACATGGGAAGCAGCAGTCTACCGGTGTCACACCTGCACCAGATGTGGTAGAGACTGCCATTCCCATATTGTCAGCCACAGCCGACACTGTACCAGCTGAGACAGCTCCACAACAGCAAACCAAAAGGGTACATCATCTATGGTCAACATTGACCGGCAGAAGCCATTACAATTACAGTCTGGAAAAGGTTATAAAGCCATTTCTAAAGCTTTGGGACTCCAGTGAACCACAGTGAGAGCCATTATCCACAAATATTGAAAACATGGAACAGTGATGAACCTTCCCGGGAGTGGCCGGCCAACCAAAATTACCCCAAGAGCGCAGCGACGACTCATCCAAGAGGTCACAAAAGACCCCACAACAACATCCAAAGAACTGCAGGCCTCACTTGCCTCAGTTAAGGTCAGTGTTCATGACTCCACCATAAGAAAGAGACTGGGCAAAAATGGCCTGAATGGCAGAGTTCCAAGATGAAAACCACTGCTGAGCAAAGAGAACATAAAGGCTTATCTCAGTTTTGCAAGAAAACATCTTGATGATCCCCAAGACTTAAGGGAAAATACTCTGTGGACTGACGAGACAAAAGTTGAACTTTTTGGAAGGTGTGTGTTCCATTACATTTGTTGTAAAAGTAACACAGCATTTCAGAAAAGGAACATCATACCCACAGTAAAATACGGTGGTGGTAGTGTGATGGTCCGGGGCTGTTTTGCTGCTTCAGGACCTGGAAGACGTGTTGTGGTTAATGGAACCATGAATTCTGCTGTCTACCAAAAAAATCCTGGAGGAGAATGTCCAGCCATCTGTTAGTGACCTCAAGCTGAAGCGCACTTGAGTTCTACAGCAGGACAATGATCCAAAACACATCAGCAAGTCCACCTCTGAATGGCTTAAGAAAAACAAAATGAAGACTTTGGAGTGGCCTAGTCAAAGTCCTGACCTGAATCCGATTGAGATGCTGTGGCATGACCTAAAAAAGGCGGTTCATGCTCAAAAACCCTCCAGTGTGGCTGAATTACAACAATTCTGCAAAGATGAGTGGGCCAAAATTCCTCCACAGCACTGTAAAAGACTCAACGGCAGTTATCACAAACACTTGATTGCAGTTGTTGCTGCTAAGGGTGGTTCAACCAGTTATTAGGTTTAGGGGGCAATCACTTTTTCACACAGGGCCATGTAGGTTTGGATTTTCTTCCCCCTTAATAATAAACATCTTCATTTAAAAACTGCATTTTGTGTTCACTTGTGTTATCGTTGTCTAGTATTTAAATTTGTCTGATGATCTGAAACATTTAAGTGTGACGAACATACAAAAAAATGAGAAATCAGGAAGGGGGCAAGCACTTTTTCACACCACTGTAATTCTTATTTCCTGGGCTGCAGAAGTTGAGAATTTATGTAGTTATGAATTCTACATATTTGTCATGTAATAATCCGGTTATCCCATCATTGCTGTATGGATCAGGTTGTATTCGACTAAAACCTTCTGTTTGTACCTTTTGCACCACAGTTCAGATCAAATCCATGAGTTTTTCCTCAAAATACCACAGATTCTCTGTGGGGTTCCCATGTGGTTTTTTTTTTTTTTTTTTCAGTCAATCTAGTACCCATGCATAGTAGAAGGGGAAAAAAAAACAGGTAAAAACTGAAAACAAACCTATACATTACCGCCAAACATTTTCTAAACCAGTTACTAACTTTTTTTTATTCCTGTAATTCTGATCTGGATATACAGTCATATGAAAAAATTAGGACACCCTGTATAAGCCTGTGTGTGTGTTGTTGTTTTTTTCTTTTTACATATTTGGACATATGAATGTTTAATATCAGTGTTTAAAATACTGGGAGATTCGTGTAATACAACTAAACAATTAAAAATGAATTAAAGACTTTTTTCAAATTTTCTGTAAAATATAATTCTAAACAAATAGTGAGGAATAAGTTAGGATACCCCACCCCCATCTTTTTTAGGACCCCCCCCCACATGCATTCCCACTTAAAATGGCTAAAATAAATGTTAAAAAATGCAAATAAAAACAAAAACAAGGTTAGACATAGATTTGTGAACATTTCTTAATAAAGAACTGAATATTTAATGGGGTATCCTAATTTTTTCACATGACTGTACACTATTTCATATCCATACACTGACATTATTTAGTGTTCGGGGCCAAAGGTTTTCTCCAGAACTTAAACCAAGTGTACGACTTAAATCAAATTATGAAAAATTCAAGAAGATAATAACTGAGTTTGAAAATTGTTTGTTTTCATTATTTTCAACTTAAAAAATATTTCTACAATATTGTTAAGTTTTGCCAGTTAGCTAAAAAGCCTAATAAATTTGTAATAGTTTATAATATTATTTTATATTTTTTCCCTAGATTGCTGGCCACGCGTAGAAAGAAGAACTACTGGTTTTTTTCCGTCAACTGCACCGGCAATGAGGCCGACCTCACCGACTGTAAACTGGGCCGAGAGATAGCGTTGAAGGGCAATGACACTTGTGGGCGAGGCATGCCTGTAGTGGTCAGCTGTGTTCCTGGACGGGCCTTTGCTCCTAGCATCAGCGTCGGCTTCAGAAAGGCCTACAGGGTGGAGGTTGGTCAGACCGTACATGCTTGGCTGCACAGTGTGTCACTGATTTGCTGAATAATTCTGTTTTAAAACTCGGTGTTCACTCTCATCATTCATTTGTAGCATTGGTGTGAAAGCTGCGAAGGAAGAAGGAGAAGACACCTTATCAACTTTCTATAAATGACACACACTGACTTGAGGAGAATCAATATTTTAAAACATACATATTGTGTTAATCCTCTTTTGTAGTTACAGAGTATATGTAAGAGATGCTAAAGCACGTACAAACAGAAATATTTGACCCTTTCAGCTGAAATACAACAGATTGTCTCTTCTATTTTGTGTTAGTTATTATATTTTGAGTTAGGTACACAGAAAAAATAAATATTTATTTTACATAAGAACACAATTCCTTGTTCACTATAGAGAAATCCCTTCTGGATGGCTTTTCTTGTGCAAAAAACTTCAGTTTGTCAGGCTGTGTTACCACATTTCTGTGTCTGATCTAAAGATGTTCATTTTTATTCTTGCACAATCAGTATGAAGCAAAGGGAAATACATTTACTTATTTACTTATTGTTAGTTGCTTCTTTTGTGACTCTCATAATACTTTAGCATTTACAGGTAATGATTTGAAAGATTTTCTCTCCCATTTGTATCAGTTTAATTAATTTATTCACTCTGCTGTCTGCTTCTGTAGCAACCCCTGGTACGTCTGAGAGGTGGCGCGATGATAGGCGAGGGCCGGGTGGAGGTCCTCAAGAATGGAGAGTGGGGAACAGTGTGTGACGACAACTGGAACATTCGAGCGGCCACTGTAGTGTGTCGAGAGCTGGGTTTTGGCAGCGCCAAAGAAGCCCTCACTGGAGCTCGATTTGGACAAGGTACCTCCAGAGTGGTAACAGCTTATAACTGTGTGGGTGGTAGGCTAACATGGAGCGGGAGTGCTTCACAAGGCATGGTTTAAATTAAAATTTATATTAAAGCAGCATGATGGAATGACTCTGTTCCTGTTAGGAATGTCAAAAACACTACAGCTGGCATGTTTTATGGCTTGAGCCCCAATAGCCAATCACAGGGTGCTTTGTTAGGTGGTATCTAAAGTCGTGCTGACTGATTGGCTAATGGTATTCAGGCTGTAAAATGTGCCAGTTGTAGTCTTTTCAGGAAAATCAAAGTTACATAGTGTTGCAGGTGATGCAGGAGCACTCAGGCTATGGTGGAAGTGACATTCATCCGGTCAAAGGCTGATGCACCATTAAAATAATATTAGTTTAACTTGAAAATCTACATTAATCCTGCTTTAAAATCTTGTGCTTTATGTATTTTTTTAATAAAAAAAATACCCCAATCAGCCAAATAATCCCAAAGCAAGAGAAAGCTAGACTTTAAAATCACAGCCAAAAAACCTCCATCTCTCTCCTCATAGCTCCTTCCACAACCACACCTTTTTTTCAAATATTGCTTTAGCTTATTCCAGAAAAGTTGAAATTGGTTAACACCAAACTCACATACCACGATCCAAAATGGCTCTGCATCCGGGTTGAGCTCTGCTCAAGGTCATATCAGCACCTGTGTGATTTCACAAGCCTTTCCTCTCCTTCTAGGCAATTTCCCAGATGTAATATGGTTAATTGTAGCCTTTCAAAATCGTTTTTTCTTTTCTTGCCTTCTGTCCTGGTGCTTGATGTTAAAGGTTTATGTGGAGCTGAAATATGTGGCTGCTTGTTGTCTGCAAGCTACTCTCAGTCAACATCCCTGAAGCACCACATACAATTGCAGACAAAATCATTCATCCCCCCACTGCAAATCCCCACTGGAAGAGAAACAGCTCCAGAGCATCACTGAGCTACCATGGCGGTAGCTCAGTGATGCATCACTTTAGACGTGTTCTTTTCAGTGTATGCTTCATTCTTCATCCTCCAGACATACTGCTGATCCATAGGTCCGAAAAGTCTGTTCCACTTTGCTCAAAACTATAAATGGAAGCACCAAGGTGCTGATGCCTCGGTGCCAGAGTCTTGGCGAGGGTATGCATTCTCGGATCATCACCAAAATATTATGGGTTCCTCTCTAGTCCAAGGAACACCTCTGGTAAAAAAAAATTCATCCAGATCCATCCAGTAGTTTTGGAGTACACATATGTGCAGTGAAAATAATCTGCAGTTTACATGCCCATACTGTTGGCGGCAGCCAAGAGCCACCAACCTGATTTGAACAGCTGCAATCCAAATACAAAGAAGAGCACGGTAGCAGACGTTTTAAATGGCAGAAGTGATGGAGGTACGTGAATATAATGACAAGACGAACAGGAGCTTTTGCTGTTTAGTGGCAGAGGAAGAAAACAGACGGGCAAAAAGACGGGCATTTGTTCACCCAGTATTGGTGGATAGCTCAGTACTTTCCCCTGGTGGGAGTTTCCGGGCGCGTGTGCTGCACCGTTCCATTTACGGTAGAGGTGAGCTATTTTTGTGTTTATTTCAAAAACAAAGTACTATTTCAAAATTCTGGCAAATTAAAAGTCGAGAAAATATGGTGATACAATGATACAAGCCTTTAGTTCCACTTAATTTTGACCGGGTGAGCTGAAACAGAGAGGCGGACAGACAGACACACACACACACACACACACAGCCACAAAGAGACGCACTCAGTGATGACTGTATGCCTCCGTTTTCACCGAGGCATAATAAGCGAAAGAGGTTTGGGGATTCTGTTCTGTGGAGCGATGAAACAAAACTGGAACTTTTTGAGCCTATGGATCAGTGGTATGTCTGGAGGAGGAAGAATGAAGTATATGCTGAAAAGAATGCCCTGCCTACAGTGTATCATGGCGGTGGCTCAGTGATGCTCTGGGGCTGCTTTGCTTCCTCTGGCACTGGAAACCTGCAGCGTGTAGAAAGCAAGATGGATTCAATCTAGAATCAGGAAATCCTGGGAGAAAATGTCATGCCATCTGTGAGGAAGATGAAACTTCGTGTCATTGGACCTTCTAACAGGACAATGATCCCAAACATACCTCAAAGTCCACCAAGGTTTGGTTTCAGAAGAAGTCCTGAAAGATACTAGAGTTGCCATCACAGTAGCCTGACTTGAACCCCATTGAAAATCTCTGGTGGCATTTGAAAAAGGCAATTGCAGCACACAAACCCAAGAATATTGGTTAACTGGAGGTCTTTGACCATGACGAATGGGCGAAGATTCCTCACAACGCTGTCAGGCTATGCATCACATTTGCAGCAGGTCATAACAGCAAAACAGTGCTCTACTGAGTAGTAAGGATGCCTGTCATTGAGGAGTTGAACAGCTGTGAGACTGCAGTAGTCATTAAAAGTGGCATGTTGTGTTGAATTTAGAGAAACCTCTTGTAATATTAGTTGTTTAAATATTAGTCTAAATTGTTCTTGTTTGATTTGTTTATTGCAAACAGCTGGTAGTTTGTACATTTTGCCAACAGACCTAATTTGCAGTGGGGGTTGAATGATTTTGATTGCCACTGTAGGCTCAGGTGGCACACAGTGAATGCCCAGGCCAATTGTGTGCGAGTAAGAAGGTAGATGAGTAAGCAGCTCATCCAGTCAGTGCGTTTGGTTCACACGCAATGACTGGCTGACCTTTTAACACACCTGTGACAGCTTCACACAATGAATGGGCGGCAGTGGCTCAGGAAGTAGAGTGGGTCGTCCAATAACCAGAGGGTTGGCGGTTTGAATCCCGGTGTCCTCAGCCATCCTGCTGTTGTGTCCCTGGGCAAGACACTTTAAACACCTTACCTCCAGTGTCCATGACACTGGCGATGAATGTGTATAAATGTTCGGTAGTGGTCAGAGAGGCCGTTGGCGGGGATTGGCAGCCACATTTCTGTCAGTCTGCCCCAGGGCAGCTGTGGCTACAGAAGTAGCTTACCACTGTCAATGTCCGTCTGGAATGAATAAATAATGGGCTCACTGTAAGTGCTCTGAGATGTCATTTGGCATATAAAGCTCCATATTATTATTAATTACCTCTGCCAAGGGAGGAGGTAATGTTTTCAGTGGTGTTGGTTTATCTGTTAGCAACATAACTCAAAAAGTAATGAACAGATTTTGCTGAAATTTTCAGGAAAGGTGTGTAATGGCATGGGGAACAGATGATTAGATTTTGGTGATGATCTGAGAGTGCATACCTCCACCAAGGGCTTTGTTTTTATTTGTGCAGCAGGATTACACAAAAACTACTGGATGGATTTGGATGAAATTTTCACCAGAGGTGGTTCTTGGGCTAGAGAGGAAGCCATTATATTTTGGTGAGGCTCTGAGAATGCATACCTCCGCTAAGGCTCTCATCTTCTCACGGAGTGTTGGCAACATACTCCAAAACTACTTGATTTTGATTTTTGGAGTACTTGATTTGAATGAAATTTTCACCAGAAGTGGTTCTTGGGCTACAGACAAACTCATTACATTTTGGTGATGATCTGAGAGTGCATACCTCAGCCAAGGCTCTTATCTTCTCACAGTGTGTTAGCAACAATACTCCAAAACTAATGGACAGACTTTGATGCAATTTTCACCACAAGTGGCTCTCAGCCTACACACAAACCCATTACATTTTGGAGGTGATCCATGAGAGACGAAAGGAGCCTTGGCGGCGGTATGCACTCTCTGAGTCCTTCTCTAGTTATGTATGTAAACTGGAGCACCTGGTGAAAACCAGGCAGACATGGGGAGAACATACAAACTCCACACAGAAAGCTGGCCGGGGTGGGATCAAACCCACAACCTTCTTGCTGTGCTGCCACAGTGCTATCTACTGCTCCACCAAGTTGCACTATGGATTATTTTATTACGCTAGATAAGATGTTAGCTGTTGGGATGTGAAAAGAATTTCAACACATTTGATGAAAAGTGCACCTACAAGATAAAACTAATTATCCAAAAAATGCCTTTTTACTGTTGAATTAGTGTTTAAACACAGAGATAATTTTTTTATGTTCATGTTGTAAATGTTTGAGGTAACATTTTCTTGATTACAGTATATATAATTCAGGACATCTTGTTAATCACTAACTCCAAAGTTTTTTTTTTAAATTTTATTTTTGTTTTTAAAGGTACTGTGGTTTGGCCTCAGAAGTTCATTACTGTTCAGTCTTTTAAAGAATGCCAAGAAGAGGACTTTTTCCATCTCAGGCCACATTCACATTGCCAGTCTGAAGTGACATTTTGTTTTTACCCCTAATGTGACACCAATCTGTTTTTTAGGGCTGTCTTTACTAAAACAACATCAATTTTGTCTTCATCTTCATCTTCTTTGCCTTTTCACTCTTGGATAGAGCATAGGCCACTGACAGTCTCTTTCCATCCAACTCTGTTCTGACCATTCTGTGCCAAGGTGTGCCAGCTGTGTCCTGCTTTGGATATCTTGCCCTCCACTGAACGGCGCCAGGTGTTTCTAGGCAGACCATGCCCTGAGGATTCCATCTCAGGGTTTGACGTGTGATGTTATGATAAGATAAGATAAGATAAGATAAGATAAGCCTTTATTAGTCCCACAACGGGGAAATTCCAGGATTGCAACAGCACAGGGATAGCAACACTCAGAGCAACATCATAACATACACATCATGATGACGTGTATGTTATGATGACGTGTGATGTTATCTGGACATTTCTCCTCCAAACATGCTGTGTGTTGTGGCATCCAAAAGGCATTTTGGATGCCTGCTACCAGATGATCCGGTAGCAGGCATTGGCTTGCTTGCTACCGGATAACCATGAAAACCGGTACTACCTGTCTCATGGGTCGGGCCGTCGGCGACTCAACCGGCATCCCCGCCCTTCCAAGGGCGTGGAGGGTGAAACAGGGCATCCTGGCAGAACTAAAAACAATATCTGCCACATGTCTGTGGTGGACCACTCCCAGTTACATGGGGTGAGACTGGACATCCTGGCAGATAAACACATCTGTTGCAAGGTCTGTGGTGGACTGTGCCAGTCGGTGCATCATGACATGCACTACACAAAGAGCAGAGATAAACAAACCTATCATCTGGTCAGTCACTGCAATAGATACTGGAGTCAGTTTGTCTTGGCTTGTCCTTGCCACTGATAATACCTTTATCTGCCAAGAATGTGCTGCTAGTCCAGCAAAAGCTAGCGGTACTCAAATACTTTGCAAGCAGTTTCATGAAATGGTCAATCAGAAAGCAGCTCATACCGGCTCAGACATCGCCCGGGCTTACAAGGTCCGCGCTGATCTGCTCACACTCCGACAGGCAGCGAAAAGTAAGCTAGGAGCAGGAATACAAAAGAAGAGGAAAACTGCAGCCTTTTGTGTAGCAGAATGGAATGTACGCACTTTGTTGGACAGAACAACATCACAGCGCCCAGAAAGACAGACTGCACTTGTGGCCCTGGAAATGAACAGGTACAATGTAGACATAGCTGCACTTAGTGAAACAAGATTGCCTGGATATGACAGCTTGGAAGACCATGGGTACATCTTCTTTTGGAGTGGGAGATCAACTCAAGAAAGGAGAGAAGCAGGAGTGGGCTTTGCAGTTAGAAAGGAGATAGCAGCAATGCTTGATGAGAAACCGGTGCCAATCAACGACAGGATAATGACTATGAGACTCCCACAACAGCGGAAGATGTATGCCACACTCATCAGTGTATATGCCCCAATAATGACCAACACAGAGGAGGTGAAGGAAGAGTTCTACAGTGATTTACGTGAGACTATCAGGCGTGTACCAACTGATGACAGGCTGATGCTCGTTGGAGATTTTAATGCCAGAGTTGGTTTGGACACTGAGAAATGGAAAGGAGTGCTAGGCAGTCATAGAGTAGGCAAGTGCAATGCTAATGGTGAACTTCTACTTGCACTATGTTCAGAGTACAACCTCGTGATAACTAACACTCTATTTAAGCACAAGGACACACACAAGAAGACATGGATGCACCCAAGATCCAAGCACTGGCACTTGTTAGACTACGTCATAGTCAGGCAGAGAGACGTAAGGGATGTATTGGACACCAGAGCAATGAGAGATGCGGACTGTGGTACTGATCATGTTATGCTGAGATCTAGATTAAGGATTTGGAGGCGAAAACAGCACTGCAGGATGGGTGCAAAGCCACCACAGAAGCTAAACACTAGGGCACTGAAAGGCCAAAAGAAGTAGGAAGAACTTACACAGGAAATGGATGAAAACTTGAAAGACTGGGACAGCAACAACTCAGAGAATGACATAGAAGAGAAATGGGCAACACTGAAGGATACAGTGTATCAGACTGCAAGTGATGTATTAGGCCACCCTGAGAGAAAACATCAAAATTGGTTTGATGAGCATGATGAACACCTGAAGAAACTACTAGAAGCGAGGAATACAGCTAGGCAAGAAAACCTACAGTGTAACACAAGGTCGAAGAAGAAGAAATACTCAAAGGCTCAGGGTGAGCTACAGAAGTACATCAGAGAGATGAAATCCAACTGGTGGGATGAAAAAGCGGAGGAACTTCAAACTGCAGCAGACAGGAAGGACATGAAAACATTCTTCACAGGTTTGAGAGAAATCTATGGCCCTAAACTGAGAGGATTGATCCAACTAAAGGCTATGGATGGTGAAACGGTTTTGCAGGAGAAAGACAAGATCCTGGACAGATTTGCAGACCACTTTGACCAACTACTAAACAACCCTGGAGATCTCACTGAAGAGGCTAAAGAAGCTCTAGTGCAGCGACCAGCTGTATCAAGTCTGGATGAACCACCAAATTTTGATGAACTAATGGCAGCTATCAGGACAACACAGGATGGTAAAGCTCCAGGAAGGGATGGAATTCTAGCAGAAGTGTGGAAATTTGGTGGTGTTCAGCTGACCAACTGCCTGCACAAGCTCATCCAAGAGATATGGGATGTCCAGAAAGTACCTCAAGACTGGAAGGATGCAAGTATTGTGCCTTTGTTCAAGAAAGGTGACAGGAAAGATTGTGGAAATTACTGAGGTATATCACTGCTAGCCACTGTTGGTAAGATTCTCTCACGTGTACTACTGAACAGACTCAATGAACACATCTCGCAGAATGTACTACCGGAAACCCAGTGCGGCTTTAGAAGTGGAAGAAGCACAATGGACATGATTTTCTGCTTGAAACAGGTTCAAGAAAAGTGTATCGAACGGAACATGCCACTTTATGTAGTCTTCATAGACTTCAGTAAAGCCTTCGATACTGTTTCACGACAAGGACTTTGGCAGGTACTCAAGAAATATGGCTGTACAGAGAAGTTTGTCAGCCTGATCAAGGCACTCCATACAGGTATGCAAGCAAACGTGGCAATGAGTGGTTCAGTATCTAAAGACTTTTCAGTAAGCAACGGGGTGAAACAAGGGTGTGTGCTGGCGCCTACACTCTTCTCGCTATATCTGGCAGCCATGCTTGAGGTGGCCTTCAAAGACACTTCAGAAGGAGTATACATTCAAACAAGGAAAGAAGCAGACTTGTTCAATGTGGCACAGTTTAAAGCCAAGAGTAAGACATCGATAAAAGTAGTAAGAGAAATGCTCTTTGCCGATGACATTGCTCTAGTTGCACACAGTGTGGAAGATATGCAATCTTGAGTGGAGAAATTTGCAAGAGCAGCTAGCCAATTCAGACTCAAAATCAACATCAAGAACACAGAGTGCCTTTATCAACCACCAAAGTTCCAATTATCAACATCACTACCAGAAGAGATCAGCATTGGTACAGAGCCACTAGTTAAGTGCAAGACTTTCAAGTATCTAGGGCAGGGGTGGGCAATCATGTGCCATGGAGGGCCATTCTGCTGCAGGTTTTCTGTTCCACCCAGTCTCTTCAGCAGGTGTTTTCAATGATTAGCAATCCTTGAAGCTGATCAGGGCATACACCTGCTGAAGAGACTGGGCGGAACAAAAAACCTGCAGTGGAATGGCCCTCACTGCCCACCCCTGATCTAGGGAGTACTGTTTCAGAGAATGTTAGGCTGAAGGATGAACTATCTATCAGAATGGGAAGAGCGAGCGCTGTGTTTGGAAACTTGAGGGAGAGACTGTGGAACAATCGACATGTATCAATCTGTGTGAAATGCAAAGTGTACAGAGCGACAGTACTGGCTACTCTATTGTACGGTGCTGAAACTTGGACTGTCTACAGAGTACAGGTGAAGAAACTCCACGCATACATGATGAGACACCTTTGAGCCATAATGAACATCTCATGGAAAGACAAGATAACCAACATAGAAGTGTTGAGACGAGCTGGTCTACCATCAATGGAGGACATGCTAATACACATGAACCTGAGATGGCTCGGACATGTTGAGAGGATGGACCGCCAGCGTCTCCCTCGGCAGTTACTCTACTCACAGTTATGCGAGGGCAAACACAATCAGGGTAGACCAAGGCTCAGATTTAAAGACACTGTAAAAAGAAACTTGAAGAAGTTGGATATAGACAGGAGTTCCTGGCAGCGGAAGGCTAAGGACAGAGCTGTGTGGAGGAATCTGATCAGACCTAAATGAAACAGTCATTGTCGCCCATGACAGACTGCTATGATGATGATTTTACTGGCTTGCCCAAATGATGTGCAGCAAACTTTAAACGAGCTTCAACTTGCTTTTTCTTCAGCAATGGAGTCTTGGGAAGTGAGTGGGTATAAAGCCCATGTGCATTACTTACTGTATTGTTTTCTTTAAAACAGCAGTACCTGCTAACTCCAAGTCTTTCTGGAGCTCTCCACAAGTGGTGTTTGGCTCTTGGATAACTCTTCTGATAATTCTTTTGACTCCTCTGTCAGAAATCTTGTGAGGAGCTCCTGGTCGTGGCCAGTTTATAGTAAAATGATGTTCTTTCCACCTTTGAATGATGGCTTCAACAGTGCTCAGTGGAACATTCAGCTGTTTAGAAATGCACCTGTAACCAATGTCATCATTATGTTTTGCAACAATAAGGTTGCAAAGGTCTAGAGAGAGGTCTTTGCTTCTACCCATCATGAGTTCTTTGTGGTGTGACAATCTGATATTCAGACCTTTTTAAAGGCTATCAGTCAGGACTTAACCAGCTTAAATTAATTTGCATTGATGGGGGATGGGATGGCTTCCTAAATTCTGATGGATTTCAGTTGGTTTCTTGGCTTTCTATGCCTTTTTGCACCTCTTTTTCTTCATGTGTTCAATACTTATTCCCTGTGTCATTCCACTTTATTAAATATAGCTTGTTTTGTGAACACAGTTGCCTTGATTTCTTTGTATGGATGGATTACTTGGGTTGTTACTGATATCTAGTGAAACTCTCAGGTTAATGGCTCCATCAGAAATATGTTTAATGAGAAAAATGTTGACGTGTTCAACATTTATTTTCCCCGCTGTATATGTCCTATCCAGGTCCACTTTGCAAATCTGCACTGGTGGACGGAGTTAATTTGTTTGCAGCCAGAGATCCTGGTTGCTAATTCTATTTGGCCAACAAATACTGATAATTCTGTAAACTTTGTCGGTTAAAAATAAAGTGAGTGGTCACATAAATAAGACATTTTTTTGTTGTTATTGCAGATTGGGGCCATGATGCTTTTTTGTGCGTGAGTGTCATTTCAGACATGATTATATTCAAGTCCTGTCTTGACAGATAAATCCAACTGGCCAAAAAATTGGAACTGAATAATGTGGCCTGTAATGTAAATACAACTGGAAAGAAAGTAATCTTGGTGTCGCAGGATGGAATGCACCTGAGTGGATTATAGTGAGAAAGGTTTGTGCACCCCAGTCCAACTCTCTTGTCAAATACAAGTAATCTGCAAATTGGTGCAAAGGGATGCCACAAGAAAAGTAATTTGCAAAGATGCAAGTTATATTTTGGAGTGACCTTCTCCAAGGTGGGTTGCCTTCCAAGTTTTAAGAGCCTCACCTGCCCTTGGAAAGTTTACATGTTGGCCACGAGGACTTCGTCTGCCCCTTTGACAGGTCTAGTTTTTAATCCTGCTGACTGACATGCCACTGTCCTCACCGGCAAATGCTGGCTGGGGAGCCAGTTTAGATGCCAACCACCCGCTCATGTGGCAGGTTGTACTGGGTTACAGTGTTACCAGTAGCAGAGTCAATGACCCTGACCTGAACACATCTTTACTGACTACTTAAAGCACTTTTATTCACTACATTTACCCTCTTTCCTATGGAAATTCACAGCCAGTTTGGAATCACAAACTAAAATTAATCCCTTTGGCCTGTGGGCTGAAAGCTGTGTGATTTGAAGAGAAGTCACTCAGGTACAGTGAGAGCATTTAGAATCAACAAAAAAAAGGTCCTTGTTACCTGAGGATTTGATATGGCAACCTTTTAGATGTGGGTGCTGACCTCTGCACACAATACTATAGCACTAAAACTATGACAGCTCATCCATTTAGTAAGTTTTTAAATAGAATGACTACTGTAGAAGAGCTTGAAATAACGAGGCGATGTGATTTATAAACCAAAGTTTATTATCAGCTCCTCTAACAAGTCTCATCTAGGTGCAGCAGCAGAAGAAGTGAGAGAGCGAACACCTTCGGCTCTACGAACTTATACTCGCACATAACAAAAGACATGCATATCAAAAGCTGACATCCCTCACTATCTTAATCCCCTCTTTTGTCTTCGTACCCCTCCACCTGGCCCTGGGGGGTCAGGGCGACCTATCTGGTCTCCACCGCAGCGCCTCGGATGCTCTTTGATCTTCACTGGCGGTTGAGACCTTTTGTCCTGTTCTGAGGTGTGAAGTCGCTTTACATATGTAATCACCAAACATTCTCACATGCTTATACATATGTAGGTTATGGGATATATGATTAATATAGACCACAGCCCCCCCCCAAACGACTAAGAAAAGGACAATAGAAAAATTCACAGTTTAAGATAATTATTATGACATACTAACTGCTACACCTCTTGACACAGAAGAAACTTTCCAGCAGCCATGCTCCTAAGAGAGTTCAGTGGTAATCATAACAGCATAGTCATATCACAAGTCAGTCCTAAACTGTTACAGCACAATTAGTGAACAACTGTTGAGTAGTCTGCATCAGTCCTTGTGCCGTCTGGGTTTTAATCTTCTCCCGAATCTGCTGTGGGTCCGCTTGGGTGTCCTGGTGGGACCTTCCTGTAAGGAATCTGCAGCTTGGGAAGGAGAGTGATTATTTGTTCCCTGCAGGGGGGCTGAGTCTTTTCTCTTGGGGGGTCTACCCCGCCGAGGTGCTCTCGCCAACGGTGCAGGCTCGTCTCTCAACAAGAAGGCAGGTTTAAGTCTGTCAATGCTGACTGTTTCTTTTCTATCCCCAAAATCAAGTACAAAATGCTTATCACCAGGTTCCAGCACTCTGAATGGTCCATCGTATGGTGGGCAGAAGGTTGGTTTTAAAGCTTCATGCCTAACAAAAACGAATTCAGCGTTTTTTAAAGCTTGGGGGACAAAAACCCGTGGAAAAGAGTGATGTGCCGGTCTGGGGAGAGAGTCCGGTCCATTGCTGCCTAAAAACCTCGGGGCTGGAAGATGCCCTGGCTCTGGGTTCTCTGGCAAAAATTCACCTGGGAGCCTGAGAGGTTGTGCAAAAACTAATTCTGCTGGGGAGGCGTCTAGATCCTCTTTAGGCGCAGCACGCAACCCCAATAAAACCCAGGGAAGTTTATTTACCCAATTTGTATCCGTTAGTGAGGCTCTGAGGGCGACCTTTAAAGATCTGTGAAAACGCTCGCATAACCCATTAGCCTGAGGGTGATAAGCGGTGGTGCGGTGAATTGTCGCCCCTAAGCTGCTGGCTATGGCTGACCAAAGCTCCGAGACAAATTGAGGCCCCCTATCGGACGTGATGTCCGATGGGACGCCGAAACGTGCCACCCAGTTTGTCAAAAAAACGCGAGCGACTTCCTCCGCTGTGGTTGACGCCAGAGGGACTGCCTTCGGCCAGCGCGTGGTGCGGTCTATCATTGTTAACAGATGTGTGAAACCTTGGGAGGAAGGTAGTGGCCCCACGAGGTCGACATGAACGTGGTCGAACCTTCTAGCAGGGATTCGAAAAGGCTCTAGAGGGGCTTTTGTGTGTTTGTGTACTTTGGCGCGCTGACCAGAAATGCAAGTCTTTGCCCATTCTTTTACGTTTTTGCGCAGGCCAGACCACACAAACTTTTCGGCGACCATTTTAACAGAAGCGCGCACACCTGGGTGCGTGAGGGAGTGAATCGAGTCGAAAATACGGCGGCGCCATGCAACTGGGACTAACGGGCAAGGTCGGCCAGTTGAGATGTCGCATATTAGGGGGGGCACACCGTCGCGTAAACCCCTTTCCTCCAGCCTTAACCCTGTTGGTCCAGACAGGAGTGCACGCACGTCCGCGTCACTACTTTGCTCCTCCGCCATGGCTGCATAATCTATCCCTGCATGGATTGGGGCTGCGTATGTGTCCGCGTTGGCGAAGAGTTCTGCGGCTGAGGTAGTATAATCTGTCTCCTCGTGCTCTGGCGATGTCACAGCGCGAGAGAGGCAGTCTGTTACCACGTTAAGTTTGCCTGCCACATGTCGAATGTCTGTGGTGAACTCTGAAATTGCAGCTAGCTGTCTTTGTTGCCTGCCTGACCACGGTTCGGAAATTTTAGCCATCGCAAAGGTGAGCGGTTTGTGGTCTACAAAAGCCATGAAACGCCGCCCTTCCAACCAGAACTGGAAGTGGCGGATGGATAAATGAAGCGCTAGCAGCTCCCTGTCAAAAGTGCTGTATTTACGCTCAGTTTGGTTTAGCGATTTGCTGAAAAATGCCAAAAGGTTGCCAGATTCTGCTGACGTGTTGTTCTACAACTGCCCCTATGGCCAGGTCTGAAGCGTCTGTGGTTAGCGCAATGCGGGCCGAGGGATCGGGGTGAACCAACAATGTGGCATTAGCTAGGGCACTTTTTACTTCCGCGAAGGCGCGTTCGCGCTCCGGGGTCCATTCGACCGCGTTGGAAGGTTTTTGTTTTCTGAGTGCGTCATATAGGGGCTGCATGAGCTGAGCTGCGTGGGGGAGGAAACGGTTGTAAAAATTAACCATTCCCAAAAATTCTTGCAGCGATTTGACCGTTTGTGGCCGTGGGAAACTTTTTACTGCGTGAACTTTGTCTGGCAGTGGGACTGCCCCCTTCGGAGAAACTCTGTGTCCTAAAAAATCAATTTGTGACACGCCGAATTTGCATTTGGCTGGATTGATTATTAACCCGTGCTCTTCTAGTCTCTGAAAAACCATAGTGAGATGCTGCTCGTGTTCTTCCTCAGACGAGCTGGCTACCAGCATATCGTCGAGGTAGACGAACACGAAGGGGAGGTCGCGTAATACCGCGTCCATCATCCGCTGAAAGGTTTGAGCGGCGCCTTTGAGGCCAAAAGGCATCCGCAAAAATTCAAAAAGACCGAAGGGGGTTATTACAGCTGTTTTAGGAATGTCCTCTGCTCGAACTGGGACTTGATGATAGCCGCGGACTAGGTCTATTTTTGAAAAAATGCGCGCACCCGCCAGATGTAGTGAAAAATCTTGAATGTGAGGAATTGGGTAGCGGTCATGCGCTGTCGCATTGTTTAATCTGCGGTAATCGCCGCACGGTCTCCAAGAACCGTCGGATTTCGGGACCATGTGAAGTGGTGACGCCCAGGGGCTTTTCGAGTGCCCGATAATGCCTAATTTTTCAAGGGTGGTAAACTCGTCCCGAACTATGGCGAGCTTGGTCGCGTCTAAGCGCCGAGCTTTGGCGAACACGGGTGGGCCCGTTGTGGGAATAAAGTGTTCGACCCCGTGTTTAGCCACTGTGGCTGAGAATTTGGGAATTGTGAGTGCTGGAAATTGGGTGAGGAGTTGATCAAACTTACCTCCTGCTGTGGTGACGCTGGCTTGCACGGGTGGTGGAGAAACTCGAGCTGAGCAGGGAATAGAAGCAAAGGACAGTGCATTAACCAAGCGTCTGTTCGCTAGATCAACTAATAACCCATGTGCACACAAAAAATCTGCGCCCAACAAGTTAAAACTCACCGCCGCTACAACAAATGTCCATCTGTAGTTGCGGCCGTGGATGCGGAGGGGCAGGCTCTTTTCGCCAAAAGTGTCGATGATGGAGCCGTTGGCTGCCACCGCTCCATTGCCCCGGGTGCCCATGGCCCGGTCTGCTTGGGAGGGCATGACAAAACTTAGTTGAGCTCCCGTGTCGATAAGGAACTGCTTGCCAGTGTGTCCGTCCGTCACATATAAAAGCTTGCTTTTTTCGCCGAGAACCGCCGCTGTTAACGGTTCTCGACTTTGGCGTTTCCCGAAATCGTGAAATTTGCAGGGGGGAACGCATTTGTAAGCCTTCTCGGCGAAGCGGTGGTGGTAATAACAAACGTCGCTCCGTCTGTTATGTCTTGGCCGTGTCGCTGTCACCGCGGGCTGGTTCTGCTCGGTGGTTTGTGGCTCCCCGTGGCTCCGGACATCAGCGTTGAGGTCTGCGGATGCTGCTGTGGGTGTCTGTTCCTTGCAGGCGTTGACGAGCCGTTGAGCTTCGTGAGCCAGCGTGCAGAAGTCCTGCTGGGTGCTGCATCGCATGTTGGCAAGCGTCCCTCTCATGTGTGGCGGCAGCGTACTGAGGAATATGAATTGGAAGAGGAAGTTGTCATTGTCCTCTTCTTTAAGTTGCAGCAAGTCCTCCATGAGGGCCTTGGGTCTGCATCCTCTGTGGTCGTAGACCGCCAGGATCTTCTCGGCTCTCTCCTCGGCTGAGGGGACGAAATTTAAGATAAGATAAGATAAGATAAGATAAGCCTTTATTAGTCCCACAACGGGGAAATTCCAGGATTGCAACAGCACAGGGATAGCAACACTCAGAGCAACAATCAGAAGGCAAGAAAAAAAACAAGCAAGCAAGAGCAGCTAATATACATATGTACATATTACTATAAAATATATATATACACACACACACACACACACAGAGACACAGTGCAGAGCATTGTAGCTGGATGGAATAAATATATGAATATATGAACACACAGTGCAGAGCATTGTAGCTAGATGGAATAAATATGTAAATATATAAACACCCACAGTACGGAGCATTGCAGCTAGGTGGAATAAATATGCAAGTATATAAACACACACAGTGCGGAGCAATGTAGCTAGATGGAATAATATGTAGATATATAAAAACACAGTGCGGAGCATTGTAGCTAGATGGAATAAATATATAGATATATAAATATAAACACACTCAGTGCTGAGCATTGTAGCTAGATGGAATAAATATGTAAATATATAAACATATATAAAATATATGAATATAATATATATATATATATATATATATATATATATATAAATAATATATAAAATTTGCCACGATGGTCGCTTTCAGTTCTTTATATTTGTCCTGGGCCGGCGGCCGCTGGATTATGCTCCGCGCACATCTCGAAGTGGCGGCGTCGAGTTTGGCAACGATGTGATAGAACTTTGTATCGTCAGCCGTGATGCCCGCAAGTGCAAACTGGGCTTCAGCTTGCTGAAACCACGAGGCGGGGTCTTCCTGCCAGAAGTCCGGCAGCTTGACGGTGACGGCATTTGTGTGGACCGTCACTGATGTGTCCGCAGGGTGAGAGTGCCTTCTTTCGGCTCTCTCAGCGGCGCTGGTGCTCGGTTGAGCCCTCTCTATCACTTCTGCCATGGGGGAACGTCGTCCATCTGTTCCCCTGTCTGCATGGGCGCCGGCGTCTGCCTGGGTCGCCACAGATGAGTCGATCGCGGGGGAACGCCTCTGGTCCATCCTCGCGTCAGGGTCACCAGTGTAGAAGAGCTTGAAATAACGAGGCGATGTGATTTATAAACCAGAGTTTATTATCAGCTCCTCTAACAAGTCTCATCTAGGTGCAGCAGCAGAAGAAGTGAGAGAGCGAACACCTTCGGCTCTACGAACTTATACTCGCACATAACAAAAGACATGCATATCAAAAGCTGACATCCCTCACTATCTTAATCCCCTCTTTTGTCTTCGTACCCCTCCACCTGGTCCTGGGGGGTCAGGGCGACCTATCTGGTCTCCACCGCAGCGCCTCGGATGCTCTTTGATCTTCACTGGCGGTTGAGACCTTTTGTCCTGTTCTGAGGTGTGAAGTCGCTTTACATATGTAATCACTAAACACTCTCACATGCTTAAACATATGTAGGTTATGGGATATATGATTAATATAGACCACAACTACAGACTTTTAGCTGTGATTTTTATTTCTCATTTCACATGCTTAAAGTGCAGACAAAATGTAAAATGGATCTCATTTCCCACTGTGGGAAATGAAAGGTGTGGACTGAAATTCCACCACCATCTTATATTTGGCCTCAGCGTGACCACCTGTTCTGTCCTACCTCAGCCAGTCTAGACCTTAAGTCAGCACACGAAGGGATCGGGGAATATACGGAGCAGCACATCAATGTTTATACGATACCCAAAAATCTGATTCTGTGAAATGCAATATACCACCGCCTTATAAAAATCATATGTTCACTGGAAAAGTGTGCTTATTCTCGTAGCAAAACAGAGGAGAGTACAAAATGTTCTGCAGAGAAAACAGCCTTTATGGGTTTCAGGAGAGGAATTCTTTGGAGTGCTGACAAGGTTATGTGAGGGATCTTTTTATGAGCTGACCACTGGATCCAAAAGTGGAGCCACACACAGACTTGAAATAGCTGATTATGTTTGTTTTCAGAGGTCAATGAGGGGGACTAAACAAACATGCCAGTTTAATTCATTTGTCTGGTTGGCTTTCTAAAAGCAATTAGAGGACATTGATTTTTATCTCCTCGCTTTGGTTACCGATAAACCAAAACACAAAGCTTTGTTCAGTGTGTAGAGAGATTTTCCATTTTGCATCGTATAAGTTTGAGATTTTTTTTGTTTGTTTTGTCCAACCTGGATACTGACTGTGCAGTCAGTAATGTGTTCCTCCTGTTCTGAATTTCCTCCGCTGCTGTATTGTTGCTTTGGGAGCTCACATCAATACATTCCTGCTCAGTCACATGGGAGGAGAACCAGCATAGAGTTAGCCATCGTACATGTTATTGTGGAAAGTCCACACTTTCGGAGAATTTTTTTTTTTTTTACAAGCCCTAAGTGTCCAATTTTCATTAGCTTGTTTACATTGCAGCGTAATTCTAGGAATGGTACGTCTGTCACTGGAAAGGCAAAACAGGCAGCTGAAGAAACTGCTTCTTCAGTCATTAGCAGCTGTTTCCTGTAATGTTTCAAAAATTCCAACACTTCATAAAATGCTTTTTAAAAAGCAGCACAGTGATTTGCAAATTATAGCTACTATTGCCTTTTTAAAAATACAATATATGCTTATTGAGAATTTTACCATGAACCCTTTGCACTGCAAAGGTCACTTATCAAAGCTTCATGATAGGCTACTCTTAAGTTCCTAAAGAAAACTCTCTCTTTTCTGTCAGCTTGGAAAAATGATTTACTTGTAGACATTTTACTTGGTGGAGGCCTGAGAACAGGCCAGTCTATTAGCCCAAATAGCCAAACTATTAACACCAGGGTCAGATTGCTGCTGTAAAAATGGCTATTCAGAATGTGCATTATATCCACTTTACACGGGGGTGAAGATCGTTGAGTGATGAAAATGGCCAGATCTCTCAATGATCTTCAATGATCTCCATGGTTTCCAAGGTTTTGACTCCTGTCCAAAACAAGCTCTCAACGATCACCACATGGAAGTGATCTCTTCCTTTGGTGATCCTGTTTCTTCAGCATCTCTCCTAGGAAGAAAGTCTGCATCTTGTCCCAGGAACTGGGGTAGTATGGGTCACGATCTCTCAAGGAGCACTTAACGATTTTATCACTCTCCCAGTGATCTCTCAGTGATCTTTCAATGAACTCTATTGGTCTTTCATCAAATACTACTCAGTGATCCCTCACTGATATCTCAGCCATCTTTACCTTTGAGGTGGAAAAATTTGGTGTTCATTGAAAGGTCACTGAGATGATTGGGAGATTGGTGAGATTGTTGAGCAGTCAAGGAACATTCAAAGAGAAATTGCTTCCCTTTGGTGATCATTAATTTTTTTTTGGACTGAGTCAAAACTTTGAGGAGACTGTGGTGGCCATAGAGATCACTGGGAGATCAGTGAGAGATCATTGAACGATTGTTAAGAGATCTGGCCATTTTCTTTATCATTTTTCAACAACTCTCAACAATCCCCACCCCTGTGTAAAGGTAGAAGGAGCAACTTTGCACAACTTTTCCAGTCTTTTGTGGAGCCAGCTTCAGCTTTAATTAGATTTGTTAGTGACAGGCATGTCAGAATGAGCATATTAAAAAAAGAGTCTTGTTTTCTATTGTTTTCAGTTGTGTTCTGTAATGTGCACAGCAGTAGCAGAGATGCTTATTAGGTGTCTAATGTGTACTTGTAGGAATTGGGCCAGTGCATATGAATGAAGTGGAGTGCTCGGGCTTTGAAAAGTCTCTTACTGAGTGCTACTTTAACACCGAGTCTCTGGGCTGCAGCCATGAGGAAGACGCAGCAGTCAGGTGCAATGTTCCCGCCATGGGCTTCCACAACAGAGTGAGTGCCTCCATCTACTATGTTAAACAAAAAACACAATGTATTTATGTATTTCTGAAGGATAAAACTACATGTATGTATGGCTTTCCTCAGCTTCGGTTGAGCGGTGGGCGTAACCCCTATGAAGGCCGTGTGGAGGTCCTGGCTGAGAGGAACGGCTCCCTGGTCTGGGGCACAGTGTGCAGTGACAGCTGGGGCACCATGGAGACCATGGTGGTGTGCCGACAGCTGGGTTTGGGCTTTGCCAGCCATGCTTTCCAGGTAAGCGCTCTGGGAAAAAAAGACTTACATGTATGTGCTTACTGAAGGTGAACTTATCTTTACTGGACAGACCACTGGCATGAGGAAAGCCAATGAGATGCTATTTACTCTCACTTTAACAAGCTTGAGTTTTATTGACCCTATAGGGCAAAATAAAGACGTCACTTGCTGAGAAACTTCAAAAACACACCGTCAACACAGCGCACACTACAGAGCAGTAGTAAACCCGTGACAGAGATAAGTGTTTGGTTCCTCAGCAGGAGAAAGAGAAGCAGCTTTGATTTTGTGTTTGAAGTTTAGTGGGCACTCCACCATCAAGCCTGAAGGCGTTAGTTCCCAACGTCATGGTCTTTCCCCGTTTCCCTTCTTCTATTGATTTTCGGAAACCCCAGTGTTTCCTTCAAAGTTTTATGGAAGGGGTTTATTAAAAGGTCCCTTATTGCCATTTCCAGGGATAAATTGTAAGTTCTGACATCTTTAATAACATAAAGCTTAAACACAAATTTACTGACAAACCATGGCTAACCAAAGGAAAAGGCGTGTAAAAAGAAAAATTTATTATATAAAGCTTTCATAAAGAAAAGGACAAAAGAAGCAGAGCAGCGGTATAAAACATACAAAAATAAGTTAACATATATAATAAGATGTAGTAAAAGAGACTATTACAGTAAAGAACTGGAAAAAAACAAAGACAATATTAAAAATACATGGACAATAATCAACAGTATCCTTGGAAATAAAAGCAGAAATACCAGCTACCCAACTAACACTCCAAAAAATAATAAATCGACTCCGAATGTGAATATAGCTTCACCTGCAGATGAATTTAATAATTTTTTTGTTAACATTGGACCTAAACTGGCCCGAGAAATACCCACTACGGTGCCAACAGGTGATTCAATATGCAATAACACTGCTGTAAAAGACACCATCTTCATAAAGAACACAGACGAAAGAGAGGTCATTGAAATTGTTAAATCGTTCAAAAGTAAAACATCTACTGACTGCGATGGTATTGATATGCTACTAGTCAAAACTGTTATCGAATGCATAGTGAAACCACTGACGTATATCTGTAACCTGTCTCTCCAATCAGGTATATTTCCCAATGCAATGAAAATAGCTAAAGTAATTCCGATTTACAAGACAGGCGACAGAGGGGAACTCTCCAACTACAGACCAATTTCACTATTACCGCAATTTTCCAAGATACTTGAAAAAATATTCTATGAGAGAATTGACAACTTCATACTGAAGAATGATTTATTGTGTGAGCAGCAATATGGGTTCAGACACAAAAGGACAACAGCATATGCCTTAATGGAATTTACAGAAAAAATATCAACAGCCATTGAAAATAAAGAGTATTCAGTTGGAGTATTCCTGGATCTTAAAAAAGCATTTGATACAGTAGATCACAATCTATTATTAAAGAAACTACAAAATTGTGGTATTAGAGGGGTAGCACTGTCCTGGTTAAGAAGTTACTTAAAGAATAGATATCAGTTTGTATGTGTTAACAACAAAAACTCAGAGCTACTGAAGGTCACCTGTGGAGTCCCACAGGGTTCAGTTTTGGGACCATTATTATTCAATATGTATATAAATGATATATGTAAAGTTTCAGAAAAAATGGACTTAATATTGTTTGCTGATGACACTAACCTGCTATGCAGTGGAAACAACTTGGAACAACTTCTGGATACACTCGGAAAGGAATTAGGAAAGCTGAAACTGTGGTTTGATTCAAACAAATTAACGCTCAATTTAAGCAAGACAAAATTTATAGTCTTTAACAACCATCACAACTACCCAGTACCCAAACTCAGTGTAAATGGTGTAGAGATTGAAAGGGTATCCGAAACTAAATTCCTTGGAGTAATAATTGATAACAAACTGTGTTGGAAGCCACATATTAATTATATAAAAGGTAAAGTATCCAAATCAATTGCAATATTACACAGAGTGAAAAATTTGCTGAATCAACCCACACTATACACCTTGTATCATTCATTAATACTCCCATACATGACATATTGTAATGAAGTATGGGGAAATACATATAAAACAAACATATATCCACTCTTTATGCTTCAAAAAGAGAGCTATTAGAATAATCAACAAAGCAGCTTACAGGGAACCAACAAACCCACTTTTTCTTAAACAAAAAACTCTCAAGTTGAAAGATCTGATCGACTTTAAAACCGCAATAATAATGTTCAAAGTGAAGAATCTATCACTGCCCGCAAATATCCAGAAGTTGTTCCAAACAAGGGAGAAACGATATCACTTCAGAGGAACATGTATATTTCAAAAGCCTACAGTGAGAACAACTACCAAGCAACACTGTATTTCAGTGCAAGGTGTCAGATTATGGAACGATTTTGGACCTGAATTAAAATCATGTACAAAGCTTGGACAATTTAAACAAAAACTAAAGGAAGAAATACTCCAAACATATTTACAAGACGACATGTAAACTCACATAAGGATTGACATTTCCAGCCTGTGTTGTGTTATAGCTTAGTTTTTCTTTTTTCTCTGTGACACTATGTCTTAGATTTGTTTTTGAATAGTAACTGCTTAACTTAGACTAGCTCAGTTTTCTTTTTCTCTCAGTCATATTTTGTCTTAGCCTTGTTTTAAATTGTAATCGCTCTTGTCTTGTTTTCTCTTTTTTCTCCTTTGAATTCTTGGATGGAATATGGGTGGGCAATATAAGCTGCGGCTTCAGCCATCACCCATTTCGGATAACTCACGTGGAATTGTATAGTAGAAGGAGTCTTTGTCTAATTTGACCTTGTTGTTATATTATACAGTTTCTTTTAACCTGTAATGTACTATCCGAAATAAATAAATTCATTCATTCATTCATTCATTCATATAGCCTACATATGTATAGTTTTTTTTTTTAAAAAAACTCAAATTATTCCTGTGTTGTTTTACAGCTCATTAAAATTGGCTCCTGTGTTCCTAATTCACTCGAGCCTCATAGTGATGCAACTTTGACAAATGAATCGTTCAAATGCACTACTTCTTATGGGTGAATGTACTGCACTGAATCACTCACAAAAAGGCGGCTCCAACTGTGTGCTGAATCCGCACATCTGAATCTCATATACTCCATTGTTTGACAGCTCTGCTAGCCCATCTACAGCATTTTACAGCCATGCAAACCCAGAGCTCCTTCTATAGGATGACTCGTCCACCAAAGGCCGGTCCTGCAGAATGTAAACGGATCCAACATGGCATCACCTCTTCCACAATAAACTTTCTCTAATATCTTGAAAATGGAGTAGCAAAAAGTGCTTCTGAAAACATCTGAGTCAAGAAATATATCATTTATTTGCTGTATCTGTTTTAATTTGACACGCATCTACTCGTTTAAAAGTTTTTAGCCAAAAAACTGCGACATGTGATTCGCTGCCTGCTTTGGACTGAATCACCGACTGGGAGATTTTCCCTGAACTCACATTAATGTAGCAGGGGAAAAAAAACATGAGATAGATGCACTTACAAAGCAAGATGACACAGCTGCACTTCTTCAACGTTGCAGCTGTCCGCTCCATTCAACTGCCATTCAGTTCATTGAACATCCTGGTGCGCAGCGAACGAACTCCCCCTGCTCCATTCAGTTGACTCTCAGTTCAGTGAACGTACTAGTACACTGCCAATGAACCCCACCTGCTCTATTCAATCACATTTTTCAGTTCAGTAAGCAGTAGGGAATTTGGAGCTCCACTACAGCACTGAGTGAGTCAGTGAGCAGATATTTCAAACACATTTTTTTTAGTGAGCAAACCAGAAGTGAATCAGCACATTTTAGTGAACTGTGGCTCTCACCACTAGCCCCTTATCTAATTGGCAGGTTTTTTACCAGGTGAAACACAGTCAAACACTAAGTCCCTTAGCTAACCACTAACACTAACTGCTAAGTTATATTTGGCCTGTTGTAGCCCGCCTAAGCACAGCTATCATTTGTACAAAAAGTGGGACAGGAGCAATTACAATAATAAAACTAGAAAAGCACTCAGAGAGCGCATACATCTGCCAAGGCTCCTTCCATCCCTCATGGATCACCTCCAAAATGTAAAGGGTTTGTGTGTAGGCCTAGAGCCAGTTCTGGTGAAAACTGCATCAAAGCCTGTCCATTAGTTTTGAAGGATTCTTGCTAACACACTGTGAGAAGATTAGAGCCTTGGCTGAGGTATGCATTCTCAGATCATCACCAAAATGTAATGGGCTCGTCTGTAGCCCAAGAACCACCTCTGATGAAAATTGCATCCAAACCCATCCAGTAGTTTTGGAGTATTGTTGCTAACAGTCTGTGAGAAGATAAGAGCCTTGGTGGAGGTATGCATTCTCGGATCATCACCAAAATGTAATGGCTTCCTTTGTAGCCCAGAACCACCTCTGGTGAAAATTTCATCCAAATCCATCCAGTAGTTTGTGTAATCCTGCTGCACAATACAAACAAAGCCCTTGGTGAAGGTATGCCCTCTCAAATCATCACCAAAATCTAATCATCTGTTCCCCGCACCATTACACACCTTTCCTGAAAATTTCATGAAAATCCATTCATAACTTTTTGAGTAATGTTGCTAACAGACAGACAAGGCACTAAAAACATTACCTCCTCCCTTGGCGGAAGTAACTATAGGGCACTCAGAGAGCACATACCTCCACCAAGGCTCCCTCCCTCTGTCCCTTTTTCCGTCCATTGCGAGATGGGGCCTTGGCAGAGGTATGCACTCACGGATCACCGCCAATATGTAATAAGTTCATCTTTGGGCCAAGGGCCATCTCTGGTGAAAATGTCATCCAAATCCATCTCTTCGTTTTTGCGTGATCCTGCTAACAGGCAGAGAAACAGCAGCAAAAACAACTAGAAAAGCATTTGGAGAGCACAGAACTCTGGCAAGCAGCTCATTTCCCCTAACTGACATTGTTAGAAATGCAGCAGTTTTGTAAATGTAACATTTCTGCATTTGATTTTGACGAAAAATACTAATTCAAGTTTCCTTCTACAAGATTTATTGAAATATAAATAAATAGTATTAGGTAACTTAGTTACAAAAATTCTGGTGTACCAGTAAAGTTTGACCAAGTTGTTACTGATTTTTCTTAAATTCCTGGATCCAGGTAAAAATTCCTGGATCCAGGTGGTGATCTGGATCACCAACAAATGTAATCATCTCTTCCCCATGCCATTACACACCTTTCCTGAAAATTTAATCAAAATCCGTTCAGAAATTTTGGAGTAATGTTGCTAAGAGACAGGCAGACAAAGCAATGGTGTTGTGGCAAAAAGTGATCAGCTGCCAAAAATTGATCACCAGGTACCATATTATAATTATGGGGTTATATTAGTCATAAGATATACAGTGGTGTGAAAAAGTGTTTGCCCCCTTCCTGATTTCTCTTTTTTTGTATGTCACACTTAAATGTTTCAGATCATCAAACAAATTTAAATATTAGACAAAGATAACACAAGTAAAAACAAAATGCAGTTTTTAAATGAAGGTGTTTATTATTAAGGGGAAAAAAATTCAAACCTACACGGCCCTGTGTGAAAAAGTGATTGCCCCCTAAACTTAACAATTGGATGGGCCACCCTTAGCAGCAACAACTGCAATCAAGCATTTGTGATAACTGGCAGTGAGTATTTTACAGTCCTGTGGAGGAATTTTGGCCCACTCATCTTTGCAGAATTGTAATTCAGCCACATCGTAGAGTTTTTGAGCATGAACCGCCTTTTTAAGGTCATGCCACAGCATCTCAGTCTGATTCAGGTCAGGACTTTGACTAGGTCACTCCAAAGTCTTCATTTTGTTTTTCTTAAGCCATTCAGAGGTGGACTTGCTGGTGTGTTTTGGATCATTGTCCTGCTGCAGAACCCAAGTGCGCTTCAGCTTGGTCATGAACAGATGGCCGGATATTCTCCTTCAGGATTTTTTGGTAGACAGCAGAATTCATGGTTCCATTTACCACAGCAAGTCTTCTAGGTCCTGAAGCAGCAAAACAGCCCCAGACCATCACACTACCACCACCATATTTTACTATTAGTATGATGTTCCTTTTCTGAAATGCTGTGTTACTTTTACGCCAGATGTAATGGGACACACACCTTCCAAAAAGTTCAACTTTTGTCATGTCAGTCCATAGAGTATTTTCCCAAAAGTCTTGGGGATCATCAAGATGTTTTCTGGCAAAACTGAGATGAGCCTTTATGTTCTTTTTGCTCAGCAGTGATTTTCGTCTTGGAGCTCTGCCATGCAGGCCATTTTTGCCCAGTCTCTTTCTTATGATGAAGTCATGAACACTGATCCTAACTGAGGCAAGTGAGGCCTGCAGTTCTTTGGATGTTGTTGTGGGGTCTTTTTTGACCTCTTGGATGAGTCATCGCTGTGCTCTTGGGGTAATTTTGGTCGGCTGGCCACTCCTGAAGGTTCACCACTGTTCCATGTTTTTGCCATTTGTGGATAATGGCTCTCATTGTGGTTCAATGTAGTCCCAAAGCTTTAGAAATGGCTGTATAACCTTTTGCAGACTGATAGATCTCAATTACTTTGTGTCTCATTTGTTCCTCAATTTCTTTGGATCGTCTAGCTTTTGAGGATCTTTTGGTCTACTTCACTTTGCCAGGCAGGTCCTATTTAAGTGATTTATTGATTGAGAACAGGTGTGGCAGTAATTAGGCCTGGGTGTGGCTAGAGAAATTGAACTCAGCTTTCCAAAGATGTGATAAACCACAGTTAATTTATGTTTTAACGGGGGTGCAATCACTTTTTCACACAGGGCCATGTAGGTTTGGATTTTTTTTTACCCTTAATAATAAACACCTTCATTTAAAAACTGCATTTTGTGTTTACTTGTTACCTTTGTCTAATATTTAAATTTGTTTGATGATCTGAAACATTTCAAGTGTGACATACAAAAAAATGAGAAATCAGGAAGCGGGCAAACACTTTTTCACACCACTGTATATTTCAACAGGTAAACAATACTGAGTTAGGTATAATCAGAATCAGAATCAGAATCAGCTTTATTGGCCAAGTATGCACAACACATACAAGGAATTTGACTTTGGCTAAAAACTTGCTCTCGTTGTTCAGGTGAAGGATTTAAATAAGGATTCAATGACAACCAGAGTATGTACAGTAAATTACAGTCTATAGTATATATATATATATATATATATATAGTATAATAAGATATATTTAACATTAATGATGCATTTTGAACTGGAAACAATCTTGATGTAGGATTAAAAGTAATTAAAATAATGCAGTCACAAAGTTACATGGAAAAATACATATATTTACTGGATATATACATGTAGATACTATATAAATACATATTTTATGTGTCAACAATGGACAATTCCAGTGTACTTTTTGGCATGACACCAGCAAAAATATTGCCTCCTCCTCTTGGCGGAGGAGGTAATGAAAATGAAACATTGTCCAGTACTGTGTTTACATACCGTGTGGGTAACGTGTCTCGCAAGACACCCTTAGCTTGTCTGTTGGTACTCTGTTCCCTGTGCCATTACACACCTTTCCTGAAAATGTCATCAAAATCCATTCAGAACTTTTTGAGTTACGTTGCTAAAAGACAAACCAACAAATGCCACTAAAATAAAATCATTACCTCCTCCCCTTGGCGGAGGTAATAATCTACTTTTGAGTTGTGGGTCTGATGCATGGCTCAGCAATGTGAAGGCAGGAGCATCCCTAAGAAATACCCTCACCGCAAAACACAAGCTTGTTTTCGCCAAGCTGTTGGCTAATGTTAGCTCTTGGATCATTTGGATCCCAGGGTGTGAGTGGAAGTTTTCTGGATAAGGTCGGTTGTGCTCTGTGAGAGCAGGTGGTGATGTATGTGTCCTGGTGGTGCAACAGGAGCCTCTTCAGTGTTTCTCTGCCAACAACTGATAAGATGCCGTGTTTGGGACTGCCGTGTTTGTCAATGAAGAGGTGGATTAAAAAAAAAACCCGTTCTGTCCACAGTAGAATGGGTTCAGTTTTTATGGTCCAGCCCATTTTTGTTATTGTTAGCTCTGAAGCTAACAGACCTTCTGCTCAAGACTAGATCTATATCACAGCTACAGCATGGCGATGGAGGATAAACAAAGGATGGGTTTTGCTTTAGTGGTGTAGGGAAAATAATTCCAGAAGAGCTGTACTGTTTCTACCAAAGTGTATAAATACTATTATTTCAAAGAGAAATTTTAATATTTTTATAGTAATAATATGACTAATTTAGTGAATGGGACCTTTAAAAACTCTCCTTGTATTTGTTATAATTTTCTACTTTAAGACCTCTGATGTCTGTGTTTAGGATAGTATAGCTCGATAAAGTATTTGTTTGAATCATTAGGCCACATGTTTAGAACAGCAAGGGGTTTTTTAAGCGGAATTTGGACTAGATTGGGATGAGGTAATCTGACTGAAGTGTGCCTTTATGTTTCAGATCAAACTAGAAAAGCACTCAGAGAGCGCATACCTCCGCCAAGGCTCCTTCCATCCCTCATGGGTCTCCTCCAAAATGTATTGGGTTTGTGTGTAGGCCAGGAGCCAGTTCTGGTGAAAACTGCATCAAAGTCTATCCATGGTTTTGAAGTGTTCTTGCAAACACACTGTGAGAAGATAAGAGCCATGGTGGAGGTATGCATTCTCGGCTCATTACCAAAATGTTACGGACTCCTTTTTAGCCCACGGACCACCTCTGGTAAAAATGTCATCCAAATCCATGCAGTAGTTTTTGTGTAATCCTGCTGCACAAATACAAACAAGGTCCTTGGTGGAGGTATGCACTCTCAGATCATCACCAAAATTTAATGGGTTCATCCCTGGCCCAAGGGCTACCTCTGGTGAAAATGTCATCAAAATCCATCCAGTAACTTTTGTGTAATCCTGCTAACATACAGACAAACACAGATACCCCATTACATAACCTAAATCAGGTAATGTATTATAATAACATGCCCCTTTCTTTTGATGCAGCAAGTTTGCATTACACAAGTGGTCACTTGCTAGGGGTAATAAATGCCTACTCTTTATGGTAGAGAAGGATCTTGTTGTCTCTAGAGACTCCTGCCTGACTTTTAAACATTTCTCCAGGCAAACCCCACCACCGAATGGAAAAAATGACAGCAGGCTTACAGATAGAGCACTGCATGTCTGTGCTTCTCCACAGCCCACCAGCAGGCACTCCCACATCCATATCCCTCAGCTCAGTTTATTTCTCATGACTCCTCCACTTCCTTGAAAGATGGTGGAAAGTATGAGTTTGCTCTGCAGAAGGTTTCCCTGTGGTCTGCAAAATGCTTTAATAATATGGCTGAGTCAGGACCATGAGGACAGCAGTGGAGCCCTAATTGTTTGTGTGTGATGTGCGATAGACCCTCTGATTCGATTTGCCTTTTGGAGCAGCTGGCATGACCTGTCTGCAAATTAAATGCAGGAAGATAAATAAAGATGTTTTGCTCAAAGCTTCAACTCACTCACATCTGAACTTGAGGAGCATATTTATTTGACGCGAGCAGACCTGTGTATTGGTCGGTGAAGAACTGCAATAAAACAGAAAACTTGACTTGGAGACAACTGAGAATTAAACATTTAAATTGTTTTGGAATATAACATAATAAGACAATGTCTACATGTTTAATAGGAAGCTTTAGGCAAGAGATATTTCACATAGTTGAGTACCAAAACAAGCATATCCATTGCAGGACTTGTGTGTGCAAGAGACAAAATAAGAAAAATATCAATCATTGTTCAGGTGCACAGTTTGTGGTTTCAATGCCCACCCTCTTTCAGGAAACGTGGTACTGGCAAGGAGATTCATCAGCTGATGCCATCGTAATGAGCGGAGTGAGATGTTCAGGAACGGAACTGACTCTGGATCAATGCCTCCATCATGGGAAACACATTCTCTGCCCTAAAGGAGGTGGACGCTTCGCTGCTGGGGTCTCTTGTACACAAAGTAAGAAACTGCAAAAAAGCAAGTGTCGTTAGTTCTAACATGTTGCAAAGCCATGTTAGAGGTGCATTTTTAAAGATACAGTAACCTTTTTAGCTTATTCCGACAAAGCCGAAAGGAGCTAATGTGATGATGCAGTGTCAGCTGTTGGTCTGTCTGTATTTCACGGGAATTGCTACTCCTCCTAGGCATTTGAATCCAAGTTGAGCTCAAGGTCAAAGTTATTGTCAAAGGTCAGGAGATCTGGGCATTTATGATTTCACAAAAATCATTACTCCGTCTAGGCAATTGCCTCAATGTTCAGCAGACTCATGCACAACAATCCTCAGGTGGGTCTGCATCTAGGCTGTGCTCAAGGAGATCTGAGTACTCTTGGGGTGATTTCATCAGGCCGGAATGAGCTACTCCCTTACAGATGGTCTGGTTTATCCATATGTAATTCAGGCTGTTCTTAACCTGACTTTTCATTGCTCTAATCCCGTCAGCGGCCCCAGACCTGGTCCTGAATGCTCAGGTTGTAGAGCAGACCACCTACCTGGAAGACAGGCCCATGTACGCACTGCAGTGTGCCCATGAGGAGCATTGTCTGGCAAGCAGCGCCGAAAAAGCAGACATGAGCTCGTACCGCCGCCTCCTCCGCTTCTCCTCACAGATCCATAACAACGGACAATCGGACTTCAGACCCCGGGCCGCTCATCATTCCTGGATCTGGCATGAATGTCACAGGTGAGACATCCGTTTCTATTTGGTCCCCTTATCCTTATTTAGGTGGGATTTTGGAGTTAAGTAGACAGTAGGTGTTTTTATAATACAATTAATTCAAAGCTGTTTTAATCCAGGCATTACCACAGTATGGAAGTTTTCACCAACTATGACTTGTTGAGTCTGAATGGCACTAAAGTAGCAGAGGGACACAAAGCCAGCTTCTGTTTGGAGGACACGTATTGCGATGAAGGTAAAAGCAGACACCACCATAGGCTGTAAACCATCTTTAGGGAAACAATATTCAAGTAGTACTTTTACATTTTCATTTTGCCACACATAATTGTGGAAGGTGGGGTTTATGACTTGTTGACTTCAGTCAGTTACCAGAGAGCAATCTTTATAGTTAATGAGACGCTTGCCTTGTTTCTACAGACTACATACTTTGACTGTCATTTAAAAAATATATGCTGTCCAATCTATGAATACCATTCCAGTAGCTTAATCCTCTAATACTGCTCTGAATGCAGGTATTCAGAAGAGGTACGAGTGTGCGAACTTCGGAGCACAGGGCATAACGGTTGGCTGCTGGGATACCTACCGGCATGATATAGACTGTCAGTGGATTGACATCACAGATGTGAAGCCTGGCGACTACATTCTCCAGGTAAAACGTCTGGTCTGGTCAGCAACACAGCACACCTACTGCTGGAAAAACTGGTTTGATCCTGTGCCAGCCCAACTTTTGTCATCTTGGAGTTATATACTGATGGGCTCAGGAATTGACACTTAACTTTTTTCTTGTGCTGCAGTTGGACTAATTTAATACAGTCACACTGATTTTTATCAAGTGTACAGTACTACAGGACTTATCATCATAGTGCTGTACTTACTTAACTAAATTTTCCTCATCCAGGTAATCATAAATCCAAACTATGAGGTCGCAGAATCGGATTACACCAACAACATTATGAAGTGCCGCTCTCGATACGACGGACATCGGATGTGGACGTATGACTGTCATATAGGTGAGACCTTTACCTTGCATTTGGCATGAAACAGTTACTGCATTCATTAGAAATTCATTGTAAATGAACTGTATTCACTAAAGTGTTAAATACAGTATGTAGGGCTTAGAATGTTTTGAACATGGTGTTTGGAAATGCTTTGAATGTGGATTTCTCTAAATTTTAATCACCTTACATTAGTTATAAATCATCCTTGAACACTTCTTATTGTGCAAATTGGTGTTTCCATGGGTTTTAACCTTATAAAATACTATGTCCTTGTCAGAAGTTGCACTGGAATTTATTGTAGTCTGTCATTTTTACAAACAGGGTTGCAACAATTCCATCATGACCCATTATAATCCACAATTTAGTTTTTTTATACACTATCGATCAAAAGTTTTAGAACACCCCCGTTTTTCTTGAAATGTATCCAGTGTGTTCCAACACTACTTTTACACAGACAGAGGGGGTTGTAAGTAATCATGAACAGTTGGGACACCTGTAGGAACTGGTAGCACCAACTTTCAAGGCTTGATCAACCTCCACTGCTGCAGAACAGCTTTAAGTTTTTAACCCATTTCTTGTTCCCTGAAAAAGGCCTTTTTGTATCATTTTGAAATGTACATTATTTTTGGGTAACCTTACATTTTGTTTTAACCCCTGGCATTTCAGCACTTACCTTTGTACCATTTCAAGTTATTCACTGGATTTGAACTGCTTGAATTTCAGTAAAACACTGGAAAAATCGGGACGTTCTAAAAGTTTTGACCGGTAGTGTGTGTATATAATAAAATTTCCACACCAAAGACTCATAAGGAAAAGGGTATTTATTTAATCCACCCCGCTGCAGCACAGGCACACAACCTATATAAACAACATATGAACAAAACAATAAAAATATTAAATGTGTAAAAACGAACAGAACCTGAACTTCAGTGTCTCTTGCTGTCAATTATACGCTGCCAGTGACTGACAGACGTCTGTTCATCCTCCACCATATCAGTCCCTATTTTTTCCACCCCTTTCATCAGCAACATCAAGATGTTAATAGAATTTTTTCCACATTCAGCTCCTGTGACATTTAGCAGGGACTAACAAAGATGTTGTGCACGCAGAGACAATACTAGTTAATGTGCGCCACATAGTGGACAGCTATGGGAATTACAATTAGAAGTTAAACCATCTGCAATCTGCCAAAATGAGAGATGGCTTTGAAACTTTTCCGTCACTGCTAAAAAAAAAAAAATCTGTTAATGACGGAAAACATTCAGTTAAAGCAACCTCTGGTCAATCTTTACCCTTAAAATGTTAAAACAATCACTTCAAAAAAGAAACGCAGACCATTTATTTAGTTAGGCTCTTAGAAAATTAGCCAAGTGCACTTTCTGATATGACATCACAAAATGAGCCCTGCTTTCAGTTAGCAAAACAAACTGGCTCGTTACTTGTGACTGATGCATTTCAAAAACCTTTAACCAATCATATTAAGGGTTCATTAATATTAATAAGCAGGATGAACACCGACCGTTTCAGACATAATTTTAGACAGCTTTTTGGGAACTATAAAACAACACAAACGATTATATACACATGTCTTTGAGGATGTCAGAAGTTAAAATTATTCCCTGGAAAATGTGCAGTGTGGTACCTGTAAGTCTGTTAAGTATTGAATTGGCCTTTGTTGTTTTTAAATGACCTTCTTGAAGATGCCGCTACAAAAATCTACTTTGAAAATACGTAATTGCACATCATGAAAAACACCCTGCCTTTAAATCAAACGGCCTGGAAACATATCAACATGCAACAAAAACAAATCACACTTTCATTGATTCACTGCCTTCAGAACCATCTGAACAAGGAGACACTGAACTATTTCAGTTTGTAGTTTCCCTTGTTAACAACGCTAACAAGTAATGACCACAGTAACGTCCAAAGGTCAGGTTTGGCAACACAACAGGAACTTTGAGAGCCCATATGTTACTCTGACACTCCAGCAGGGTCAGCGGTGGTGACTTAACTGTGTTTGTCCTTCTTCTTGAAGCCAACCTACTGTTCTGATCAATGAGGAATCGTGGTCGCTCTTCCCGATCAGTCAGTTATTTGTGGTTACTGTAGCGTCGTCAGTGGAGTGTTGCAGACCTCTACTGCGGCTTTCTGTACAAACAGAAAAATAAAGATGAAATCTTTTGGGGTGACATTATTGGCAGCTGCCGTCTGAATGACTTGTTCAGATACTGAGCAGATAAAACTAGCACCATTTCAATTCAAGGCCTGTTTAAACAGGAACTTAATTAGGTTTTTAATTAACACCTCTGTATCCCAAAAATTCCATTTCTATTGTGTTACTGTCTCACTTTACAGGTGGCACGCGGACTATGGATACGGAGGAAACATTTTCTGGATTACTGACCAACCAGCTGTAACACAGGTAGATGCTGGAAGCCTAGAGTAATATTTGACAACCACTAGAGGGGACCGTATGGTTTTGCTTCCTTGGAGCAGCGCTGGATTGTTGTTAAAGTAAACGACGACTCGATGGGAACATGAATTGCTTTGCTTACTAAATCCAAAAGCTGCATTCAGCTGCACAAGAGCGCCGAATGTGTCAGTGTCTTCTGGATTTGTTACACAGCCGAGATTAAGGTCTCCCCTCATCACTATAGAAATTTTTGCTTTTATAAGCCAACGTTTTAGGATCATCCACATCTTTTTTTTTTAATGCTTTGCTTGCTTTGGGTGAACAAAAGGTTTTTTGCTAAATCTGGTGCTATAAATGGTGAGAATCTGTTTTTACTCAAACACTGATAGGCATTTACCTTCATGATACTGGGGAGTTAAATGTTTTACTTACTCAGAACTAAGCTGAATATAAATGAAAATAATGGAAGAGCAACCTGCTAATCTATGGTGACAACACTTGTGATTTGGATCTGGCAGGGGTTTTTTTTTTTCTTTTTAAAAAAAATCAGGACATTAAGTCACATGTGCACCAAGTACAAACGATCTTAATTTCTCCCAGGATTCTGTGTTTAACATACATGTGCTCATATTTGAAACTGTTTATGTCTAGTTGTGAAACTAGACATACTTTTTACTTCCATGACCTGCTTCTCCAACGTTGTTGGAGTTTTGTTAAATTATTACATCAGGGACTATGATTACATTGTGGAAGTACTGTAACAGCCACACATGTTTGTGAAATGATTTGTTGTGTGTTTTGATGTTGCAGCTGAAGTGACCTTCATTTTATAAGGGCACTGTTACTTGCTGTTTTTATTTTGTATGCATGGAAGGATGTGAAAAAGCATTAAATGTTTAAATAAAAAAAAGACGAAAATTGACGTGTCTATTATGTGATTTATGTTTGACAGACACTGCTAAAGATTGTTTGTCATTCCAGGTTTAGATTTTTGATCACACTGACAGACTTTAATGAGCAAAAACCTGAAACTGACAGAGTTGTGTTTATGCCAGATGAGATTTTCACTGTTCAGGTTTATTTACCTGCAGTAAATCACAACAACGTCAATATCGCTGCGCTCGGCCTCGTCCCTGAATCCCCAAGGCTCTGGTCACCATCCGCCTGGCAACAACACAGTCTGTCCGAGGACGTGCCTTCACCGGCTGAATAAACTCTGCAGCAGAGGCATCAATTTCATCCACATCGTTAACTGACTTCAGCAGAAAAAGATTACAGTACCAATAAACAATGTGGGTCCAGAAATATATTGGTAGTATCTAAAGTAACATTTATGCGGCACTCCTTCAGACAAAAGCAGTCATAAATTGCTTTGTATAAAAACAAGTCAATACAATGAGGAGAAACAGAAAAATTAACAATATACTATGAAACACTGAACAAATAGTTGTTTAAACAGATCATTTTTCAGCTGCTGTTTGAAAGTGGCCACATAGCCTGCTGGGTGCAAGCTGAGAGAAAAGATATTCCAGAGCTTTGGAGCTGGAGTCTGGAATGCACAGTAGCCCTTAGTTTTTAACTGTGTGTGAGGAAGATTACGAAGATGTTTATCTGATGACCTAAAGGCCCTATCACACCTAGACGATTTAGGCAGCGTTTGCCAAATGTATGGAAAAATCTGGAGAATATGCTGGCATATGTGGAATCGGTCATGGGTAAGTTTTGTATAAGTTAAGAGCATGCTGGTATATGGCATTGTACAGTGAGCTCCAACGTATCCAGCGTATGGCTGAAACATCCCGCATAAGCGGGGCATAAGTTGTAGGGAAGTTATGCGTTCATTCACACACGTTACTTGTAAGTGGCTCACGAGTCACTCATAAGTCAAATACGTTGAGATAAATGTATAGCGTACCCAAAACTTATTTCTGAGGCGGCTGTGGCACAGGTGTAGTGTAGCCGGCTACTAATCAGATGGTCAGTGGTTTGATTCCCGCTCTCTGCAGTCTACATGTCGAAGTGTCCTTGAGCAAGACACTGAACCTCCAGCTGCTCCTGGTGGGTCAGGCCAGCGCCTGTGCATGGCAACTCTGCTGCTATCAGTGTGTGAATGGGTGGAAAGTAGGATCTTTAAAGCCCTTTGATCATACTGAGATGAATAAAAAGCGGTATATAAGTGAACACCATTTACCATTTCTAACATATGAGTAATGCTCTTTGAACCTCTGTGTAACTTACTGAATGGGCTTCTAACGTACAGCTACTCTATAATGGCGTATCTGCAGCAATTGTTCACAGGAAAAACACATACAGAGCTCAGCTGCTGCCTGCAGCGCATACACACACACACACAAAGCTAAACCCACATACTTTTTTGTATAACGGGACATGTCGGGAGACATGTCCGAGCACTTTCAAGCTACAGGATAAAGATCCAAATCACTGTTTAGCCCTCCTTGTCATGTTTTTAACTTTGACTGCAGTTTGTACCATCAGCTGTCCACTGCTGTTCTGATAGATATGCCATAATGTCAGAACACCAGAGGAAGAGGATCCAGTCAACTAATTGCCTGAAGCACAGAGCTCAGCTGTTTTCTATGATAAATCACACTTTTCTGTCCCTTGGCTGCTGCTCCCAGCAAAAGCACACTCCATGCATTATCTTTTTTTTTCACTTTATTGAAAATAAACTTCTTTTATTTTTTAATCACCATCAGTTCACGTGCCTTTGAGCCAGGCTGCGACAACTGCGATCTGACATTCCTGAAGTGTCACATCAGCTGTTTTAGGCAGCGTGACCGACCGGACAGAACTGACAGGTCAGTCACGCCCCCGCCGTGGTCTTTGAAGGGGAGAATTACAGTATTTCGTTTGGCACAGTGGTTAGCACTGCACCAGCACAGCAACTCACCCTTGGCCATGGGATCCCTGGTTCGATCCCAGCCCCTGACCAACAGTGATCTGTGTGGAGTTTGCATGTTCTCCCCGTATCTGCGTGGGTTTACTCCAGGATTTCTCCGGTTTCCTCCCACAGGCCAAAAACATGCAGGTTAGGTTAATTGGAGACTCTAAAGTGTCCCTAGGTGTGAATGTGTGTGTGAATGGTAAAGGGATAGCGCCGTACTGTGGCTGCTTCATCCATCCAGGTGGATGCCCTCAATTTCCCCTCTGGGGATCAATAAAGTATACAAAATCAAAAATAAAAAAAAAATCTCTCGCACACCCCGGATTCATGGATCAGGAGTCAACAGCAGTTTGGCATGACCGCTATGCATAAGTTAGGATAAGCTATACACAAGTTATGCATAAGTTAGACTACTGTGGCACATAAGTTGTGAACGTCGGCAACACGCTAAGTAAGCATTTGTTGGTTTAAGTTATTTATAAGTTATGGAAATATTCTATATAAGTTACCAATTTGTTATGGATACGGCCAAAAGTGAAAATTTCAGTGTATGCCAGCGTTTTAGACCAATTTTTATACGTTTGTCAAACACAGACTAAATCGTCAAGGTGTAACAGGGCCTTAAGAGTCCAACGCGCATTGCAAGGGTGGGGCAGCTCAGTAACATAATTTCTGGCCAACACTAGGTGATCCAGAACACAGTATAATCATCTTCAGAAGCTACTCAATGAGTCCAATGTCTTACCTGCTCGTCTGATGGCCCTGCCCTGGGCTTTTTTGCTCCCCTCGGACAGTGCTCGTGCCTTCAGCATTGGGTGGCAGATGGAAAGGGCATGCAGTGCTGCACATGCCAAGACAACATTGTGTTTATATTCCAAGACTTTACCATGAATCCTAGCATCTAACAAATGCAATCTTACAGAGAAATCTCTCACCTGCAGATTCACTTGAGAAAACACCCAACGCATGTGTGTTGTCAATCCACTTGATCTTCATTCCTCCCTCACTGAGACAAATAGGAAGAACCTCATGAATTTGAAAGCGACAGCATGTTAATTGCTTCTTCCCAGGAGGGGATGACAAAATAAATGATCACCTGCTTTGTATGTGTGTGTGTGTGTTTCTGCAATGGAAAGTGGAACTTATTTGACTATAGAGAGCCTAAGTCCCACTCCCCAACTACCACATAATGGGACCTAACTTTGGAAAAAAAAAAAATCTGTTTGAGTCAATGGCAAGAGAATGTTTTTTTCCATCCGATTGAAATTTGCCATGAATTACATGCAGCTCTGGAAAAAAATAATTGACCACTGCAAAATCTTTCCTAAATTAGCATCTCTACAAATATGGCAGCCATTCAATTTGAGCATCTGTTGAATTCCAACCCAAGGACACCTCAATCTACTTAAGGAGGAACTGATTAAGCGATCATCTAAACAGTGTAAGACGCATTAAAGTTGTTTGTAAAAATCAGTTAAGATAAGATAAGATAAGATAAGCCTTTATTAGTCCCACAACGGGGAAATTCCAGGATTGCAACAGCACAGGGATAGCAACACTCAGAGCAACAATCAGAAGGCAAGAAAAAAAAAAAACAAAAAAAAAAAAAAAACAAGCAAGAGCAGCTAATATACTGTACATATGTACATATTACTATAAAATATATATATACACACACACAGACACACAGTGCAGAGCATTGTAGCTGGATGGAATAAATATATGAATATATGAACACACAGTACGGAGCATTGCAGCTAGGTGGAATAAATATGCAAGTATATAAACACACACAGTGCGGAGCAATGTAGCTAGATGGAATAATATGTAGATATATAAAAACACAGTGCGGAGCATTGTAGCTAGATGGAATAAATATATAGATATATAAATATAAACACACCCAGTGCAGAGCATTGTAGCTAGATGGAATAAATATGTAAATATATAAACACACACAGTGCAGAGCATTGTTGCTAGGTGGGATGAAACAGCATAACCGTCTATTTAGTTATCCTACATGGTATGATTATGTGCCCATACATATTCTCACCCTCCATAGCGACCGGTATGTTCCTAGTTGTATGCCGGAGAGGACCATTGTGTAAGTCTATTGCATCTTTTGCATTAAAAAAAAACAAACAAAAAAAACAAAAAAAAAAAAACTATTAGTTTGTTACGTCTTTTTGCTATCTCTGCGAGCAGCCCTGCTTAGGTTGTACAGTCTGACAGCCGTTGGTAGGAAGGACCTACGAAACCTCTCGGTTGTGCACCTGGGATGATGTAGTCTGCTGCTAAATGAGCTCCTCAGTGCATCCAGTATGTCCTGCATAGGGTGGAACTCGGACTCCAGCAGAGATGACAGTTTAGCCACCATCCTTCTCTCTCCTATCTCCTCCATCGGATCAAGGCGTTGCCCCAGGACAGAGCTAGCTTTCTTAATCAGTTTGTTCAGTCTCTTCCTATCGGCTGCAGTAATGCCACTGCCCCAGCAGACCACTCCAAAAGTGATGGCTGATGCCACCACCGTGTCATAGAATGACTTCAGCAGCGCCCCTTGTACACCAAAAGACCTGAGTCTCCTCAGCAGGAACAGCCTGCGCTGTCCCTTCTTGTAGAGTGCGTCAGTATTGTGTGACCAGTCTAGTTTATTGTTCAGATGAATACCCAGGTACTTGTAGGATGTCACCATCTCGATGTCTGTTCCCTGTATATTTACTGGTGCTGTGAGGGGCTGCCCATGCCTGCGGCAGTCCACCACCAGCTCCTTAGTTTTCCTCGCGTTGATCTGGAGGCAGTTCCGATGGCACCAGTCCACAAAGTCCTGGATAAGCCCTCTGTACTCAGCTTCATCTCCGCTGGAGATGAGACCAACGATCGCAGAGTCATCAGAGAACTTCTGTAGATGGCAATGTGTTGTGTTGTGTGAGAAGTCCGCAGTATAAAGAGTGAACAGGAAGGGAGCCAGCACCGTTCCCTGGGGGGCCCCCGTGCTACTGATGATCGTGTCGGAAACACAGTCCCGGGTTCTCACAAACTGAGGCCGGTTCGTGAGGTAGTCCAGGATCCATGATGACAGGTGCTGGTCCACCCCTGCGCGCAGCAGCTTGTCCTTCAGGATCATCGGTTGGATGGTGTTGAAAGCACTGGAGAAGTCAAAGAACATGATCCTCACCATATTCCCGGGCTTCTCCAGGTGGGACAGAGAACGGTGAAGGAGGAAGATCACCGCATCCTCCACCCCAATGCCATGCTGGTAGGCGAACTGGAGTGGATCCATCGCTGGTTCCACCAGGGGGCGGAGATGAGCAAGGAGCAGTCTCTCCAGGGTCTTCATCAAGTGGGACGTCAAGGCCACCGGTCTGAAGCTGTTCAGGTCTTTGGGGTGGGAAGTTTTTGGTACAGGTACCACACAAGATGTTTTCCACAAATACAGATTTGAGTTCTTCCTAAGTTAAAACTTAAGTATTGTAAGATAAGATACCTGTAACTTAGGTATTGTAAGTTAAAACTTAAGTACTGTAAAATAAAATAATCCTTTATTAGCCCCACAATTTAATCCCTGTGCTGCTGCAATTACAGGATTGCAGCAGCACAGGGATAGCAGCACTCAGATCAACAGTAAATAAGATAATAAGATAAGAATTGGTTAGCCAAAGCAGTAAATAAATATACATTTGTACACAGTTATATAGACAGTCCAGGAGCATTGCAGTTAGATGTATCAACAGCATTACTGTTAGTAATATTACCCAGCAAAATATAAATATGGACCCAGACAGTATAGTTCACATTGAATGAATAGTATTGTTGCCACCCTCGACAATAATTGTAATTGTCTTAGTTGTGCACTCAAAGCACTGGCACCAGCTGGACATGGTCACTGTCAGACGCACAAGCTTGAAGCTCATGCTCCTTACTCGCACATACCATAGTGCAGACTGCAACACTGACCACTCACTAGTGTGCAGCAAGATCAGGATTCTCCCAAAGAAGATACATCACAACAAGCAAGACGGGAAGCCACGCATCAACACCACCACGATGCAGTATCCAGAGAAAACTGAGGAATTTGTCAAATCCTTTGAGGACGCCCTGACCACAGACCACTCGCACAGCTCTGCTTCTGCAAATTGGGACCACCTCCGGGAAACCATTCAAAAAACAGCTGTCACAACCTTTGGGAGGAAGACTTCTAAGAACTGTGACTGGTTTGAAACCAAGTTGAGCGAGATAACTCTCGTTATTGAAGCAAAATGCGCTGCTCTTACTGAATACAAGCGCTCACCGAGCGAGAAATCCCTTCAAGCACTCAGAGCAGCCAGAAGTAAAAGTACAGCAGACAGCAAGACGATGTATCAATGAGTATTGGCAGCAGCTCAGCAATGACATCCAGACTGCAGCTGCAACTGGTAACATCAGAGGGATGTACGAGTGATCAAGAAAGCTCTCGGTCCAACTCAGAGCAAGATGGCCCCCCTCAAATCATCCAGCGGAGAAGTGATTACCGATAAAGGTAAGCAGATGGAGAGATGGGTAGAACACTACTCAGAGCTGTACTCCAGAGAAAACATCGTGGCACCACGAGACTGCTTTTGTTGTGATGTGGCGCATTACAAATAAAGCTGAATTGAATTGAATTGAACTTCAGCTTTAGATGCCATTGAACCTCTGCCCTTCATGGAGGAGCTAGATGTCGAGCCAAAATTGGAGGAGCTTAGCAAGGCTATTGATAGCTTAGCCTGTGGCAAGGCACCTTGCGTGGATGGCATCCCGCCGGACCTGATTAAGCACTGCAAAACCACCCTCTTGCAGCCATTACACGGTGTTCTCTGTCAGTGCTGGAGTGAAGGAGCTGTACCACAAGACATGCGTGATGCTAAGATTGTCACCCTGTACAAGAACATGGGTGACAGAAAGGAGTGCAATAACTACAGGGGTATCTCTCTCCTGAGCATTGTAGGCAAACTCTATGCCCGTGTCATGCTCGTGCGGCTCCAGAAGCTGGCTGAGCCCATTTATCCAGAATCCCAGTATGGCTTACAAGCAGAACGTTCAACAGTAGACATGATCTTCTCCCTACGCCAAATACAGAAGTGCAGAGAGCAGCAGAAGCCCCTCTGCATTGCCTTTATTGACCTTACTAAGGCATTCGACCTGGTCAGCAGGGATGGGCTCTTCAACATCCTCCTGAAAATAGGATGCCCCCCGAAATTATACATCATGATCAGATCCTTCCATGACAACATGAAGGCAGCTATCCAGTATGAAGGCAGCATGTCTAAGCCATCTGACATCAAAAGTGGTGTGAAACAAGGCTGCGACCTTGCACCCACCCTGTTCAGCATCTTCTTTTCTCTGCTCCTGAAGCGACCTTTGCAACCTCGACAGAAGGAGTGTACCTACACACCAGATCAGATGGATGACTCTTAAACCTCGCTAGACTGAGAGCAAAGACCAAGGTGCTCAAGGGCATCATCAGAGACATGCTCTTCGCTGATGACACTGCAGTCATTTCACACTCTCAGCAACAACTCCAGTGTCTCATGGATAGATTCTCCCAAGCATGCAAAGACTTCGGGTTCACCATCAGCCTGAAAAAGACCAGTGTTGAGCCAAGATGTGGAAACACCACCTGTCATCACTATCGACAGTTATGAACTGGTTGTTGTCCACTAGTTCACATATCTCGGGTCTACCATCAGCAACAACTTGTCCCTTGATGCGGAAATCAACCAGTGCATCAGAAAGGCCGCAACAACTATAGGCCGACTTACAACCTGCGTGTGGGAGAATCCCAAATTGACAGTGTCAACCAAAATGGAAGTGTACAATGCCTGCATCATCAGCATACTGCTGTACGCCAGCAGGGCATGGACAACATATGCCAAGCAAGAGAAGAAGCTGAACAGCTTCCACCTGCACTGCCTACGTCGCATCCTCAGCATCACATGGAGCGACAAAGTGCCAAATGCCCAGGTCCTCGCACGTGCTGGTCTCCCCACTATGTATACGCTGCTCAGGCAACGTAGGCTGCGCTGGCTCAGCCATGTGTGCCGTATGGAAGACGGACACATACCTAAAGACGTTCTGTATGGCGAGCTTGCCTCTGGCAAGAGATCTGTTGCCATCCCCAGCTGCACTACGAGGATGTCTGTAAGCGTGACATGAAAGCCCTGGGCATTAGCACTGAGAGTTGGGAAGATATAGCGGGTGACCGCAGTAGATGGTGCAGCACTCTCCAGAAACAACTCAAGGCAGGAGAGGAAAAACTCCAGACCTTGGGCGAAGAAAAGAGAGCCAGACGGAAGGTGCGTGCCTACGAAGTAAATACTGTGACCACCCACACTTGCACCAGATGCGGTAGAGACTGCCATTACTGTATTGGACTGATCAGCCATAGCCGACACTGTACTAGCTGAGACAGCTCCACAATAGCAAACCAAGAGGGCACATCATCGATGGTCAACATTGACCAACAGAGTCCATCCTTAGTTGTGTATTGGAGGGAACGATCTCTATTGTGCGAGTTGTGATGTTTAATACGGCCTCTATGAGTAGTATTTAGATTATACAGTCTGACAGCCGTAGGTAGGAAGGACCTACGGAATCTCTCCCTCGAGCACTTAGGATGGCACAGCCTACCGCTAAATGAGCTCCTCAGTACGTTCAGCATGTCCCGCATGGGATGGGACTCGGACTCCAGCAGAGATGACAGCTTAGCCACTGTCCTGCTCCTACCTCCTCCACTGGGTCAAGGCGTTGCCCCAGAACAGAGCTAGCTTTTTTGATCAGCCTGTTCAGTCTCTTCCTGTCTGCTGCTGTGATGCCGCTGTCCCAGCGGACCACTCCACATGTAAAGGCTGATGCCACCACAGAATCATAGAAGGTCTTCAGGAGTGCCCCTTGCACTCCAAAAGACCTGAGTCTCCTCAGGAGGAACAGCCTGTGCTGCCCCTTCTTGTAGAGCGTGTTGGTGTTGTGTGTCCAGTCCAGTTTATTGTTCAGATGAACACCCAGGTACTTGTAAGATGTCACCATCTCAATGTCTGTTCCCTGGATGTTTACCGGTGCTGCGGGGGGTTATCCACACCTGTGGCAGTCCACCACCAGTTCTTTGGTTTTCCTCGCACTGATCTGGAGGGAATCCGCAGGCACCAGTCCACAAAGTCCTGGATAAGTCCTCTGTACTCGGCGTCATCCCCCTTGGAGATGAGGCCAATGATCGCAGAGTCATCAGAGAACTTCTGTAGATGGCAGTGTGGTGTGTTGTGTGTAAAGTCAACAGTGTATAGTGGATATATCGGACGAGCGTGCACCTGGGTGGGTCTATGGGTTTTTTTTTTGGTTTTTTTTTTTACCAGAGCAGGAGAGACAGGAAGAAACTGGAACTTCTGTTTGCCTGTTTTGGGAATAAATAACTCACACAAAAATGGCTTAAGTTGTCTGGACAATTGATTTCTTCACCTGCGTAAACCACAAACCCATGGTGCAGTGGTGGTCCTTTGAGTTAAAGTTCGCTTTTTATCTCAAGTTTGAGGTGTTTTTTTTTGTTGTTTTTTTTTATTTTTATTTAAGTTTTTGTAAAGGGTATACAGGTCATTACAGCATTGCATTGTTTACATTTTCATCACATGTTCCCTTATTTTTTGCTATTTGACAACATTGGTAGGATAGTTATTACAACAACCCCCCCCTTTTTTTTTAAAGTGAAAGAAAAAGTGAAGTTAAGGAGAATTAAATAAAAAACAAACAAACGAATAAACAAACAAACAGAACAGCAAAAAACAAACAGAAAATTAAGTAATTAAAAGTAAAAGAGCAACTGAGTAGCGTTGGAACAAAGAGCGGGACCATTATTGAAATGGTATTTGTCAAAGATTAGTTCTAATGGAAGACACATATGCGATCCAGGGTTGCCAAAAGTTTATGAACCCATCCATGTCCTGTCTCAGTGCGAATGTCAACTTTTCCATCGAGTAAATGTCTTGAATCACGTTAATCCAATCTTCAGGTGTAGGACAGTCCTTCAGCATCCATTTTTTAGTTAGGGCTTTTTTACTTGCCAATATTAAAACATTGAATAAGTATTTATCTCCTCGTCTTTCCAGTGAGTCCGGTAATAAACCCAAATACAAAGTTACAAAAGAAAAGGGAATTGTTATTTTGAATATTTTCCCCAATATTGTCTGTACGTTGGACCAATATTGGTGGATAACTGGGCATGACCAAAACACATGAAAATGATTTGCAGTCTTTTCACCACACAAGCGCCAACAGTTCAACCCCTTATGGGTAAATTTGTTTTGTGCAGGTGTTCTGAAAAATCTTACCAAGTTTTTCCATCCAAATTCTCTCCACTGCAGGGATGAGGTACTTTTCCATTGCTGTTTATTTAGCTTTTCCCATATTTCCAATTGTAAAGTGAAATTCCCCTCTTTTTCCCATCTCTCTTTTATATAAGATGTGTTGTCTCCTTTTAAGTCTTGAAGACCTTGGTATATTTTAGAAATGTATCTGATCCCTGGGATCCCTTTATATGCCATTAAGAAGACCTTCAGAACACCTGACTGGGCCCTTTCCAAATCCTCCTTTTTAAGTATATTGTTTATGTGGTGTCTAAGCTGAAAGAACCTGCAAAGATCTTGATTTATTAGACCTTGTTTTTTCAAATCTTCAAAACTTCTTAAAGTTTGCCCCTTAAAAAAATCGTAATATTTTATCAGCCCTTTCTCTTTCCACTCTTTAAATCTAGTGTCTGTTTTATTGGGGGTAAAGTCTTGATCATAGGCAATCCATTGCAGAAGTCGATAGGGCTCTTTAGCTTGATTCTCTCTGACTATCTTAAACCAAATTTTTAGCGGGGTCTCTATCCACGGGTTAGTGTTATTCAGGAGTTTAGTTAAGGCATTGTTCCCTATTATCGCCTGTAGGGGGATGTCACTTGTTATTTGGCATTCCACCTCCTTCCATTGTGCAGTGTAGACTGGGTTACATATCTCTACTAAAGTTTTAATTTGTGCAGCTATAAAATAGTCCCTGATATTTGGCAGTGCGAGCCCCCCTTTGTCTTTGTTTAGCTGTAGGGTTCTATATCTGATTCTAGGTCTCTTACCCTGCCATATGAATCTTGAGATCCTTCTGTCCAGTTCCTGCCATGTTTTTTTGGGAGGTTCTACCGGTATTGTTTGGAAAAGGTATAGAAGACGTGGAAGTATATTCATTTTGACTGCTTCAATTCTTTGTGCGGTACCTAAGAATGGTATCATATTCCATCTTGCTAGGTCAGATTTTACTTTTGTCACCAGTGGATCATAGTTTAGTGTTATAATTTTGTCGAGTTGTTTCGGGATATTGACCCCCAGATATTTCATAGATTCCAACTCCCAGTTAGTTTTGAGTTCATTTAGTGAAAAATGATTTGGGTCATAGTTGTTAAAACTTGGGTTTTATGCATGTTTAATTTGTACCCTGATAAATCTCCATAGTCTGAAAAAACTGAGATTAGTTCTGGTAGAGAAGTGTCTGGGTGCCCTAGGTATATTAAAATGTCATCAGCAAAGAGTGCTATTTTATGTTCTTTCTGACCAAGTGTAATACCTTGAATTTCTTGATTTTGTCTTATCCATTGGCTCAGAGGTTCTATGAAGATTGCAAAGAGCAGTGGAGACAGGGGGCAGCCTTGACGACATCCTCTTTCCAGCTCAAAAGATGATGATAAATTACCGTTAATCCTTATTTTAGCTGTTGGTTTTTTATATAATGCCTGTATAGTTCTAATGAAGTTGTTATGAAAATTGAAACTGGATAAGATTTTATAGAGGAAAGACCAGTCAACCAAATCGAATGCTTTTTCAGCATCTAATCCCAATATGACTGCATTTAAGTTATATTTTTTTATATGATGAATTATGTGTAAAGTGCGTCGAATGTTGTCTTGTGTCTGTCTTTGTCTTATAAAACCTGTTTGGTCTAAGTGAATTAAGTCTGTCAGTATGTTTTCTAACCTTTTGGCAAGGATAGTGGTAAAAAGCTTATAGTCCTGATTTAATACACTGATTGGTCTGTAGTTGGAGCATTCTAGTTTATCCTTTTCAGGTTTAGGTATAACTGCAATGACCCCTTCTCTCCAGGAGGGGGGGATTTTCCCTGTGTGGAGGACGTAGTTAAATGTTTTCAGGAGGAGAGGAGATAGTTGCTGTTTAAAGGTTTTGTACCATTCTGCTGTATAGCCATCTGCTCCTGGGGATTTGTTAGCTTTAAGTTTCATAATTGCTTTTTCCAATTCTTTAGGTTGTATTTCTGACAGTAGGGTTTTATTTTGTGATTCCGTAAGTTGGGGAAGGTTTAATGTGTTTAGGAATGTCTCGGATGCGTTTTATGTTTTTTGTGGGAGTATAAGTTCTTGTAGTAATTCTCGAAGCTTTTAAGAATATCCTGAATTCTGAATTTTATTTCCTTTGATACTGGGTCTCTGATTTTGTAGACTGCTCTTTCCGTTTGTTGTTTCCTCAATTTATAGGTTAGTAATTTTGCCGATTTACTGCCTGCTTCATAGTGTTTTTGTTTCAGAAATGTAAGTTTCTTCTGGATTTCTATTGTGTAGATCTCATTTATTTGATTTTTAATTTCTTTGATCTTGAGCGAGCCATTAGAATGAGTGTTATCTTTGTGTTCTTTTTCTAGGTTCTTGAGCTCTGACTCTAGTGTGATTAGTTTTTCTTGTCTCAGTTTCTTTTGGGTTGCCAGTTTTGCAATAATTTTTCCCCTTATTACAGCTTTGCACGCATCCCACAGTATTAAAGGGGATACTTCTCCATTATCGTTTTCTTCCAAATATCTGAGAATATCTGATTCCAATTCATCTTTCAGTGGCCCTTTCAGGACACTTGAATTCAACCTCCAGGAAAATGTATTATTTGTGTATTTTTGGATGTTTAAGTCCATATAGATCGGACTGTGGTCGGAGAGATCCATCAGTCCTATTTTACATGTTTTTACTCTTCCGATGTCTCTATTAAACATAAAAAAGTAATCAATCCTTGAGTAAGATGAATGTGGCGTTGAATAAAAAGTATAATCTTTTACATTGGGGTTGAATTCCCTCCATACGTCACAGATTCCCATTTCTTTTAGTAGCATCCGAGTATTCCTATTTTGGGTGTTATTTTGATGTGAAGAATTACCTGTTGCATCCCAGTATGGATTCAGTCTTAGATTGAAGTCTCCACCACATATCACTAAACCTTGGGCTTTAGTTATCATTAGGTCGAATACATTTTTATAAAATTTCCATTTAGCCCCTGGTGGTGCATATACATTCAGCAGGGTGATATCTTCTCCCTCTAGCCGCCCAGTTACCAAACTGTACCTCCCTTCTTTATCTTTGTGTTCTGATTTTTTTTCAAATGTAATTTTGGTTGATATCAATGTCGCTACTCCCCTCCTCCTCCCTGATTTATATGAAGATGAAGAGATCATTTTAAACCCTTGTCTACTGAGTTTAGTGTGTTCCATGTCTGTTAGGTGGGTTTCTTGTAAAAATACTATTTCTGCTTTGTCTTTTTTCATTTTGCGTAGAATCTTGGATCTTTTAACTGGATTCAGGATCCCTTTTACATTATATGAGGCTATTTTGGTTACACCCTGTTTCTCCATTGTATTTTCTTATTTAGTATAACAGTGTGGTGGCCCTCTTTTTTGCTACTCAGAAACTGAAAGAACATTAAGAACATAAAAAACATTAAGTACATAATGTACGAAACTATAAAACAAAAAACTGTCAAAAAAACTTCCTGAGTTGGGGTCTCTTTAAAGACCCTGTAAGAGCCCTGATGGAGTGTGGGCTCTGAGGGAAATTCCTCAAACTCTGTTACGTGTTGAGGGCCCTCTCTTACCCCTGTAAGTTGTCCCATGTTTTTAACGTGAATTTCAGATCCCAATCCGAATTTGTAATGATTTTTTTTTTTTTTTTTTTTTTTATGCCTATACCCTATGAGCTTGTGTGCACCCTCCCACCCCCATCACAGCAAACATTCACTCTAATACAGTATTTGTTAGTGTGGGGAGAACATGTGGGTCATTGTTACATTTCTATTTTAACATGATTTTTTTTTTTTCCCCTTTAAATTAAGAAGACATTTGTTTCTAATGCTAAAACTGCTCCATGAAAGGTTTTACCACATGCTGATTCTGCATCTTCTTTAATGTTTGTTACCTTGTAGGAGGGGGGATGGAAGTGCAGAGTGACTGAAGAGAGAAAGAAAAAAAAAAAAAAACCCAAAAAGGTCGCTATTCCTTTCTGGAACTGGAAAGCTTATCTTTGTAGCTCTGGGGCTGGGTGTTCCCACTGCTGGCCCGTGGATTTTGAAGGTCTCTGAGTGGACCACGTTTGAGCTCTGATTTTCACGCTCAGATCCGCTGCGGGTTTAAACACCGTTACCGGGAGTCCTCTTCTTGCCATGTCAGTTGTTGCTTCTTCCGCTGAATTGTAGAGACATGACTCTTCCCCGTAAAAGACCCTTAGCTTCGCCGGAAATGGCGTCCGAAAGCGTAGATTCTTTTCCCGTAAAACCTTTTTGGCGTCGTTATATTCCCGTCGCTTTTTAAGAACTTCAGGGGCGTAATCGTGTTCCACGAAGACTTTTCTTTCTTGATGCATAAATCCTTTCTTCTGCCAAGCCCGTCTTACAACTTCTTGTTTTATTTTGAAGTCGGAGAATCTTACCAACACTGAACGTGGGGGCGCTTCCGGGGCTGACTTTGCGGCTAATGTGCGATGTGCCTTTTCTATCTTCAAATCGGTGGATTGTGGAATATCCAACTTCTCTCTCAATAAGGATTCCACGCATTCTGCCACTGTGTTGAAACCATCTTCAGCTCCTTCTTTCAGCCCGTGAATTCTGATGTTGTCTCGTCTCTGTCTTCCTTCTTGGTCGGCTAGCTTAGCCTCCAGCCTTGACTGTTTTCTGTGTAAATCCAGTACAGAATCTTCAAGCACTTTTATTCTGTCTTCAGCTTCCAAGATTCGGTTTTCGGCCTGGTCCATTCTGCTGTTCGCCCTTTTTAGGTCCTCTCTGAATTCAAGAAATTCGGCCCGAAATCGTCGTAATTCGTCAAATAGCGATTTCAAGCTAATCCTTTTGTTAGCTAGGCCCAGGCACTCGTCTTCTGAACGGAGGTCCTCTGGTTCCAATTCCGCGGCCGCTGTGCGTCCTGATCTGGGGAATGTCAGTTTCCTCTGCTTTTGGTTAGGCATGGTGTTATTGTCTTTTGAATTTTAATCTTCCAAAAATCCGTTAGGTCTGATTTTGAGGAGGTTTTCCTTGGATTGAGTCTGGGAGTTTCACCGTTAGGTTGCTATCACCATGGCGTCCAGACCGGAAGTCCCTTAAGTTTGAGTTTTGAATTTTGATGAATGTTCACTACAAAAGTAACAGTTTTGTCTGAAACCGGTTACCGAACTGCATCTATTTGTCTTGCACTAATTTAGTCAAAAAACACAATCATGGTGGTTATCCTGCCAAAGCTCACTTGTTTTTTTCCTGACGGAGGAAACAATCTGAAGAGCAGAAAAACAATACAAATGTTGACCTTTTGAGAGCCGCAGATACTCCAGAGGGCTGTTAGTCAGTTTCTCTTCAGCTTTCTACTAAAATGATGGTGTAACTTCTGCAATTTGGGGTGTGTAGCCTTTCTATTTGCATGTTTTTTTTACAGCCTTATACTTCAACACTAACACCCTTATTCATGTAGAAAATCATCTTCAAAATTGATAAATGTTATGTGCAAATCATAGTAAAATCAATTTGGAATCCAAAAAATTATGTCTCGTCATTGACTCCAATACATTTTTTTTTTCAGTTAGGTCTGATGATGTGGAAGAAGAGGGACAGGAATTAGGCTCTCTATAAATCAGTAATGCAATGAGCAATTTCAACTACATTTGGAGTGAAGGGGGAGAAACAGACCTAAAAACAGAGGTTACTAACTAACTAACTAACTAACTAACCTGCACTTATATAGCGCTTTTCTAGTCACAAAGACCACTCAAAGCGCTTTCATTAATACTAACCCTCTATTCTAAGGGCCTATAGGAAACAGATATCTAGGGACAATTTAGAACAGCCAATTAACCTAACATGCATGTTTTTGGCATGTGGGAGGAAACTGGAGAAATCCCGGAGTAAACCCACGCAACACGGGGAGAACATGCAAACTCCACACAGATCACTGTTGGTCGGGGGCTGGGATCAAACCCACGATTACAGTCAAATATAAAAAAAATACAGAGTCTGGAACCAAGACAGGGGGAAAGGCTGGTACTATTGAAAAGGTTGTGGAAAATATTTCATTGTGCCTACAGCTGTTTTTTTTCTCTCCAATGTCATTTTCATGGAAGAAAATGCGGTCAAAGTTCAGGACTACATCAAGACATAAACCTTTCATCAAAAATTCTAATAATCAATCTTGCATCATAAAGGGTATGTCTGATTTTAAGATGAGGATATACGAAATTTCACCATGACAAATCAAAATTTAAGGTCACAGAAATGATTTGTGTCATCTAATTTATTTTATGGTTATAACTTCAGAAGTAAGATTTTTGTGTGATACTCAGGGGCCTCACAACTGATGTAGGAAAAAGTGCTTACAGTACTGTGGTACAGTACATTATATCTGGCAGCTGTGAAGCACTACAAGTGGGTCCAACTTGATGGGAGTAAAATCGGCCATCTCTGACTACCTTAATTACTTTAGTGAATAAAGACAATATCTTAAGAGCTATTTGTAAGTTTTCTACTTTAAAATATATCATAAATAACATAATTATACAATATAGGTAATATAGATACAGTGTCTAAAAACAACAGTTATGAGGGTTATACCAAAGATTCCGATTTACTGTATAACAGATGTGTACTGAATTTAAACACAGAGCTAGTGTGGACGTCCTGTAACACCACTGTTTCACCTGCAGGGTGAGTCATGAGTTTCACAAGCCTTAGCAGCATAAAAGCTGGATTTACAATAGCATGTCCCCATCTGCGTAACACAATTTTTGTCATCTTCGTGTCTGTATAGGGTCCTTGTGGAGGTACCACATGTAACCCAAATTTTGTGACTGTGCAGACAGAACACAAGTGGACAGCACTGAACAGCACATGCACCTGTATTGGTGGGTTATCATGCAGAAATCATATCTTTGCCTATTTACTATGTGTCTATTTTGCTGCTCAGCAACAAACATCAAAGCTTCTTGTCCTTGTTCTCTTATACTTCCGCCATTACTTACATTGAAATGAGCGCCCTCGTGTTCCTCCACCTCACTGTGTTTGGTTTACGGTGTTCGAATCAGTTTGTTGGGGCATCTTGCCTTCTACTGTGCTAGCATATGAATCGCAGAATACATTTAATGTGCAGGTGTAAAATGCAGCCATGGGGGCTGACAGCTTCAGTGCCTTAAAACTACTTTGAACAGTGCTGTGTATGCAACTGTAGTCTGCAGTCCACATCTGTTTTGCTTGTGCAGGCACTATGAATCCAGCCTTAACCTTTACACCGCACCCATTAGTGCCGGGTGTTGGATTCATTGTGAATTAATGCCAAAACAGGCTGTGCGTGCTAATTAAAGTGATCTGCCCAGGCCCTTTTTGGCACAGTGCTGTCACCTAGTGTTAACAGTTGGAATTAAGTAGCTTTTAACCACACAACAGTTAATTTAATAAATGAGTAAAGACACATTGCTTAAAATAAACAGTAGCTACCTTTCTTTGTAAGCCAGTGCAATCTATTGCAATTCAATATAATTTCTTCTGTGTTTACACTGTTTATCTTGAGATGACAGTTTTGGATAAATTGCTTCAAACCAAAAGATCACTGAAGTGTATAAAAAGTTCAGGAACTCAACTCTCAGCTCACACCTGTACTCTGTGAAGGCATCAAGGAGGTCATCAGTCTTGAACACAGCTGGGAAGTTATAGATCTCGATCACGTGGCGGAAGTCATCCATGCTGATAAACACAGTCTCATAACTAGAGTAGTCATTGTGGGCATGCTCAATGGAAACAGACACTCCTCCTTTTAGATGCAACTTTATCTGAAAGAATAAATCATGCCGTGTTCAGGTTTAATAAAAAACTGCACACCCTTGTAAAATGGCAGACTTACTGCATGTGTATGAGGGAGCAATGAAAATAGAAAAATATTCATTAAACTGAATTTATGATAACTCACATCTTCAGCTACATCATCTATATCTCCGTCATCCATCTGGACACTGTATGGCATATGTGCATGGTCTTCGTTGTCCTTCTCACCCTCCTCCTTGGTCACGTCAGCACAGCAGAACTGGTCCTGGTCCCAGACAATTTCCTCATCTTCATAAAGTCCTATCTTGTGCTTCTCTTCCTGGGAACATACTGCTGAACTGTCTGTGAAGGGATCAAGGTTCTTATCTGAAGTGGAGGAGTAATGTGTGCTTTCTTTTGATTCAGGACAGGAACTGCCATCAGAAGAGTTGTCAATAAAGCTATTGTTACAGCCAGCTGTACTTAGTAACTCTTTCTCCACTGTGGTTGGTTGTGAGTTTTGTAAAGACAATCTCTCTCGAACGACTCGAGGCATGTAGAGGGGCTGGTCTGGCCTCTTAGGTCCTCGACTCCGGGTTGAGGTTGAAAGTTTAGGCTTGACATTGCCTTCAACCTTCCCTTTACAACTTAAGGGCTCTTCACACAAGCTGCTGCTGTCCAAATCACTGTCTTCATTTAGCTCACCCCTACAAAAAACAAAAACAAAAAAAAACTTAAATGCTTATTATTTAAAAGCTTAAGTGCACCATTTGCTTTTTAGGAAAGTTAAAAGAAGATATTTAAGACTTCTTTTAAGGATGCTTGATGAAAAACACAGAATAATTTTGGCTTCAATGTTGGATAAACAAATTTTAACTTTTTAAGGATCCACACATGGCCTGTTACGAATTGCTACAGATCCCGGACATGTGCCAACTACTGAGAATGACTTCCAACCTATTGTCGACTTTCAAATGTTGCAATTTTTGCATTTGAGAAGTGTCTGCTATGAAGGTACGCAACTATAAACTGGTAATGTGACAACAAGCCAAATATATACAAGATCACTCTTGAGTCAAATGCAATATCCCCGCCTCCGTTATCTTGGAAGATCCCAATATTCCAAGTTTAGGCAGCTTCTCAATACTTTCCAATGACTGGCAAGGATGCAAGGTTACATTTTCTCCCTTTTCGACCACACAGTAAGTAATACATAAATTTAATGGAAAAAAGTGATTATCTGACCACTAATTGGCAATAATTCTACTAAACAGTGTAATAAAATACACACTCAGCTGAAAAAGTGCCCTTTTGGCAAATAATATGGACCAATACTGCCATCTGTAGGTCAATCAAGGTAATAAACAATTAACTTGGCTGTCATCTACAGTGCATCCAGAAAGTATTCACAGCGCTTCACTTTTTCCACATTTTGTGATGTTAGAGCCTTATACCAAAATGGAACAAATTCATTTTTCCCGGAAAATTCTACAAGCAACATCCCATAATAACAACATGAAACAAGTTTTTTTGATATTTTTGCAAATTTATTAAAAATAAAAAACTAAGAAATCACATGTACATAAGTATTCACAGCCTTTGCTCAATACTTTGTTGATGCACCTTTGGCAGCAATTACAGCCTCAAGTCTTTTTGAATATGATGCCACAAGCTTGGCACACCAATCTTTGGGCAATGTTGTCCATTCCTCTTTGCAGCACCTCTCAAGCTCTATCAGGTTGGATAGGAAGCATCGGTGCACAGCCATTTGCAGATTTCTCCAGAGATGTTCAATTGGATTCAAGTCTGGGTTCTGGCTGGGCCACTCAAGGACATTTACAGAGTCGTCCTGCTGAAAGATGAACCATCGCCCCAGTCTGAGGTCAAGAGCGCTCTGGAGCAGGTTTTAATCCAGGATGTCTCTGTACATTACTGCATTCATCTTTTCCTCTATCCTGACTAGTCTTCCAGTTCCTGCTGCTGAAAAACATCCCCACAGCATGATACTGCCACCACCATGCTTCACTGTAGGGATAGTATTGGCCTGGTGATGAGCAGTGCCTGGTTTCCTCCAAACATGACGCCTGGCATTCACACCAAAGAGTTCAATCTTTGTCTTATCAGACCAGAGAATTTTGTTTCTCGTGGTCTGAGAGTCCTTCAGATGCCTTTTGGCAAACTCCAGGCAGGCTGCCATGTGCCTTTTACTAAGGAGTGGCTTTCGTCTGGCCACTCTACCCTACAAGCCCGATTGGTGGATTGCTGCAGAGATGGTTGACCTTCTGGAAGGTTCTCCTCTCTCCACAGAGGAATGCTGGAGCTCTGACAAGAGTGACCCTTAGGTTCTTGGTCACCTTCCTGACTAAGGCCCTTCTCCCCCGATCGTTCAGTTTAGACGGCTGGCCAGCTCCAGGACGAGTCCTGGTGGTTCCGAACTTCTTCCATTTACGGATGATGGAGGCCACTGTGCTCATTGGGACCTTCAAAGCAGCAGAAATGTTTCTGTACCCTTCCCCAGATTTGTGCCTCGAGACAATCCTGTCTCGGAGGTCTACAAACAATTCCTTTGATTTCATGCTTGATTTGTGCTCTGACATGCACTGTCAACTGTGGGACCTTATATAGACAGGTGTGTGCCTTTCAATTCAATTCAATTCAACTTTATTTATATAGCACCATTTCACAACAACAGTCATCTCATAGCACTATCAACTGTAGGGGGGAACCCCCACAGTTGCAGAAAGACCCCAGCAATCAGGCGATCCCCTGTGAGCAAGCACTTGGCGACGGTGGAGAGGAAAAACTCCCTTTTAACAGGAAGAAACCTCCAGCAGAACCAGGCTCAGGGAGGGGCAGTCATCTGCTGCGACTGGCTGGGGGGTGAGGGGATAGAGAAAAAGAAAAGAACAGACATGTAGAGAGCAAACAGCACAATGGGGACTCAATCTATGGGAGAGAACAAACAAATGTTAATGACCAGCAAAAAAAAAAAAATATTTCATAGAGAGTGAGGAAAGGAGTGAGGCCCAGTGCATTACTGGAGGTCCCCCGGCTGACTAAACCTATTAGCAGCATAACTAAGGGAGGGTTCAGAAACACATGATCCCTCCCTAATTGTAGGCTATATCAAAAAGGTAGGTTTTAGCCCTATTCTTAAAAACAGAGATCGAGTCTGACTCCCGAATCCAGATTGGCAGCTGATTCCACAGGAGAGGAGCTTGATAACTGAAGGCTCTGCCTCCCATTGTACTTTTGGAGATTCTAGGTATTACAAGTAATCCTGCATTTTGGGAGCGTAGTGCTCTGTTAGGATAATACGGTAGTATCAGATCTTTTAAATAAAAAGGAGCCTGATTGTTTAGAGCTTTGTAAGTAAGAAGAAGGATTTTAAACTTAATTCTAAACTCTATGGGAAGCCAATAAAGGGAGGCCAGAACCGGAGAGATATGATCTCTCTTTCTAGTACCTGTTAAAACTCTTGCTGCAGCATTTTGGATCAGCTGAAGACTTTTTAAAGATGTTTTAGGACAGCCTGATAATAAAGAATTACAATAATCTAATCTCGAGCTAACAAAAGCATGGATCAGTTTGTCAGCATCACTCTGAGACAAGATGCTCCTAATCTTGGCAATATTACGCAAATGATAGAAGGCAGTCTTAGAAACAAATTTAATATGTGAATTGAAGGACAAATCCTGATCAAAAATAACTCCAAGGTTCCTCACAGAGCTATTAAGAGAAAGAGTAACCGCATCCAAACTGAAAGTTTGATTTGGAAAGGAATTTCTAAGGTTTTTTGGACCAACAAGAATGACTTCAGTCTTATCTGAATTTAATAGCAGGAAATTACAAGTCATCCAAGCTTTGATTTCCTTAAGACAGGCTTCTAACTTGGCTAATTGATTACTATCATCTGGCTTCATTGACAGGTATAATTGTGTGTCATCTGCATAACAATGAAAATGTATACAGTGCTTTCTAATAATGTTGCCTAACGGAAGCATATATAAACAAAAAGAGTAGGGCCTAGCACTGATCCCTGTGGAACTCCATGACTAAGCTTTGAGTTGAAAGAAAACTCATTATTTACATGAACAAACTGGAACCTATCAGATAAATAAGATCTAAACCATTGCAACGAAGTTCCATTAAGTCCAACATAGTGTTCTAATCTATCAAGTAGAATATTATGATCGATAGTATCAAAAGCTGCACTAAGGTCTAAAAGGACAAGTACAGAAACTAGTCCATTATCAGATGCAATGAGGAAGTCGTTAGTGACCTTCGCTAAGGCTGTTTCAGTACTATGATGGATTCTAAACCCAGATTGAAACTCTTCAAGTAAACCATTTCCCTGCAGGTGGTCAAATAATTGCGTAGCAACAACTCTTTCTAAGATTTTTGAAATGAAAGGGAGATTAGAGATTGGTCTATAGTTAGCTAAAGCTCCTGGATCTAGCGTTGGCTTTTTGAGTAAGGGTTTAATTACAGCCGTTTTAAAAGCCTGCGGTACATGGCCTAAAGTTAATGAAGAATTGATTATATGAAGAATAAAGCTACCAATAAGTGGGAAGACTTCTTTAAATAACCTGGTAGGAATAGGGTCTAAAAGACAAGTTGAAGGTTTGGATGAGGAAACTATTTTGTCTAACTCACAAAGGTCGATTGGAGTAAACTCATCAAGACAGACATCAATAGAAGGAGTTGTAGTAGTTACAGTATTTAAGTTAACTGTGGGAAGAATCTGATTGATTTTATCTCTGATGGATGAAATTTTATTATTGAAAAAGTTCATAAAGTCCTGACTAGTAAGCTCTAAGGGAATGCTAGGATTGACAGAGTCCTGACTCTTTGTCAACCTGGCTACAGTACTGAAAAGAAACCTGGGATTATTCTTGTTCTCTTCTATTAATGCAGAGTAATAACTCGTTCTAGCTTTTCTAAGAGATTTTTTATAAATTAAAAGATGATTTCTCCAAGCTAAATAGATTTCATCTAAATTAGTAGAGCGCCATTTTCTTTCTAATTGACGAGTCTTCTGTTTTAAGGTACAAGTTTCTGTGTTGAACCAAGGAGTTAGAAATCTCTGATTAGACTTTTTCTTTTTTAAGGGGGCCACCAAGTCCAGAGTCTGATGCAGAGAAGCTGAAACACTATCCACCATGTTATCAATTACAGAAGGAGCAAGCTGTCTATAGCTTATTTCCGTTGTGTTGACACATGGCATAGAGGAAACAATCTGCATAAATTTGGAAACAGCATCATCTGAGAGGCATCTACTGTAATAATATTTTTCTTTAGGAGCCAAATAGTCAGAAATAGTAAAATCAAAGGTTAACAGACAATGGTCTGACAGTACAGAGTTATGAGGAGACACTACAAGATTTTCTATTTCTATGCCATATGTCAAAACAAGGTCCAATGTATGGTGGAGGTAATTTCCAAATCATTCATTCATTCATCTTCTTCCACTTAATCCTTTTTGGGTCGTGGGGGTGCTGGAGCCTATCCCAGCATCTTTGGGCGAGAGGCAGGGTACACCCTGGACAGATCGCCAGTCCATCGCAGGGCCAACACAGAGAAACAGACAACCATTCACTCTCACATTCATACCGAAGGACAATTTAGAATCCCCAGTTTTGATGCCAATTAACCTAACTTGCATGTTTTTTGGCATGTGGGAGGAAACCGGAGAAATCCTGGAGTAAACCCACATCATGTCTAATCAATTGAATTTACCACAGGTGGACTCCAGTTTAGTTGTAGAAACATCTCGAGGACGATCAGTGGAAACAGGATGCACCTGAGCTCAATTCTGAGCTTCATGGCAAAGGGTGTGAATACTTATATACATGTGATTTCTTAGTTTTTTTTATTTTTAACAAATTTGCAAAAATCTCAAAAAAACTTTTTTCATGTTGTCATTATGGGGTATTGTGTGTGGAATTTTGAGGAAAAAATTAATTTAATCCATTTTGGAATAAGACTAACATAAAATGTGGAAAAAGTTAAGCGCTGTGAATACTTTCCAGATGCACTGTATCTATAAATGCACAGAATCTGTCTGTGTGTGTGTGTCTGTTCCACGCATATCTCTTGAACCATTCGTCAGACTGACCAAAGATTTTATACGTGTTTTGCTGAAGTTACAGCAAAACACAGTGGACAGAATTCAGGGTCCTGATGAACAAAGCTGTTTAGCAGTCTTGTGGAGTGGGCCCGAAGGCTCCGGTACCTTTTCCCTGAGGGCAGGGGGCTGAAGAGGGAGTGTGAGGGGTGGGAGGTGTTGCCTGCAATGTTGATGGCTCTGTGGGTGAGGCAGGTGAGGTACATGTCTGAGAGGGGTGGGCAGATGGGCACCGATGATCTTGCTGGCTGCTTTCACTGTGTGTTGTAGCGTCTTCTGGCAGGAGTCGGTGCAGCTTCCAAACCACACCGTGATGCAGCTGGTGAAGATGCTCTCAATGGTGCTCTGATAGAAGGAGCACATGATGGGGGTGGGTGGGACTTGTGCTCTCCTCAGAATGCGGAGGAAACAGAGGCGAGTTTGAGCCTTCTTGGCCAGTGATGTGGTGTTGTTGGACCAAGAGAGGTCCTCAGAGATGTGCACCCCCAGGAACTTGGTGCTGCTCACCCGCTCCACAGTTGATCAGATGGGGATGCTTAAGTCAATCACAATCTCCTTGGGTTTTCCCATGTTCAGGAAGAGATTATTGTCTTTACACCACTGGACCAGTTGGCTCACCTCATTTCTGTAGTTGGCCTCCTCATTGTTGGTGATGAGGCCCACCACCGTCGTGTCGTCCGCAAACTTGATGATGTGGTTGGTGTTGTAGGCTGGTACACATCATCGGCGGTCACTCGGAGCGAGTATGACAGTCATTCCTCGTGGAAGCGTCTACTTGTGGGTCTTCATGTAGGCGTAGAGGCCGATCCGTGACCCGCATATTTTGGTGCAATGTTGGCATGGGAAAAAGGTGGTGGGTTGTGGTCGTGCTGGAGCCATTTTCTGTCTTTCCTTGCGGAGCTGTTGTTTTGTTTCTGAGACACGGTGGATTTCCTTCTCATAGTGTGCAGCACCTTCTTGCACAGCTTCCTTCCATCGGTGCCTGTTTACAGCCATGTGTTCCCAGTCAGGAGATAAGATATTGAATTTTTTAAGGTTTGTTTTAATATTGTCCTTGAACCATTTCTTTTGTCCTCCTGGAACCCGCGAACCTCTCTCCAGTTCAGAATAAAGAATTTGTTTTGGGAGGCGGGTGTCAGACATGCGAATGAGATGGCCAGTCCATCGTAGTTGGTGTTTTATTATTGTGGTGGAAATGCTGGGCATTTTGGCCTCTTCCAGAACGCTGATGTTTGTGCGTCGGTCCTCCCATTTAATCCTCAGAATCTTTCTCAAAGTTCTTTGGTGGAGCTGCTCCAGAGCGCTCAGGTGCCTGCTGTAGATGGTCCATGATTCTGCCCCGTACAGCAAGGTGGGGAGAACCACAGCCTTGTAGACCAAGAGCTTGGTATCGATCCTGAGATCTCGATCTTCAAAGACCTTCATCCTGAGTCTGGCATATGCTCCATTGGCACAGCTCAGACGATGGTTGATCTCAGAGTCAATGTCCACTTTGGAGGAGAGAAGACTGCCGAGGTAGGGGAAGTGGTCAACATTTTCGAGAGGGGTGTTGTCCACTTTTATAATAGGTGAAATAAATGGCTGACTGGGTGGAGGTTGATGTAGCACCTGGGTCTTCTTGATGTTTAAGGTTAGACCCAGGGCTCTGTATGCTCTTAGCAAAGGCATTCAGGATACCCTGTAGGTCTTCTGCGGACTGTGCTACTATGGCGTTGACATCTGCATACTGGAGCTCCATAATGGTGGTGTTTCTAACCTTGCTTTTGGCTTTGAACCTAGCAAGGTTAAAGAGCCTACCGTCGGTTCTGTACCGGATCGGAATTCCCTGTGGTAGGTCTTTGCCAATGAGGTGAAGTATGGCAGCAATAAAGATAGAAAACAGGGTGGGTGCAATGATGCATCCCTGTTTGACCCCTGTCTCCACGGTGAAAGGCTCAGACATGGAGCCGCTGATACTTAGCACCGTGGCTGTCATTCCATCATGCAGTAGCCTCAGAATCCTGATGCATTTCTCTAGGCAGCCATACCTCAACAGTATGCTCCACAGAGCCTGGCGATCTACTGAGTCAAAGGCCTTTGTCAGGTCTATAAAAGCCATGTACAATGGCAACTTGTGCTCACGGCATTTCTCCTGAAGTTGGCAGGCAGTGAAGATCATATCTGCTGTGCCTCTAGATCAGTCCTTCTCAAATAGTGGGGCGCGCCCCCCTTTGGGGGCACGGTGCAATGCCAGGGGGGGCGCGTATGACCCCGGGGAACAGGCTTTGCTTTTGCCGTGTAAAGTGTAATTGTACATCCACGGCAGCAGGTGGTGCAGTGGCGCTCTCATTGTCAAAGTCTGTGCAGGAGTTGAAAACTTTTTAAATTGCTGTCAACAAACCCCTCGAGAGACACCATGGAGAAATATTTAACAGTAACGAAAAGAAAGGCGGAGAGAGACAGAGGCAAAGAGACAAATGAAAGTCTCCCAAAAGCTAAGACGAGGAAATATGACGAAGCTTATCTAGCGCTTGGCTTCACTGTGACTACGGTGGGAGATGAGGAAAGACCAGTGTGTTTACTGTGTCTGAAAATGTTGGCAGCGGACAGCATGAAGCCAAATAAATTAAGACGTCACCTACAGACATTACATCCTCAACACGTTGATAAGCCGCTTGATTTTTTTCAGCGAAAACGTGTGGAGTACGGCCAACAATCATCCCGCTTTGTGAACGCTACATCAGTAAACCAGCGAGCACTTTTAGCATCATTTAAAGTGGCGTACCAAATTGCGCAGTGCAAAAAACCTTACTTCATTAATGTGATTTAGAAAAAATCAGCACAATGTTTTATACCTTTTTCTTCAGACTAAAATGTTAAATATATTGGTGCTCCTGTGTTAATGTTCCAGATCAATTTACATTTAATATTATTTATTGATTGAATTATTTTTCTCAGCATCAAATGGTTCAGCTGATCAAAAATGTTTCTCGTTTAAATAAGGATTGACATATTTTTTTATTTCAGGCACTTTGATGCACTTTAAGGTTTTTTTTTTCTGTTTTAGACTATAACAGGGTTTCTGTGTGGCAAAATAAAGTTAATATTTGTTGAAAGTTGATTTATATTGCTTTTTTCTTTTGTTAATGTTAAAAAGGATACATTTTTAGGTATACTTATACAATTTTTATAGATAATGATCTTATTTATAGTCACCGCGGCGAGTGGGGGGGGGGGGGCGCGAAATATTTTCTCTTTCCTAGGGGGGCTTTGCAAAAAATAATTGAGAAGCACTGCTCTAGATGGACAAAAGCCGCACTGTGATTCTGGGAGTATTTCCTCAGAAAGTGGCAGTAAACGGTTAGCGAGAACACGAGCAAGTACCTTGCCAGTTGTTGACAGGAGTGAGATGCCTCTGTAATTTCCACAATCAGCTTTGTCCCCCTTCTTAAATATGGTCACGATCAGAGCATCCCTGAGCTCTGAGGGGAGTTCTTCCTTTTCCCAGACCTTCAGAAGGAGGGCATGGAGACGGCACAGGAGTTCTGGACCACCTTCCTTTAGGACCTCAGCTGGGATCCCATCTGGACCGGTGGCATTGTTGTTCTTCAGGCTCCTGATGGCATCTTGGATCTCGGATAAGGTGGGAGGTACCCCATGTCTTCCCTGACGGGACTCTGAGGAATGTAACAGACGAAATTTGATTGGGTTGCAGTGTTATGGTTGAGGAGTTCCTGAAAATGCTCTTTCCATCGCTTATTAATAGATTCATTGTCCTTAGGCAGCTCCTGTCCATCCTTTGAGCGTAATGGGTTCAAGCCACGACGGCTTGGGCCGTAGACAGCCTTAATGGCACTGAAAAAGCCTCTGGTGTCTCCAGAGTCTGCCAGACGCTGGATTTCCATTGCCCTTTCTGTCCACCAGGAGTTCTTAATCTGTCTCACCCGACTCTGGACGTCAGCCTTGGCTCTAGAGTGAGCCAGTCTCTTGGCCTTGCAGGTAATGTCGTTTTGCCAGGCATGAAAGGCTTCCCTTTTTTTGGAGATGAGCAGTTCTATCTCTGCATCATTTTCATCAAATCAGTCCTGATGTTTTCTGGACTTGTACCCAAGGGTGGTTTGGCAGGTGTTGAGGATAGTGGACTTAAGCAGGTTCCAGTGCTCTTTGATGTTCTCTGGATATTCCTGTTTGAGACCTTCTCCAAGAGAAGCCTGAAGCTGCTGCTGGATGGTAGTTTCGTAAATGCTTTCAAGGTTTAGTCTCAGCCGGTTCTGCTTCTTCTGCAATCTCCTCTTCCTCTTAAGTTTGATGGACATCATGGATCGTATAAGGCGGTGGTCTGTCCAGCAATCGTCGGAGTTGATCATGGCCTTAGTGATGTTTACATCGTGCAGATCCCTCGTTCTGACAATGACATAATCAATAAGATGCCACTGTTTAGAACGAGGGTGTCTCCATGAAGCCTTAAATTTATTCTTCTGGCGAAAGATGGTATTAGTGATGGTAAGATCATACTGAGCACATTTGCCGAGAAGCAGAACTCCATCAGAGTTGATGTTTCCAATGCCTTCCTTGCCAATGGCCCCCTTCGAGGGGGTGGTCTCGGCCGACTCTGGCATTGAAATCTCCCAGAAGAATTAGCTTATCCTCCTTGGGGATTTTTGACAGTGTCTCATCCAGACAGGCATAGAAGGTCTCTTTCACTTCCTCCTTGGAGACAAGGGTAGGTGTGTAAGCACTCACGACTGTTGCCATCTGGTTGTTGGCAAGCACCAGACGGAGGGTCATCAGACGTTCACTGATTCCCACAGGGAGTTCAGAGAGATGACTGATCAGTTGGTTCCTGATGGCAAACCCAACCCCATGGATCCTGGGCTCATCTGCTGCTTTTCCTTTCCAGAAGAAAGTATAGCCACCCTTCTCCTCCTTCAGATGGCCTTCCTCTGCTCGTCGTGTTTCTGAGAGAGCAGCTATGTCAATCCGGCATCTCCTCAGTTCTCTGGCAATGATGGCGGTTCTCCTCTCCGGCCTGTCACTGGTTGCACTGTCCATCAGTATGCGCACATTCCAGGTTCCAAAATTCAAAGTTCTATGTTTCTGACCGCAAATTGGTGATCCCTCTGAAAGCGGTAATCCAGATGGGAGGTTTGAGGCAGGCTATTTTTAGGGCACCTTTTCTAGCCCCTTCCCTATCAAGGGTGAGCAGAGTGGATCCTAAAAAGGACTGCTCAGTCGTGGATGTAGCTACCGAAGGGCTCTTTCTGCCTCGGTCCAAGAGTCCAGCGATCATCTGGCATCCACTGCCTGATGTGCCAGCTTGTGACTAGGGGCTTCCAGACTTCACAATCCTGCCCCCGTCGCCACTTACTGGTCGCCACAGGACTTAACCCAGGATGTTAGGTGGATTCCTATGAAGAAGACGCCTGTGCGTGAAATTGTTTAGTGTGAGGAGGCTGGTGCACATACAGCCACCATACAGACCTTGACAGATCGGGGTCAGGATCCAGTGGCATGGACTCCAAGACGACTGGTGACCCGTTTCTGCTGCAGCCTTCGTCCGCCTTCCCAGCCGTTGTGATGTTTCCCAAAGGTCAACCATCATCCTCTGCCTGGTCCACCGTTGAGGTCTTTGCTATGTGCCCATAACTGGGGCTGTTTACCCACAACCGGGGCAGTGGTTACAGGCAGCAGGGCGTGTCCACATACCAGTGGGCCTGCATGCCGCAACTCTGGGGCCCACTGCTGCTCCGAGATCCTGTACAACTTGGCCTGGAAACCGCAAGGTACCAGTTGCCGTGTGTGGCCACAAGGAGGCGTGTATGAGTCCTGGCAGTGGAGAGGCTATGTACCGGCTGAGGAGACTTACGCACTCGGCTCCTCTTTTCACCCCCGAAAACAGAGGGCTAGCCGGCGGCGGTAGCTGAAAGCAGAAAGTAGCAAGCAGAGGCAGCATGCACTAACTACAAGCACTACTACTCCAACACTACTGCACTGACGCATCACATGCCCTGTGCAAAACACTGCACACACACACCGCAGGGGCGTTGCCGGGGGGGGGGGGGGCCCTCCCCCCCAAAAAAAAAGAATAAAAAAGATTAGAAAAATGTAAATAAAGAGCAGGTTTTGAATAGTTTGCACTGAAAATGTTAAGAAATCTGTAGTTGACAGGGGGCTGAAGCTAAAGCTTCACCCCGGGTGAACGCCCTGAGCGTTCAGAATGGTGGTGGTGGTTAGGGTTCAGTCCCCCCCTTCACAAATTCCTGGCTACGCCACTGGCACGCACCATTGTGGGGCCCTTGTGCTAAGTGTGATGGTCTTGGAGGTGTTGATGCCATCTCGCATGTTCTGTGGCCTCCCTGTGAGAAAGTCCAGCACGATGCTTGGTCTTCACCCAAAGGGGTTGTCGACCAGCAGGAGATAATGAGCAGGGTATTATCACATTACTGTCATGAGTAACTTATATTACAAATGGTGAGGCGGATAACAAGTCTGAGAGCCATCTCGGATGGTCTATCATGAGAGGGTGGGCTCAGGACATTAACAGGAAGTAAGTGATTAGTGGTGTCAGTTATCCATGGTGACACTTGAGAGGGTCAGAAAAATCCTTAACCCTAAAAGATGCTGGTGTTACAACATTCAGATTTAGTTGGCTTAGGCAACAAAGAGTCTACTACCTGAGCACAAAAGGGCAGACCACTACCCTTCGGCAAAAGCTCTCTCCTACTGAGAAAGTGGTGAGCGCTGGTAGGTCCTCTACAGTCCTGTGAATCAGGTATCTCATTCTGCTGGGCAGAGGAGGAAACAGGAGCACACTGGAGAAAGACACAAAAGGCAATATAGAAAAAATGCAACTTTTATAACAGACGATTTCAAAACATTATTGGTGCCCTGCATAAAACAGATTCACAATTATATAAAGTATTAAGATTTGTTATACTGCAGTTGTGATGACTATATATTTCTATGAAGGTAACAGCAGAAAATATAAGCAGGCAATGAAAACAATCACGTAACTAATCGCACCTCCCGCAGTTGTTTCTGCTCTGGAATGTTTCCAGCTCATCCGTGACATTATGAAGGAATTCACTTTCTTGCCTTGGCAGGTAAACGCCATCGACACAAGGAAACGCCAGGGTGGACAGTGAAGGTCTCCTGTGAAGAGTGAGCTGAAGTTAAAATGCAGTATAGGCATCCATCATGGCCTAAACGAGAACTGACGACGTCCAGTAACATTAGCTAACAATTACAGCTACTGTAAAAACAGAGCGCTTTATTCAAACATAAGGAACACAAATCAACTTTTATTATTTGTTGTACAACTAATGCTAAAAGACGTAGTGCCAACTCAAAACAAAGCTAGCTTACTTTTGTTAATGTTACCGCACATGCGGCGGTAATATAAACCGGGATTTTATGGTGACTCTTGTTAAATTACCGTTAATGTTACTGTTGTTGACTGGTGGTTGTTGCAATGTGACGTTAAAGCGCTAAACTCGATCAGCTGACTACAACCAAAGGCTAGTTCAGTGCCTCTTCTTCTTCTTCTTCTTCTTCTTCTTCCTCCTCCTCTTCTTCTGTTTCAACGGCGGTTGGCAACCAGCAAAATAGATGCATTACCGCCACCTGCTGCTCCGGAGTGTGGAATAGAGTCATACTACCTGTGGCGGTATGGAGATGTTTAGGAGAGATGGCAGTGGACTGTTGAACACAATCTTAAAGAGTGAGAGGATGCCTGGGGAGTGGAGAAGTGTTTTGGTACCAGTTTTCAAGAACAAAGGTAATACTCAGAGCTGTAGTAACAACAGAGGCATAAAGCTGATCAGTCACAGTATAAAGATACTGTATGGGAAAGTTGTTGAAGCCAGGTTAAGAGGAGAGGTGACAATCAGTGAGCAGCAGTATGGTTTCATGCCAAGAAAGAGTACTACAGATGCAATGTTTCCTTTAAGAGTGTTGATGCAGAAGTATAGAGAAGGTCAGAAGGAGTTGCACTGTGTCTTTGTGGATCTAGAGCAAGGGTGTCCAATCATGAGCCATGGAGGGCCAATACCCTGCAGGCTTTACCTCCAACAAATGTCTTCAGCAGCAGATTTCACTGAACTTCTTCCCACTGATTGCTGATCAGTGAAAACACCTGCTGAAGAGTAGTGATGTTACGCTCAACACCTCCCACTCGACACTGATTCGAGCAATATAAAGCGGAAGTGTTATGAGCAGTGCATCGAGCGCTGTTTCAGAATGCCCACAGCCACAGTCACGTGGCTGTGGGCATTCTGTGGCGCAAGTGAGGCGCAAGCGAGGCTTGTGGCACAAGCGAGGCAAAAAAAGTATTGAGATTTTTTCAGGTTTACCACTCAGATGCAGTTCTTACACTCAGTCAGCAGATGGCAATCTTTATTAAATGTTTCATAACACTGTGTCGATCATGAAGCTATTGTCTCAACGTTGTTCATAAGGCCTCAGTTTCACCATCACTAGTGAAGAGACTGGGTAGAAGAGAAAACCTGCAGGGTGTTAAGCCAAACCAGCACCGTATAATATTATGCTTGCTTCCAGGATAAACCAGCACTGAAAGCATGTTTTCTAACCCCAACAAAAAAGTATTTCCAGCTTTTTGCATTTCAAAATAAAAGCATGTCTATGTAGAGGAGCTGAAATAACGAGGCGATTTTTGTATTAAAAACAGGGTTTTTAATGAATAGCTCTTCTATCGAGTCTCATCAGGTGTAGAGCTTGGCAGAAGGCAAGAGAGTGATCTCTGCTCCGCTCGCTGGTTAAATACAAGCACACATAGAGCCACACATTGAAAAAGCTGACATCAGAGCCACACATTGAAAAAGCTGACATCCCCCCCGTTATCTTAACCCCCCCCATTGTTCTGCTATCTCCTCTCCTTGTCTTGGGAGGTGATGGGAACTCCTCCTCTCGCCTTAGGGGGTAAAGGTGTCAAGTCCATCTCCGCCACCGCATCTTGGGAGGTCCATTGACTTTAACCCGGCGGGGGAGATCCTTTGTCCTTTCCAGGTGTGAAGTTCCTTACATATGCTGTCACAAAACATTTCCACTTGTTCTAACATATGTAGATATGGGATATAAGAGTCATATATACCACAGGCCCCCCAAACACCACTGGTTGGTATCAGTCCCTGTGCTGTCTGGGCTTTATTCTTCTCCCAAAACTGCTGTAGGTTGGCTTAGGTGTCCCGCTGGGACCTTCTCGTGGTGAATCTGCATTGTGGGAAGGAAAGAGATTATTTGTTCCCTGCCTGGGGGCTGAGACTTTTCCTCTGGGGGGTCTACCACGCCGAGGTGCTCGTGCCAACTGTGCAGGTTCGTCTCTCAGCAAGAAAGCAGGTTTGAGTCTGTCAACACTGACCACTTCCTTTCTGTCCCCATAATCAAGCACAAAGTGTTTGTCACCATTTTCCAGCACTCTGAACGGGCCATCGTAAACTGGGCGTAACGTTGGTTTAATGGCTTCATGCTTAACAAAAACGAACTCAGCGTTTTTTAAAGTTTGAGGAACAAAAACTCGTGGAAAAGAGTGATGAGCTGGACCGTGGAGGGAGTCCGGTCCACTGCTGCCTAAAAACCTTGGGACTGGAAGGTGTCCTGGTTCTGGGTTCTCTGGTAAAAATTCTCCTGGGAGTCTGATAGGCTGGGCAAAAACTAATTCTGCAGGAGAAGCGTCTAAATCCTCTTTAGGTGCTGCACGCAACCCCAATAAAACCCAGGGAAGTTTATTTACCCAATTTGTGTCCGTTAGTGAGGCCCTGAGGGCAGCCTTTAAGGACCTGTGAAAACGCTCGCATAACCCATTAGCCTGAGGGTGATAAGCGGTGGTGCGATGAATTGTTGCCCCTAAACTGTTAGACATGGCTGACCAGAGCTCTGAGATAAATTGAGGCCCTCTGTCTGACGTGATGTCTGATGGAACGCCGAAACATGCCACCCAGTTTGCTAGAAAAACGCGAGCGACTTCCTCCGCTGTGGTTGACGCTAGAGGGACTGCCTCTGGCCAGCGCGTGGTGCGGTCTATCATTGTTAACAGGTGTGTGAAACCTTGGGAGGAAGGTAGCGGCCCCACGAGGTCGACGTGAATGTGGTCGAATCTTCTAGCAGGAATTGGAAAAGGCTCCAGAGGGGCTTTTGTGTGTCTGTGTATTTTGGCGCGTTGACAAGGAATGCAAGTTTTTGCCCATTCTTTTACGTTTTTGCGCAGGCCTGGCCACACAAACTTTTCAGCAACCATTTTGACTGAGGCGCGCACACCTGGGTGCGCGAGGGAGTGAATTGCGTCGAAAATACGGCGGCGCCAAGCAGCTGGTACTAACGGGCGAGGTCGGCCGGTTGAAACGTCGCATATTAGGGGGGGCACACCGTTGCGCAACCCTTTTTTCTCCAGCCTTAACCCTGTTGGTCCGGACAGGAGCGCGCGCACGTCTGCATCACTGCTTTGTTCTTCCGCCATGGCTGCATAATCTATTCCATCCTGGATAGGTGCTGCGTATGTGTGTGCGTTAGTGAAGAGTTCCGCTGCTGAGGCGGCGTAATCTGTCTCCTCGTGCTCTGGCGGTGTCACAGCGCGAGAGAGACAGTCAGCTACAACGTTAAGTTTGCCTGCTACGTGTCGAATGTCTGTGGTGAACTCTGAAATCGCAGCTAGCTGTCTTTGTTGTCTGCCCGACCATGGTTCTGAAATTTTAGTCATAGCAAAAGTGAGCGGCTTATGGTCCACAAAGACCGTGAAACTCCGCCCTTCTAACCAAAACTGGAAGTGGCGGATGGACAAATGAAGCGCTAGCAGCTCTCTGTCGAAAGTGCTGTATTTGCGTTCCGTTGGGTTTAGCGATTTGCTAAAGAATGCCAAAGGTTGCCAGACTCCGCTGACAAGTTGTTCTACAACTGCCCCTATAGCCAGGTCAGAAGCATCTGTGGTCAGAGCAATGCGGGCTGAGGGATCTGGGTGGACTAACATTGTGGCGTTAGCTAAGGCGTTTTTTACTTCCGCGAAAGCGCGTTCGCGCTCCGGGGTCCATTCGACCGCGTTGGAAGCCTTCTTTTTTCTGAGCGCGTCATATAGGGGTTGCATGAGCTGAGCTGCGTGGGGGAGGAAACGGTTGTAAAAATTAACCATCCCCAAAAATTCCTGTAGCGATTTAACCGTTTGAGGCCGTGGAAAACCTTCTATCGCACGAACTTTGTCTGGAAGCGGAAATGCCCCTGTCGGGGAGACCCTATGTCCCAAAAAAATCAATTTGCGATACGCCGAATTTGCATTTGGATGGATTGATTATAAGTCCGTGCTCTTCCAGCCTCTGAAAAACGGTAGTGAGGTGCTGCTCGTGTTCTTCCTCGGATGAGCTGGCTACCAGCATGTCATCGAGGTAGACAAAAACAAAGGGTAGGTCGCGCAGGACTGCGTCCATCATCCGTTGAAAAGTTTGAGCAGCGCCTTTGAGGCCGAACGGCATTCTTAGGAATTCAAAAAGGCCGAAAGGGGTTATAACCGCTGTTTTAGGAATATCTTCAGCTCGGACTGGGACTTGGTGATAACCGCGGACTAAGTCTATTTTTGAAAAAATGCACGCACCCGCTAAATGTAGTGAGAAATCCTGAATGTGAGGAATGGGGTAGCGGTCATGCGCTGTAGCGTTGTTTAGCCTGCGGTAATCTCCGCACGGTCTCCAAGAACCGTCGGATTTCGGAACCATGTGAAGTGGTGAAGCCCAGGGGCTCTTCGAGCGTCTAACAATGCCCAATTTTTCAAGAGCTGCAAATTCATCCTTTGCTATGTTGAGCTTGGCTGCGTCTAAGCGGCGAGCTTTGGCAAAAACAGGAGGTCCTGTTGTCGGAATGAAGTGTTTAACCCCGTGTTTGGCTACAGTGGCTGAGAATTTGGGGGTTGTGAGTGCTGGAAATTGGGTGAGGAGTTGTTCAAACTTACCTCCCGCTGTGGTGACGTTGGCCTGCACAGGTGGTGGGGAAACTCGAGCTGAACATGGAATAGAAGCAAATGCATTAACCAGGCGCCTATTTGCAAGATCCACTAATAACCCGTGTGCACACAGAAAATCTGCGCCTAACAAGTTAAAGCTCACCGCTGCTACAACAAATGTCGATCTGTAGCTGCGGCCGTGGATGAGGAGGTGCAGGCTCTTTTCCCCGAACGTGTCGATGTCAGAGCCGTTGGCTGCCACTGCTCCGTTGCCCCGGGTGCCCATGGTTTGATCTGCGTGGGAGGGCATGACGAAACTCAGCTGAGCTCCCGTGTCGATGAGGAACTGCTTGCCTGTGTATCCATCCGTCACGTATAACAGCTTATTCTTCTCGCCGAGAACCGCTGCTGTTAATGGCCCTTGGCTTTGGCGTTTCCACGATATCGTAAACTTGCAGGGGGGAACGCATTTGCGGGCTTTCTCTGTGAAGCGGTGGTGATAATAGCAGACGTCGTTCTGCTCGTTGCGCTTGGGCCGCGCCGCTGTCACCGTGGGTTGAGTCTCTCCAAGGCTCGGGGTGTCAGTTTTCAGATCTGCAGATGCCGCTGTGAGTGTCCGTTCTCTGCAGGCGTTGATGAGCCGGTAAGCCTCGTTGGCCAGTGTGCGGAAATCCTGATGATTATTGCACTTCATACTGGCGAGTGTCCCTCTCAACTGCGGTGGTAGCGTGCTGAGGAAAATGAATTGGAAAAGGAAATTATCATTATCCTCCTCCTTGAGTTGTAGCAAATCCTCCATGAGGGTCCTCGGATTGCTCCCTCTGTGGCCGTAGACCGCCAGGATCCTCTCGGCTCTTTCCTCCGCTGACGGGACATAATTTGCCACGATGGTCGCCTTGAGTGTCTCATATTTGTCCCGGGCTGGTGGTCGCCGGACCAAGCTCCGCACACACTTCGAAGTGGCGGAGTCGAGTTTGGAGACGATATGGTAAAACTTAATATCGTCTGCTGTGATGCCCGCCAGTATAAACTGGGCTTCAGCTTGTTGAAACCAAGAGGCGGGGTCTTCTCGCCAGAAGTCTGGCAGGTTGACAGCAACGGCGTTTGTGCACACCATCACTGTTGTGCCCGCCGGGTGAGAGTGCCTTGCCTCGGCACTCACGGCGGTGCTGGAGTTCGGTTGAGCTCTCTCAGTGCCCTCTGCCGTGGGGAACAGCTGTCTGCTTGTTCCCTTGTCTGCGTCGTCGCTGGCGTATGCCCGAGTCACCATGGATGAGCAGCTTGAAGAACGCCTCCGGTCCATATTCTCGCGTCAAGGTCACCAGTGTAGAGGAGCTGAAATAACGAGGCGATTTTTGTATTGAAAACAGGGTTTTTAATGAATAGCTCTTCTATCGAGTCTCATCAGGTGTAGAGCTTGGCAGAAGGCAAGAGAGTGATCTCTGCTCCGCTCGCTGGTTAAATACAAGCACACATAGAGCCACACATTGAAAAAGCTGACATCAGAGCCACACATTGAAAAAGCTGACATCCCCCCGTTATCTTAACCCCCCCATTGTTCTGCTATCTCCTCTCCTTGTCTTGGGAGGTGATGGGAACTCCTCCTCTCGCCTTAGGGGGTAAAGGTGTCAAGTCCATCTCCGCCACCGCGTCTTGGGAGGTCCATTGACTTTAACCGGGCGGGGGAGATCCTTTGTCCTTTCCAGGTGTGAAGTTCCTTACATATGCTGTCACAAAACATTTCCACTTGTTCTAACATATGTAGATATGGGATATAAGAGTCATATATACCACAGTCTATACGATTTAGGATACAAACATTCGTCCATAATAATGGATTGAAAATTGGGGGCCGTCCACACCAAGCACTATAAAGATAACTATAATTATACAACAGTTGGGGCTGAGCAATTTGATTGGACAACAGGGATTCCAGGAGTTACTGTATTCCACCATAATTGCTCTCCAGCGTTTCACTGGAAATGTATCACTTGCCTCAAAGGTGTTCTAGTAACCATTAATTACTAACAGTAATTTACTGTCAACTCTGCAGACAAACTTACACTTAACTCCATCACTGAACAGTGATGGTGTGGGAGACCCATGCTATGGTATTCATCCCAGACTGAAAGGCATGGAGATGCAGTAGTTTCCTCTGACGGAAGAGCATGGAAATCAAAGGGCTGGGGGACAAAAGGAATTGTCATGGGGGAGTGAATTGTAATGCAAGACCTCAGGAAGCAGGGACATGTGAGTGTTGTGATATAAAAGAGAGTCCCTGCTACATGAGGTTAATGTTTCTGATTATGGAAGATGTGAGAGAGTGAATAAAGTTCATCTCTTCGGAAAGCTTGGTCTGGTTATTCCTTTCTCCACAATATAAACTAAAATAATTATAATGAATGAACAACTCCCATTCTCCAAAGTGCAAGATATGTAGTGCATATATCCATATCTGCATATGTATAGACACAGGGAGATGTTTTGTGATTGCATGTGCGGAATGACCTCACGTCTCAGAAGAGGACAATAGGTCTGGACCGCCTGCGGAGAACAACGAGGAGATGGAGGCGCGGCGGTAAAGACCTGAAAAGACTTCCTGACCCCCTAGGGTCAGACAAAAGAACCGGAGGACATTGGAAGGAGACATGGGATGATGAGAAGGATATGACAAGGATGTGTGATGTTGGCTATTGTTGTATGGTGTATAAGTATGGGGGTCTGACTGCGATCAGCCTCTTTCTGCTTTCTGCCTTGGGTGAGACATGTTGGGGAGGCGAAGCCGACGCCGACATTAAATCTGAATTATAAAATCACTCAGCTTCTTCATTTCTTGCTCCCCACATTGATGACCAGACGTGAGAATGGATGAAAGGCGTTCCCCCGTTGCAGACTCGTTGGAGGCGGCCCGAGCAAGCGCCGTCGCCATCAAACTCCCAGAATTCTGGCAGAACGACCCAAATTCGTGGTTCAAGCAGGCTGAGGCACAGTTCGCGCTCGCAGGGGTGACGGCAGACGAAACCAAGTTCTACCACGTCGTCGCCAGGCTCGACGCCACCACAGCACAATGCGTGCGGAGCATGATACAGCAGCTGCCCGCCAGCGACAAATACGAGGAGCTGAAGGCTACTCTCATCGAGAGCTTCATGCTCTCGGCCGAGGAAAGGGCCAAGAGACTACTGGCGATATATGGCCAAGGAGGGCGCAGACCGATGGCCCTGATGGAAGACATGCTTCAGCTGAGGGAGGCAGACGACGACAGCTTCCTCTTTCGGCACATCTTCCTCAGCACCCTCCTGGCGCACATGAGAGGGACTCTGGCCAGCATGCGTTGCAAGACCCAGCAGGATTGCCGCGCGCTAGCCCGGGAAGCACAGCGGCTCCTCAACTCCTGCGGTGAGCAGATGACCACAGCAGCAGCGGCGGACCTCGGTGCGGAAGCCCGGGGCAGCGGGGAGCCGGAGACAGCGGAGCAAATCCCGCCCACCATGGCAGCGACGCCGCCGCGACGCAACAGACGAGACGACCTCTGTTACTACCACTGGCGATTCGCTGAGAGGGCATACAAGTGTGTGCCACCGTGCAGTTTCAAGAGCTCGGGAAACTCCAAAGCCGGGAACCGTTAGCAGCTACGGCTCTCGGCGAGGCCAATAAGCTGCTCTACATCACTGATGACGGCTCCGGGCGACATTTCCTCATAGACACCGGAGCTCAGGTGAGCTTCATCACCCCGACCTACGCTGACCGAGTGGCTGGACCCCGCAGCAACGGGGCAACGGCGGCGAACGGTTCAAACATCAGCACTTATGGTGAAAGGACCTTGTCTCTGTCCTTACACGGCCGCACTTACAGTGGGGTAAAAAAGTATTTAGTCAGCCACCAATTGTGCAAGTTCTCCCACTTAAAAGATGAGAGAGGTCTCCAATTTTCATCATAGATATACCTCAACTATGAGAGACAAAATAAGAAAAAAAAATCCAGAAAATCACATTGAAGGATTTTTAATGAATTAACTGGTAAATTCCTCAGTAAAATAATTATTTGATCAATAACAAAAGTTCATCTCAATACTTTGTTATATACCCTTTGTTGACAATGACAGAGGTCAAACGTTTTCTGTAAGTTTTCATAAGGTTTTCACACACTGTTGCTGGTATTTTGGCCCATTCCTCCATGCAGATCTCCTCTAGAGCAGTGATGTTTTGGGGCTGTCGCTGGGCAACACAGACTTTCAACTCCCTCCAAAGATTTTCTATGGGATTGAGATCTGGAGACTGGCTAGGCCACTCCAGGACCTTGAAATGCTTCTTACGAAGCCACTCCTTCATTGCCCGGGTGGTGTGTTTGGGATCATTGTCATGCTGAAAGACCCAGCCACGTTTCATCTTCAATGCCCTTGCTGGTGGAAGGAGGTTTTCACTCAAAATCTCACGATACATGGCCCCATTCATTCTTTCCTTTACACGGATCAGTCGTCCTGGTCCCTTTGCAGAAAAACAGCCCCAAAGTATGATGTTTCCACCCCCATGCTTCACAGTAGGTATGGTGTTCTTTCTCCTCCAAACACGACAAGTTGAGTTTTTACCAAAAAGTTCTATTTTGGTTTCATCTGACCATATGACATTCTCCCAATCCTCTTCTGGATCATCCAAATGCTCTCTAGCAAACTTCAGACGGGCCTGGACATGTACTGGCTTAAGCAGGGGGACACGTCTGGCACTGCAGGATTTGAGTCCCTGGCGGCGTAGTGTGTTTCTGATGTAGCCTTTGTTACTTTGGTCCCAGCTCTCTGCAGGTCATTCACTAGGTCCCCCCATGTGGTTCTGGGATTTTTTGTTCACCGTTCTCGTGATCATTTTGACCCCACGGGGTGAGATCTTGCATAGAGCCCCAGATCAAGGGAGATTATCAGTAGTCTTGTATGTCTTCCATTTTCTAATAATTGCTCCCACAGTTGATTTCTTCACACCAAGCTGCTTACCTATTGCAGATTCAGTCTTCCCAGCCTGGTGCAGGTCTACAATTTTGTTTCTGGTGTCCTCTGACAGCTCTTTGGTCTTGGCCATAGTGGAGTTTTGAGTCTGACTGTTTGAGGTTGTGGACAGGTGTCTTTTATACTGATAACAAGTCCAAACAGGTGCCATTAATACGGGTAACGAGTGGAGGACAGAGGAGCCTCTTAAAGAAGAAGTTACAGGTCTGTGAGAGCCAGAAATCTTGGTTGTTTGTAGGTGACCAAATACTTATTTTACTGAGGAATTTACCAATTAATTCATTAAAAATACTTCAATGTGATTTTCTGGATTTTTTTTTTCTCATTTTGCCTCTCATAGTTGAGGTATACCTATGATGGAAACTGGAGACCTCTCTCATCTTTTAAGTAGGAGAACTTGCACAATTGGTGGCTGACTAAATACTTTTTTGCCCCACTGTATGAGTGGACTTTTATTATAGCGGCGGTGAGTTTCAACATGTTAGGTGCTGATTTCTTGTGTTCACATGGGTTGTTAGTTGATCTTGCAAACAGACGCTTAATCAATGCACTGTCATTCTCTTCTATCCCCTTGTTCAGCTCGAGTGTCCCCACCACCCGTGCAGGCCAACGTCGCCACAGCAGGAGGTAAGTTTGACAAACTCCTCACCCAATTTCCAGCACTCACAGTTCCCAAATTTTCGGCAACAGTAGCGAGACACGGGGTGGAGCACTTCATCCCCACAACGGGCCCCCCTGTCTTCACTAAAGCTCGGCGCTTAGACGCAACCAAGCTCGCCATAGCACGCGACGAGTTCGTCAGCCTGGAAAAACTGGGCATTATTCGGCGCTCGAAAAGCCCATGGGCTTCGCCACTGCATATGGTCCCGAAAGCCGACGGCTCCTGGAGACCTTGCGGCGATTATCGCAGATTAAACAATGCTACAGCGCATGACCGCTACCCAATCCCTCACATCCAGGATTTTTCACTACATCTGGTGGGTGCGCATATTTTTTCTAAAATAGACCTGGTCCGCGGCTACCACCAAGTCCCAGTCCGACCTGAGGACGTCCCTAAAACGGCCGTAATAACCCCTTTTGGTCTTTTTGAGTTTCTGCGCATGCCGTTTGGCCTTAAAGGCGCAGCACAAACGTTTCAGAGTATGATGGACGCTGTGTTACGTGATCTTCCTTTCGTGTTTGTCTACCTCGACGATATTTTAGTCGCCAGCACATCTGAGGAGGAACACGAAAATCACCTCACTACAGTTTTTCAGAGGTTGGAAGAACATGGGTTAATAATTAATCCAGCCAAGTGCCGATTCGGCGTGGCGCAGACTGATTTTTTGGGACACCGCGTTTCCCCAGAAGGGGCAGTCCCATTGCCTGATAAGGTGCGCGCAGTGGCAAATTTTCCCAGACCACAAACGGTCAGATCGCTGCAGGAATTTTTAGGAATGGTAAATTTTTACAACTGTTTCCTCCCCCATGCAGCTCAGCTCATGCAGCCATTATATGCCGCACTTAGAAAGAAAAAGCCCTCCAACGCGGTTGCGTGGTCCCCGGAGCGGGAACGCGCGTTCGTGGAAGTAAAAAGAGCCCTGGCTGACGCCGCGCTGTTGGCCCACCCCGACCCCTCGGCCCGCATAGCGCTTACCACAGACGCATCAAATTTGGCCATGGGGCGGTCGTGGAACAGCACGTTGACGGGGCTTGGCAACCGCTAGCATTTTTTAGCAAATCCTTAAACGAAACCGAGCGCAAATACAGCACATTTGACAGAGAGCTGTTAGCGCTTCATTTGTCCATCCGCCATTTCCAGTTCTGGCTGGAAGGTCGGCGTTTCACGGCTTTTGTCGACCATAAACCGCTCACTTTTGTGATGTCTAAAATCTCGGAACCTTGGTCGGGCCGGCAACAAAGGCAGCTGGCCGCAATTTCGGAATTTACCACAGACATTCGGCACGTAGCGGGCAAACTCAACGTGGTGGCAGATTGCCTCTCCCGCGCTGTGACATCGTCAGGGCACGTGGAGGTAGATCATACTACCACAGCCGCAGAGCGCAAGACCAACACGGAAGTGCACGCGGCCCCAGTTCACGTAGGGATAGATTACGCAGCCATGGCAGCAGAACAGGGTAGTGACGCGGACGTGCGCGCACTCCAGTCTGGACCAACAGGGTTAAAGCTGGAGAGCAGGGGTTTGCGTGACGGTGTGCCCCCCTTAATCTGCGACGTGTCAACCGGGCGACCTCGCCCGGTAGTCCCAGCCGCATGGCGCCACCGCGTTTTTGACTCGGTTCACTCCCTGGCGCACCCGGGAGTGCGCGCTTCGGTAAAAATGGTGGCGGAAAAGTTTGTTTGGCCGGGCCTGCGCAAGCACGTAAAGGAGTGGACAAGAACATGCATGTCTTGCCAACCTGCCAAAATTCACAAGCACACGAAAGCTCCTTTAGAACCGTTCCGAATCCCGGCCAGGAGGTTTGACCATGTGCATGTCGACCTCGTGGGCCCCCTACCGTTCTCGCAGGGGTTCACACATCTTTTAACAATGGTGGACCAAACCACACGTTGGCCAGAAGCGGTCCCGCTGACGTCAACTACGGCCGCAGAGGTGGCTCGCGTTTTTTTAACGACCTGGGTAGCGCGTTTTGGAGTCCCGTCGGACATCACGTCCGATAGGGGGCCTCAGTTTGTCTCAGAGCTCTGGTCTGCGATGGCCAGCAGCTTAGGGGCGACAATCCATCGCACTACAGCGTATCACCCCAGGCTAACGGTTTATGCGAGCGTTTTCACAGGTCTTTGAAGGCGGCCCTCAGAGTGTCACTAATGGATGCAGATTGGGTTAACAAACTACCATGGGTTTTATTGGGGTTGCGTTCTGCGCCCAAGGAGGATCTAGACGCCTCCCCAGCAGAATTAGTTTTTGCACAACCTCTCAGGCTCCCCGATGAATTCTTACCAGAACAGCCAGAGCCAGGGCGCCTCCCAGCTCTGAGGCCACTAAGCAGCACGGGAGCGGACATGCTCCCGGGCCCGGTTCATCACACCTTTCCGCGGGTTTTTGTTCCCCAGGCTTTAAAAAATGCCGAGTTCGTTTTTGTTAGGCACGAGGCTTTAAAGCCAACCCTCCGCCCACCATATGATGGCCCATATAGAGTGCTGGAATCTGGAGATAAGCATTTTGTGCTGGATTTGGGGGACAGAAAAGCGACAGTTAGCATTGACAGACTCAAACCTGCCTTCATGTTGAGTGACGAGCCTGTACGAGTGACGAGAGCACCTCGGCGTGGTAGACCTCCCAAGGGACACGTCCCAGCCCCCCCCGCAGGGATCAAATAACCACTCTTTTCCTCAAGCTGTAGATTCCTTACAAGACAGCACCGCTGGGACGCCGAGGCAGGCGTACAGCAGATTTGGAAGACGGTTAAAACCCAGACGACACACAGACTGATGTGAATGTGACAATGTGTTTTAAGATATGCTGTCGGGGTTATCATAGCAGTTTTAAGGCGGACATGGGGCATAGACTGTACTGTTACTGTTATCACTGTGTTTTTAACGTGATCAACTTGTATAGTGATGCCAGTGATGTCACCATATTCTGTGAACCTTCATATATTGTCCTTTTCTTAGACGTTTGGGGGGGGGCTGTAGTGCATATATCCATATCTGCATATGTATAGACACAGGGAGATGTTTTGTGATTGCATGTGTGGAATGACCTCACGTCTCAGAAGAGGACAATAGGTCTGGACCGCCCGGTTTGGGATCAAAAGGTCAAAGGTCAAGGTTGATAGTCAGTATGCTGTCTTACTATAGAACGTCTAAAGCTTTTTAGGGTCACCAAACTTGCAACACAGGTTCACCTCGAGATCCTGCCCTACAACAATGGGTTGTATACTTTGTTGTATATTCGTAGATGATGGGTTTATCATAATTTGGTTCTGCCACAGTAATTATATTGAAAAGTTGAAAACTGTGCTCAGTCAGTAAGTACTGGGATCTTCAAAGAAAATGGAGACGGTGTGGAAGATGGGAACAGACGAGGCAGCGATCTGACGACACATGAACTTTATTCCGCTTCCAACATAAGCACAGAAACTCTAAAACCTGAGTGCCTGAGCGAACTCCTTTATACACTTTTTAATTCCCGCCTCCGGCACGCAGGGTAAACACAATTAACATTCAGACTGCAAGACATGCACATGTATTAACATAACATTGACCCAGACGTCACAGAGCAGACCTTGCTACAATACATTTGCACCCCTGCACCCTCAGCTGTCAGCCTGGTGTGGCAGGGGGCAAAAGGCACATCTTTGTTTGGCTGGCTCCTCTCAGCTTTCCCCATTAGCATCTGTAACTATCTTCTCCCCCACCAACCCCCTTGTCCTGGATGGAGTGCCATGTGTATTGTGTCCCAACGGGAAATATTGCACTCGCCTCAGAGTGCTGTTATTCTGATTGTTTTGAAACTTGGTACTGTGGTACACACATATGTAGTTTCATAGACTCCATTTGTATATTAATGTTGCTTCACGTCTGAGAATGAACAATAGGTCTGAGTCTCCTGGGGATTAACAGGAGGATGCGAAATGTGTTCTGTGTTATGCAAAGAGATGGCCTTGAGGGATTTCCTGACCACCAGTGGTGTGGGGGTGAAGGGGACAAGACCGGGAAGAAGATGTATTGTGTCTTTGCATTAAAATGACAATGTAACTGTGGCTTTGATGTCCTGGTATAAATAGGACAGATGTGGGGTGATGCTTCCTCTTTTCTGTTTGAGAGGATGTTGGAGATACGTGAATGTGAATAAACCTGAATTGAGAAATAAACTCAGCCTCAGTGATCCACCAATGTGCCTGACTCCCTCTGCAGGTGGATCACTGACTTCCTGACGGACCGGAGACAGCATGTGCGGCTGGGGAAGTCTGTCTCAGACTCTGTTAGCATCAGCATTGGATCACCCCAGGGCTGTGTACTTTCCCCCCTACTCTTCTCCCTTTACACCAACTCCTGCACCTCCTCCCACCAGTCTGTTAAGCTGATTAAGTTTGCGGACGACACCACCCTCATCGGGCTCATCTCCAACGGCGACGAGTCCGCCTACAGGGAAGAGGTGGCCCAGCTGGTGTCCTGGTGCAGCCACAACAACCTGCAAGCTGAATGCTCTGAAGACAGCGGAGATGATTGTGGACTTCAGGAAAGTCACAACCCCCCTGCCCCCCCTCACCATCACAGGCTCTCCCATCACCATTGCAGATTCCTTCCGCTTCTTGGGCACCACCATCACCCGAGACCTCAAATGGGAGCCAACCATCAGCTCCCTCATCAAAAAGGCCCAGCAGAGGATGTTCTTTCTGCGGCAGCTGAGGAAGCTCAAGCTACCCACCAAGATGTTAGTGCAGTTCTACACGGCCATCATCGAGTCCATCCTCACCTCCTCCATAACTGTGTGGTATGCAGGAGCCACTGCCAGGGACAGACTAAGGCTGCAGCGCGTCGTGCGCACTGCTGAGAAGGTGATAGGCTGCGAGCTCCCATCTCTCCAGGACCTGTACATCTCCAGGACCCGGAGGCGTGCTGGCTGGATCATAGCCGATCCTTCACATCCTGGTCACGTACTGTTTGCTCCCCTCCCCTCAGGTAGAAGACTTCGGTCCATTCGGACTAAAACCTCCCGGCACATGAACAGCTTTTTCCCCTCTGCCATCAGACTGCTGAACATTAAGTGACTTTTTGACTCTCGTGCACTATGTACAGCAGCTCAACCAGACTCACGTCATTCATCACTGTTTTCTGTTGCATTATCGACTGCACTATGTGGTACTTCACATTATCTGCTACTTGCTAATTTTTTAAAACTGCCTTGACTAGTACTACTCATTATTACTAGTATTGTTATTATTATTATTATCATTATTACTTATTATTACTTATTTTTCTACACTTATTGCACGTTTTCAGTCCTTTAGTTTTTTAGTTTATCTCTTTTTCTCATCATGTTTTTAATGTTGCAGCATGGCATCGAGACAAATTCCTAGTTTGTGTACTACATGAACAATGGCAATAAATCTGATTCTGATTCTGATTCTGATTCTCATCTTTTCACGCTCTCCACAGTACCATGGTTTGATATACTGTGATGCACATATTGCAATTTCATGCTCATTGGATGACCTTGAGGTCAAAGGTCAGCTTTTTCCCTAATTCTTCTAAACACAATAACTAACTAACTAACTTGCACTTATATAGCGCTTTTCTAGTCACAAAGACCACTCAAAGCGCTTTCACTAGTACTAACCCTCTATTCTAAGGGCCTATAGGAAACAGATATCTGGGGACAGGTTCCAAGGTTGTCATAGCCAGGAGCGGCACTGGGGTTAAGCTCCCAGTGCTCATAAAATGCTCCTTACGGCGTGCGTCTCGAAAAGCCTCTGACAACTAAGTCCAACTCCTAGCCTGCCTATGTGGTTTAGTCTCTAAGCCCGGCGGAACTGCTTTTACTAATAGGAGAAGGGGCGAGGGTGGATCTCTGGCGCCTTAAAACCAGATGCTTCGGGTAGATGGTGGCTCGTCAACCTGGGAAGGTAGCCCATCTAGGGGAAAGTAAACCCTGATTTCAAACCTCCGCTGCCTTGCGGCACACCCGGTCATGGGAAAGGCTTCGGGAGTCAACCCTGAGGAAAAATCCGGAGTCGGAGCCCCTAAGGCAGTTCTCTGTTGTGCTCAACATCGTTCTGGCAGCTCCTGCGACGGCGCTGGTGCCAAACTATAGCAGCCCTGCTGTTCCTTTGGATTCATCAGTGATGTGGAGAGGGGGGACATGCTGCATGGGTAACATCTTGTCCTCCATATCTTCCTGCCCAGGCTTGAATCCTACCAACGCCCAACGCTGGAAGGTAGAACACCGGTGCGTATCGGCCTGTTCAGCCACAGGCGGTGCTGTTCCAGCAGAGTAGACGTTTAGGATTCTCTTCCATGGTCATCATAGACCGACGGAGGCCGACGACGAATCTAGGGATTTAGAACAGCCAATTAACCTAACATGCATGTCTTTGGATTGTGGGAGGAAACCGGAGCCCCCGGAGTAAACCCACGCAGCACAGGGAGAACATGCAAACTCCACAAAGAAAGGTTCCAACCCCTGCCAACCTGGGAATTCGAAACAGGAACCTTCTAGCTGTAAGGCAACAGTGCTAACCACTGCACCACCGTGCTGCCCCACAACTACTGAAAGAAATGATCTAGGCTTTTCAAATCAATAAAGTAGTTGTATCTAATACACATCTTGAACGATGTACACCCTCACCTAACTATGGGCTTGGGGTTGAGGGGTCAAAGGTCAAAGTTCACATTGCAGTTGCACTATAGTAAATGCTACATTTACTATTACTATAAAACGAGTAAAGCTAGGGTCATCAAACTTGGTACACAGGTTCACCTTGGGATCCTGACCTCTGAGTATGGGTTTGGGGTCAAAAGGTCAAAGGTCAAGGTTAACATTCCTCATCTCTTATTACTGTACAATGAGTAAAGCTAGGGCCACCAAACTTGGTACACAAAGGTCAACACCAAAATGCCTTATAAAGTATATCTCAACAACAAAGAAATCCTGGTACACAGGTTCACTCTGAGACCATAACCTTTGACTACAGGTTTGGGGTCAACAGGTCAAAGGTCAAGGTTTGCACTCCCTATGATCTCTTACTATAGAACGTGTAAAGCTCTCTTGGGTCACCATACTTGCTATACAGGTTCACTTTGGGATCCTGACCTAGAACTATGAGTTGTATATTTGTGGATGATGGGCTTATAATTTGGTTCTGCCACAGTAATTATATTGAAAAGTTTAAAACTGCTCTCCGTCAGTAAGTATTGGGTTCGTCAAAGAAAATGGATGTGGGGGAATACTGCACTCGCCTCAGAGTGCTCGTGTGGCGTAACATTATGTAGCTCACATATTCCTTGGCAGAGACCCAAACATAAAAGGACTTTGAACTCGCGGTGTGTATTGACGTCACGCCTCAAATGGACAATGAGTCTGGACCACCTGCGAACTGGGGAAGAAGTGAGAAGATCTGGAGAGTGAACCTGAAAGGGCTGTCTGACCTCCTGGGGTCAGACAGAGGAGCCGAGAGGACAATGGAGGGATTAAATGGGGATGTGATTCTGTGTTTGATGTGGAGGTATAAATGTATGTGGTTTACCGCAGCTTGGTCTCTTATTCCCTGACTGAGAGAAGGAGCTGTGGGACGTGAGATGGAAATAAACCAATACTGAGAAATCATCCAGTGTCATCATTTCACGATTCCTACATTGGTGACCCACACGTGAGACGTGTGGAAAGGCTTGGAGATCGTCTCTCCGAACCGGATTCACCGGAGACCGCCCGCACGGGCGTAAACTCAATTAAACTCCCCGAATTCTGGCAAGATGACCCGCACTCATGGTTCCAACACGTGGAATCGTGGTTCGCGCTCAACGGGGTATCAGCAGATGACATCAAGTTCCATAATGTCATCGCAAGACTCGACAGCCACACAGCCCGGTGTGTGCGGAGCCTGGTGCAGCAGCCGCCCGCTGCTGGCAAATACGACGCCCTGAAAGCCGCCCTCATCCGGAGTTTTGTGCCATCAGCCGAGGTGAGGGCCAGAACACTTCTGGACCTGCGCGACAGAGGAGGACGCAGGCCGACCACCCTCATGGAGGACATGCTGCAGATGATCGGGGCAGACAACGAGGCGTTTCTATTTAAACACATCTTCTTGAGGACCCTCCCAGCACACATGAGGGGTTCCCTGTCCAGCATGAGGTGTGTGAACCAGCAGGATTTCCGCGCGCTGGCCGTGGAAGCGGAGCGGCTCCTCGACGCCTGCGGCGAGCAGGAGACTTCAGTGGCAGCAGCAGACCTCGGCGTGGCAGCCGAGGGCGGTGGAGAACCAGTGGCAGCAGAAGCAACCCCAGCGACGACAGCAGCGGCGCGGTCCCGAAGCAGAGGAAAGGATGACCTCTGTTTTAACCATCAACGCTTCGCGCAGAAGGCACACAGATGCATCCCACCATGCAGCTTCAAGATACAGAGAAAGCGCACGAGCCGGGGGTCGTTAGCAGCTTCGACTCTCGGCGAACAGAACAAGCTGCTGTACCTGACAGACGCGAGCTCCGGACGGCAATTCCTCGTTGACACCGGAGCACAGAGGAGTTTCATCACCGCAACCTATGCGGATCGGGTGGCCGGCCCCCGCGGAGACGGGGCAACGGCCGCAAACGGCTCGTCGATCAAGACTTTTGGCGAAAGGACTCTGCGCCTGTCCTTGCACGGCCGCATCTATGAATGGACCTTCATAGTAGCGGCGGTGAGTTTCAACATGTTAGGCGCTGACTTTTTGTGCTCACATGGCTTGTTGGTAGATTTGGTTAATAGACGCTTGGCTAATGCACTCTCTTTTTGTTCCATCCCTTGTGCAGCTCGAGTGTCCCCGCCGCCAGTACAGACCAACGTCGCCACAGTAGGAGGTAAGTTTCATACTCTCCTAAACCAGTTTCCAGCACTCACAATTCCCACGTTTTCAGCTAAGGTGGCGAAGCACGGGGTGGAGCACTTTATAACCACAAGTGGTCCACCAGTTTTTGCAAAGGCTCGGCGCTTGGATGCAGCTAAGCTCTCCATTGCGCGTGAGGAGTTCGCCAACCTGGAAAGGTTGGGCATAATTCGCCGCTCGAAGAGCGCCTGGGCTTCCCCCCTGCATATGGTGCCTAAGGCTGACGGCTCGTGGAGACCTTGTGGTGATTATCGCAGGTTAAACAATGCCACAGCGCAGGACCACTACCCAATTCCGCATATCCAAGATTTTTCGGTGCATTTGGCCAAGGCGCGCATTTTTTCTAAAATAGACCTGGTCCGCGGTTATCATCAGGTCCCGGTCCGACCAGAGGACATTCCCAAGACAGCGGTAATAACCCCGTTCGGGCTTTTTGAGTTTTTACGCATGCCTTTTGGCCTTAAAGGCGCCGCGCAAACCTTCCAACGCATGATGGATGCCCTGTTGCGCGACCTCCCTTTTGTTTTTGTCTACTTAGACGATATTTTGGTCGCCAGCGCCTCTGAGGAGGAACACGAAAGTCACCTCATGACAGTTTTTCAGAGGTTGGGAGCGCATAGGTTGATAATCAACCCGGCCAAGTGCCATTTTGGCGCAACGCAGATCGATTTTTTAGGGCACCGCGTCTCCCCAAAGGGAGCAGTCCCGCTGCCGTCCAAAGTACGCGCAGTGGCTGAGTTTCCCCAGCCACAAACGGTAAAATTGTTGCAAGAATTTTTAGGTATGGTGTGGGGAGACTTGAATAACGAAACCGAATTGCCTTTCATTCCAGTTTATTCAAGTAATCATTCCACTGTCTGCTCTCATTCCTGAGCAGCGAACAAAGAGGGTGAACACACCAAAGTTCTCTCATTTAAACATTCTGACATCAAACCATTTCCCTCGCGGGGGAAATCACACATCTCTCTCAAAATCTCTTTATTCACATTCATTAGCCTTTTATTTACATAACTCCCCCTTCTCTCCTCTCGAGCCTCAGTGGTCAGGAAGTCTTCTGTCCCCTGTCCTCCGCAGGGGGTCCAGGCTCTGTGGCTCCGCACCGCAGGGGGCTGGCTCTCCTTCATCGTGGTTAAATCACATATGCAGTGTCCAACATATACATGTCTCACAACACAGCCATATAACCCCCCCCCCAAACGATGAAGAACAGACTAATTCCTAAAATTTAATAGCACCTTACTCACTACTGAATAATCAACACCAACATTCAGTCTGTGCGCCGCTTGGGCTTCAGCCGTCTGCCGAATCTGCTGTGCGTTGGCCCCCCCTTGCCTGCGGTGCGTTTCTGCTTCGGGTCTGTTGACTGAGGAAGAGAGTGATTAATTGCCCCCTGCGGGGGCCTGCCTCGTCGAGGCGCCACTGCGACCGGTACAGACACGTCCTTCATGACAAAAGCAGGTTTTAGTCTGTCAATACTGACTGTCTCTTTTCTGTCTCCAAAATCTAGCACAAATTGCTTATCACCTGCCTCCAGCACTCGAAATGGCCCTTCGTAAGGTGGTTTGAGCGTTGCTTTAAGGGCTTCGCGCCTGACAAAAACGAAATCGGCATTTTTCAAAGCCTTGGGGACGAAAACTCGTGGAAAAGCGTGATGAACCGGACCCGGGAGCATGTCTGCCCCCGTGCCGACTAACGGTCCCAGAGCCGAGAGAGGTGGGGGCTCTGGGTGCTCTGGTAAAAACTCGCCCGGCAGCCTCAGAGTTTGTGCGAATACCAGCTCCGCTGGGGAGGCGTCTAAGTCCTCTTTAGGCGCAGAACGCAACCCTAATAAAACCCATGGAAGTTTATTCACCCAATCTGCATCCGTGAGCGACGCTCTGAGTGCTGCCTTCAAAGACCTATGAAAACGCTCGCATAAACCATTGGCCTGAGGGTGGTAAGCCGTAGTGCGGTGAATTTTGGCTCCTAAGCCGTTGGCCATCGCTGACCACAGCTCAGAGATGAATTGCGGTCCTCTATCGGACGTAATGTCCGACGGAACCCCGAAGCGCGCCACCCAAGCCGTTAAAAAAACGCGAGCCACCTCCGCGGCCATGGTCGTCGCAAGTGGGACCACTTCCGGCCAACGTGTGGTGCGGTCCACCATTGTCAAAAGATACGTGAACCCCTGTGATGCCGGTAGGGGGCCCACAAGGTCGACGTGCACATGGTCGAACCTTCTGGCCGGAATGCGGAACGGTTCTAACGGGGCTCTTGTGTGCCTGTGAATTTTGGCCCGTTGACAGGAAATGCAGGTTTTTGCCCATTCCTTCACGTGCTTGCGCAGGCACGGCCAAACAAACTTTTCCGCCACTAGTTTCACCGACGCGCGCACCCCCGGGTGCGCCAGTGAGTGGACCGAGTCAAAAACACGGCGGCGCCACGTGGCCGGAACCACCGGACGCGGGCGCCCCGTCGACATGTCGCAGATCAGGGGGGGCATACCGGTTTGTAAACACTTGCTCTCCAGCCTCAACCCTGTTGGTCCAGACTGGAGCGCGCGCACGTCTGCGTCCGCCCCCTGGTCCGCTGCCATGGCTGCGTAATCTATACCCACGTGCACCGGGGCTGCGCGCGCCACCGTGCCGCTCTCCTGCGGCGCGGTCACGGTGGCCCGTTCTGCCTCTGCGCGTGTTGGGGTCGTGAACGCGCGCGAGAGACAATCCGCTACTACATTGAATTTGCCCGCGACGTGCCTAATGTCAGTGGTAAATTCCGAGATTGCGGCCAGCTGCCTCTGCTGCCTGCCGGACCACGGGTCTGAAATTTTGGCCATGGCGTATGTGAGCGGCTTGTGGTCCACATAAGCGGTGAAGCACCGTCCTTCCAGCCAGAACTGGAAATGACGAATAGCCAAATGCAGCGCCAACAGTTCTCTGTCAAACGCGCTGTATTTTCGTTCAGCCGCGCTTAAAGATTTGCTAAAGAAAGCCAAAGGCTGCCAAACTCCGGCTACCTGTTGCTCAATAACCCTATGGCTAAATCTGAAGCGTCTGTCGTCAGCGCGATACGTGCTGCAGGGTCTGGGTGGGCCAGGAGCGCAGCGTCAGCCAAGGCTTTTTTAACCTCTGTGAACGCGCGCTCCCGCTCCGGGGACCATTCGACCGCCTGGGTCGGTTTTTGTTTTTTGAGCGCGGCATATAACAGTTGCATGATTTGAGCTGCGTGGGGCAGGAATCGGTTATAAAAATTCACCATCCCCAAGAATTCCTGTAGTGATTTGACCGTTTGTGGACGGGGAAAATCCGCTACCGCGCGTACTTTCTCTGGTAACGGAACCGCTCCCTCCGGGGAGACGCGGTGACCCAAAAAAATCGATCCGCTCGACGCCGAACTGGCACTTGGCTGGGTTAACTATTAAGCCGTGCTCTCCCAGCCTCCTAAAAACTGCTGTGAGGTGCGTTTCGTGTTCGTCCTCTGAAGTACTCGCGACCAAAATGTCGTCGAGGTACACAAACACGAAAGGGAGATCGCGTAACACGGCATCCATCATCCGCTGAAATGTTTGCGCCGCCCCTTTGAGACCAAACGGCATGCGTAAAAATTCGAAAAGTCCGAACGGGGTTATTACCGCTGTTTTAGGAATGTCCTCCGGTTGGACCGGGACTTGGTGATAGCCGCGAACTAGATCAATCTTTGAAAAAATGCGCGCCCCCGCCAGGTGCACCGAAAAATCCTGAATGTGCGGGATGGGATAACGATCGTGCGCCGTAGCGTTGTTTAGCCTGCGGTAATCCCCGCACGGTCTCCAGGAGCCATCGGCTTTCGGTACCATGTGCAGCGGCGAAGCCCACGGGCTCTTCGACCTATGAACGATGCCCAGCCTCTCCAGGCTGGCGAACTCCTCGCGCGCAATGGCGAGCTTAACTGCATCCAAGCACCGAGCTTTTGCAAACACGGGAGGACCAGAAGTGGGGATAAAGTGTTTCACCCCGTGCTTCGCGACCGTCGCTGAAAAAGTGGGCACAGTGAGCGCTGGAAATTGGGTGAGGAGTGTGTGAAACTTACCACCTGCTGTAGCGACGTGGGTCTGTACTGGTGGCGGGGACACTCGAGCTGAACAGGGGAGAGAGTAAAAAGAGAGTGCATTTACCAGCCGTCTATTAGCAAGATCAACTAACAGATTGTGTGAACACAAAAAATCCGCGCCCAACATGTTGAAACTCACCGCCGCTATTACAAAAGTCCATTCATATGTGCGGCCATGTAAGCACAAAGGCAAGGTCCTTCTCCCGTAGGTGTTGATGTTCGAGCCATTTGCCGCTGTAGCTCCGCTACCGTGGGGTCCAGCCACCCGGTCCGCGTATGTTGGGGTGATGAAGCTCACTTGTGCGCCGGTGTCGATGAGGAACTCTCGTCCGGAGCGCGCATCCGTGATGTAGAGCAGCTTGTTGCGTTCTCCGAGGGTCGAAGCTGCTAGCGACCCCCGGTCTTGCCGTTTCCCGAACTCCTGAAGATGCAGGGCGGCACACACCTGCGTGCCTTCTCTGCGAACCTCCGATGGTAAAAGCAGAGATCTTCTCCTCCGCTGTGTCGTGCCCGCGCCTCTGCCGCCGGGCTATTGGCTCCACCTCGTCGCGGCCGTGTTGCCGCCGTCGTCGGCCAGTCTGGTTCTGCCGCCTCTGGCTCCCCGCTGTCTTGGGTCGCCGCTGTGGTTGCTTGCCCGCCGCAGGCGTCCAGGATCCCATCTGCCTCCTGGGCCAGCTCCCGGAACTCCTCCAGGGTGTGACACTTTTTGCCGGCCAGCGTGCTTCTCGCATGCGCCGGGAGGTTGGAGAGGAAGATGAACTGAAAAATGAAATCATCGTTGTCCAACCCTCTCAGCTGTATCATCTCCTCCATCAGGGCACTCGGCCTGTGTCCACCTTGGTCTAGCAAAGACAGGATCCTCCTCGCCCTCACTTCAGCCGAGGGGGTGAAAAACTTGATGAGGGTGGATTTCAGCTTGCCGTACCTGTCGGTCGCGGGTGGCTGCTCCACCAAGCTTTGCACGCACCGAGCTGTGCTGTTGTCCAGTTTAGCGATGACATGGTGGAACTTAGTGTCATCCACCGTTACTCCTGCGAGCGCGAACTGCAACTCTGCTTGCAGAAACCACGACCGTGGGTTATCCTGCCAGAAATCAGGCAGCTTAATGGCCACTGCGCTCGCCAGCTCTGAGCGCTGTGAGTCCGGGACCCTGAGAATTTCTTCGTTCATTCTCAACGTCGTCAGTCACCAATGTGGGGAGACTTGAATAACGAAACCGAATTGCCTTTCATTCCAGTTTATTCAAGTAATCATTCCACTGTCTGCTCTCATTCCTGAGCAGCGAACAAAGAGGGTGAACACACCAAAGTTCTCTCATTTAAACATTCTGACATCAAACCATTTCCCTCGCGGGGGAAATCACACATCTCTCTCAAAGTCTCTTTATTCACATTCATTAGCCTTTTATTTACATAACTCCCCCTTCTCTCCTCTCGAGCCTCAGTGGTCAGGAAGTCTTCTGTCCCCTGTCCTCCGCAGGGAGTCCAGGCTCTGTGGCTCCGCACCGCAGGGGGCTGGCTCTCCTTCATCGTGGTTAAATCACATATGCAGTGTCCAACATATACATGTCTCACAACACAGCCATATATGGTAAATTTTTACAACCGTTTCATACCCCACGCGGCGCAGCTCATGCAACCGTTGTACGTCGCGCTAAAAAAACAGAAGCCCTCCAATGTGATTGAGTGGTCCCCAGAGCGGGAGCGCGCATTCACTGAGGTTAAAAAAGCACTGGCAGACGCAGCACTACTGGCTCACCCAGACCCAGCAGCCCGAATAGCGCTAACCACAGACGCGTCAGATGTGGCCATAGGAGCCGTTGTAGAACAGCAGGTCGCCGGGGTTTGGCAGCCACTCGCTTTTTTCAGCAGGTCCCTACACGATGCGGAGCGGAAATATAGCGCGTTTGACAGGGAACTGCTAGCGCTCCACCTGGCCATTCGCCATTTTCAGTTCTGGTTGGAAGGGGCGGCGTTTCACCGCGTTTGTCGACCACAAACCGCTCATTTTTGCAATGTCCAAAATCTCAGAACCGTGGTCAGGCCGACAGCAGAGGCAGCTGGCCGCAATTTCAGAATTCACCACCGATATACAGCACGTAGCCAGTAAACTTAATGTAGTAGCAGACTGCCTCTCGCGAGCGGTAACAGTGCCTGTCGGCGCAGATGGGGACTGTAATGCCACAGACGCGGAGTGAGGTAACAGCGCGGACGCGCACGCGGCTCCGGTGCACGTGGGGATAGATTACGCAGCCATGGCAGCAGAGCAGAGCGAAGACACAGACGTGCGCGTGCTCCTGTCTAGACCAACAGGGTTAAGGCTGGAGAGCATAAGTTTACAAACCGGTTCACCCCCGCTAATCTGTGATGTATCCACCGGGCGACTGCGCCCAGTGGTACCGGCCACGTGGCGCCATCGCATTTTTGACGCGGTGCACTCCCTAGCGCACCCAGGAGTACGCGCTTCGTTGAAAATGGTAGCGGAGAAGTTTGTTTGGCTGAGCCTGCGCAAGCACGTGAAGGAGTGGGCGAAAGCCTGCATGGCTTGCCAGCGGGCCAAAGTTCACAGGCACACAAAGGCTCCTTTAGAACCTTTCCACTTTCCTGCTAAGAGGTTCGATCATGTGCACATAGATCTAGTGGGATCCCTGCCGCCGTTGCAAGGGTTCACACATCTAACAATGGTGGACCGGACCACACGTTGGCCGGAAGTAGTCCCATTGCAATCGACCACAGCAGCAGAGGTGGGTCGCGCTTTTTTAACAGCCTGGGTAGCGCGGTTCGGAGTCCCGTCAGACATTACGTCCGATAGGGCTCCGCAATTCGTGTCGGAGCTGTGGTCAGCAATGGCCAGCAGCTTAGGAGCGACAGCCCATCGCACCACCGCTTATCACCCACAGGCCAATGGTTTATGCGAGCGTTTTCACAGGTCGTTGAAGGCAGCCCTCAGAGCGTCGCTCAAGGATACAGATTGGGTAAACAAACTACCATGGGTTTTATTGGGGTTGCGTTCGGCACCCAAAGAGGATTTAGATGCCTCACCTGCCGAATTAGTTTTTACTCAACCTCTCAGGCTGCCAGGAGAATTCCTGCCAACCCATGCGGCACCAGAGCGCCCCCCGGTGCGGGGACATCTAAGTGGCACGGGAGCAGAAATGCTCCCGGGCCCCGCTCATCACACTTTTCCGCGGGTTTTTGTTCCCAAGGCTTTGCAAAACGCAGAGTTTGTTTTTGTCAGGCACGACGCCCAGCGTCACAGCCTCCACCCACCTTACGACGGTCCATTTCGAGTGCTGGAAACCGGGGAGAAATGTTTTGTGCTAGATTTGGGGGGCAGGAAAGAAACAATCAGTGTTGACAGATTAAAGCCTGCTTTTGTGTTACGTGACGAACCTGTACGACCAGCGGGGGCGCCTCGATGCGGCAGACCTCCCAGGGAACGGACCCTGCTCTCCCCGCAGGGGACAAATAACCCTTCTCCCCCTCATTCCACAGGTGCGCCACAGGACGGCACAACACAGGCTGCGAAGCCTGCGTTCAGCAGATTCGGGAGGAGATTGAAGCCTAGGCAACGGGCAGAGTGATGTGTATTTTGATCAACCCGTGTAGATTGTGCTGTAGATCCTGCAAGGGGGGGGGGGGGGTGACATAATGGTACAGCTCTTAGAGTGATGTTGATGTGTGTGTCCATTCTTGACATAATGTGTATAACTGTTAGAGTAATGTTGGTGTGTGTCCATTCTTGGGCGTTTCGGGGGGAGTGATGTGGCTTAACATTATGTAGCTCACATATTCCTTGGCAGAGACCCAAACATTAAAGAACTTTGAACTCGCGGTGTGTATTGACGTCACGCCTCAAATGGACAATGAGTCTGGACCACCTGCGAACTGGGGAAGAAGTGAGAAGATCTGGAGAGTGAACCTGAAAGGGCTGTCTGACCTCCTGGGGTCAGACAGAGGAGCCGAGAGGACAATGGAGAGATTAAATGTGGATGTGATTCTGTGTTTGATGTGGAGGTATAAATGTATGTGGTTTACCGCAGCTCGGTCTCTTATACCCTGACTGAGAGAAGGAGCTGTGGGACGTGAGATGGAAATAAACCAATACTGAGAAATCATCCAGTGTCATCATTTCACGATTCCTACACTCGTGTTTTTGTTTTTTTTAAACAAAATAAATGTTTGTGTTGAAGTACCTTGGTTATTAAAAAAACATCTAGTACAGCAGTGGTATAGCCACAGCTGATATTCTGTAAAATTCTGCACAATGCAGAATAACATGTTAGAATAAATCAAATATTAATACATTGTTCTCTAATTTTGATCTCCACTGTAGTAGTGCATTTACCAAAAAGAAGAATTTGTCAAGAAAATTTGACAGAAAAAACATCCTTGGAGAAAATGCTGCAAATTTATGAGAAATAAAAGTAAAATGTATGCTTTTAAAAGCATGTCAGAGAAATACTTATTTTGTAAGAACCCAGTAAAACAACTGGCTTTCAATAACTCTTCTTGTTCGATAGCTGAAACAGACTGAGAAAGAAAGTCAGTTCTAGGTAGACCTAACCATCTCGCTGGAGGTACAGGTTACCCAGGGCAAGGAAAAATAGATACATGTTTTCATTTGTCCCCAGTGGTATAAATGTACTCAATCAGCTTGAATCTTTGACTACTATATTAGATATTCCCATATTAACAATGAGCAGCACAGACATGATGATGCATGCATGGATGACGCCATCACACCATGCCTATATTAGGGGACTTGATGGGGGGGGGGGGGCCTCTTTAGCACTCCGCCTCAAATAATACAACAACCTGTACTCCTGTGTAGTTAGCATACTAGCCATGCTGTATGTTACATGTGCTACTAGCTGTCTGACAAAACCACCATTCAGCACAGCCACTGCCTCCACTGTCCATATTTCTCAGATGTAATGGCGATGAGGAGAAAAATTGGTCTTCTGGAGGAAAATTTGACATTTTTCCTGAAGATGGAAGCATATTTGGCACCCTCACTGCCATTCCTCGTGGCCCCAAGTGAGCCACCCATCCCATGGCCTCATTGGTTTAAGTCGTTTCAGACATACGTGTTGGCTGCGGACCTACAGTGGATATAAAAAGTCTACACACCCCTGTTCAAATACCAGGTTTTTTGTGATGTAAAAACATGACAAATCATTCCAAAACTTTCCCAACATTGTGATCTATAACCTGTACAACCTAATTAAAAAACAAACAAATCTTTTAAGGGAAAAAAAAAACAACTTACAATAACCTGGTTGCATAAATATGCACACCCTGTTATAACTGGGGATGTGGCTGAATTAACCAATCACATTCAAACTCATGTTAAATGGGAGTCAGCACACACCTGCCACCATTTAAAGTGTCTGATTAACCCCAAATAAAGTTCAGCTGTTCGAGTAGGCTTTTCCTGACATTTTTGTAGTCACATCTTAAAGCACAAGCCATGGTCCGCAGTGAGCTTCCAAAGCATCAGAGGGATCTCATTGTTCAAAGGTACCAGTCAGGAGAAGGGTACAAAAGAATTTTCAAGGCATTAAATATTCCATGGAACAGGAGTTCCATGGATACCTTAATTTCCCTGTGGAAATTAAGGTATCCAACAGAGTACAGTGATCCCTCACTTATCGCGGTTAATGGGTTCCAGAACCGACCGCGAAAAGTGAAAAACCGCGAAGTAGCGTCACCCCTAATGACGTCATCCATAAATAATACGTACGTTCATTCTCTCACTCTCTCTCTCTCTCATATGATACATGTGTGTGTGTGTACGTGTACATACATACGTAGATGTAAATAAAGTGTACATAAATGTTTTTAGAACTCTTGTATTCTTATAACAAGATACGTAACTCAAGATGAAGATGATTTACTTCACAGGTTAATGAGAGCTTTACTGCTCCTCAGGTGACGCCTCATCGTCAGGTGCTAGAAGCGCAGGATCATCGAGGGCAGCTTCCGATAGAGCTGGAGAAGCTGCAGGAGGCGGCGTAGTGGCTCGACGGGAAGACTATTTCGCACAAAATGGCACAAGAGAACAGCAAAAAGTTCCACGCTGCGAGACTACGTAACACGAGCGATAAAGAGCAATGAATGCCGTCTTCCTTCCCTTCATGGGCGCTCAGCAGGGAGAGGAGGTGGGTGAAACGTCTCGGCCAATCAGCTTGCGGGGTGAAACGTCTCGGCCAATCAGCTTGCGAGATTTCCGAGCCGAGCCAACACGAGAACAGCGAACAGAGAGGTGGATTTTTTGAGTTGTGCGGCTCTCCGTGTTGATACCTGATGGTCTAATGTAGTCTCCCTGCCTTCTGCTAGCGCCCGCCCATTATTTCTCAATTTTGAATTTTTGATTAATATTTTTGAAAAATCCGCGATGCACTGAGGGCGCGAAAGGTGAAGCGCGAAGTAGCGAGGGATCATTGTATTGCAATACTCACAAGTCTTCAGAATTGACAGTAAATTACTTAGTAATTAACAGTTACTACAACACCTTTGAAGCGGAGTAACGCATAGCCAGTGAAATGGAGTGCAATTATCATGGAATATAGTAACTCCTGGAGTCCCTATTGTCCAATCAAATTGCTCAGTCAGAACTGCTGTATAAAATCCCATATTACACTCTTTACAATGTTACACAAATAAGGTTACACACAAGGGAACATATTTAATCAAGAAACAACTATTTATTAAGGTAAAACACAATAAGATAAGAAAAGTAGGCCAGTTGTTCAAACTCCAGCAATTGTCTGTGGACACTCAAAAAAAAATAGTATCAGGCAATAGTAAAAGTGCACAACATAGATTTGTAACATACACAATGAACCTTTATCGTGAAGCTTTAGTGCCACTGTACTATGGCAGAAAAGAGGAAATTAAAAAAAATTTAACGTCATGTTAAGTGACCTTTTTAAAAAAGTGAACGTGCTTCATCTTTGGAACTACAACTCAATGTACATGGTTGAAAAAAAAAAATTTACTACAGCCCCCCCCCCCCCCCCCAACACACAACTGCTTTCTTTGCCAATTCATGGCTACTAAACATTATCTGACTAATCACCTGTGAAATAATACACATGGAAAATCACTATAAGACCATGGTCACAAAGTGGCATTTATTACAATGGTTAATTAAAGACTGGTCTTGGCCAACTTGGTTGGGATGTGTATAAAAAGACATGAAAATACACTTACAAACATATAAGGTTAGGCAGAAAGTAGAGCACTTATAAATAACATAGAAATCAGGCTGGAATTATATACATCACTGGGGTGAAGGAGAATTCTGAATACATGATGACAGATGAGTTCTGGGTCAGAGTCGTCGGCCTGTACAGAGAGGCAAGACAAAGAGAGAGATTCAATTAGAGGATAAATTACAATCAAAGTGAATGGCTCTCTCTCAGATCCCAAAAAGTTTCTTTAAGTGTAAAATATTTCAGTGCCAAACATTTTCTGACTTAAAAAAAAAAAATAATAATAATCAGTCTGACTAAACATACCCCAGAAATTATTTATCTTCCAGAGCCAATACTTCTGTCTTCAAAGATGGTAATTTCAACCTGGTGAATGTCAAGTTAAGGAGAATAAAAAAAAATGCATGGACCTCATATGATTAACAACCATTTTTTTTTTAGAGGTGGTATTATACATCTTTAAACTGTATTTTATTAGGCTGCACTACATGCAAGTGTACACGTACAGTATGCATCAAATTTGACATGGAAACAAAATATAACTGATCACTTGCAATGTGTCTGATATTACAAAACTTTACTGTGATAGGAAATATGTCATGTTATCTAATCAAAAGTTTTTCTACAACTCCATGTCAGTTTAATTTGTGTACCCACTGTAACACAGTACTGAAGTCAGTTATTTACAGAAAACTGCTGAGAATTTGAAGAAAAAAAGCTAAGTAAGCAGGTGTTGGATCCCCATGGAAATGTTACAAGGACAATGTACACAACGAGCGACATGGGTCCACCCTCCAGCGGGCTCACCACTTGCAGGAGGGAACATGGGGATCATGGTGCTGAACCGGGCGGCAGTTTGCCTTCTCTGCCAGAACTGCTGCCCCCGTGACCCAGACCTCCAGATAAGCAGTAGAAGATTGATAGACGGACAGAAGCAGTTTTTGTCGGTCTTCATATGTAAACCTAAGTGCAAAACAAATTTAACAATGTTTCATCCAGGTGGTGCAGCTGAAAATAGTTTAGATGTGGCAGAAACACCCAGTGATGAGAACAGTTGAATGTGCTGTTGGGAAGAGAAAAAACCCCCCAACAAATCACATATTCCTGCATCGTAAACAAGGGCAAAATAAGGGTCCACAAGCTGGACCAACCTCTATAGCATTTAGATGATTGTTATTAATATGTTCCTTGCAACCTTTATGCTTATTCAGTTCACTTTGTACGAGTATGGCCCAGTCACGCTCTACACTCTCAAACTTTCACTGTCAGACATGATTACTGAAAACGTATATTAGGGATACAACCCTGAGGCCTCTCTCTATGGGGTCAGTCAGCAGCAAGCCTCTTGGAGCATATATCTTCTCATTCTGGTCCTTAATATATCTTGCAATCTTCTTTAACACCTGTGCCCAAAAATGGAAGGAAAGAATATAAGACAAACTAATGTACAGATGCATCCACCCCACTATGGGTGTAAAAGCTGACACTATTTAGTAGGGGTGGGACAAAAGATCGATTCAGTGATTGATCGCAATACTTGACACTAATGACGATCCACCGATCCCTAAATGCATGGATTGCTTTTATTATATATATTCATGTAAACGTTGCATGCTCTTGGGTATTAATCAACCAATTGCACTTTCAGTCCACTAGATGGCTTGAAGCAAGTACCCAGTCAAGCCATATCTTGTCTTCTGAGATTTGCAGCCAGCTTTGAAAGTTAGAAAGCAGTTGAAGGCAGCAAAAGTTAGCTCAAATGTCAATCAAAGCTTTATTTGTATAGCACTTTTCATAGAAAAAAAATGCAACGCAAAGTGCTTCACACATTGAAATAAAATACAACCCCCCCAACGCACACACACGGACACAAACACACACACACAAAGAAACTTTGATCAGTGTAAAACTTATGGTTTAAGGCTTATGGCTGGGCAACGAGGATCCAAGTGTGGAAGCACCATCACTAGGGAGCTATCACCAGCAGGGAAAGTGCCAAGTTCACGGCTACAGGAACACCAACTCTGAGACCGCCCAAGTCTAACCGGTGGGGTCAACACTGCAGGCGCGGAGCCACAGCACACAACCCCCTCAACCGGGCAGACCAGGACAATCACAGGCCAGTGCCCCGCAGCCAGAAAACAGGCACAACCCCAACAAGAGTTTTTTGGGGGGGATTTCAATGTTTCTCCGACCACTGTATGGGGGAGGGGCACGGACCCTCCCACCCTACTAGAGTGTGAAGTTAATTTTATTTAATTTTATTTTTCTATATAGTGCCAGATCACAACAGACATGATTTTAAGATGCAGTCACTACAGAACGAGTCTTTTCCTTGACTTTTTATTAAACTAAATATCATTATGTTATTCATCTTATTTACATGACAGCAGCTCATTTCTGCCCTCTGCATCATGCTTCAGAAAGTGTGGGCGGGGTTTCAGATCGACTCCGTGCTGATTGGATAACATGCAGCCTCACGACCAGTCACCAGAACGCTCCATGAACAAAACAAGGAATGGCAATAGCAAAAGTCACAGATTTCTACGCTGATACACAAGAGTGCATTGTTCAAGAAAGGTAACTTCTTAATTTATTTATTTTTTTTGATTTTGATTTCTTTATTGATCCCCAGAGGGGAAATTGAGGGCATCCATCTGGATGGATGAAGCAGCCACGGTACAGCGCTATCCCTTAACCATTTACACACATTCACACCTAGGGCCACTTTAGAGTCTCCAAGTAACCTAACCTGCATGGTTTTTTTTTGGCATGTGGGAGGAAACGGGAGAAATCCCGGAGTAAACCCACGCAGACACGGGGAGAACATGCAAACTCCACACAGATCACTGTTGGTCAGGGGCTGGGATCGAAACAGGGATCCCATGGCCAAGGGTGAGTTGCTGTGCTGGTGCATTGCTAACCACTGCACCACCGCACCGCCCATATTTGGAAAAAAATGTAAAAATTTTTTTTTTTTAAAATGGAGATATTAACAACTTGATGTCTCAGGCTATTGATTGTGCTTAGTCTTGCTTTTAGATTCAGGGCCGTTAAACAATTTCCGCTGTAGTTGCAACCCGGTGGAATTCGACCTACCACCAGCTGAAGGCCCTCGGGAGAATCGGAGGGATTGATTGTAAAGCGCTGGCAGAGGTTTGTGACACAGGAATTTTCGAACATCATACTGACTCGTCAAGAATGGGGGCAACTCTCTGAGCTATACAAAATTCTAGAATCATTTGCAGATGCTCCAAACTTGACTCAAGGTGGAGAGTTGTTATTCATGCCGGGCTTTCCTTAAATTCATGTTTTCATGCAAACAAGTGCAAATGGTAACAACAGTGTGTATGCACATAATGTCACTGAGCAGAACTCATGGCAGTTACAAAACACTGAGTGGCAGCAATATGGTTTATGCAGTAAAACAAAACACACACACAGTATTCAGTTGCAGGAGTATATAGAGTACCTGCTTGCAATGTGGAGAGCTAATTGAAATTATTCCACCTTCTTTTAACTGACAAAAAAAGGATAAATAATTACAGGCCCAGAACCAGTTCTTCACTAATGCGCGTCTTACCCACACATCATTACAGTCAAGTGTGGTACTGACATCTAAAGTAAAAAAAAAAAAAGGCACTTTTTGTACTGCTGTGACTAAATATGTTGTTTAATTTTTATGTTTTCCTGCATACAAACTAAAGCTCCAACATGTGTTTGCCACTCAAAACACATGTGGCAGCTTGTGTAACTATGATAACTCCTGTAACTGCTAAGAGTTCTGTTCCAGTGCATTCCCTCTATTGTTAAACCTCTGGATATCATCATGTCTTTGACAATTTTAAGCTTATTCTGCACAATAGAATTTTGATACATCTCATAAACAAAACTTAACATTGTGGGGGCAATTTTGTTTTGGGAAAAATAGGAGACAAATGTACAAATTAACTTCTGTTGCTGTGTGCAGTATACAACTTCAATTTTTTTCCATGTTTGATAACAGGCATTCAGAGCGTGACCATCAGTCAGGTGTTGCCGGTAGTGCTAGACCTCAATAGCCACCTGAAAAAGTGGGGACAAAATGCCCATCACTGCAGGGTTCTTGTAGCAGCGCTTCAGGGGTATATTTATCAACTGTCAAATGGATGTGGAGCCGGACAGTGGTAAACATCAGGAGCCTTTCATCCAACATGTGTGCCTAATTGCAGCAGTGCTGGACCCACAGTACATGCTCCATTGGGTGGATACTGACATAATGACAGGTGCTGATGTGTAGAACACCGGGGCAAGTTTAAAGAATAAGGTCAGCGGTGTGTTGAATTTGTCACAAATCTGAAATAATAAATTAAACCTTTGAATCATCTGTAAAGAATTTGCAAGTTCAAAGCTTCTTAAGATGAGATCACTTGTCCATATTTTTTTATTTGTACACTGTATATTGTTTCCTGTACATGTACTTTGAAAAACTGATGAATAAAGAAAATGAAAGAAAGGAGGGTGGATGAAGGAAAATGGTGAACAAGAAAGTCCCAAGGATTACCAAGGCGGAAGTGAGGACAGCTTTGAAGAGGATGAAGAATGTAAAGGCGGTTGGGTCCAGATGACATACCTGTGGAGGTATGGAGATGTCAGTGGACTTTTTAACCAGATTGTTTAACACAATCTTGGAGAGTGAGAGGATGCCTGAGGAGTGGAGATGAAGTGTTTTGGTACTAATTTTCAAGAACAATGGTGATGCTCAGAGCTGTAGTAACAGAGGCATAAAGTTGATCAGCCACACTATGAAGATATGGGAAAGAGTTGTTGAAGCCAGATTAAGAGGAGAGGTGGCAATTAGTGAGCAGCAGTATGGTTCCATGCCAAGAAAGAGTACTACAGATGCAATGTTTGCTTTAAGAGTGTTGACAGAAAAGTATAGAGAAGGTCAGAAGAAGTTGCACTGTGTCTTTGTGGACCTAGAGAAAGCATATGATGGGGTGCCAAGAGAGGAAGCGTGGAACTGTATGAGAAAGTCAGGAGTGGCAGAGAAGTATGCGAGGGTGTTGCAGGACAAGTATGAGGACAGCGAGACAGTGGTGAGGTGCGCTGTAGGACTGATGGATGGATTCAAAGTGGGGGTGGGATTACATCAGGGATCAGCTCTGAGCCCCTCCTTGTTTGCCATGGTGATGGACAGGCTGACAGACAAGGTCAGGCAGGAGTCTCCCTAGACCATGATGTTTGCAGACGACATTGTGATCTGTAGTGAGAATAGGGAGCAGGTGGAAGAGAACCTGGAGAGGTGGAGGTATGCTCTGGAGAGAAGAGGAATAAAAGTCAGTAGAAGCAAGACAGAATACACGAGTGAATGAGAGGGAGGCAGGTGCAACAGTGAAGATGGAAGAAGTAGCGGTAGTAAAAGTTGATGAGTTTAAATAGCTGGGGTCAACAAAGCTCTAAACAATCAGGCTCCTTTTTATTTAAAAGATCTGATACTACTATATTATCCTAACAGAGCACTACGCTCCCAAAATGCAGGATTACTTGTAATACCTAGAATCTCCAAAAGTACAATGGGAGGCAGAGCCTTCAGTTATCAAGCTCCTCTCCTGTGGAACCAGCTGCCAATCTGGATTCGGGAGTCAGAATCAATCTCTGTTTTTAAGAATAGGGCTAAAACCTACCTTTTTGATATAGCCTACAATTAGGGAGGGATCATGCATTTCTGAACCCTCCCTTAGTTATGCTGCTAATAGGTTTAGTCAGCCGGGGGACCTCCAGTAATGCACTGGGCCTCACTCCTTTCCTCACTCTCAATGAAATATTTTTTTTGCTGGTCATTAACATTTGTTTGTTCTCTCCCATAGATTGAGTCCCCATCGTGCTGTTTGCTCTCTACATGTCTGTTCTTTTCATCTTCTCTATCCCCTCACCCCCCAGCCAGTCGCAGCAGATGACTGCCCTTCCCTGAGCCTGGTTCTGCTGGAGGTTTCTTCCTGTTAAAAGGGAGTTTTTCCTCTCCACCATCGCCAAGTGCTTGCTCACAGGGGATCGCCTGATTGCTGGGGTCTTTCTGCAACTGTGGGGGTTCCCCCTACAGTTGATAGTGCTATGAGATGACTGTTGTTGTGAAATGGCGCTATGTAAATAAAGTTGAATTGAACTGAACCATCCAAAGCAATGGAAAATGCACAAAAGAGGTGAAGAAGAGCGTACAGGCAGGGTGGAGTGGGTGGAGACGACTGTCAGGGGTGATTTGCAATAGAAGGGCAGCAGCAAGAGTGAAAGGGAAGATTTATAAAACAGTAGTGAGACCTGCTATGATGTATGGTTTGGAGATGGTGGCGCTGACAAAAAGACAGGAGGTGGCGCTGGCAGAGTTGAAGATGCTAAGATTTTCATTGGGAGTGACTAGGAGGGACAGTATTAGAAATGAGTATATCAGAGGGACAGCTCATGTTGAGCAGTTTGGAAACAAAGTAAGAGAGGCAAGGCTGAGATGATTTGGACATGTGCAGAGGAGGGATAGTGGATATACTGGACAAAGGATGTTGAAGCTGGAGCTGCCAGGCAGGAGGAAAAGAGGAAGACCACAGAGAAGATTCATGGATGTAGTGAAGGAAGACATGGAGAAGGTTGGTGTTACTGAGGAAGATATAAGGGATAGGGTGAGATGGAGGCAGATGATCCGCTGTGGTGACCCCTAAAGGGAGCAGCTGAAAGAAGAATATTGTTTCCTGTACATGTAATAAGAATGTTCGTAGTAAAAATTTTTAACAGTGTTTGATCAGTGTCAAAGATTAATTTTTAAATTATTGTCTGTTTCTTCTTTGCAGAGTTGGTAATCAGTCAGGCTGAATGCCTCTGTCCCAACCAGCACAATGAGGAGCAGGCACAATCACTGACTGTAAGCAGTGAGGAGAAGGAAGCCCCAGCTAAAGTACTGCGACTGTCGCAGAAATACCATACCCTGAGATGGAGATGTAAGAGTGAGAAGAAAATTGTTAAGATCCTGGCTTGCCAGCTATCTGCATAATGAAAACCATGGCCAAGATACTGTCATTTTCTGGAAGCCAGATGGAGCTGCAAGGAAGAAATATCCTGGCTTCCAATGTTCTGGCAGTGCCTGCTAACAGTGCACCTGTGGAGCACATCTTTTGCAAGGGTGGGATTATTTTGCGCTCACATCAAGCAAAGTTATCCCCTTCTATGCTTGAGACCCTAATGTTTCTAAAATGCAATGAAGACTTCCGATTCAGAGACCAACTGAACTAACTTGCTGAAAGTTTTTGACTGGTGGTAGGTGTAATGCTTTGAAATGTTTAATTTTATTTCTTGTTCAAAGGTCTTCTAAAATGAAACCACCTAACCATTTTACAGCTTATGTGCATTTTGATTAAATTTTCTGTAACGTCTGCAAACAGAACAAAATAAATGGGTGTTTTTTGTCAATGTACATTTTTCTTGTGATGCAACAAAGTATAAACAGTATGTCATAATATCGCAAAGCACTTTGAAGTTGGCTTCCAAAATAAGGTGGTGACTTGGACTCAGTTTTGGCCTTGGAATGTGGTGACTCAACTACAACACTGACTTTCGGGACAAAATCTGACATTGACATGGGAGGGGGGGAAGGTATGGTACCGTGACGGATCGTAATAGTGATGCGATCACGTGTTCAACTTGGATCGTGACCAAGGATCATGTGGATGACTATTGTGACCTGAATCGGATCGTCAGGTCCCTCACGATTCCCACCCCTACTATTTAGACAGCTCTAAATCAGTCTGTACCTTTTCATAATGCGTCTCCATACAGAGGAATATAGTGTAGGCAGTCAGGCAAGCCAGGCAGCCCTCCAGGTAAGACTTTCCCCCAAGTTTTTCTGCCTCTGCGTACAGGTTGTTTAGGGTCTGGATGGTTTCCTCAAACTGCTGCTTATCAAGCTGAAACCACACCAACAGTTTTACACCTAAATTTTAAAGGTCTGATGACACATTTTTGACTTCATCTAATTTTGCAACACATAATCTCAATATGACAAAATAGGTTGGTCTTTGCAGTTCTAAGTCAAACTGGCTTTTTTTCACGTGAATATCTGACGTTTTCATGAGCACCACATCACAAATTGCGTCAGTGGCTGCAAAAACCCCCGGCCATGTTGTGACATCAGCGACAGAACACAGCACTTGGCTGCCCATTGTACACGCAGGATGGAAGCAGTAGAAAACATCGACGATGGTTCCAGCAGGTGTAGTCTGGAACTGGTTTGTGTTGTCCAATCTTCAGACGATTATAGTTCAGAAGAATGGGATGATAATGAAAAATCTGGAGGCATCAGACCATATAGGTTTGAACCGTGCCAAGCAGGCATCGTGCCTAGCGAATCAGACTCAGAGTGACGGTGGAGAAGTACACATGCCCACCGCAGCAGCGGCAAACTCACGGCAGGGGAACACTGAGTGCTATGCTTTTATTACAGATATTGCAACAAATTATTTGTTCATAATTTATTTAAACCTGATTTTTCAATAAATCATAGTGTATTCTCTGTGACTCAGGCATTGGGTTTATTATTATTATTATATTTTGAGTTCTTGTTGTTTTTATGTTTTGTACATGTGGTTTGTGCCGTTTTGACCCAGTTTCAGGTGGGCACTGTCCAAGATTCGCCGGTCCGACCATGCTCCCTCTCTCTTTGACAGTCAGCTGTTCATGTTTTGTGTGCATCATCTGCCATGCTGTCAGCCAGCCAATATTGCCAACACTATCACGATGTCTTAGCCACTCCACACAGCCATGGTTCTGTTGCGCCCCTTGAAGCAATGTTGGCCCTGGGGCGCAACCGTGGTTAACACGTCTCCTCTCCATGCATTTGCTGGGCGATGTCGTCCCTGAACGCCAACTGTAAGTATTTATTTTTGTAAGTCTTCACCTTTTTGGGAACTGTTGTCATCAGTCTTATGTTCAATAGACGTGTTGTGGTGAATCCTGCGTGTAAATCCATTCATCCTTCCCCTCCTCGTGCGCTCCTTGTCATGACCCTCCGTGCGCTCTTACGCAGCGCACAGAGAGGGAGGATGAAAAAAAACAAGGATTTACGTGCAGGGTTCACCACAGCACATTTAATACAGAAAGGCAGACAATTCCCAAAAAGGTGAAGACGTACAAAAAACACAAACACACTTACTAATGGCATTCGGGGGCCAGCATCGGCCAGCGAACGAATGAGAGGAGACATGTTAGCCACAGTTGCTCCCCAGAGCCGACATTGCTTCAAGGATGCATGAGAACCACGGCGAACATGGAGTGACTAATGTCGTGAGAGTGCAGAAAATACTGGCAGACTAACAGCACAGATGACAATACTATGGACCAGCAGTGCGTGACTGGCAAACGGCCGCCAAGTACACGCACTGCTGCTGATGGTGTGATGAGAAGCACCTGGGCAAGGACTGGGAAACATGATCAGCAGGAGGGGAATCAGCTGGTGATGATGAGAGAGGGGATGTGGTCGGACCGGCGAGCTGTCAGCATGTGCTCAAAGAAAGTAGGTCAAAGCGGCCGTCTAGACAGTGGCTAAGGAGAGGAAAGCACACTGAAATACATACTACACATACATAAACAGTGGCACCTAAACCCACACAGATCTGGACCGAGCCGGGGGAAACCAAGCCGGCTCGGCTCCTGACACTCCTCCTGCGTAAAAGCGCACGAGGAGGCTTATGACAGTTGGAGCTGAAGCATGTGATGTGGTCTTTCACGGCCTGCGACAACGCGAAGGCATAGCTGTAAAATTAAAACAAGAAACCAGAGAAACTGTGAGCTACAAAGCTGCTGGCATTCCAGTCAACACCAGCGTCCGTTCTGTCGCTTGCGTCATTGCCGACTCCTTCATTCGGTGGGCGGCACCACAGTCCAGTCAGCGGCCGCGGTTTTTTGATGACAACTAGTTTATGCAGGCGCGGTTGTAAATATTAAAATGATCATCGACAATGACTTTTGGGTTTACACAACATGCTAAAAAAATGTCAAAATCGTATCATCAGACCTTTAAGCAACCAGCACACAATTACAGCATCCAGCTGAAGAGTGTACACACCCTTGACTCCAGCTCAGAGGGAAACTTGGTCTGGAACCTGCATATGGTTCCTGAGCTGTAGTCTCTCTGAATGAACACCTTGGAGGAGACGGTTGGCTGCTGGAGGTCCTGCAAGCTGTGGGTCTGAACAGAGGACCAAAATGTATTCAAGCATTTTCAAAGGAATTGAAAGGGAAGGATTGGTAAAACGCTTCATTTTACTCGTGCAGCAGTTTGTACACATTTAAACAGTCAGTGATTACATACAATCTTTAAGCAAGACAAGGAAGAGAACAGGCTCTCAATGACAAATTACATTCAATGATAATGATAAAAACAGCTAACAGGTTAGCTCAAAATCTAACCAGCGTTAGACAACTGAGCTAAATATACATGAGCTAAATATAATAGCTGGCTCATCACTTACTCCCCAAGATTGCTGCTACAGTCCGTGGAGCATTAAGAGTCTAACAGACAGATAAAATAATATCGAAACGTTATTATCGGCTTGTAATTATTAGTGCTAATGCTAACTTACGTCAGCTGAATCGCCTCAGCTCAGAAATGGGACATTTTTAGCCGTTATCAACACACAGGACAACAAATTCCCTTAAACGTGAAACTACATACAAATTTCAACAAGTGTCAATTAAAAAAATAAAACATTTAAAACCTAAAACGGTACCTCAGCCATAGCGGAGAATTCCCCTGCAGCTGCTGCGACTCTGGCTCACATCCACTTCCGGAACAACTTCGCAGCATCATTTTACAAATATTGTGTTAATACCGCTACTAAATATTCAAATTATTTTATTCCGTTTCCTACGATGATTCAAAAGCAACATAGAAATGTGACTGTGGGGAACCAGATGGCGTTTCAGCTACACGTTCATGTTCCATTACATAGACAAATGTTTTGCAATGACAGTTAAAGACAGCCTTCCGGTTTTCATTGCAGGTGTTGGCATTTGAAGTTCAATAAGCGAAGCATAGTTATATCTGTTTATGCAACTGCTTTTGATGCTCCAGCCTGGCAGAAGTTATGGTGCTATATAGTAGTGTTACTATATAAGCTGCTTTTGATGTTCCATAGGATCCAGGATGGCATTTTAAGAGTGTATATTCATATTCTCTTAAAATGCCATCCTGGATCCATTTTAAGAGTGTATATTCATATTCTGGGGCAGCACGGTGGTGCAGTGGTTAGCACAGTGGCAGCACAGCAAGAAGGTCATGGGATCGATTCCACCCTTGACCATCGTGGGTTCGATCCCACCCCCAGACCATCGGTGACCCTTCTGTGTGGAGTTTGCATGTTCTCCCCGTGTCTGCGTGGGTTTACTCCGGGCACTCCGGTTTCCTCCCACATGCCAAAAACATGCAAGTTAGGTTAATTGGCATCAAAAACTGGGGATTCTAAATTGTCCTTAGGTATGGATGTGAGAGTGAATGTTTGTCTGTCTCTCTGTGTTGGCCCTGTGATGGACTGGTGATCTGTCCAGGATGTACCCTGCCTCTCGCCCAAAGATGCTGGGATAGGCTCCAGCCCCCCCGCGACCCGAAAGGATTAAGCGGTAGAAGATGGATGGATGGATGGATATTCATATTCTATAGAAAGACCATCAAGACATTGCAGATACAATTAAAGCGGTATAAATGCCAAACGTGACATCTCTCCACTCAATAATAACCATCAGGTAATACTCTGAATAGAGGGGATGCAATAGAACAGAACTCTCGGCAGTTACAATAATAATGGATTAGATTTATATGGCACTTTACATGTCAAGTGACATCCCAAAGCGCTTACAGTGAGTCCATTATTCATTCAATCCATACATTAATAGTGGTAAGCTACTACTGTAGCCACAGTTGTCCTGGGGCAGACCAACTGAGACGTGGTTGCCAATCCACACCAATGGCCTTTCCAACCACTACACATTGTCACAGACACGAAACAAGGTTGGTAAAATGTCTTGCCCAGGGACACAATGGCAGGATGGCTGGGGAGAGGAGTCGTCGAGCCGCCAACCTCCTGGTTATTGGGCGACCTGCTCTACCTCCTGAGCCACTGCTGCCCACATTTCTCTCCTCCTTTCCATTTTTGCTGAGCACCAAGTTGGTCGGCAGGAAGTTCTATTTTTAGTCTTTGGCATGACCCAGCCGGGACTTTAAACCCCGACCTCCCAGTTGTGGGGCAGATGCTCTGCCAACTGGCTACCACTCCAGTTACCATAGTTACCCAGTACTGAGTAGCAAACACATGTGGCAGCTTTAGTTTTTATGCAGCAAAACAAAAAACATACAAACTATTTAGTCACAGCAGTACATACTTTTTTTTTTTTTTAACATGTTAATACCACACAGTTTACTTGACTGTAATGTGTGGGTACGAGCACACATAAGTGAAGAACTGGTTCTGAGCCTTTAAATATTTAGCCATTTTTTGTCAATACAAGATTTAATAAGATTAGCTCTCCACAATGCAAACAGGTACTCCGTGTACTGCCGTGACTGAACACTATTTATATGCATATCCCCTTATGCTGCCAATGTTTTTTTTTAACTCCCATGAGTTTTGTATGGTGACATCATACACATACACTCTATAGATCAACTCCAAACGTAAGTGCAGTCAGCAGAGTAAAGGCAGATAGCCTAAAGGGTCTTTTACAAAATTTATTTTAACCCTTAAGTTCCCCCCCCCCCCAATCTAATCAAACCATTTCAAGCTGAGCTGATGATCATGCGTCATTACTGAAATCCATCCATATGAGCATTTTTGAGGGGAAAAAAAGGCCTTGAAATATTTTTGACGTGTAAGGTATAACTCTTAAGTTGCAAAAGAAAAAAAATGACCCTTTCACAGTATTTGAGATGCACTAGTAAATTCTGAAAGAAAAAACTTTCATTACAGACGTCAGTTTCCCCAAGTATCTTTAAGTGATGTTTTATCTCAAAGGGGCCACACCCAAAGAGGAAGTTTCTTTCCATCAAGCTTCGTGAAGGTGACGCTATATCACACCTTCACCAGTACAAAGAGCTTTAAAGGGTCCAAAACTGAGGATGTGCAAAATGCTTCATGTTTTTTTAAATGGGCAACACATCTTTAGGAACATGGGAATTCATTGGAACAGAATTCTTTGCAATTACCAGTCACACAAGCTGCCACGTCTGGTGAGTGGCAAACATGTGGCAGCTTTAGTTTGCATACAGCAAAACATAAAAATCACAGAATATAGTCACCGCAGTAAACAAAGCCTGGTTTTAACTTTAGATGTTAATACCACACTATTTACTTGACTGTATTGATGTGTAGGTAAAAGCGTAACTGGTTCTGAGCCTCCCACTTGAGGTGTTTCGGGCACATCCTACTGGGAGGGCACCCCGGGGCAGACCCAGGACTCAGTGGAGAGACGTCTCCCAGCTGGTCTGGGAACGCCATGGTATCCCCTCAGCTGGAGCAGGTAGCTGGGGAGAGGGAAGTCTGGGCTTCTCTGCTTGAACTGCTGCCTCCGCGACCTGGACCTCCGGAAAAGCAGTAGAAGATGGATGGATGGTTCTGAGCCTTTATTTTTTGTAAGATGGAATAAGATTAGCTCTCTGCAATCAAACAGGTGCTCAATTTACTGCTGACTGAAGTGTATTTCACTGCATACACCCTACTGCTGCCATTCATTTTTGCCACTCGATGTTCAACAACCATGAGTTATGTTCCATGACATGTGCACACCCCTCTGCTTTCAAAAACAATGTTGCTGCATTTTTTTTCCTTCAATATAATGTGACAGTTACCAAGTTCCACTCACCAATTTACCAAACCAGCGCAATCAAGTGCAAAGCCTCCATTTTTCAAGCATTAGTCAAGTTTATCCCCTCTGTGGATCATCACCTTATCAAGGGGTTTGAGCAACGATCCAGCAGCTATGTTGTCAGGGACAACTTGTCCCTGGTAGGGTCTCCAAGGCAAACTGGTTCTGGATGCAGGGCCAGACCAAGATCAGTACAGTAGATCCCCATGGGGGGGGGGGGGGGGGGGAATTACAAGGGCCCAGTGTACTCAAAGGAGGCACGCAAGTCTGTCATTCAAGTGGACTCACCACCTGCAGGAGAACTGGCCAGGAGTCTGGGCTACTCTGCCTGAACTGATGCTCCAGATCCACAATAAGCAGTACAAGATGGATGGATGTTCAAATTTATAGCTTATGAGCTTATTTTTGTCCTTACGAAATGTTTTTAAATTAACCAGATGTGAATTGCTACCGTATTTCATAGCCTTCATCCATAATGTACTGCTCAGCAAACATCTACAGGCTACATTTATAGATCAATCATAACAGTCTAGGAGAAGCTCTACAGAACAAAAGAGACAGAACATGGATCAGTATTTTTTATACTTTTATTAAACGTCACCTTACAATCGATTCTGTTTGCGGTGTTTTTATTAGTCGAACAGACCGAATCCCATGTCGTCATCCGATTCCTCAGACTCCTCCTTGACCTCCTCCTTAGCAGCAGCTGGAGCTGCAGCAGTCTCGGTAACTGCAGGTGCTGCAACAGCAGCAAATGCAGATGGGTCAGCCAGGAAGGCTTTGACCTGTGGAGGCACAAATGGTGATTTTAGTACATTTAAAACCAGGCTGTGCAAAATTTAACAAAAGTTTAAAAGCTGTCTGATACTAAGAGTCCCTAGCTGACCAGAAATCAAGACAGACGGGGACAGAATGAACATTTTGCTCATTGCAGGGTGACTGGCAATGCAGCACTGCACTAGCTACACCAAAACCTATTCTGCAGTTACTATAAAGAGGCCAGGATTTCCTTTTTTTTAATGATCTTAGGTGTCATACCTTGTCTGCCAGGGGGAAAGAGTAGTCCGTTTCTACAGCGACAGCCAGGACTCTCTTGTATCCATTGATGACGGAGTGGGGGACAGAGGCCAAGGTGGGGTAGCCAATCTCCAGACACACACTAGCAATGTTCCTTACACCCTAGATGATTTACAACAATATACCATGAATGAAAGGTCATCTAGTCTATTCAAACATTTGAACTTATTTGGTGAATCATTACCTCCAAGAACCTGGCATGTAGAGAGGCCTCTGTGATGTCAAGCACCTCAGGGCTGTACACACTGCCATTGTCATAGACCTGCTGGATGATGAGCCCAAAGGAGAAGGGCGAGATATTCAACATGTTGAGCAGCGTGGCCTCGCTGGCGCCAACCTTGTCACCAGTCTTGATCAGATTGACATCACTCTGGTGGAGAAGAGAAACCCAGGTTAAAATAACTTCAAGTACATGGAGTTAACTTCAAGCCAAATCCATGTCGTGTGTAAACAGAAAAGGAATCTGACTCACCAGGATTTCAATGGTTCCTCTCGAGATTTTTGTCGTAATACCCAGAGCCTGGAAGAACGAGGTCTTCTCGGGACCCAGTCCAGTATTCTGGGCAGGTACAGTTACATCACAAGGGGCAACGGCTCCAGCACGGGCAGCTGCAGGCACCTGGGGTAGTTTACAGTGCAACACTTTAGTATCCTCTTGTTGGGGATCAAAAATGTATAAAATGTGATCACTATTTACATGAGCTCAGTTTGAGAATGTCTGAAGCCATACGTCCCTGGCAGCCATTGCATACTGACAGGTATAGCGAGGAAACAGTTACTGTTTGCAGGGGGAACGACAGTACAGCACTGCAACAGCTGCACTGTAACTTTTCCTGCACTCAGAGGGTGGTAGTGGGCTTTACAACATCTAGGCTATATAATTTACACAATCTGTTGTGCATATTAAGCTAAAATCCTTTGATTTTATCATTACTCATCTCAGTTTAGTCAATTTTATAATAAATTTTTACCCTCATGTTTTTTTAAATGAGTTTGAGGTGCCAAAACTTGATTGGTAATAGCATTAAATGAATTTGATAACCATATGACCCAATATACACTCACCGGCCACTTTATTAGGTACACCATGCTAGTAACGGGTTGGACCCCCTTTTGCCTTCAGAACTGCCTCAATTCTTCGTGGCATAGATTCAACAAGGTGCTGAAAGCATTCCTCAGAGAGTTTGGTCCATATTGACATGATGGCATCACACAGTTGGCGCAGATTTGTCGGCTGCACATCCATGATGCGAATCTCGCGTTCCACCACATCCCAAAGATGCTCTACTGGATTGAGATCTGGTGACTGAGGAGGCCATTTCAGTACAGTGAACTCATTGTCATGTTCAAGAAACCAGTCTGAGATGATTCCAGCTTTATGACATGGCGCATTATCCTGCTGAAAGTAGCCATCAGAAGTTGGGTACATTGTGGTCATAAAGGGATGGACATGGTCAGCAACAATACTCAGGTAGGCTGTAGCGTTGCAACGATGCTCAATTGGTACCAAGGGGCCCAAAGAGTGCCAAGAAAATATTCCCCACACCATTACACCACCACCACCAGCCTGAACCATTGATACAAGGCAGGATGGATCCATGCTTTCATGTTGTTGACGCCAAATTCTGACCCTACCATCCGAATGTCGCAGCAGAAATCGAGACTCATCAGACCAGGCAACGTTTTTCCAATCTTCTATTGTCCAATTTCGATGAGCTTGTGCAAATTGTAGCCTCAGTTTCCTGTTCTTAGCTGAAAGGAGTGGCACCCGGCGTGGTCTTCTGCTGCTGTAGCCCATCTGCCTCAAAGTTCGACGTACTGTGCGTTCAGAGATGCTCTTCTGCCTACCTTGGTTGTAACGGGTGGTTATTTGAGTCACTGTTGCCTTTCTATCAGCTCGAACCAGTCTGGCCATTCTCCTCTGACCTCTGGCATCAACAAGGCATTTCCGCCCACAGAACTGCCGCTCACTGGATATTTTTTCTTTTTCGGACCATTCTCTGTAAACCCTAGAGATGGTTGTGCGTGAAAATCCCAGTAGATCAGCAGTTTCTGAAATACTCAGACCAGCCCTTCTGGCACCAACAACCATGCCACGTTCAAAGTCACTCAAATCATCTTTCTTCCCCATACTGATGCTCGGTTTGAACTGCAGGAGATTGTCTTGACCATGTCCATCCATCCATCCATCTTCTACCGCTTTTCCGGAGGTCCGGGTCGCGGAGGCAGCAGTTCAAGCAGAGAAGCCCAGACTTCCCTCTCCCCAGCCACCTGCTCCAGCTCTTCAGAGGGGATACCAAGGCGTTCCCAGACTAGCTGGGAGACATAGTCTCTCCACCGAGTCCTGGGTCTGCCCCGGGGTCTCCTCCCAGTGGGACGTGCCTGAAACACCTCAAGTGGGAGGCGTTGACCATGTCTACATGCCTAAATGCACTGAGTTGCCGCCATGTGATTGGCTGATTAGAAATTAAGTGTTAATGAGCAGTTGGACAGGTGTACCTAATAAAGTGGCCGGTGAGTGTACATAGCCTGTTCAAATGCCTTGTTTTATCCTACTCCTTGGGACTCACCTTGTTGGCCAGCAGCATGTCTCTGACCTCAGTCAGATCCTCCTTAGTGAAGACAAAGCCCACATTCCCTTTAATGTGGGGGAGAAGCCTGTAAAGTCATAGGAACGGTTAAACATCTGGACAGATCACTCACTGTACAATATAAAACAGCCATCAATGACATGTCTGAGACCTTGCGTCCCTGGTTGTCGGGGGATGTAGACAGACAGGGATAGCTGGAGACATATTAATTTCAGCAGGGGGAACGGCAATACAGCACCGCACAAGCTGTACTGAAACTATCCTGCTACTCCAACTGGAGTCTCAAACACATAACCTACTCACTTCTCCAGGGCAGGATTGTTCTCCAGGTGGCCACGGATAGCTTTGCGCATCATGGTATTTTTACCCATCAGCACCACAGCCTTGTCGCGCAGGGACAGACGGATGGTCTGCATCTGCTTGGACCCCACATTGTCTGCACCCACGATGAAACATTTTGGGTAATCATCCAAAAGTTGCTGAAAGACAAATGTGAAAAATTTCAACACAATAACAAAAATAAAACTGATCATTAGAGCAAGGCTCCTCAAACAGCCGACCCTGGTCCGCATCCGGACCCCGAAGCCTTTTGATACAATTTGGAAGAGGGCATTTCATTTTGACAGAAGGAAAAACACGAAACTCAAACATTGTAACAGCAGTCAGCTGGACAGTTTTTTTTGTATACTTTATTAATCCCAGAGGGAACTTCAGGGCATCCACCTGGATGGACGAGGCAGCCAAGGTGCAGCGCCAATCCCTTCACCATTCACACCTAGGACCACTTTGGAGTCTCCAATTAACCTAACTTGCATGTTTTTGGCCTGTGGAAGGAAACTGGAGTACCTGGGGTAAGCCCATGCAGACGCAGGGAGAACATGCAAACTCCACACATAAGGGTCACCGATGGTCAGGGAATGGAATCGATCCCGTGACCTTACTGTTTGCTACAGTGCTAACCACTGCACCACCGAGCTGCCCCCCTCCCCCTTTTGGTGTCTTGACGAGGTCTTGTCAAACTTGGGCAAAATGCTAGGTGGAGGAAGGTAAGTATGAGAAACCACTCTGCGCACCCCACACACGAGGAGGGAAGAATATGGTTGTGACCGCCGCTGGCGACCAGAGGACCACAACCTGAAAAGGGCGCCTGCATTCTGCCTTTGATAATCAGCCCCCACCTACTCCAGACCAGCAATCCACACGATGCAAAAACGAAAGCCAAGGAGCCACTGTTAAACAGCAGTAGGGTTGTTTCCAGTTTTTATGACAAGTCTGATATTCATATAGACAGATGTACTTTATTGATCCCAAACTGGGAAATTGCAATATGCCAGAAATTTTGTTAATTTTTGAATGAAGGACTTCATTGTTATTTTTTTTCACCGTTATTTAAGAGACGTGCTGACTGAATCAACGTTGTGTATGTGCATTGAGAGACGCCTGTGCTTGCGTTCTCTCCATTCCTAACAGCCACTTCACCACGACTACCAACTTGGCCTTGCTGCCACTAAAGCGCTCATTGACTGTGTGGGCACCCATCACATGAACTAATGTCCCACTAACTTCTGCTGAACAGCCTGGTAACATGGGCTTAAATCAAGGGGATGTGGGAGGGGGGGTCTTTTGTGGCTTTCCTCATAAATTTGTAACTTCTCATTAATTTACTACATCCATCTGTAAATTTAATTTTGTTCTTGTAAATTAACTCTTTTCATCTTAAACTGGCAACTTTCTTATAAATTTGCCACTTTTTCCTCCAATCTGTTTTTGCATCTTAAAATCTGCAGTTTTTCTTGTAAATCTATAACCTTTCTAATAAATATGCATTTTCTTGTAAATTTACATTTTTTCCCTAATATGCAACATTTTCTACACACAGACATGATGTACTGCTTCGAATGGGTGTGGTTTAAAGTAGTGTGTGCTATTGTTAATCGGGTGATGAGTTAGACTTCCAGATTTACACAGAAACTGACAGATTTCTTCAATTTTATAGTGATATTTTGTAAGATTTCCAGATTTACTGTTTCGAATGGGAGTGCTTTAAAGTGCCGTGTCCTATTGTGTATATGACGGCATCGCGAGTCCTGATGGTCTATATGACATCATAGAGACATCAAGGCATAGGGACATCATAGGAGCGTCATAGGCTCTCCTATGACCGACACACAGATTTCTTGAATTTATAGCAATGACACGCAGGTTACTCTCAACAGCAAGGTAAGTAACTTCATTACATACATATACATCATTGTAATTATTGCTAAATTAAAGTAACAAATAGTATCCCGCGCAGACTGCACACACGTCTATGACGTGGTATCTGACAAGTATTTCCTCATTCAGATAATTATCGAAATCGTGTTTTAAATCTTGTTAGCCTCCGGATCATGGTTCTTACTCACAATGATCTTCATAAAATAGTTGGACTTCCACGTGGCCCTGTCTTCCCTGGGCATCTTTGCAGTGCTTCCAAGGATCGCTTAACAGCTGGTTTAAAGACAAGGTTGGTATCTGCACGCAAAACACAAACAGATCTAAGTTTAGTAGCGAATAACCGACCAGTATCACTTAACATTTATGACATGGAGGCGCCATCAGGCTATCCGTTGGTTAGCCTAGCAAGGTTTTAGTAGGCCGTGACTGGATAAAAATCAAGTTACGTCATTGTAATTGGATACAAGTTGAATTTTGTTAACTTAATTAGCTAGGTTTACCAATAATCTATAAAGTACACACTTAAAATACCCATGTGAAAACGCTGGCAAATTTACAGAACACAGAAAATTACCCACCTCACGGAGCTAGGGTCGCGTGAAAGAAAGAGAAACAGGAAGGGCGTGAGAGGACTTTATATAAAAGTAGTGACCAATCAGAGTGGAGCTATAGGCGTCAGCTTCACTGCTATTGGATACTGTCCATGCCTATCACTTCCATTGCTTCTGTTTCTTTGGATTTATTTTACTTTTCCAAACAAGTGTATTATCTATTTAGTACGAAGGAGTATTAGGGCCACATTAAAAAATGGCGTACTCGTTCGATGCGAGTCGACTAAAGACACGAAAAACGCACTCGGCCCACCACATGGCTGACATGATGCGCCTATCATAGTTGTTGAGCTGCACCTCTATATGACACCAGCAGGGGGTGTTGTAGCTCTGCAGATGATTTCAGTACGCTAAGGAATTTTTAGTATTTGAGTGAAAACCATTCAAAAATATTGTTTACAATTATCTTACTTTTCCTCTCTCACTGTTGCTATTATTTAGTTTATTAAAATATTACTGCTACAAAACAAATCCTGAAATTGTTTTCAGTTATATTATAGTACTTTATTTATTTAAGATAAGCCTTTATTAGTCCCACAATGGGGAAATTCAAGGACTGCAGCAGCACAGGGACAGCAGCACTCAGAGCAATAAATAAGATAATAAGATAAGAATTGGTTAGCCAAAGCAGTAAATAAATATACATATGTACACAGTTATATACATGGTGCAGGAGCTTTGCAGCTAGATGGTATCAACAGGATTAGTTAGTTAACACCACCCGGATATACTGAATTTGATCTGACAAACCCCATGCAGGCATTTAGATGAAATCAAAGTCAATGCATCTGCTTTGAAAAAAGTGATTACCCTTTTTACAACAACCCTTAAAAAAAAAATCGAGTTACATCACGAGGATTCTTAATTCTCTGAACAATGAAACGCCAGGCAAATAAACACACTTTTTGATGTGGGGTTTTATTATGAAGAGCGGTGTAGTGGCGGCCACTTCCTCTTCCGCCACTGCACTGCCTCTATAAATACCAGCGGGCATCTTAGTTTGGCCTCTTTGCCAATGCCCCTGCCTGGTGGTTGTATTGTGGAAAAGTATTGATAATAAAGCTGAGTTCTACCGAGTACCTGGCCTTGTCATTTGAGAGGTAATTTCGTACATAAAATTTTGATGACGAGGATAAAAGTATGGAGGCGTGTATTTTACTGATTCTGCCCTTCCTGGAGCTCCCGGGCGAGCCACCTGTCCCCTGGTCGAGATGGTTTGCGGCCTTTGAGACCTACGTCGTGAGGCTCAACCTTGGTGAGATGGACAAGCTGAGGGCACATGTGCTTCTAGTGCGCAGTTTGGGAATTGAGGGCCAGTGGATCCTAAGCACACTTGGGGACTCAGACACGTATGAAGAAGTGGTTGAGTTACTGATGCACCATTTTCACTGACGCACCATTTTCGCGCCCTGGACAGTGTCATCGTCCGGATGATCAGGTTTTGGCAGCGCCACCAACGGGCGGATGAACCTATCTACCGGTTCGTCACTGACCTGAAACTGTTGGCTACTGAGTGTCGTTTTGGGCCGCTGGAGGAGGAGATAGTTCGCAACCAGCTGGCGGTGCACACCAACAATGCCATGATACGGACAAAACTGCTCACAGTACTGGGTGACTTGACGTTAGCTAGGGCTATCAAGTTAGCTCTCCAATTGGAGATAGCGGACAAGCTAGCTTCTGAGCTAAGTGGGCACCAGTCACAGTGGCAGCTGGAGTTTCCTGCCACAGCGCAAGTAGCGGACCCAGACAGTGATGGTAGCATGGAGGATGACACTGTGGAGACCAATGTTGCAAACCGCAGGTCTGCCCCAGGAAAACCCATGTGAATTGGTTGCGGGTCCGTGAAACACCGCTTCAAGGCCAGGGACTGCCTGGTGAGAGGGAAGCGCTGCGGCAAGTGTGGACGCTTGAACCACTATGCCAGGGTGTGCTGATGTCCGAGCCAGGAAGCTCACATGGAAAATCACCCCCCCCTTTCCCGCCCAACAATTGTCCACGCGGTGTCTCAGAGTACCAATGGATACATGTTCTGCACAGTTGAGCTGGATGGTGAGGAGATACCACTGTTGATCGACACGGGGGCGGAGGGTTCATTACTGAATTGGGCTACAGTGAGAAAATTCTTCCCCCACTACAGAATTGCAGGAGACCCAGTGCCACTCTATGGTTATGGAGGTGGACGGCTGTGCACGGTTGGAACGCTGGTGCTGACGGTGCGGTACAAGTCAGCGGAGATGGCTGACTTCAAGTTCCACGTCACAGCCTGAGGCAACATCATGGACTGTGGCCTATTTTACTGTCTGGGGTTCGTCATCAAAGATGACGCTGGGGAAGAGTGGTGTGGTTGTGGAAAGTGGAACCATCTGGTACTGATGGTGGAGGATGACACAGTGTGGGACAAAGACCTACCGGGCATCATGGCGGTCAAGCAGGACCAGCTTCACTCGTGTTCGACGCAGGAGGGTCTCAGTGCCTGCGCTCAAGATACCTTGGATGAGGGTACCGAGAGTGACAGCGAGGGATCTGCGTCGATGAGTGATGCCAAAAAGCTAGCTCCAGTTTTCCCCGGAGCTTGGCCACAGTGGGCCGGAGGATCTGGGGCTATGACAGCGACCGCTGCAGTAGCTTTAAAAGAGGTCGGGCCAGATTGACAGGCATGGAGGGACCGCGTGCCGATCAGCAACACTGCAGGCTGAGCAAGACCCCTCTGAGTCATGGTCCTGGTTCGGGTTTGTGGGGAGGGACGTCCATGGGGAATACGGGCCAAACGACAGCTAGAGGGTCACCAGGAACGGCTATGCATCATGGCTAAATGGGGCACAGCCTACTTTCAGCTGTTGGACGGCTTGTGGAAGCATGCAAATGAGCCCAGGAGGAGACTTCAGATGGTGGGTTCGGATGAGAGGAGCGGTCAATGGCGAGGAAGAGATGCACCACCGTCTACACGATCAGCTGTGGCGCTGGGGACATGCCGCCCCCAGGGGTGGACTTACTGAGGGACTGCCCAGGGCCCCCACAAGCCAGTTCTACCCCTACTTCGCCATGTGGACAGTAGTGTGGGTTTGTAAAACAAAACAGAGAGAGCTCCAATGTTGAGATGTTTGAGTGTTTGCATGTGTTTACAAAAAAAAAGCATAATGGCTGTATTTAAGAGCATTTACAGATTCTTGCTGCATGATGAATATAAGATTAGAAGACAAACCCTATGTTTGTGTATATATTTAGTTTATGCGCATCGTTCTGTGTGGTTTTAATTGTTAGCACTATCTTATATTATATACTGTTATTGTTCTGTGCTTTTAGTTTAGCAAACATGGCAATGTTCTAGTTTAATGGAGTTAGTGGATTACAGGTGGAAGAATAACCCACCTTGCCGTGTGGGCTGGGACAGTAGTTCACCCGTCCCCCCTAGCTTAGGTTTGTTGTGTGAATGTGATAGGCCCTTTAGCAATTTCAGTTCTAGTTTTTTTTAGCGTGTGATTGGGGAGGGTCTCAGTTTTGGAGTTTCTGCGGGGGTAGGGGGTGGGGGTGATGTGGGGTTTTATTATGAAGAGCAGTGTAGTGGCCGCCACTTCCTCTTCCGCCACTGCACCGCCTCTATAAATACTAGTGAGCATCTTAGTTCGGCTTCTTTGCCGATGCACCTGCCTGGTGGCTGTTATTGTGGAGAAGTATCAATAATAAAGCTGAGTTCTACCAAGTACCTGGCCTTGTCATTTGAGAGGTAATTTCATACATAACAACTTTAACTCATTTACAAGCTTTTTTTTTTGTTACTTTTTTCACTTCTAAAAGAATATAAAGGGTTTATACGCTGGCTGCAGGGCTATATTTTTTGTTTGTTTGTGGTTTTACAGCATTGCTGCTTAGATGCACGCTCCCGCGAAGGGGGTGCTATTCTCGGCGGACATGCTTTTCTTGGCACAACACCGGCCAGTACCGCAGCTCGTCTGCTTCATTTCCCAGCAACGGAGCCCCGTTTCAGCTATAGGGCTGTCTACGCTTATGTCACCGATCTCATGAATGCACACTAACAGCGCGTCAAGGTATCAACAAACAGCGATTTCAATGCATTTCTATGGCAATGTTAGCTAAATTTAAACAAAGAAAATGTCGAAATGTTGCACAACTGGCTCATGTAGCCATCACCATCTAATGAAAGATGGTGATAGCAATCAGAAATACACGTTTTTTAGATTCACATCGGCCAGCAGAGATTACCGAAGGAGGATTTTGTGGGCTGCCTTTTCATAGGAGTTGACTGACAGATGATATGACCCACGTCTCCGTCTGGCCACAAATGGAGTTTGCTCCTGCTGCAGGTATGTCTGTTTACAAAACTATGACTTTTATTTATCATTAAAAGTAACTTGTCTACACTTTAAGTTAATGAGAACATGCGAAAAACACCTGAATTTGCATCAGAGGGAGTTAATAGCTAAAATAGCGTTAGCATAGAAACACATCAGCTTGGTAGTGGGGCACAATGTGTGAGCGACCACCGGGGGGGGGGGGGGGGGGGGGGGGGGGTTCAGACTGGACAGTAAGGACTATGCACCCCCCCTTCACCCCGGGAAAGCTGGATGGAGCCGACCAAACAAAGATGTGCCTTTTGCCCCCTGCCACGCCAGGCTGGCACCTGAGGATGCAGGAGTGTGAATGTATTGTAGCAAGACACGCTCTGTGACGTGTGTTTCAGTGTCATGTTAATGGTGTGCATGTCTTGCAGTCTGAATGTCATGTTAATGTGCCACACAGGTTTTGTCCTATACATAATGTATGAGGGTTGGAAATTCTGGGTCTCCACGCATGGTAATAAAGTTATAAAAGGAGAGTGCACAGGGACTTAAGAGGCTGTTTAGCCTCCGCGCTGCGGTGCTGGAGGTTGATTGCTGTTTGCTTGTATGTTTTTAGAGAAAGAATAAAGTCTGTGTCGTTCAGCTCGTTGCCTCGCCTGCATCCTTTTCTCTACAGTAGGAATATTAATTCCAACTTGAGCTGCTTCTCAGCCTCAGAGTAAACTTATCAACACTGCAATTAAACTAGTTTAAAAATAAGATTGACACTCACCTGCTGAAAAATGGACCAAAGCTCTGTAGAGCTGAAACAAAGTGTCGGGATTAACAGGGTGAACGAGTGTAAATAAACAGGCTGTTTTTCCTGTGAGCTCCGGTGGATAAATTTTGCATACCTAAACATGATGGCTTTTTGGGGATTTCCACAGCAGGTACAATATATTTTCTATTATTGGAGTGTTCCACCAATGTACAGCAAGCTGGCACATTTATTCGTCATTACATATATCAATAAATATTGTTTCTGGACACTCTGTTGGATCATTGTTCCACATACTGACTGGTAGACAGTAGGGACACTTTTTGAGATCACAAATTTAAAGTTTTTGATCATATCTGATCCGATCTTGCGGTGAAAGCTCGTCATCATATTGATATGCCATATTGTTTGAATGGTAACCTGCCGGTTTTTCTTACCTCTGCGCTTTCCCAGGTTTGCCCGTTCTGTGTAGGTACCCGGATGTGTAGACAGCCCTATTCACTATAAGAAAACATGCTAAATTTAATGAACAGACACAAGCAGCCGCAGCCAGCCGGATGTGGAGAGCAGTCGAAAAAAAAAGAAAAATCCTGCTTTGGCGCACATTTAGGGCGCATATATGGCATGCTTGTATGGTACGCATTTTCTCTCACATGTATTTAGTAGGCATGACGGTGCATACTCTACAGACTTCAAACGTCCAAAAGGACCTGACCCGGCAGAGACCTCGGCAGGTGTGAAGTGGTTTCTGGAGAGACGGGAAGTCAGAGAGAATGTCCCAGCAGGAGCCCCCGAGGCGGAAGAGACAATAGAGACGCCAACGAGCCTCGGAGGCTATATGTTTACTGAAGGACTGTGGGTTGAGGGTGTGATATTTGATGTGGGGGGTTTTGTGTCTGGGGGTATAAGAGCTGTGAGGAAAGATTGTCCTGTCTCTTTTGTTGAGATACTTGCTGTTAGAGGATGAGACTGCAAATAAACCTTTCCTGAGAAATAAACTCAGTCTCGCTTGTGAAGGCATCCTCTACACTGGTGACCTACGACAAACCATGGCCGGGGACGGCGAGCTTTCCGCACCGGACTCTTCAGGAGCCAACCGGGTTAACGCAGCTACCACACTACAGCTGCCCGATTTCTGGCAACATAACCCGCGCTCCTGGAGGCGCAGTTCCACCTTCGGGGAATCTCAGCGGACGCAACGAGGTTCTACCATGTCGTCGCGAAGCTGGACAGACTCACAGTGCAGCGGGTGGAGAGCCTGACCAACCACCCGCCCCGAGACGACAAGTATGGCGCACTGAAAGCCGCCCTCATTTGAGCCTTCACTCCCTCGCTGGGAGAGCGAGCAGAGAAGCTCCTGGCGCTGACAGAAGGGGAAGCAGACAGGCCGGCAGATCTGATGGCGAAGATGATGAGCCTGAGAAGCGAGGATGACGACAGCTTTATCTTCGCCCACCTCTTCCTCAGAACGCTCCCGCCAGCAGTGAGAGTCACCCTGGCCAGCTCGCAGCCACTCAACAACCGTGACTACCACGAGCTGGGCCAGGAGGCACAGCGGCTCGTCGACGCCCATAGACGGCACGCAGCCACGACGGCAGCGGCAGAGCTGAACGCCCCCCCGCGAGACGAGGGGAGACCAGAGGCTGCGGCACCGGATCCACTGACGGCAGCAGCGGCAGAGGCCAGGAGAAGCGGGGCTGACAACACCCTCTGTTTCTACCATCGGCGCTTCGCCGAGAGAGCACGCAGATGCGTCCCACCGTGCCGGTACCAGCGCCAGGGAAACGCCAAGACTGGGAGCCGGTAGCAGCTGCGACTCTCGGCACGAAGAACAAGCTGCTTTTCGTGACAGACGCGAATTCAGGGAAAGAATTCCTGGTGGACACAGGCTCCCAGCTAAGTTTTGTCAAGCCTGCCTACGCGGACATGCTGACGCCTGCCAGCGGACCCCTGGTGTTAGCGGTGAACGGCTCCACGATCAAAACCTATGGGGAGAAGACGCTCCTCCTGTCCCTCCACGGACGCACCTTCGAGTGGACCTTCGTTGTAGCTGCAGTTAATAACAACATGCTAGGTGCTGACTTTTTATGCTCAAACAGTTTGTTAGTTGATCTTGCTAATAGACGTATTGTAAATGCACTGTCTTTCTACTCTATCTCCTGCACAGCTCGGGTGGCCCTGCCTTCTGCACATCCCAATGTCACAGCTGCGGGTGGTAAGTTTCATGCATTACTCAACCAGTTCCCAACACTCACGGTCCCAACATTTTCAGCGTCAGTTGCCAAACACGGGGTCGAGCATTTCATAACTACCTCTGGCCCCCCTGTTTTTGCAAAAGCTCGGCGCTTGGACCCAGCTAAACTGGCCGTCGCGCGCGAGGAATTCGCCAACTTGGAAAAACTGGGCATTGTTAGGCGCTCGAACAGCTCTTGGTCGTCACCCCTGCACATGGTGCCCAAGGCTGACGGCTCGTGTCGCCCTTGCGGTGATTTCCGCAGATTAAATAATGCTTCAGCACACGACCGCTACCCGATTCCGCACATCCAGGATTTTTCGGCACATTTGGCGGGGGCGCGCATCTTTTCCAAAATAGATTTGGTGCGCGGTTATCACCAAGTTCCAGTCCGCGCGCAAGACATACCCAAAACGGCAGTTATAACCCCTTTCGGGATTTTCGAGTTTTTGCGCATGCCTTTTGGCCTCAAAGGCGCCGCGCAGACGTTCCAACGCATGATGGATGCAGTGCTGCGCTGCCTCCCTTTCGTGTTCGCTTATTTGGATGATATTTTGGTAGCCAGTGCATCCGAAGCCGAGCACGAATGCCACCTCACAGCCGTTTTTCAGAGGCTGACAGAGCACGGGCTGATCATTAACCCAGCGAAGTGCCAATTCGGGGTAGCGCAAATCGATTTTTTGGGACACCGCGTGTCTCCAGAGGGCGCGGTCCCGCTGCCGGATAAAGTGCGCGCGATAACGGATTTCCCCCAACCGCAGACAGTTAAGCCACTGCAAGAACTTTTGGGGATGGTCAATTTTTATAACCGTTTCCTCCCCAACGCGGCACGGCTCATGCACCCATTGTACGCGGCATTAAAGAAACAAAAACCTGCATCTAAGGTCGAGTGGTCCCCGGACCGGGAGCGCGCTTTCTCACAGGTCAAATCGGCCCTCGCGAACGCTGCGTTATTGGCACACCCGGTGCTAGCAGCTCGCATGGCGCTAACCACGGACGCTTCCGACGTGGCAGTGGGAGCGGTTGTCGAGCAACTGGTAGCAGGTTGCTGGCAACCACTTGCGTTTTTCAGCAAAACATTGCGCGATAACGAGCGTAAATACAGCGCGTTTGATAGGGAGCTTTTAGCCCTGCATTTGGCCATCCGCCACTTCCAGTTCTGGTTGGAAGGGCGCCGTTTCACCGCGTTTGTAGACCATAAACCATTAACTTTTGCAATGGCTAAAATTTCAGAGCCTTGGTCGGGCCGACAACAGAGACAGCTGGCCGCAATTTCGGAGTTTACCACCGACATTCAACACGTGGCGGGTAAACACAATGTAGTGGCAGATTGTCTCTCGCGTGCAGTTGCAATGCCAGGCCCCCAGGGGGCAGACTCGGCGGCTGTAGACTCGGGCCAGGCTTGCGGCGCGGAAGCGCTCACAGCCCCGGTCTGCGTTGGGTTAGATTATGCAGCCATGGCCGCTGAGCAGGTTAACGATGCGGACGTGCGCGCGCTCCAGTCTGGGCCAACAGGGCTAAGGCTGGAGCACAGGGTGCATCAAAGAGGTATGCCCCCCCTAATCTGCGATATCTCCACGGGGCGCCCCCGCCCCGTGGTCCCGGCTGCATGGCATCGCCGTGTTTTTGACTTAATACATTCGCTGGCACACCCGGGCGTTCGCGCGTCGATCAAAATGGTGGGAGAGAAGTTTGTTTGGCCGGGGCTGCGTAAACAGGTCAAAGAATGGGCTGCAGCCTGCGCAGCGTGTCAAAGAGCGAAGGTACACAAGCACACGCGGGCCCCTCTAGAACCTTTTCACATCCCAGCCAAACGCTTCGACCACGTGCATGTCGACTTGGTGGGACCCCTCCCGCTGTCACAGGGGTTCACACACCTTCTAACTATGGTGGACCGCACTACGCGCTGGCCAGAGGCGATTCCCCTAGCGTCAACCACAGCAGCAGACGTTGCGCGCGTTTTTTTAACGGCTTGGGTCGCGCGCTTTGGAGTCCCGTCAGACATAACGTCTGACAGAGGACCCCAGTTTGTTTCCGAGCTCTGGTCATCCATGGCACTCAGCCTGGGGGTGAAAATTCATCGCACAACTGCGTATAACCCCCAGGCCAACGGTTTGTGCGAACGCTTTCACCGGTCATTGAAAGCAGCCCTCAGAGCGGCTCTCACGGACACAAATTGGGTTGATAAGCTTCCATGGGTTTTATTAGGGTTGCGTTCAGCACCTAAAGAAGATTTGCAAGCCTCTCCGACCGAACTTGTCTTCGCCCAACCTCTCCGGTTACCGGGAGAATTCCTTCCTGAGAACCCCGCACCAGATCGCCCCCCCGCTCAGCTGCTGCAGAGCGACGCGGGATCAAACACCCTCCCCGGTCCAGTTCATCACAGTTTTCCACACGTTTTTGTGCCTAAAGCCTTAAAGAATGCAGAATTCGTCTTTGTTAGACACGACGCACAGAGGTTAGGTTTAACACCACCTTACGATGGACCGTTCAGAGTGTTAGAAACCGGGGAAAAGCATTTTTTGCTCGATTTGGGAGACAGGAGGGAATTAGTCTGCATTAACAGACTCAAACCTGCTTTTGTGTTAGCTGATGAACAGGTACAGTTGGCCAGGGCCCCCCGCCGCGGCAGGCCGCCGGGGAGACACTCTGCTAAGCTTTCACAACGATGTGCTAATGACTCTGATCCACAGATGCAAGAGACAGCCACAGGCAGAGCGAGACCTGCTCACAGCAGATATGGCAGGGAGTTGAAGCCCAGGCAGTTGGATGTATGATCTGTTGTGCCAATTTTTTTTTTTCTCGTTCTGTGTGATATGTCATGATTCTATGCATTTGAGGTGTAACTTGTCCTTATTTAGATGTTTGGGGGGGTTATATGGCGCACATTTAGGGCGCATATATGGCATGCTTGTATGGTACGCATTTTCTCTCACATGTATTTAGTAGGCATGACGGTGCATACTCTACAGACTTCAAACGTCCAAAAGGACCTGACCCGGCAGAGACCTCGGCAGGTGTGAAGTGGTTTCTGGAGAGACGGGAAGTCAGAGAGAATGTCCCAGCAGGAGCCCCCGAGGCGGAAGAGACAATAGAGACGCCAACGAGCCTCGGAGGCTATATGTTTACTGAAGGACTGTGGGTTGAGGGTGTGATATTTGATGTGGGGGGTTTTGTGTCTGGGGGTATAAGAGCTGTGAGGAAAGATTGTCCTGTCTCTTTTGTTGAGATACTTGCTGTTAGAGGATGAGACTGCAAATAAACCTTTCCTGAGAAATAAACTCAGTCTCGTTTGTGAAGGCATCCTCTACACTGCAAACTTTTTTAGTTAATAATTTATTTACAGTATATAGGCACATACTGTAAATATAAACAACCTAGTCTCAAGGTGGAAATATTTCTCCCCTCTGGCCTAAACAATTATCCTCTACCACAGTTCCAAAACAATAAAACAACCTGTCTAATCTACTCTATTTGTTGATGTGTTATATGAAAAACATCCTGGGGCAGTCATTCTTTTTTTTTTTGAGGTGAATCTGTTTAAACAAAGTGGGAACATATTGTGACGTTGTGAGGGTTCACACAAGAAAGGAGAGATGACTGTGACAAAACAGACTTTATTTATACACCCCCACTCAACACAGACAGGAGGGGAGGTCACTCACACAGACCCCCATCTCACTTACGGTGAGACAAACACATGATCGATCACTGCTCTAACTGGTCTTATAACACTGCTGTGTCATTATAAAGCAGTTATAATGACACAGCAAAAACACTTAGAACACATGAATAATAACAATCTTTGAATCCTCCGCGGCCCAAGCATGCCGGGAGAATCCCCGCCCCCTTAACACAGCCCCAATGTTACACTGTCCCCCCCCGGACTGGTTTCTGTCCCCAGAATAATAAAGTCCAGCTCAGAAGTCCAACATGAATCCATCCAGGTGTTGGGGCGGCCGCCGTTGTTGGCGACCAGTATGTACAGACCCACTAGTGTTCATCTGTGCCTCGGCCGGGGTATCTGGTCGGGATGAAGGCCCCAGCTCGACTACTCGTGGAGCAGATGGCTGGTACGGGGCGAGACGGTCGCGGTGGAGTACCACGACCCAGTCTCTTTTCTGCACCCTCACCCTGTACACTACATCCGACAGTCGCTGTAGGACCTCGCATGGTCCCGACCAATGGCTTGCCAGTTTTGGTGACAATGTGGAGTGTGTAAATGAAGAGGCATATTCATTTCAGACGATTTATTACACACTCACATCTCACAAGCAAAGAACAGACTGACTGGTCACATCAAGCATTCCTCTCTCTATATCAAGTCACACTTCACAAGGTTCAAGGCACTTCCTCATCACAGCATGACATCTACACTACACTTCATTCAACCCCCTCTCACCCACTTGGGCATTGTTCTCCCATATGTATTCATTGTCTCTGTCTAAGGTGCTGCTTTCAGTGATCTATGAAAACACTCGCATAAACCATTGGCCTGTGGGTTGTACGCGGTTGTGCAATGAATTGCAGCACCCAGGCTGTGGGCCATCGCGGACCAGAGGTCGGAAACAAATTGCGGGCCCCTGTTGGACGTAATGTCCGAGGGGACTCCAAAACGCGCCACCCATGTTGCTAAAAAAGCACGTGCTACGTCCTCAGACGTGGTTGCTGCCAGCGGGACTGCTTCTGGCCAGCGCGTGGTGCGGTCCACCACTGTCAGGAAGTGCGTGCACCCCTGTGATGGCGGAAGGGGGCCCACGAGATCCACGTGAACGTGGTCGAACCTCTTAGCCGGTACCGGAAATGGCTCTAAGGGAGCCTTCGTGTGCCTGTGTACTTGCGTAGGCTCGGCCACACGAACTTCTCTCCCACCATTTTGACAGATGCGCGCACTCCTGGGTGCGCCAGAGTGTGAACCAACTCAAACACGCGGCGGCGCCACGCGACCGGGACTACTGGACGCGGGCGTCCCGTGGAGACGTCGCAGATTGGGGGGGGACCGCCATCTTGCAGCACTCTGCTCTCCAGCCTTAACCCTGTTGGTCCAGACTGGAGCGCGCGCACGTCTGCGTTGCTAATCTGCGCCGCGGCCATGGCTGCGTAATCTATCCCCACGTAGACTGGGGCCACCACGGCGCGCGAGAGGCAGTCCGTCACCACATTCAATTTACCCGACACATGCTGAATATTGGTAGTAAACTCTGAGATCGCGGCCAGCTGTCTCTGCTGCCGGCCGAACCATGGTTTTGAAACCTTGGCCATCGCGAACGTTAGTGGCTTGTGGTCTATGAACGCGGTGAAGTTGCGCCCTTCCAGCCAGAACTGGAAGTGGCGTATGGCCAGATGGAGAGCCAGCAACTCTCTGTCGAACGCGCTGTCTTTACGTTCGCTGTCGCGCAAAGTTCTGCTGAAAAATGCGAGCGGCTGCCAAGCCCCAGCGACGCGCTGCTCCATGACCGCCCCTATGGCCACGTCTGAAGCGTCGGTGGTGAGCGCTATCCGGGCCGTCGGGTCCGGATGTGCCAGCAGTGCGGCGTTTGCCAGGGCTGCTTTAACTTCCGAGAACGCTCGCTCTCGCTCCGGGGTCCATTCGACTCCATCCGCGGGTTTCTCTCTCTTGAGTGCGGCGTACAATGGTTGCATGAGCCGCGCCGCGCGGGGAAGGAAACGGTTATAAAAATTCACCATCCCCAAAAGTTCCTGCAGCGCCCTGACCGTCTGAGGCCAGAGAAAATCTACCACGGCGCGCACTTTGTCGGGCAATGGGATCGCTCCTTCCAGAGAGACGCGGTGCCCCAAAAAATCAATCTCCGTCATGCCGAACTGGCATTTCACCGGGTTGATTATCAACCCGTGCTCCTCCAACCTCCGGAAAACCGTCCTGAGGTGGGTTTGTGTTCGTCTTTGGACGTACTGGCTACCAGGATATCGTCCAGGTAGATGAACATGAACGGGAGGTCACGCAGCACTGCATCCATCATGCGCTGGAACGTCTGTGCTGCGCCTTTTAACCCGAATGGCATGCGCAGGAACTCGAATAAACCGAACGGAGTTATTACCGCTGTTTTGGGTACATCCTCCGCGCGCACTGGGACCTGGTGGTAACCGCGGACCAGGTCTATTTTAGAAAAAACGCGCGCTCCGACGAGGTGAATGGAAAAATCCTGTATGTGGGGAATTGGGTAGCGGTCGTGTGCTGTGGCGTTGTTCAACCTGCGGAAATCACCGCACGGTCGCCACGATCCCTCAGCCTTAGGGACCATGTTTAGCGGGGATGCCCATGGGCTGTTTGATCGCCTGATGAAGCCCAACCTTTCCAGGTTGGCGAACTCCTTGCGCGCTATGGCCAGTTTAGCTGCGTCCAAGCGCCGAGGTCTTGCAAAAACGGGCAGCCCGGTGGTGGTGATAAAGTGCTCCATCCCGTGTTTAGCGATGGCCGCCGAAAACGTCGGGACCGTGAGTGCTGGGATCTGAGTGAGCAGTGCGTGGAACTTACCGTCTGGAGTTGTGACGCTGGCTTGTGCTGTTGGCTGGGTCCCTCGAGCTATACAGGGGAGAGATTCAAAGGACAGTGCATTAACCAGGCGCCTGTTAGCAACATCCACAAGTAAACCATGTGCACACAGAAAATCAGCGCCCAGGAGCGGGCAACACAGTGCTGCTATGATAAAAGTCCACTCACACAAGCGGCCATGTAGAGATAAGGTCAGTGTTCTCTCACCAAACGTCTTAATCTCCGAGCCGTTTACTGCCACCATTCCGGGGCCGCTAGGTCCTGCCAGCCGGTCAGCGTAGGACGGCAGGATGACGCTCTTCTGGGCTCCGGTGTCGACGAGGAAGCGTCTGCCCGAGCGTGAGTCCGTCACGTAGAGCAGCTTGTTCTCTTCACCGGCGGTCGCAGCTGCTACCAACTGCCGGCCTTGGCGTTTCCCGAGCACTTGAAGTGGCACGGTGGTGCGCATCTGCGCGCGTTCCCTCCGAAGCGGCGGTGGTAGAAGCAGAGCGTGTCTTTCTGGCGCTCCTTGGCCCCCGTTGCCGCTACCGTCGGTGGCTCCTCGCCTCCCCTGGTCGTCTCGCTGGGCTCCGCTGCCGCCGCATTGACTGTGATCACCCTGGTGGTGAGGATGATCCGGTCTGCTTCCTGGTCTTGCGCACAGTAGTCTCTCGCGGCCAGCAACGGCAAATTGGCCAGAACCGCTCTTGCTTCTGTTGGCAGGTGGGCAAACAGAAAGTGCCCGTCGCCCGTGCCCATCAACGCCAGCATCTTCTCCATCAGGTCTACGGCCGACCCATCTCCTAACTCGGTCCGCGCCAGGAGCCTCTCCGCTCTCTCACATTCCGAGAGCGTGTATCGCCGGATGAGCGTAGCCTTGAGCGCCTCATATTTGCTGCTGGCTGATCGAGCAGGCTCGCTACCTGCTGGGCTGTGCGGGCGTCCAGCGCTGCTACCACATGGTAGAACTTGGTGTTGTCTGCTGTTACTCCCCGGAGGGCAAACTGGGCCTCGGTGTGGTGGAACCAAGAGCACGGGTTGTGCTGCCAGAAATCCGGTAGCTTGACTGAAACTGCACATGTGTTGCTGGGGGTCCCAGTCCTGGCTGTCTGCGGGTTGGCTTCAGCGTCTCTGGGGCTTCCCGACCGGGCTGGCTCTGGGGTTCTTGCCTCGTGTTCCATAATACGTCTTGGGTCACCATTGTGGAGTGTGTAAATGAAGAGGCATATTCATTTCAGACGATTTATTACACACTCACATCTCACAAGCAAAGAACAAACTGACTGGTCACATCAAGCATTCCTCTCTCTATATCAAGTCACACTTCACAAGGTTCAAGGCACTTCCTCCTACACAGCATGACATCTACACTACACTTCATTCAACCCCCTCTCACCCACTTGGGCATTGTTCTCCCATGTGTATTCATTGTCTCTGTCTAAGGTGTGAAATAACCTGAGGCCCACAACAGTCCCCTTTTTCGCTCCGGGCAGAAAACCCAGACTCGATCTACTGGTGCAAAGTCCCTCCCCTGGCAGCGGGAGTCATATGCCTGCTTCTGCCAGCTCCCCGCTGCTGCCAGGGCCTCCCGAGCCAGTCCGGGCACCATGTGGAGACGTTCCTTCAAGCAAAACAAATAATCCAACCCCGGTTTGCCCTCCACCTCCGGCTCCGGGGGGGGGGGGGGCGAATACCAAATCCACCGGTGTGCGCAGCTCACGTCCAAACATCAGTGCTGCAGGAATGCACCGGGTGGATTCCTGTGCTGCCGTCCGGTACGCCCACAGAACAAAGGGCAGATGCAGGTCCCAGTCTCGCTGTCACTGGTCGACTAGGACGGCGAGCTGGGTGGTAAGGGTCCAGCTGAACCGTTCGACCAGGCCATCGCTCTGTGGATGCAGCGGGGTGGTCCGGGTCTTCCGGATGCCCAGGTGGTGGCGGAGCTCTGATCAGGGACCGCGTACGCTTCTGGCCATTTGATGAAGTAATCCACTGTGACCAGAGGCAGCGATCGACCCAAGAAGCGACCGTCCCACCAATCCGCCAGTGGGCCAAACTTCCCTGCTTTAATGGTGAAACCCTGATGGACAACTATCTGGCCCAGGTCACGCTGGCCCTGGAGGGAAGGGCTCTCTGCACGCTGTCCAATCTCCAGCCCGAGGAACATTGCAGCTGGCCAGCGCTACAAGGAGTGCTCCAGAGGCGGTTTGGGGAAGCGGCCAACGCTGAGCATGCCCAGGAACAGCTGTCCAACTGCCACCGAGGCAGCCGAGACAGCCTGGGAGCCTACGCAGCGGACATACAGCTGCTCACATGGCGTGGCTACCCGGATTTCGAGCCGGGGCCAGTGGAGAAGCTCACCCTCCAGAACTTCATCCGGGGGCTCCATCCGGCCCAGCTTCAGAGCCACATCCAGATTCACGCTGCAAGCTGCTGGGAGACGGCTGTGGCAGAAGCGAAGTGGGTGGGACCGCTAATGGATTGTGCAGCTGATGCGTCAGCATCGAGGCAGAGAGCCTTCCAGGCCACGGCTGAGAACGAGGAGGAACTGCGCCGGACCACAGCAGCGCGGCCAAGCAGAAGACGGCCACGGTGGTGCGAGGAAGGGTGCTTCCGCTGCGGGGAGCCAGGACACATCGCGCGGTACTACCCGGCACCCACCCCCGCAACAAACTGGCCCCTTGCCAACGTTAAACTAGAGCGAGGTGGCATGGATGGGGACCTGCCGCCTCCCACAGACATTTTTCCTGATGAACTGTCACAACATGTGGGCCGAATTGGACACTCACCAGGGATGTATCTACAGTGCAGCCTGGACAACACGCCGATCCGGGCCCTGATTGACACCAGTTCTACCATCTCCCTGGTCTGACCCAGAGTGCTACCAGGTACGGATGAGGCAGAACCGCAGGGGTGGGAACCCACCGGGTGCTGCGTCACCACAGCCACCGGTGAGCGCGGCAGACTGGGAGGGCGACGAGTTCTTGTGGTGAGGGTGGCCGACCAGAACACAAACCACCAGTTCTGGCTGGCTGACATTCAAGACCCCTGAGTTATTGGACTCGATCTGCTCGCGGCATGGGGCGCAAAAATTGACACCGCCAGATCGTCCCTCCTGCTGGGGGCTCGGACCATCATGCTGTGCAGTGGGGCCCAGAGGAGGAACCCGGGGGCCTGTGTGATCGAGGGGCCGCCAGGACGGACCAAACCTGGTGGGTCACCGCAAGAACTGAACACAATGGCACCACCAGCGCGAGCAGAGGGAGCGCAATCACTGATAAGAGACAGCAAGGGGGAGGGCCACAGTGGAGTGGGTCAATGTGTCAGCAGAAACGCAGCAGGCGGTCGAGGAATTGTTTCAGCAGAGCTGCAGCGGACTGGAATTGGGACAGAGATGCCAGCTGCGGGAAATGATGGACTGCCACATTGACATCTTCACTGCCAAGGATGAGGAGTGCACCCGAACCAGCTTGGTGCAGCACGGGATCGACACCGGTGAGACCAGGCCGATCCGGCTCTGCCCCCGCCATCTGCCTTTTTCAAGGCGGGCGGAGGCAGAACAAAAAATACGGGAAATGCTGGAGGCAGACATTATTGAACCCTCCAGCAGCCCCTGGGCAGCGCCGGTGGTTCTGGTTAGGAAGAAGGACGGTTTGTGGCAGTTCTGTGTGGATTACCAGTGCCTGAATGACGTCACCCGCAAGGATTCCTACCCCCTGCCCCGCATCGATGATGCGCTGGACCACATCGCTGGCTCCAGCTGGTTCAGCTCGCTGGACCTCCGCAGTGGCTATTAGCAGGTAGAGCTGTCACCTGAGGCCCGCCAGAAAACAGCCTTCTCCATCGGGCAGGGACTGTATCAGTTCAAGGTGATGCCGTTTGGACTTTGCAATGCCCCGGCCACCTTTGAACGTCTGATGGAGTGAGTGTTGGCTCACGTGCCCCAGAGCCGCTGCATCGTTTACCTGGATGACCTGCTGGTTCACACAGCTGACTTTGATGGCACCCTGTCCAACCTCTGGGAGGTATTGGATGCCATCCAACAGGCCCGGCTGTGGCTACACCCACGGAAATGCCACTTATTTCGGCAGGAGACCACCTTCCTGGGCCACATCGTCAGCGCAGCGGGAGTCGCCACCAATCCAGAGAAAGTGGCAGCGGTGAAAAACTGGCCAGTGCCGCAGGATGTGGGAGAGCTACGGAGTTTTCTCGGACTGGCCTCCTATTATAGGAGATCTGTGAAAGACTTTGCCACCATCGCCAGCCCACTGCATTAGCTTACACAGAAGGGCCGTGCGTTCCAGTAGAGTGAGAGCTGTGCTGCTGCTTTTTCCCGGCTTCGCTCAGCGCTCATCGGAGTCCCCATCCTGCATTATCCCGACCTGAACCGCCCTTTTATTGTGGACACAGATGCCAGCAACCAGAGCATCGGGGCGGTGTTATCCCAGGAGGGAGAACACGGAGAGCAGGCAGTCGCTTTTTTCAGCCACGCTCTCAGCAGAGCTGAAAGGAATTATTGTGTTACTCGCAGAGAGCTGTTGCCTGTCATCTAGAGGCTTCATCATTTTCTCCCATATGTGTACGGGGGGAGGTTCCAGCTCAGGACGGATCATGCTTCCCTGACCTGGCTGCTGAACTTTAAAGAGCCGGATGGACAGCTGGGGAGATGGCTGGAGGCACTGCAGGATTATGATTTTCTGATTGTGCATCGGGCAGGCCGCCTCCATGCCAACGCTGACGCGCTGTCTCAGCGTCCCTGTGCTGTGGAGGACTGGCAGCACTGCCAGCGGGCAGAGGATCGAGACCAAGCCGTCCCACAGGCTGCTGTCCGGACGGCTGTGAGCAGGAATAACACAGCGGCGCACAGCTCCTCTTCGGGTAATCAGTCATCTCTCCCCAGCAATGATATCACAGAGGCCCTAGGCGCGCAGCAGCTGCAGAGCGAGTAGGACAGAGATCCGGTCATATTCCGGGTTTGGCAGTGGCTGGACACGGGCCAGAGGCCTGCCTGGGAAGCTGTGTCTGTGCTGGACCCAGAGACCAAGGCCCTACACTCCCAGTGGACCAATCTCCACTGTCACGAGGGTGTTGTGTATCGGCAGTGGCAGACTCAAGCTGGGCAGCAACACGTCTGGCAGCTGCTGGTTCCCCGGCGGCTCCGGCCCAACGTACTCCAGCTGGTCCACGGGGCGGTGGAGGCGGGCCACTTCGGGGTGACGAAGACTCTGCAGCATCTTTGAGCCCAGTTCTACTGGCCTGGATGTTGCCAGGATGTAGAGCTCCATGTCCATCGCTGTGACACCTGCACTGCTTAGAAAGGGCCAACTCAGCAATCCCACGCCCCCTTGCAGCAGTACCGGGTGGGAGCACCAATGGAGAGGTAGGAGTGGACATTCTGGGCCCTTTCCCGACCAAGGACCGGGGGAACCGCTATGTGCTGGTCGCAATGGATTACTTCACCAAATGGCCAGAGGCGTACGCGGTCCCTGATCAGAGCGCTGCCACCATAGCATCAAAACTGGTGGACGAGATGTTTTGGTGGTTTGGCGCACCGGAGGAGTTGCACAGCGATCAGGGTCGGAACTTTGAGGCAGAGGTCTTCAGGGAGGGCTGCAGGCGGATGGGCATCCGGATATGGAGGAGCAGATGGGGATATGGAGCAGATGGAAGCCAGAATCAGAGCAGAGATTCAGCAGCTGGAGCGGTTCATCGCTCAGCTGGGAATGGACGACAGAGCTGATACACCAACCCCCGGAGTTGCTCGCCGGGATGAATGGAGCAGCAGACCCGACGGGACCAGCATACCCCGCCTTCTGCCTTTTTTAAGGCAGGGCGGGCTAAGCAGAGCAGATCAGCCCCGCTTCCCACCCTTTTCGGGGCAGGACGGGCCGGCGATCCCACTTCTGACACCAGTGTGATGTTGTGAGGGTTCACACAAGAAAGGAGAGATGACTGTGACAAAACAGACTTTATTTATACACCCCCACTCAACACAGACAGGAGGGGAGGTCATTCACACAGACCCCCATCTCACTTATGGTGAGACAAACACATGATCGATCACTGCTCTAACTGGTCTTATAACACTGCTGTGTCATTATAATGCAGTTATAATGACACAGCAATAACACTTAGAGCACACGAATAGTGACAATCTTTGAATCCTCCGCAGCCCAAGCATGCCGGGAGAATCCCCGCCCCCTTAACACAGCCCCGACGTTACAATATCGTCCAGAGACACTGGGTTTCCCAGCATAATAAAACACTAAATATAAATCTGAGACCAACCATATCCCCGGGTCATCATGTAGCCTACTGTACATGTTGCATACTGACCCAGATGAAATTATTGCTGCAGATCTGACCATGTTGTGGCTTGCTTTCAACCCCTCTCTGTCTGCATGCACACTTCTCGCCGAGCTAGATCCGATGAAAAGCAATAAAAAGACTTTCCTGTCATTTCATCTGGCCTATTATGACAACTTTCCGCCATGCATGCAGTGACCAAGGTCAGAGTTGAAATTTATGCCACTCTAATTCATAGACTGTATAAAAAGCTGGCAAAAGTATTTAAAAAGTACTCTAATCTACAGCAGGTGTTTGCCTGCCTTCAAGGGCCGTAGAGGGAATGTCATGTGATTTGCTCGTTACGTGTCTGTTCTTTTTGTCTTCTCTATCCCCTCACCCCCCAGCCAGTCGCAGCAGATGACTGCCCCTCCCTGAGCCTGGTTCTGTTGGAGGTTTCTTCCTGTTAAAAGGGAGTTTTTCCTCTCCACCGTCGCCAAGTGCTTGCTCACAGGGGATCGCCTGATTGCTGGGGTCTTTCTGCAATTGTGGGGTTTTCCCCTACAGTTGATAGTGCTATGAGATGACTGTTGTTGTGAAATGGCGCTATATAAATAAAGTTGAATTGAATTGATTTCGTGAGTTTTTCCACATTTTGACTTTTTTCTTGAAATTTTGACTTTTTTTTTCTCAAAATACTATTTTGGCTTTTTTTTTTCTCAAAATTTCGTCTTTATTCTGAAAACGCTACAAATGGAGCGTGGTCTTTCGCAAAAACTAAACTTTTTTTCAATGTGGCAAGATAAAATAAGCGAGTTTTTCTTCTTAAATTTGCATTTTTGTCCTTTAACTTTATAGAGTGATGATGTCACAAGGAAACTATAAAGGAAGCTAGAGTAGGTGGCGGTCATGCACCTGGAAGCTGGTTGCCAACCGCAAATCAAATCTAAAAGAAGAAGAAGAACTTTACAATTTTTGTTCTAATAAATTTGTTGTTCTTGTATGTTTATAACTTCTTGGGAAATTCGTCCCCCCCCCCCATTCCTGAGTTTTCCCCCCACCTTGCTCATGATAAATCTGTGACTGTAAATGAGCGCATTTTATATTTTCACTTTTACTTTTGGAAATTTGAACTTTTAAATTTTCATCTTAGAAGTAGCAAATAGTAAGATGTGTATTTTTTTTTCTTTTTGAAACGAGGGTTGTTAAATATCAATAACAATAATCTGGCAACCGTAGCCTATAAAATAACCCTCCTTCGTTTCCGGGGCAACTGTCGCTACTTCCGTAGCAACCCACCAGCGTGCCTTTAACTGTTCCCCACGGTGCGTTTGCCAACAGTGTTCTGCTCGGTTCTGCTCGCAGCGGTAGCGATGTCACTGCCGTTCTCGGAGCTGCCGTCTGAGGTGTGGCTCCACGTGTTTGGCTACCTGTCAACGGAACACAAGTCCAGCGTCCGGGCGACCTGCAAGTACTTCATGACACTCGTGGATCATTGGTCCCTCTGGATCGACTGGACTGCGGTTTTAAACTTCAGAAGGGGCTCTTACAGCCGTGGGTTCTGGAGGACTCTAAGGCGGAGGAGAGTTTCCAAAGTGGTGATGAGGAGCTCCAGGGTGAAGGACTGGAAGCAGCTTTCGGAGTCCCTGCCCGACCTCACCTCGGTGATGGTGGAAATGACATCCCAGAGCAGCCTCCGGCACCTGAAGAACTTCGAACGGCTGAAACGCCTGACGGTCAGGAGCGTTGGCTCTGCTCACTTCTTTGACTCTTCCGTCGTGTCTGAGCCCCTGCAGCTGACCCACCTGAGCGTGTGCAACGTTAACGTCCAGTCCGCTTCCGCAGAGGACTTCATGTCAACTGTGTCCAGGTTTAAACGTCTTACGTCGCTGGTCTGTCACGAAGTGCTCTTTTGTGAAAAGACCTGGATTATTAGCGCAGTGCTTGCCAGCCTGCCTGAACTGAAGCACCTCTCGTTGTCTGCTGGGAGGATGTCTGGCCCCCTCTTCCGTGGTCCCACCTCAGATCCCGGCTCCCAGAGAGCAGAGTACCCACACTTGCGCAGTCTGGAACTTGTCCACTGCGTGGATCATTCACTGCCTCATGGGCTAATGAAGCTGGTGCCTGGCCTCAACAGTCTTGCAGTTTTTTACAGCCCGTGGTGTGGTCGTGCGCGTGAGTCCAAGCTGAAATCATGGCTGCTCGACCTCCCTCAGCTGTCAAACTTGGCCGTGGTTAATGGCCCTCGTGTCAGGACTTTTGCCATCTCCATTCCAGCCACCGTGACCAGCCTCACGCTGCGTGTTCCAAAGCTGGCTTACTACCCGGAGGACCTCACGGCTGTATCCATGCTGGTCCCCAACCTCCTCCACCTCCACATAGACCTCTGGCCCTCACATTTGGGCTCACACACTGGTAAAATCCCCAGACTGTTTCCAAAGCTGAGAAGTCTCAAGCTTCGACTGCAGTGTGTGGCAAAGGAGAAGCTCCTGGAGCTTCGCCGACTGAAGCATTTGGAAGACTTGGAGATTCTGGACTTCTCTCGCTGGCCCTTACACCTTGACGAGCTCCAGGCTGTCTTTCAGAACAGATTTCAGGTCACCTTCCCTCGCAGAAGAGATGTACTGGCCTGCCATTGTGTGTCCTGATCGGTCTGTGCAGGTTTTTGGTTGTTGGGAGGTTTCTGTGGAAGCACACAGTGTGAGATCTGTAGCACCTTGACATCACTGGAGTAATCTGTGGGTCATCCCTCAAACAGGGGTCACATTGTTAATGTGAGGTGCCATATGATTAGAGAAATAAAGTGGCAAAAAAAAGTTTGTTCCTCTGAATTATTGCAGGAGAAATGGACAAGCTACGCATTCAACTGTGTGCCAAATATTACTTTTGATGAATGTAAAGTTGCGGTTTTGTACCCAGATAATACATTTTGTAAGTCCGTTTTAAACATATGCACTACTTCTGTCTTAACTTTCTAATAAAGCTTTTCAGATGTTTCTAAAAATGTGTAAACTCAGATTTAATGCAAAGTGGTTTGTGTAATGAGCACAAAAGTGACAAACTGCTAGAAATAAATACGTTTATTTGTAGAAGTTGTATCAATCGGTAATCAGGACCCACATAAACCCACACCTGGACAGAATCCAAAGTGTAAAATATCAGCTGAATGTCTAAACAGCAAAGATCCCTTGATTGCACTGTCAGGAAATGATTGGATTACTTTAAATCTTTGACAGAGCACAAAGGGGCAATAAAATCAATGTATGAGTGAAATTAAAGAGGCATAAATGGTTTAACTGAAAGCAAATATAACACCAGTCTTCCTGTTAATCTAAATATGCTACAAGTGATCACATCAAGTGAACTGCTCAGTAAAGTTGTTTCAGCTGTAGTTCTCAGTACAGTGAATATTTGAAGCATCTTAGACTTCAGCATCCTTTCCCCCCCTCAAAAAAAAAAAATCAACTCAGAGGAAAGGCTGAGAACTGCACAGTGTATAAGACCTTATTGCATCAAAACATTTGGCACAGTATCTCAAAAGCTGAATGTGGTTTAACTCCTTACAGAAATATGAAATAAAGACAAGCATCAGTCTCACATCTGTTCAAAATGGGCAGAAAACCCACAAACGTTCAGGTAATCATCAAAGCACAGGGGGGTTGGTGTCATTCTGATTCCTGATCAAACACCCAGCGTCTATCAATGAGCTTTTCACTGACCCCATTCAGATAGTGGGTTCATTTTTCATGATTCAGAAAAAAAAAAAAAAACAGGGCTACATTTGCTCTTGAGTCTGACATACAGGCTGGGACACATGTTTTGTGTTTAGGAATGAGACCAGGTTAAACTATTGTGAGGCTTCATGCCAACAGAGCCAGCTCTTTGCATATCGGTGTGAGCCTGAACACGTCAAAAAAATATATATAAATTCTCATCAAAACGGTGACAAAACACAGTTCTGTCACAACATCAAGCACATCACAGGTACGTATATAAATTTAGATTGTGATTGTAACTGTGTCTGGCAGCTGGTGCTGATCAAACTCCATAAAAACTGGCAACATAAGCACATTTTAAATCTTTGTCCGCCTTTGTTAATAGATTTAATGCAGTGATGGATGAACACATACTGTAAGTAGCAACAGGAAAATGGTAAACATTAGAAAATTATTTAACATTGTTTATTCTAGGGGGAAATTACAACCATAGTTAGGTAAACAGCAGAAAATTATCCACTTTTGCTCCAGTGAAGGCAAATACAGTGCTGTGAAAAAGTATTTACCCCCTTCCTGATTTCTTAAATTTTTGTGTATTTGTCACACTGAAATGTTTCAGATCATCCAAAAAATATATTAGACAAAGATAACCCAAGTAAATGCAGTTTGTAAATGATGACTTCATTTATTAAGGGAATAAAAAGCTATCTAAACCTACCTGGCCCTATGTGAAAAAGTAATTTCCCCCTAAACCTAATAACTGGTTGTGTCACCCTAGGCGGCAACAACTGCAATCAAGCATTTGCGATAACTGGCAATGAGTCTTTTATGTTGCTGTTGAGGAATTTTGACCCACTCTTCTTTGCAGAATTGTTTTAATTCAGCCACACTGGAGGGCTTGAGGTCACAAACTGATGGCCGGACATTCTCTTCAGGATTTTCTTGTAGAGAGCAGAATTCATGGTTCCATCAATTACAGCAAGTTGTCTAGACCCTGAAGTAGCAAAGCAGCCTCAGACCATCACGGTACCACCACCATGTTTGTTGGTATGATGTTCTTTCAATGAAGTGCTGTGTTAGTTTTATGCCAGATGTAGTGGGATGTAGCGCCTTCTAAAAAGTTGAACTTTTGTCTCGTCAGTCCACAGAATATTTTCACAAAGTCTTGGGGATCGTCAAGATGTTTTTTTTTGGCAAATGTGAGATGAGCCTTTGTGTTCCTTTTGGTCAGCAGTGGTTTTCACCTTGGAACTCTCCCATGTATGCCATTTTTGCCCAGTCTCTTTCTTACTGTTGAATCATGGACCAGTGTCCAAACTGAGGCAAGTGAGGCCTGCAGTTCTTTAGATGTTCTGGAGTTTTGTCCGCATGATAACTGATAAAGATAATCGTATTACTCTGTTTACATGACAGTTTGAATAATTGGGTAACTCCAGAAAGCTGATTGTAATTGGTTTACTTGTGACCATGTAAACAGGGTCATTGTTTCTTGAATTTCTTTAGATCACGGCATGATGTGTTGCTTTTTGAGATCTTTTAGCCTACTTCACTTTGTCAGACAGGTTCTATTTAAGTGATTCTTTAATTCACCAGGTGTGGCAGTAATCAGACCTGGGTGTGGCTAGTGAAACTGAACTCAGCTTTCAAAAAATGTAGCTAATTACAGTTAATTCAAGACGTAACGGGGGGAAATTACTTTTTCACATAGGGCCAGGTAGGTTTGGATAGCTTTTGTACCTTAATAATTGAAATCACAATTTAAAAACTACAATTTGTAATTTACTTGGGTTATTTTTGCCTAATATTAAAATTTGTTTGCCGATCTGACACATTTAAGTGTGACAAATATGCAACAATGTAAGAAATCAGGAAGGGGGCAAATACTTTTTCAGAGCACTACACATTTGGCTCACCAAATTCATTTATAGCAATAGTAGATAAATTGTTCTTTTTTTTTTACTGACAGTATTTAGTTGCAACAATTAATTTATTCCTGACACATCACACACTGAAGTTACCAGTAGTAAAAACAAAGCTCAGCAACCTGTGATCATGATTACCTAATGTCAACTTTCAAAATGTTACAAACTGCCAATGCCAGTGAACTGCATGTTAGAACTGTGGAAACGTCTGGCTTCATTTTCATAGGAAAACTGTAGAAAAATAAGAAATAACATCTTGAGGACAAACTTATAAACTGTACCTTAAGATGGTCTCATCAAGAGATTATGAGGAGGTTTTACTGGTGATGAAATGGTTCTATCAGGGCTGTGCAATTGTTTGGTTTTTTTTTGGCGATTTTAAGTGGTAGCTGCAACAAGATTGAAAGCTAAAAAAATACATCTTTATCAACACTCATCGGCTAAGCACAGGGTGTCTAACACTGAAAATCCTTTAAAATTGTTTTAAGTCAACTCTCCATGGTCCATGCAATCAAACAACAGTCTGCATAAAGTATCTCAACACAGCGCCACCACCATGTGATGCAAGGGCTTGCCCTGCGGTTGGGGGAAGATAGTTTACAAGAGTCTCAACTAGTTTCTTAATTATGTACAGACGTAAAAGGGAAAACTGGCAGCTTATTCCTCCCCACTGTGTCTAAATAAAAATCTCTTTGGGCTCTTTAAAAGTGTGAAGTTTAAAATCCCAAGCCTGAGAGGTTGGACAGCCTGGGAAGTCCCACCAGTGTCATGAGTAAATATTCAGACACATCTTTCATCCTCTTTATAATGAGAACAACAAATCTGTCTGAAAAAAAAAACACTGACTCATAGACACACATGGACTCGTGAGTGTACATGTGCATTTTAGACATGTAAACGTGCAGATGCGTGTGCACATACAAGTAGATGTGCGGTCTAACTGAAGAGCTTGATGAAGCAGCCATGGCAGTAGGGCTTGTCATTTTGCTCTTTGAATGTGCCCTTGTTGAGCTGCTTGAGGCAGAAGGCGCACACAAAGTGCTCTGGGTGGAACTTCTTTCCCATGGCTGTGATGCAGCGGCCGGTGATGGGCTTCTGGCAGCCGGAGCACAGCGAGCCGCGCCGTTCGTGGTAGTGGGACTCACAGTATGGCTGGCCGTCGTGGTCAAAGAAGCTCCCGTTGATGAAAGGTGTAAAGCACTCCTAAAGGACATAAAAGAAAATACAGGATGATGTGACGCTGCGAAGTACTCTCAACTAATGCTCTCGTGTCACCCACTGTAGATGCCAACACTCACTCTGCACACAAAGCATTCAGGGTGCCAAAGTGAATTGAGAGCAGAGATGTAGTTCTCCAGGATGGCACGGGCACAGCCACCACATTTAGGTGCAAACATGTCGAAGTAGTCCTTTCTGCAGTACGCCTTACCATCCTTCTCATGGAAACCTAGAGGGCAGCAAAGACACACAGACTTACTACATGCTTCTTTTAATGCCAACGATACAAAACAGCTTAAAGGCATCACATGGTAGGGACTGCGGCTGGTACCTTCTGGTCCAAAAAAGGCTCCACACTGGGCACAGAAGAAGTGCTCTGGGTGCCAAGTTTTGTCTAAAGCAGTCACAACTTTCTGTGGAGAATAAAAGTAGAAGAGAAGCATTTGTTTTTCTACTTAAAGTGAGGCCATTTGACATGGGAAACATGATTTCCTCATTGTAATCAACATGGGGGCCCCAGTCATGGGAGAAAAACAGAGATAAGGTTATTACAGGTCAGGTGGTGGTGGTGGGGCGCTAAGACCAACAGTTCAGGTTTGGGAGGGCTGTAGCGTCAAACTCCCATTGTCAATCGAACAAAAGAACAATGGTCACCAAGTCAAGACTGTATGAAAAAAAAAAAACCTGAATGGTGTAAAGTAGAAAATTATTTCTAATCCTTAAAGACTGACTTTGAAATGAGTAAAGAAGCAACTTTTTCCATTAGAGAGGGAATGCATCGGAATAGAACTCTTGGCAGTTACCATAGTCACGTAGCATTGAGTGGCAAACACATGTGGCACTTTAGTTTGTATGCAGTAAAACATAAAAAACACACAAAATATTTAGTCACAGAAGTACACAGAGTGCCCTTTTTACTTTAAATGTTAGTACCACAGTGTTTACTTGACTGTAGTGATGTGTGGGTATGAGCCTTTAATTATTTATTTATCTATTTTTTATCCGTTAATACGAGATTGAATGACAAATTTAGCTTTCCCCAATGCAAGCAGGCACTCTGTGTACTGCTGTGACTGAACACTGTGTGTATTTTTTGTGTTTTACAGCATACACCCTCATGCTGCCACTCATTTTAGCCACTCAGTGTTTTTTTTTAACTGCCATGAGTTCTGTTCTGTGACACGTGCATACCCTCTATAGCCAACGAGTTGGAGACCACTGCAAAAGATTCCCACCCAAAACTAAAGCAGAGCAACAAGAAGTCAATGTATTAACCTGTTACTGAGGTCTATAAGGTAAAGAGCAATTCGCCGTTTTCCCACCAGAGGGCGCAAAGTAATTAGTAGATCACTAACACAATGCCATCATCCATACAGGTTGACACAGATTAAATTCACAATATGGAGACTGATTACAAATTCTTAAAGGTTACAAATTCTTAAACAGCTCATGGCTGAACCTGGTGTTTTAGCCACACGGTTACATAAAACATTTCTACATTTTTCTACATTGATTTTTACATAAATTAACCAAACCACACACTCTTTAACTTGGAAATAAATCCCCTTCTGAATGAAATGAGGATAGAATAGGCCCTGGTGAATCAAATATGAATGCCAAATGTTGTGTGGGGATCAGTAAGGAAGCCTGAGCAGTGACTCATGCTGGCCTTTAGGCTCAACTCCACTGTTCACTGTCTGCTTAACTTCAAGTACCTGCAGTTTGTTGCCATGGGGATAGATCTGGGGACTGACAAATGAAACGTTACTTAAAATGCAAGAAATACTGTTTTAAAAAAAAAAAAATATCCAAAATATCATTTTAATAATTCCTTTAGGTGCCTATTAATGCCTATAATCCACAGCTACAGTGTTTTATGTATGCAACATGGAAAACACAAAACAATTGATATCCAAGAATAAACCAGCACTGCAGTTTGGACATTTACAGACAGCCGCACATCCAGTTAAGCCTCACCGACTGCACTACAGTCAGCCAAGGACACACAACGTTAAACAACATTTTTTTTTCCCCTCAGATCTCAATTTTAATACTTTGCTGACAGGCCTCAGCTTAGTCATATCCCGGCAGGTGCATGGCGACACATGGCAAAACAGACCACTGAAATGGACAGCAAAAACCTCATTTATAATCGTAGAGCGCACCTGTAAATGTGATTGCCAATTTTCAAACTGTATGTAGAAAAGAAAGTTTGCATTCCAAGAGTAAGCGTCTGACTGAGACAGAAAAGTAATTTCCATTATGCGGTTTCCAGTAAGGCCAGAATCCCTTAGGTTATGAATTAATAAATATCAATATCTGTCCATTCACCCTGTGTGTGTGTATGTGTGTGTGTGTTAATGAATGCATTACTAACATCCAGTATGGGTCCATTGCAGTAGTGGCATCGCGGTGAGAACAGGTTGTGGTAATCTTTCTCACAGTAAGGCTGCCCCTCTCGCTCAAAGAAGTTCTTGGAGCCTATCTCCTCCTGACAGTGGGTGCACACAAAGTGCTCAGGGTGCCACGTTCTGCCCATGGCAGTCACCACCTGGTGTGGGGAGACACGGTGCATGAAATTGTAATGGGCTGCAAAGAGAGAAAGGCCTTGCTCAGCAGAGAAAATCTCTGCAGCACAGCATGCAAGAAGCAAAGGGAATACTCCAAACAACAGCAGTTGCATCTCTCACAACCCAGTGTTCAAATGAAACAGCGTTAGCGCTACAGATTCAGAATTAAACTACTTTATTAGAGTGCAACTGTGTTCCAGAGGAAATAATCACTGTACTTCTAGTGAACGTGTGTGCACAGTGGTCTGAGACATCTGAGAGGATTGTTGATGAAAATCTAGAGGTAAATTGAGGCAATTCCTACACTGAAAGTTTAAGTCCAAGGTGGACTAGTTATATGTAAACTTCTTCCCAGCAACAAAGTCCTGTGGTAGCATGTCAGCCTCTGACCACAGGTTGTGGGGTGACAGTCTTCTTCCCTGATGAGTGTGGAATTTAAGATGCATGTCTTTAATTAAAGGCTGTGAACTGCGTGCTCCAGTCTCTCCTGTTTTATAAACTGATGTTCTTGAACTGAGAAGCACTCACTATATTGTCTTTCTCCACTTCTAAATGTGTGTTCTGCACATACGTTACTCCACAGATTAATAGTTGATACTAAATACAGGATGGGTTATTTATAGGCTGAGTGGCTTTGCCAATAAGCCATCATAACAGCCCAAGCATAACATTGACTTTAGCACATAGAAAACACCTCAGACTGTGGTTTATGTCTTTAAAGTTTCCAGCTTGTATAAATATGCCCTTTTTTTTTTTTTTTTTTTTTTTCCTTTGAAAGACAAAAGTAAAATAGAAAGATGTCTTTACCTTCTTTACATGTTTCAACTGTAACTGTTTCAACTGTAACATGTAACATGTTTCAACTGCAGTTGAAACATGTAAAGAAGGTAAAGACATCTTTCTATTTTACTTTTGTCTTTCAAAGGAAAAAAAAAAAAAAAAGGATAAATAATTGAAAGAAGACAAAATGAACCTGTTTGACGTGTTGTATAAATATGGATTTTTGGATTTAATTCTGTGCCTTTACCTGTCCAACAATTGGTTTCTTACAGGCACCACAGACGCCCTTAGCCACCGTCTGGACTCCGAGTTTGTTGAGGTCGGATTGCAGGCTTCCCAGCATGTTGTCCAACTTGTTGGCTGGTTTAGGGGCAGGAGAGGGAGAGGTCTTTCCCTGTGACTGGATCTGACAGGGACAGAGGAATACTCAGGTCGTTAAGACGCTGGCAATTACCGTAAACACCTTGTGACTAGACAATCAAAAGTTATATGACAGTGTAGTTCATTCTGGCATGATGAAACTACAGTGAGAGGACCCGGATCTCCTGATCTTGATCTCCTTGATCTTAAGCACATCGTGGATCCAGACCCACCTGAGGATCATTGTGTGTGAGTTTGATGATCATCAGGATCGCTGCCTAAGAGTAGAGATTATTGTGAAACATGGATGGATTTAAGGACAATCTAAAAATATTCAATCACTGTTTCTCAGTAGTGAGTATTTTGTCACTATTTAGGACTCAGTGGTTTTGTGAATCAAAGGGAATCCGTTAATGTAATGGAAATATAGCCATCTAGTATACTGTACGTAAGGCCAGAATGTATATTATCACGTCACAATGGTAATACATCGCACTTCATGTAGTTTACCTTTCTGTTTATACACACCAAAAACTGATAACTAACCCTGAATAACCCTAAAATTTAAGATTTTACCAAGCTGTAAGTCACCAGGGCTAAAATTAAAAAAAAGAAAAAAAGCATTTTAGTACAAAAAGTGCAGTTCTTGATACAAATTACTTGAGGTTGCCAGTCAGTCTTCATATACTGTCATGTTAAAATGTCAAAGTTCACTTTTTAAAAAAAAAAACAAAAAACTGGCAAAATGGTACTAACAGGCTGGTACTTTCATACAAATGTTATTTTTCACCAAACAACAGATTTCAGTGTCTGTGTGAAGCATAAATAACTGCTAACTTAAAACTCCCCCTTCTCATTTATCTCACATACACATAATGCCTGAAAAAGGTCTAGCTCACACTCAATGTACATGGAAATATACAATTTAGAACAAAGAATCAATGTTTATTCTATCTTTTTGTTACGACCCACTTTCTGGGCCAAGGCCAGAATAGCCTATTTCAGCCTGGGATCATTTAGGTCCGTCTCGGCCCCCATGCCAAGGTGTACGAACCTAGTCACTTTCACCCTTTTCTTAGGCAAGGCAGACAGTCACCTGGTCTCTTTTTGCTCACAGCAAGGCAGACCTACACCTCGTGTTCCAGGCTGAGGATTTGGACCCATGACCCCATGGTCCCAACACCTCCTGCTCTACCACTGAGCCAAAGAGGAATTCCTCACTAGCTCTTGGCTAGTAGCGGAGGTGTACTCTATGGTGTCAGGACCTGCACCACTGACCGATTACCCATGGAGGGGGGCCGTCACACTTTTGGACACACATTAACGTGTTTTAAATATGTTAAACCTGAATGCATTTAATAGATTTTGCAAAAGAGTACACAATATAGCTATCTGCTGTATTCAGAGCTACACAACAGAGCTATAAGGAGTGGAACTGAGGAGGGAAAATAAAATGCTGATCTTCTAAAGTAAAACTCACACCTTTAAAAACTAGAATCTTACAAATTACAGGCTAAAGTCACGGTCTGACATTAAATGAAGGTGGAATTAAACAGTGGCCTGGAGTTTTGCAATTTTTCTGACACAAATAAACATGAAAAAACCCTCACAAAATAAGATTATATTCACAAATATGCACAAAAAAGTTGCCAATTTATGAAAAACAAAAGTAAAGTCAAAGCTTCACAATGTTTCAAATTTATGTTTTTGTTTTTTTTTTGCAAAAGTTGCAAATTTACAAGAATAAAGTCACATTTAGGGCGTTGAGGGCGGCGTGGTGACGGAGTGGTTAGCACTGCGGCAACACAACAACTCACCCTTGGCCGGGGGATCCCGGGTTCAATCCCAGCCCCCGACCAACAGTGATCTGTGTGGAGTTTGCATGTTCTCCCCGTGTCTGCGTGGGTTTACTCCGGGATTTCTCCGGTTTCCTCCCACATGCCAAAAAACCCCAAAACATGTAAGTTAGGTTAATTGGCATCAAACTGGGGATTCTAAATTGTCCTTAGGTATGACTGTGAGAGTGAATGGCTGGCTGTCTCTCTGTGTTGGCCCTGCGATGGACTGGCGATCTGTCCAGGGTGGACCCTGCCTCTCGCTCAAAGACGCTGGGATAGGCTCCAGCCCCCCCGCGACCCGAAAAGGATTAAGCGGAAGAAGATGAATGAATGAAAGTCACATTTACATTAAAAAAAAACTGTGCAAATGAAAACATACATCCCTTGGTTAGTGAAAGGGCTGAATGGCAACTAACACTGGAAAACTACTGGCCACAGTGGCTGCTGGGCACAAAAGTTAACTGCAAGTCATGGCTGCAGTCAGCCTTTAATACAGAGTCTTATGACGTAGCATCTGTGTCCTCTTCTGGGTACACAGGGATGAGCAGATGAAGAAAGTGAGTTTTGATCAACAATCATCCATTTTTGCAGACTTCGATAGTGATTCTCTATAATGAATGTGAATAAATGTCTGGATGCTATAACGCCAGCAAATACAGAGCTCCTCAGACAGAGAGGTTATTGGAGCTTCATGACTCCTACATTCCACGGAGGGAGAAAATAGCACCTCTGCTGCATGCATTCTCTCTTACACGCTTGGACTCATATACCCCCCACGCACAGATCACCTTCTTACCCCTCTGATTAATAAAACAACAAGGCTTCCTCCTGGCACTCTGAATCAGATGCATATTTAACGTCAATCGTGTGCCAGCCGCCTATCCTAACTGCTCACCATATCAGTGCTGGTTCTAAAGATGTGACGGTGCATGGCCTTTAGCTTTAGCAGGCTGGTGTCTAACTTAATGGGACGTGTTGACTTATGTCCTGTGAGACATGCTATAATTGTGGCAGTAACTGTGCTGTCATGTGGCAGATAGGGTTTCAGTCGCACTGTGAGCCTTCCATTCCTGTGCATGGCAGGAGTCTTGGTGTAATGGGAACATTAGGGAGTTACACTCTGCTTTCCCCCCTAAGCTCTTAAATTCTCCGCTACGCTCTGAACACACGGTTCTTGGCGCCGTCAGATGTCAGAATTAGAAAAGGGGCTCACCCGCTGTAGCCTGGATGTCAACACCCTTCTGAATGGATTTCAGACAAAGCTTTATTCTGTAAAGACTACCTGTTTAATCGGAGCCCCCCCCAAAAAAAAACAAGACCGGTCAAATTCCTTGACACCCACAAATGGCCAAATAATGAATGGTATCTTTCCAAGAAACCAACCAAAATAGGAAAAGAGCAGACAGAGAGAATGAGGTGAGGAGGGTCAGAAAGGAAGACAGAGAGAGGATCCATGCCTGCATTGGAGGGAAGATGGGGTCGTACTCTGTCTGACAGCCCACTGATACAAAGACCTTCGGAGGTGGGGGTGGTGTGGCTGGCTTGGGTGGGGGGCTAGGCGATGGAGGGGTCTGGACAGGTGGAGGTGTGGGCTCCCTGGGGGGAGGAGTAGGCTCCTTGGGGGGTGGTGGGGTAGGTTCTCGAGGAGGAGGGGGCATTGGCGGGGGAGGAGGTAGTGGCGGCGGCGTCTGCTTGACTGGGGGGGGCTTTTTGGGAGCCGGAGGGGACTGCGGGATGGGAAGGACTTTTCTCTGAGGGGCGGGAGATTCAGGAGGGATGACAATCTGGGTGGAAAAGAAGGGACAAGGAAACAGCAAAGAAAGAAGAGCAAACATTTAAGAAAGGAAATAAGATTCTTGGTTTTAACGAAATGGCAGACACACCATTTTCCATTGGCCAACTATGCTAAGCTATATATGGAAAATCTTTTTCTAACATGGCTTAATATGAGCCTGATATGGACATCACTCGTCTACCTTATCCACAGACGACTGAATCCCTTCTTCCCGCGCTCGCTGTGGGTTGGACATAACGATGACGCCCTCAGTCAGCCAGTCATCTGGCTGCTGCTTGCGCCTGCGCTCCACTCGACCTATCCCCAGTTTCCCCTGGAGCTCTTCGATAAGCCGATCTTGTGAGTTGCTTTTATTCACAATGATTGGTCCCATTTTACGTCTCAACAGTCCCTCCCTGTACATGGGATGCACGTTGGAGGTCTCCTTGGTGCGGCGGATAACCGACTTGAGCTGTGGGGTAGACGATAAGGAGGTGGGGGTTGTGCTAATAGCCAATTAAAAAATAAAAAAAAGTCCATTCCAGGTTAAATGCATAAGCAGAGTGTTGCTGTAGCACTGGATGTTTCATTCAAACGAGCAAAAACACACGAGCACTGCACTTTTTGTATGACTTGTTGAAGAAGCTAAAGAATATTTATACCTTCTCTCTAAAAAATGCAAACTACAAAAACTCCAATGGCAGCACATGCTAAAGTGAAGAAAGTCATTGTCCATGACAAAATGCTTTCACAAAAGTCTGCACATGCTGATGCAAAGCCAAAAATCTATTTCTTGTACATTTTTTTTAAGTCAATGTCCCATCATACAGGAATTAATACATAAAATACTAAAAAAAATTTATTGTATCCAATTACTGTGGACTCCTGATATCTTACCGTATTGATAATATGAGTAGGATAACTTCAAGTAAGCATGACAGGTCAGGCCCAATGACTAACCCAGCAATGTCAATGAAGCAAGCGGGGGCGTGTTCAGACATTTTTTCAGCAAAGCTTTCAACATCACCCACAAACTGTCTCCACAGGGAGACTGCTCCCTCAAGCCATTTTGTAATTGCTATAAGACAACGCATGCATCACACCACAGAGAGAACGAGAGAGGAATTTCTCCTCATAGACTTCTCTGTGCTGTTTCACAGCTCCTCGAGTACTTCTGAGGAACTGCTCGCCCAAAATAAGCTTTTTACAGGATTTAGATATACTCTCTGCACCCCTACCCCCCCCCCCCCCAAAAAAAAATCACCCACACAGCTATACTGTCATTATTACAATAACTAATTTATATCTAAGGTCAGATAGCCAAATCATAGAAAATCACATAGAATCCTCCTATAGCTTAATGCTAGCAGCTTATTTTGGGAGAGCCAAGTTGCGGATCCTACTTGACCACAAGCGGACAGTCTCTCGATAGCAGAGGGCTGCTGTATGGGCAGGTCCAGTGCTGCATCTGGTGTCCCAGGGCAGGTGGAGGGGGTGAAGCATTCATCCATCCAGCTGGACTCAGTCATGGGTGTCAGAGTTCCCTCAAGGCTGAGATCAGGATAAATTCCATCTTCCTCCTCCCAAAACTTGTTCTCATCTCCAGGCGTGACAGAAGCAGGTGGCTGACTCTCACCCAGCCTAGTTGAATTTGGTGCTAGGAGTTTGTCTAAAGCATCGTCCAGTAAAGGCTCCCGGCATGGCCATGTTATGTCCAGCTGATTTTCTGCAAGAGGGGCATATGGGTAATTTGACTGCACGGTGGAGAGTGAAATTGGAGAAGCTCTGGGACTGCTGGTGGCTGGAATAGTGTATGTTTTTCTGATGACAGGAGCAGGACTCTTGGGGACAGTTACTGGACTTGAAAGGCTTGGAAGTGTTACTGGTGAGGCATTCTTTGGGATCAAATCGGGACTTGAGCTTTTGGGTAGAGCTGGTGAAGTAGTGACATTTAGAGGGGTTGTTACAGGACTTGAAATATTTGGAACTGGACTTGAAAGCCTTGGAACCATCACTGGACTAGCACTCTTAGGGACCATTTCTGGGCCAACACTATCAGTGACAGCACCTGGGCTAGAGATATTAGGGAGTGTCAACGGACTTGCACTTTTTGGTAGTGGGCTTGAAAGTCTTGGAACTGTTACTGGACTAGCTTGCGGACTATGACTTCTGGGAACAGGACTGAGACTTTTAGGGATTGGGCTTTGAGATTTAATCTCGGGGCTCTTGGGTCTTACAGTGGGACTTGGGTTTTTAGGCACAGTAACAGGACTCTTGGAAACATCTACTGGACTGGAGGTCCTGGCAGCAGAAACCACACTACTACACAGCTCATTTATTGGCATATGCGTCTGGGTGTTGCTTTCAGTTTGATTAGGAAGTTTTACAGCACTGGAAGTACTGACGGTTTCCACGTGAGAGATCTCAGAAGTGACCCCATCATCATTCTGCTGGACCTGAGAGAACTGGAGGCTGTTGGATAACACTGTCACTACAGCAGAACCCCGTGCTGATGCAGGGGCCGAGGAACCATCTTCATCTATGTGGAGTTCCAGTGAAAGAGGAGTACAGGAGGGAGTAGTGTAACTACAGGGTAAAGCAGTATCCACTGAGCCAGTATGGGGAGTTGCAGATGGGTCGACTGATGCATGGACAACTGGAGACCCAGTTACCAATAAAAGGTCTAGCGACTCTTGATTCACAGAGAGCTGAGAGTCAGACTGAGTGAGGTGCAATGATGTATTGAACACAATGTACATACAAAGACGGGACATACATTGTGGTAGAGAGAAAGAATAGAAGCAGATCAGGAAAATAGAGAATGAAGGGAAAGAAAACCAAGAGTCACAGAAATCTAATCAACTTGGAACAAAGTTTGTATCAATGAAACTTAATCATTTTAACAGATTAAGTCTTATTTCCCTAAGAGGTAGATGGCCCAGAGGCCTTCACTTCACACCATAAGTATTACTAAGGCACTACAAAGTAATAAATGCCAATAAAGTAAAAAAAAATCCCTCAACCACCATTGTCATAATATTGTAAAATTCATGAAGAAAAATATGCATAGCTTGCTAATAAAAAATTAGATGTGAAAAGGGGAAGTGAATAAAACTAATCTCTTTCAGCTGAGGAACTCTGTTTATACTGTAAGTTATGTGAAAACTCAGCACATCATGTACAGAAAGGCGTTGAATAGTATCACCAGTTGGATTAATTTCTACAATTGAAAACCAACTGTCAGTGCAACAAATGTGACACTGAAACACCAAAAGTACCATACTCACATTGCTTTGCACTTTGAAGTCAGACAGGGAGGCCATTAACTCATCCAGCTCCCGTGTGGCAGAGGAGGCAGACATTCTGGTTTGCTGCTGTGATAGTGTCTCCTCTTGTCCATCTGTGTGCTCGTCTGACACCACCAAAGGCGTGGGACTAAAGTAGAAAATATCGCCGTTATAGTAACACATGTAAGCACTAATTTATCACCCAAATAGGTTACACTAGAACTGTTTTTTTTCCCTCTTACACTGGCGATGGCACAGAGCTCTCCAGCTCATCTAAAAGGCTCTCCACACTTGGCCGTACATCATCGATCCCTCGGGGCACTCCACCATGTTTCTGTTTCTCTGTTATCAGTGGGGCAGTTTTGCTTGCAGTGGACACCCCATTCTCCTGGATATGAACAACACCGGTGGGAGGGAGTGGAGGAGCTGCTTCCTCTGTGACAGAAAAAAAAATACAACAACATCAATCTATTGCCTTCACTTTACAGAGTATTTTGTTTTGTTTTACTTTACTAATCCCAGAGAAAAATCAAGGACATCCACCAAGATGAGGCAGCCACGGTGCAGCGCCAATCCCTTCACCATTCACATACACATTCATACCTGGGGCCACTTTAGAGTCTCCAATTAACCTAACTTGCATGGGTTTGGAATGTGGGAGAAAAGCGGAGCACCCGGAGTAAACCCATGCAAGCATGGGGAGAACATGCAAACTCCACACAGATCGGCCCTGCTGGCTGGTGGATTTGTACCCATGACCTTCTTACTGCGACCCAGAATTTCCACTGATTCCGGATGCAGTCCGTTATGGCTGTGATCCAGTCTCTGCAGTGAATAGTTCCCGTTCTAGTCCATGATCTGCTCCCCCACCTGGTCTGAATAATTGCAAAACTAATCCAGCTCATCGGATTTGGATCGCTAAAAATATGCATTGAGTCAATTTTTGACGGATGTCGGATCCAGTCCGCAAGGAAATTTCCGGGTATCTAATGTATTTAATAACTGTTCATTAAAAAGGATCTACTCCTCCACCACTGTGTCAGGGAAGATAAATACATTGACATAACATGCAAAAAACACTTCACAGAATTAAAATTAATGGGCTATTTATGTATTATTACACAACAGTTAGTTCCGACCGAGCAATGTGATTGGATAATAGGGATTCAAGGAGTTACTAAAATCCACGATAACTGCACTCCAATGTTTCACTGGATATGTATCACTCCGCTTCAAAGACGTTCATGTAACCGTTAATTACTAAAACTACTATCAACTAACTCAAAAGTGACAATTGCAATACTGTGAATACCTTAAAGGAAACTGTATTGGTCATTATAACAACATCAATCCTGCTTTAGGTATTACTTATAAACCCAAAATGTGTTTATTCAGTAAAAATAATGCCCTAGAGTCAGTATACTGAATAATTTTATGCCACGAAAACCGCTCGGTCAAAACCAATGGGGAGCAGCCATCGCCGGCCAGAAGTGACGAACACTCGTTGTTTCCGGCTTTACTGCAGACGAGTAACGTGTTTACCACAGATAAGTAAATGCGTTCAGCAGATGCTCAGTGGGTTGAGAGCTGAGTTGAAAACGGCACAAAATCTGCACAGATATAAACTGCATAAACCATCCTTGGAAATGGCCTTCATTGACAAATGATCCGCAGGTACCTCCGGGGACCAGTAGCTGAAGGGGACCTGACGAACAGGTAAGTTCCCAGTCAAGTAACTTCAGAACACGTTGAATAAATCTTCATATACTAGAATTTTATTTCATTAAACTATATGTGGCTAGATTTGCTTGTACATGGTTGTAAAAAAATACATAAAATTCTGATGATGAAACTTTGTGGACTGCTATACTGCAGCCCAGTCAGTCACACAAAGCAACGACTGTGCGTCACTACCGTGCTGAAACAGCCCATGGAGGAGGCAAGATGTCGCTGACCATGACTGACTGAAAGAGCAGTGACTTGAAACGTGTGCGTATTTGAGAAGGAATCATGACTAAAATTACTGGATGGAACCACTAGTACCATATATGATCCTCTGAGATAGCATTTGATTAAAATTCACTACAGGTACCCTTTAATTTCACAGTGAGGTGCTGTTTGAAAAGATTTCTTACCTGACCCAGAAGTCCCACCCTTATGAAAAAAAAACTTTATTCAGATTACAGTCTGCTCTTGTATAAATATTGTGAAGCTAGTTTACGTCCGTTTAAAAAAAAAAAACAGGCAGTGCTAGAGTTGGATTGTCTTGATTAAAAAAACCACAAAACCTTTGTGGTGATGGACTCTTTATGATACACTGGAGGTATCCTGAAGTAAGTAAGTGAGTTTGTTGTTTTTTTAAAAAGGAGACTATTACTGTAAATCACTTTACCTATAAATGTCATTTCAAAGAAAATGTTAAAGAGGCAATTCAGCTTTATTTATACAGTGCCTAATCACAACAAAAGGTCCTCTCAAGGCACTGGATAAGATAAGGCATGAAAAAGGTGTGGACAAAATTGTTGGTACCCCTCTGTTAATGAAAGAAAAACCCACAATGGTCACAGAAATAACTTGAATCTGACAAAAGTGGTAATAAATAAAAAGTCTAGGAAAATTAACCAATGAAAATCAGACAATGCTTTTGAATTGTGGTTCAACAGAATTATTTTAAAAAACAAACTCATGAAACAAGCCTGGACAAAAATGATGGTACCCTTAACTTAATATTTTGTTGCACAACCTTTTGAGGCAATCACTGCAATCAAACAATTTCTGTAACTGTCAATGAGACTTCTGCACCTCTCAGCAGGTATTTTGGCCCACTCCTTATGAGCAAACTGCTCCAGTTGTCTCAGGTTTGAAGGGTGCCTTCTCCAGATGGCATGTTTCAGCTCCTTCCACAGATGTTCAACAGGATTTAGATCAGGGCTCATAGAAGGCCACTTTAGAACAGTCCAATGTTTCGCTCTTAGCCATTCTTGGGTGTTTTTAGCTGTGTGTTTTGGGTCATTATCCTGTTGCAAGACCCATGACCTGCGACTGAGACCAAGCTGTCTGACACTGGGCAGCACATTTCTCTCTAGAATACCTTGATAGTCTTGAGATTTCATTGTACCCTGCACAAATTCAAGACACCCTGTGCCAGATGCAGCAAAGCAGCCCCACAACATAACAGAACCTCCTCCATGTTTCACAGTAGGGACAGTGTTCTTTTCTTGGTATGCTTCATTTTTGCGTCTGTGAACATAGAGCTGATGTGCCTTGCCAAAAAGTTCCAGTTTTGTCTCGTCTGTCCATAGGACATTCTCCCAGAAGCTTTGGTGGCTTGTCAACATGCAGTTTGGCAAATTCCAGTCTGGCTTTTTTATGATTTGTTTTCAACGGTGGTGGCCTCCTTGGCCGTCTCCCATGAAGTCCACTTTGGCTCAAACAACGACGGACGGTGTGATCTGACACTGATGTACCTTGACCTTGGAGTTCACCATGAATGTGTTTAGAGGTTGTTCTGGGCTCTTTTGTTACCATTCGTATTATCCGTCTCCTCCTGCGGCCACGTCCAGGGAGGTTGGCTACAGTCCCGTGGATCTTAAATTTCTGAATAATATGTGCAACTGTAGTCACAGGAACATCAAGCTGCTTGGAGATGGTCTTATAGCCTTTACCTTTAACATGCTTGTCTATAATTTTCTTTCTAATCTCCTGAGACAACTCTTTCCTTTGCTTCCTCTGGTCCATGTTTAGTGTGGTACACACCATGTCAACAAACAGCACAGTGACTACTTGTCACCCTTTAAATAGGCCGACTGACCGATTACAAGTTTGTAGACACCTGTGATGTTAATTAGAGGACACATCTTGGTTGAACATGTCCCTATGGTCACATTATTTTCAATCTTTTCTAGGGGTATCATCATTTTTGTCCAGGCCTGTTTCATGAGTTTTTTTTTTTTAATTTAAGTTTTTGTAAAGGGTATACATGCCATTACAGCATTGCATTGTGTACATTTTCATCACATATTCCCCTTTTCTTGTTTTTTGACAACATTGGAAAAAAATTATTACAACACCCTTTTTTTAAGTGAAATAAAAAGAGAAATTAAAAGAAGAACAAAACAAAACAAAACAAAAACAAAAGAGCAGAAAAATAAAAGAGAATCTGAGTAGCGTTGGAGCAAAGAGAGGTGCCATTATTGAAATGGTATTTGTCAAAGATCAGATCTGATGGAAGACACATATGCGTTCCAGGGTTGCCGAAAGTTCAAGAACCCATCCATGTCCTGTCTCAGTGCAAATGTCATCTTTTCCATCGAATAAATGTCCTGAGTCACGTTAATCCAATCTTCAGGTGTAGGACAGTCTTTCAACATCCATTTTTTTGTTAGAGCTTTTTTACTTGCCAATATTAAAACAGTGAATAAGTATTTTTCTCCTTGTCTTTCCAGTGATTCCGGTGGTAAACCCAAATACAAAGTTACAAAAGAAAAGGGACCTGTTACTTTGAATATTGTCCCCAATATTGTATGTACATTGGTCCAATATTGGTGGATAACTGGGCATGACCAAAACACATGAAAATGATTTGCAGTCTCTTCACCACACAAGCGCCAACAATTCAACCCCTTACGAGTAAATTTGTTTTGTGCAGGTGTTCTGAAAAATCTTACCAAATTTTTCCATCCAAATTCTCTCCACTGCAGGGATGAAGTACTTTTCCATTGTTGTTTATTTAACTTTTCCCATATTTCCAGTTGTAAAGTGAAATTCCCCTTTTTTCCCATCTCTCTTTTATATATGATGTGATGTCTCCTTTTAAGTCTTGAAGACCATGGTATATTTTAGAAATGTATCTGATCCCTGGGATCCCTTTATATGCCATTAAGAAAACCTTCAGAACACCTGACTGGGCCCTTTCCAAGTCCTCCTTTTTCAAGTATTTTGTTTATGTGGTGTCTAAGCTGAAAGAACCTGTAAAGGTCTTGATTTACTAGACCTTGTTTTTTCAAATCTTCAGAACTTCTTAAAGTTAGCCCTTTAAAAAAATCATAATATTTTATCAGTCCTTTCTCTTTCCACTTTTTAAATCTAGTGTCTCTTTTATTAGGAGTAAAGTCCTGATCATAGGAAATCCATTGCAATAATTGATAGGGTTCTTTAGTTTGATTCTCTCTGACTATCTTAAACCAAATTTTTAGCGGGGTCTCTATCCACGGGTTAGTGTTATTCAAAAGTTTAGGTAAGGCATTGTTCCCTATAATCACCTGTAGGGGAATGTCACTTGTTATTTGGCATTCCATCTCCTTCCATTGTGCAGTGTAGACTGGGTTACATATCTCTACTAAAGTTTTAATTTGTGCGGCTTTAAAATAGTCCCTGATATTTGGCAGCGCGAGCCCACCTTTGTCTTTTGTTTAGCTGTAGGGTTCTATATCTGATTCTAGGTCTCTTGCCCTGCCATATGAATCTTGAGATCCTTCTGTCCAGTTCTTGCCATGTTTTTTTGGGAGGTTCTACCGGTATTGTTTGGAAAAGGTATAGAAGACATGGAAGTATATTCATTTTGACTGCTTCAATTCTTTGTGCAGAACCCAAGAATGGTATCATATTCCATCTTGCTAGACCAGATTTTATTTTTGCCATCAGTGGATCATAGTTTAGTGTTATAATTTTGGGATATTGACCCCCAGATATTTCATAGATTCCATCTCCCAGTTAGTTTTGAGTTTGCTTAGTAAATATTGATTTGGGTCATAGTTGAATGTTAAAATTTGGGTTTTATGCATGTTTAATTCGTACCCCGATAGATCTCCATACTCTGAAAAAACTGAGATTAGTTCTGGAAAAGAGGTGTCCGGCTGCCCCAGGTATATTAAAATGTCATCGGCAAAGAGTGCTATTTTATGTTCCTTCTGACCAAGTGTAATACCTTGAATTTTTTGATTCTGTCTTATCCATTGGCTCAGAGGTTCTATGAAGACTGCAAAGAGCAGTGGAGACAAGGGGCAGCCCTGACGACATCCTCTTTCCAGTTCAAAAGATGATGATAATTTACCGTTAATCCTTATTTTAGCTGTTGGTTTTTTATATAATGCCTGGATAGTTCTAATGAAGTTATTATGAAAATTGAAACTGGATAAGATTCTATATAGGAAAGACCAGTCAACCGAATCAAATGCTTTTTCAGCATCTAATCCCAATATGGCTGCATTTAAATTATATTTTTTTATATGATGAATTATGTGTAAAGTGCATCTAATGTTATCTTGTGTCTGTCTTTGTCTTATAAAACCTGTTTGGTCTAAATGAATTAAGTCTGTCACTATATTTTCTAACCTTTTGGCAAGGATAGCGGTAAAAAGTTTATAGTCCTGATTTAACACACTGATTGGTCTGTAGTTGGAGCAATCTAACTAACTAACTAACTAACCTGCACTTATATAGCGCTTTTCTAGTCACAAAGACCACTCAAAGCGCTTTCACTAATACTAACCCTCTATTCTAAGGGCCTATAGGAAACATATCTAGGGACAATTTAGAACAACCAATTAACCTAACATGCATGTCTTTGGATTGTGGGAGGAAACCGGAGCCCCCGGAGTAAACCCACGCAGCACAGGGAGAACATGCAAACTCCATACAGAAAGGTTCCAACCCCTGCCAGCCTGGGGATTTGAACCAGGAACCTTCTAGCTGTAAGGCAACAGTGCTAACCACTGCACCACTGTGCTGCCCCTAGTTTATCCTTTTCAGGTTTAGGTATGACTGCAATGACCCCTTCTCTCCAGGAGGGGGGGGATTTCCCCTGTGTGGAGGACATAGTTAAATGTTTTCAGGAGGAGAGGAGATAGTTGCTGTTTAAAGGTTTTGTACCACTCTGCTGTATAGCCATCTGCTCCTGGGGATTTGTTAGCTTTAAAGGCCTCGGACGGTGACATTTTTTTATTGAACCAATAAACCGATTGTATGAAAATATTCCATTCTGGCCATTCCCGTGATTTAAAATGTGTCACCAGCCTCCATAAATGACTTTATTTGTTAATAGCCCATATTTCACTTAGTGATGCTGCAGTACCGCCATCTCTCGATAGGGGCGTGCAGCAGTGACGTCAGGTCAGGGAGAAACAGGAAATGGCTGCAGGAAATGGATGATCACCTGCCTGCAAAAATGGCTGAACGACAGCAGAGTGATTTGGACAGCGATTATTTTATCGAGTATGACGACCGCAATATAAGTGATGATATTGAAACTGACGAATCTGATGATGAAATAGTTTTGGGTGGTGCTGATGGGGTTATTCAGCCGTATTTGTTCGAGCCCGAGGGTGCGGCGTAAGACGCGGACAAAACAGCGACCGGAGCAGAACGAGAGGACGAGAGGCAAGAACGAGAGGCTCGCCAATTTATATTGGTAAAATATGCTTTGAAATTTTTTTTTTTAGGCGATATGCATGGTCACACACTTAATTATCAAAATAAAACTGCCAATTTTTCCCTCGCTGCCTTACTTGGCGACTTATAAACATTCTCTTTCTGCTCAAAATTTTTGACATGTTTTAAATATTTTCTAATCAAACTTCATAGACCAATTTATATAGCACTCCCACGAGCCATTAGTTTATTATAAGCATCTGATTATACCATTTTTTTTAACAGGTGCACTTGTGAGAAATGCAACATTATGCCAACATCAAAAGAATCTCGGTGCTGCCAGGAGGTATTGAAGGTGAAGAAGTGAGGGTTATGTTGCCTGCCTGTGCTGTGAGCCTCATCAGAGAAACATTCCCATCTGATCACTACAAGGGATTTTGCCTACCAAGATTAGATTTGTGATCAATGTTATTTAAATAAAGTTTTTTAAAATCATATATTGAGTTTATTAATATGCATGTCAATTTTATAATTCTAATATTTCAGCATTCAAAGTCGGATCTCATATACATTAGAGTAATTTTTCTACCATTTTATGGTGTAAAATTCGTGTGTAATTTTTAAAAGCACATTTCTCTAAAAATCTTAGGCTTATAGTTTTTTGTCTTAGCAAAATATGTTGCTTCCCTAACAATTGAAAGCTGAACTTTCATTGCTAATTGGAAATTTATTCTACTTTTACATGTTTGATTTTGAAAATCTAGATACATGTTGCTCAACAGCATCAGCTTTGATGGGACGCTGAAATTTGGCACTCAATGTTGCTGGAACTCTGGCTTGTACAGAGTGCCACTGCTCCAATAAGTGGGTTGGATCAACCAAGGTTTTGTCGAAAAGAGTATTCATCAGATCATCCACATATTCTGAAATAAAATTAATTTAATAAAAATTAGAAATCGAAAGCTCCTTGTAAGTGGTCGTGGAAATTCCAACGATACCGGCTGCATTTAGAACTCTGAGGACCTTGACATATGACGCACCAGTGAATAGAATGGCGGATGAAAGCTGTATGTTACCAGCTGGGATGTCCCTGATCATCGGCTGGCTGTGCCAGGATAGATCCTCAACACAATGTGGACAATGTTGTTTGATCACCAACAGACAGCCTTTAGTGTGACTTGTTACCTCACATGGATGACTGCAATGAGGACAATTGCTGAATAATCAAATTCAAAAAAAAAATCCACAGTATTTGAAGGTTGAGTGACAGTGGATAACATCTGCAAAAACAGTAGATCAACATAATTTCATTCCAGAGGTGTCAAATTGGATTACATATATAGAAATATAACTTGCGCAAACAGGCACAACCACCTCCCTATACAGCACTGAATATTTCATATTTGATTAGTATGAATACCCTAAAATTCTAATATTTGATAAGTTGTTAAGGCAATGAAATTCATTGCTTGTAAATAATTTTAGTAAATATTGGCAGTGAATATTTAAAAAAGAAAAATTACACTGTTTACTTCTCTTTCTGACAGCAGATCGCATCGGTAGATCACCCTTGCTTTTCACGCCACTTCACTGACACTTGTCTGAGAGTGGGACTTTGAAATGAACGGATATACAGTATAGTTGGAACAGCCGATTTTTTTATCAGCAATCTTTTTGCTAATTTCATTTCAAATTGCATCTTATTCTCAAAATCGCTGTCAACAAAATGTCTAATGCACATGTTGGGTGATTTTGCGACATAATTCCAATTTTTTAGCGTTTTCTGAACGAAATTCACCCAAGCGGTTCTGATTTTCCCAGGCAGGGGAAGTTCCTAAACACTCACCGCGTGCTCCTCAGCGTGCTCCTCCTCCTACTCAGGTCGCTCCCTGACCTGACGTCACACAGTCAGTGGCCATTTTAGCCGCTGATCGCTTGGCAGACAGACAGCTCTCAAGGAAATCATACTTCAATAGCGCATTGTCACCTTATGCGACATTTGTTGACACCAAAACATGTGCGGTTCAAATTAGCTCGTCTCACACACAAATTTAAGATATGATTTAGCGATATTGTAATTTCGTCCGGCCGAGGCCTTTAAGTTTCATAATTGCTTTTTCTAATTCTTTAGGTTGTATTTCTGACAGTAGTGTTTTTTTTTTCCACAATATTTTTTATTGAACCTTTTTTTATACAGACATAGCACAAACAATCAGACACTAACACAAAAGTAATTTAAAAATTAAAAGGAACAATAACAAAAAAAAAAAAATGTGTAATAAAAACAACAACAACAACCATTAACAAACACAAGTCAACAACAATGCTCCTCTGTTTAGTCTAGGTAATCTATTACATAAGAATACATAATATACATTCAACAGCTTGGAATTTGCAAGGTCCACACATATCATTCACCTTCTTCTTCAGACATTATGTTTAAATTCTTTACATAATCAATGAAAGGTCTCCATATATTCTCAAACACATTTTCCTTTGATTTCAGTATATATGTTATTCTTTCTAGTGGAAGGTTTGTTAACATTTGTCTTAACCACTGAGTCACATCTGGTCTATGAATCTTTTTCCACAGTAGTGCAATACATTTTTTGGCATTAAGCAAACTGAGGTCTATGAATGCTCTTTCACTCTTATTAAAGTTATGTTTTTCTGGATACAGACCCAACAAAAACAGGTTAGGGTTCAATATGATTTGTTTTGAAATTATTTTTTCAATTGTTACCTTCACCTCTTCCCAAAACATTCTGATTTTTCTACATTCCCATAAACAGTGAAATAGGGTTCCTTTACTTTCCATACATTTTGTGCACGTATCTGGTATGTTTTTGTTATATCTATTTAATTCCACTGGTGTAACATACATCTGCATTAACCATTTAAAATGTATCAGTTTAAGACGTACATTTATTGATTTGGTTTGAGCTCTTGCACAAGCCATTTCCCATTGTTCCTCTGAAATTTCAATTTGCAGGTCCTCTTTCCAGTAATTCAGTCTTTTCTGTGAGTTTTCACTTGAGAATAGTGTCAATGAGTTGTAAAACTCTGAAATAATACGCTTTCTCTTACTATCTTTCATCAAAATTTTTTCCAAAAATGAATAAGTAGGTCGGGTGAGAGCATTATTTTGATTTGATCGAATAAGATTTCTAAGCTGAAGATATTTAAAAAAATGTGTTCTATTAAGATTAAATTTGATCCTCAGTTCTTCAAAAGACATTATGTTATCTGAGCGTGACAAATATAAGTCTTGAATCTTTTGAATCCCTTTAATATTCCATATTTTAAATACAGTATCCGCTCTCCCTGGTGTAAAATATTGATTATCCCATATTGGGCTAAATTGTGACAGTGAGTGTGGTTCTTTCAAAATATTTTTTGGTTTCACACCATATTTTGATCATGTGCTTTACAATTGGATTTTTAACTTGTTTCTGTAGTTTTTTAGCCGAGTCTGAGTATATGAATAAGGGAAGAGGTAAAGGTAAATTGTATGATTCCATTTCAGTCCAGTGAGGAAGATCATTTGATGAAAAATAATATGTCATAGACCTCAGTTGTGCTGACCAGTAATACAACATAAAGTTTGGACATTTCAGACCTCCACGATCAAATGGTAAATATAGTAAGGACAAACGTAATCTAGCCCTCCTATTGTTCCATATAAATTCCACTAACTTTTTTGTAATTCTTGAAAATAGATCTGAAGGTGGTGGTAAAGGAATGTTTTGAAATAAATAAAGTATTTTTTGGTAAGATATTACTTTTAAGTATATTAATTCTCCCGATCATCGACATTGGTAGTGGCATCCATCTCTGAAGTAACTCATTAATATCTGTCATTAAGGCTTCATAGTTGGCATTGGCGACTGATTCTAGCTTAGGCAAAATTTGAATTCCTAAATATTTAACCTCTTGCACTCCGGGATACTGCGGGCGGTCACGTCTCTGCGTCCTAGGGCGCACTGAAAAAAAAAAAGCTGCATTTCCGTTCTTCCAGTACAGACACAGCCGCGAACAGAAAGCCAAATGAGTGTTTTGATTGGTTTAGATTTGATTGACCTCTCATTCGACTAATAAGAGCCTTGAATTGGGTTTCTGAAACCTTGAAGAACCAATGACTGAAAACCTAGCAAGAAGGACCCGCCTACCAACGGCTGCGAATGCAGCGAGCCAATTGAAGCAGAGAAGTTCGACAATTGAAAGCGTACGTCCCGTGCGTACAATCTGTTTTGTGTAAGCCACTGGGTGACACACACGCATTCGCCAGTCTTTTTTTCTTACTACTGTTCTTATTTGTTTTGAAAAACTGTTCGCCAAAACCGCAATCATGGAAGCGCAAAACCGCAATAATGGAATCATGGTTTGACCGGGTCGCGTGACCAGAACCACGAGTCCGTAACAAGCGGACCAGCGTCATGTTCGTCTGACAATGAGGAAGAGAAGTTCGCCAGCGATACTGCTGTTGTGGACAGGCAAGTGTTATAAGCTAAATTATTCTTTATCCCTGAAAATTGTAATCAAAATGACTTTTGACCGATCGGTAAATTACAACTGTGCGTCATCGCCACATGACGGACGGTCCGTGCGCCGCGTCCGGACCGTGAACGCCCCCACCCCCGCTACTCTTCTGTAGTGGATTGCAGATATATTGCAGATATTTTAGTACAACTGTGCGTAGTAGACCGCGGCGCACCGTCCCCGCGGTCCGTCATGTAGCGATGGCCGATGTCCGTCCTCTGTAGCGGGGGTGGGGGTGGGGTGGGAGTTATCTTCTACATTACAGATATTTTAGTATAATTTTTAGTGCACTGTAGGTTATTTTTTCTTGTAAAAAAAAAAAAGCCACACATTTTTTACGTGGCATGCTTCTTTGTGTGTGGGGGCTTGTTTGTTCATTCATTCATTCATGAATGAATAAACAACCCCCCCCCCCCACACACACACACAGCCCTGAGTGTCTACCTTTCATTAGAGCCCAAGATCAAGCTTCTATATTGAATCATTCAAAAGTTACAGACGTTTTTCCAAACTGGGCCATTTGGCACAATTTGGCACAGTTCAAAAACGCCTGGGAACAACCTGAGGAAAAAGCTGTGTAATATATTCATTTTTTGTGGTATTGTTACAAAATTTTGACCTCAGCTGGATAACACTTGGTTCTACATTTCTGTTGCATGTTCCAGCCTGGATCTGACAGTTGTGTGTTATTTGCAAGCATTTGTATCCAAAAAAACACCCAGGCAAAATTTATTTTCTTCAAGTTCAGTATGTTTAGATGACTGTTACTCAGTGGCAGGGGCACTTAGAGAGATTATGACTGTTTTGCCAAAAAATTCAAAGTGTTTTCTTTTAAATGAGACCAACCCCATAAAGATGCTGCAAAGGGTTGAACAGCTTTTGATTTACTTTGGGTACGTTATTTTTAGGCATTTTTAGGGAAATTGACCAGAGTGCAAGGGGTTAAACTGATTTACAACATCGAATTGGTTTACCTCAGGAGCTGGGTGATTTCTCTGGGTCTCATTTAGCATTAATATTGAAGATTTTGTTTTGTTTATTTTATATCCTGATATATCCCCAAAGTTCTTTATTAAATTTAACAAGGTCGGAATTGATTTTTTAAAATTCACCATAAACAAAATTATGTCATCAGCATACAGGGAGATTTTATGTTCTGTTGGTCCTACTGTAATTCCATATATTTGTGGATGTAAACGTACTGCCATCGCTAAAGGTTCAATTGCTATAGTAAACAATAAGGGTGAAAGTGGACAGCCTTGTCGACATCCTCTATTGATTTTTATTGGGTTTGAGATATTGCTGTTTGTTAGGATTTCTGCTGTAGCATTATTGTATATTATCTGGACCCATTTTATGAAATTATTTCCAAGTCCAAACCTTTGTAGGACTTCAAAAAGATAGGGCCATTCGACCCTATCAAAGGCCTTTTCGGCGTCCAATGATAAGAGAGCTGTATCTGGTGCTTCTTTATTGGAATAAATAATATTAAATAGTCTTCTTACATTATGGAAGCCTTGTCTTCCCATTATAAAGCCATTCTGATCTCGGTTAATAATATTTGGTAATATTTCTTGTAGTCGTTTTGCTAAAATTTTACAGATTATTTTAAGATCAGCATTTAATAGGCTTATTGGTTCAGGTTCAGGTTATGGTCTCATGTGTTCACATTTATTAGGGGGTTTACCTGGTTTTGGTAACAGCATAATTAAGGCATTATTCATGTATGGTGGTAAATTACCATTTTGAAATGCTTCTAAAACCATTTCCAACAGTGGTTTTATTAATTTAGTCTTAAATTTTTTATAGAGGTCAACTGGAAGACCATCTGGTCCTGCTCTTTTTCCTGATTTCATATTATCAATGGCTTGCCCAACTTCTTCTTGACTAATTTTAGACTCCAGTATCTCCCTGTTTTCATTTGGAATACATGGTATAGATAATCCACCCAAAAACCCATTTAATTTTGTTAAGTCAGTTTCATTTTTTGTATCATATAGTTTTCCATAATAATCTCTAAAGGCACTATTAATTTCTAAAGGATCTATAACTACCTGTCCGTTACTTATAATACTGGTAATTGGTGTTTTAGATTCTAATTGTTTAATCTGCCATGACAATAATTTTCCTGATTTTTCACCTTGCTTGTAAAAAGTTTGCTTCAATCTTAGAAGACTCGAGGCAGCTCTATTCACTGATTTTTTTTGTCATATTCAGCTCTCAGAATCAGTAATTCATTCTCTAACTGTGGGTTACTTCCTGCATACACCTTTTCTTGAAGGATTTTTATTTTACGTTGCAATTGAACTCTCTCCTCTCGGGTCTTCTTAGATTTTGAACCTGTATAACTAATAATATGCCCCCTAATAAAAGCTTTGAAAGCCTCCCACTTTATACATGCCGTTGTTAGTGTAGTATTTATATCAAAGAACTCATCTGTTTTTCTGTGTACTTAACAAATTCCTCATCCTGAAGCCATTTATGTTGAAAATGCCACCTAACTGGGTCCTTTGTCAATTTCTTATCTACAATATATTAGACAGCAGGGTGCATGATCAGAGATCACAATATTATCATAGAAACAGTTTTGAATCTTGGACCTTAATTCTGTAGAGATCAAAAAATAGTCAATACGTGAGAATGTCTTATAGGTATTAGAATAACAAGAATAAGCTTTGACTTGTGGTTTCATTTCTCTCCATATACAGTGGGGCAAAAAAGTATTTAGTCAGCCACCAATTGTGCAAGTTCTCCCACTTAAAAGATGAGAGAGGTCTCCAATTTTCATCATAGGTATACCTCAACTATGAGAGACAAAATGAGAAAAAAAAAATCCAGAAAATCACACTGAAGGATTTTTACCTCCGCCAAGGAGGTTATGTTTTCATCGGCGTTGGTTTGTCTGTCTGTCTGTTAGCAAGATAACTCAAAAAGTTATGGATGGATTTTCATGAAATTTTCACAGATTGTCAGAAATGGGGTATCCTACAGATGATTAGAATTTGGTGGTGATCCGGATCACCGTCCAGAAGAAAACCGCCATTACGGAAAATGCGATTTTCGTGAATAACTACTCAACCACTAATCCTATCATTGTGAATCCAATTGCTAGTCATATGTTTTCATGGTCAAGGAATCTGAAAACGTACACACAAACACTGTATAGGGGAACTGTGGCGCTTGGCGGAGGTCTGCGCTCTCTGAGTGCTTTTCTCGTTAATGAATTAATTGGTAAATTCCTCAGTAAAATAAGTATTTGGTCACCTACAAACAAGCAAGATTTCTGGCTCTCACAGACCTGTAACTTCTTCTTTGAGAGGCTCCTCTGTCCTCCACTCGTTACCTGTATTAATGGCACCTGTTTGAACTTGTTATCAGTATAAAAGACACCTGTCCACAACCTCAAACAGTCAGACTCCAAACTCCACTATGGCCAAGACCAAAGAGCTGTCAAAGGACACCAGAAACAAAATTGTAGACCTGCACCTGGCTGGGAAGACTGAATCTGCAATAGGTAAGCAGCATGGTGTGAAGAAATCAACTGTGGGAGCAATTATTAGAAAATGGAAGACATACAAGACCACTAATAATCTCCCTCGATCTGGGACTCCACGCAAGATCTCACCCCGTGGGGTCAAAATTATCATGAGAACGGTGAGCAAAAATCCCAGAACCACATGTGAGGACCTAGTGAATGACCTGCAGAGAGCTGGGACCAAAGTAACAAAGGCTACATCAGAAACACACTACGCCGCCAGGGACTCAAATGCTGCAGTGCCAGACGTGTCCCCCTGCTTAAGCCAGTACATGTCCAGGCCCATCTGAAGTTTGCTAGAGAGCATTTGGATGATCCAGAAGAGGATTGGGAGAATGTCATATGGTCAGATGAAACCAAAATAGAACTTTTTGGTAAAAACTCAACTTGTCGTGTTTGGAGGAGAAAGAACACCATACCTACTGTGAAGCATGGGTGTGGAAACATCATACTTAGGGGCTGTTTTTCTGCAAAGGGACCAGGACGACTGATCTGTGTAAAGGAAAGAATGAATGGGGCCATGTATCATGAGATTTTGAGTGAAAACCTCCTTCCACCAGCAAGGGCACTGAAGATGAAACGTGGCTGGGTCTTTCAGCATGACAATGATCCAAAACATACCACCCGGGCAACGAAGGAGTGGCTTCGTAAGAAGCATTTCAAGGTCCTGGAGTGGCCTAGTCAGTCTCCAGATCTCAACCCCATACAAAATCTTTGGAGGGAGTTGAAAGTCTGTGTTGCCCAGCGACAGCCCCAAAACATCACTGCTCTAGAGGAGATCTGCATGGAGGAATGGGCCAAAATACCAGCAACAGTGTGTGAAAACCTTGTGAAAACTTACAGAAAACGTTTGACCTCTGTCACTGCCAACAAAGGGTATATAACAAAGTACTGAGATGAACTTTTGTTATTGACCAAATACTTATTTTACCGAGGAATTTACCAGTTAATTCATTAAAAATCCTTCAATGTGATTTTCTGGATTTTTTTTTTCTTATTTTGTCTCTCATAGTTGAGGTATACCCATGATGAAAATTGGAGACCTCTCTCATCTTTTAAGTGGGAGAACTTGCACAATTGGTGGCTGACTAAATACTTTACCCCACTGTATCTAGCAATCTCAGTTCTTTCATAAAATGATTAATGGTCATCTTATATCCATTGTGCGTACAGTCCAGTCCTGTTGATCTATCTATACTGGGATTCAATGTACAATTAAAATCCCCTGCTATTATATGTTGCCCTGTAAGTGATGATAAAGTGAGGAATAAATTAACAAAGAAGTTTTGATCATCAATATTGGGGCCGTATAAGTTCACCAGATGTATATTTTCTAATAACAAAGATCCTTGGATGATTAGATATCTTCCAAATTTGTCTCTAATTACATTTTTCATTTGAAATGGGACTGTTTTATGTATGAGAGTCATAACTCCCCTGGCTCGGGATGAAAATGATGAGGTGAACACATTACCTTGCCACCTTCTCCTAATTCTTTTTACATCCTCCTCTAATAGATGAGTTTCTTGTAAAAATACAATTTTTGAATCTATGTCTTTTATTTTATTCATAACTTGTTTAAGTTTTTTAAGATTATGTAGACCTCTGCAATTCCATGAAGTTAAATTAAGATTAATGCTTTGATCTATGATCAATAAGGAGTTTGAGATTACCTTGCAATATGAACATACTCTTACAGAGAAGCAAAAACATGGATGATGGAACATCAAACATCAATCCTACAAACTACACAAAAACAAATTCCCTTTTCCCACATTCGTGGTAATCCCCCCAAATCAAAAAAATTCTGTCTCCCGTTATAGCTAGTGACTGTTCCACACCTGCGAGGATCAGTCAAACCACTCTCTCTTTCTCCTCTCAATCACCCTGACTCTACTACTATTTTTATGACATTAACTCTCTTCTGTAGTTTTTTCAACATAACTTCAAAGTTTTATAGCAACTTTGTACATCATAGCTTTTTTTTTTTTAATACAGTCTGTATTTTGTAGACATGTTATATGTTTCAGATCAATCAGATACCTGTACAAATGATTAAATGTTCTACCTTTGTCATGTTCATGCTTAGCTCCCACCAGTCTCCTTTTGGATTTGCTTGATGAGCTCCTGCGCCTCTTGAGGGGTCTTGAAGGTGTGGGTTCTCCCCTTATATGTGACCAGCAGTCTTGCCGGATGAATCACTCCGTGACGAATCCCGAGGCTGCGCAGCTCTTTGTGGGCAGGGTCGAACTGCCTCCTTAATTGTTGAATTCCTGTGGCCAAATCTGGGTAGAACTGCACCTGTTGATCCTGGTATTTAATTTCCCCTTTAGCTCGCGCCGCATTGGTGACTGTCATCTTGTCTCTGTAGTTGAGGAACTTCATAATCAGCGTCCTCGGTGGTGTCTTATTATCTCTCGGTGGGCCAATTCGGTGAGCGCTCTCTAAAACGACCGATGACTGCAGGTCCGAGTTATTCAGCGCTTCTGGAATCCACTTTTCCAAAAAGGAACATGAGTCCCGTCCCTCCACTCCCTCCGGGAGGCCCACCAGCCTCAAATTATTCCATCGTGAGCGGGATTCCAAGTCCAGGACATTATCTTCCAGACGTTTACATTTTAATTCCAGTGTTTGCAACTTTGATTGTAGGCTGGTGATGTCATCTTCAGCGCTTGAAATTTGGAGATCCGCCTGCGATACTCACTCCATACAGTCGCTTATTTCCTTTCTCATTCCTTCTATCGCTGCTATAATCCCATCAAATTTAGACTCTGTTTTCATGGAGTTGATGGCAGTGAGCACTGCGTTTGTCCCCTCTTCAGCAGTTCCCGCTCCACCGCTGGCTCCATCCTCCGCCATCGTCTCTGGAGTTTTTTCTGTTTTGCCTCAAGCGTTTTGCCTCTGTTAGCTTGGGTTGTTTTGTCGAATTGCTTTTTCCTCCACCTAATTTCCCAGCCTTGGTCTTTACCATATCCGTGCCTAAACGCTGAGATGGGTTTTTGTTCCAGTTAAGAGAGTTTTAGTAAACTTTTTATTTTTAGGAGCAGAGCAGTGTGAAACAAGTCTTCCTACGTGGCCGCCATAAACGGAAGTCTCGACAGTAGTGTTTTATTTTGTGACTCAGTAAGTTGGGGAAGGTTTAATGTATTTAGGAAGGCTTCAGATGCGTTTTTGTGTTTTTTGAGGGAGTATAAGTTCTTGTAGTAATTCTCGAAGCTTTTAAGAATTTCCTGAATTCTAAATTTTATTTCCTTTGATACTGGGTCTCTGATTTTGTAGATTGCTCTCTCCGTTTGTTGTTTCCGCAATTTGTAGGCTAGTAATTTTGCTAATTTGCTACCTGTTTCATAGTATTTTTGTTTCAGAAATGTAAGTTTCTTCCGGATTTCTATTGTGTAAATCTCGTTTATTTGTTTTTTAATTTCCTTAATTTTGAGCGAGTCATTAGAATGAGTGTTGTCTTTGTGCTCTTTTTCTAGTTTCTTAAGTTCTGACTCTAATGTTGTTAGTTTTTCTTGTCTCAGTTTCTTTTGGGTTGCCAGTTTTGCGATAATCTTTCCCCTTATTACAGCTTTGCATGCATCCCACAGTATTAAAGGAGATACTTCTCCATTATCATTTTCTTCCAAATATCTGAGAATATCTGATTCCAATTCATCTTTCAGTGGTCCTTTCAGCACATTTGAATTTAACCTCCAAGAAAATGTATTATTTGTGTATTTTTGGATATTTAAGTCCATATACGTAGATCGGACTGTGGTCAGAGAGATCCATCAGTCCTATTTTACATGTTTTTACTCTTCCAATGTCTCTATTAAACATAAAAAAATAGTCAATCCTTGAGTATGATGAATGTGGTGCTGAGTAAAATGTATTATCTTTTACACTGGGGTTGAGTTCCCTCCACACGTCACAGATTCCCATTTCTTTTAGTAGCATCCGAGTTTTTCTACTTTGAGTGTTATTTTGATGTGGAGAATTACCTGATGCATCCCAGTATGGATTCAGTCTTAGACTGAAGTCTCCACCACATATCACTAAACCTTTGGCTTTAGTTATCATTAGGTCAAATACATTTTTATAAAATTTCCAGTTAGCCCCTGGAGGTGCATATACATTCAGCAGGGTGATATCTTCTCCCTCTAGCCGACCAAGTACCATGCTAAATCTCCCTTCTTTATCTTTGTGTTCTGAATTTTTTTCAAACATAATTTTGGTTGAGATCAATGTCGCTACCCCCCTCCTCCTCCCTGACTTATATGAGGATGAAGAGATGAGTTTAAACCCTTGTCTATTAAGTTTAAGTCTGTTAGGTGGGTTTCCTGTAAAAATATTATTCCTGCTTTGTCTTTTTTCATTTTGCCAAGAATCTTGGATCTTTTAACTGGATTCAGGATCCCTTTTACATTATATGAGATTATTTTGGTTACACCCTGTTTCTCCATTGTGTTGTCTTATTTAGTATAACAGTGTAGTGGCCCTCTTTTATGCTACTCAGAAACTGAAAGAACATTAAGAACATAAAAAACATTAAGAACATAGTATATAAAACTTTAAAACAAAAAACTGTCAAAAGGTCTTCCTGAGCTGAGGTCTTTTTAGTGACCTTAGAAGAGCCTTGCTGGTGCGTTGGCTCTGAGGGAAATTCCTCAAACTCTGTTACGTGTTGAGGGCCCTCTCTTACCCCTGTAAGATGTCCCATGTTTTTAACGTGAATTTCAGATCCCAATCCGAACTTGTAATGATTTTTTTTTTTTATGCCTATACCCTATGAAATTGTGCGCAACCTCCCACCACCATCACAGCAAACAATCACGTTAATACAGTATTTGTTAGTGTGGAGAGTTCATGTGGTTCATCGTCACATTTCTATTTCAACAAGTTTTTTTTTTCTTTTTTAAAGACCTACTTGTTTCTAATATTATGACTGTTCCATGAAATGTTTTACCAATTGCTGATTCTGCATCTCCTTTAATGTTTGTTACCTTGTAGGAGGAGGGTTGGATGCGCAGATTGACTAAAAATATCGTTATTCCCTCCTAAAAGCGTTCAGTTTTTCCTTATAGCCCTGGCGCTGGGTTTCCTGCTGCTGGTCCGTGGATTTTGAGGGTCTCTGTGTGCACCACGTTTGAGCCTTGATTCTTTCAATCGGGTCTGCTGTGGGCTTATACACCGTTACCGGGAGCCCTCTTCTCGCCATATCCCTGGTTGCTTCTTCCGCCGAGTTGTAGAGACACGTCTCTTCCCCGTAAAAAACCTGCAGCTCTCGCCGGAAATGGAGTTTGAAAGCGCAGTTTCTTCTCTCTTAGTACCTTTTTAGCGTTGTTGTATTCACGACGCTTTTTAAGGACCTCTGGGGCGTAGTCGTGCTCCACAAAAACTTTTCTTTCTTGGTGCATAAATCCTTTTTTCTGCCAAGCCAGTCTCAAAACCTCTTCTTTTGTTCTGAAGTTGGAAAACTTCACCACCACCGATCGCGGGGATGCTTCCGCCGACGGCCTTGGGGCTAATGAACGGTGCGCCCTTTCTATCTTCAAGTCGGTGGATTGGGGAATTTCCAACTTCTCTCTCAGTATGGATTCCACGCATGCAGCCATTGTGGTGAAACCGTCCTCGACTCCTTCTTTCAGACCATGAATTCTTATGTTGGCCCTTCTTAGTCTTCCTTCTTGGTCAGTTAGCTTAGCCTCCAGTCTTGTCTGTCGTTTGAGTAATTCTTGCACGGTTTCTTCCAGCCCTTTTATTCTTTCCTCTGCTTCCATGATTCGGTCCTCAGCCTGGTCCACTCTGTTGTTTGTCCTTTTTATTTCGTCTTTAATTTCACGAAATTTGGCCCAACACTCTCGGCAAAATTCTCTTAATTCTTGAATTATCGTTTTTAAGCTAACCGTGTTGCTAGCCTCATTCAGCTCCTCTGTTTCCGAGTGGATGTTGTCCTCCAGGTCAGATTCTCTGGCCGATGCGCGTCTTGGCCTGGCAAATGTCAATCTCTTCTGTTTTCCTTTAGGCATAATGACTTTGTCTTTTGATTTTCACTCTTCCAAAAATCTGTGAAATCTGATTTTCAAGGTATTTTCACGGATGGGGTCTTGGAGCTTCAGCGTTAAGCTGCTATCACCATGGTGTCCAGACCGGAAGTCCATGAGTTTGTTTTTTAAAATAATTCTGTTGAACCACAATTCAAAAGCATTGTTTGATTTTCATTGGTTAATTTTCCTAGACTTTTTATTTATTACCACTTTTGTCAGATTCAAGTTATTTCTGTGACCATTGTGGGTTTTTCTTTCATTAACAGAGGGGTACCAACAATTTTGTCCACGTGTGTGACTACGAGCCACTGGCTAGCTACCGGCATTGGCTACGTTTTCATCTCGGGTCTTCTGCAGTACCAACTCAACAGGTATATGTTTTATAAACACTTCATAATATTTGTTTACTTGCTTGTGTGTGAAATGACAATAGATATCTTCATGCTGATTGAGATCTTTAGCAACAGTTACTGGCTATACTGTATTTAGAAGGGACTATTTTTTTCTCAGCTGCACAAAATACACTACCGCTCAAAAGTTTGGGGTCACTTAGAAATTTCCTTATTTTTGAAAGAAAAGCACTGTTTTTTTCAGTGAAGATAACTTTAATCAAAAATACACTCTAATATCTAATATACATTGCTAATGTGGTAAATGACTATTCTAGCTGCAAATGTCTGGTTTTTGGTGCAATATCTACATAGGTGTATAGAGGCCCATTTCCAGCAACTATCACTCCAGTGTTCTAATGGTACAATGTGTTTGCTCATTGCGTCAGAAGGCTAATGGATGATTAGAAAACCCTTGTGCAATCATGTTAGCACAGCTGAAAACAGTTTAGCTGGTTAGAGAAGCTATAAAACTGACCTTCCTTTGAGCAGGTTGAGTATCTGGAAAAAAATATTATTTCAAATACAAATCATTATTTCTAACCTTGTCAATGTCTTGACTATATTTTCTATTAATTTTACAACTCATGGTGGTAAATAAGTGTGACTTTTCATGGAAAACACAAAATAATTGTCTGGGTGACCCCAAACTTTTGAACGATAGTGTACGTCTAACGCCCTCCGCGTATCACATCCACAATTACTCTATTCATTGATACCGTACGCCCTCTCATGCAATATTGCTCAATTAGAGCACACCAGTGCACGTGGAGAGCCAATACATCACGCTCCCTTGTTATCACGAGATCACAATCGGTCCTCCTCCGTCTGTCTCGGGTCTTTCTCAAACTCTTGCGCTATTTTATAAAATTCTCACATGATCTTGTAATTTGAACCCTGTTCTTATCTCTACCCCTTCAAAACAGAAACAGAACTGGCAGGGATGGCCGCAAGACTCAAATTGTATTACAGCCATAACGGACCGCATCCAGAATCAGTGGAAATCCGGGATGAGGCGATAGTACTAACCACTACACCACCATGCCACACCATGAAATGAACAAAAACAGTAATGTGAAAAATTAGGACACCTGATTAAATATTTAGTTCTTTACTGAGAAATATGAAAATATCAACATTTAATTTTATTTCAAATTATACCTATCAATAAAGGTGATGTAACTGAATCAGTTATGGTAAAACAATTTACTTATTTACTGGACAAACAACATGCCAAAGATGCCAAATTCATTCCAAATAATTCTTAGGATACCATATGCCCTAATAGCTACAGTAGATTCACCCCTTTGGCTAAAGTAATTTCACAGAGACTTTTCATATAATCATGTACCAGTCTATGACATTGATTTTCAGAAAGATTTTTGCACTCCTCAAGGCAGATCTATTTCAGCTGTTTAATGTTTGAGATTTCTTGCATGGACATCCCATTTTAAATCACTTCACATCATCTCACCAAGATTAAGATCTGGGCTTTGACTTGACAATTCAAGAACTCTCCATTTCTTTCTTTTGAGCCATTCTTTGGAATGTTTTGAGTCATTGTCATGTTGCATGCACCACTTCAAAGGAGAATTGATAATAGATTCTATGATTATAAGCTGGCTAGGCTCTGCTCCTGCAAAGTAGCCCCACACCATGACATTTCCCTTCCAATGCTTAGCAAAAATAGCCCGTTGCTTTGTCCAAATTATTCAATTTTAGACCTGGCAGGCTTCAGTCTTGCCCTGACGACATTTTCCTCTTTGCACGTCTCCCACTGAAGTAAAACATTTGCTCTCTCTTTTGAGAGTAGATGCATGCAGTCTGACATAAACTAACAAAAGCTTCCTGTAGGCCCTCTTGGGATGAACCTGCCAGGCCTGCCTTACCTGGCCATGCTGTCAGGTTTTTTTCTTCATGTTTTACTCTTGAAGATATTGTTCAAAGCGCAGAGTGGTTCATTTAAATTTTTTTTGAGAATTTTTTATATTTTTTCTCAGACTTGTATGCATCTATAGTCTTCTTTCTGAAGGACTCAAGAGCGCTCACAATAGTGATTTCACAATCAGGAGTGACACTCCTCCAAAATGCTCTGCAATGACCTTCTATCCACTGAGACCCAATATTCTACACACAGATCTTTTTTAGGTGTTACAAGTAGTGTTTACATTGGAAGTATCCTGAAGTAAGTGAGTTTGTTGGTTTTTAAAAAGGTGGTTCTATTACTGTAAATCACTTTACCTACAAATGTCATTTCAAAGAAAATGTTAGGCAATTGCGATTGCCAACACTCGGTCGGAGTCATTCCCAGTGAGAGTTGGACTCCGCCAGGGCTGCCCTTTGTCACCGGTCCTGTTCATAATTTTTATGGACAGGATTTCTAGGCGCAGCCAGGGAATGGAGGGTGTCATGCTTGGTGACCACAGGATCTCATCTCTGTTGTTTGCAGATGATGTTGTCCTGTTGGCTTCATCCAGCAATGACCTACAGCTCTTGCTGGGACGGTTTGCCGCTGAGTGTGAAGCGGCTGGGATGAGAATCAGCACCTCCAAGTCCGAGTCCATGGTCCTCAGCCGGAAAAAGGTGGATTGTCCTCTCCGGGTTGGGGACAGGCTCCTGCCCCAAGTGGAGGAGTTTAAGTATCTTGGGGTCTTGTTCACGAGTGAGGGGAAAATGGAGCGAGAGATCGACAGACGGATTGGAGCAGCATCTGCAGTGATGCGGACGTTGTACCGGTCTGTTGTGGTGAAGAGGGAGCTTAGTTCTAAGGCAAAGCTGTCGATTTACCAGTCAATCTACGTTCCTACTCTCACCTATGGTCACGAGCTTTGGGTAATGACCGAAAGAACGAGATCGCGGATACAAGCGGCTGAAATGAGCTTTCTCCGTAAGATTGCTGGACTCACCCTCAGAGATAGGGTGAGGAGCTCAGTCATCCGGGAGAGGCTCAGAGTAGAACCGCTGCTCCTCCACATTGAAAGGAGTCAGTTGAGGTGGTATGGGCATCTGATTAGGATGCCTCCTGGACGTCTCCCACTTGGGGTGTTTCAGGCACGTCCCACTGGGAGGAGACCCCGGGGCAAACCCAGGACTCGGTGGAGAGACTATGTCTCCCAGCTAGTCTGGGAACGCCTTGGTATCCCCTCTGAAGAGCTGGAGCAGGTGGCTGGGGAGAGGGAAGTCTGGGCTTCTCTGCTTGAACTGCTGCCTCCGCGACCCGGACCTCCGGAAAAGCGGTAGAAGATGGATGGATGGATGGATGTTAGGCAATTCAGCTTTATTTATACAGTGCCTAATCACAACAAAAGGTCCTCTCAAGGCACTGGATAAGATACGGCATGAATCACATGAGTATTTCTTAAGAATTAAATACGGAGTGTCCGAACCTTTTCACACAACTGTAGTTTGCTTGATTGCAAACTCTAAAACACAGTAACAACAAAAAGAAATACAACACAAGGTATCTGAGTGGTCTGTAACGCCACCTACGCAGACGGGCCTGATTTAGATGGCAACATCCCCGTTCTATCAGAGTAACATGAGAGAGCAGTTCATAAAATGTAAAGTAATATTTGTCTGTACCTTCTGTGGGGAAGGCAGGGGTGCTTTGCTGGACGGCATTAAGCTCCAACAGCAGACGGTCGAGCTCAGACAGGTTGCTGCCCAATGACGAGTTCATGGCGACAACTGATGACTCACTCGTCTTCTGCTTATTAGGGAAACTATAGAGAGAGAAAAATACAACATTTATTTATGATGGGGTTTTTTTTAAACAAGCATCTTAATAAGGTGTTTTTAGTGCTACTGTAAAGGTTTGGACATGGCTGTTTTCATGGCCTCGCTTTATGTTTATATTTGTTTTTCTGTTATCTTCAGAGCATGAGTCCAGCCATGTCCTTGCCCTCAGTGTGTTTTTTTTTTTTTTTTTAATTTTCATTATTATCCTGATCCTTGTGTGCTCTGTCTGTCTTCCAGCCCCGCCCATCCTGTGCTCATTTCTCTCCCCGTGTGTTTTGGTTCACCATGGTTGTGCCTACCTGTCTCGTGTTCCACTGATTATCCCAGTGTCCATTTATTTTCATGTCAGCCTTGGGACAGTGTTGCGTCCTTGTCTGTGCGGTGTGTTTTCATACCCTCCGGCCCTCAGTCTTGTATCCTACCCGATTGTATTGTCTGTTCATCAGTTTAGTTTTGTGCTCATTTTCAGCCCATGTGCTGCACTTTATTTTGTGTCTAATAAATTTGCTAACTACAGTTTCTGCGTTTGGATCCTGAATTCTGCCCCGCAGGGGCCAAACGTTGACAGCCACTGTATCCAAATCAATCTGGACATGTACAATTTCATTTGCAGTTCTAATAACTTTTGTATGATTGACCAGTTGACCAGATTGACAAGTTTTTCTAAGCTACTGAACCAAAACGGTAGGGGTGGGAATAACCAGAGGCCACACAATACTACACAATACTTGGGCCACAATGCAATACTATCACGATCTAGCAATATGCCAAGTATTGCATTATATTTCATGCAATTTCCCATTCCCGTCTTTGTCTTGTTCAACTCCCAGCTAGATCTTACAAGTTTCTCCTTTGTTGTACTGACCTAACCAGACAGTGAGCATTTAACACTAACCAGCAGACTGAAAAGTCATCTGTTTTTATTACTCTGGTACCTAAATAGGTAAGTTTGTGTTTGCAACATTTATTAATCATTCTTTTTTTTTTTCCACAATATCTTTATTGAACCTTTTTTTTTTTTTTAACAAACATGATACAAACAATCAAACACTAACACTAAAGTACTACAAAAAAAAAAAAATGCACTAAAAACACCAACAACCACCAACAAAATCAAGTCTTCAACAATGCTCCTCTGTTTAGTCTAGACAATCCAATACATAAGTATACATATTATGTTCACCAGTTTGGAATTTACAAGGTCCACACACATCATTCACCTTCTTCTTCAAGAGTTATGTTTAAATTTTTTACATAATCAATAAAAGGTCTCCATATATTCTCAAACACAATTTCCTTTGATTTCAGTATATATGTTATTCTTTCTAATGGAAGGTTTGTTAACATCTGTCTTAACCACTGAGTCACATCTGGTCTATGAGTCTTTTTCCATAATAGTGCAATACATTTTTTGGCATTAAGCAAACTGAGGTCTATGAATGTTCTTTCACTTTTATTAAAATTATGCTTTTCTGGGTACAGACCCAACAAAAACAGTTTAGGATTCAATATGATTTGTTTTGAGATTATTTTTTCAATTGTTACCCTCACCTCTTCCCAAAACATTCTTATTAATCTACATTCCCATAAACAATGAAATAGGGTTCCTTTACTTTCCATGCATTTTGTGCATGTATCTGGTATATTTTTGTTATATCTATTTAACTCCTCCGGTGTAACATACATCCGCATTAACCATTTGAAATGTATCAATTTAAGGCGTGCATTTATTGATTTGGTTTGAGCTTCTGTACAAGCCAATTCCCATTGTTCCTCTGAAATTTCAATTTGCAGATCTTCTTTCCAGTAGTTTAATCTTTTCAGTGAATTTTCACTTGAAGATAGTGTCAATGAGTTATAAAACTCTGAAATAATACCCTTTCTTTTACTATCTTTCATCATCATTTTTTCCAAGGATGAATAAATAGGTCGAGTGAGAGCTTTATTTTGATTTGATCGAATAAAGTTTCTAAGTTGAAGATATTTAAAAAAATGTGTTCTATTGAGATTAAATTTGATCCTCAGCTCTTCAAAAGACATTATGTTGTCTGCACATGGCAAATATAAATCCTGAATCTTTTGTATCCCTTTTAAATTCCATACTTTAAATACAGCGTCCGCTCTCCCTGGTTTAAAATATTGATTACCCCATATTGGACTAAATTGTGACAATAACTGTGGTTCTTTTAAATAGTTTTTAGCTTCACACCATATTTTGATCATATGCTTTACAAATGGATTTTTAACTTGTTTTTGTAATTTTTTTGCCGAATCTGAGTATATGAATATGGGAAGAGGTAAAGGTAAATTGTATGATTCCATTTCAGTCCAGTGAGGGAGATCATTTGATGAAAAATAATATGTCATAGACCTCAGTTGTGCCGACCAATAATACAACATAAAATTTGGACATTTCAGACCTCCACGATCAAATGGTAAATATAATAAAGACAAACGTAATCTAGCCCTCCTGTTGTTCCATATAAATTCCACTAACTTTTTTTTTATTCTTGAGAATAGATCTAAAGGTGGTGATAAGGGAATGTATTGAAATAAATAAAGTATTTTAGGTAAAATATTACTTTTAAGTATATTGATTCTCCCGATCATCAACATTGGTAGTGACATCCATCTCTGAGTTAACTCATTGATATCTGACATTAAGGCTTCATAGTTGACACTGGCGACTGATTCTAGCTTAGGCATAATTTGGATTCCTAAATATTTAAACTGATTTACAACATTGAATTGATTTACCTCAGGGGCTGGGTAATTTCTCTGGGTCTCATTTAGCATTAATATTGAAGATTTAGTTTTATTTATTTTATATCCTGATATTTCCCCAAAATTCTTTATTAAATTCAACAAGGTTGGAATTAATTTTTTTAGATTCGACATAAACAAAATTATATCATCGGCGTACAGGGAGATTTTAAGTTCTGTTGGTCCAACTTTAATTCCATATATTTGTGAATGTAAACGTATCGCTATCGCTAAAGGTTCAATTGCCATAGTAAACAGTAAAGGTGAAAGTGGACAGCCTTGTCGACATCCTCTATTGATTTTTATTGGTTTTGAAATATTGTTATTTGTTAGGATTTCTGCTGTAGCATTATTGTATATTATTTGAACCCATTTTATGAAATTATTTCCAAGTCCAAACCTTTGTAGGACTTCAAAAAGAAAGGGCCATTCAACTCTATCAAAGGCCTTTTCGGCGTCCAATGATAGGAGAGCTGTATCCGGTGCTTCTTTATTAAAATAAATAATATTAAATAGTCTTCTTACATTATGGAAGCCTTGTCTACCCTTTATAAAGCCATTCTGATCTCGATTAATAATATTTGGTAAAATTTCTTGTATTCGTCTTGCTAAAATTTTACAGATTATCTTAAGGTCGGCGTTTAATAGGCTTATTGGTCTCATATTTTCACATTTATTAGAGGGCTTACCTGGTTTTGGCAGCAGTATAATTAAGGCATTATTTATGTATGATGGTAAATTATTATTTTAAATGCTTCCAAAACCATTTCCAAAAAAGGTTTTATTAATTTATTCTTAAATTTTTTATAAAGGTCAACTGGAAGACCATCTGGTCCTGCACTTTTTCCTGATTTCATATTATCAATGGCTAGCCCAACTTCTTCTTGACTAATTTTAGACTCCAATATCTCCCTGTTTTCATTTGGAATACACGGTATAGATAGTTCGTTCAAAAACCCATTTAGTTTTGTTAAATCAGGTTCATTTTTGGTATCATATAATTTTTCATAGTAATCTCTAAAGGCTCTATTAATTTCTAAAGGATCTATAACTACCTGTCCGTTACTTATAATACTGGTAATTGGTGTTTTAATTTCCAATTGTTTAATCTGCCATGCTAATAATTTTCCTGATTTTTCACCTTGTTCATAAAAAGATTGTTTCAATCTTAGAAGACTCGAGGCAGCTCTATTCGCTGATTTTTTGTCGTATTCAGCTCTCAAAATCAGTAATTCATTCTCCAACCTTGGGTCACTTCCTGCATACACTTTTTCCTGAAGACTTTTTATTTTATGTTCCAATTTAGCTCTCTCCTCTCGAGTCTTCTTAGATTTTGATCCTATATAACTAATAATATGTCCCCTAATAAAAGCTTTGAAAGCCTCCCACTTTACACATGCTGATGTTTGTGTAGTATTGATGTCAAAGAACTTGTCTATCTGTTTTTCTATATACTTGACAAATTCCTCATCCTGAAGCCATTTATGCTGAAATTGCCATCTACCTGATTCCTTTGTCAATTTTTTATCTACATATATTAGACAACAGGGTGCATGATCAGAGATCACGATGTTATCATAAAAGCAGTTTTGAATCTTGGACCTTAATTCTGTGGAAATCAAAAAATAATCAATACGTGAGAATGTCTTGTAGGTACTGGAATAACAAGAATAGGCTTTAACTTGTGGTTTCATTTCTCTCCATATATCTAACAATCTCAATTCTTTCATAAAATGATTAATAGTCATCCTACATCCAATGTGCGTACAATCCAGTCCTGTTGATCTATCCACACCTGGATTCAATGTACAATTAAAATCCCCTGCTATTATATGTTGCCCTGTAAGTGATGATAAGATGAGAAATAAATTAGCAAAGAACTTCTGATCATCTATATTGGGACCATATAAGTTCACAAGATTTATATTTTCTAATAGCAAAGAACCTTGAATGATTACATATCTTCCAAATTTGTCTCCAATTACATTTTTCACTTGAAAAGGAACTGATTTATGTATGAGAGTCATAACTCCCCTGGCTCGGGATGAAAATGAAGAGGTGAATACACTTCCCTGCCATCTACTCCTAATTCTTTTAACATCCTCCTCTATCAGATGAGTTTCTTGTAAAAACACAATTCTTGAACCCATGTCCTTTATTTTATTCATAACTTGTTTAAGTTTTTTTAAATTTTGTAGACCTCTGCAATTCCATGAAGTTAAATTAAGATTAACACTTTGGTCCATGATCAATAGAGAGTTTGGGATTACCTTGCAGTGTAAACATGCTCATACAGAGAAGCAAAAACATGAGTGGTTGAACATTCATCCTACAAACTACACACAAACAAATTTCCCCTTCCCACACTTGTGGCAAACCCCCCAAAATCAAAAGAAAAATTCTGTCTCCCGATATAGCCATCGACCGTTCCACACCCACGGGGAACAGCCTAAGCCACTCCTTCTTCATCCTCCCAATCACCCTAACTCTACTGCTTTTAATGACGTAACATTAACTCTCCTCTGTAGTTTTCCAACTTAACTCCAAAATTTTTAACAACTTTGTACATCATAGTTTTTTTTTTTTTGTTTGTTTTGTTTTTGTTTTGTTTTTTTAATATATAATACAATCTATATTTTGTAAACTTACTATTTACTTCAAGTCAGTCAGATGCCTGTGCAAATGCTTAGTTATTCTACCTTATATTTTGTACATGCTTAGCTCCCACCAGTCTCTTCTTCTTCTTTGATCTTCTTGATGAACTCCTGCGCCTCCTCTGGGGTCTTGAAGATGTGGGTTCTGCCCTCATACGTGGTCAGCAGTCTCGCAGGATAGATTACACCATGACGAATCCCAAGGTTGCGCAGCTCCTTACGTACGGGATCAAACTGCTTCCTCAATTGCTGGATTCCTGTGGCCAAATCTGGGTAGAACCGCACCTGCTGGTCCTGGTGTTTAATCTCTCCTTTAGCACGTGCAGCGTTGAAGATCTTCATCCTGTCTCTGTTGCTAAGAAACTTCATAATTAAGGTCCTCGGCGGTCCCTTATCTCTCCGTGGGCCAATACGATGTGCTTTTTCCAGAACCACTGCTGATTGCAACTCCTCGCTGCCCAGCACCTCCGGAATCCACTTTTCCAGAAAGGAACATACGTCCCGACCTTCTGATTCCTCTGGAAGACCCACCAGCCTCAAATTATTCTGTCTCGACCGAGATTCCAAATCCAAAATATTATCTTCCAGAGATTTATTTTTTTTTTCCAAAGTGCGCACCTTTAATTGAAGACGGGTGACGTCATCTTCAGCACTAGCGAGACGGAGCTCCATCTGCGCCGTTCGTTCTACACAGTCATCCAATTCCTTTCTTATTCCTTCCAACGCTGTCATAATCCCATCAAATCTAGAGGAAAAGTCCGCTCTCATTGAACTCATGGCAGCCATCAGCGCATCTGCGCCTCCCCCCGCAGATATCGCACCGTTGCCAGCCTCCTCCGCCATATATGGAGTTTTGTTTGCTGCGTCACAGACCTGAAAGTCCGTTAATTTGGACTGTTTCGGCGGCTCGCTTTTTCCTTTTCCTGGTTTTCCAGCCTTAGGCTTCGCCGACATATCCTCGCCCAAATGCTGGGATACGTTCTGTCCCAAATGAGAGAGTTATTTGCCGATTTTTTTTCTCCAGGAGCAGAGCAGAGCGAGACACGTCCGTCCTACGTGGCAGCCATAACCGGAAGTCTATTAATCATTCTTATTAAAATATCACGATACTAGTCTCTCTGAATCGATACAATATCACCACCACACAGTATCTCAATACTATGATGCCTTGATTTTTTCCCCACTGTACAAGAGTATGGTTTAATAACACAGATGAAGCTGTTAATGCTTGGTCATGTATAATGTATAGTAACAGATCACCCAGCACTTCAGTGGAGCAGTGCACAGCACAGTCACCTCATGGCAAGAAGGTTGTGGGTTTGAGCCCAATCGCTGGCCAGCTTTCTGTGTGGAGTTTGCATGTTCTCTCTGTGTTGACGTGGGTTTTAGGTTAACTGGCACCAACTGGATTGTCTTTAGGTATGAGTGACAGAGTGAATGGTTGTCTGTCTCACTGTGTTAGCCGTGAGATGGACTGGTGATCTGTCCAGGGTGTACCTCGCTTCTAGCTGAAAGAGGCTGGGATAGGTTCCAGTCCCCCCGTGACCTGAAAAGGACTGAGCAGTTAAGTAGATGAGTGAATGAATAACAGGTCATCCCACTAACCTATACACGTGGTCCTCTTCACCGATGGGTTGACTTGGACTGCTGCTCTCTCTAGACCAGGGACTCTTTGGAGCTGAGCTGAATGACTGAAGAAAAGATTTCAGAAGACCATCAAATTAGTAGAGTTAGCAAATGAAACAGTGTTTTATCTGAATAATCCACTTTCAGTTTGCCAGAAGGATGCACATTATACTCACTGTTACCTCTGTTTCATCTAATCCATTCAGAGCTCCATCTGAGGAAGTAGGTGGAACTTGGGGTGGAGAGCAGATGTCCTCTGGGGACTGACCTCCAGCAGGGATAGAGTATGCGCTGTCTTCAGACAGGAAAAGTGGGCGCTTGGAGATGTGTGATGTTGTGGACTCAAGGTCCGCCAATAAAGCATCTATGGAGAAAAGAAATGAAAGAGAACATTTAATTATCTAGTTAAAACACTTCCACTTTTAGTGACTTTCACCTGAGTTGTTATCATTTGTGGTTTGATGCTTTGATGAATATATGGTGTGCCAAGGTGTTTTGCAAAGAGCAAAGAAAAGAAAATTGTGTTTGAACACAGTATTGCAGCTCTGACGATATCTCTACATTTCAACTAAGGGTACACAACAAACCTGCATGATGAATCATTCTATAATCCATGCATATTAATTTTATGTCAATATTGGCTCTCTGGAATTTTTTAAAACTACAACGAGCTTAAAACTGCCATTTCAATCCAGTTATTTTATCCACACAAAGTCCTCTGTCAAAATTGAAGAAAATGTAGAATATCACTACATTATTCACCTTTTAAATAGAAAATTACAGCAAACAATATAGGTTTAAATACACTCAGGGAAGGGCCCATAGTTTTTATACAGTAATGAAGTGAACTCATTTATTTTCCTCTGTGCTAACATCAAGGCATGAATAATGTTTAATCATCTTTCTTTTTACTGGCATGAGAGTAGAGTTGCTTCTGTCATGTCAGAGAACACATCACGGCACTACAGGCATTTTATTCTTGTAGGTTGATGTAAATTGTGGCATACTCACACCATTCTTGCAATTACGATTTTGACATCATCAACTTAAAACAGCTTTGGAAAATTTTGTAGCCTTCAGTATACATAGGTTTAGTAACAAGGTAATCCCTTGTTTGCATTTATTCTGTACCATCCAGCCTTAATAAAAAAAAAAAAGCTAGAAAAGCACTCAGAGAGCGCATACCTCTGCTAAGGCTCCTTCCATCTGTCATGGCTCACCTCCAAAATGTGATGGGTTTGTATGTAGCCCAACAACCACCTCTGGTGAAAATTTCATCCAAATCCATCCAGTAATTTTGGAGTATTGTTGCTAACACTCTGTGAGAAAATACGTAAGAGTCTTGGTGGAGGTATGCATTCTCAGATCCTCACCAAAATGTAATGGGTTCCTCTCTAGCCAAAGAACCACCTCTGGTGAAAAATTTCATCCAAATCCATCCTGCAGTTTTTGTGTAATCCTGCTGCACAAATACAAATAAAGCCCTTGGTGGAGGTATGCACTCTCAGATCATCACCAATGTCTAATCATCTGTTCCCCGTGCCATTACACACCTCTCCTGAAAATTTAATCAAAACCCATTAATAACTTTTTGAGTTATGTTGCTAACAGACAAACCAACAAACCAACAGACAAACGCCACTCAAAACATTCCCTCCTCCCTTAGCGGAGGTAACAAACAAAAAAAAACCCCAGACCATCAGTGACAGAGTACCTCATTCCGGCCTGATGAAATCACCCCAAGAGTACTCAGCTCTCCTGACCGTTGACCTTGAGCACAGCCTAGATGCAGACCTGCCCGAGGATCCTTATGACTGAGTTTGGTGAGAGTCGAGTTAATTGCCTAGGACAGAGGTCTGCAACCTTTGCCAGCCAAAGAGCCGTTTTGCCCGTCTCCCACTAAAATAGAAGTGGCTGAGGGCCACAATGGCAATGTGACCTTTAAAATAAAGATTATGCTGCTTATAAAGTTTTTTATATATTGTACATTCAATCATGTGTAAAAATTAGAACACCCTGTATAAGCCTGTGTGTTGTTTTTTATTTTTTAACATATTTGGACATATGGATATTTAATATCACTCTTAAAAATACTGGGAGATTTATTTAATACAACAAATAAAAATGAATTAAATGTTTTTTTTTCAAATTTTCTGTAAAATGTAATTCTAAACAAATAGTGAGGAATAAATTAGGACACCCCCCATCTTTTTTAGGACACCCCCACATTCATTCCCACTTACAGTGGCTAAAATAAATGTTAAAAAAAATGCAAATAAAAACAAAAACAAGGTTTGACATAGATATGTGAACGTTTCTTAAAGAACTGAATATTTAATGGGGTGTCCTAATTTTTTCACATGACTGCAGCTCTGAATATTATGTGGCATTAATGAATTGCAACTACAACAGTGGAAAAAACTGTCAAGCTTTATATATAGCTTCATTCATGAAATAAAAGTATTAGAACTATATTACACATTGTTTTGTGCTGAAAAATACATTTCTGAATATCTGACCATAATTTTTTTTTGCATAGTTTTTTAATTATCAGCACATTCACAAATTGTTTAAATCTGAAAAATATCATCCATCTCCTACTTTCAACACTGATCACACAGCTTTAGTTCCTGATATCTTAATAGAGACAAACGTTTTATTTAGAAGAAGCTACTTTTCATCTTTTTTATGTTTCCTCATAAAGCTCCTTATTCAGCTCTATTAATATAATATAAATCTGTCTCCTTCACCTGTTCTCCGGACTCTCACTTTGACAACTAGTGGATTGGTTGTCTGAGCTAAATATTGGTTATAATTAAAAAAAAAATGCATGGCATTGGTAGACAGTCTGCACTTAAAATTCAATGTCCGAAACCCCATTAAAACATCAGGTAACAAACTAGCTGTCAAAGAATCTTCTCTCCTCTCTTTTCACTCATTTGAATTCCTTTTACTATCTGTCAGCTGTATATTGCTGATTTCAGACAAGTATATCCGGTTGATGGTGTTTCATAATAAAAGCACATGACAGAAACAACCATTCTGAAAACGGAATCGCTGTAGAGGGCTTTTACTGTTAATAACTCAGGATGTGCTGAGCTGTGACGGTGATAATACATTCACACTAATCCACACTTCGGTCATGTCTGGTGAATCCAGCATTTATAGTGCAGGCTAGTTTAAGGTTATTGAGCAGGAATTCAAGGATTGCCTCTCATTTTTAAGGATAATTAAGGCGTTGGTTTTAGGAAAATCACATTTAAGACTTTTTATGGACCTGTAGACACTAACGAGGTTCAGGTTCAGGTTCAGGTTACTTTATTTGTACCCGTAGGTAGATTTGTTTTGCAGTCTGGTGACATCCATATTTACAAGCCACAATTACATTCAACATAGACACAAACACAGGCACACATGAAGCTGACTATAAACATGATAAAAATACTCAAGGCTCCATCAATCAGGGTATAAAGACAAAGAGATGAGAGAAAAACCAGAGGTAAGAGAGAAGAGTCATATTAAAAAGTTAAAAACTAGTCAAAGAGGTTAAAAACTCAAAGGTCTAAAACCCAATAAAATATTTAGAACCCAAATAACATCCTACAAAAATAAGTAAATATAAAATGGAGTTAATAAATAGGTACCTAAATTATGTGCAATATATTGTTACAACTGGGCTGCACGGTGGCGCAGTGGTTTAGCACTGTGGCAGCACAGTTTTACCCTCGGCCGGGGGATCGCGGGGATCGGGGGATCGCGGGGATCATGAGATCGTAGGTTCGATTCCAGCCCCCGACCAACAGTGAACTGTGTGGAGTTTGCATGTTCTCCCCGTGTTGCGTGGGTTTACTCCGGGATTTCTCCGGTTTCCTCCCGCATACCAAAAACATGTAGGTTTAGGGCGCTCGCGCACGCAGCGACCAGCAGCCGGTGGCTTGTCACCAGACTGCAAACCAAGTCTACCTACGGGTACAAATAAGTAACAAAAAAAAACCAAAAAAAAAAAAACTTGTTCAACTCTTTGACAGCAGCAGGAACAAAGCTGTTTTTGTAGCGCTGGGTTTTACTTTTTGGGACAGCAAACCTCCGTCTTGAGGGAAGAAGCTGAAAGTTGCAGTGCAAAGGGTGGGAGTCATCATTTAAAATGGAGGTCGCCATCCTCTGTACCTGTCTGGTGTACAGGGATGTCAGGCTCAGCTGTGGCTCACCAAGCAAACGACTGGACCATCTAACTACCTGATCCAAGGATTTCCTCTGTTTCAGTTTTATCTGACCAAACCTTGACACTAAAGAAAAGGATAAAATGGATTCAATAAAAGCCCGATAAAACATTGTCATTATGGTTCGGTCAATTTGGAAGCGTGCCAAGTTTTCTCAAGCAATTTTTTTTTTATTTTTTGTTTTTTTTTTTGTTACTTATTTGTACCCGTAGGTAGATTTGGTTTGCAGTCTGGTGACAAGCCACCGGCTGCTGGTCGCTGCGTGCGCGAGCGCCCTAAACCTACATGTTTTTGGTGTGCGGGAGGAAACCGGAGAAATCCCGGAGTAAACCCACGCAACACGGGGAGAACATGCAAACTCCACACAGCTCACTGTTGGTCGGGGGCTGGGATCGAACCCACGATCTCATGATCCCCGCGATCCCCCGGCCGAGGGTAAACTGTGCTGCCACAGTGCTAAACCAATGTTGCTGACCCTTTTTGCACACCCTTTCACAGTTCTCTTCAAAAGGTGCGGTGATGAGGTGAGGTGGATGTTTTTGTCCTTGTTTGTACAACAACCATACATGAACACAAATTAATCTGTCCACACAGAATTAGACTCTGTATTTTACTCTGTGATTTTACTTTTTCTGGATTTGTTCATGTCATACGGAGGGTGGCAGGAAGCAGCTGCTGTCCGTGCTTCTCCACATGCACTGACAGAGGACAGAGAAGCTGAGCGGCTCTCTGTGCAGCCGCTGTCAGATGTGACACAGTCACACATGGTTGACAACGTAATAAAAATTTATCTCCAATTACATTTTTCACTTGAAATGGGACTGATTTATGTATGAGAGTCATAACTCCCCTGGCTCGGGATGAAAATGATGAGGTGAACATATTTCCCTGCCATCTTCTCCTAATTCTTTTTACATCCTCCTCTATTAGATGAGTTTCTTGTAAAAACACAATTTTTGAACCTATGTCTTTTATTTTATTCATAACTTGTTTAAGTTTTTTTTAGATTTTGTAGACCTCTGCAATTCCATGAAGTTAAATTAAGATTAACGCTTTGGTCTATGATCAATAAAGAGTTTGAGATTACCTTGCAAAATAAACATGCTCATACAGAGAAGCAAAAACATGGACGGTTGAACATTCATCCCACAAACTACACAAAAACAAATTCCCCCTCCCCACATTCGTGGTAATCCCCCCAAAATCAAAAAAAAAAAAAAATTCCGTCTCCCGCTATAGCCAGTGACTGCTCCACACCCGCGAGGATCAGTCAAACCACTCACTCTTTTCTCTTCTCAATCACCCTGACTCTACTACTTTTAATGACATGACATTAACTCTCTTCTGTAGTTTTTCCAACTTAACTCCAAAATTTTATAGCAACTTTGTACATCATAGCTTATATATATATATATATATATATATATATATAAAATACAATCTATATTTTGTAGACATGCTATATGTTTCATATCAGTCAGATACTTGTACAAATGCTTAAATATTCTACCTTTATATCTTGTTCTTGCTTCATGCTTAGCTCCCACCAGTCTCTTCTTGGATCTGCTTGATAAGCTCCTGCGCCTCCTGAGGAGTCTTGAAGATGTGGGTTCTCCCTTTATATGTGACCAGCAGTCTTGCCGGATGAATCACTCCGTGACGAATCCCGAGGTTGCGCAGCTCTTTACGGGCGGGGTCAAACTGTTTCCTTAACTGTTGAATTCCTGTGGCCAAATCTGGGTTGAACCGCACCTGTTGATCCTGGTATTTAATTTCTCCTTTAACTCGCGCCGCGTTGGTGACCGTCATCTTGTCTCTGTAGCTGAGGAACTTCATAATCAGCGTCCTCAGTGGTGTCTTATTATCTCTCGGTGGGCCGATTCGGTGAGCGCTCTCTAAGACGACCGATGACTGCAGATCCGCGTTGTTCAGTCCAGGACGTTATCTTCCAGACGTTTATTTTTTAATTCCAATGTTTGCACCTTTAATTGTAGGCTGGTGACGTCATCTTCAGCGCTGGAGAGTCGGAGCTCCGCCTGCGATACTCATTCCATAGTCGCTTATTTCTTTTCTCATTCCTTCTATCGCTGCTATAATCCCATCAAATTTAGACGAAAAGTCTGCTGTCATGGAGCTGATGGCAGCAAGTACCGCATTCGTGCCCTCCTCGGCGGTCACCGCTCCACCGCTAGCTCCCTCCTCCACCATTGTCCCTGGAGATTTTTCTGCTTCGTCATGAGCGTGGAAGTCTGTTAGCTTGGACTGTTTCGACGAATCACTTTTTCCTCCGCCTGATTTCCCAGCCTTGGTTTTTACCATATCCGCGCCTAAACGCTAGGATAGGTTTTTGTTCCAATTGAGAGAGTTTTAGCCTACTTTTTATTTTTAGGAGCAGAGCAGAGTGAAACACGTCTTCCTACGTGGCCGCCATAACCGGAAGTCCAAACTCCTGACTTTTAAGAAATTAATCAAAAATTATCTAAAAAATAGTTTAGCAAATATAACAATTATTTAGGTAATCCTAACTGACCTAAAACAGGAAAAGTTTAGTCTGATTTAATGTCAGACAGTGAGGAAAAAAAGGTTCACTGTCTTTTTATACAGTGTATGCAAACTTATGGTTTCAACTGTAAGCACCCAGATCTCCTGACCTCTGACCTTGAACACAACTTTGATGCAGACCCTCTTGAGGATCCTTGTGAGTTTGGTGAGCACTGAGGCAGCAATTTCCATGGAGGAGTAGCGATTCCCATGAAATGTGTACGGACGGATCGAAGGACAGACAGACAGACAGACAGAAGGAAAGACAGGACACCCGGTCATCGCATTAGTTCCTTTCGGCTTTGTCAGAATGAGCAAAAAAAATCTATTTGCAGTGAATAATCTTGAACTCATGATGTGTTGTACTCATGACAGTCATGGCTCCTTTTGCAATCTGTCAAATCCATAGTGCAACAACATCAAAGAAGGTGCAGTTGTAAAAGTTGAATCATGCAGGCTGCCATGGCCACTCCCTTAGTTACTCATTGACCCCTCGCCTCCCTGCAGTCTTGACACATTTTAAACTGAAAAGTTGCTGTCAACTCTGGAACCATGTATACATGCACATATTTACCAACCACACGTCAACAGTTACTATCTTAGCACGAGGGGGTCATTTGGTATTCCGAGTGAAACAGAAGCCAAGAACAACCACTAATTTTGCAGTCCTAACAAGTAGTTAGGAGAACACGTAACATTACAGGGGATTTAATAAAGAGGACAGGCAGTATTACTGAAGACTGGCTTATTTTAGCACACTCACTCATTACAACAGGGTTTAGTTTCTCTTGCTAAATTTCACACGCTCTATAACATAACGCCTTACATTAAAAATTCAAATGTAAGAAGTACCTTAAATAAAGCGTCAGTAAACAACTGTTACACAATGTCAGACAGTGCCAGTATAAAAACATGTTAGACTTATATTACAGACAACAATAAATTTGTAAAGTGAATATAATTTTAGCTAATACAGAGGCAGGAAAACAAATCAACAAAGATGTAATCAGTTTATGTTAATGAAAAAAAGTTTTCACCTTATTTGAAAGACTGAAATACTTCATGAGAAACAATAGCATATATTTGACTGAAGCCTCTAAATAAAAAATCTAATAAAAAAAACTGATTAATGGAAATTATACTCATAGGTGAGACATACCTTAGAAACACAAAACACAATACACCAGTGAAATGAAGAGACACCACAGAGAAAAGAAGAAGCAGAGGAGGAAGAGGCCAACCTAAATACACCATCTGCCAGGCAGGAACTGCCTTTCTTAACTCTACCATCAACACAAGAGACAATTACAAGGGGGGGGGGGGGGCAGAGGAGAAGATCAGGACAGAGTGGGGAAGGAGGGGTTAAAATTAACAGTAGGGGGTTAGGTTCACTCCCTCACTGCTATTCCAGCTCTGACCTGGCTGCCTGAAAGCTGAAGTCACAAATAATACTCACGTAAATGACCAACCTCTGAAAATCGCCTGTGAGGCAGAAGGTGTCCTAACTTTATCAAGCCGCGTGTGCTACAGCGTATACAACGTGGTGAAATGAGCAACATTCAGAGCAATCACAGCTCTTATCAACAGAGACATGCCCAACTAAGGGAGTGGTATCACAAAGGAGTATTAAGGGGGTTTAGTCAGCCCCTCCTTCACCTACTGCTTAGGTTACTCTTGACTCATTGCTTCAATTCAATGCTACATATTACACTTCAATTTTCTAGTATAATTAAATTGTAAAGGTATGAGTTAATTTGTAAAATCAAGTTTCAAACAATACACAAGTTTAACAAGATAATTATGAATGATAGGCTTCACTTGGTGTCATCAGTGAGGTGGTAACCGTTGTACCAGACAGAGAGGAGACAGCAGAAGTTGAGCCAGAGCAACACCTGATCCACTTGGAGCGCCTTAGCATTAGCATGGTTAGCGTCATTAGCATGGTTTACATGCCAGTTGACTGTTTCATAGCAGAGGCTCCTGTATGGATACAGAAACCCAAATACATTCCATAGAGTTTCATTATAGACACAGAAGCCCACTGTGTTTACAGAACTGCAGCCAGACCGGTGTGCTTTATCATGTTCTACTTGGTAGCAGCAAAGAAACACAAGCCCATAGAAGTCCTGAATAGTAAAAGCAACATATATGATATAAAACCTATTGGTCAGGGGATGTTCCAAACAAAAGCAGGACCTAAATACAGATGCACCTAAACTTGAACACGACAGCTCAACCTGTGGTCCAAAAAAGAGGGAAGTTGAGGGCACCCAGCACAATGCAGACTGATAATATTCACGCTCAGCAGGGATTGCATACGAACAGAGAGCACCTAGGGGGACAACCAGAACAATGACTATTGCTATACATCCCCGGATTAAGGAGAGGAAGTCCGGCGCCACTTAAACACGCGATTGATATGTATTGACTGATACGTATATCAATATGCAAATGTGCCATGCATTCTCTCTTGTCTGTATAAAAGAGCTGACTTCACAACAGAGCACCCACAGGACACACACACGCACACACACACAGCACAGCACTACAGTGTCTCTCATGATGATGGAGGAATAAAACTCTGAAACCTTCAGCATGTCGCCTCTCGCCTGAACTTATTTGTTCCTCCACACTGGTGACCCCGACGTGATATGAACATGCAACCTTCTGATTGTTCCTCCACAAAGTGTTCTTATTAAGAGGTTTTATTTTGGTCAAATGTAGAGATCAAAAGTTCTTCTGTTACTGCTTTACACATGATGGAGATAAATATTCTCACCATGATAATATTGCCATGGGCTCAAGAAATACACACAAATGGTAATTTATATGTGACGATTTTTTTGTGATTACACACACACACACACACACACACACACACACACAAATTAACAATAAAAACTGTGTTAATAGAGTTAAGAGTTGCTGCAAGACCTGAAAACTGTGGATTTTCAAACTAAAAACCTTTAAAGGGCTGATTGCACCTTTCCCACATTTTAGCAACTCAAACATGTCTTAATGAAATGTTTCTGATATATTTTGGTCAAATTTTCTTTAAATTTCTTATAAATATAATTTGTGAATCATCTTTTACAGCCCTTCTGAGAATGCCTGGTTTCAGTGCATATCTCTTTAAATTAAAAATACAAAAATACAAAAACTACAAGTGCTGAAATAAGCTGCCACTTGAGTGCAAGACAGTTTTTTTTTTTTTTTTTTTTTTTTTTTTTGTTACTTATTTGTACCCGTAGGTAGATTTGGTTTGCAGTCTGGTGACAAGCCACCGGCTGCTGGTCGCTGCGTGCGCGAGCGCCCTAAACCTACATGTTTTTTTTTTTGGTGTGCGGGAGGAAACCGGAGAAATCCCGGAGTAAACCCGCGCAGCACGGGGAGAACATGCAAACTCCACACAGTTCACTGTTGGTCGGGGGCTGGGATCGAACCCACGATCTCATGATCCCCGCGATCCCCCGGCCGAGGGTAAAACTGTGCTGCTACAGTGCTAAACCACTGCGCCACCGTGCAGTCCACGTATGTGGACTATACATTAAAATGACTTTGAAAAACTTTTAAAAACACTATTTTAAATGCCCCTGCTACTCCACTGAAACTGACTGATTTTACATTGGGTCAAATGAAACCGTAAGTTCCATCTACAATTGTTCCTCCAGCGGCACCCCCAGGAATAAGGTGGATTAATAATAATAAAAGCTATTTAAAGTATGAATGGAATACACAATATCTAATTTATAGATACAGAATGTGCACAACAAACATTGTAAGAAGGAAATAGAAGGAAAGATACTGTCAATTACTGAACAGTGTGGATGGACAAATCTGTGTGTCTGTCTTCTTCTTCTTTTAGATTTGATTGGCGGTTGGCAACCAGCTTGCAGGTGCATTACCGCCACTGACTTGATTATCATCACTCTATATCTTTGTATAAGGAGTTCTGAACAACTCCTTATGTGTGAAAAAATTATCTGTCCTTGGACTGTGTCCGAGGTGCGGTCTGCCTTACTCTATAAGTTCTTATAAGGAGTTCTGAAAAATCTTCTTCTTCTTCTTCAAACAGTGAGATTTCCATGTCTACATGACATCTATATCTTCTTCTAAGGAGTTCTGAACAACTCCTTATGTGCAAAAAAATTATCCATCCTTGGACTGTGTCCTCTCGAGGGCATCTGCCTATCACGACCATAGGACTCGCTAAAAGATCATAGGATCACCTATGATGTGCCTATGATGTCTATATGATGTCATATAGACACCAAAAGATCCAAGGCAACCTTCACTCATGATCATAGGACTTGCTATGACACCTTCAAAGATCATAGGACTCACTGCATCACGTTCATAGGACTCACTAAAAGATCATAGGACTCGCTATGATATCATTAAAGATCAAAGGCAGGCTTCGCTCACGATCATAGGACTGTCATTGAGACATCATAGGCACATGATAGGCTCAGTGATGCCTGATGTCATAGCTGACATCAACAAACCCTGTTTGTCACGATGTCACGATCATAGGACACACTATGAGCTCAAAAGGCAGGAATCACTCGTGATCGTAGGACTTGCTAAAAGATCATAAGACTTGCTATGACATCAAAGACTACAGGGAGGCATCACTCACGATCATAGGACTCACTACGACATCTTCAAAGATCAAAGGCAGCCATGACAGATCAAAGGCAGTCATCACTGAACAAGTGGTGACATCAAAGATCAAAGGCAGGTTTCACCATGGTCACTGTTGCCATGGTAACAGTAACTTTTTACGGGCATGCAGAAAAGCTTGCTGACGCTTGCTTTCTATGGGCATGCACAGGTATGCACGGGCATGTACAGGTATGCACGGGCATGTACAGGTATGCACTAGTTCATTAAATATGAGCTCATTCCTCTTCTCCTGCTTAATCCTTTTTCGGGTCGCGGGGGGGGGGGGGGCTGGAGCCTATCCCAGCATCTTTGGGCGAGAGGCAGGGTACACCCTGGACGGATCGCCAGTCCATCACAGGGCCAACACAGAGAGACAGACAACCATTCACTCTCACAGTCATACCTAAGGACAATTTAGAATCCCCAGTTTGATGCCAATTAACCTAACTTGCATGTTTTTGGCATGTGGGAGGAAACCGGAGAAATCCCAGAGTAAACCCACGCAGACACAGGGAGAACATGCAAACTTCACACAGATCACTGTTGGTCGGGGGCTGGGATCGAACCCAGGATCCCCCGGCCAAGGGTGAGTTGCTGTGCTGCCGCAGTGCTAACCACTCCACCACCGCGCCGCCCTAAATATGAGCTGTGTTTTTAAAAATTCTGTCTTGCATGTTCAAAATGAACTTTGATTAAACAAACTGCTTGAATCTATGTCTGGGCTATAGCAGGCTAATCAAATGGCAAATTATAGCTAATCACTTGATAATACACAAACATCAAAGGGTAGTTCCCTTTATTTAAATGGGGTTTTGTGAAATACTTCTGAGTAGTTAGAATGAAGGATTTTGGCTGATCACAGAGTCAGGGCTGCAGTGGAGCACAATAGGCCCATTTTAGAGCAAACATTTACCATCTAAAAATGGTGAAATTTCAGAAACTGCATGTCAGCAAGCACTATCTCAAACTTATTCATACCACTTCACATCTGCATCAGGCAATGCTTTTACTTAACACAATGTCTGGGCTGCTACAAATGGTTGAGATGGTATGTAAACATAACACAGTAAACAAAGGTGGACGACATGAGAACTGTCAAAAAGCAAAACTTACATCTGGTTCGATCTCTGGTGGAGGGCTGCTGTGAGACAGTAAGCTCCTCTTCACCCCATTATTGTGTGTGGCACTTTGCCAAACTGAAAACTAAAAATAATTCTCAATTTTTTCCCAAAACATAGTTTCTGTCCTCATAGGTAGTTCTTATCACACAGAAATATGTTTGTGTTCACTTCCAGATCAGTTTAGTTTTAATTCCTTATTTAATATAAAAAAATATGGGAGTGTGCTCACGACTGAGCCTAGTCGTGACTAGTCATGTTTGATGGAGCTGGCTACGGGCTGCTGCATGGAATGTGAAAGGCAGCTGTATGGGCTAGAACTAGGGACATTCAACTTTATTTATATAGCGCCATTTCACAACAACAGTCATCTCATGGCATTTTCAACTGTAAGGGAAACCCCCACAGTTGCAGAAAACCCCCAGCAATCAGGCAATCCCCTGTGAGCAAGCACTTGGCAACGGTGGAGAGGAACCAAACATGCCAAACATGCCAAATCATATTGTTCATGATACACGTACATGCTATATGACAAAACAAACATGGTGTGAGAAGATGGTAGCCACTCTACTGTTGTAGTTATCTAAGAGATGCATGGATTGTATGGAAATATGACTTTAAGACTGTTTCACACTGCTACAATGTGAAAATGCAGTGCAGCAGTGACACAAAACCAAAACTGAAGTTTCCCCATTTTCACCTTGCACTTATGTCAGTGTTGCTTTCTGGATTTTACCAAATGTAATAATCAGTGCGGTCGGTCGGTGCATCTTGTGGTGGCAACCCCCGAACCAAGTGGTGGACACCAGTGGTGAGGGGGGCCCATTAAGCTGAAGAAGGAGTCCTATCAAGCTTGGTTGGCTTGTGGGACTCCCGAAGCAGCTGAGGTGTACCGGCAGGCCAAGCGGAGTGCAGTTCGGGTGGTTGCTGAAGCAAAAACCCGGGTATGGGAGGAGTTCGGTGAGGCCATGGAACAAGACTTTCGGTCAGCCTCAAAGAGATTCTGGCAAACTGTCCGGCGGCTCAGGAGGGGAAAGCAGCTCCCCGTCCACACTGTGTATGGTGCGGATGGGATACTGTTGACTTCAACTGGGGACATCGTCGGGCGGTGGAAGGAATACTTCGAGGATCTCCTCAATCCCACTGATACGCCTTCCACAGAGGAAGCAGGGTTTGGGGACGAGGGGGATGACTCGCCTATCACGGAGGCTGAGGTCGCCAAGGTGGTTAAAAATCTCCTTGGTGGCCGGGCCCCAGGGGTGGACAAGATTCGCCCCGAGTACCTCAAGGCCCTGGATGTTGTTGGGTTGTCATGGTTGACACGCCTCTGCAACATTGCGTGGAGGTTGGGGGCAGTGCCTTTGGCATGGCAAACCAGGGTGGTGGTTCCTCTCTTTAAAAAAGGGGACCGGAGGGTGTGCTCCAACTTTAGAGGGATCACACTCCTCAGCCTCCCTGGGAAGGTCTATGCCAAGGTACTGGAGAGGAGAGTCCGGCCGTTGGTCGAACCTCGGATTCAGGAGGAGCAATGTGGTTTTCGTCCTGGCCGTGGCACATCGGACCAGCTCTTTACCCTCTCGAGAATTCTCGAGGGTTCGTGGGAGTTTGCCCAACCAGTTTACATGTGTTTTGTGGACTTGGAGAAGGCATTTGACCGTGTCCCTCGTGGATTTTTGTGGGGGGTGCTTTGGGAGTATGGGGTATCAGGCTTGTTGTTACGAGCTATTCGGTCTCTGTACGACAGTTGTGAGAGTTTGGTTCGTATTGCCAACACTCGGTAGGAGTCATTCCCAGTGAGAGTTGGACTCCGCCAGTGCTGCCCTTTGTCACCGATCCTGTTCATAATTTTTATGGACAGGATTTCTAGGCGCAGCCAGGGAATGGAGGGTGTCATGCTTGGTGACCACAGGATCTCATCTCTGTTGTTTGCAGATGATGTTGTCCTGTTGGCTTCATCCAGCAATGACCTACAGCTCTTGCTGGGACGGTTTGCCGCTGAGTGTGAAGCGGCTGGGATGAGAATCAGCACCTCCAAGTCCGAGTCCATGGTCCTCAGCCGGAAAAAGGTGGATTGTCCTCTCTGGGTTGGGGACAGGCTCCTGCCCCAAGTGGAGGAGTTTAAGTGTCTTGGGGTCTTGTTCACGAGTGAGGGGAGAATGGAGCGAGAGATCGACAGACGGATTGGAGCAGCATCTGCAGTGATGCGGACGTTGTACCGGTCTGTTGTGGTGAAGAGGGAGCTTAGTTCTAAGGCAAAGCTGTTGATTTATCAGTCAATCTACGTTGCTACTCTCACCTATGGTCACGAGCTTTGGGTAATGACCGAAAGAACGAGATCGCGGATACAAGCGGCTGAAATGAGCTTTCTCCGTAGGATTGCTGGACTCACCCTCAGAGATAGGGTGAGGAGCTCAGTCATCCGGGAGAGGCTCAGAGTAGAACCGCTGCTCCTCCACATTGAAAGTTGTCAGTTGAGGTGGTATGGGCATCTGATTAGGATGCCTCCTGGACGCCTCCCACTTGAGGTGTTTCAGGCACGTCCCACTGGGAGGAGACCCCGGGGCAGACCCAGGACTCGGTGGAGAGACTATGTCTCCCAGCTGGTCTGGGAATGCCTTGGTATCCCCCCTGAAGAGCTGGAGCAGGTGGCTGGGGAGAGGGAAGTCTGGGCTTCTCTGCTTGAACTGCTGCCTCCGCGACCCGGACCTCCGGAAAAGCGGTAGAGAATGGATGGATGGATGGATGGATAATCAGTGGTGGACCGTCAGGGCCAGCAAAGCCTTCTCTGCTGGCCTAAACACTATCAGAATTACATTTACAACCTAAATTCTTAAAGGTGAACTATAGAAGATTTTCATGAAAACAAAGATTTTTTTTTAAATAATACATCAACAAAGCATTTAGAAACGTGCACAATTTTAAGTCTTAATGTTCTTCTAAAAATTAGTATATTGATGGAAAAAAATATTTTGTAATTTTTGGCGGGTCGACAGTAATATAAATATTTACATCCAGCAGCTGGAGGAAGACAAACACGGAAGTCCAGTGAGGATGTCACAGCCAATAGCATCGCTAGCTTGAGGTGATGTGCCATGTCTCCTTTGGTTGTTGGGTTGCCAGGTAGTGAATTATTCAGCTAAATACCTGAGTCTCAAGGCTCAGGTATTTAGTCAGTTTCCCAATCGTTCTCAAGTATGGCATGACAAAGGAGCAGGATAAATATGGGTTCTGCTTTTGTTGGCTAATGTTTGCTGAAGAGTCTGAAAGGGCTGAAAAGTCATGCAGAGGTGACCTTTTTTCTTCTGACAGGTAAGCTAACCAGTGCTAGCTATGATGCGAACTAGCTCATTCACCTTCTGCTGCTAATCTGGAGGTTAGGGGCGCGGGGGGGGGGGGGGGGGGGGGAGAGCAGTCTAAAGTCGTCTTCTTCTTTTAGATTTGATTGGCGGTTGGCAACCAGCTAACAGGTGCATTACCGCCACTGATTTATCATCACTCTATATCTTTGTATATGCAGTTCTTATACGGAGTTCTGAACAACTCCTTATGTGCGAAAAAATCATCCGTCCTTGGAACGCGCCCTCCTCTATGTAACCAACAAAATTTTATTTCTGACATGTTTATATTATTATGGGTGTATGATAATATCAGCCAATATATGGCTTGGAACAGACCCCACTAACTGCTCCTAACCAAGCTGACACGTATGGCAGGTTCATTATATGATCGACATTTGCATCTATGAATGTAACAGCACATACGGTGGCGCAGTGGTTTAGCACTGTGGCAGCACAGTTTTACCCTCGGCCGGGGGATCGCGGGGATCATGAGATCGTGGGTTCGATCCCAGCCCCCGACCAACAGTGAGCTGTGTGGAGTTTGCATGTTCTCCCCGTGTTGCGTGGGTTTACTCCGGGATTTCTCCGGTTTCCTCCCGCATACCAAAAACATGTAGGTTTAGGGCGCTCGCGCACGCAGCGACCGGCAGCCGGTGGCTTGTCACCAGACTGCAAACCGAATCTACCTACGGGTACAAATAAGTAACAAAAAAAAAAAAAATACTAATTGTGCAGCAGTCATGTTTTACATAATTTTTTTTTAATTACCTCCGCCAGGCCGCAGGCCAGGAGGTAATGTTTTTGCCGGGGTTTGTCTGTCTGTTTGTCTGTCTGTCTGTTGGTTAGCAAGATAACTCAAAAAGTTTTTGACGGATTTCCATGAAACTTTCAGGCGTTGTTGGAAATGGTACAAGGAAGAACTGATTAAATTTTGGGGATGATCTGGATCACCGTCTGGATCCAGGAATTTTTTTAAAGGATTCTTTAACATTGTCAGATAGGGCCATTTTCAACATGTGTGCAGGCGCAATGGAGGGCGCTGGTCGTCGTGTCTGACGAACACGAACTCCGCGTTCTTCAAAGTTTTAGGCACAAAAACACGCGAAAAACTGTGGTGGGCAGGGCCCGGCAGCGTGCCTGTGTTTGCGCTACGCTGCAAAAGCTGAGACGGGCAGCTGTCCGGCACGGGATTATTTGGCAGAAATTCCCCGGGCAGCCATAGTGGCTGCGCAAAAACAAGCTCTCTGCCGGGGAAGCTTCCAAATCCTCTTTTGCCGCGGAGCGCAACCCCAATAAAACCCACGGCAACCTGTCTACCCAATTTGCATCCGTCAGTGAAGCCCTGAGTGCTGCTTTCAGTGATCTATGAAAACGCTCGCATAACCCATTGGCCTGTGGGTTGTACGCGGTTGTGCGATGAATTGCAACGTCCGCAGCCTGGGAGTTTGGAGATGGAGGAGATGGACACAACAGCAACACTTGAGTTTATTACCTCCGCCAAGGAGGTAATGCTTTTACTGCTGAACCACTAATCCTATCATTGTGAATCCAATTGCTAGTCATATGTTTTCATGGTCAAGGAATCTGAAAACGTACACACAAACACTGTATGGGGGGAACTGTGGCGCTTGGCGGAGGTCTGCACTGTCCGAGTGCTTTTATAGTTATCAGCTTTGATGAGCAGCTGCTCAGTCTAATAATTTGGTGTACAGTGAAAAAGTTAGTTTTTTTTATTGTTGTTACAGATTAAGATAATGTAAAACTTTATTGATCACCATGGTGGAAATTGAGGTTAAAAATAGTTTAACCTCTAATAGTAGAATAAACAGGTCTTAATTTATTTTCTTACTAACTAATGTTACTGCACAGCATTAGCTATGGAATTTCTTGAGTACCTGAAGTAGCTATAATTATGTATGTAGAAATTTATGTCAGATTTTTAACTATCAAGTAATAAACCATAATATTTTTTTACCCTCTGTAAGGAGTTCCTCCATCATGAGGAGAATAAGGACAGATGGGTGTTTGGACAATGCCATCATGATGCAAACAGTGACGGAGAGAGGGTCAACAGCTTCTGAAGCCTTCACTGATGTGATGGACCAGTGGAGGTTAAGGACAGAACATCAATATCTGACCTTTAGGTGAGTATGATGTAAATTTTTACATGTAAAAAGTCACAAAAAGGACTATTAATATGATCGGAGCATGTCTAGCTGTTGAGGATCTTTTGGTCTACTTCACTTTGTCAGGCAGGTCCTATTTAAGTGATTTCTTGATTGAGAACAGGTGTGGCAGTAATCAGGCCTGGGTGTGGCTCGAGAAATTGAACTCAGCTTCCAAAGATGTGATAAACCACAGTTAAATTTATGTTTTAATGGGGGAGGGGGCAATCACTTTTTCACTTTTTCACACAGGGCCATGTAGGTTTGGATTTTTTTCCTCTTAATAATAAACACCTTCATTTGAAAACTGCATTTTGTGTTTACTTGTGTTATCTTTGTCTAATATTTAAATTTGTTGGATGATCTGAAACATTTACAGTGGGGCAAAAAAGTATTTAGTCAGCCACCAATTGTGCAAGTTCTCCCACTTAAAAGATGAGAGAGGTCTCCAATTTTCATCATAGGTATACCTCAACTATGATCGACAAAATGAGAAAAAAAAATCCAGAAAATCACATTGAAGGATTTTTAATGAATTAATTGGTAAATTCCTCAGTAAAATAAGTATTTGGTCACCCACAAACAAGCAAGATTTCTGGCTCTCACAGACCTGTAACTTCTTCTTTAAGAGGCTCCTCTGTCCTCCACTCGTTACCTGTATTAATGGCACCTGTTTGAACTCATTATCAGTATAAAAGACACCTGTCCACAACCTCAAACAGTCAGACTCCAAACTCCACTATGGCCAAGACCAAAGAGCTGTCAAAGGACACCAGAAACAAAATTGTAGACCTGCACCAGGCTGGGAAGACTGAATCTGCAATAGGTAAGCAGCTTGGTGTGAAGAAATCAACTGTGGGAGCAATTATTAGAAAATGGAAGACAAACAAGACCACTGATAATCTTCCTCCATCTGGGGCTCCACGCAAGATCTCACCCTGTAGGGTCAAAATTATCACGAGAACGGTGAGCAAAAATCCCAGAACCACACGGGGGGACCTAGTGAATGACCTGCAGAGAGCTGGGACCAAAGTAACAAAGGCTACCATCAGTAACACACTACGCCGCCAGGGACTCAAATCCTGCAGTGCCAGATGTGTCCCCCTGCTTAAGCCAGTACACGTCCAGGCCCGTCTGAAGTTTGCTAGAGAGCATTTGGATGATCCAGAAGAGGACTGGGAGAATGTCATATGGTCAGATGAAACCAAAATAGAACTTTTTGGTAAAAACTCAACTTGTTGTGTTTGGAGGAGAAAGAACACCATACCTACTGTGAAGCATGGGGGTGGAAACATCATGCTTTGGGGCTGTTTTTCTGCAAAGGGACCAGGACGACTGATCCGTGTAAAGGAAAGAATGAATGGGGCCATGTATCGTGAGATTTTGAGTGAAAACCTCCTTCCATCAGCAAGGGCATTGAAGATGAAACGTGACTGGGGCTTTCAGCATGACAATGATCCCAAACATACCGCCCGGGCAATGAAGGAGTGGCTTCGTAAGAAGCATTTCAAGGTCCTGGAGTGGCCTAGCCAGTCTCCAGATCTCAACCCCATAGAAAATCTTTGGAGGGAGTTGAAAGTCCGTGTTGCCCAGCGATAGCCCCAAAACATCACTGCTCTAGAGGAGATCTGCATGGAGGAATGGGTCAAAATACCAGCAACAGTGTGTGAAAACCTTGTGAAGACTTACAGAAAACGTTTGACCTCTGTCATTGCCAACAAAGGGTATATAACAAAGTATTGAGATGAACTTTTGTTATTGACCAAATACTTATTTTACTGAGGAATTTACCAATTAATTCATTAAAAATCCTTCATTGTGATTTTCTGGATTTTTTTTTTCTCATTTTGTCTCTCATAGTTGAGGTATACCTATGATGAAAATTGGAGACCTCTCTCATCTTTTAAGTGGGAGAACTTGCACAATTAGTGGCTGACTAAATACTTTTTTGCCCCACTGTAAGTGTGACAAACATACAAAAAAAATGAGAAATCAGGAAGGGTGCAAACACTTTTTCACACCACTGTAATTGTTTTAGTTTATATGTGTAGTTTATAGTCTGTCATCAATAAACTCATGCAGTACTATAACAGGATATGTTTACAAATATTTGAGACCCATTGTAGTGCATCCCTTTATATTTTAGCAATATTATAAGTACAAAACACCCAACATTAGTATACACAGCAGAATGACCCGTTTGGCTGCAACTGTTTCATCAGTGTTGGCCATTTGTCTGTAAATATTTAAATTAAAATGATTTATTTCGTTATTTGGGCATTTTGTCATTTAGTTAAAGCATGCATGTGTGTCCACATATGATACGCAATTGATCTGGGAATTCTGCTCCACAGTCACAGTGGTATTATTATTAAGTTTATAATTTTTAGATACTCACGCGGGAGGGGGGACTCGCGGTCCTGCAAAGGACAGTGGTACCACATGGGTGAAGCAGCAGTCGAGACTCCTGTCTACCACTGACCGGGCAGGCTGGGCGTGGTCTGCCCGGTCAGACACCGGTGTTGGAGAAGCAGCAGCTGAACCGGTGGATCGCAGTCCTTCGCAGGGAGCCAAGCCCAGCCTGCCCGGTTAACAGGAATCTTGGCTACTGCTTCATCCGTGTGCCACTGCTGTCCTTTGAGGCACCATGGGTCCCCGCCAGCGCCGCGTGTTCTCCACATATGATGAATTATCCTGAAGACCTACACAATCACGCCAACTTTATGGTGTAATTTTTTAAGCATTAAATCTTCAGTATTATCTTTTTCTAGTCAAATTTGTTGCTTTTTGGACTCTTGGCTTTTTTTCCCCTTGTCCGGTCAGGTTCAGGTTCAGGTTACTTTATTTGTACCCGTAGGTAGATTTGTTTTGCAGTCTGGTGACATCCATATTTACAAGCCACTAATTACATTCAACATAGACACAAACACAGGCACACATCTTACAAAATAGATAAATATAAAATATGTACAATATAATTTTTATAGCTTGTTCAACTCTTTGACAGCAGCAGGGACAAAGCTGTTTTTGTAGCGCTGGGTTCTACTTTTTGGGACAGCAAACCTCCGTCTGGAGGGAAGAAGCTGAAAGTTGCAGTGCAAAGGGTGGGAGTCATCATTTAAAATCGAGTCGGCCATCCTCTGTACTTGTCTGGTGTACAGGGATGTCAGGCTCAGCTGTGACTCACCAAGCAAACGACTGGACCATCTAACTACCTGATCCAAGGATTTCCTCTGTTTCAGTTTTATCTGACCAAACCATGACATTAAAGAAAAGGATAAAACAGATTCAATAAAAGCCCGATAAAACATAGTCATTATGGTTCGGTCAATTTGGAAGCGTGCAAGCAGCTAGGTGAGCAGAACAGAAATCTGCTTCCCTTATTGTGCCAAATAGATTTACTTTGCCAAAAGGTGCTTCATACAGTACATATACTGTATATGTACTGTATATTATTTATAGACTACTGTTATAATAACTTTTAATACTTTATTTAACTTGCTTTATCCACGAAGGACCCGACAGGGGGAGAATAGGGAAAGGAGGGGTGGGGAGGGGAAAGAAAAGAGAGTGGAACAAACAGAGAAGACAGACTAACACAACTGAAATATACAGAAGACAAACTGTTTCTTCTACTGAAAAGGTCTCATCATGAGTCTGGTATCTGCACCTGTTAAAGGAGAGAGATACGCATTTGTGCATGTGTGTGCGTGTGTATGAGAGCGTGCACAAAGTAAGTGTGTGCATGTGAGTGGTTTGCCAGGAAACATACAAAGAGGGTAGCAGGTCACAGCAACACCCCCCCTTCACCCTGGAAACCCCGAGCAAGCAAGACAGCGCCACCAACCCCCACAGAGCACAAATGTCCCGAGGCCAACGAGCCTCAGGACAATCAGGCATCCACCCCAGGAGGGTCAGCCGAGGGAGTGCACCGTCTTCCCCGGACCGGCCAGCTCCCGCCCCCCCAGCGGAGCCAACACCAGGCCCCGGGCCCCAGGTGCTAGAAGGCCAGCATTCCTTCCCCTGAGCTGGAGCCCAGCCTGCATCAGAAGCATGACCCCCCCCAGACACCCTCACAGTGGGCCCGCGCCCACCCCAGCGCCCCCGACACACACCGAGGGAACCTCCAGGCCCCCCACGCCAAAGGAAGGCAGCAGCAAGGCACAGGAGCCCCATGAAGGGCCAGCTCTCCCAGTCCAAGGGAGCCCACGCAGCCAGGAGGTACAATGAGGCACCAGGAGGTTCCCCCTGCCCCAGTCCAGCACCCCCGACCAGCACATACACCCATTCCTACACACTCACACCCTCACACTTTCACACACACCCACACACTCTCACTTGCCCTCTCCCCCACACAATTCCACACCCAGACCCACCCACTCTCACACAATCCCATACCCACTCAATCTTGCTCCCACTCCCACTCGCCCTCACAGTCGCCCGCACCCATCCACGCTCACCCATACACACACACACTCACTCACGTTCTAATTCACTCACATCCACTCTTGCTCTCCCCCACACACTCACCCACAATGATTCTTGGGGTGGCTACGGCACAGATGTAGCAGGCATGAACGTGCACCAATGTCCGGCAGAGGCTGGGGAGACTGCCGGTGCGGACCAGCAGCCACATCCCCGCCAACCCACCCAGGGGCGGCCGTGGCCTCAGAAACAGACCACCACCACCAACGCCCACCTGGAGTGACTGATCAACAGTCCACCGCAAGCACTCTGAGATGCCACCTGACACACAATGCGCCACACAAATCCAACCCACCACCATCATCACCACTCCCACCATTTCGCATCCTTGTTTTGCTCACGGAGCGCTGTGGTTACTGATGCCGTATATTATCCAATCAGTACGGAGTCAATCCAAAACCCCGCCCACACCTCTAGAAGTCAGAACATGAGGACAGAGTGATGACTAAACTTTTATTGATAAAAATTATATATTTTGACTGAACAACTCCATACTCGGGGATACACACCCTCATCTTCCACCCCTCCCCCTTTCCCCCCACAGACATGCCCTCCGACACTCCTCACCAGCAGACAGTTCGACCGGAGTGGCAACCCCCCGCTGCAGCCTCCACTGGCGTCGACTTGAGCCCAAACGACAGGGGGGGGCGTCACAGCCCTTTCTGGGTGTTCTGTGTGGGGGACACTAGACACAGCGGGTGGGCATTCTTCTCACCCCCAGAAGCAGGAAGAGGGGCAGAACAATGGACTGTTATGTATAAGATAAGATAAGATAAGATAAGATAAGATAAGCCTTTATTAGTCCCACAACGGGGAAATTCCAGGATTGCAACAGCACAGGGATAGCAACACTCAGAGCAACAATCAGAAGGCAAGAAAAAAAAAAAGGCAAGCAAGCAAGAGCAGCTAATATACATATGTACATATTACTATAAATATATATATATACAAACAGACACACAGTGTAGAGCATTGTAGCTGGATGGGATAAATATGTGAGTATATAAGCACACAGTACGGAGCATTGCAGCTAGGTGGAAAAAAAAATATGTAAATATATAAACACAGTGCGGAGCATTGTAGCTAGATGGAATGAATCAGAATCAGAATCAGGTTTATTGCCATTGTTCATGTGATACACAAACTAGGAATTTGTCTCGGTGCCATGCTGCAACATTAAAAACATAATGAGAAAAAGGGATAAACTAAAAAACTAAAGGACTAGAAACGTGCAATAAGTGTAGAAAAATAAGTAATAATAAGTAATAATAATAATAATACTAGTAATAATGAGTAGTACTAGTCAAGGCAGTTTAAAAAATTAGCATGTAGCAGATAATGTGAAGTACCACATAGTGCAGTCAATAATGCAACAGAAAAACAGTGATGAATGACATGAGTCTGGTTGAGCTGCTGTACATAGTGCACGAGAGTCAAAAGTCACTTAGTGTTCAGCAGTCTGATGGCAGAGGGGAAAAAGCTGTTCATGTGCCGGGAGGTTTTAGTCTGAATGGACCGAAGCCTTCTACCTGAGGGGAGGGGGGCAAACAGCACGTGACCAGGATGTGAAGGATCGGCTATGATCCGGCCAGCACGCCTCCGGGTCCTGGAGATGTACAGGTCCTGGAGAGATGGGAGCTTGCAGCCTATCACCTTCTCAGCAGTGCGCACGACGCGCTGCAGCCTTAGTCTGTCCCTGGCAGTGGCTCCTGCGTACCACACAGTTATGGAGGAGGTGAGGATGGACTCGATGATGGCCGTGTAGAACTGCACTAACATCTTGGTGGGTAGCTTGAGCTTCCTCAGCTGCCGCAGAAAGAACATCCTCTGCTGGGCCTTTTTGATGAGGGAGCTGATGGTTGGCTCCCATTTGAGGTCTCGGGTGATGGTGGTGCCCAAGAAGCGGAAGGAATCTGCAAAGGTGATGGGAGGGCCTGTGATGGTGAGGGGGGGCAGGGGGGATGTGACTTTCCTGAAGTCCACAATCATCTCCGCTGTCTTCAGAGCATTCAGCTGCAGGTTATTGTGGCTGCACCAGGACACCAGCTGGGCCACCTCTTCCCTGTAGGCGGACTCGTCACCGTTGGAGATGAGCCCGATGAGGGTGGTGTCGTCCGCAAACTTAATCAGCTTAACAGACTGGTGGGAGGAGGTGCAGGAGTTGGTATAAAGGGAGAAGAGTAGGGGGGAAAGTACACAGCCCTGGGGTGATCCAATGCTGATGCTAACAGAATCTGAGACAGACTTCCCCAGCCGCACATACTGTCTCCGGTCCATCAGGAAGTCGGTGATCCACCTGCAGAGGGAGTCAGGCACGTTGAGCAGGGACAGCTTGTCCTGGAGCAGATCGGGGTGGATGGTGTTGAATGCAGAGCTGAAGTCCACAAACAGAATCCTGGCGTAGGTTCCCGGGGAGTCCAGGTGCTGCAGGATGGAGTGGAGGGCCAGGTTGACTGCGTCGTCCACAGACCTGTTAGCACGGTAGGCAAACTGCAGCGGGTCTAGGAGGGGTGTGGTGATGGACTTGAGGTGAGACAGGACCAGGCGCTCAAAGGACTTCATGACTACAGAGGTGAGCGCTACAGGTCTGTAGTCGTTAAGTCCAGTAATCCGTGGCTTCTTGGGGACAGGGATGATGGTGGAGGATTTGAGGCAGGTCGGCACGTGACATTGCTTAAGGGAGATGTTAAAAATGTCTGTGAAGACAGGAGCCAGCTCTTTCGCACAGTGTCAGTATCACAGTGGCAAGATCCAAGATGGCGCCCACAGCGGTCGACATGGTGCTTCGCTGCGCTCTTTGTTTGTTTTTGTTTGTCAATTGTGTGTCTGCTTGCACTTATACCCGTGAAGAACTTTTAAATATCAGGACTTTGACCCCCACGGACCTCCTCCCAGTTTTTCTAGCCCCTGCCGCCGATCTGGTTTATTGTTTGGCTCGGAAAGTGAGACGGCGGAAGAGAGGAAGACGAGCGGGCGCTCTCGTACGACTTCGCAGGAGAGGCTCGCGAACGGCGCTGCCTGGCATATTTCTGTCCAATACCAACTCTCTCTCTAACAAGGTGGATGAACTGAGACTGCTGATGCGTTTTAAGGACCTCGCCTCCTCAGCTGTCCTCTGCTTTACTGAGACCTGGCTCCGGGAAAATATACCGGACAGCGCGCTGCGCCTCGACGGCTTCCAGCTCTTCCGTGCTGATCGTGACACAGAGCTTTCCGGCAAGACCACAGGAGGCGGTGTCTGCTTCTACATCAACTGTAGCTGGTGCTCTGATGTAACGGAAATTTCCAAACACTGTTCTCCTGCCTTGGAATTTCTTGTTATCAACTGCAAGCCTTTTTATTCCCCACGGGAGTTTGCTTCTTTTATACTGATCGCTGTGTACGCCCCTCCCGACGCGGACACGCGCGAAGCTCAGCGCGTGCTCGCGGATCACATTCAACACACAGAGCGGAGTTTTCCAGACTCGCTGATTATTGTGGCTGGCGACTTTAATCAGTGCAATCTGAGCCACGATCTCCCCCGCTACAAACAGTTTATTAAATGCCCCACCAGAGGACTAAACACACTGGATCACTGTTACACCACAGTGAAAGACGCATATCGCGCTGTCCCTCGAGCTGCGCTGGGATTATCTGATCACGTGATGGTTCACCTCATTCCCACATACAGACAGAGATTGAAGCTCACTAAACCTGTTGTGAGCACTACGAAGATACGGACCAGTGATGCTGAGGAGAAGCTGGAAACGTGCATGGAAATATCTGACTGGGGCATGCTTAAAGGAGCCACGCATGATCTGGATGAGTACACGGACACTGTGAACTCATATATCCACTTTTGTGAAGAGAACATTCTTCCATCACGCACCAGGGTGAGTTACTCTAATGACAAACCCTGGTTCACAGCTAAGCTCAGACAGATCAGGAAGGAGAAGGAAGCAGCGCTGAAAAGTGGAGACAGGGACTGCTACAGGGAGGTTAAATACCGGTTTAACAGAGAGCTGAAGAGGGCTAAATCTGTGTACTCAGAGAGACTCCAGCAGCAGTTCACTGCTAATGATTCGGCTTCCGTGTGGAGAGGACTGAGGCAGATCACCAACTATCGGCCTCAGGCTCCTAAAGGTCAGGATGACAAAGCCCTTTGTCAGAGACTGTCCCAACACTATGCCCGTTTTGACACCTCGTCATCTGTGTCCAACTCCCCCCCTCCCTCCAGCTCCACAGCCTCCACATTCCCTACTTCATTTAAGGCACCCCCCCCCCACCTCCCCCCCTCCCCTTATCATCAGTGAGCAGGATGTGCTCAAACAGTTCTCCAGACTGAACCCGCGCAAGGCCCCCGGCCCAGACGGCGTGTCTCCCTCCACCCTGAGACTCTGTGCGAAACAGCTGGCTCCTGTATTCACAGACATTTTTAACACCTCCCTTAAGTTATGCCACGTGCCGTCCTGCCTCAAATCCTCCACCATCATCCCTGTCCCCAAGAAGCCACGGATCACTGGACTTAATGACTACAGACCTGTAGCGCTCACCTCTGTAGTCATGAAGTCCTTTGAGCGCCTGGTCCTGTCCCACCTCAAGTCCATCACCACCCCTCTCCTGGACCCGCTGCAGTTTGCCTACCGAGCCAACAGGTCTGTAGACGATGCAGTCAACCTGGCCCTCCACTCCATCCTGCAGCACCTGGACTCCCCGGGAACCTACGCCAGGATCCTGTTTGTGGACTTCAGCTCCGCATTCAACACCATCCGCCCCGCTCTGCTCCGGGACAAGCTGTCCCTGCTCAACGTGCCTGACTCCCTCTGCAGGTGGATCATCGACTTCCTGACGGACCGGAGGCAGCATGTGCGGCTGGGAAAGACTGTCTCAGACTATATAGCATCAGCACCGGATCACCCCAGGGCTGTGTACTTTCCCCCCTACTCTTCTCCCTTTACACCAACTCCTGCACCTCCAGCCACCAGTCTGTCAAGTTGATCAAGTTTGCGGACGACACCACCCTCATCGGGCTCATCTCCAACGGCGACGAGTCCGCCTACAGGAGAGAGGTGGCCCAGCTGGCGTCCTGGTGCAGCAATAACAACCTGCAGCTGAACGCTCTGAAGACAGTGGAGATGATTGTAGACTTCAGGAAAGTCACTACTCCTCTGCCCCCCCTCACCCTCTCAGGCTCTCCCATCACCACTGCTGATTCCTTCCGCTTCCTAGGCACTACCATCACCAGGGACCTCAAATGGGAGCTGACCATCAGCTCCCTCATCAAAAAAGCCCAGCAGAGGATGTTCTTCCTGCGGCAGCTGAGGAAGCTCAAGCTACCCACCAAGATGTTAGTGCAGTTCTACACAGCCATCATCGAGTCCATCCTCACCACCTCCATAACCGTGTGGTACGCAGGAGCCACTGCCAGGGACAGACTAAGGCTGCAGCGCGTCGTGCGCACTGCTGAGAAGGTGATCGGCTGCAAGCTCCCATCTCTCCAGGATCTGTACATCTCCAGGACCCGGAGGCGTGCTGGCCGGATCATAGCCGATCCCTCACACCCTGGTCATGTACTGTTTGCCCCCCTCCCCTCTGGTAGAAGACTTCGGTCCATCCAGACTAAAACCTCCCGTCACATGAACAGCTTCTTCCCCTCTGCCATTAGACTGCTGAACACTAAGTGACTCTCGTGCACCATGTACAGCAGCTCAACCAGACTCATGTCAATCATCACTGTTTTCTTCCTGCATTACCGACTGCACTATATAGTTCTCCACAGTATCTGCTGCTGGCTAATATATATTTTAACTGTTGACCAGTATCACTTAATCTTATCCTACACTTTATTACATGTATAGTTTATTTCTCTTATCTTATCATGTTTAATGTTGCAGCATTGTACCGAGACAAATTCCTAGTTTGTGTACTACATGAACAATGGCAATAAACCTGATTCTGATTCTGATTCTGATTCTGATTCTCAGGGTGGAGGGAGACACACCGTCCGGCCCGGGGGCCTTGCGCGGGTTCAGTCTGGAGAACTGTCTGTGCACGTCCTGCTCACTGATGACAAGGACAGGGGGGGAGGAGGAGGAGGAGGAGGGGGGGACCGCTCTTGATGAATTAGGGGCTGAGGAGGCAGAGGAGCTGGGTGGAGTGGAGGAGTTGGACACAGCTGACGAGGTGTCAAAACGGGCATAGTGTTGGGACAGTCTTTGACAAAGGGCTTTGTCATCCTGACCTTTAGAAGCCTGAGGCCGATAGTTGGTGATTTGCCTCAGTCCTCTCCACACAGAAGCCGAGTCATTAGCAGTGAACTGCTGCTGGAGTCTCTCAGAATATACAGATTTAGCTCTCCTCAGCTCTCTGTTAAACCGATATTATAATAGAAACCGAATATATAGATATATAAATATAAACATAAACATAAACACACCCAGTGCGGAGCATTGTAGCTAGATGGAATAAATATGTAAATGTATAAACACACACAGTTCAGAGCATTGTTGCTAGATGGGATGAAACAGCACAACCGTCTACTTAGTTATCCTACATGGTATGATTATGTGCCCATACATATTCTCACCCTCCATAGCGACCGGTATTTTCCTAGTTGTATGCCGGAGGGGACCATTGTGTAAGTCTATTGCGTCTTTTGCATTCAAAAAACTATTAGGTTGTTACGTCTTTTTGCTATCTCTGCGAGCAGCCCTGCTTAGGTTGTACAGTCTGACAGCCGTTGGTAGGAAGGACCTGTGAAACCTCTCGGTTGTGCACCTGGGATGATGTAGTCTGCTGCTAAATGAGCTCCTCAGTGCATTCAGTATGTCCTGCATAGGGTGGAACTCGGACTCCAGCAGAGATGACAGTTTAGCCACCGTCCTTCTCTCTCCTATCTCCTCCACCGGATCAAGGCGCTGCCCCAGGACGGAGCTAGCTTTCTTGATCAGTTTGTTCAGTCTCTTCCTATCGGCTGCAGTAATGCCACTGCCCCAGCAGACCACTCCAAAAGTGATGGCTGATGCCACCACCGTGTCATAGAATGTCTTCAGCAGCGCCCCTTGTACACCAAAAGACCTGAGTCTCCTCAGTAGGAACAGCCTGCGCTGTCCCTTCTTGTAGAGTGCGTCAGTATTGTGTGACCAGTCTAGTTTATTGTTCAGATGAACACCCAGGTACTTGTAGGATGTCACCATCTCAATGTCTGTTCCCTGTATATTTACTGGTGCTGTGAGGGGTTGTCCTTGCCTGCGGCAGTCCACCACCAGCTCCTTAGTTTTCCTCACGTTGATCTGGAGGCAGTTCCGATGGCACCAGTCCGCGAAGTCCTGGAGAAGCCCTCTGTACTCAGCTTCATCTCCATTGGAGATGAGGCCAACGATCGCAGAGTCATCAGAGAACTTCTGTAGATGGCAGTGTGTTGTGTTGTGTGAGAAATCCGCAGTATAAAGGGTGAACAGGAAGGGAGCCAACACTGTTCCCTAGGGGGGCCCCCGTGCTACTGATGATCGTGTCGGACACACAGTCCCGGGTTCTCACAAACTGAGGCCGGTTCGTGAGGTAGTCCAGGATCCATGATGACAGGTGCTGGTCCACCCCTGCGCGCAGCAGCTTGTCCTTCAGGGTCATCGGTTGGATGGTGTTGAAAGCACTGGAGAAGTCAAAGAACATGATCCTCATCACATTCCCGGGCTTCTCCAGGTGGTACAGAGAACGGTGAAGGAGGAAGATCACCGCATCCTCCACCCCAATGCCATGCTGGTAGGCGAACTGGAGTGGATCCATCGCTGGTTCCACCAGGGGGCGGAGGTGAGCAAGGAGCAGTCTCTCCAGGGTCTTCATCAAGTGGGACGTCAAGGCCACCGGTCTGTAGCTGCTCAGGTCTTTGGGGTGAGAAGATTTTGGTATAGGTACCACACAAGATGTTTTCCACAGCTGTGATACCCTCCCCAGCTTCAGGCTCAGGTTGAAGATGTACGTCACAATCCCACACAGCTGGTCTGCACAGGACTTGAGGAGCTTTGCGCTGATGCCGTCCGGTCCCGACGCCTTCCTCGCCTTGATCTTCCTCAGCTCCGTCCTCACCTGGGTCCTGGTCAGGGTCAGGATGGGGGGCTGTGTGTTGGGAGTAGGGGGGTGTTGGTGGAGTGGGGAGTGGGCAGCAGGACTTGATGTCTTTACAGGCAGCAGTGGTTGTTGTGCAGTCAGGGGGGAGGGCGGTTGGTCAAACCTATTGACCCCTATATGTCCCCGGAGGACGGAGAGGACATCCGGGCGCCAGCTGATGTCATGCTAATGATATGTATTGACTGATATGTATTAGATGACAATCACAGTGTTAATGTGCCATGCATTCTCTCTGTCTGTAAAATGGGTATAAAAGAGCTTGTGACACATGCCTCAGCAGCGCAGTAGCTCACACGAGCTCATCATCAGCGGTCACTCGTAGTCGAGTATGACTGTCCTCCCTCTTGGTCCTTGTGGGTCTTCAGGTGGGCATAGAGGCCAATTCTGGACCCGATTATTCTGCTGCAATGTGGGCAGGGGAATGTAATGGTGGTGGGTTTGGGTTGGTCCTGATTGTTGGTTGCTCTCTCCTTCCTGAGTCTGCGTTTGTCTTGTGCAGCATGATGGAGGTCAGCGTTGTACTGTGCGGCACCCTCACGGACAATGTTTCTCCAGGTCGCCCTGTCGGTTGCCATATTTTCCCAAGCTTTTAGGTCTATGTGGCACTTCTTTAGGTTTGTTTTTATGTTGTCCTTAAATCTCTCCTTCTGGCCTCCTGGAGCCCGCTTCCCTTCAGCTAGCTGGGAGTACAGGACTTGTTTTGGGAGGCGAGAGTCAGGCATTCGGATAACATGACCAGTCCATCTGAGCTGGTTTTGGGCAATGGTGGCAGTGATGGTGGGAAGGTTAGCCTCCTCCAAGACGCTGGTGTTGGTGCGTCTATCCTCCCAACTAATCCTGAGGATTTTTCGGAGGCATCTCTGATGGTGTGCCTCAAGTGCCTTTAAGTGCCTGCTGTATGTAGTCCAGGCTTCTGATCCATACAGGAGAGTGGGGAGCACCACTGCTTTATAAACCAGGATTTTGGTATTCACTTGGAGATCGCGGTTCTCAAAGATTCTCCTCCTTAGCCTTGAGAAAGCCCCACTGGCACTGCTGAGGCGGTGGTGTACTTCATCATCAATGACGGCTTTTGATGAGAGGAGGCTGCCAAGATATAAGAAGTGGTCCACATTTTCCAGTCGGATGTTATCAATGGAGATGTTTGGGGGTATGGCAAGTGTACTGCAGTTTGGTGATGGCTGGTGGAGTATTTGTGTCTTTTTTATATTGACGGCCAAACCGAGCTGTTTGTATGCTTTGGCAAAGGCAGACAAGATGCACTGAAGGTCCTCTTCTGAGAGGGCTACGAGAGCGTTGTCGTCAGCATACTGCAGCTCCATGATGGATATGGTGGTGGTTTGACCTTTAGCTCTAAATCGGTTGATATTGAGAAGTTGACCGTCGATTCTGTACGTGATTTTGACTCCCGGGGGCAGATGTTGGTTCGTGAGATGGAGAATAGCAGCAATATAGATGGAGAATAGCGTTGGAGCGATGACACATCCCTGTTTGACTCCTGTGTCAACCCTGAAGGGTTCTGTTTCGTCTCCACTGCCACTGAGTACCGTGGCAGACATATTGTCATGCAGCAGTCTCAGTACCCGGATGTATTTTTCTGGGCAGCCAATCTTTGCCCGAACCAGCCAAAGGGCCTGACGGTTTACTGAGTCGAAGGCTTTGGTAAGGTCTATGAAGGCCATGTATAATGGTAGATTTTGTTCCCGGCATTTTTCTTGCAATTGGCGAGCAATGAAAATCATGTCTGTGGTGATAACGTGATGCCGCATATTATCTAATCAGTACGGAGTCAATCCAAAACCCCGCCCACACCTCTAGAAGTCAGAACATGAGGAGAGAGTGATGACTAAACTTTTATTGATAAAAATTATATATTTTGACTGAACAACTCCATACTCGGGGATACACACCCTCATCTGCCACCCCTCAACTTAAGCCCCTGTCTTTCCCATCAGAGAATCGTTGTCTGCTCCCTCCAAAGTAAATAAAAATATAATGCATAAGCATCCCAAAGTGATAAAGCAAAATATTGGTAAAACTCAAATTAAACATAAAGCCTCTAAATTGAATGAATTGGCTTCTGTTCCTCCTCATAATTTAAAAATTAAATGTGGTTTATTAAATATTAGGTCTCTAACTCCCAAGTCTCTGTTAGTCCATGATCTGTTAATTGATCATCAGATTGATTTAATTTCCCTTACAGAGACTTGGTTAGGGCAAGAGGATTATGTTGGTTTAAATGAATCAACTCCCTCTGGTTATTTAAACTGTCAAAATCCCAGAAGTTCTGGTCGTGGAGGAGGAGTAGCAACAATTTACCATTCCAAATTACTAGTTAATGTAAAGCAAAAAACATGTTATAATTCCTTTGAGGGCCTGGTCCTCAGTATTGGGCACTTTAGCAATTTTAGGTTAAACCCAATCTTATTTGCCATAGTTTATCGTCCCCCATCAACCTACTCAGAATTTTTATCAGAATTTGCTGATTTCTTAGCTGATTTAGTGCTGAAATCTGATAGAATAATTATAGTAGGGGACTTTAATATACATGTGGATGTAGATAGTGACTGCCTTAATGTGGCATTTAATTCAATATTAGACTCGATTGGGTTTTCTCAGAAAGTAGGAAATTCTACTCATTACCTCCACCATACATTGGACCTTGTTCTGACATATGGCATAGAAATAGAAAATCTTGTAGTGTCTCCTCATAACCCTGTACTGTCAGACCATTGTCTGTTAACCTTTGATTTTACTATTTCTGACTATTTGGCTCCTAAAGAAAAATATTATTACAGTAGATGCCTCTCAGATGATGCTGTTACCAAATTTATGCAGATTGTTTCCTCTATGCCATGTGTCAACACAACAGAAATAAGCTATAGACAGCTTGCTCCTTCTGTAATTGATAACATGGTGGATAGTGTTTCAGCTTCTCTGCATCAGACTCTAGACTTGGTGGCCCCCTTAAAAAAGAAAAAGTAATCAGAGATTTCTAACTCCTTGGTTCAACACAGAAACTCGTAGCTTAAAACAGAAGACTCGTCAATTAGAAAGAAAATGGCGCTCCACTAATTTAGATGAAATCTATTTAGTGTCATAACTCTGGCTCTCACGAGCCAGAAAGGAGATACGAGGGCAACCAGTGAATTAGCGTAATTTATTAACACAAGACACACACTACACTAAATAACGGACAGCAAAGTAAAGAGCCACGTGGGGCTAAAACACACACAGAACTAAGGGTAACATACCACCCAGGGAGAAAGGCTAGAGAGGCGGCGAGGGAAAAACACACGCCGAGTCGCAACACTTACTTTGGGTGAAGCGCCGAGGTAACGGCGAACTGAAGCTAGTCGTAGGAGCTAACAGTCGTGGGAAACACAAGGAACGTCTTCCCATAGCGAGGTCGCAGCAACGAGTAACTCCCGGCTGCTCGCTTAAATGGGGAGATGATTGGGAATAGGAGACAGCTGTCCCAGCGCAGCTGAACTAGACAGCTGGCAATCAGCTGGGCGCTGTCAAAGAGCGGGCCATGGAAGACCCGGCACGGACTACCCCGGAGCAGGAGCGACACTGGACAACCTGAACGCAGAGAAAAGATAGCGTTCAGGTCGTGACATTTAGCTTGGAGAAATCATCTTTTAATTTATAAAAAATATCTTAGAAAAGCTAGAACGAGTTATTACTCTGCATTAATAGAAGAGAACAAGAATAATCCCAGGTTTCTTTTCAGTACTGTAGCCAGGTTGACAAAGAGTCAGGACTCAGTCAATCCTAGCATTCCCTTAGAGCTTACTAGTCAGGACTTTATGAACTTTTTCAATAATAAAATTTCATCCATCAGAGATAAAATCAATCAGATTCTTCCCACAGTTAACTTAAATACTGTAACTACTACAACTCCTTCTATTGATGTCTGTCTTGATGAGTTTACTCCAATCGACCTTTGTGAGTTAGACAAAATAGTTTCCTCATCCAAACCTTCAACTTGTCTTTTAGACCCTATTCCTACCAGGTTATTTAAAGAAGTCTTCCCACTTATTGATAGCCTTATTCTTCATATAATCAATTCTTCATTAACTTTAGGCCATGTACCGCAGGCTTTTAAAACGGCTGTAATTAAACCCTTACTCAAAAAGCCAACGCTAGATCCAGGAGCTTTAGCTAACTATAGACCAATCTCTAATCTCCCTTTCATTTCAAAAATCTTAGAAAGAGTTGTTGCTACGCAATTATTTGGCCACCTGCAGGGAAATGGTTTACCTGAAGAGTTTCAATCTGGGTTTAGAATCCATCATAGTACTGAAACAGCCTTAGCGAAGGTCACTAACGACCTCCTCATTGCATCTGATAATGGACTAGTTTCTGTACTTGTCCTTTTAGACCTTAGTGCAGCTTTTGATACTATCGATCATAATATTCTACTTGATAGATTAGAACACTATGTTGGACTTAATGGAACTTCGTTGCAGTGATTTAGATCTTATTTATCTGATAGGTTCCAGTTTGTTCATGTAAATAATGAGTTTTCTTTCAACTCAAAGCTTAGTCATGGAGTTCCACAGGGATCTGTGCTAGGCCCTACTCTTTTTAGTTTATATATGCTTCCGTTAGGCAACATTATTAGAAAGCACTGTATACATTTTCATTGTTATGCTGATGACACACAATTATACCTGTCAATGAAGCCAGATGATAGTAATCAATTAGCCAAGTTAGAAGCCTGTCTTAAGGAAATCAAAGCTTGGATGACTTCTAATTTCCTGTTATTAAATTCAGATAAGACTGAGGTCATTCTTGTTGGTCCAAAAAACCTTAGAAATTTCTTTCCAAATCAAACTTTCAGTTTGGATGCGGTTACTCTTTCTCTTAATAGCTCTGTGAGGAACCTTGGAGTTATTTTTGATCAGGATTTGTCCTTCAATTCACATATTAAATTTGTTTCTAAGACTGCCTCCTATCATTTGCGTAATATTGCCAAGATTAGGACCATCTTGTCTCAGAGTGATGCTGAGAAACTGATCCACACTTTTGTTAGCTCGAGATTAGATTATTGTAATTCTTTATTATCAAGCTGTCCTAAAACAGCTTTAAAAAGTCTTCAGCTGATCCAAAATGCTGCAGCAAGAGTTTTAACAGGTACTAGAAAGAGAGATCATATCTCTCCGGTTCTGGCCTCCCTTCATTGGCTTCCCATAGAGTTTAGAATTAAGTTTAAAATCCTTCTTCTTACTTACAAAGCTCTAAACAATCAGACTCCTTTTTATTTAAAAGATCTGATACTACCGTATTATCCTAACAGAGCACTACGCTCCCAAAATGCAGGATTACTTGTAATACCTAGAATCTCCAAAAGTACAATGGGAGGCAGAGCCTTCAGTTATCAAGCTCCTCTCCTGTGAAATCAGCTGCCAATCTGGATTCGGGAGTCAGACTTGATCTCTGTTTTTAAGAATAGGGCTAAAACCTACCTTTTTGATATAACCTACAATTAGGGAGGGATCATGTGTTTCTGAACCGTCCCTTAGTTATGCTGCTAATAGGTTTAGTCAGCCGGGGGACCTCCAGTAATGCACTGGGCCTCACTCCTTTTCTCACTCTCAATGAAATATTTTTTTTGCTGGTCATTAACATTTGTTTGTTCTCTCCCATAGATTGAGTCCCCACTGTGCTGTTTGCTCTCTACATGTCTGTTCTTTTCTTCTTCTCTATCCCCTCACCCCCCAGCCAGTTGCAGCAGATGACTGCCCCTCCCTGAGCCTGGTCCTGCTGGAGGTTTCTTCCTGTTAAAAGGGAGTTTTTCCTCTCCACCGTCGCCAAGTGCTTGCTCACAGGGGATCGCCTGATTGCTGGGGTCTTTCTGCAACTGTGGGGGTTCCCCCTACAGTTGATAGTGCTATGAGATGACTGTTGTTGTGAAATGGCGCTATATAAATAAAGTTGAATTGAATTGAATTGAATCTTCCACCCCTCCCCCTTTCCCCCCACAGACTTACATGCCCTCCGACACTCCTCACCAGCAGACAGTTCGATCGGAGTGGCAACCCCCTGCTGCAGCCTCCACTGGCGTCGACTTGAGCCCAAACGACGGGGGGGGGGGGGGGGGGGGGGTCACAGCCCTTTCTGGGTGTTCGGCGGGGAGGCTGTGTGGGGGACACTAGACACAGCGGGTGGGCATTCTTCTCACCCCCAGAAGCAGGAAGAGGGGCAGAACAATGGACTGTTATGTATACGTCCCCGGAGGACGGAGAGGACATCCGGGCGACAGCTGATGTCATGCTAATGATATGTATTGACTGGTATGTATTAGATGACAATCACTGTGTTAATGTGCCATGCATTCTCTCTGTCTGTAAAACGGGTATAAAAGAGCTTGTGACACATGCCTCAGCAGCGCAGTAGCTCACACGAGCTATGAAGCGTGTTTCAGTATGTTGGAGGAATAAAACCTTGTACCCTTCCAGCTTGTTGCCTTCTTGCCTGTTCTATCACCTCCACATTGGTATACAACTAGGAAAATACCGGTCGTTACGGAGGGTGACAATATGTATGGGTACATAATCATACCATGTAGGATAACTAGGTAGACGGTTATGCTGTTCATTCCATCTAGCTACAATGCTCCACACTGTGTGTGTTTATATATTTATATATTTATTCCATCTAGCTACAATGCTCCACACTGTGTGTTTATATATTTATATATTTATATGTACATACTGTATGTATATTCGCTGCTCTTGTTTTTTCTTGTCTTCTGATTGCTGCTCTGAGTGTTGCTATCCCTGTGCTGTTGCAATCCTGGAATTTCCCCATTGTGGCACTAATAAAGGCTTATCTTATCTTATCTTATCTTATCTTATAATCTCAGCAAAGGACTTATAAAATCTGAGGCCAGTCTGACAAACGGTTTGAAAGATATGTGAGGAACAGTTACACACACATACAGAGACAGAGATTTGGTGCATTTATAGATAGATGCTTTGTATGGATGCCCTTTAGGCTATTTTTATGGTGCTTGGTATGGATGGCACTAAGTCAGGTAGACCACCACTGAAGACCAAGTTGTAAAATACTGTACACGGTCCGCCACTGGTGATAATAATGCAACTCTCTGAACCAAATCTGTGACTAGGGTGTGTGGTGAGTGAAGACTGTGTTGGCCTGCCATTTGGGTGAGCTGTGTGCTGCCAAATAATGGCATGTGCAAGGTTGTATTCATTTACAATCTGACAGTTAGGATACATTGATGATGCTCAATGCCATGAAAGTTAAAAAAAAACAAAAAACTACAAGTGTGCTTTTTATACAGGCAATGGCAATCACATGTGAATAGGAATAAAAAGTGATAACTGAAAGAGAGTGTTAATCACTAAAGTTTATAAACAGACCATTTTAAGCATATAAGGATCATAGCTTCTTATCTGCAGAACTTATTTCTCCACAGATCCATTTTTATTTTTTTTTCGAACATGCACATAGTAAAATTAGGTATGCATTGGTGATTTTGGTATCTTACAAAAAGACTGGATCAGACAATATAATAAAATCCACACATTTATCCAGTGGGTGTCAGAGCGTGGGCTGAGTCTCATACCCTCATCCTAATTTATTATTGTGTTATCTTGTTTTCAGGGCATGGATCTCTGCCCTCGCCCTCACTTTAAGTTTCATTTTGGAATTTTCTGTATTTCATTCTGAGTATTATCTTTATCCTGGTTTGCCATTATTATTATTCTGTTTTGTATATTTATTTCCCCATGCGGAAGAAAATGGATGGATGGATGGATGGGTTGGCTTCTTAGTTTATCAGTATTATTATTATTATATTATTATTATTATCTTTACGTGCCACGTTCGTCTTCCCTCTGACTGTTCATGTTTTGTGCATCCTCTATCTATAATCATCTGTGTAGCCCCGCCCATCCTGGGTCTCTGATTAATCCCTGCCATCTCCATTTGTCACTGACTGTGCTCACCTGTTCGGTATTATGTTTGATTTCTCCTGTGTCCATTTATGTCAAGCCCCAATCTCTGTTTTCTCATGTCTGTCGTTGGTCATGTCTGCATGATCAGCATGCTTCTGTTTTTGTCCTGTATCCTTGCTTGATCCTGCCTGACTTTAGGGAGTTTTGTTACAGCTCTTGAGCTGTCACTTTTTGTGCTTCTTCTGAGCTGCGCCCGTCTGGCCAGCTCTTCAATAAATCAATTGCCAAACCTTAAATACTGCATTTGGGTCCAATTCACCACCTTCTGTGACAGTAGGAGGCTAAAACATTATTTCGACTTCATTAGAAACGTTAAAGATGCACTCCGGCGGTTCTAAAACCACCTAAAACCACCTCAAAAACAAATATGTATTGCCCAAAATAGTATATTGTGGCTTTTTACCTACAAAAATACTTTCATTGCTTTAGAACTTCTTGGAAAGAGCTTTTAAATCTTTCACCTACTTAAGTATGTGCGGCTCTATGACTATCCTAAGTAGTGGCCTGCAGGGCTTGCATGTGATTGGTCGCTGCAACTCCTGGTGGGTGGGCTGCTAGTCTGTTCACGACACTTCCAGACATTAACTCTTTAGCTGTCCCAGTCGCCGTATGGCAACTGTGATGGTTAAAGGGTGGTCAAGGCCCCTAGTGGTCAAGAGTGGTAAAAAATTTTTGTCAATAAAATAGTTCAGATTTCCAAGGCTATACTGTAACTTGAAAGTTGCAAGAGTTAATGGGTTACTGTCAATAAGAAAGATGTAGAATATGATCCAAAGTTTCAGATAGGAATAAATTTACGCATCTAATTTGCATAATGTCACGGCAGCTATATAAATTACATAGCTCAGTCAAAAGTGGACTTTGGACACATTTACACAAAGAATGGTTCGGTTTTTTTGACACCGTTTTGTCTACAGGAGTATGTTTTTATCTAATCTTCAAAGTATATGAACCAGAAAATCAATAAAATGTAAAAAAAACAAAAAACAACAACCATAAATTCCTCACTTACCTGTGGCGGGGGGGGGGGGGGGGGGGGGGCTTGCTCGCTCACGTGACCGGTCCGTTTTCGCCCATCGTGGTTGTTGTTTTGCATTTGGTCAGTCATTTACGCTCTCTACGACATCTATAAACTCTTACGATTATCCCACGTGAAATTCGTTTGTATTACGCGGCTATTTTTCCTGTATGATGCGATTTCTGTGAGACTCCATGATAATGATGGGCACGGCCATCTTGGTGTTGTGAGCTCAGTTTTCGCCCATCGTGGTCGTTGTTTTGCGTTTGGTCGGCCATTTACGCTCTCTACCACATCTAACTAACTAACTAACTAACCTGCACTTATATAGCGCTTTTCTAGTCACAAAGACCACTCAAAGCGCTTTCATTAATACTAACCCTCTATTCCAAGGGCCTATAGGAAACAAATATCTAGGGACAATTTAGAACAGCCAATTAACCTAACATGCATGTTTTTGGCATGTGGGAGGAAACCGGAGAAATCCCGGAGTAAACCCACGCAACACGGGGAGAACATGCAAACTCCACACAGATCACTGTTGGTCGGGGGCTGGGATCGAACCCACGATCCCACGATCCCCACAATCCCCCGGCCAAGGGTAAACTGTGCTGCCGCAGTGCTAACCACTGCGCCACCGTGCAGCCGTACAAACTCTTATGATTATCCCACGTGAATTTTGTTTGTATTACGCAGCTATTTTTCCTGTATGATGCGGTTTCTGTGAGGATCGCCGCCGCCATGACCATCGTGGCAGCAGCCACATTGGTGTTGTGAGCTCAAAGTGGAAAAAGCAAGAATAATAATGAGGATTTCTTCTTCTTTGCTGTATTCCATGTCAGCCATGATTCCTCCGACGCGTGTCTGCCACCTTCTGAACTGTCAGATCAGTACAGATCAGTACAAATTCTCAGTATAGCCAGGGGACGTCAGTGAGTTGACAGGTGCAGTTGCTGCGCTGTGCCACTGGGGGCGCGCAACCCCTCTATGAAATGTGGACAATTAGAGTTAACATTTTGCCTACATCTTCAAAAGTAAAAAGCGAAACATTTTTCTGAAAGCTGTCTTGCCGAGTGCAGCGCCCCGTCTGCCGGCGACTGCTGTGAGCCAGTGCCAGTTCTGCTTACCAAAAGTGCCCCACTGGGTGGCTCACATTCTGCAGCTCGATGGCCTGCCTGCTGGTGAAGTGAGCTGACAGCAGCAGTCTTACTGAGGAACATTCAAGCCAGGTCCCACCAGGTCCCCCCTCCCCTCCTCCTCCACTGCTTTGCTAATCGCTATGCAAAACGGATGCTTTCAGTCCCCTCAATCTTGCTGCTCCTGGACTCCTCCCTTTTCCCCCGAGGTAGCCAAGAGTATCTGTCTGAATGGTTAATGTTATAACCAACCAGGCTAAGCTGGAATACTTATGTAGCTAGAAACAGTCTGTCCAAACTCGCCCGTTTTTTGGGGGGATTACCAAACTGAAAATTCACAGCAGAAAAACACAGACTTGGGACGATGGTGAAATTTTGCTCTTGATATTCAATCCAAAGACATGCATGTTAGGTTAATTGGTTGTTCTAAACTGTCCCTAGATACCCGTCTCCTATAGGGCCTTAGAGTAGAGGGTTAGCGCTAATGAAGCGCTTTGAGTGGTCTTTGAGACTAGAAAAGTGCTATATACAGTAAGTACAGGTCCTTATCCTTATATGTCTTGTAAGGCTGCATTCACACAGCCACTGTTTGGTCCGGACCAAAGGACTATCCGTGGATAGTTCAGTTCATTTGGTGCTGTCTGAACGTGGGTTCGAACTCTGGTGCGCACCAAACAAGCAAAGTCTGGTCCGCCTGAAAACGGGGGACTCGGTTCACTTGCAAACAAAGTCTGGTGTGCTTTGCTTGCAGTGCGAATGTAAATGGACTATCCAGTGGACCAAAGGGCGGAAGTGCCCCTCGGTGTTTGTGTAACCATAGCAACACATAGTCTGAGAAGAGGAAGTGACGTTTACCGTAGCGCATTTTGGGTAGAAAATACCAATAAAGACAACCATGCAGATCCAAGAAATCCTTTTACCAGAGAAAGCTGAGGAGAAAAGTTAAAAAATGTCTTGTTTGTGGCAGAAAACAACCCAGCTGAAGGGAACGGATTTCTGTTTTCGGTCCTGGCCAATTGATGAGCTGGATTTTTCTTCTTCTCCGAGATTTTTTCTTCCTGGTCAGTGGTGGTTTCGGCTACAGTGCCCCAAATGAGCAGTTGTAAGTGCATGACATAGTTCAGGCAGTTTGGTCCGCTGCAGTGTGAATGCAAACCAAACCAAACAAAGGTGTGAAAATTCTCAGTATTCCTCACCCAATCGAACTGAGACTCCCGGACTATCTTGGTGTGAATGCAGCCTAACAAAAAACATGTTACAGACATGTTAACAACAGAAAAAAACCCTGATTTTTGCCAGAGTGTCACTTTCGATATTTCATAAATAAATGTTAAGGATAGTTTTCTGAAGCATGTGCTTGTTATTGATATTGGAGCAAAGTTTCACTACAGCTGGAGAAGACTTCGGTCAACAGATGTAAGTCCAGATGGTTTACACAAGGGATGTTAATCAACTTATCTCTTTGGATGAACTGAATTTAACCCTGGTTATAAGGATCCTGCTTCTGCAAAACAGAGTTACTGCTCAAACATGGGCCCCCAGGGTACAGAAACACATACTCTATTTGGCTTTGGTTTCAGTGACTACAGTTGCTTTATGGCTGAGAGCTCTTTCATCAAAATAAAAAAGGCTAGTAAAATGTAACAGCTCATTTCCTCTAACTGATGACAATAGAGTACAATTAACCAGATATAGTTAAGCTGAGTTTCAGTGTTGCCCTTGTTCACGGAGAGCAGTGTGTGGGGCATGCTCCAGCCCATCCACAAACTACACAAACACAAAGAGGTGTGTCAACTTCCTCTGCCAAAAGCACATACCGTGACATAGAGGCGCTAGCACAGAGCACAGACTAGTTCCCCAGTGACCAAAAATGGAACCACAGTAGAATGAGGAACTTGTGAGATATGACAGCTAAATCTTAAAACAAACCCCCCGAAGTCACTGATATTTTCTGAAGGGAACTGCTGTTAGTTGAACCTATTTATGCGAGTATGAGTGTGTATGTTTATTTTTATGAGTAAGTTAAGATATATACTACAAATTAATTCTACATAGACAAACTTCTATTTAACATGCTATAAGAATAAAAAGTTTAGTAAAGCCCTAAACATGCTGAAGATTCTACGAAGCAGGAGGCTACTGGAGGATGACAAATTTGCTCTTCACCACCTGCGGTGAAATAGGCCACTCTAATAAACAGAGTGCATCCATTAAATAGACTCCTTCCTTCCCATTTGCAGCTAATGAACACAGAACAACACCAGTGTTCACTTGGCCTCTGTGTCCACTGCTCTAAATGTGACACACCGGTGCACAGCTGAGTCCAAACAATAAGGGTGGTGGCAGTGTCATGAGTATAAGGAAGTTAAACTAGGAATTAAGTAAGTAAGTGTGTGTGTGTGTGTGTGTGTGTGTGTGTGTGTGCGCACGTGCGTGTGCGTGTGTCATGCAGCAGGCCTCAGAGGCTGAAATGTGGGTTGACGCATATTAAGGAGACTCCCTTCCTCCCAGATGAATGGTGTGCATTTTAATTACACGAAGACTGCTTCACATGGGGCTCATTATAGGACAGAGAAAGAGGAAGATAAAAAGAGGGACTTGGAAGACACGCAGAAGGAGGAAGAGATGAAAAAGACAGGAAAATGAGGAGTGCAGGGAGATATTAGGGAGGGCATGAATTGGAATGAAACTATTTTAGGAGTGGAGTGTGTTCGAAGTAAAGGGCAGCACCTAACTCACAACTAAATCAGTCAAACTCAACATAATCTATAAACGAAATCTAACAAGACAAAGAAATCCAACAACACTGAGGTAACCCTCCATTACACCTAACAGGACATCCTGCCTGCTGCACACTCTCCATGAGCACCTATAATTGCTGACTGCTGCCCACAGCGAATCAATGCTGTCTACTACTCAACGCATCTACCCCTGTTTATTTCCCCCGCTGATGGCAATTCATTCCAGGGAATAGGTCCCATCAAATGCAACATAACTATATATCATTAAACAGCCTGCAGGGGGTAATATTGCACTGTGTGTATGCACCCAGCAACTTTTTTTCCCCTCTCAGAGCCATTACAGACAAAAAAGGCCTTATCTGTGGAGTTCATAAATGCCAAGGCATTTGCTGAGATATGAGCTGACACCAAAGTGAGACTCACAGGGTGAATATTAGCCACAAGACGCCATCTGTGCAGCAAGCTTCCCTGACCTCCTTTTTTTTTTATACCTTTCTGCCCTCTGTATCTCATGTGATGCAAGGTGCACCGTGGCTGATATGAACTGCTAACAGGCCATGGCTCGTCTTCTATAAATGAGAGAATGGGGGAGAGACAGAGGAAAAAAATGCAAGCAGCATATTTTTCTCCTTCGGCAACACAGTTTGATAAAGACAGCAAAGGAAGGACTTAAGGCAAGACAGAACAGATGACAGAACAATGAACAGTCAGATAGATAGATGGTGTGTTAATGATCGATGCTGTGTGATTAGGTGGTTTTAAAATGCAATGTTAAAAGGGTCACCAGAGTAAAGAATAGCTGCGATTGTGCTGGTGTAAAGAGTATGCCAATATGAAGTGATATCCTCTCATGTTCTGCTGTGGCAGAGATGATTTTTCAGTGTGACACAAGCTGACAAGGCATCACCAGAAATCCTGGATCCTTTGCTTGTACCAGAGGAAAAAAAAAAATTAAAAATCAAGACTTATTGGGTGCACATGCCACTCACATATTACGCCCCTTTGGGTTTGTGTTAGACAGCAGAAGGCCTGTGCCTGCGTTCATTTAGATTGCCTCCGCAGACACACAAGCACAAAATTAAATCACACAGAGAACACACATACAGACATGGATGAAACAGTGGATGATAACACTAAATGCAGGTGCCTCTGCATGACTGCCTCCACATACCGGAGAGATGGACTGGGGCATGTAGGACCACTATAAATACTTTTGTGCTGTACCCTGACCTGAGAGAGAGGAGACATGCAGGAGATGATGGATGAACGTGATGGTCAGAGCAATAGTAGGACATTACAGACCACCCTACCAACCGGTTCTTCCAAATTACATTTGCGGGTGCATGTTATAGATTTCTGCACTGTGTAAAGAAAATCCTAGTTTGAATGTCCTCAAGTTAAAAGTTTCTTGTATCCCTTTAAAAGTATGCACTGTAGTGTTTTTGGACAAAATCCATGAGCTTTGACTGGCCCATGGTGTATCAGTGTAGGCTTATTTTGATTCAATGGACCACTGTCTACCTACTAAAATGGTAATTATGATGCACAGATAGAATGTGAGTGCAGTTCACCAACAGATGGTAAAAGGGAGACATTAAAGGTTCTATATTGTGCAAATTGTTTTTCTCGGGTATAATCTCATAAAATGGATCCATCCATGGGTCACATGTATACTGTGAAAATGCAAGACAATGCTCAATTCTCAAAGAAATGCCTTTATTTAGTTAAACTCTTAAAGCAAGCAGATTGCTCTACCTGGTTTTAGGATATCACAAATTGAGCTTTAAAGGTGAATAGGACTGTATTTTCCATCCATCCATCCATTTTCTACCGCTTTTCCGGAGGTCCAGGTCACGTAGGCAGCAGTTCAAGCAGAGAAGCCCAGACTTCCCTCTCCCCAGCCACCTGCTCCAGCTCTTCAGAGAGGATACCAAGACGTTCCCAGGCCAGCTGGGAGACACAGTCTCTCCAGCGTGTCCTGGGTCTGCCCCGGGGTCTCCTCCCAGTGGGACATACCCGAAACACCTCAAGTGGGAGGCGTCCAGGAGGCATCCTGATCAGGTGCCCAAATCACCTCAGCCAGCTCCTTTCGATGTGGAGGAGCAGCGGTTCTACTCTCAGCCTCTCCCAGATGACTGAGCTCCTCACCATATTGCTAAGGGTGAGTCCAGCAATCTTACGGTGAAAGCTCATTTCAGCCCCTTGTATCCGCAATCTCATTCTTTCGGTCATTACCCAAACCTCATGACCATAGGTGAAAGTAGGAATGTAGATTGACCAGTAAATCGACAGCTTTGCTTTAGAGCTCAGCTCCCTCTTTACCACAATAGACCGGTACAATGTCCGCATCACTGCAGATGCTACTCCAGTCTATCTGTCAATCGCTTGCTCCAATTTCCCCTCACTCATGAATGAGACCCCGAGATACTTAAACTCCTCCACTTGGGGCAGGAGCTTGTCCCCAACCCGGAGAGGACAATCCACCCTTTACCAGCAAACTGTCCCAGCAAGACCTGTAGGTCACTGCTCAATGAACCCAACAGGACAACATCATTTGCAAACAACAAAGATGAGATCCTGTGGTCACCAAACATGACACCCTCCGTTCCTTGGCTGCGCCTAGAAATCCTGTCCATAAAAATTATGAACAGGATCAGTGACAAAGGGCAGCCCTGGCAGAGTCCGACTCTCACTGGTAACGAGTTTGACTGGGTGATGGCAATATGAACCAAACTCCTGTAACGGTCGTATAGGGACCGGATAGCTCATAACAAACCCAATACCCCATACTCCTGCAGCACCCCCCACAAGAAACCATGAGGGACAAGGTCAAATACTTTCTCCAAGTCCACAAAAAACATGTGGACTTGTTGGGCAAACTCCCACGAACCCTCAAGGATTCTCAAGAGGGTAAAGAGTTGGTCCAATGTGCCACGGCCAGGACGAAAACTACATTGCTCCTCCTGAATTCAAGGTTCAACCAAGCGCCGGACTCTCCTCTCCAGTACTCTGGCATAGACCTTCCCAGGGAGGCTGAGAAGTGTGATCTCCCTAAAGTTGAAACACACCCTCCGGTCTCCCTTCTTAAAAAGAGGAACCACCACCCCAGTTTGCCATGCCAAAGGCACTGCCCCATCTGTTACGACCCACTTTCTGGGCCAATGCCAGAATAGCATATCTCAGCCTGGGCTCACCAAGTCACTTTCACCCTCAGGCAAGGTAGACATCCACCGAGATTCAAACCTATGACACCATGATCTGAACACCTCCACTCTACCACTGAGCTAGAGAGGAATTATTCACTAGCTCTTGGCCAGTAATGGAGGTGTACTCTAAGGTGTCAAGGACTGCACCACTGACCAATTCTCTATGGAGGGGGATCTGTTAACACCGACCTCCATGCAATGTTGCAGAGGCGTGTCAACCATGACAGCCCTACAACATCCAGGGCCTTGAGGTACTCAGGGTGAACCTCATCCACCCCCGGGGCCCGGCCACCAAAGAGTTTTTTAACCACTTTGGCAACCTCAGCCCCCTGTGATGGGCGAGCCGTCCTCCTCGTCCTCAAGCCCTGCTTCCTCTATGGAAGGCGTGTCAGTGTGATTGAAGAGATCCTCAAAGGATTCCTTCCACCGCATGATGATGTCCCCAGCTGAAGTCAGCAGCATCCCATCCTGCACCATACACATTTTCATGAAAATAAATACTTTTAAAAAATAATACATCAAAAATGTTTAGAAAGGTGCAGAATTAAAGTCTTTGGATTCTTCAAACAAGAGCATTGTGAGGCGACTGCAATATCCAGGACCGGATTAAGGAAGTTGTGGGCCCCTGGGCTAAAGCAATTTTTGGGGCCGTCCCACATATTTATAGGAGTATGATATGCAAAATGGCCATATTTACATGCATGGTAATAAACTGTTTATAACTGGATTTCTGGAGTTATCTGATTCTTAAAGTAGTCATGTAAAAACAGTAAGATAAAAGGCAATTATTGTGTTACATAAAGTGAAATTACATTGACATACATAGTTTATTGTCCAAGAATCCATTTATTCAGTGCATGTAAACATGTCAAATCCAATTACCATTATCTGATTATTCCTAGTTATCAGATTATTGTGGCCATGTAGCCAGGGTCATTGCTGGATCAGCTTGACCTTAAAAGTCCTAAATTACTAAGGCAGTGGCTATGGTTACAGAACCGTACCCATAGAATTCTTGTTACAGATATGGCTCGAATCTGATTGCCCAGTACGTTCTATTAATGCGTATCTTAAAAGCAGCAGGCTACAGGTATGGAAATCTGAGGCATTTATTGGTTTCAAAATTTTAATCAATATCTATTTACTAACTTTTTAACCTTATCCACTCCCAAATCCTAAGGCTAACCTCTTAATTTTAAGTCTGAATTTCATCTCATATGAAGTAAAATGGTTTGGACAAGGTGCCGATAGCAGGACACGAATCAGCAATCTTCTGATTACAGGCACTGTCTACCAAAGCCACAGGAGCAGTTAGCTTGGAGCTGATCTGAAAAGGTTTTATCAGATTGTCAGCTCTTCTGTACCAACAGACATTTCGTATAGGGATACAGCTTCCGTATCCATAGCCACTGCCAATGACTAAATAAAGTGAATGACCACAAAGTTCTTGGTTTCGCTTGAATAGCAGAACTAACAACTGACAAATATGTATCAACCCACAACTTTAATTATGACAATGAAAAAACACACTCAGCCGGTGTTTTCTGTTCAAGGGTTAAATATTAATTATTTGAAGCCAGAACAGGGTTTTTCACTACACAGAGGAAAAAAAAAAAAAACATTGCCAGACCAGTCTGCCCTACCGGGAAAACAGCTTCTCAGACCTAGGAGAGGAGCAGGTTATGCGCGCACAAACCCAATATTCATTATCTAATGAAAGTTTTTACAATTTTACAATTTTTTACAATTTTACAATTTGATGAACTGTTATTCTTTTAAAAGAATGCTTCAAAATGAAAATATCCCAACAGTTGTGTTGTGTTGGAGTTTGAACCCTTATTTGTGTGACACGGGTGGTGGCGCCACCTTTCCGGTTCCGCCACCACCCAGGGTATAAGAGAGCAGTGAGCGGGAGGGGTGGTCTCTTGGCCACCTCTCTGCCTGGCGGGTACGCTTATGTACTGGAGTGTCTGATAATAAATGTGTGTTCAGTCCAACACTTGGCCTCGTCCTTGGCTCCTATTACCGACATAACATTTGGCGAAGAGGATAAAAGGTATGGATGCATGTGTGACATCTATTCAGCCATTTTTGGAGCTTCCTGGTGAGCCACCCGTCCCTTGGGCGAGGTGGTTCGCCGCGTTCCATACATACTTGGTAGCGCTGGACCTTGGGAGGCTGGGAAAGTTAAGGGCATGTGTGTTGTTGGTCCATAATCTGAAAATGGAAGGACAGCGAATTTTGAGCACTTTGGGCGACTGATAGCTTTGAAGAAGTGGTGGAGCTAATAGCGTGACATTTTCGCACCCTGGAAAACGTCATCGTCCACAGGATTCAGTTTCGACAGCACCGCCAGCAGGTTGGCGAGTCGGTGCAGCGGTTTGTAGCAGACCTGAGACAATTGGCCAGCGACTGTCAGTTTGGACCGTTGGAGGAGGAGATGGCTCGTGACCTGTTGGTGGAACATACTGTCTGCCCTGCTATAAGGTCGAAGCTACTTACGTTCTCGGGCGAACTGACGCTATCCACAGCCATCGATTTAGCCCAGCAGTTGGAGGCGGCAGATAAGCTATCATGGGAGCTCAGTGGGAGTGTACTACATCGACAACCTGAACCACAGTCGACTGCGCAAGCAGTGGACCCGGACAGCAATGATAGCGTGGAGGGTGATGGAGACTACGAAAAAATGCTGTAAAAATAAGGTCCGCCCCGGGACAATCTAAAGGTGAGGGCTGTGGGTCCACGAAGCACTGTTTCAGAGACGGAGATTGGCAAGAGCAGAGCGCCGTGGCACGTGTGGCTGCTTGCTTCATGTCACCAGGGGATGCCACAGATCCGAGCGAGGAGGTCCATGGCACAAAGAGGACTCTCGCGCCCTCACAGTTGTTCATACTGTGTCTCCGAGCACCAACGGTCACGCATACTGTATGATGGAGATGGACGGGATGGAAGTATTGTTGTGGATTGACACGGGAGTGGTGGGCTCCGTGCCAGATTGGATGACCGTGAGATGTTTTTCCCCACACGTCAGAATTGAGAGGGACCCGGCGCCACTTTGTGGTTGTGGAGGAGGACAGCTGGCCATGGTGGGAATGTTGGAACCAACGGCTCGGCGCAAATCGACCAAGACATGGGGCTGTCCGATCCTGAGAGTGGTAGACGGCACAGTGTGGGATGAGGAAATGCCTGGCACTGTGGAGAGTGAGCAAGACCAACCTCACCCAGGGCCATCACAGGAGGGTTCCTGTGTCAGAGCCCAAGTAGCCCTGGACGAGGGAACTGGGTGGCACGGCGGGATGCCTGTGACGGCAGGTGGCACCGAGTGGCTGGCTCCATCTGTTCCTGGATTTCAGCTGGAAGGTACCAGTGAATAAGGAGTCACAACAGCGACGGTGGCGGCAGAGTTAAAAGCGGTCGGGGCAGGACCGGCTGGCAGGGTAAAACGACGTGCCAAACAGAAACACTGTAAGCTGAGTAGGGCTCCTGTGGAGGTCGCGGATGTGGTCCGGGCCCGGGAGGAGGCACGGTCGCAGAGGATTCGGGCCAAGCGTCGGACGGAAGAGCACCAGGGGCGGCTGCAGGTGGTGACCATACAGGAGGATGCCTATCTCCAGCTGTCAGATGGCTCATGGAGGCATCCAAATGAGTTGCGGCGTGCCTGGGAGGAGACTGGTGGGCTTGGGCCTGAACGAGGGACGTCCCTGGTGGTGATGGAGAGGAGGTGCACCGGAGTCGGATCAGTCAGCGGTGACCCGGGGGGTGATTTTTCCCCTGGAGCAGACTGATGGTTGGACAATTCGTTTGGAAAAAAAAAAGGGGGGGGGCATGGGTATGTTCTTATTGTTTGATTCATTTGTGATGTTCTAACATGTTAATAAATCTTAAATCTATTGGTTGTCTATGTTCGTGGGGATTAATTTAATGTGATGTTTAGGCTAAGACACGGTGGTATTTTGTGTTAAATTGCTGATTGTGGAATATAAGCAACAGAATAATCCGCTTCACCGTGCGGGGTGAGATGGCAGTCTACCCATCTTCCCTAGCGTAGTCCTTTTGGTATGACTGTGTTAGGCCACTTATATTATGTTATTACTCTTAGGGTCTGTTTCGGGTTCCAAATTGGGGTGAGTTCGAATTGTGTGTGTGGCCTTATGGCTTTTTTTTTGGGGGGGGGGGGTGCTGTGTTGGAGTTTGGACCCTTATTTGCGTGACACAGGCAGTGGCTCCACCTTCCCGGTTCCGCCACCACCCAGGGTATAAGAAAGCAGTGAGCAGGAGGGGCAGTCTCTTGGCCACCTCTCTGCCTGGCGGGTACACTTATGTACTGTGGAATGTCTGATAATAAACGTGTGTTCAGTCCAACACCTGGCCTCATTCTTGGCTCCTATTAATGACATAAGAAGTTGTTTTGAATTAAAGCTACAATTTTGCATTCACCAGAACAGATACAGTGGTGTGAAAAAAGTGTTTGCCCCCTTCCTGATTTCTCATTTTTTTGTATGTTTGTCACACTTAAATGTCATGGCTTTATAACCTTTTCCAGACTGATAGATCTCAATTACTTTGTTTCTCATTTGTTCCTGAATTTCTTTGGATCACAGCATGATGTCTAACTTTTGAGGATCTTTTGGTCTACTTCACTTTGTCAGGTAGGTCCTATTTCAGTGAATTCTTGATTGAAAACAAGTGTGGCAGTAATCAGGCACGGGTGTGGCTAGAAAAATTGAACTCAGCTTTCCAAAGATGTGATAAACCATAGTTATTTCACAGAGGTCCACGTAGGTTTGGATTTTTTTTTTTTTTAGCCTTAATAATAAACACCTTCATTTAAAAACTGCATTTTGTGTTTGCTTGTGTTATCTTTGTCTAATGTTTAAATTTGTTGGATGATGTGAAACATTTAAGTGTGACAAACATACAAAAAAATGACAACTCAGGAAGGGGGCAAACACTTTTTCACACCACTGTAAACATAACTCTGGCTGAGATGAACGATAATATAACTGAAAGAAATTTTACAACTACTGGACAAAGAAAAAGACTGGCATCATCTCTGAATTGTAGCAGACAGCTCTCATCCATGGCCAAGCAAGGCTGTGGAGTTAAAAAGGTCCTTTAAAGTTTGCAAAAGCTGGTGTGCACTGAATTACCAAAAACTGCTCATGAACGTAATTTCACAGCATTTGGACTAATTTCGCTGATTTTTCAAAACGTCTGTAAAAGTCGGTCCAAACACTATAGTGCAGGGATGTCCAATCATGTGCCATGGAGGGCCAAGACCCTGCAGGTTTTCTTTTCTATCCACGTCTCTTCAGCAGGTGTTTTCACTGATCAGCCATCAGTGGGAAGAAGTTCAGTGAAATCTGCTGTTCCAAGACACTGGTAAAGCCTGCAGGGTCTTGCGCCCCCCATGGCACATGACTGGACACCCCTGTTATAGTGTGAACCCAGCTTAGTAGGGGAAAAAAAAAAAAAAAATCGCTGTAAATGCGGCAGGCAAAACAATACAAACAGCCATGGAAGAAGAATATAGAAGCCAGTGTCTTGAAACGTACTCACAATTTGGAAGTTTGCGATTGAAACGGCACTTGGAGAAAAAAATGTTTCTGCCGTTTGTAGAAACGTTCAGATGGTCTGATATCAGCATCCTTATTCTGGCAGCTCTCTGGTCCTTTTCTGGCCCAGAATTCAATTTTTATAACTTTGATGACCTGGAGCTTCTGCCTGCTGTGAGTGACGGCTCTTCAGACAGCGACTCCGCTGGTGTATCCCATGTTACCATTTGTAATGGTAACAGTATGACAAACATCTTGTTGTCACTGTAAAGTTGACACTGTCCATCTGTATTGCAACTTAAAAACATCCAGTCAATTTAGGGGTCTTTTTTTTTTTTTTAAACCTCCTTCTCACGTTCCTGTTTTGTTTCTTCCTTTTTTCTCTTTTAGATGCTGCTATCGCACATTCATTCATTCGGCCATGGATTCACTACCAGCCCACGCCCAACCTTAATCAGGTCAAATGTCAACTCTTAACCAATTAAACTGAGCAGGCGGGATAGGCGTACTCCTCAACAAATAAAAAGTTAATACCCCAAAACAAACCCTCCAATAAATGTTGGGCTTGGCAGAATTAGCAAAAAAAAAAAAGTGTTTCTTTTGGGGCCCCTGGGCTCCTGCCCCAGTAGCCCATCTTGATAATACGGGGCAGGAAATATCCTCTGCCTCCACTTTCTCTGAAGATCCCAGTACTTACTGACGGACAGCAGTTTTCAACTTTTCAATATAATTACTGTGCCAGAACCAAATTATGATAAGCCCATCATCCACAAATATACAACAGAGTATACAACCCATAGTTGTAGGTCAGGATCCCAAGATGAACCTGTGTAGCAAGTATGGTGACCCTAGAGAGCTTTACATATTCTACAGTTAGAGATCATAGGGAGTGCCAACCCTGACCTTTGACCTTTTGATCCCAAACCCATAGTGAGAGGTCAGGATCCCAAGGTAAACCTGTGTAGCAAGTTTCATGACCCCAGCTTTCTTTGTTGTTGAGATATACAGTGGTGTGAAAAAGTGTTTGCCCCCTTCCTGAGTTCTCCTTTTTTTGTATGTTTGTCACACTTAAATGTTTCAGATCAAACAAATTTAAATATTAGACAAAGATAACACAAATAAACACAAAATGCAGTTTTTAAATGAAGGTGTTTATTATTAAGGGTAAAAAAAATCCAAACCTACATGGCCCTGTGTGAAAAAGTGATTGCCCCCTAAACCTAATAACTGGTTGGGCCACCCTTAGCAGCAACAACTGCAATCAAGCGTTTGTGATAACTGGAAATGAGTCTTTTACAGTGCTGTGGAGGATTTTGGCCCACTCATCTTTGCAGAATTGTTGTAATTCAGCCACACTGGACGGTTTTCGAGCACTAACTGCCTTTTTAAGGTCATGCCACAGCATCTCAATCGGATTCAGGTCAGGACTTTGACTAGGCCACTCCAAAGTCTTCATTTTGTTTTTTCTTAAGTCATTCAGAGGTGGACTTGCTGGTGTGTTTTGGATCATTGTCCATTGGCTGCACGGTGGCGCAGTGGTTAGCACTGCGGCAGCACAGTTTACCCTCGGCCGGGGGATCGCGGGGATCGTGGGTTCGATCCCTGCTCCCGGCCAACAGTGATCTGTGTGGAGTTTGCATGTTCTCCCCGTGTTTGCGTGGGTTTACTCCGGGATTTCTCCGGTTTCCTCCCACATGCCAAAAACATGCAGGCTAGGGAGTTAAGGGGCGCTTGCGCACGCAGCGACCGGCAGCTGGTGGCTTGTCACCGGACTGCAGAACAAATCTACCTACGGGTACAAAATAAGTCCGAAAAAAAAAAAAAATTGTCCTGCTGCAGAACCCAAGTGCGCTTCAACTTGAGGTCACGAATAGATGGCCGAACATTCTCCTTCAGGATTTTTTGGTAGACAGCAGAATTCACGGTTCCATTTACCACAGCAAGCCTTCCAGGTCCTGAAGCAGCAAAACAGCTCCAGACCATCACACTACCACCACCATATTTTACTGTTGGTATGATGTTCCTTTTCTGAAATGCTGTGTTACTTTTACGCCAAATGTAATGGGACACACACCTTCCAAAAAGTTCGTTTGTCTCGTCAGTCCACAGAGTATTTTCCCAAAAGTCTTGGGGATCATCAAGATGTTTTCTGGCAAAACTGAGACAATCCTTTATGTTCTTTTTGCTCAGCAGTGGTTTTTGTCTTGGAACTCTGCCATGCAGGCCATTTTTGCCCAGTCTCTTTCTTATGGTGGAGTCATGAACACTGACCTTAACTGAGGCAAGTGAGGCCTGCAGTTCTTTGGATGTTGTTGTGGGGTCTTTTGTGGCCTCTTGGATGAGTCATCGCTGCACTCTTGGGGTAATTTTGGTTGGCTGGCCACTCCTGGGAAGGTTCACCACTGTTCCATGTTTTCACCATTTGTGGATAATGGCTCTAACTGTGGTTTGCTGGAGTCCCACAGCTTTAGAAATGACTTTATAACCTTTTCCAGACCTTTGTCAGGCAGGTCCTATTTAAGTGATTTCTTGATTGAGAACAGGTGTGGCAGTAATCAGGCATGGGTGTGGCTAGAGAAATTGAACTCAGCTTTCCAAAGATGTGATAAACCACAGTTAATTTATGTTTTAACGCGGGGGCGGGGGGATCACTTTTTCAAACAGGGCCATGTAGATTTGGATTTTTTTTTACCCTTAATACAAAAAAATGAGAAATCAGGAAGGGGGCAAACACTTTTTCACACCACTGTATTTTATAAGCCATTTTAATGTTGACCTTTGACCTTGAGATCTCAAAACCATAGTCATACTTCAGGGTCACAGGGTGAACCTACGTACCAAGTTTGGTGACCCTAACTTTACTTGTTGTACAGTAATAAAGCATAGGGAATGTTAACCTTGACCTTTGACCTTTTGACCCCAAACCCACAGTCAGAGGTCAGGATCCCAAGATGAACCTGTAAACCAGGTTTGGTGGCCCTAGCTTTACTCGTTTTATGTAGCATTTACCATCATGCAACTGCAACATTAACTTCGAACCTTTGACCCCTTGACCCCAAATCCATACTTAGGTGAGGGTGTAAGTTGTACTAGATGTGTATTAGATACAACTACTGTATTATTTATTGATATGATTTAAAAAGCCTACATTATTTCTTTCAGTAGTTACTGTGTTTAGAAGATTTAGGGAAAATTCTGACCTGACCATCACCAGAGTATATCAAACCACGGTACCAAGTTTCAAAACAACTGGAATAAAACTGTAGGAGGGGTTGATTTCATGAGACAGTTACTGTCTATGAAGTGAGGTGAAACAGGAGGTCATAGGTGAGGGACTACAATTCCCACAAAAATTATCCAATCAGAACCAAACTGCAATATGTGCATCCTCAGTGTATATCAAACCGTTGGACCAAGTTTCAAAACAATCGGACCAAAACTGTAGGAGGAGTCCATTTCACAAAAGTAGGACAGACGGACAGACAGACCCATAACATAATCCCCCTTCGGTCTTTGCCCAAAGGGGCCGAAGAGCCCTTTGGGCTTCAATCGGCGGGGAATAAAAAAAAACGATATATTGATGAAAAAGATTTTAATAATTTTAACAGGTCCTAATTAATCATAATATTTACATCTGAGCAGTTGGATGATGACACTCTGGTCTATATTCCAGTGGATGGTAACAGATATATGATACCCTAGATGGGACATGTCTAACATTTTTGTGGCAAACGGAGGTGCCATATTCTATAGATAATTGTAATGGTTGGATGTCACGCATCTCTACCAACTAGTTAGTGCAAGAGTATTGTGTAGGGATGGGAATACTTCTTCTTCTTTTAGATTTGATTGGCGGTTGGCAACCAGCTTACAGGTGTATTACCGCCACATATTTCACTCTGTATCATCACTTGATAAAATTTTATCAACACCAATGGCATTGTTGATTTTGCTTATCAATCCAATTCTTTATTGATTCCCTTATCAATTCTTGATCAGTTTTCCATGTGGGGGGAAAAAGCGGACTTTCACAGGATTTCAGCATCAATGCAGAACTTTTATTTTTCTGACTTTAAACAGTGTTTCTTCTCTTAAAAAGATACAGCGGGGCAAAAAAGTATTTAGTCAGCCACCAATTGTGCAAGTTCTCCCACTTAAAAGATGAGAGAGGTCTCCAATTTTCATCATAGGTATACCTCAACTATGAGAGACAAAATAAGAAAAAAAAATCCAGAAAATCACACTGAAGGATTTTTAATGAATTAATTGGTAAATTCCTCAGTAAAATAAGTATTTGGTCACCTACAAACAAGCAAGATTTCTGGCTCTCACAGACCTGTAACAACTTCTTTAAGAGGCTCCTCTGTCCTCCACTCGTTACCTGTATTAATGGCACCTGTTTGAACTCGTTACCAGCATAAAAGACACCTGTCCACAACCTCAAACAGTCAGACTCCAAACTCCACTACGGCCAAGACCAAAGAGCTGTCAAAGGACACCAGAAACAAAATTGTAGACCTGCACCAGGCTGGGAAGACTGAATCTGCAATAGGTAAACGGCATGGTGTGAAGAAATCAGCTGTGGGAGCAATTATTAGAAAATGGAAGACATACAAGACCACTGATAATCTCCCTCCATCTGGGGCTCCACGCAAGATCTCACCCCGTGGGGTCAAAATTATCACGAGAACGGTGAGCAAAAATCCCAGAACCACATGGGGGGACCTAGAGAATGACCTGCAGAGAGCTGGGACCAAAGTAACAAAGGCTACATCAGAAACACACTACGCCGCCAGGGACTCAAATCCTGCAGTGCCAGACGTGTCCCCCTGCTTAAGCCAGTACATGTCCAGGCCCGTCTGAAGTTTGCTAGAGAGCATTTGGATGATCCAGAAGAGGATTGGGAGAATGTCATATGGTCAGATGAAACCAAAATAGAACTTTTTGGTAAAAACTCAACTTGTCGCGTTTGTAGGAGAAAGAACACCATACCTACTGTGAAGCATGGGGGTGGAAACATCATACTTTGGGGCTGTTTTTCTGCAAAGGGACCAGGACGACTGATCCGTGTAAAGGAAAGAATGAGTGGGGCCATGTATCGTGAGATTTTGAGTGAAAACCTCCTTCCACCAGCAAGGGCATTGAAGATGAAACGTGGCTGGGTCTTTCAGCATGACAATGATCCCAAACATACCGCCCGGGCAACGAAGGAGTGGCTTTGTAAGAAGCATTTCAAGGTCCTGGAGTGGCCTAGCCAGTGTCCAGATCTCAACCCCATAGAAAATCTTTGGAGGGAGTTGAAAGTCTGTATTGCCCAGCGACAGCCCCAAAACATCACTGCTCTAGAGGAGATCTGCATGGAGGAATGGGCCAAAATACCAGCAACAGTGTGTGAAAACCTTGTGAAAACTTACAGAAAACGTTTGACCTCTGTCATTGCCAACAAAGGGTATATAACAAAGTATTGAGATGAACTTTTGTTATTGACCAAATACTTATTTTACCGAGGAATTTACCAATTAATTCATTAAAAATCCTTCGATGTGATTTTCTGGATTTTTTTTTTTCTTATTTTGTCTCTCATAGTTGAGGTATACCTATGATGAAAATTGGAGACCTCTCTCATCTTTTAAGTGGGAGAACTTGCACAATTGGTGGCTGACTAAATACTTTTTTACCCCACTGTATAATAAAATCAGAATCAGAATCAGAATCAGAATCAGCTTTATTGGCCAAGTATGCACAACACATACAAGGAATTTGACTTTGGCTAAAAACTTGCTCTCGTTGTTCAGGTGGAGGATTTAAATAAGGATTCAATGACAACAGAGTATGTACAGTAAATTACAGTCTGTCCATGTTTCTATAAAAGGATGCAAATATATACAGGAATATATGCAGTTATTTATTCAGACTAACCACACTTTGCAGAAATATATGAAAAAATATACAATCACACAGTATTTCAATGTGGACTCAGATTCAGTGATATAATGTGAAATATAAAATCAAATATAAAAGACTGTAAACATGTAAAAATGGGCCTTGTGACATTTGTTATGTTTAAATACTGAAAAGCAATAAAAAGCAGTATAAATGGAATACTGAGGTGATTAAAACAACTGCACAGTTATGTTATTTTAGCAATCACAATAATATATGTGATGTACTTGGGTGTAATTTTGCATGGTTTTTTTTAAATATATACAATATATATTAGGGATGTGATTCGGTGTTGGTGAAATTATCTGAAAATTTTGCAGGCAGTCTGGGGGACACAGTCCCCCAGCGGGGTCTGGGGCAGAGTCCTGTCGGGGGGGTTCGGGGGGCTATGCCCCCCGAAGCTCTTGGGTTTTTATGATTTTTAAGTACCAGAACTGTGCTTAAATGACATAAAACAAACAGCTGAATGCCACTTATTACTGTATAATATTGACTTATGTTCCAAGAAGATAGCATTCCTAAAATATTCCAACAAGCATTATCCATCACATGCTTTAACACTTGATCAAATCAAAATCAGTTAATTTTATCTATTCCATAATAGAAATAAAATTCCAACATACCATTACTTTTTATAATTTCAGCATTTATTTCAGATCATCAGTTTCAATCTCCATTGAGTCTTGAGCAGTTGATTTTGCACAATCACTGATGTATCTAAGTCTTAGAAATATTCATAAGTTATTGGTCAATGTCCACTGTGCACTGTCAATTTCAAACTGTTTGCAATCATAAAAGTAATCTAACTAAATTGTTTTGCTATTTTTTTCTCCTCAACATCAATCCATATCTGATATATGTGATATTAATTAGGGAAGACAGAAAAGCACAAACATAAATGTAATTCTAAGTACGTGTGGCGTTAAAAATATTTATTAAATAAAGTCCAAAACATCTTCAGCAGGCAAGATGAAGAAAATATTAACTAGATGACATGTATACAAAAATATATCTTCACATACCTCAAAATTCACTACTCTATCCGCAACTGGCACTGGTTGTTGGGGTGGATCCTTCCTTTCGATTTCCGGGTCCGATCGTATCGTTAACAAAGGGTGGAGGCCGTATGGTTTCGATGTTTTTTTCTGAACACCGAAAGTTCCAGCAATTGAATAATTAGTGGACCTCGATTTCACCTGTTGTGCATGTTTTCTGCTCTTAGCATGACTCTCGAGAGACTTAAATCCTCTTCCACCATAGTCAATGGTGTCGTTACACCACGTACATATCGCCTTCCCAGCACGGTCGATTTTCCGTATGAAATCGCTAAATAAATTTGTCACAGTTGTCTTACCAACATCCGTTGCAATCTCCTTTTCTAGCCAATCCCAACAAAATTTGTTTTTCACGATTTTGTCAATTTCTTTGACTCTCGGAGCATCTTTACGTTCAACCACCGAAATCACTGCAATGCAAGTCCGCTATGGGAGAGCGAGGAAAACAAAGGATTAAGAATAAAATAGGATTAAGATAAGAAACAGCCGCGTTCATTGGTCACTACAAGGACGATCAGCATCAGCCAATCAGGCGTGTCGTTAGGGGATTACTAAGGGATTTTTTTTTTTTTTTTTTTTAAGGACGATCACATCAAGTCAGGCACGCCGTTAGGGGATTACTAAGGGATTTTTTTTTTTATTTTGGAAGATAAAAAAAGCGTAATTCCGCAAATTAGCGGAAAAATCCCATCCCTAATATATGCAGGTTAAGGTTAAGAGGAGAGGTGATAATCAGTCTGCAGCAGTACAGTTTCATGCCAAGAAAGAGTACTACAGATGCAATGTTTGCTCTAAGAGTGTTGATGAGAAGTATAGAGAAGGTCAGAAGGAGTTGCACTGTGTCTGTGGATCTAGAGAAAGCATATAATAGGGTGCCAAGAGAGGAAGTGTGGTCCTGTATGAGAAAGTCAGGAGTGGCAGAGAAGTATGTGAGGATGGTGCAGGACATGTATGAGGACAGCAAGACAGTGGTGAGGTGTGCTGTAGGAGTGACAGATGGGTTCAAGGTGGGCATGGGGTTACATCAGGGATCGGCTTTGAGCAACCCTTCTTGTTTGCCATGGTGATGGACAGGCTGACAGATGAGGTCACACAGGAGTCTCCGTGGACCATGGTGTTTGCAGACGACATTGTGATCTGTAGCGAGAATAGGGAGCAGGTGGAAGAGAACCTGGAGATGTGGAGGTATGCTCTGGAGAGAAGAGGAATAAAAGTCAGTAGAAGCAAGACAGAATGTGTGTGAATGAGAGGGAGGCAGGAGTAACAGTGAAGATCGAAGGAGTGGAGGTAGTGAAAGTAGATGAACTTATATACCTGGGGTCAACCATCCAAAGCAATGGAAAATGCACAAGAGAGGTGAAGAAGAGAGTCCAGGCAGGGTGGAGTGGGTGGAGACGAGTGTCAGGGGTGATTTGTGACAGAAGAGTAGCAGCAAGAGTGAAAGGGAGGATTTACAAGATGGTAGTGAGACTTGTATGGACTTGTAGTGAGACTTGTATGGTAGTGAGACATGTATGGTCTCCAAACTGCTCAACCTAAGCTGTCCCTCTGATAATATACACTTCTAATTCTGTCCCTCCTAGCCACCTCCAGCTCCACCTCCTGTCTTTTTGTCAGTGCGACTGTATCCAAACCATACATCAAAGCATGTCTCTCTCTAAAACCCCCCCCCCCCCCCAAAAAAAACCATACACATGAGACATTTGTGTGATTTTGTTCTTGATATGTCTTGTAAGTCATTAAAAAAACATGTTATAGACACGTGTTAACAAGAAAAAAAAATTGATTTTTGGCAGCGAGTCACTTTAACTCAATAAAATGGGGATTTGTATCTTATATTGTGTTTATCCCCATTAACCATGAATTTAAAGGTGTCTAATGTGAGGATTTTTTTGTCAGGTCAGGCATTGGCTTGCTTGCTACCGGATAACCATGAAAACCGGTACTACCTGTCTCATGGGTCGGGCCGTCGGCGACTCAACCGGCATCCCCACCCTTCCGAGGGTGTGGAGGGTGAAACAGGGCATCCTGGCAGAACTAAAAACAATATCTGCCACAGGTCTGTGGTGGACCACTCCCAGTTACACGGGCTGAGACTGGACATCCTAGCAGATAAAACACATCTGTCGCAAGGTCTGTGGTGGACTGTGCCAGTTGGTGCATTGTGACATGCACTACACAAAGAGCAGAGATAAACAAACCTATCATCTGATCAGTCACTGCAACAGATACTGGAGTCAGTTTGTCTTGGCTTGTCCTTGCCACTGATAATACCTTTATCTGCCAAGAATGTGCTGCTAGTCCAGCAAAAGCTAGCGGTACTCAAATACTTTATAAGCAGTTTCATGAAATGGTCAATCAGAAAGCAACTCATACTGGCTCAGACGTCGCCCGGGCTTACAAGGTCCGCACTGATCTGTTCACACTCCGACAGGCAGCGAAAAGTAAGCTAGGCGCAGGAAGACAAAAGAAGAGGAAAACAGCAACCTTGCGTGTAGCAGAATGGAATGTACGCACTCTGTTGGACAGAACAACATCACAGTGCCCAGAAAGACAGACCGTGCTTGTGGCCCTGGAAATGAACAGGTACAATGTTGCAATGTTGCAATGTACAATAGCTGCACTTAGTGAAACAAGATTGCCTGGATATGACAGCTTGGAAGACCATGGGTACATCTTCTTTTGGAGTGGGAGATCAACTCAAGAAAGGAGAGAAGCAGGAGTGGGCTTTGCAGTTAGAAAGGAGACAGCAGCAATGCTTAATGAGGAACCGGTGCCAATCAACGACAGGATAATGACTATGAGACTCACACTACAGCGGAAGATGTATGCCACACTCATCAGTGTATATGCCCCAACAATGACCAACACAGAGGAGGTGAAGGAAGAGTTCTACAGTGATTTATGTGAGACTATCAGGCATGTACCGACTGATGACAGGCTGATACTTGTTGGAGATTTTAATGCCAGAGTTGGTTCGGACACTGAGAAATGGAAAGGAGTGCTAGGCAGTCATGGAGTAGGCAAGTGCAATGCTAATGGAGAACTTCTACTTGCACTATGTTCAGAGTACAACCTTGTGATAACCAACACTCTATTTAAGCACAAGGACACACACAAGAAGACATGGATGCACCCAAGATCCAAGCACTGGCACTTGTTAGACTACATCATAGTCAGGCAGAGAGACAAAAGGGATGTATTGGACACCAGAGCAATGAGAGGCGCAGACTGTGGTACTGATCATGTTATGCTGAGCTCTAGATTAAGGATTTGGAGATGAAAACAGCACTGCAGGACAGGTGTGAAGCCACCACAGAAGCTAAACACTAGTGCACTGAAAAGCCAAAAGAAGCAGGAGGAACTTACACAGGAAATGGATGAAAACTTGAAAGACTGGGACAGCAACAACTCAGAGAATGACAGAAGAGAAAAGGGCAACACTGAAGGATACGGTGTATCAGACTGCGAGTGATGTATTAGGCTACCCTGAGAGGAAACATCAAGATTGGTTTGATGAGCATGATGAACACCTGAAGAAACTACTAGAAGCGAGGAACACAGCTAGGCAGGAAAACCTACAGTGTGACACAAGGTCAAAGAAGAAGAAATACTCAAAGGCTCAGAGTGAGCTACAGAAGTACACCAGAGAGATGAAGTCCAACTGGTGGGATGAAAAAGCGGAGGAACTTCAAACTGCAGCAGACAGAAAGGACATGAAAACATTCTTCACAGGTTTGAGAGAAATCTACGGCCCTAAACTGAGAGGATTGATCCAACTAAAGGCTATGGATGGTGAAACGGTTTTGCAGGAGAAAGACAAGATCCTAGACAGATTTGCAGACCACTTTGACCAACTACTAAACAACCCTGGAGATCTCACTGAAGAGGCTAAAGAAGCTCTAGTGCAGCAACTGGCTGTATCAAGTCTGGACGAACCACCAAATTTTGATGAACTAATGGCAGCTATCAGGACAACACAGGATGGTAAAGCTCCAGGAAGGGATGGAATTCCAGCAGAAGTGTGGAAATTTGGTGGTGTTCAGCTGACCAACTGGCTGCACAAGCTCATCCAAGAAATATGGGATGCCCAGAAAGTACCTCAAGACTGAAAGGATGCAAGTATTGTGCCTTTGTTCAAGAAAGGTGACAGGAAAGATTGTGGAAATTACTGAGGTATATCACTGCTAGCCACTGTTGGTAAGATTCTCTCACGTGTACTACTGAACAGACTCAATGAACACATCTCGCAGAATGTACAACCGGAAACCCAGTACAGCTTTAGAAGTGGAAGAAGCACAATGGACATGACTTTCTGCTTGAAACAGGTTCAAGAAAAGTGTATCGAACAGAACATGCCACTTTATGTAGTCTTCATAGACTTCAGTAAAGCCTTCGATACTGTTTCGCGACAAGGACTTTGGCAGGTACCCAAGAAATATGGCTGTACAGAGAAGTTTGTCAGCCTGATCGAGGCACTCCATACAGGTATGCAAGCAAATGTGGCAATGAGTGGTTCAGTATCTAAAGACTTTTCAGTAAGCAACGGGGTGAAACAAGGGTGTGTGCTGGCACCTACATTCTTCTCGCTATATCTGGCAGCCATGCTTGAGGTGGCCTTCAGAGACACTTCAGAAGGAGTATACATTCAAACAAGGAAAGAAGCAGACTTGTTCAATGTGGCACAGTTTAAAGCCAAGAGTAAGACATCGATAAAGGTAGTAAGAGAAATGCTCTTTGCCGACGACAGTGCTCTAGTTGCACACAGTGTAGAAGATATGCAATCTTTAGTGGAGAAATTTGCAAGAGCAGCTAGCCAATTCAGCCTCCAAATCAATGTCAAGAAGCCAGAGTGCCTTTATCAACCACCAAAGTTCCAATTATCAACATCATTACCAGAAGAGATCAGCATTGGTACAGAGCCACTAGTCAAGTGCAAGACTTTCAAGTATCTAGGGAGTACTGTTTCAGAGAATGCTAGGCTGGAGGATGAACTATATCTCAGAATGGGAAGAGCGAGCGCTGTGTTTGGAAACTTGAGGGAGAGACTGTGGAACAATCGACATGTGTCTGTCCGTGTGAAATGCAAAGTGTACAGAGCGACAGTACTGGCAACTCTATTGTACGGTGCTGAAACTTGGACTGTCTACAGAGTGCAGGTGAAGAAACTCCACGCGTACATGATGAGACACCTTCGAGCCATAATGAACATCTCATGGAAAGACAAGATAATCAACATAGAAGTGTTGAAACGAGCTGGTCTACCATCAATGGAGGACATGCTAATACAGATGAACCTGAGATGGCTCGGACATGTTGAGAGGATGGACCACCAGCGTCTCCCTCGGCAGTTACTCTACTCACAGTTATGTGAGGGCAAACACAATCAGGGTAGACCAAGGCTTAGATTTAAAGACACTGTAAAAAGAAACTTGAAGAAGTTGGACATAGACAGGAGTTCCTGGCAGCGGAAGGCTAAGGACAGAGCTGTGTGGAGGAATCTGATCAGACCTAAATGAAACAGTCATTGTTGCCCACGACAGACTGCTATGATGACGAATGTGAGGATTTGTTTCAACTTGGTTGTCACATTTCTGTAATTGTCATCGCACTTCTTCATTTACGGTTACTGATGTACACATTTTGCTTCCTTTCTGGTCAACTTCTAAGCCTATTATGAATATGGTGCTTAATGTAGGTTAAAATGTTGCTTCTCTTTACTTCAGCTGCCCTTGTCATCTGTTATGATCCCTAAGTGGTTGACAACTAAAACAATTTATTCTGAAGGTAGGGAAAAATGCAGGATTTTTTTTTTAAACATAAAATTTATGTACCAGCCACTATACACACTTAAAAACGTCAAGTATATTTGCAACTTAAATGTCAGCAGTTTTCTCACCTTCTTTCCCTTTGTGCTCTAAAAAACCCCAAAAACGCTTACTGAGAAAGGAAAAAGGTGGTTTGTGGGCTCAAAACCCTTCGTGTGGTTTATACCTTGCCAGTGTGGTTATTTCTGGGCTTCTTTGTGCAGACAAGATCAGTGACAGCACTTTAAAAAAGCTTCAGCAGTACTGCATGAGCATTTACCACAGACAATATGAACAATGCTTTGAGACCCTGAGACAAGTTCAACAAAAACTCATGACAGTCAGTACAGAGTCAAGTCATTATGGCATTATTCCACATGGCGTTAACACATTAACATTGCAGTGCTAGTGTTGTAAAATATACTTTTATCACTCACTAAAATGGTTAACCCTGAGTACTTGTGATGGATGAATGTACTGAATGAGGATGTAATAGAGTGAATCTGTCAAGAGGTAAACCAGTCTATAGTTCTGCTTCAACACTTCAATCAAACTTATGCAGTTTAAACAAATATAAATGTATACAACTGGAATTTAACATTTTGACTTTTGAAACAATCAATTATGCTTTATCTCAAGAGTCATCAACTACTTTTGTCCAAGTTCAGTTAAGCTCCTCCCCTTGGAAAAAGGCAAGTTTAGGCAGAATGTTTTGTGATGTCACTTTAACAGGTGAACCAATCAGGACTATTCACTGGCTGTTCAAATTTGCAAGCTTGCAGACTTCTGTGTCCTGGTGGGTGAGATGTGGGTGGGCCTAATAATTAGGCCCTAATTAGATACTGGCATGTGAAGGAGGAGGAAGAAGGAAAAGATTTTTACAAGCAACTGTAAGAGAATGAAAGGATTTTTTTTTTGGGGGGGGGGCAAAAGGGCATGAGATACAATTTTAGACAATGTAGTTGTTTACTGCAGTGCATCTTTACTGAAGAATGGACTGATGAGTATGTATTCATAGTGCCAACTTGTAGAAATGCTGCCGCTGCACTTGTGTACCTCACTTGCAACAAAACTATTCCTAAATTTATTAATATTCTGGGGGCAGGATGGAAAGCTCTGGTGGGCCGGATGTGGGCCCACAGGCCACCAGCTGACATTCACAGCTTTATCCAGTCCCCCCAGGATTCCGCGATGTTGTGATCGCACCAATTCACATGAAATCAGCCAATTAGCACAACTATTGCACAACCTTGCAACTTTGTCCAATCACCGCAACTTTCCCGCAATTTTGGCCAATCCTCGTCAACTTCTGCCAATTTCACCAATCAAATTTGTCTTAACTGGTGCTGAAACGCTCAGTCTAACCAATCAAATGCATCGTTGCACCGTGTTCACTTCCGTGTTTACAATGAGTAGTGAATTTATAGTTTACAGTGAGTAACGGAACACATCTGCAAACAGAGTGTGTGATTTAAAAAAAAAAGCCACTCACCCGTGAGGTTTTCAACACCGTCCCTTCCTCCGTCTCTCCAGCCTGGCCGTGGATGCCTCACCACGTCTCTGTCCTGACCGCGTGTGCGAAGCGCTGGATTTGTGTTGAAAAACATGCGCCTGCCTCAAAAGCATCCCGTCGTGGGAGCACGCGTGAGGAGAGTACACTACATTACAGCGAGTGTTTTGAACATCTTTAGAGGTAAAATCATTACTACATCTGGTCAGTGAGCTTTAAAACTGAATCTCCATTGTGGACGGACAAACGCACCCGCCCATCCATTCCCCCTCCCCCTCGCCGTCTCATTGTAAATGAAGAGCGTGTGCGTGTGTGTGTGTGTGTGTGAAGCCGGACATGCAGCAGACAGGTAGGCATGGAAAAACAGAGAATATTCTCTGTATTTTAAAAAAAAAAAATTAAAAAACAAAACACAGACTCCAATAGCCAATACAGTGCAACAGAATAATTTATTTTTTCCTCTCCGCTCGGTACCGAATGGTTGGGAACCGTAGGGAGTTTTCAAATGAAGGTGCTACCAATAATTTCCAAATCTATACTCTTTAACATGCATGAGTTTTTCTGTGTAGCAGAAGTTTCTGCTTAATTTACAAATCACTATAATAGGAAATTTTTGACAATCCTGTGCTTTTCTTGTATTGTTATACAGAATATCACTGCAGTAAACTGGAAAAAAAGCATTTGCTTTAAAATTTGGAATTCTTCCCACAAATTTTAGTGCAGAAAACACTGTAAAAACATCACAACTTTTCCCGCAACTTTTTAAAAAAGCTCCCGCGAATTCAGGCTTTTTGGCCTGCAATAATCCTAAAAACATCCCGCGAATCCTCGAGGGACTGTTTATCTAATCAAATATGTTATGAAATGAATATTGCAATCTTTTAAATAATAATAATTCTAAAACAAACTACACCACTAGTATAGTTTGTTTTAGAAAATAAAAACAATATGCAGTATTGTTTGTTGGTGCGGCTGCCTACACCTGTCCGGACTGTAACTTGAGAAAGAATGAAGCTAGGATCACCAAATTTGGCATATGGGTGAATCTCAGACTTAGCATGTGTTGCCATGTTTGTGGGGTCACAAGGTCAAAAGTCAAGGTCACAGGGTCACAGCTGATTTGGGCCAATAGTGACTATTATTAGAGCTAAGGGCAAGAAATTTGTGCACGTCAGAACAGTGTCTTGGGCACATAACAAATGTTAAATGACCTTGACCTTGCCTTTGACCCTGAAGATTGGTAGGATCTGATTCTAGTGAATCTGGACATTCCCATTACAATAGGGAGTGAGATACCACTGACTTTCAACCCAATTGGGATAGGGCTCCAGGACGTGGGTCTGCATTTCTGTTTAGTGCAATTCTAGTTGAATATTGCTTTAACAATATGACTTGCAATATTTATACAAATATTTAGGTGAACTATGTTAATGTCTCATTGCTTGATTCTTCTTTGTCCACATTTGCCCCCCCTCCTTTTCTCCATCCCTTCAGCCAACACAATGCTTACCACAATTCATGCGCTATAATTTCTTCTTTCTTCTGCAGCCGGCATCCACCCTGGCTCTTTTCTGCATTAAGTTGGCTTATTGCAGCCTATTTATTGGAGTGTTAATGCATAAGCACATGAGTGTATATTGTCACTGTTCAAGCCATTTTTTGCAATTCGCATATTGCGCATGTAGATATTGTGATAATGATAAAATTTCAATATACTGTGCAGTCCTATATACTACCTAATAAGTCATTTTGATTTGACACTCCTATGAACCTGGTGCATGTAGGTTCTAGTTGTAAATGTTTCACAAAATGTTTAGCGAGTAAGAATGAGGGTCACCTTCTTAGTTAACAGGCAGATTTGCTATGATTTAACTGAGATGGAAGTGTATGTCAAATATTAATATCTAATCCCTGGGAAATGCAGAAAATGGATGGGCAATGGTGTGGATGGACAGTTCCCCTTCTTCTAATCAGTTCTGCCCAGTTCTGCTTCTTTTCTGGGTTGAAGTAGGTCACAGCACCAGAAAAAAGCAGCTCTTTGTCCCCCTCCGGCAGGACAAGGACAGAGGAAAGAGGATGGAGAGACGAGCCAAACCGTTCCACTGGAAAACAATCAGCTCCATCCGCATGCCAGAACCCACATATGTTTGCATGTATGTGTGTGTCTGCATAATCCAAAACCTACACTCCTATAAACCAGTGTTAATGCTGTCATTAGCTCCAATAGGAGCTACAGTATGTCAGACTTGTGCCGCGATCCGTCTTTAAACAAGCCTGAAGCAGGTTGTAAAGGCAGCTCGAGATCAAGCAGGCTGACACACACACACACACACACACACACACACACACACACACACACACACACACACACACACACACACACACACACCTCCCCACCCTCCAAACTTCCAAACTCATCAAAGGTTTGCATTGTGGTTCCATTATTTCCCATATAGGGCAGTGCATTAGTGACTAATCTTGCACAGCCAGAGGAAATCTGCCTCCAAGCTTTATCTAACTCACTTCCTAATAAAACAGATTGCTTTTTCTTAAGCAGCAGCCACACAAACACACAACCTTTTGAAAAATATGACATTTAGGAACCAATTAGAGAGACATCTTAAAAGCCATGCTGGTGTACATGAAAGGCCACACGATGCTGGAAAGCCATAATTTTGATTCCCTACACTGACGCATAGGACCGTGTTTTTTCAGCAGCATTCAAAACGTTTTCTTCTTCCTCATCAAATGTCAAATTTCCTGTGACATTATTATCTTCAATACAAACGTGTTGCACCAGCTGTTTTCGAGCTTGCACCACAGGATCAACAGTATCACTGAGCCGTTAGTCACTGATAGGCAGGAAGGAAAATCTCACACAGACTCAGGCAGGAGTGGAACACATCAGAATACAGTGGGACGTGTGCATATATATACTGTATATAAATATATATATATATATATATATATATATATGCACCTGGAGCTGTCATCCGTCCTCCTTTCCCCATCCCACTGTGTCTGATGTGATATATATATATATATACTGTATATAACCAATAACAAGCCTGACAAGGAACATGCTTCATGGACATGAAGTTGCCCAATAAGTTCTCACTGACAGAAGACTGAAAAAGTAAGCAATGCACTACATGAGTTCCAGTTAGCCAGCATCTGGAACTACACACATCCTAAGGATTTGCATCCCCGTGAGCTGAAATATTTCTTTTTAACTCGAATGCGTCTTCCCACACAAACACTACTTCCAAAAGCCTACGGCAGCTGCTTTAATATCGACCCTGTGGGCTGCTGTTGTGCCGTGCTGGAGCCAGGAAAGATAACAGAATGGTTGGCTGAGTGTGGAGCAGTTGCTGCTTAGTCAGCTTCACATTCAGTACTCACTGTCCACACCAGCAGCCTGTGATCAGGAGAGTGTGTTAGTTGTGTTTTGTGTGTTATGCATATGTGTGGGTGCTCCTACGGCATATGGTTCAGAGCCCTGCAGAACTGTGGTTTTAAAGTCAAACAGATGGACTAACTATGGAGGTGAAGGGTTCTCTCAGTTCTTGAGCTGCTACACCAGTTCCGTGTTTGTGCATGATTCATGTACATGTGCCACATCCAGCTTATTATTATCCAGTAGGCTAGTCCGCTGGTGCATCAAGGAATGGCTAGCAGACAGTAAGCAGAAGTTGTTTAGTTTCAGTAAAGAGGAAGAAAAGTCAACAACTTCTCAAATATGTTGAAGCTGCTATAGCCACAAAGGGTGGCTTTCCACAAGGTTTTGAAGTATGTTTGCTTGAATTTTTGACCAATCTTTCAGAAGCACATTTGTGAGGTCAGGCACTGATGTTGTACAAGAAGCCCTGGCTCACAGTCTCCGCTCCAATTCATCCCAAAGGTGTTCTATCGAGTTGAGGTCAGGGCTCTGTGCAGGATAGTCAAGTCCCTCCACACCAAACTCACTCATCCATGTCTTTATGGACCTTGTTTGTGCATTGGTGCCCAGTCATTTGGAGGGGTGTCCTAAAGCCTTATTCATGCTGCATTCCCCTCTGGTCTGCTTTGGTCCGTGTACGCTTTGGACGAGCTCAGCGCGAACGCGGTATTGTACATGCTCACTTTTTTTCGTCTACCAGGACAAGTGGTTGACACATGCACACAACTGTTATTTGTAGTTTCGCCCCAGCCCTATGAGTAGTGCAAATGTGCTAACACGCCAGTTTGTTCATTGGCTATAAACACGAGAGCGACGCACATCTTTTTGTAGCAACAACAATGGCGTTGTTTCAAGGAAAAGGAGGAATTACCATTTTCCAGTGCTCTTCTCCACTCAAGATGCTGCTGCTGCAAAAGGATTCATGCATGTTTATTCACTTCTTCCGCGTCCTCATTGTCTTCCTCGTCTACTTTGTCTTTGTATGCGGTGTTGGTAGCGCCACCTCATGAATAGGACTCCTGTTCAGTCTTGCGCACTCGCTGTCAACGCATTCAGGTCATGGGCAGGTCACACGGTCATAAAAATTTGGGCTGCACGCGGTCGTCGTCAGAAGAACCCTGCGGACACTAGCGGACTGGAGACGATGACGTAAATTTCATCACACAAGGTTTCCAGTTGCATGTACGCAGACAGCGGAGGTGCAGCATGAATCCAGCTTTATACTTTAGCAATGTAGTGTAGCTATCATTGGTATAAAGAACACCTCTCATGAGAATATTATCAAAATCCATCCAGTAGTTCTTGCATAATGCTGCTACTAGGAAGACAAACTACAATGATGACATGCTGTAACTTCCTTGGTGGATGTAGAAATCACTGTGTGATATTGGATTTAATCAGAATACTTAGGCTGAATTAATTTAACCTGTATACTTATTAACTTAAAAACAGCTGTCAAGTGTTTCCACAAAACTCTTTTTTACTATGGCCTCAATGAAGTCAAATAAGATGTGCATGGGTGCACTGCTTCTATGTAACTCAACTAGATTACTTTATCAGACACAAATTAATTGAAAAACACAATCAAGTTAAGTAATAATACTTACTGCAAGCAATCAAGTTATACATACTGTACTTATATGGACTAATTTGTATCTTTATCCAACTTCACTGAGTCTGTATTAAGAAACAACAGCAGTTATTCACCACAGTTGAGTTTTTCCCATTTCTATAGAAATCTTAAGTTAATATTTTTATTTTGAGTGTGCCTAGCCTTTACTGCACAGACCCGCCCTGCAGTGGAGAGGTGAGGCATTTCAAATCTTTTCTAGAACTGCAAACGTTTGGACAATTCATAACTGAAACTGACACTAGAAGAAGAGCAAATGTTGCAAACAAGTTACTGACATGAGAGTAGGAAATGAGGTTATTTTGCCAACAGTTTGATTCAGACATAAACATGTCATTGCAGTAAATGACAAACGTTCACGTGAGTGCCCTCTGATGTTTGTTTTTTTTGTCTACAAACAATAAAACAACCTAAATTTAGACTCATCCGAGTATCTAGGCTACATCAGATCTCATTTGGACTTAGTGAAAAACCACTCTGCCCACACCCACTACGTGAGCGACATATCCAACACTGCAGCTGCTGCACCGACAACACTCTGGGGAGTCACTTCCCTCCACTGAAACTAATCAAAGAGAGACAGACATGGCAGCTACTGTATTTGCAGATGTATAGAAGGGGGGGGATGCTGAAAGGTACAGTGCATCAAAGTCAGTAAAGGAAGTTAACTTCAGAGGCTATTTGACATTCATGTCTTGTTGGTGCAGGCCCAGAGCAGTGAGGCATGGAGCAATGCTTGGCAGTGCTGATAGCTAGAGGAGGGGAGGTCAATGAAAGTTTGTCTCAGAACATGCCTCAATCCCTAAATAACAGAAACAAATGCAGAAATAACACGACCACACATCTACCACAATAAAATCAAAGATCCTGCCGATTGCTGCAATCTGTCTTGATCCAAATCTTCCTCTCCTGCAAACTCAGCCAGATTTAAACTGTCAATAGTTTGTACGCCTGCTGTTTCCTGCGTGGTTCACCACAGGAATGGTGGGGAGTGGGAAGAGAGAGGGTGGGGCAGTGCAGTGTTTAAGGAGGATAAATTTTGGCTGGAGCCCAATCTCTGCATGTGGGCCCGGTCCATCCCCGACACCCCGCCTGCCTGGCTCGCACGGCCAGCGCTGGAGGAAGTGTGGTGATATAACAAACTGAGCGAGCGGACATGCGAGGATCAAAGGGAATAAAATACTTTTAGAGTGAGAGCGGACCAGTCATCCAGACTCCCTGCTTCCCTACAAAGGCAGTGGGGATGATAGAGGAGTGTGTAAAGTGACCCAAAAAAGTGAGAAGCAGAGGTACGCTGGTCGGTTTAAGCCACTGCTGGCTCGGTTATTGGGAAGGACTCTCTTCAGATAAAAATACATGCAGATTTTGTTGCTCTCTCTTAGGTCTTAAATAGGTGAGTAGTAGTTGGATCCCAACACATAAACAGGTGGAGGCCAAATTTCCCTCTGATAATATGACAAAACTCTTCATCACACCAAAGCTCACATTTGGAGAATCTGGTATATACATTTCTCTATGGTAGTGCTCTACTTCTTCGTGTTGCTGCTAAAACTTTGACAGAATTTACAACCCTATGACATGGTAATTACTGTGTTACCTTTTTTAAGCGGCTACTTTAAGGAAAGCCCTTTGCGCCTGTAAGCTGAGAAGGTATCCATAAATATTGACTGGATATAGAGTGACCAACATTCTTTCTACACTCCACCACCACACACACCACCACCAACAAACCATCAGTCTGAAAAATTGGTTCCTGCTTAAATTGGATAAATTTCTCTGCAGGTGGTGAAAACTGAGAAAACACTATTCTCAAACTTCTTTTTAATCATGACTGCCCAATACTTAAAAGCAGAGTCCGTGTGTATACCAGCCTTCTCCTGCCCGCAGCGTTCTTGTTTCTTGTTTGATAGCAAGTCCACCTGCAGCTCTCTGTGGGTGGTAATCATTTTTGGAAGGCTTTTACGGGACGTTTATCATCTTTGACTTCACAAATGCCCACTGGCCAGGTTCTTTTTTAGCCTCTAATGAACCTGACCCCCTATCAAAGAATTTCATGGATGTCCTTCTAAACTTAACCTTACAGTTGCTAGGGGAATGAAAACGCAAATGCTGGCATATCTGTGCAACCTGCTTACTTTTTTAAATTTGATTTTGATTTTGTGTAATTTACTGATCCCCAGAGGGGAAATTGAGGGCATCCACCTGGATGGATGAAGCAGCCACGGTACGGTGCCATCCCTTCACCATTCACACACACATTCACACCTAGGGCCACTTTAGAGTCTCCAATTAACCTAACCTGCATGTTTTTGGCCTGTGGGAGGAAACCGGAGAAATCCTGGAGTAAACCCACGCAGACACGGGGAGAACATGCAAACTCCACACAGATCACTGTTGGTCGGGGGCTGGGATCAAACCCGGGATCCCATGGCCAAGGGTGAGCCGCTGTGCTGCCACAGTGCTAACCACTGTCCCACCGCACCGCCCTTTTGTTAAGTTCTGCACAATATATATATTGGGGTTTTACAAGATCCACACTGTATAGTTCATATCGGCAAAAAAAGATGAGATTAATCCATTACCAGAGAAATTTTACATTACAGCAGCTCCACAGAAGCTGAAATAGAAAAAAAAATGTAGAAATAAGAATACAGCTATAGGAAAAAGTCCATACTAAACTAAGAGACGCACTAATACTGGTATCAGGCTTTATTACTGATATCTATGCTTGCAAATTTGCACTGATATTTCATACCAATACTTTCCAGTAAAAGATAACAAGCAAAAAGCAGGATGTATGCTGAAGTATCCTTGAGTTCTCAAACTGAAGTATTCAGGTCTGAAAACGCGGAATCCTAAGCAAAGACTGCTTTGACTAATAACAGAAAAGTAAGTTACAAATCAGCCATTTTGATATTTCAGCTTGTTCTTGTGAAACACAGACCTGACCCCAGAAAAGAGTAGCTGTTTCAAAAGATTTAAACAATCAGCTGATTGCACAATTTCTGAGCCTTTAGCCAACAGATTAATATTGGAGGCATTCTGTAAATGCCAAATGAGTTGTTTAAAAATCCAGTATACGCCTGTGTCACTGCATCCCTCTAAACAAAATCAGCCACAACTGTCATAATGAATACTGTCTTTCTCAAGAGCACCACAAGCCACCAGAACCTTCCTCCAGGCTTTACATTTTGCCATTCCATTATAAAGTGAATATACAGTAACTGACAGGACTAGCCTAACTCCTGCAGGCATTTACTGGAACCTAATGCACATGTGAGCAAAACAGGAACAACGCCAGCCAAATCAAGACCATGTTCTGGCTTAGATATTACCGTTCTGACAGAACAGAACAGACAGATTAAAAACCCAGTTGGGTTCCTCTTTTGAACAGAAGGTCCCACCTGCAGCTGTAGTTATATAACAAGGAGGGGCTCAATATTTCAGCGCCCAGGCAAATATCAAAGAAGGAGGGGTTTGATTGATTGAAATCTTAATGTAAGGTTTGGAGCAAGTGAAAGTTTGTGTAGGAGACGCGTAATAAATGGCCCAAACACTGGCACAGCACTGCACTGTTGCTGTTCTAACCCTGCGCTCCTCTCAGCTGACCCGGGATAAATTAGCTCACCTGGAAACATGAGCTCTGCAAACAAAGTACGGCTACCCTCCCTTCTCCTCCTGGGGTGGAGAAAAATCCCCTTCCCCTATGCTGCCTCCACTACGGTTTTTAATGTTGCTTTAGGGAGCGAACTTACCCAAATCATCCATGTTGGCCGGAAATGGTTCCAGTGCTGAGAACCGGGACCCGGTCCTCCTCTCGAACACAGCCGGACTGGAAGCTGCCGATTCGGCTCCACCACCGCCGGATTCTCCGCTAGCAGCACTCCCTCCCTCTGATAGCAACGAAGTTTTTCAAGCCCCCCCCCCCGCCCCCTTACTGCTGCTCAAACGCACACATACCCAGCTACCCCCATCAGCCCACATCCATCCTGCTGCCCCCCCACCCCCCATTCACAAACCACAACACACAGGAGACAGCGACATCCAGCGGCAAGTAGAGGTAATGGACAGGCTAGCGGTCCTCAACCTCTACTATGAAAGAACACATTTTGAACAGTTTTTGGTTAACTTAGAGCTTAAGTTTTAAAATAAAAGTTAGGCAGCTTTGTAATGACAATAAACTGGCCTGCTGACATTAGCAATCTTAAATATGTAACTTCTCTGATTCATTTCCAAGGTTTTTTTTTTATTTTTTCAAAACTAATTACTTGTAAATCCTTTCTTTATAAGTTAAACTTACATAATAATATAAGGGTTTGTTTTTTTTGTCAATTTGCAAAATATTTCTTCGTTTTGTGGCTTTTTTTAAATTTGTAACTTTTGCATTTGTGAAATTGCAAAAGCATTAATTTATGTAAAACACCATTTCAATTCTCCTGTACATATAGTAGTATTGACAAATAAAATCTTTGAATCTTGAAACTTTGAAAAACTTATGCATTTTCGCTGTTCCTGAATTTAGTGTGACATAACTATTTGAACTGAGAAATAACTGAAATAATGTGGTTGCTTAAGCGTTCACACCCGTTTATAATTAAAGGAACAGTCAGGATTTCTCTCCACCACTGGATATCGCTCTAGAGCGCCCTCTCAAACCAAAACAAAGCTGTAGCTTGGCTACACCTCCTAACACCGGCCATCACTGCCTCCTATTCTGCCTTCCAATTCTTCTTCTTTTTCTTCTTTTACATTTGATTGGTGGTTGGCAACCAGCCTACAGGTGCATTACCGCCACGCACTTGACTCCACATCATCACCCCATATATCTTGGCCGTGGCAACTGCTACCCCACCTTCCAATTCTCTACAACAGACTCCATACTAATGTAGTTTAACCACAACAGTATGTATCTGTCTGCATCAGGCCAATGCCCCATGAATTTATGTTACCTTTCATCAATGAAGGGCCTCCTGTGGTCCCTTTGTGGCCTTGGATGAGCAAAGCTGAAATGCCACCAATCAGAAAAGCCCCCAAGAGCAGCCACAAGCTGGATTTATGCACCACCTGCATCATGTCAATGCCATTGCTGATGCAGTGATTGGCAATTTTTTCATGTGTGTTGGTTTGAATGCGTTGTTCCTTTGCCAAAATGTGTTTCTGCCAATGTGTAGAGTGGTTTGTGTTCATCATGCATTTTTGTTTACTAAATAACAACAGACAAGAGCAGATTGTGATGGAGTTGGAGCTAATAAATGTTAAAAAAAAACAACTTTTCATAAAGTCGCTGCAACAGAGAAAAAAAGAAGACATTATGGTATGTTTGACTACGACCACTACCATCATTTGACAATCTGTAATTACAGTGGTTAGAACGAGTCATAGAAATGCTCTATCTTTACTTAACTTCCTCAATATTCTTTTGAATTCGGAGCGTTGTTTATCCAACTTGCTTTGGAAGTGGCACTGCATTGAACGAGCAGACTGGAAATGTGAAGACAAAGTGGGCCAATCACAGCTCTTGCAGCCTGAACTGCCAACATGCATCACTCCATCTCAGAAGAGGTGCACGTTGGGCGACACAGGGAAGTATTGTGTTGCTACTCCACCATCGCAGTTGTGTCACGTCGACGCAGGTGCATAAATCCAGCTTTACTGTGGAGCAGAGGTTTGCTGTCTGACCTGCTCCCACTCTTAGGGGCTCAGCTGTGGTACAGGTTGAGCCTGGCCTGACTGTGGCTGTCATGGCACACATTCTGTGGCCATCTTGTGGCAGTTTGTTGTAAAAACGTCAGTAGATGTAAAGTGAAAGTGAAACTTGTTACAAGTCAATTAAGAAGGAGCAGTGTTCCATGCGATCAGCCAGAAAGATTCTCTCCTGTTTTCCTTTTTCGTGTGTGCCTTGGAGAGCCTTTGCTTGTAAGTTTTGTCTGTTCTTTCACGTTTTGTGCATGTCTGCATACAAATAAACTGGAATTCATAAATTTGGAATTAAAAACAAACTATCTGGTGATCGTTTTATTTGCTAAGGTTAAAATGCTAAGCTAACCTGGATGTAGGTTATTATCACAGCATACGTATAGCCAATATAAAGCATTGTGGATTCATTTTGAAGATTTTATAACCAAATAATTACACTTTGTATTCATTTCAGTTTTACAAGAAAAAAGGAAAAGGAGAACGAGAAAAGGAATGTAAAGAGGAAAAAAGGACTTGGTAAAACAGTTCAACTCTACTTCCGTGTTAGACTTTCTCTGAATCCTGCATGTTAGCTATCTGTCAGTTTGTGTGTAGACATTACACGCCTTTGGGACAGAATAGTGGCACTGAGGCAGGCTACCACCCCCAGGGACCGGTATGCAACAGGCACCGGAACGGAACCTTGAGAAACCTGTAGGTGAAAATTCGAGATGACAGATGCCCAAAAACTTGGTACACAGGTTCACCTTGGAATCTCAGACTATGGATTTGGGGTCAAAAGGTCAAAGGTCAAGGTTAACATTCCCTATGCCTTATTACTGTACGAGTAAAGTTTGGGTCACCAAACTTGGTACACAACCTGAGGTGTCGCAAAGGGAACGCAAACAGTAAAACACCAATAGCAATAATCCTTTGGATGCTACACACATACAGCAGGGAAAATAAGTATTGAACACGCCAACATTTTTCTCATTAAACATACTTCTGATGGAGCCATTGACCTGAAATTTTCCCCAGATATAGTAACAACCCAAGTAATCCATGCATAATGTTGTGTCCATAATCTTTCTAGTAATGACCAGGCCGGAGGGTGCAGTGAACGTAGCTTTATTAGAGTAGCAACTATATACAATGCAGTTACAGCGCTCCTGCTTGTCAGAGGGTCGACAGCACAAGAGACAGGGCCACCTCCCGCCGTGCCCTTTGTACCCCAGGTGACGCCACCACTGGAAAGACGGGCCGCCACCCCTCACTATTCCCCGGGAGCCCCGGCCACCATCTGATTACTACTTTCTATACATAACCCCCCCTTCCCCCGCAGAAAAACAGCAAACACACCAATTAGGCCCTCCCAAAATTTACAACCCAACTCATGCTCTAATCAGTAAAACCATATGTACTAAACAAATGAATAAACCTATCCACGCACACAACATAAGCTAGAGGGGCAAGGTGGACTGCTGGCGCCCCTTACATGGCCAGGCGGGTTATTCTTCCGCCTTATCCTCAAAAGTCCGAAATGAAAATAGCCGTGTTCCTAACATGAAAATAATCCCTGAACCATCTCTATACACACAATAAACAAGATACACCCTCTATTGGCAGCCCCCACCCCAACACACCCACCCCACACTCGGGCACATCACAAAATTTAAAATAAACAGTGTTGGGCATTACTAATCAATATTCACAATTTACTCAATCTGTTCCTTACAAATTCAATTCAATCAAAATTCCAAAATATATCCGTCACTCGATTTTCGCACATTACTTACTCTTTTTTTAATAAACAATTCAATCAAGTCAATTAAATATGCACACTTTTCACATTTAAACACTCTTACCCAGGGCGCAACCCAATAGGACCAGGTAAACTATATACAATGTGACATGGGGAACACAAAACCAGAACACCCTCTTTAACCCGCCCCAGTCACTTCACAAACCCGGTGGAGGGCTCCCCCCCTTGGATTGCCATCTGGTGGTTCCCATCCAGAGCGACTCCATCTCTTGGCCTCCGGAAATGGGCTGCGCCGCCTCCTCTTCTCCACCACGCGGCGCAGCTCATTGAGGTGCCTCCGCGACTCGTCAGACAGGCCTAAGTAGCCGTCACCCTGGGCCACCGTCACCTGGAGCCGCCCCTGGTCATTGCGTTGATCGCGGGATTTATGGGTCCCTCTCAGCCGAGCTTCAACCTTTGGGCAAACTTTGTCACCAATGTGCAGGGGAGCTCTGTTGTGCTTCTTCAGACCACCATGTTGTGAACAGGCCTCCTTGTCAGAGCTGGTCGTTTTGCCAGCCCGGTCCGTAGCCCTCCTCGAAGGCCGTCATTTGGCGCGTTTTAAAACTGCACCAGCTGGTCTTGCCCCAGGTTCTTTCAACACTGGAACCTCAGTCCTAGCTGCCACCCAGGGGGTCCCGTCGTGCCGTCCAGTTCCCACACCAAGGGCAACTTGGACGCTGGCATTGGGTCCGTCCTGGTATGGCGCACCATCGTGTTTTGTTTGCACTCCTCCTGTGATACCAGACCTGTCATTGTTCCACACTTCTCCGTCGTCCACATACGGAGCAGGTCGGTCCCACAATCCGCAGCCCAACCACTCCTCTCCGGTGTCGCTGGTGAACGAGAAGCCCAAGCCATAAAACATGTCACACCACATGATGTTGGATTCCGCAGTGGTCACCACCACCTTGACGTTCGCCATTATTCTTGACTTGTACACCGCCGACAGCTCCACAGATCCCACAGACCCCACAATGGCCAGCTTATTCCTCCCATAGCCGTAGTAGGGCGCGGACACTGTGCTTATGCGGTAGTGGGGAAATAGACTCTTCGCCGTTGCCAAATTTAACACAGAGGCCACCGATCCTGTGTCAACCAGTAATAACACCTCAGCGCCATCCAGCAAAACAGTACAATAAATACGTCCATCTGTCTCCGGGGAAACTGTGTGGGTAACCATAGGAGTCTTTGCAGAGGAGCCTGCTTCCTGTCTTCGGTCCCCTCGTTCAAAATTTTTACAGGTTCTGGCAAAATGGTGCAAAAGGCCACATTTACCATAGCGCTTGCCCTTCACCGGACACTCCCTAAACTTGTAGCGATGCCTGGCGGACCCACAGCTGTAACATTTCAGTGTCCCAGGGGCAGACCTAATCTTGACAACAGAGGTATATTCCTCTTCCTCGACGTCGTCTTCATTTTCAGAGTCCAGAGTCAGCGCCTTTACATGAGGCTCATCTAGGGTTGGAGTGGACCTCCCACTGAGGTCCCTTGCTATAGCATCCGCTGCCTCGAACTGCTGTGCTACCTCAATAGCCATGGCTAATGTCAGTTCGCCCAGATAAGTCAGGAGTCTTGACCAAACCACAGGACAGTGCATGTGCTCCACCAGCAGGTCCCAGATCATTTCATCCTGCAAAGCTCCAAATTGGCACTCACTAGCCAGCTGACGCAGGTCTGCAATGTATCTTTTAACAGACTTACCTATCCGCTGGTGGTGCTGCTGAAACTGGATGCGCCGGACTATGATGTCTTGTGGGGCGCGAAAGTAGCGCACCATTAGCTCTACCCCTTCATCAAAGCTATCCGCTCCTCCCAACATCTTGAGGATTCTTTGGCCTTCTATGCCCAAGTTGTGGACCAGAATTGCCCTCGCATGCAGCTTGTCGAGCTTGCCGAGGTCAAGAGCCACCAGGTAGTTGTTAAAAGCCGCAAACCACCTAGGCCAGGGCACAGGTGGCTCACCTGGGGCTTCCAGAAATGGCAGAAAACTGGCAACAGCTTGTTCCATGACTGTGTTTTCCTCGTCGCCAAACGTTGTGTCCATAATCCTAGTAATGACCAGGCCAGAGGATGCAGTGAACATAGCTTTATTAAAGTTGCACCTATAAACAATGCAATTACAGCGCTCCTGCTTGCCAGAGGGTCGACGGCGAAAGAGACATGGCCACCTCCCGCCGTGCCCTTTATACCCCAGGTGACGCCACCAATTCAATTCAATTCAGTTCAGCTTTATTTATATAGCACCATTTCACAACAACAGTCATCTCATAGCACTTTCAACTGTAGAGGAAACCCCCACAATTGCAGAAAGACCCCAGCAATCAGGCGATCCCCTGTGAGCAAGCGCTTGGTGACGGTGGAGAGGAAAAACTCCCTTTTAACAGGAAGAAACCTCCAGCAGAACCAGGCTCAGGGAGGGGCAGTCATCTGCTGTGACTGGCTGGGGGGTGAGGGGATAGAGAAGATGAAAAGAACAGATATGTAGAGAGCAAACAGCACAATGGGGACTCAATCTATGGGAGAGCTCCAACAGCTGTTAATGACCAGCAAAAAAAAAATATATTTCATTGAGAGTGAAGAAAGGAGTGAAGCCCAGTGCATTATTGGAGGTCCCCCGGCTGTCTAAACCTATTAGCAGCATAACTAAGGGAGGGTTCAGAGACACATGATCCCTCCCTAATTGTAGGCTATATCAAAAAGGAAGGTTTTAACCCTATTCTTAAAAACAGAGATCGAGTCTGACTCCCGAAGCCAGATTGGCAGCTGGTTCCACAGAAGAGGAGCTTGATAACTGAAGGCTCTGCCTCCCATTGTACTTTTGGAGACTGTATTACAAGTAATCCAGCATTTTGGGAGCGTAGTGCTCTGTTAGGATAATAGGGTAGTATCAGATCTTTTAAATAAAAAGGGGTCTGATTGTTTAGAGTTTTGAAAGTGAGAAGAAGGATTTTAAACTTCTAAACTCTATGGGAAGCCAATGAAGGGAGGCCAGAACCGGAGAGATATGAGCTCTCTTTCTAGTAACTGTTAAAACTCTTGCTACAGCATTTTGGATCAACTGAAGACTGCGGCTCAGGAGACGCACACACACAGGCCCTTCTCACTTCCACCTCCAAAGAGAGCAGACGCCTTTTTCCTTCTCTCTTGCTCTGACTTTTTTTCCTTCCCCCCAACTACTGGATCCCAGCTTGCTGTTGTCTGTCTGCGACTAAACTGCTGACCGTCGAAAGAAATTATGGAATTAATAAGCTGGGCTTTGAACACAATTGACACTATTTTTTCAACAAGGAAAAGTGCTCCGGGGGAAGCTGTCTGCCCCGCAGGGACGGCTCCAGCGGGCTATTTACGGGACACAAGTAATTGGAGGATCTTGTGCCTAACTAATCTCTCTATCGAAGATATTGAAGATTTGTATGTCTTCGTAATAATGGTGATCGGGATCGTTCTGATTGGAACTGGGATTGTCCTGGTGTACCGCAAATTGCTGAAGATGGATACAACCTATCAAAATGCTGGCCAGGCGAGGTGCATCCATCAAATTGAAAAATTGGAGAAGACCCTGATAGCGACAAATGGAGAACTGTCTCGGAAGGTGGATTACATCATGGTCACGCTTAGGTCTATCCACGATGGACTCAACGCCCCGCAATGAAGGATTAAGTACTGAATCTACAGAAGAAAATAAAGCTCCTTCTCTGTGATCAGTTCTATTTGGCTCAATTTCCCTATAAAAATTCCTCCTGGCTGTCTGCAGTCTGTTTTTTCAAAACATTGAGCACAAGGCCTTGGACAGCAGCTGCTCAGATAATCGCAAGGACGATTGCGAGTAGCCAGACAAAACATCTCCTGCCAAAGTGTCCTTGTTGTTCTTCTGATACAACACTTGCTTCAACAGTGCACTCATATTGATCCACGAACTGATAAATAAAGATCCACACACTGCTCTCTTTGTGTCCTGTGAAATCTTGGTCCGCTGATGTGCATTGAGGGCTTTTTTTTCCCTTGTAATCATAATATTGATTGATCATGCAACCAGTATTCTGAATCAATGATTTTTTTGCTCCTTCCTATTGTATTATTTCTTATGCTACCTGTTCCCTCCTGCTGACAGGCGCGTTTCAGATGCGCCGCGGCACGGAAATGCAGGTTCATTTACTGTGTCAAGTCAAATTCTCTCGTATGTTATCAGTGATCTGTTAATGTACTTGGCAATAAATCTTTTTCTGATTCTGATTCTGAGAGTAGTTCAAATAGTTTATTAACAACAGGAGTGTATGAAAGTGTGTCTGCGGGATGTGAATGTGTTGGTGGCGGCGTCTGCTTCGGGCACAGAGGCAGGAGACCGTACAGCCGGACAACCCTATGGGAAAAGCACAGGGAGAAGGGTGACGGGCACACACCAACACAGGAGATAAATGAGCGAGAGAGGAGCTTACTTGGATAGGACGGATGACTGGCACAGCAAGGGACGAAGTCCGGTAGACAGCCACCTGGAGAGCCCGGTGCAGCAGCGAGGAACAGGCGATGGAAAGGAGTAGTCTGCCGCCGGGAAATCCACCTGTGCACAGGGGAGCAGACTTGGAGGAGAAAAAGGTAAGACCTTCTTACCGGAATGATCAGCTGAGAATGAAAAGGAACTCACAGCGATGCGTAGGGAAGTCTGACGGCTTCAGGCCGAAGCTCAGGGCAAGGCGGCTTAAATCCCTCGCCGCTGATGATGTGCAGGTGTGTGTGCAGGTGGCGCCGCTGATGAGCGGCGCGGCGTGACAGTACTCCCCCCTCTAGCAGCGCCTCCTGGCGATGGCTTCTCTGGGTGCGCTCGGTGGAAATCAGCGATGAGCGATGGGTCCAACACAAACGACGAGGGAACCCACTGCCGATGTTCAGGCCCATAGCCCTCCCAGTCCACCAAGTACTGCAACCCACGACCCCGGCGCCGGGAGTCCAGGATGGAGGAGACGGGCCAGGCCAGATGGCCATCAATCATCCGGGGCGCGGGTTGCGCAGCAGGAGGAGGGCAAAGGGGGTCGGAGACTGCCAGCTTCACCTTGGACACGTGGAAGGTGGGATGGATGCGGAGGGAGGGGGGAATAGCTACACGCACAGCCACCGGGTTGATGATCCTGGTGATGGGGTATGGGCCCATAAAGCGCTGTGCCAGCTTCCTCCTCTCGCCCTTTAAAATCACGTCCTGGGTCGACACGTAGACTTGCTGACCAACTCTGTACGCCGGGGCAGGTCTTCTGTGCCGGTCCGCCACGGCTCTGTTGCGCTCCGCCGTGCGTAAAAGCGCATTGCGCGCTGACGCCCAGATGGAGCGGAACTGCCTGAGATGCGCCCGTACTGAGGGGACAGTTACCTCACTCTCCTGCGCCGGGAACAGCGGGGGGTCGTAACCCAGGGACGCCTTGAAGGGGGACATCCCTGTAGCAGAAGAGCGAGCGGTGTTGTGGGCGTATTCAACCCAGGCGAGGTGGTTACTCCAGGACGTTGGTTTGGACGCCGTTACACAGCGGAGCGCAGCCTCCAGCTCCTGGTTGGTCCGCTCACACTGCCCGTTGGATTGGGGGTGATGGCTGGAGGAGAGGCTCACCTTGGCTCCTAAGGCGTTGCAAAACGACCTCCAAACTTCTGAGGAAAATTGGGGCCCTCGGTCCGAGACCACGTCCAGCGGAATCCCATGCAGCCTGACCACGTGCTGGATTAGGAGGCCCGCCGTCTCCAGGGCAGTAGGGAGACCTCGTAGGGGGACGAAGTGTGCCGCCTTGGAGAAGCGGTCCACGATGGTCAGGACGGTGTCGTAGGTGTTCGAGACTGGGAGTCCGGTGACGAAATCACCGGCGATATGCGACCAGGGCCTGCCAGGGATGGGCAGAGGCTGGAGCAAACCCGCTGGAGGGGCATTACCCGATTTGTTGGTGGCACACACTGGACAGGCCCGGGCGTAGCGGGCAGCGTCTCTCCGCAGGCCCGGCCACCAGAAGGACCGTTGGAGGAGGTCAATCATCCGGGAGGAGCCAGGGTGACAGGTGAGCTTGGATGTGTGCAACCAGTGGATGACCTCCCCCCGAACCGTGGATGGCACGAACAGCCTCCCCTCCGGTCCGCCGCCAGGGTCAGGTTCCACTTCCTGCGCCTTCCGGATCTTGCTCTCAATGTCCCAGGTGACGGCTCCCACGACGCACGACCTGGGTAGGATGGTGTGGATCGTGTCCTCCGACTCCTCAGGGGCGAATTGCCTAGAGAGGGTGTCAGGCAGGCCGTTCTTGGAGCCAGGCCTGAAGGTGATGGTAAATTGGAACCTGGCGAAGAACAAGGACCAGTGCGCCTGGCGGGCGTTCAGGCGCTTGGCAGATCTAAGGTACTCCAAGTTCTTGTGGTCCGTCAGGACCACGAACGGCAGGTCCGCCCCCTCTAGCCAGTGACGCCATTCCTGTAGCGCGAGCTTGATGGCGAGGAGCTCTCTGTCACCCACGTCGTAATTCCTCTCCGCCGGGGACAAGCGCCGGGAGAAGAAGGCGCAGGGCCGTTTGATTCCGTCATCTGGCGACCGCTGGGATAGCACTGCCCCCACTCCTGTGTCCGAAGCGTCCACTTCCACGATGCACTGCAGCGCAGGGTCGACTTGGCTAAGGACCCGGGAGGAGGAGAACTCTGCCTTCAGCGCCTGAAAGGCAGCCGCGGCCTCTTCGGTCCACCGGAACGGGACCTTAGGGGACGTGAGGTGGGTCAGCGGGCCGACGATGGTGCCAAAATTTGGGACGAAGCGGCGGTAGAAGTTCGCAAACCCAACGAACTGCTGCACCTGCTTTCTTGACGCAGGTGTGGGCCATTCCACCACCGCCTTCACCTTCTCTGGGTCCGGAAGCACCTGGTCGTGGGAGATGATGAACCCGAGGAAGGATGTTGTCTTCGCGTAAAACTCGCATTTCTCGGCCTTCACGTACAACCGGTTCTCCAGCAGCCTTTGGAGGACCCGCCTCACGTGGACCTGGTGCTCGTCCCTGGACTTGGAGAAGATGAGAATGTCATCCAGGTAGACGAACACAAAAAGGCCGATGAAATCCCGGAGGACGTCATTGATGAGGCGCTGAAAGACGGCTGGAGCGTTGGTCAACCCGAATGGCATCACCAGGTATTCGAAGTGGCCGTTCGGGGTACGGAAGGCTGTCTTCCACTCATCTCCCTCCAGGATCCGGACGAGGTGGTATGCGCTGCGTAGATCCAGCTTGGTGAACCAAGTCGCCCCCTGGAGGGAGTGGAAAGCGGTGTCCATGAGGGGCAGGGTGTAGCGATCCTTCTCCGTAATGTCGTTAAGGGCACGATAGTCAATGCAAGGACGGAGGGATCCGTCCTTCTTACCGACGAAGAAGAATCCTGCCCCCACAGGTGATGACGATGGGCGGATTATCCCAGCACTCAGCGACTCCTTGAGGTAAGAGTTCATGGTCTCCTTCTCCAGCGCCGATAGACTGTAGAGTCGTCCAGAGGGTAAGGGTGCCCCCTGGCGGAGGTTGATTGCACAGTCATAGGGCCTATGAGGAGGGAGAGACATCGCCTTGGATTTGCTGAATACCATACCCAGGTCGTGAAATTCCAGTGGCACCAGGGACAGGTCCGGGGGCGCAGCGTCCGTAGGTGAGGGAGAAGCGGACGGAGAGCAGGCAGCGGACTGTAGACAGGTGCTCATGCAGAACGTGCTCCATGCCGACACCCCGGCGGACTTCCAATCCAGAACGGGGTTGTGGAGGCGTAGCCAGGGATACCCCAGGATGACGGGCGACACAGAGTTGGGCAGGACGTAAAAGGTTATCTCCTCCCGGTGGTTTCCAGAGATAATAACTGGGACGGGGATGGTCTGGTGTGTAACTCTCCCAAAGGAGGCACGAGAGAGGTTGACCAGGGAGACAGGGTTCCTTAGTGCCTGACAGCGGATGCCCAATCGGGTTGCCAGGCTTTGAGAAATAAAGCTGCCTTCCGCGCCCGAATCCACCAGTGCGTGGGTGAGATGCCCAGTGGAGTTGTGACAGAAACGGATGGGCAGCTTCAATTGTGTGAGGGAACTTAACCGATTGACATCCGCGAGGCCCCCTACAGTGACTCGCGGACCCCGCCGACTGGCCTTCCGTGGGCAAAGCTTCACCGTGTGTTGGTCATCTCCGTAATACATGCAGAGATCCAACTCACGGCGGCGTTGTCTCTCCGCAGGGGAAAGCTTTGTCCAACCCGTCACCATCGGCTCCGACTCCTCGGGGCACGATGGTGGCGGCGTCGCCAGGGGGCGAGCTTGGAACAGGCGCGGCGAGACTCCACGAGGGCGAGAAGAAGACGACTTCCGTCCCGAGGAGCGCTCGCGCAGCCTGTTGTCCAAACTAATCGCTAGGGATGTTAGCTCCGCTAGCGTCTCAGGGATATCCCGCCCAGCCAGTTCATCCCTCAGATCATCGTTGAGACTGCGGAGGAAAAGGCCACAGAGGGAGCGTTCCTCCCAGCCTAATTCCTCCGCCGCTACCTGGAAGTCGACCGCGTAGTCCGCTGCCAACCGGCTTCCCTGCTGGAGGGCGAGAAGCCGATCGACCTGGACCGTCTCGGTACGAGAATGGTCAAAGACCTCCAGGAAGCGTCTCACGAATTGGTCATACGTGAGGGTGGCATAACTGGGCCTCGCCATTACGGCGTAGGTCCAGGTTAATGCTCGCCCCTCAAGGAGATTCCCGATATAACCAATTCGGCTATGATCTGAGGGAAAGTCTCCGGGCACACGGTGAAACACGGACTCACATTGCATTATGAACCCCCGCGCTCCGCCGAGCTTTCCGCTAAAGCGGGCGGGGGTTGGAATGGGCGTGAGCCGAGTCGGTGCCGCCGGAGCCTGCTGGACGGCCGCTGGAGCAGCAGGAGCCGCGCCACCCTGACGAGCCGGGGGGAACGGCTGTTGGGGGTCCAAGCGGCCCAATCGGTTAGTTATATTTAACAACTGATTGAAAATCACCTGTTGCTGATAAGCTATCTGATCCACTCGAGCCTCGAGAGTGGTAAGCCGGTGTGCGAGCCCGCCGTCTGCCGAGCCGCTCTGCTGAAACCGTACTGACATAACGCACGGCTCAGGAGACGCACACACACAGGCTCAGAGTAGTTCAAATAGTTTATTAACAACAGGAGTGTATGAAAGTGTGTCTGCGGGATGTGAATGTGTTGGTGGCGGCGTCTGCTTCGGGCACAGAGGCAGGAGACCGTACAGCCGGACAACCCTATGGGAAAAGCACAGGGAGAAGGGTGACGGGCACACACCAACACAGGAGATAAATGAGCGAGAGAGGAGCTTACTTGGATAGGACGGATGACTGGCACAGCAAGGGACGAAGTCCGGTAGACAGCCACCTGGAGAGCCCGGTGCAGCAGCGAGGAACAGGCGATGGAAAGGAGTAGTCCGCCACCGGGAAATCCACCTGTGCACAGGGGAGCAGACTTGGAGGAGAAAAAGGTAAGACCTTCTTACCGGAATGATCAGCTGAGAATGAAAAGGAACTCACAGCGATGCGTAGGGAAGTCTGACGGCTTCAGGCCGAAGCTCAGGGCGAGGCGGCTTAAATCCCTCGCCGCTGATGATGTGCAGGTGTGCGTGCAGGTGGCGCCGCTGATGAGCGGCGCGGCGTGACAAAGACTTTTTAATGATGTTTTAGGACAACCTGATAATAAAGAGTTACAATAATCTAATCTAGAGCTAGGGCAGCGCAGTGGCAGAGTGGTTAGCACTGCTGCAGCACAGCAACTCACCCTTGGCCAGTGGATCCTGTGTTCGATCCCAGCCCCCGACCAACAGTGATCTGTGTGGAGTTTGCATGTTCTCCCCGTGTCTGCGTGGGTTTACTTCGGGATTTCTCCGGTTTCCTCCCACCTGCCAAAAACATGCAAGTTAGGTTAATTGGCATCAAACTGGGAATTCTAAATTGTCCTTAGGTATGACTATGAGAGTGAATGGTTGTCTGTCTCTCTGTGTTGGCCCTGCGATGGACTGGCGATCTGTCCAGGGTGTACCCTGCCTCTCGCCCAAAGATACTGGGATAGGCTCCAGCCCCCCGCGACCCGAAAAGGATTAAGCGGAAGAAGATGAATGAATGAATGAATGAATAATCTAGAGCTAACAAAAGCGGGGATCATTTTCTCAGCATCACTTTGAGACAAGATGCTCCTAATCTTGGCAATATTACGGAAATGATAGAAGGCAGTCTTAGAAACAAATTTAATATGTGAATTGAAAAACAGATCTTGATCAAAAATAACTCCAAGGTTCCTCACAGAGCTATTAAGAGAAAGAGTAACCACATCCAAAGTAAAAGTTTGATTCGGAAAGGTATTTCTAAGGTTTTTTTTGGTCCAACAAGAATGACTTCAGTTTTATCTGAATTTAATAGCAGGAAATTACAAGTCATCCAAGCTTTGATTTCCTTAAGACAGGCTTCTAACTTGGCTAATTGAGTACTATCATCTGGCTTCATTGACAGGTATAATTGTGTGTCATCTGCATAACAATGAAAATGTATACAGTGCTTTCTAATAATGTTACCTAACGGAAGCATATATAAACTAAAAAGAGTAGGGCCTAGCACAGATCCCTGTGGAACTCCATGACTGAGCTTTGAGTTGAAAGAAAACTCATTATTGCCAGGAACAAACTGGAACCTATCAGATAAATAAAATCTAAACCACTGCAACGAAGTTCCATTAAGTCCAACATAGTGCTCTAATTTACCAAGTAGAATATTGTAACGTCGGGGCCATTTTAAGGGAGCCAGGGATTTCCCAGCATGCTTTGCCAGTTTGAAACGTTACTGTGTGTGTTAAATGTGTTATTTCTGAGTTACACTGCTGTGTCATTATAACTGCATTATAATGACCCAGCAGTGTTTAGCAGGATTAGGGCAAGATGTATCTGTGTGTGTAACCATGATTGAAACGGAGGTCTGGGGGAATGACCTCCACTCCTCTGTGTGCTCAGAAGCAGGTTGGGGGTCGGGGTGTGTGAAAAATAAATCAGGTTGATCACAGCCATCTACTCCATTGTCTTTGTGTGAACCCTGCAAACGTCACACTGGTGTCAGAAGTGGGATATGGAGCAAGATGAGGATCCAGGCGGAGGTACAGCGGCCGGAGCGATTCATCGCTCAGCCGGGAACGGAGTGTAGAGCTGAGACGCCGGCCCCTGGAGAGCTTCGCCGCGATGGACGGAGCAGAGCAAACCAGCCTCGTTTCCCGCCCTTTTCAGGGCAGGACGGGCTGGCGATTCCAGAGCGACTAGGAGCGGCAATCGACCGGGAGATGACAGTCTCATCCATCCAGCAGCGGGCCAAGATTCCCCGCTACAACGGCGAGAACCTGTTGGATGACCGCCTGGCCCAGGTCGAGTTGGCTGCCGCGCTGATCATCGGAGGAAACCACCGTGCTGAGAGCGAGTGGAGGAGGAGCTACGGCAGATCACAGCAGCGCGTGCACGAAGGAAACAGCCGTGGCGACGCGAGGAAGGACGGCTTCCGCTGCACAGAGCCAGGGTACATGGCATGGTACTGCCCCACACACAGCGCACGACAAACTGGCCCCTCGCCGACGTTAAATTAGAGCGAGGTGGCATGGACAGGGAAAAAGCCGCCTCCTGCAGATGCTTCCCCCGGCAGATGACGTCACAGAGGCCTTTGGAGCGCAGCAGCAGTGGAGCGAGCAGGACAGATCCGGTCTTTTCTCGGGATCGGCAGGGGCTGGACGCCTGGACGCGGGCCAGCGGCCGACTGGGAGGTCCTGGCAGTGGTAGGAGTCATGGGACTCCCGCTGCCAGAGGAGGAACTGTGCGTGTCCTACCGCCACCCGATGCTTTTCCTTTCGGTGACGTCACGGAGGCCCTCGGCGCAGGAGCGACGCAGTGGAGCGAGCAGGACGAAGATGCGGCCATTTTCCAGGCGCGGCAAGGGCTGGACGCATGGACGCGGGCCAGCGGCCGCTTGGGAGAACTGGCAGCGGTGGGAGTCGGCCGGAGCGGGCCTGGGACTCCCGCTGCCAGGGAAGGGACTGTGCGTGGTCCTACAGAGGCTGTCAGATGTGTCCATCCGCCCGCTGATGGCCAAACCGGAACCCTACCCCAACCAGATGCTCTGACCGAGACTCAGATGGCCCGTGCATGCCGCCCTGGCACCGGGCTGACTCGCGTTGGATTTGTGAAAGTGGACTTTGAATTTTCTGGGGACAGAAACCAGTCCGGGGGGGGGGGCAGTGTAACGTCGGGGCCATTTTAAGGGAGCCAGGGATTTCCCAGCATGCTTTGCCAGTTTGAAACGTTACTGTGTGTGTTAAATGTGTTATTTCTGAGTTACACTGCTGTGTCATTATAACTGCATTATAATGACCCAGCAGTGTTTAGCAGGATTAGGGCAAGATGTATCTGTGTGTGTAACCATGATTGAAACGGAGGTCTGGGGGAATGACCTCCACTCCTCTGTGTGCTCAGAAGCAGGTTGGGGGTCGGGGTGTGTGAAAAATAAATCAGGTTGATCACAGCCATCTGCTCCATTGTCTTTGTGTGAACCCTGCAAACGTCACAATATTATGATAGTATCAGAAGCTGCACTAAGGTCTAAAAGGACAAGTACAGAAACAAGTCCATTATCAGATGCGATAAGGAGGTCAATAGTGACCTTCACTAAGGCTGTTTCAGTACTATGATGGATTCTAAACCCAGATTGAAACTCTTCAAATAAACCATTTCCCTGCAAGTGGTCAAATAATTGCGTAGCAATAACTCTTTCTAAGATTTTTGAAATGAAAGGGAAATTAGAGATTGGTCTATAGTTCACTAAAACTCCTGGATCCAACGTTGGCTTTTTGAGTAAGGGTTTAATTACAGCAGATTTAAAAGCCTGCGGTACATGGCCTAAAGTTAATGAAGAATTGATTATTTGAAGAATAAAGCTACCAATAAATGGGAAGACTTCTTTAAATAACCTGGTAGGAATAGGGTCTAAAAGACAAGTTGAAGGCTTGGATGAGGAAATTATTTTGTCTAACTCTAAAAGGTCAATTGGAGTAAACTCATCCAAACAGATATCAGTTGAAGGAGTTGTAGTAGTTACTGTATTTAAGTTAACGGTGGGAAGAATCTGACTGATTTTATCTCTGATAGATAAAATTTTATTATTGAAAAAGTTCATAAAGTCCTGACTAGTAAGCTCTAAGGGACTGCTAGGATTGACAAAGTCCCGACTCTTTGTCAGCCTGGCTACAGTGCTGAAAAGAAACCTGGGATTATTCTTGTTCTCTTCTATTAATGCACAATAATAACTCGTTCTAGCTTTTCTAAGAGATTTTTTATAAATTAAAAGATGATTTCTCTAAGCTAAATAGATTTCATCTAAATTAGTGGAGTGCCATTTTCTTTCTAATTGACGAGGCTTCTGTTTTAAGCTACGAGTTTCTGTGTTGAACCAAGGAGTTAGAAATCTCTGATTAGACTTTTTCTTTTTTAAAGGGGCCACATGTCTAGAGTCTGATGCAGAGAAACTGTAACACTATCTACCATGCTATCAATTACAGAAGGAGCAAGCTGTCTATAGCTTATTTCTGTTGTGTTGACACATGGCATAGAGGAAACAATCTGCATAAATTTGGTTACAACATCATCTGAGAGGCATCTACTGTAGTAATATTTTTCTTTAGGAGCCAAATAGTCAGAAATAGTAAAATCAAAGATTAACAGACAATGGTCTGACAGTACAGGGTTATGAGGAGACACTGTCAGATTTTCTATTTCTATGCCATATGTCAGAACAAGGTCCAACGTATGGTGGAGATAATGGGTAGAATTTCCTTCTTTCTGAGAAAACTCCACCGAGTCTAATATTGAATTAAATGGCATATTAAGGCAATCACTATCTACATCTCCATGTATATTAAAGTCCCCTACTATAATTATTCTATTGCGGCGGCAGATAAAATAAGGCAGCGATGCTGAGGTTTTAAGGAAGTTTATTATATCATACTGCCGTCACGAGCTCCTCTCCCGGCGCCGTGCGTGCGCGCCGGGAGCGAGCCCACAGCTCTCAGTGAAGAGGGAACACAAAGTCTGTGTCCAGCAGCTGTAGTTGCAGAAGTGAGATTGAGAGGCAGATTTACAGCACAGTACAGCTTATATACTCAACTCAAACAATAGATCAAAGACATTCACAGCAGTTAATCTGGGCATTTGCATATCAGAGGTACAGACAGGATGCATGAACACAATGCATGGATGACAATTTAACCTCACGGCTGTAAACGCAGCATGCAGCGGAAAAAACCCAGGAGTGCGAGCTGACTGTCTCTGTGTTCTGTCTGTGTGTTGTGGGGGTTGAATCAAACCGGTCCCCTACTGTTCCTCCCTCTAACTAACTAACTAACTAACTAACCTGCACTTATATAGCGCTTTTCTAGTCACAAAGACCACTCAAAGCGCTTTCATTAATACTAACCCTCTATTCTAAGGGCCTATAGGAAACAGATATCTAGGGACAATTTAGAACAGCCAATTAACCTAACATGCATGTTTTTGGCATGTGGGAGGAAACCGGAGAAATCCCGGAGTAAACCCACGCAACACGGGGAGAACATGCAAACTCCACACAGATCACTGTTGGTCGGGGGCTGGGATCGAACCCACGATCCCACGATCCCCACAATCCCCCGGCCAAGGGTAAACTGTGCTGCCGCAGTGCTAACCACTGCGCCACCGTGCAGCCCTCTGGGGGGGAACGGTAGGGGACCGTGACCTCGATGTTGCAGTCTGGGCAGCGAGCAGGGAAAAGCTCTGTGCAGGAGGGGAGGGGGTAGTACATGCTGACCGGGCGCGGGAAAATCGTTCGAGTTGCGCCAAAAGTGTTTGCTGCTCCGCGATGTCCCGTCTGAACATGCAGAGATCAGAAGAAGAAAAATTTGTCACTGGCTCCTCCCGCGATTAAGTCCTGCAAGGATTAATAGCGGCCATGAAGAAAAGACGAGGCTGCGTGGCGGTTGTAATGAGAGCAGAGGGACTGGCGTGTTGACTTTAGGTTCAGGCGTAACCCTAAAGCCTCGGGAACCGCAGACAGCTGAATTCCCCTTGTGTGCCGTGGCTAAGACCATAAAATCCAGTGAGCAAGCTGCGTGCCTCAGATGAACGAGCAAGCCTGAAGGGCCAGTGTGCAGCAGAAGGAAGGCGGTCAGAAAAGCCGTATGTGTCCCGTGCGTGGTGCGCCGTCCTCGTAACTCCCCGGTGTGTGCGCCGGGGTTCCGTGATGGGTGGGCCAGCTGGAGAGGAGAACCAGGGTCAGGGAGCTTAATCATCCCTGTTCAGTGTGTTGGAGCGGTGCAGGGAAGTAGACACTCTGTCACTCGCTCGGTCATGGTGCGTTCAGGTCCACGTGTGCTCCGTCGGCCGTGGGAGTCGCCGTCGCGGAGAAAGGACGAGGTACATGCGCTCTCGATGTGGAGGAGCTGCGAGCGCGGCTGGTCCAGCGTGGATGTGCCGATCTAGGCGTGCAGATCTCACCATGAAGTTTGCTGCGGCTTTCCCGGTCGTGGGTGGTCTCCGGAGAGTTTCACCTGGAAACTCTGCGTCGAAATCTCCCTGAAGCAGAAGGGAGCTGTTGCGTTCGCTTGTCATCGGAGAATCACTGCCGGGTGTTGCATTCGCTGGCAGCGTGTTCGTTTCAGCGTCGGGTCACCAGTGCGGCGGCAGATAAAATAAGGCAGCGATGCTGAGGTTTTAAGGAAGTTTATTATATAATACCGCCGTCACAAGCTCCTCTCCCGGCGCCGTGCGTGCGCGCCGGGAGCGAGCCCACGGCTCTCAGTGAAGAGGGAACACAAAGTCTGTGTCCAGCAGCTGTAGTTGCAGAAGTGAGATTGAGAGGCAGATTTACAGCACAGTGCAGCTTATATACTCAACTCAAACAATAGATCAAAGACATTCACAGCAGTTAATCTGGGCATTTGCATATCAGAGGTACAGACAGGATGCATGAACACAATGCATGGATGACAATTTAACCTCACGGCTGTAAACGCAGCATGCAGCGGAAAAAACCCAGGAGTGCGAGCTGACTGTCTCTGTGTTCTGTCTGTGTGTTGTGGGGGTTGAATCAAACTGCTACACTATCAGATTTCTGCACTAAATCAGCTAAGAATTTGGCAAATTCGGATAAAAACTCTGAGTAGGTTGATGGAAGACGATAAACTATGGCAAATAAAATTGGGTTTAGCCTAAAATTGCTAAAATGCCCAATACTGAGGACCAGGCCCTCAAAGGAATTATAACGTGTTTTTTGCTTTACATTAACTAGTAATTTGGAATGGTAAACTGTTGCTACTCCTCCTCCACGACCAGAACTTCTGGGATTTTGACAGTTTAAATAACCAGAGGGAGCCACCAGAAAGGCGGGCTGCCACCCCTCACTATTCCCCGGGAGCCCTGGCCGCCATCTTACTACTACTTTCTATACATAACACATACAAAGAAATCAAGGCAAATGTGTTCACAAAGCAAGTTATATTTAATAAAGTGGAATGACACAGGGAATAAGTATTGAATGCATGAAAAAAGGTGCACAAAGGCATAGAAAACCAAGAAACCAGCTGAAATCCATCAGAATTTAGGAAGCCACCCCATCCCCCATCAGTGGGAATTAATTTCAGATGGTAAAGTCCTGACTGATAGTCTTTTCAAAAGGTCTTTGAATATCAGATTGTTACACCACAAAGAACTCGTGATAGGTAGAAGCAAAGAGCTGTCTCTAAACCTTTGCAACCTTATTGTTGTGCCGTAATGATGGCACTGGTTGCAGGCACATTTCTAAACTGCTGAATGTTCCAGTGAGCACTGCTGGAGCCATCATTTGGAAGTGGAAAGAACGTCATTTTACTATAAACCGGCCATGACCAGGAGCACCTTGCAAGATTTCTGACAGAGGAGTCAAAACAATTATCAGAAGAGTTTTCCAACAGCCAAAGACCTCTCATAGGGAGCTCCAGAAAGACCTGGAGTTAGCAGGTACTGTTGTTTCACAGAAAGCAATAAGTGATGCACTCAACCGACATGGGCTCTATGCCCGCTCATCTTGCAAGACTCCATTGCTGAAAAAAAAAAAGAATATTGAAGCTCATTTAAAATTTGCTGTACAACATTTGGGCAAGCCAGTAAAATACCGGGAGAATATAGTCTGGTCAGATGACACCAAAATTGAACTTTTTGGATGCCACAACACCCACCATGTTTGGAGGAGAAATGGCACTGCACATCAGCCCAAAACCACCATATCAACAGTGAAGTTTGGAGGTGGGAGTATCATGGTATGGGGGTGTTTTTCAGCACATGGTACAGATAGACTTCATATAATTGAAGGAAAGATTAATGGACAAATGTACAGAGACATCCTTGAAAAGAACCTGTTGCCATTTGCCAAGATGCTGAAGATGAAACGAGAGTGGACATTTCAGCAAGATAATGATCTCACACAGCCAAGGAAACTCTCAACTGGCTCCAGAGAAGGAAAATAAAGCTGCTAGAAATGTCCAGTCAGTCACCTGACCTGAATCCAATTGAAAATCTATGGAACAAACTGAAGATCAGAGTTCATGGAAGACACCCATGGAACCTTCAAGATTTGAAGACAGTTTGTGTGGAAGAATGGGCTAAAATCACTTCTGAGCAATGCCTGTCCCTAGTTTTTCCATACAGGATGCGTCTGGAAGCTGTTATTGGAAGCGGTTACCCTAGAGCTAACCTGAGGAGAGGCATAAAACTCACTAAAGACACCTATAGGAGAAAGGTGGAAGGCTTCCTCACAGACAACAACCCCCGACAGATGTGGAGAGGCATCCTGGCCCTCACCAACTACAGGGGCCAGGGCCCCCCAGCATCAGACAGCAGCCTCACTCTGACAGAGGAGCTTAATAGCTTCTTTGCCCGGTTTGAGCACACCTCCCCCCACAACCCCCCCTCCCCCTCCCCCCCCCCCTCTCTACAGGTGCATGAGGTGAGGAGGCAACTGAGAGCAGTGAACCCCCACAGAGCTGCTGGTCTCAACGGCATCCCAGGAGCAGTGGTCAAAGCATGTGCAGACCAGCTGGCAGGGATCCTCACCAAGTTGTTCAACCTCTCCCTGACACACGCCACTGTCCCCTCCTGCCTCAAGGCCTCCACCATCATCCCCATCCCCAAAAAGGCCGCAATTGACAGCCTGAATGACTAAAGACCCATAGCACTCACATCTATAGTCATGAAATGTTTTGAAGGACTGGTGTCTCAGCACATCAGGGACTGTCTTCCCCCCTCCTTCGACCCCCATCAGTTCACCTACAGGGAGAACTGGTCTACGGAAGACACCATCGCCACTCTTCTCCACAGAGCGCTGAGCCACCTGGAGAACTCAAAGAGCTACGTGAGGATGCTCTTTGTGGACTACAGCTCAGCTTTTAATACCATCATCCCGGACATCCTGATCAACTAACTGCACCTCCTCCAGATCCCCCCTACCTGCTCCTGGATAAAGAACTTTCTCACCAACCACCCACAAACAGTCAGACTTGGCCCCCACCACTCCTCCACACTGTCTCTCAGCACTGGCTCCCCCCAAGGCTGTGTGATAAGCCCTCTACTGTACTCTCTGTACACTTTTGACTGTATTCCAACCCACCTAACCACCGCCATCATGAAATGCACGGACGACACCACCTTGGTTGGGCTCATCACCGACGACAATGAGAAGGCATACAGGGCGGCGGTAGAGGATCTGCTGCTGTGGTGCCAAGCAAACAACCTGAAACTGAATGTCCAAAAAAACCAAAGAACTCATTCTGGACTTCAGGAAGAACAGACAGGACCCCCCCCCCCCCCCCATAAATGGCAACTGCGTGGAAAACGTCTCCACCTTCAGGTTCCTGGGCACCTGCATCTCCTCTGATTTGTCCTGGACTGTCAACACCAAGGCCCTGGTGAAGAAAGCCCAGCAGCGGCCGCACTTCCTCCATGTCCTGAGGAAGCACAACCTGGACCAAAAGCTGCTGCTGGCCTTCTATCGCTGCTCAGTGGAGAGAGTGCTCACCTACTGTCTGGGCATGTGGTACGCCGGCTCCACGGCCGAGAACAGGAAGGCTGTGCATAGGGTTATCAACACCGCCCAAAAAATTATCGGCAGCCCTCTGCCCTCCCTGGAACACATCTCCAGATCCTCCTGTCTCAGCAGGATCATGGCCATCACAGGAGACCCCTCACATCCCGCCCACCACCTGTTTGACCTGCTTCCCTCTGGACAACGGTTCAGATCGATCAGGTCCCACACCTCCAGACTGACAGTTTCTTCCCCTGAGCCATCCGAACTGCAAACAGTCAGAGGCCCTGCCCCCCTCCCTCTGAACGCTCACTTGCACAGAACTGAGGAGCTTTTAATTATCACTATGACTCACCTGTCTTTGCACTCCTCACTTTCATGTATATTGACCCATGCGTGAAATCAATACTGTACATATTTTTCATAATCCTTGGGCCATTTTACTCAATTATGTGTTCTGCACTCCACAGTCTTATTACATATTTCCACCCGCGAAGCCACTACCGTTCCTGTGTACATATATACCAATGGGTTATTTGTATTTTTATTTTTATTTTTATTTCAGTTGTATGGTTAATCGTGTGTTCTGTGACTGTTTTATTTCAGATTCTTTTCACTTACTTTATTGTGCAGTAGCCTGGTGGAGCACCCACAATTTTCATTGTGCTGTACAACTGTACAATGACAATAAAGCCTATTCTTTTCTTATTACCAACATAGGGTTTTCTACTAAATATTAACTGAATTTCACCAAGCGTGTTTAATACTTATTCCCTGTGTCATTCCACTTTACTAAATATAACTTGTTTTGTGAACACAGTTGCCTTTATTTCTTTGTATGTAAGGATAACTTGGGTTGTTACTGATATTTGGTGAAAATCTCAGGTCAGTGGCTCCATCAGAAATATGTTTAATGAAAATAAAAATGTTGACGTGTTCAGTACTTATTTTCCCCACTGTAAGTTAATGATTTTGGCCACATAACCAGTGGGAGGTGTATGTTTCGGTTTGTTTCATAGGTTCAGTGGAGCCCACGAAGTGTTATTTAGAATGGGTGAATGACAGAAACAACACAGTGGCGAGGTGAGCTAAGGGTGATGATAACAGTAGCCATGGGACACAAGTTATTGTTGATAAAAAATAAAAACAGCTATCTACTGAGAGTAAGATAAATATTTCATGTGATTCACATCTACATTATCCTGGATTTACACTGACTCCAGATGCAGTACATTACGGCTGCAATCTGGCCTCTGCAGCATATAATTCCCATTCTTGTCAATTTTCTAATCCCCACTTGGTCGGGACCACTGCAGAACGAATCCAACTCGTCAGATTCGGTTCACTAATGAAATGCAACCACTCTATTTTTGACAGATGCCAGATCCAATCCGTAAGGAAATCCCGTGGTATTTTGTAGTATTTAGTAGCCGTTTGTTCATTAAAAAAAAAAATATTTAAGGATCTTGTTATTTTCTGAGGTCTACTCCTCCACCACTGTGTCAGAGAAGGTAAAAACTATTATGATCAGAGTTCAGTTTAGTCAATATTTGCATTATGATTGTCAGGTCTTGTCTCCCGTGATCCTTTGCGCATGTTCTTTGTCTCCCTCTGTTTGTGATTGTGTGTGTGCAGCCCTGCCTGTCCTGTCATCTCCATTTTCCTCATATGTCAGCTGTCAGTCATTTTTGGTCTCTCCTCCTGTGCTGTGTTGTCTTGATTGCCCCCTTGATTATTTGAGTTCTGTTCCACTTCACTTCTGCTGGGGTTCTTTTGTCAGTCATATGGTGTGAACAACGTGCTCCTGCCTGATTGTAGCAGTTCTGTTTTTGCCTTAGTTTTTTTGTTGCTGCTTCCGAGCCACAGTATTACTTTCTGTTAAGCCCTCGAGCTGCGTCGGGGGGACCAGCTACTAATAAAATTGTTTAAACTTATGTCCAGCGATTGTTTCCAGTCTCTACACCAAACCGTGTCAGAAAGAACCCAACAGTGTGGACCCAGTGGACCGTAAGTTTTTTCTTATGGGTCTTGACCAGGAAAAAGTTTGAGCTGCTTCCTGCATCGAGTCCCTAGTCGAGGACACCTATGCCGCCGATATGCCGGAGAAAGCCCTCAAATTCCTCGGAGGCGCCACCGAGGTGATTGAGGATTTTCCCACGCTGCAGCATTATCCCCAGCTCACTGGATTCCTGCATTCGGTCCCATTCCTGCGGTGGATGGTCTGGGGGCTGGTAGAGACGTCACCGGTAGCCAGGGAGGAGCAGAAGGAGGAGAAGCCACAGCGAGCTGTCAGGAGACGTGGCTCATGCCAGCATCAGTGGGCACAGCAGCCCAGCCCTTCTTCTCCCGTGGAGGCGTTCCAGATCTCCGTTTCCTCCTCCCTCGATGCAGCACCACACCACCGTGCAATGGTTCCTCATCAGGCAAATCCTGTCATATCCTGGGAGGGAACGTTTGATTCTTCAGCGGCAGCAGAGCAGGAACAGAGGCAAGTACCTTTTCATTTTTTAACTCCATTAAATGAAAGGTCTTCTCCTGTTTCCGGTGAGGGGGCTCAGTGTCAGCTACCTACAACCAGTGAGCTCTCTCCACCCATCTCTGCTGTCATTTCTGCTGCCGCTTCCATCCACCCATCCTCACCTGCTTCTCCGGTTTCCTGTTGTTTTTTGTGAGGAACTGGCCATACCGGGAGGCAACCTGCTGGTCTGGAATGAGCCGGCTGCCCCTGTTGCTGTGCCTGGACTGTGTGAGGATTATCCCGTACCAGATCCACGTCACTCCCCAGCACCTTCAACTCCAGTACCTGCTCCATATCGCTCCCTAACTCCAGTACCTTCTTCTAGATTTGATTGGCGGTTGGCAACCAGCCCACAGGTGCATCACCGCCACGTACTTCACTCTATATCATCACTCTATCTGGTCAGGAGCTGTAGTCCTTATCGCCATGTACTTCACTCAGTAAACATCACTCTATGTATCAAAAGTCAGAATTATTCTCGGCTGGCAACCTCTTCTTCATCTTCTTCACTCTATATCTTTGTATAAGGAGTTCTGAACAATCTTCTTCTTCTTCTTTAAACAGTGAGATTTCCACGTCTACATGATGTCTATAACACTCTATCTGATCATTACTCTATAAGTTCTTATAAGGACCTGCTCCACATCACTCCCTAGCTCCAGTACCTTCTTCTTCTTCTTCTTTTAGATTTGAATGGCAGTTGAACTTACAGGTGCATTACCGCCACGTACTTCACTCTATATCATCACTCTATATATCTTCTTCTTCTTCTTTTAATGTCATCACTCTGGTTCACATTGCTCCCTAGCCCCAATACCTGCTCCACGTCACTCCATAGCTTCAGTACCTGCTCCACATCGCTCCCTAGCTCCAGTATCTTCTTCTTCTTCTTCTTTTAGATTTGAATGGCGGTTGGCAACTAGCTTACAGGTGCATTACCGCCACGTACTTCACTCTGTATCATCACTCTATATATCTTCTTCTTCTTCTTTTAATGTCATCACTCTGGTTCACATTGCTCCCTAGCCCCAATACCTGCTCCACGTCACTCCATAGCTTCAGTACCTGCTCCACATCGCTCCCTAGCTCCAGTGCCTGTTCCATGGCACCTCCCACCTCCTGTTCCTTCTCAGCCGGAGGTACACGCTCCTGTTCTTCTTCAGTCCGAGGTACACGCTCCTGTTCCTGCTCAGCCTGTCATCACCCCTGCCTCATCTGCCACCACACCTGCTGGTTGGACTGCAACAGCAGAGTCACCGGGGTCCTTGTCTGCAGTGAAGCAAGAGCTCAGGCAAGTCCTCTTCTTTGTATTTTTAACATCAGTTTTAGAGAGATCTTGCCTAGCTCTTAGTGGGGGGTCCCGGTTGCAGCTACCATCTGCTTCTGGGCTTCCTCCACCGAGCTCCATTGCTGCCTGTTGTAGTGACCCGTGTGTTGTGTTTTCCTCTCCGTCTGAGGTGACTGTTTCGGGAATGGATTCCCAGATGTCAGGACTTCAGTTATCTTCAACCCTTTTTGTCTGGCTTCACCGATGGTCGGCTCGCCTCAGCTGTCCCGGAGGCCGAGGAACCTTCGTCATGTATTGAAATGTCCATGTCACCTCTAGACTGTAAAAATTCTTTTTTGCCAGCTCCTGAGTGTAAAATTTCCATGTTGTCATCTCCAGGGCTTAAAAGTTCTTTGTTTTCTTCTCCACAGGTTGAAATTTCTGAGGGTAAAGTTTTCATGTCCTTTTCCCCTGAGTATTATGCTCGTGTGTCATTTTCAGAGCAAAGAGCTCCTGTGTTATTTTCAGAGCAAAGGGCTTGTGTGTTTTCTCCCATCTGGTGGCCCATGGACTTTGGAAGGCCACCCGACATGCTGTGTTCATCCATCTGGTGGTCCTTGAACAGTAGTAGACCACCCGACTCATGCTGTGCTCTGGTCTGGGATCCTATGGACTTGGATAGGTCCCCTGACCCGCCTTGATCTCTGGTCCGGTGGCCCTGGGACTCTGGAAGACCAGCTGACCTGTTTTGTGTTGAACTTTGGGGTCATGGACTTGGTTTACCATGGTGATGTTTGAATTTGGACTCTGTGGGGAGTAAGAGTTTGTTTTGGCCCACCTGGCCTTGAACCCCCACCACCCACCCTGGAGGTTTTCTTTGGGTTTGTGTTTTTTTCTGTTGGTGGTACTTTGAGTTTCATCTGGAAGCCACCCCTTAAGAGAGGGGCACTGGCGTGGGTTGGGTCCCATGTCTTCATCTTGATGTATAGTTTGTATTTCTTTAGAGCATGGACTCCAATCCACATCCTTGCCTTGAGTTACTTCTTTGAATTTTCTGCATTTATTATCATTTATTAGATTCATGATTCTGTTCTTAGTTCTGAGTATTATTATTATGATTATTATGGTCAGAATTCAGTTTAGTCAATATTTGCATTATGATTGTCATAGTCTTGTCTCCCCTGACCTCTGCTCATGTTCTCTGTCTCCCTCTGTTTGTGATTGTGTGTGTGCAGCCCTGCCCGTCCTGTCATCTCCGTTTTCCTCATGTGTCAGCTGTCATTCATTATTGGTCTCTCCACCTGTGCCGTGTTGTCTTGATTGCCCCCTTGATTATTTAAGTTCTGTTCCACTTCTGTTCTGCTCGGGTTCTTTTGTCAGTCATATGTCATGAACAACACCCTCCTGCCTGATTGCAGCAGTTCTATTTTTGCCTTAGTTTTTTTGTTGCTGCTTCCGAGCCACAGTATTACTTTCTGTTAAGCCCTTGAGCTGCGTCTGGATGACCAGCTCCTAATAAAACTGTTTAAACTTACATCCAGCGATTGGGTCCAATCTCTACACCAAACTGTGACAAAAAGACACAAAGGCTGATAGACAATTGATAAAGATGATTTCTGGCACATGAACAGAATGGCATGGAATCTGGTGTTTTGCTGAAGAATACTGTTGTGACTGTGAGTGTGAAGTTTCATCAAGTTTGGATCACTTAATCAGAAGATTTAAAAAAAAGCAAATATGTCCTAAAGAGAAACTGCACAACTTAACTGGCTTATAAAATCAAAACATTTTGAGATAATTTTAACAGCTTTCGATAATCAGTATCTGTAGATGATCTCTGCTCAATTTTGGATGAATGGCCTAGAAGGAATTCATTTTGACTTCACTTGTACGTTTTTGAAAATATGGTACTTAAGTATGGTAATGATTTTTAGAGCATAAAACCAGTGGAGAAAAGTTGTAGACAATTTCAGAGATTAGAATGATGAAAGAACTTTGAGTCTAGGCCAGCCATGTTTGAGATATTTGGAAAAACATTAAACTGATTATTATGTCATCATCTATGAATACAGTGTTTTGATTTTTGGTCTCTGAAGTAGTGAGGAGAATTTCTGACCAGATCACAAAATTTCATGTTTCTACATATTGTTGTTTTTGCTCCCTGTGCACTTTTAGCAAAGAAGAAGAAGAAGAAGAAGAAGTTTCCCACACCACAAACCAAGCATGAAGTGAAAAGAATTGTCTGTAGACCTCCGAGACAGGATTGTCTGGAGGCACAAATCTGGGGGAGGCTACAGAAACATTTCTGCTGCTTTGAAGGTCCCAATGAGCATAGTGGCCTCTATCATCCATAAAAGTAACAAGGTCGGAACCACCAGGCCTACAGCTGCCTGGTCATCTAAACTCAGCAATCAGGGGAGAAGGGCCTTAGTCAGGGAGGTGACCAAGAACCTAATGATCTCTCTGTCAGAGCTCCAGCATTCCTCTGTGGACAGAGGAGAACCTTCCAGAAGGACAACCATCTCTGCAGCAATCCACCAATCACGCTTGTGACTTCTGGCTAGAGTAGCCAGACAGAAGCCACTCCTGAGTAAAAGGCACATGGCAGCCTACCTAGAGTTTGCCAAAAGGCACTTGAAGGACTCTCAGACCATGAGAAATAAAATGATCTGGTCTGATGAGACAAAGATTGAACTCTTTGGTGTGGATGTCAGGCGTCATGCTTGTGGAGGAAATCAGGCACCGCTCATCACCAGGCTAATGCCATCCCTATAGTGAAGCATGGCGGTGGCAGCATCATGCTGTGGGTATGTTTTTCAGTGGCAGGAACTGGGAGACTAGTCAAGATAGAGAGAAAGATGAATGCAGCAATGTACAGAGACATCCTGGATGAAAACCTGCTCCAGAGCGCTCTTGACCTCAGACTGGGGTGACAGTTCATCTTTCAGCAGGACAGCGACCCTAAGCACACAGCCACAATATCAAAGGAGTGGCTTCAGGACAACTCTGTGAATGTCCTTGAATGGCCCAGATTTGAATCCAACTGAACATCTCTGGAGAAATCTGAAAATGGCTGTGCACCGACGCTTCCCATCCAACCTGATAGAGTTTGAGAGATGCTGCAAAGAGGAATGGGCAAAACTGCCCACAGATAGGTGTGCCAAGCTTGTGGCATCATATTCAAAAAGACTTGAGGCTGTAATTGCTGCCAAAGGTGCATCAACATAGTATTGAGCAAAGGCTATGAATGCTTATGTACATGTGATTTCTTAGTTTTTTATTTTTAATAAATTTTCAAAAATCTAAAAAAAAAAACCCAAACTTTCTTCATGTTGTCATTATGGGGTGTTGTGTGTAGAATTCTGAGGAAAAAATGAATGTATTCCATTTTGGAATAAGGCTGTAACAAAAAATGTGGAAAAAGTGAAGAGCTGTGAATACTTTCCGGATGCATCTGTGTGTTTTTCCATACTCTAAAACAAGAATAACTCCAAATATAAACACCAAACGTGGTGCAGGAAAAGCACATGCAAAATTCTAGACATGCATTCATTTTGAGGTCAAAATGTCTAAAATCAAGGTCATGTTGCTACATTATATCTGAAGATATTCAAGCCCAATTTAATATACAGTATGAGTAATGGGACTATATCACATGAAATTGTTTGAATTGGTTTAACTCTTATTATTTCTATGTGGAGTTTTTTTGTGCCAGAAGGTGCCATTTCTTCCCACAATCTAAAAAACATACTTGCTGGATTAATTTGTGTTTCTAATTTGGATAAGAGTCAAATAATGCGCTTAAGACCTGATTAGTCTTAGGCCACCCTCTGGCCTAAGACAGCTGGGATAATCAAGTAACAGAGGATTTAAATCCCTCCTGATGACATATGTCCTCAGGAGCAAGTGTAAGACTTAAGGTAAAAAGAACTGGCCACTGGTTGGGGAGTAAATCAGATTTGTCTTGTAGTAAAGTTTTGATTAGGTTTCTTCATCATAATAATATCTTCCCAGAGAATTCTCACATGTCATCGGGATTATTTATGTACCCCCCTCTGCGAGCACTGAGGCAGCATGTGACGTCATCCACTCAGTCACTAGCAGGCTGCAGACACAGCACCCAAATGCCCTCCTGCTCATCTCTGGTGATTTTAACCATACTTCACTGTCCTCCATTCTGCCCACTCTCACCCAGTATGTCACATGCCACACCAGAGACAGTAAAACACTGGATTTATTTTATGCAAACACCAAGGAGGCTTACACCTCATACCACTCACCCCCCTTTCCCCCTCAGAAAATCGGACCACAGCTTGGTTCACCTCCTGCCTGTGTACAACCCCCTGGTACACAAACAACCTCCTGTTACCTGCACAGTGAAGATATGGTCTGAGGAGGTGGAAGACGCTCTGAAGGACTATTTGGAATCCACTGTATGGGAGCAGCTTTGTGATTCACATAGTGAGGATATCGACGGCCTCACACATACCATCACAGACTACATCAACTTCTGTGTGGACAACACTGTACCCACCAAGACCATACGGTGTTTCTCAAACAACATCCCTGGATCAGCCCTGAGATAAAGTCGCAGCTGAAGGAGAAGAAAAGATCTTCAGGTTGGGAAACAAGGAGGAGCTGAAGTCTGTACAGAGGGAGCTAAGGAGGAAGATCAGAGAGGGGAAGGACAGCTATAGGAAGAAGATGGAGGACAAGCTGCAACAGATTGACATCAGCGGTGTTTGGAGAAGCCTCAAAACAATCTCTGGGAACCAGAATACCTCCTCCCAGGCCACAGGGGGTAGGGAGTGGGTGAACAACCTGAACCTGTTTTTTTTTAACAGGTTTAACCAACCGCCCTTCTCTCCACCTGCCCCCAACCACTGCTGCCTCGACCTGAATCTAGTCCCGCTGTCCACGCCCCCCCATACATCCCCCACTGTTTTCCACCCCACAGACCCAACACCTTCCCCCAGCACACAGCCCCCCTGCCCCAGTCTATCCCTCACTAAGACCCAGGTGAGAGCTGAGCTGAAGAAGATCAAGGCGAGGAAGGCTGCAGGTCCAGACGGCATCAGCTTGAGGCTCCTCAAGTCCTGTGCAGACCAGCTGTGCGGGATTGTGGAGCACATCTTCAGCCTGAGCCTGAAGCTGGGGAGGGTACCACAGCTGTGGAAAACATCCTGTGTGGTACCCATACCAAAGACCCCCCACCCCAAGGACCAGAACAGCTACAGACCAGTGGCTCTCACATCACACCTAATGAAGACCCTGGAGAGGCTGCTCCTCGCCCACCTCCGCTCCCTGGTGGGACCAGCGATGGATCCACTTCAGTTTGTCTACCAGCATGGCATCAGGGTGGGGGATGCAGTGATCTTCCTCCTACATCATTCCCTATCCCACCTGGAGAAACCTGGGAGCACTGTGAGGATCATGTTCTTTGATTTCTCCAGTGCTTTCAACACCATCCAACCAGTGATCCTGAGGGACGAGCTACTGTGCAACAGGGGTGAACCAGCACCTGTCATCATGGATCCTGGACTACCTCACAAACCGACTACAGTTTGTGAGAACCAAGGACTGTGTGTCTGACACCATCATCTGCAGTACGGGGGCCCCCCAGGAAACAGTTTTGGTTCCCTTCCTTTTCACACAACACACCACACTGCCATCTACAGAAGTTCTCTGACGACTCTGCGATCGTCGGCCTCATCTCTGATGGGGATGATGCGTAGTACAGAGGACTTATCCAGGACTTCGTGGATTGGTGCCTATGGAACTGCCTCCAGATCAATGCGAGGAAAACTAAGGAACTGGTGGTGGACTGTCGCAGGCGAGGACAACCCCCCCACAGCACCAGCAAACATCCAGGGAACAGACATTGAGATGGTGACTTCTTACAAGTACCTGGGTGTTCACCTGAACAATAAACTGGACTGGTCACACAACACCAATGCGCTCTACAAGAAGGGGCAGTGCAGGCTGTTCCTCCTGAGGAGACTCAGGTCTTTTGGACTGCACGAGGCACTCTTGAAGACGTTCTACAATTCAGTGGTGGCATCAGCCATCACATCTGGAGTGGTTTGCTGGGGCAGCGGCATCACGGCAGCCGACAGGAAGAGACTGAACAGGCTGATCAAAAAAGCCAGCTCTGTTCTAGGACAACGCCTCGACCCAGTGAAGGAGATAGGAGAGAGGAGGACGGTGGCTATGCTGTCGTCTCTGCTGGAGTCCGAGTCCCACCCCATGCAGGACATGCTGAACGCACGAGGAGCTCATTTAACGGTAGGCTGTGCCATCCTAGGTGCATGACTGAAGAGGTTCCGCAGGTCCTTCCTACCTACGGTTGTCAGACTTTATAACCTAACCAGGCTGCTCATAGAGGCCGTAATAAATGTATTAAACATAACCACTTTGCACAATAGAGATAGTTCCTCCAATACACAACGAGGACAACAACAATCATTACTGAGGGTGGCAACAGCACTGTGGGTACAGTGTTTCCTCTGGCTTAAAGACCTTGGCGCAGTGGCAACATATTTTTCCCCAGGGGAGGCGGGGGGGCGGGGTAAACATACCGGAATATGTTAATTTTATACTATTTATTTCTTTTTAAAATTTTACACAGTAATGTTGCATATGGAACTTACCATATGAAGTGTTGTACAACCGAGGCTTGAATACTGGGCCAGTTGGGGTCCCACCCAGACATCCTGTGTTTAGACTTTTTAGTGGTGTCATCCTTCTCTCCTTCCTCTGCCTGAACATCTTCCTCTCCTTGGCTCCTCTCTTCTGTCTCATCTTGCTCTCGCTGAGCTCTGTCTAATTTAGGTTCTCTCTCTGTCTATGGTGGTATACAAACAGGTTAGAAAATATCAAATGTCATGTTTTGTCCTGCAGGATTTTTTTGTCATAGTTTACATAAATGACAAAAATATGTGTATTTTTTGTATTTTTATTCTAGTGTTTCTTTTTTTTTTCCATTGAGAGAGTAGGGAAGGGAAAAAACATTCATAATAGTAATGTACTCATGCATACTTAAATTATATGATCAGGTGGGTATAGTAACCAGAAATTCTACTCATGTAAAAGCAGTGCTTTGAAATAATTAAAAGCAGACAACCAAAAATTTCTAGTTGAGTTAAGGTCTGATGACACAATTTTGACATTTTTTAGCATATTGGCCTCATCTCCAACGGAGATGAAGCTGAGTACAGAGGGCTTATCCAGGACTTTGTGGACTGGTGCCATCGGAACTGCCTCCAGATCAACGCGAGGAAAACTAAGGAGCTGGTGGTGGACTGCCGCAGGCATGGGCAGCCCCTCACAGCACCAGTAAATATACAGGGAACAGACATCGAGATGGTGACATCTTATAAGTACCTGGGTGTTCATCTGAACAATAAACTAGACTGGTCACACAATACTGACGCACTCTACAAGAAGGGACAGTTCCTACTGAGGAGACTCCGGTCTTTTGGTGTACAAGGGGCGCTGCTGAAGACATTCTATGACACGGTGGTGGCATCAGCCATCACTTTTGGAGTGGTCTGCTGGGGCAGTGGCATTACAGCAGCCGATAGGAAGAGACTGAACAAACTGATCAAGAAAGCTGGCTCTGTCCTGGGGCAGCGCCTTGACCCAGTGGAGGAGATAGGAGAGAGAAGGATGGTGGCTAAACTGTCATCTCTGCTGGAGTCCGAGTCCCACCCTATGCAGGACATACTGAATGCACTGAGGAGCTCATTCAGCAGCAGACTACATCATCCTAGGTGCGCAACCGAGAGGTTTCGCAGGTCCTTCCTACCTACGGCTGTCAGACTGTACAACCTAAGCAGGGCTGCTCGCAGAGATAGCAAAAAGACGTGACAACCTAATAGTTTTGAATGCAAAAGACGCAATAGACTTACACAATGGTCCCCTCCGGTATACAACTAGGAAAATACCGGTCGCTATGGAGGGTAAGAATATGTATGGGTACATAATCATACCATGTAGGATAACTAAGTAGACGGTTGTGCTGTTTCATTCCATCTAGCTACAATGCTCCGCACTGTGTGTGTTTATATATTTACATATTTATTCCATCTAGCTACAATGCTACGCACTGTGCGTTTATTTATATATTTACATATTTATTCCATCTAGCTACAATGCTCCGCACTGTGTGTGTTTATATATCTACATATTTATTCCATCTAGCTACAATGCTTCGCACTGTTTATATATTTATATATCTATCCCATCTAGCTACAATGCTCCGCACTGTGTCTATATATATATATATATATATATATATATATATATATATATATATATATATATATATATATATATATATATATATATTTATATGTACATATGTATACTTGCTGCTCTTGTTTTTTTCTCTTGCCTTCTGATTGTTGCTCTGAGTGTTGCTATCCCTGTGCTGTTGCAATCCTGGAATTTCCCCATTGTGGGACTAATAAAGGCTTATCTTATCTTATCTTATATTGTGGAAACCCAAAAGTCATTGTTGATGATCAATATAATATTTATAACTGCGCCTGCATAAACTAGTTATTATCAGAAAACCGCAGCTGCTGACTGGACTGTGGTGCCGCCCACCGAATGAAGGGTGGCACCACCATGACGTAAGCAACAGAATGGATGCCGGTGTTGTTAACTAGAATGACAGCAGCTTTGCAGCTCACAGTTTCTCTGGTTTCTTGTTTTAATTTTACGGCTATGCCTTTGCATTGTGTCGCAGGCTTAGATAAACAGCAGCCATGAAAGACCACATCACACGCTTCAGCGTGAATCCTCGTGCTCTTTTACGCAGCAGGAGCGCACGAGGAGGGGAAGGATTAATGGATTTACGCACAGCTTTGACCTACTTTCTGTGATCGCATGCTGACGCTCGCCGGTCCGGCCACATCCCCTCTCTCATTATCACTAGCTGATTCAAACTCCCACTGATCATGTTTCCCGGTCCTCGCCCAGGTGCTTCTCACTCATCACACCATCACCAGCAGTGCGTGTACTTAGCGGCCGTTTACCAGTCACGCACTGCTGGTCCATAGTATTGTCGTCTGTGCTGTTAGTCTGCCAGTATTTTCAGCACTCTCACGATGTTAGTCACTCCATGTTTGCCATGGTTCTCGTACGTCCTTGAAGCGATGTCAGCTCTGGGGAGCAACTGTGGCTAACACGTCTCCTCTCATTCATTCTCTGGGCGATGCCGGCCCCCGAATGCCATCAGTAAGTGTGTTTGTGTTTTTTGTACGTCTTCGCCTTTTTGGGAATTGTCTGTCTTTCTGTATTAAATGTGCTGTGGTGAACCCTGCACATAAATCCTCGTTATTTCATCCTCCCTCTTCGTACCCTGCGTAAGAGCACACAGAGGGTCATGATGAATGGTTTTACGCGCAGAATTCACCACAGCACATGTATTGAACATAAGAATGATGATAACAGTTCCCAAAAAGGTGAAGACTTACAAAAATAAACAGAAACACTTACAGTTGGCATTCGGGGCTGACATCACTTGGCGAACATGGAGAGGAGACGTGTTAACCACGGTTGCGCCCCATGGCTAATATCGCTTCAAGGGGCACAACAGAACCACGGCTGTGTGGAGTGGCTAACACGTCGTGATAGTGTTGGCAATATTGGCAGGCTGACAACACGGTAGATGATGCACACAAAACATGAACAGCTGACTGTCAAAGAGAGAGGGCACGTGGTCGGACCGGCGAATCTTGGACAGTGCCCACCTGAAAGTGGGTCAAAACGCACATAAAACACATGTACAAAACAAAAACAACAAGAACTCAAAATATAATACATAATAAACCCGATGCCTGAGCCACAGACAATACACTGCTATGATTTTATTGAAAAATCGGGTATAAATAAATTATATTTATGAACAAATAATTTATTGCAATATCTGTAACAAAAGCATAACACTCAGTGTTCCCCTGCCGTGTGTTTGTCGCTGCTGCTGCAGCAGGCATGTGTGCCTCTCCACCATCACTCTCTGAGTCTGACTCGCTAGGCACGATGCCCACTTGGCACGGCTCAAACCTATACGGTCTGATGCCCCCAGATTCTTCATTGTCATCCCATTTTTCTGAACTATAATCGTCTGAAGATTGGACAACACAAACCAATTCCAGACTACATGTGCTGGAATCATCATCGATGTTTTCAGCCGCTTTCATCCTGTGTGTACAATGGGCAACCAAACGCTGTGTTCTGTCGATGATGTTACAACATGGCCGGGGGGTTTTCCAGCCACTGATGCAATTGGTGACGTGGCGCTCATGAAAACGTTGGATATTCGCGTAAAAAAAGCCTGTTTGACTTAGAACTGCACAGACCAACCTATTTCATCATATTGTATTATGTGTTGAAAAATTAGATGAAGTCAAAAACGTGTCATCAGATCTTTTAGGGTACAAAGAGCACCCACTTAAAAACTTGAGTAATGACTTCAGTCTTGAAGGTTTGAGGTTTTTCTCAAAAATTTATAACAATTTTCTTATAGTTTTCTACTTTTCTCTGTAAATCTATCTAAAGTTGAAACCATGTTTCTCAAATTTGTATTTTCCTCTTGTAAAATTGACTTTTCTTGTACATTTGAAACTTTATTATACATTTGTGGATTATTTTATGACTAATTTTTGTCTGTTTTTAAAAAAAAAATTATTGTTTTTTTATAAAAATTTGAAACAGACTGTGGTAATTTTTTTTTTACTTTTTCCTTATAACAATTTGCATTTTTGACCATAACTTTGCAGTCAGAACAGAACAATAATTTAACTCTGATTACAAAGAAAAAAATTAATAAAATTGTATTTAATGAAATAAATTAACTTAAATGACCAAGGATGCTGTTATTTCTGTTATAATATTTCTTTTTATTTATAGTTGTTTTTTTTGTTTTTTTAGAACTCTCACCACCCAGGCAGCAGGAAAAACCTCCCTTCTTTCGAAATCAGATGTTGGCACGTTTAGTTTGTCTGAAGGCTGCTGACAGATTAGTCATTGACTTTGTGAATTTCGGTCATCTTAACCTGCCAGGTACATAATAGGGAACTGTAGCGGACTCTAAAGACATAATTCACCACAATATGTGTTCATGTACAGAATGATCTGTTTAGGCAGTTATAATTGTGCTCTTGAAGCGGCATGAAAATAAAGCGGCGTTGGTGGAGGTTTAAGCAGGTTTATTAAATCATACCGCCTTCACAGGATCCCCGCTCCGGTGCAAGTGTGAGCAGACCGGAGCGGGATCCTCAGGCTCTCAGAGGAGGAGACACAAAGTGTGTGTCTGCAGCAGCAGCTGAAGAGTGAGTGAATGAGAGAGTGAGCATGGATTACAGTGCAGTATACTGTATATACCCAACTACAACAATACATAAAAGAGCATTCCCCAGCAGTTGGTATGATCAAAGAGATTGCAGAACAGGCATGAGGCATTTGCATTTGAGAGACATACATCACAATAGGCAGATTGCTGGCCTCTGCTCCAGCTGCAAGACAAAGAGGTTACAAGGCACATCTACATATTGATCTCAGTCTCTAGGTCACAGTAAGGACAGGACGCATGAACACAATGCATGAAAGGCACATTAACATCACAGTAGTGAGCCAGAAGAAGCGGGGCTGCCTGTAGACATTAATACACACATTTCACTGTTCTGTTAAATGCTCTAGCCGAGCGCTGTGTCTGTCCAGTCTGTTGTGGGGGTTACACCAACCCGCCACACTCTCAGGCTTTCTCATCAGGCACCTCTCTAGGCAGCCGCTGAAGGACCTCAGTTTAGAGTGAAGAAAGCTAGCATTTTTAGCTGTTGCTTTTTGTCACTGCCGCCAGAGAATAAAAACAGCACACTGTGGCAGTTTGGGAAAACCCCCACAAACAGACTAAGGACAGACAACTCGCTACTCCTGGTTTTTTCCGCTACACTACTGTGATAATGTCACCTTTCATGTATTGTGTTCATGCGTCCTGTCCTTACTGTGACCTAGAGACTCAGATCAATATGTAGATGTGCCTGTTAACCCCTTTGTTCTGCACCTAGAGCACAGTCTAGCAAATCTGCCTATTGTGATGTATGCCTCTCAAATGCAAATGCCATACTCCCTGCTGTGAATGCCTTTCATGCATTGTTTGTAACTGGTATTTAAGCTGACTGAAATCCATGCTCTCTCTCTCACTCACACTTCAACCTCTGCTGCAGACACGCGCTCTGTGTCTTCTTCTTTGAGAGCCAGAGGATCCCCATCCAGCCTGCACACACTTGGGCTGGAGAAGGGATCCCGTGACGGCAATATGATATAATAAACTCTACTTAAAACCTCCAACAACGCCGCCTTATTTCATGCCGCCGCACTGGTGACCCGACGCTGAAACGAACACGCTGCCAGCGAACGCAACACCCGGCAGTGATTCTCCGACGACAAGCGAACGCAACAGCTCCCTTCTGCTTCAGGGAGATTTCGACGCAGAGTTTCCAGGTTGAAACTCTCCGGAGACCACCCACGACCGGGAAAGTCGCAGCAACGTTTCATGGTGAGATCTGCACGCCTAGATCGGCACATCCACACTGGACCGGCCGCGCTCACAGCTCCTCCACTCGAGAGCGCATGTACCTCGTCCTTTCTCCGCAACGGCGACTCCCATGGCCGACGGAGCACACGTGGACCTGAACACACCATGACCGAGCGAGGGACAAGAGCGTCTACTTTCCTCGCACCGCTCCAACGCACCACTACCGAACGACGCAACAGACAACAGGGATGATCTCCAGCAAGCTCCCTGACCCTGGTTCTCCTCTCCAGCGGCCCAACCACGCACGGGACCCCGGCACACGCACCGGGGAGTCACGGGCATGGCGCACCATGCACGGGACACATATGGCTCCACAGACTGCCTTCCTCCTTCGCCGCTGCCCTTCAGGGCTGCTCGCTCACCTGAGGCACGCATGCAGCATGCTCGAAGGATTTGTTAATAGTCTCAGCCACGGCACACATGGGGAATTCAGCGGTTTTGCGATCCCCGAGGACTTTAAGGCTGTGCCCGCACCTAAAGTCAACATGCCAGTCCCTCTGCTCTCATCACAGCCGCCAAGCAGCCTCGTCTTTTCTTCACGGCCGCTATTAATCCTTGCAGGACTTAATCGTGAGAGGAGCCAGTGACTAATTTTTCTTCTTGTGGACCTCTGCACGTTCAACGGGACCAGCCCTTCAACATCGTGGACCCACAAGCAATTTTTGCGCGGCCTGGACGTTTTCATCGTCTCCGGCCGGCTTTTACTACCCCCACCCCCCTCCACCCCCTCCTGCACAGAGCTTTTCCCTGCTTGCTGCCCAAGCTGCACTATCGAGGTCTCGACCACCTGCCGAGCCCTCTGGGGGGGAGCTGTGGCGGTTTGGGAAAACCCCCACAAACAGACTAAGGACAGACAACTCGCTACTCCTGGTTTTTTCCGCTACACTACTGTGATAATGTCACCTTTCATGTATTGTGTTCATGCGTCCTGTCCTTACTGTGACCTAGAGACTCAGATCAATATGTAGATGTGCCTGTTAACCCCTTTGTTCTGCACCTAGAGCACAGTCTAGCAAATCTGCCTATTGTGATGTATGCCTCTCAAATGCAAATGCCATACTCCCTGCTGTGAATGCCTTTCATGCATTGTTTGTAACTGGTATTTAAGCTGACTGAAATCCATGCTCTCTCTCTCACTCACACTTCAACCTCTGCTGCAGACACGCGCTCTGTGTCTTCTTCTTTGAGAGCCAGAGGATCCCCATCCAGCCTGCACACACTTGGGCTGGAGAAGGGATCCCGTGACGGCGATATGATATAATAAACTCTACTTAAAACCTCCAACAACGCCGCTTTATTTCATGCCGCCGCACACACCTGCTTAACATTGTAGTGGCTCGTGAAATATATCCTCAGCAATTCATCAGTCCCCCTTGCCTTTCCCTTCATATGAAGCCGGCTGCATATGAATTCTAACCACATCTCTTAGCTAAGCGACTCTTCCATTATTGCTTCCGTTTCCAGTGGGTTAAAACCATGATAAACTCCTCCAGTGCTTACATACCTCTAATGATTTTTTTTTCTGTGTTTAAAGTACTTTAACAAACTCATATTTCTGTTGGACAGTCACGCTTAGCGAGACACTACTGACTGACTGGAAAACTTGCGTGGGTGGGGTGCTTCTTAACTCCGTGCGGATGACGGCCACGCACGTTATTCGTGTGCGCGCTTGCGGAAAGTCATTGCTTCATATATTTTTCTTAATAAATTCATATCTCCTTGGCGTGGCAGTAAAATTTCTGGCATGGCGGGCCGCCACTGAGAAATGTTACCAGAGGAAACCCTGGGGTACAAATTCATATTCTGCAGGATAATCAAACAAACTGTAATGCAGTTTATTCCATCTAGCTGCAATGCTCCTGCACTGTGTATACAGTGGTGTGAAAAAGTGTTTGCCCCCTCCATGATTTCTCATTTTTTTGTATCTTTGTCACACTTAAATGTTTCAGATCATCAAATTTAAATGTCAGACAAAGATAACACAAATAAACACAAAATCCAGTTTTTAAATGAAGGTGTTTATTAAGGATAAAAAAATCCAAACATGGCCCTGTGTAAAAAAGTGACCCCCTCCATTAAAACATCACTCTATAAAAGCAAAAAATCTCTGTGTGTGTCTCTGTGTGTCACGCTTCAGAGGACACACAGACATTTGCATATGCATATGCATATGCATATGCATTTGCATATTCCCCAAACAAAATGGCTACTCCAGCACGAAAATTTGTACCATGACTGAGTGAAAAAGGGCCCTTCCACCACAAGCCCCAGTCCACTTCATCTGCTGAAGTGGTATGAGTTTCTTGCAAAAACAAAATGTTAAGATTTTTTTGTCTGAACAGGTCACCAATTAATCCCCTCTTATGACTGGCCCTCCCACCATTGATGTTTAAGGATCCTAATTTTATGGTTTGCATAGAGAGATAGATATAAGGAACACCGTGCTGTGCCCATGTAAGTTATTTCATCTGTCGGGTGTGCTTGACCTTTTGTCCTCCTGCTGATTTACGCAGGGCTGTTAGGTGCTTTTTTTTTTTAATTTAAGTTTTTGTAAAGGGTATACAGGTCATTACAGCATTGCATTGTTTACATTTTCATCACATGTTCCCTTATTTTTTGCTATTTGACAACATTGGTAGGATAATTATTACAACACCCCTTTTTTTTTAAAGTGAAAGAAAAAGTGAAATTAAAGAGAATAAAATAAAAAAACGAACAATCAATCAATCAATCAATCAATCAATCAATCAATCAATCAATCAATCAAAGACTTTATTCCAGACTCAAGGTCCATCAAAAAAAGTAAAAAAAAGTAAAAAAAAGTAAAAACAAGACAGTTGAAACAATCAAAAAGTTACAAAAAACACTGACACAACTGCTAAGAGAAGTACAAAGACAGTACAGACTTTAAAAAGACTTAAAAAGACAACTGTACCAGTGCCTTCTAAACTGTGACTGACAGCGAATAGAACTGAGCTTAATGCTAGACATGACTTGAATGATTTCATTTCTAGATACATCAAGCCGACAGATGAATTTATACATAAGATTCCTTATTACTGCATGCAGAGTATTTACACGTGATGAGACAAATAACTCGGAAGCACTGCACCATCGAGGCTTTTTAAGTAAAATTCTTAAGGCATCATTGTAGGCAACCTGTAATTTCTGCATACTTTGTTTCCTATAATTTATCCATAAATGAGTAGTGTATAAAGGTGTACAATAGGTTTTAAAAAGAACCAGTTTCACCTCATCTGAACAAAAACCAAATCTGCGTGCAAGAATATTTGCTTGCATGTAGATTTTGCAGCGTTGTCTGAAAATATCATCATCATCAGTCATTCTATCATTAATAAAATGTCCCAGATATTTAATTTTATCCCTGACAATTAATTCCCTGCCTGCCAATTCAAAGACAGGGAATTTCATTAACAAATCTTCTTTAGTGCGGCAAATCAGCACACAACTCTTATTTGTATTATATTTTATGTCATTTTCCTCTCCATAAGCACTACACACTCTTAATAACTCCTGAAGACCAGCACTACTTGGACTGAGAATAACTAGATCATCAGCATACATAAAATGATTCACTAACTTATTCCCTATTAAACACCCAGTTTTACAGGCATTCAGTTGCTTTGACAACTCATCCATGTAAAGATTAAATAGAATAGGGGACAGTATACTGCCCTGTCTGACACCACTGCTCACACCAAATGGGGATGAATGACTCTTCCCCCATTTCACCAGCATCTTCTGATGTGCGTACCAGTAAATCAGGATACGTACTAAATACTTGGGAACCCCCCTGTCAATCATTTTCCTAAACAATATCCTGTGATTAACACGATCAAACGCCTTGGAGGCATCAATAAAACACAGAAAAACTGAGGAATTTTGATTTCTGTACTTATTTATAATTTCTTTTAAAGCATATATGCACAGATCTGTTCCGTGATGGGGTTTGAATCCAAATTGATGATCAGTAGATTTGATGAATACATTTAATTTTTCAAACATGATTTTTTCCAGTACTTTAGATATTATATTGGCTATAGCTATGGGCCTGTAATTATCCAGGCTACACAGCTTGCCAGCTTTATCTTTAATGACTGGTACCAACACAACAGACAATAAAGATTCTGGTAACATCCCATGAATCATGAAGCTGGTGAAACAGATTGCAAGAAGAGGAGCAATTCTTGAGCTAGCATATTTAAGATGCTCAGCAGAAATACAGTCTAAACCACTCGCTTTGTTATCTGATAGCTCTCTAATGGCTTTGGTCACTGCATGAGTGTCAATCAGGAGCGAATCGTCCCTTTCTACTTTCCCTACCTTATAAGTTTCATCCTTAGTTGAATTAAATAATGAGTAAAAGTGTTGCCGCCATAGATCCACAATATTTTCTGTACCTGAAATGCCTTCCAAAGTACAGGGCAAAGACGTTTTACTGTTACTAATCCGTCTAAGCTCCTTCCAAAAATCTGTGACATTCTTATCTAACAATTTCTTGGCCAGGGAATTACTTCTCATTAGCTGCTCATTTTTAGAAATATGACGAATAGCATACTTAAACTTTGCATTTGTACATTTCTTCATCTCAAATTCTGGCCCTTGTCTGGGTCTCCCAGCCACCACCCATGCAAACAAACAAACAGAACAGCAAAAAACAAACAAACAGAAAATTAAGTAATTAAAAGTAAAAGAGCATCTGAGTAGCGTTGGAACAAAGAGCGGGACCATTATTGAAATGGTATTTGTCAAAGGTTAGATCTAATGGAAGACACATATGCGATCCAGGGTTTTTTGTTTTTTTTTGTTACTTATTTGTACCCGTAGGTAGACTTGGTTTGCAGTCTGGTGACAAGCCACCGGCTGCTGGTCGCTGCGTGCGCGAGCGCCCTAAACCTACATGTTTTTGGTGTGCGGGAGGAAACCACAGAAATCCCGGAGTAAACCCGCGCAACACGGGGAGAACATGCAAACTCCACACAGCTCACTGTTGGTCGGAGGCTGGGATCGAACCCACGATCTCATGATCCCCGCGATCCCCCGGCCGAGGGTAAAACTGTGCTGCCACAGTGCTAAACCACTGCGCCACCGTGCAGCCAGGGTTGCCAAAAGTTCATGAACCCATCCATGTCCTGTCTCAGTGCGAACGTCAACTTTTCCATCGAGTAAATGTCTTGAATCACGTTAATCCAATCTTCAGGTGTAGGACAGTCCTTCAGCATCCATTTTTTAGTTAGGGCTTTTTTACTTGCCAGTATTAAAACATTGAATAAGTATTTATCTCCTCGTCTTTCCAGTGAGTCCGGTAGTAAACCCAAATACAAAGTTACAAAAGAAAAGGGAACTGTTATTTTGAATATTTTCCCCAATATTGTCTGTACATTGGTCCAGTATTGGTGGATAACTGGGCATGACCAAAACACATGAAAATGATTTGCAGTCTTTTCACCACACAAGCGCCAACAGTTCAACCCCTTATGGGTAAATTTGTTTTGTGCAGGTGTTCTGAAAAATCTTACCAAATTTTTCCATCCAAATTCTCTCCACAGCAGGGATAAGGTACTTTTCCATTGCTGTTTATTTAGTTTTTCCCATATTTCCAATTGTAAAGTGAAATTCCCCTCTTTTTCCCATCTCTCTTTTATATATGATGTGTTGTCTCCTTTTAAGTCTTGAAGACCTTGGTATATTTTAGAAATGTATCTGATCCCTGGGATCCCTTTATATGCCATTAAGAAGACCTTCAGAACACCTGACTGGGCCCTTTCCAAATCCTCCTTTTTAAGTATATTGTTTATGTGGTGTCTAAGCTGAAAGAACCTGTAAAGATCTTGATTTATTAGACCTTGTTTTTTCAAATCTTCAAAACTTCTTAAAGTTTGCCCCTTAAAAAAATCGTAATATTTTATCAGCCCTTTCTCTTTCCACTCTTTAAATCTAGTGTCTGTTTTACTGGGGGTAAAGTCTTGATCATAGGCAATCCATTGCAGAAGTCGATAGGGCTCTTTAGCTTGATTCTCTCTGACTATCTTAAACCAAATTTTTAGCGGGGTCTCTATCCACGGGTTAGTGTTATTCAAGAGTTTAGGTAAGGCATTGTTCCCTATTATCGCCTGTTGGGGGATGTCACTTGTTATTTGGCATTCGATCTCCTTCCATTGTGCAGTGTAGACTGGGTTACATATCTCTATTAAAGTTTTAATTTGTGCGGCTTTAAAATAGTCCCTGATATTTGGCAGCGTGAGCCCACCTTTGTCTTTGTTTAGCTGTAAGGTTCTATATCTGATTCTAGGTCTCTTGCCCTGCCATATGAATCTTGAGATCCTTCTGTCCAGCTCCTGCCATGTTTTTTTGGGAGGTTCTGCCGGTATTGTTTGGAAAAGGTATTGAAGACGTGGAAGTATATTCATTTTGACTGCTTCAATTCTTTGTGCAGTACCTAAGAATGGTATCATATTCCATCTTGCTAGGTCAGATTTTATTTTTGTCACCAGTGGATCATAGTTTAGTGTTATAATTTTGTTGAGTTGTTTCGGGATATTGACCCCCAGATATTTCATAGATTCCAACTCCCAGTTAGTTTTGAGTTCACTTAGTGAATAATGATTTGGGTCATAGTTAGTAGTAGTAGATTAGTTTATTTGACAGGGACAGTGCAATAAACATAGACAATTAATCAAAGACAATCAATCTGATGTGTTGCACATAGAGTGTATAGCTATTAGCTAATTTGCAACTCTTGTCCCTGGATGGGCTTTAGAAAAAAGAATCAAGTAAAGATGGGAAAAAAAAAACCACAATAACCACATACATCAATGCAGAAAAATTATAAATACACAATTATAAATATTATAAATATTATAAATACACAAATATAACAGCCTGACTCACATTTAACATAAATATTATAAATATTATAAATACACAAATATAACAGCCTGACTCACATTTAACACATATAACATAACTCACATTTGCCTATTTCAGGCCTTCCTCCCTCCGTCACTCACTATAAACAAACACATTTATTCCTTCCCTTCATTCACTCTCACTTTGCAGACAATTAATTCATACATGAGTACATTCTTGTTTATTTTTCAGCCAGTTTTTAACATTTTTAGTGAATGTTTTAAAGTCCGTTATTATTTTAATTTCATTTGGCATTGTGTTCCAGATGTGACTGCCCTTTATAGAGAAAGCTGTTTGTCCAAATGTGGTTCTGCGGTGGAATATTTTACAGTTATTGTTAACAGAACTCCTGGTGGCTCTGCTGCTGTCCTGTCTTTGGACGAAACCAGCAAGTGGCTCGGGTGCTGATTTATGGAAACATTTGAACGTTAATTTCAGAAGACAGAGGTCAATGAAGCTCTCAAAACTCAATAGGTTGTATTTTTTTAAAACATTACAGTGATGCCACCTAATGGGCTTTTTGTCCAAGATTTTTAGGGTTTGATTATATAATGAACCTATATGTCTTATTGTGGAAGGGGCTGCTTGAGCCCAGACTGTCAAACAGTATGATATATGAGAAAAAACCATAGAATGCATATACAGTGCAGCTGCTTCGTAAGGTATGTAATATCTAATTAATTTAAAGCAGTTCAGATTTTTTTTTACTGTTTTTGAAATTTTCTTTATATGAAGATTAAATTTGAGTTGAGGATCTAGTACAATGCCAAGGTATTTGAATTCTGTAGCTAAACTGATGTCATGATCATGTATATTAACTTTAAAATGTTGCAGGTTACATTTTTTGATTGAAAAGCACATTGAGACTGTTTTCTGAAGGTTCAGCAATAGATGGTTCTTGAGGAGCCACTCTTGGACATCAACCATACTTGTAGATAGTACATCTGCAGCCTGTGCTGGAGTCTTGGCAGCTGTGTAAATAACTGCATCATCTGCGTAAAGTTGGCATGTTGCAGCTGAGCAGTGTAACGGCAAGTCATTAATAAAAATGCTGAAAAGTAAAGGACCAAGAATGGACCCTTGTGGGATACCCATGCGGTTGTTTAAAAATGAGGATTTATCCTGGTGAACTTTTACACACTGTTCTCTATTCTGGAGATAAGATGCAAACCATTCTAATGTATTTGGGGAGAAGTTAAAAGATACCATTTTGGATAAAAGCAAACTGTGGTTTACAGTATCGAAAGCCTTTTTGAGATCTAGAAAAACAGCTCCTACCACATTACCCCTGTCCAAGGACTGTTTGACGTTTTCAATAAGGCAACAATTTGCTGTTTCTGTTGAGTATCCTGGTCTAAAACCAAATTGATGTGGATGAAAAAGTTGACTGTCTTGTAAGTAGTCTATCAGCTGTGTAGCTACAACTTTTTCAAGAACCTTAGATAGGACTGGTAAGATAGAGATTGGGCGGTAATTGCATATATCGTCTTTACTGCCTGATTTATGAACTGGTATGACGACAGCTTTTTTCCAGCCAGATGGAAATGTACTAGACCTAATGGAGAGATTAATGAGATGGGTCAGTGGTTTGATTAATATTTTGCTGTGCATTTTGAGAAAGGAGGTGCTCATATTGTAGATATCATTAGTTTTTGAGTTTGACAGTGTTTTAACAATATCAGCAATTAACTTCTCATTTACCTCATTGATGTGAAAAGTATCTGTTGGAAGTATGGAATTTGTGTTGTTGAGCACATTTGGCAGCACAAAAATTTTTGTTAAGTCTTCCACAGAGCCCACAAAGTGTGAATTAAATTCATTTGCCAAAGTAGCCTTGTCACTGACGGTCTTGCCATTGATTCTAAGTTCCTTTACCCCCTTCTGATCGTTTTTTTTTATTAGTTAAGTTATTTAAATGCCTCCATAGGGAACTGTTGTTACCCTTTGCATGATCTATCAGTTTATTGTAATAAGATATTTTTGATTTTCGCAGCTCATGTACCACTTTATTTCTTAAACTTTTGTACACAAGGTGATCATTTTGTAGTTTGGAGGTTAGTGATGTTTTCAGTGCATAGTCTCGCCTCTTCATAAGTTTTCTTATTTCATTATTTAACCATGGTAGGCTAATCTTCTGTTGTCTACTTTTAATTTGCTTTGAAAATTTTTCTATAGACTTTGTGATTGTTGCAGTTATAAAATTACAACAATCATCTACTTCACATGTTGCCATGAGCTGCTCCCAATTTTGATTCTCTAAGTAATGTTCAAACTCCTCATTTTTTGATTTGGGGATAATAAAATTTGATTTGTCAATATCGACTCCCCCAAAATACTGTAGTCGCTTTTTAGTAAGTTTCCTGACAGCAAGAACCATGTTATGATCTGAGAGACCAGTTACAAGATTATAGGTTCTGGTTATTCGTTCTGGTTTATTAGTAAATACCATGTCAATAAGTGTTCTGGATTGTTTGGTTATCCTGGTGGGTCCTTTGATGATTTGCTGGTAATTAAATTTAGTCATGAGGCTTTTCAGTTTTTGTTTGTCTTTTTTATCAGACCAGTTGATATTAAAGTCACCATGAATTATTGTTTCTCTGTTCTTCTCAAGTTGTTTAACCAGATCACTTAATTCATTATAAAAGGAAGAGTTGTGTGACGGTGGGTTGTACACTACTGCAATGTTGAAATTCATTACCGGAGAGAGACATACATTAACAGCTAAACATTCAAGTGAAGTATTCAAATCAACCAGTTGACATTTATATTTCTCTTTGATGTAAATTAAAACACCTCCTCCCCTCCCTACCTGCCTGTCTTTTCTAAAACACTGGTAGCCCACAATATCGATCATATTAGTGTCTATGTTCCTGTGTAGCCAGCTTTCTGAGAGGCAAAGGTAGTCCAGATTTGAGTCCAACAGCAACACCGAAATCTCATCTCTTTTGAAGATTATGCTCCGTATGTTTAAATGACCGCCGAGGATCCCCTTTGGTTTAGCCTTGGTGTCCCAAAGAACTCGTGCATGATTAACAGTTTGGAAAAATAAATGTTTTTGCTTTTGTACAGCTCGGTTTTGTGCTAACCCAGTGGTCTGCTGTTTAATAGTGGCAGGTCCAGGGTTAAGGTGAATATCTCCTGCCAGAAGTAGCAGAACTAACAGAACTTTAATTGTATATCCTCTGCCATATTGTGATTTTTGCTTAACAGCCATGTTTGCCTTAATTTGGAAGTTTTTGCTCAGGGCTTTTAAAGACCACATAGAGTGTAGGGTGAGATGTCCAAGCCCAAATCCATACAGATAAAACTTTTTAACTTCACCTTTGGTTGAGTTTGTCGGAAAGTTGAATGTTAAAACTTGGGTTTTATGCATGTTTAATTTGTACCCCGATAAATCTCCATAGTCTGAAAAAACTGAGATTAGTTCTGGTAAAGAAGTGTCTGGCTGCCCTAGGTATATTAAAATGTCATCAGCAAAGAGTGCTATTTTATGTTCCTTCTGACCAAGTGTAATACCTTGAATTTCTTGATTTTGTCTTATCCATTGGCTCAGAGGTTCTATGAAGATTGCAAAGAGCAGTGGAGACAGGGGGCAGCCTTGACGACATCCTCTTTCCAGCTCAAAAGATGATGATAAATTACCGTTAGTCCTTATTTTAGCTGTTGGTTTTTTATATAATGCCTGTATAGTTCTAATGAAGTTGTTATGAAAATTGAAACTGGACAAGATTCTATATAGGAAAGACCAGTCAACCGAATCGAATGCTTTTTCAGCATCTAATCCTAATATGACTGCATTTAAGTTATATATATATATTTTTTTTTTTATTTAAGTTTTTGTAAAGGGTATACAGGTCGTTACAGCAATGCATTGTTTACATTTTCATCACATGTTCCCTTATTTTCTGATATCTGACAACATTGGAAGAATAATTCTTACAACACCCTTTTTTTTTTATAAAGTGAAAGAAAAAGTGAAATTAAAGAGAAAAAAAAACAAAAAAAAAACAAAAAACAAACAAACCAGCAAAAAACAAACAAAAAGAAAAAGTAAGTAAATAAAGGTAAAAGAGCATCTGAGTAGCGTTGGAACAAAGAGCGGAACCATTATTGAAATGGTATTTGTCAAAGATTAGATCTAATGGAAGACACATATGCGATCCAGGGTTGCCAAAAGTTCATGAACCCATCCATGTCCTGTCTCAGTGCGAATGTCAACTTTTCCATCGAGTAAATGTCTTGGATCACGTTAATCCAATCTTCAGGTGTAGGACAGTCCTTCAACATCCATTTTTTAGTTAGAGCTTTTTTGCTTGCCAATATTAAAACATTGAATAAGTATTTTTCTCCTCGTCTTTCCAATGAGTCCGGTAGTAAACCCAAATACAAAGTTACAAAAGAAAAGGGAACTGTTATTTTGAATATTTTCCCCAATATTGTCTGTACATTGGTCCAATATTGGTGGATAACTGGGCATGACCAAAACACATGAAAATGATTTGCAGTCTTTTCACCACACAAGCGCCAACAGTTCAATCCCTTATGGGTAAATTTGTTTTGTGCAGGTGTTCTGAAAAATCTTACCAAGTTTTTCCATCCAAATTCTCTCCACTGCAGGGATGAGGTACTTTTCCATTGCTGTTTATTTAGCTTTTCCCATATTTCCAGTTGTAAAGTGAAATTCCCCTCTTTTTCCCATCTCTCTTTTATATAAGATGTGTTGTCTCCTTTTAAGTCTTGAAGACCTTGGTATATTTTAGAAATGTATCTGATCCCTGGGATCCCTTTATATGCCATTAAGAAGACCTTCAGAACACCTGACTGGGCCCTTTCCAAATCTTCCTTTTTAAGTATATTGTTTATGTGGTGTCTAAGCTGGAAGAACCTGTAAAGGTCTTGATTTATTAGGCCTTGTTTTTTCAAATCTTCAAAACTTCTTAAGATTTGCCCTTTAAAAAAATCGTAATATTTTATCAGCCCTTTCTCCTTCCACTTTTTAAATCTGGTGTCTGTTTTATTAGGAGTAAAGTCTTGATCATAGGCAATCCATTGCAGAAGTCGACAGGGCTCTTTAGTTTGATTCTCTCTGACTATCTTAAACCAAATTTTTAGCGGGGTCTCTATCCACGGGTTAGTGTTATTCAAAAGCTTAGGTAAGGTATTGTTCCCTATTATCGCCTGTAGGGGGATGTCACTTGTTATCTGGCATTCGATCTCCTTCCATTGTGCAGTGTAGACTGGGTTACATATCTCTACTAAAGTTTTAATTTGTGCGGCTTTAAAGTAGTCCCTGATATTTGGCAGCGCGAGCCCACCTTTGTCTTTGTTTAGCTGTACGGTTCTATATCTGATTGTAGGTCTCTTTCCCTGCCATATGAATCTTGAGATCCTTCTGTCCAGCTCCTGCCATGTTTTTTTGGCGGGTTCTACCGGTATTGTTTGGAAAAGGTATAGAAGACGTGGAAGTATATTCATTTTGACTGCTTCAATTCTTTGTGCAGTACCTAAGAATGGTATCATATTCCATCTTGCTAGGTCAGATTTTATTTTTGTCACCAGTGGATCATAGTTTAGTGATATAATTTTGTTGAGTTGTTTCGGGATATTGACCCCCAGATATTTCATAGATTCCGACTCCCAGTTAGTTTTGAGTTTGCTTAGTGAATAATGATTTGGGTCATAGTTGAATGTTAAAATTTGGGTTTTATGCATGTTTAATTTGTACCCCGATAAATCTCCATACTCTGAAAAAACTGAGGTTAGTTCTGGTAAAGAAGTGTCCGGCTGCCCTAGGTATATTAAAATGTCATCAGCAAAGAGTGCTATTTTATGTTCCTTCTGACCAAGTGTAATACCTTGAATTTTTTGATTTTGTCTTATCCATTGGCTCAGAGGTTCTATGAAGATTGCAAAGAGCAGTGGAGACAGGGGGCAGCCCTGACGACATCCTCTTTCCAGTTCGAAAGATGATGATAAATTACCGTTAATCCTTATTTTAGCTGTTGGTTTTTTATATAATGCCTGTATAGTTCTAATGAAGTTGTTATGAAAATTGAAACTGGATAAGATTCTATATAGAAAAGACCAGTCAACCGAATCGAATGCTTTTTCAGCATCTAATCCCAATATGACTGCATTTAAGTTATATTTTTTTATATGATGAATTATGTGTAAAGTGCGTCGAATGTTGTCTTGTGTCTGTCTTTGTCTTATAAAACCTGTTTGGTCTAAATGAATTAGGTCTGTCAGTATATTTTCTAACCTTTTGGCAAGGATAATGGTAAAAAGCTTATAGTCCTGATTTAGTACACTGATTGGTCTGTAGTTGGAGCACTCTAGTTTATCCTTTTCAGGTTTAGGTATAACTGCAATGACCCCTTCTCTCCAGGAGGGGGGGATTTCCCCTGTGTGGAGGACATAATTAAATGTTTTCAGGAGGAGAGAAGATAGTTGCTGTTTAAAGGTTTTGTACCACTCTGCTGTATAGCCATCAGCTCCTGGGGATTTGTTAGCTTTAAGTTTCATAATTGCTTTTTCCAATTCTTTAGGATGTATTTCTGACAGTAGTGTTTTATTTTGTGACTCCGTAAGTTGGGGAAGGTTTAATGTGTTTAGGAATGCCTCGGATGCGTTTTTATGTTTTTTGTGGGAGTATAAGTTCTTATAGTAATTCTCGAAGCTTTTAAGAATATCCTGAATTCTGAATTTTATTTCCTTTGATACTGGGTCTCTGATTTTGTAGATTGCTCTTTCTGTTTGATGTTTCCTCAATTTATAGGCTAGCAATTTTGCCGATTTACTGCCTGCTTCATAGTATTTTTGTTTCAAAAATGTAAGTTTCTTCTGGATTTCTATTGTGTAGATCTCATTTATTTGGTTTTTAATTTCCTTAATCTTGAGCGAGTCAGTAGAATGAGTGTTGCCTTTGTGTTCTTTTTCTAGGTTCCTAAGTTCTGACTCTAATGTGGATAGTTTTTCTTGTCTTAGTTTCTTTTGGGTTGCCAGTTTTGCAATAATCTTTCCTCTTATTACAGCTTTGCATGCATCCCACAGTATTAAAGGGGATACTTCTCCATTATCGTTTTCTTCCAAATATCTGAGAATATCTGATTCCAATTCATCTTTCAATGGTCCTTTCAGGACATTTGAATATAACCTCCAAGAAAATGTATTATTTGTGTATTTTTGGATATTTAAGTCCATGTAGATCGGACTGTGGTCAGAGAGATCCATCAGTCCTATTTTACATGTTTCTACTCTTCCAATGTCTCTATTAAACATAAAAAAATAGTCAATCCTTGAGTAAGATGAATGTGGAGTTGAGTAAAATGTATAGTCTTTTACACTGGGGTTGAGTTCCCTCCACACATCACAGATTCCCATTTCTTTTAGTAGCATCCGAGTCTTCCTGCTTTGGGTGTTATTTTGATGTGGAGAATTACCAGAAGCATCCCAGTATGGATTCAGTCTAAGATTGAAGTCCCCACCACATATCACTAAACCTTGAGCTTTAGTTATCATTAGGTCAAATACATTTTTATAAAATTTCCAGTTAGCCCCTGGGGGAGCATACACATTCAGCAGGGTGATATCTTCTCCCTCTAGCCGCCCAGTTACCAAACTGTATCTCCCTTCTTTATCTTTGTGTTCTGATTTTTTTTCAAATGTAATTTTGGTTGATATCAATGTCGCTACTCCCCTCCTCCTCCCTGACTTATATGAAGATGAAGAGATCATTTTAAACCCTTGTCTACTGAGTTTATTGTGTTCCACGTCTGTTAGGTGGGTTTCTTGTAAAAATATTATTCCTGCTTTGTCTTTTTTCATTTTGCCTAGAATCTTGGATCTTTTAACTGGATTCAGGATTCCTTTTACATTATATGAAATTATTTTGGTTACACCCTGTTTCTCCATTGTGTTGTTTTGTTTAGTATAACTGTGTGGTGGCCCTCTTTTGTGCTACTCAGAAACTGAAAGAACATTAAAAACAAGAAAAACATTAAGAACATAGTGTATAAAACTTTAAAACAAAAAGCTGTCAAAAGAACTTCCTGAGCTGAGGTCTTTTTAAAGACCCTGGAAGAGCCTTGATGGAGTGAAGGCTCTGAGGGGAATTCCTCAAACTCTGTTACGTGTTGAGGGCCCTCTCTTACCCCTGTAAGTTGTCCCATGCTTTTAACGTGAGTTTCAGAACCCAATCCGAACTTGTAATGATTTTTTTTTTTCCTTTTATGCCTATACCCTGTGAAATTGTGTGCACCCTCCCACCCCCATCACATCAAACATTCACGCAAAAACAGTATTTGTTAGTGTGAGGGGAACATGTGGATTATTGTCACATTTCTATTTTAACAAGTTTGTTTTTTTTTTTGTTTTTTTTAATTAAAAAGACTTATTTGTTTCAAATATTATGACTGTTCCATGAAATGTTTTACCACATGCTGAATACGCATCTCCTTTAATGTTTGTTACCTTGTATGAGGGGGGTTGGATGTGCAGATTGATTCAAGAAAAAAAAAAAAAAAAAAGGTCGCTATTCCAACCCGAAAACGGACAGTTTATCCGCGACGCTCTGGCGCTGGGTTTCCCGCTGCTGGCCCGTGGATTTTGAAGGTCTTTGTGTTGTCCATGTTTGCGTTTTGATCTTCTCACTCGGGTCTGCTGCAGGTTTAAATACCGTTACCGGGAGCCCTCTTCTCGCCATGTCAGCTGTTGCTTCTTCCGCCGAATTATAGAGACATGTTTCTTCGCCATAGAAGACCCTTAACTTCGCAGGAAATGGCGTCTGAAAGCGCAGTTTCTTCTCTCTTAACACCTTTTTCGCGTCATTGTATTCCCTGTGCTTTTTAAGGACCTCCGGGGCGTAATCGTGTTCCACGAAGACTTTTCTCTCCTGGTGCATAAATCCTTTTTTCTGCCAAGCCAGTCTGACAACCTCTTGTTTTATTTTGAAATTGGAAAATCTTACCAACACCGAACGTGGGGGCGCTTCCGCCGCTGGCCTAGCGGCTAATGAACGATGTGCCTTTTCTATGTTTAAGTCGGTGGTTTGTGGAATATCCAATTTCTCTCTTAGTAAAGATTCCACGCATTCTGCCATTGAGTTAAAACCGTTTTCGGCTCCTTCTATCAGACCATGAATTCTTATATTGTCTCTTCTCTGTCTTCCTTCTTGGTTGGCTAGCTTAGCCTCTATAGATGCTTGTCTTTTGCGTAGGTCCAGCACAGAATCTTCAAGCACTTTTATTCGTTCCTCTGCTTCCAAGATTCGATTCTCGGCCTGGTCCACTCTGCTGTTTGTCCTTTTCAATTCTTCTCTGAATTTCCGAAATTCGGCCGTAACCTCTCGGCGAAATCGTCGTAGCTCTTCAAATAGCGACTTCAGGCTAACCTTTTTGTTAGCTACCACCAGTTCCTCGTCTTCTGAACAGAGATCTTCCAGTTCAGATTCTCCGGCCGATACGTGTCCTGGCCTGGAAAATTTCAGTTTCTTCTGTTTTCCTTTAGACATGATGATTTTGTCTTTTGATTTTCACTCCTCCAAAAATCCGTTAAGTTTGATTTTCAAGGTGTTATCTTGGATTGGGTCTGAGAGCTTCAGTGTTAAGCTGCAGTCGCCATGGCGTCCAGACCAGAAGTCAAGTTATATTTTTTTATATGATGAATTATGTGTAAAGTGCGTCGAATGTTGTCTTGTGTCTGTCTTTGTCTTATAAAACCTGTTTGGTCTAAGTGAATTAAGTCTGTCAGTATGTTTTCTAAACTTTTGGCAAGGATAATGGTAAAAAGCTTATAGTCCTGATTTAATACACTGATTGGTCTGTAGTTGGAGCATTCTAGTTTATCCTTTTCAGGTTTAGGTATAACTGCAATGACCCCTTCTCTCCAGGAGGGGGGGATTTCCCCTGTGTGGAGGACAGTTAAATGTTTTCAGGAGGAGAGGAGATAGTTGCTGTTTAAAGGTTTTGTACCATTCTGCTGTATAGCCATCTGCTCCTGGGGATTTGTTAGCTTTAAGTTTCATAATTGCTTTTTCCAATTCTTTAGGTTGTATTTCCGACAGTAGTGTTTTATTTTGTGACTCCGTAAGTTGGGGAAGGTTTAATGTGTTTAGGAATGTCTTGGATGCGTTTTTATGTTTTTTGTGAGAGTATAAGTTCTTATAGTAATTCTCGAAGCTTTTAAGAATATCCTGAATTCTGAATTTTATTTCCTTTGATACTGGGTCTCTGATTTTGTAGATTGCTCTTTCTGTTTGTTGTTTCCTCAATTTATAGGCTAGTAATTTTGCCGATTTACTGCCTGCTTCATAGTGTTTTTGTTTCAGAAATGTAAGTTTCTTCTGGATTTCTATTGTGTAGATCTCATTTATTTGATTTTTAATTTCTTTAATCTTGAGCGAGCCATTAGAATGAGTGTTGTCTTTGTGTTCTTTTTCTAGGTTCTTGAGTTCTGACTCTAGTGTGATTAGTTTTTCTTGTCTCAGTTTCTTTTGGATTGCCAGTTTTGCAATAATTTTTCCCCTTATTACAGCTTTGCACGCATCCCACAGTATTAAAGGGGATACTTCTCCATTATTGTTTTCTTCCAAATATCTGAGAATATCTGATTCCAATTCATCTTTCAGTGGTCCTTTCAGGACATTTGAATTCAACCTCCAGGAGAATGTATTATTTGTGTATTTTTGGATGTTTAAGTCCATATAGATCGGACTGTGGTCAGAGAGATCCATCAGTCCTATTTTACATGTTTTTACTCTTCCAATGTCTCTATTAAACATAAAAAAGTAATCAATCCTTGAGTAAGATGAATGTGGCGTTGAATAAAAAGTATAATCTTTTACACTGGGGTTGAATTCCCTCCATACGTCACAGATTCCCATTTCTTTTAATAGCATCTGAGTTTTCCTATTTTGAGTGTTATTTTGATGTGAAGAATTACCTGTTGCATCCCAGTATGGATTCAGTCTTAGACTGAAGTCTCCACCACATATCACTAAACCTTGGGCTTTAGTTATCATTAGGTCGAATACATTTTTATAAAATTTCCATTTAGCCCCTGGTGGTGCATATACATTCAGCAGGGTGATATCTTCTCCCTCTAGCCGCCCAATTACCAAACTGTACCTCCCTTCTTTATCTTTGTGTTCTGATTTTTTTTCAAATGTAATTTTGGTTGATATCAATGTCGCTACTCCCCTCCTCCTCCCTGACTTATATGAAGATGAAGAGATCATTTTAAACCCTTGTCTATTGAGTTTAGTGTGTTCCACGTCTGTTAGGTGGGTTTCTTGTAAAAATATTATTTCTGCTTTGTCTTTTTTCATTTTGCGTAGAATCTTGGATCTTTCAACTGGATTCAGGATCCCTTTTACATTATATGAGGCTATTTTGGTTACACCCTGTTTCTCCATTGTATTTTCTTATTTAGTATAACAGTGTGGTGGCCCTCTTTTTTGCTACTCAGAAACTGAAAGAACATTAAGAACATAAAAAACATTAAGAACATAGTGTACGAAACTTTAAAACAAAAAACTGTCAAAAAAACTTCCTGAGCTGGGGTCTCTTTAAAGACCCTGTAAGAGCCCTGATGGAGTGTAGGCTCTGAGGGAAATTCCTCAAACTCTGTTACGTGTTGAGGGCCCTCTCTTACCCCTGTAAGTTGTCCCATGTTTTTAACGTGAATTTCAGATCCCAATCCGAATTTGTAATGATTTTTTTTTTTTTTATGCCTATACCCTATGAGATTGTATGCACCCTCCCACCCCATCACAGCAAACATTCACTCTAATACAGTATTTGTTAGTGTAGGGAGAACATGTGGGTCATTGTTACATTTCTATTTTAACAAAAAAAAATTTTTTCCTTTAAATTAAGAAGACATTTGTTTCTAATGCTATAACTGCTCCATGAAAGGATTTACCACATGCTGATTCTGCATCTCCTTTAATGTTTGTTACCTTGTAGGAGGGGGGATGGAAGTGCAGAATGACTGAAAAGAAAAAAACCGAAAAGGTCGCTATTTCTTCCTGGAACTGGAAAGCTTATCTTTGTAGCTCTGGGGCTGGGTTTCCCGCTGCTGGCCCGTGGATTTTGAAGGTCTCTGAGTGGACCACGTTTGAGCTCTGATCCTCTCGCTCAGATCCGCTGTGGGTTTAAACACCGATACCGGGAGCCCTCTTCTCGCCATGTCAATTGTTGCTTCTTCCGCTGAATTATAGAGACATGACTCTTCACCGTAAAAGACCCTTAACTTCGCAGGAAATGGCGTCTGAAAGCGTAGATTCTGTTCCCGTAGAACCTTTTTGGCGTCGTTATATTCCCGTCGCTTTTTAAGAACCTCCGGGGCATAATCATGCTCCACGAAGACTTTTCTCTCTTGATGCATAAATCCTTTTTTCTGCCAAGCCCGTCTTACAACCTCTTGTTTTATTTTGAAATCGGAGAATCTTACCACCACCGAACGTGGGGGCGCTTCCGGGGCTGGCTTTGCGGCTAATGTGCGATGTGCCTTTTCTATCTTCAAATCGGTGGTTTGTGGAATATCCAACTTCTCTCTCAATAAGGATTCCACGCATTCCGCCATTGTGTTGAAACTATCTTCAGCTCCTTCTTTCAGACCGTGAATTCTGATGTTGTCTCGTCTTTGTCTTCCTTCTTGGTCGGTTAGCTTAGCCTCCAGCCTTGACTGTTTTTTGTGTAAATCCAGCATAGAATCTTCAAGCACTTTTATTCTTTCTTCAGCTTCCAAGATTCGGTTTTCGGCCTGGTCCATTCTGCTGTTTGTCCTTTTTAATTCCTCTCTGAATTCATGAAATTCGGCCCGAAATCGTCGTAATTCATCAAATAGCGATTTCAAGCTAACTTTTTTGTTAGCTAGGTCCAGCTCCTCGTCTTCTGAACGGAGACCCTCCGGTTCAGATTCTGCGGCCGCTGCGCGTCCTGACCTGGGGAATGTCAGTTTCTTCTGTTTTTGGTTAGGCATGGTGTTTTTGTCTTTTGATTTTTATTCTTCCAAAAATCCGTTAAGTCTGATTTTGAAGATGTTTTCCTTGGATTGGGTCTGGGAGCTTCAGCGTTAAGTTGCTATCACCATGGCGTCCAGACCGGAAGGGCCTGTTAGGTGCTTTTTAAGGCGAAAACGTTTTCTTTCATCCAGGAGGTCAAGACCAACCTGCCTTTTTAGCACATTAACAGACCTAATGAATTTATCAGTGTCACTGAAGTAATCAGTGACTTTAATGGCTCTGTTATAGGTTTCATCCAGAAAAACATTTATTTCTTCCAGTGAATACAAACTCGTGTTTCTACTGCAAGTTGCCCCAATAGACACAGTGTTAGACACAGTGTCAGAATCAGAATCCATTCCCTCATCAGCACAACGTGGCTGACTGATTGATACAGCTGGCCCAGATGATTCACCATGAGCTACATTTTTCTGAACGCCACCTATAACAGCTGACTGGCGTTGTTTCGTTGGCTGCTCTGAAACGGTAGCAGCCACCGGAACCACAGCCACTGATGTCACAAGCTCTTTCTCACAGCTAGATTGTGATGTACCATCAGTGACTGCTTGGGCGTCATCACCAGCCACGCTCGCAACCGTAAGCTGGGCTGCGGGCGCCACAGCCGGGCTGTCCACAGACACAACAGCAGGTTCTGGCTGGCGTTAGCTCCGGCTTCATCAGAGTCTCCCGCCCGCTGCTTGTGCGGACAAGTGAACCGTTTATGGCCCACGTCTCCACATTCAAAACACTCCATCTGTCCTGAGCTCACATACACCATGTAGGACCCGTCCCCATGTTTGACCCGGAAGGACACTTCTAGTGTTTGAGTGGGCGAGTCCAAAAACATGAACACCTGTCACCTGAGTGATTTTACATGTTTCAATTTGGTATCCTTGCATCCCAAACTCACAGTTCTAAACAGGCCCGCAAACTTCCCAAATCTGCGGAGCTCCGTCTCCAACTGCTCGTCAGTGATGAAAGAAGGAACACCTGAGATGGTGATACGCGTTGATGGGACAGATAAGGGGGACACCTGTACATACGTATCCCCGATAACAACACCGCTTCCAACCAGACTGTGGACACACTCCTCACCAGTCAGAAACACAACTACAGCTTTATTCATTCGGGACGCAAAGCAGATCACATCATGTACCACCTTCTCACCCACAGCAAGAAGGACCTCCTCCATAGTAACACTGCTATCTGGAGGAACGATCCTCACTCCCTCCTGCAGGAAAGAGTGAAGGGGGCACTTGTTAGGTCACGGTTTACTCGCCTGCAGGACATGGATGCCCCAACATCTTTTTTCTTCAATCTGGAGAAGTCTACTGCAAAGAAGAAGTTGATGACCTGCTTAAAACTCCCACATGGTCAAATGACTACAAATCCATCTGAGATGAGGATCCATGCAGTGGATTTTTACGGGCCCTGTTTGGTGCAGAACCATGTTGCATAGAATCTCAAAACCAACTCTTTGAAGGTCTTCCCAGGCTCAGCCCAGAGGACAGGGCTGCTCTGGACTGTGAACTGACTTTGGATGAGTTAACTGTAGCAGTTAATCAAATGGCTCTGGGACGTGCACCTGGACTTGACGGTCTTTCTTCTGACTTTTTTAAGCATTTTTGGGATATTATTGGATCAGACTTTTGTGACGTTCTAATTGACTGTTATAGGACTGGATCTTTACCTGTCTCCTGCCGCCGCGCAGTACTATCTCTGCTGCCCAAAGAAGGGGACTTGGCCTTGCTTAAAAACTGGAGGCCTGTGGCTCTTCTTTGCATGGACTACAAGGTGCTTTCTAAAGCCCTGTCAAATAGACTGAAAAATGTATTGGATTTCATCATAGATAGAGATCAAACATATTGTATTCCTGACCGAACCATTATGGACAATATTTTTCTCCTACATGACGTTCTTCATCTCAGTAAATGTTATGACTTAAAGTTCGGTATTATGTCTTTGGACCAAGAAAAAGCTTTTGATAGGGTTGACCATTCTTATTTGTTTTCAACACTGAAGGGGTTTGGTTTTGGCAATATGTTTTTGAGGTGGGTCAATCTGTTATATGCTGGAGCTGAGTGTTTGGTAAAGATGGGGGCAGGGCTGAGTCGGCCAATCCCTGTATGTCGGGGAATAAGGCAGGGTTGTCCAATCTCAGGTCAACTGTATAGCTTGGCTATTGAGCCTTTGCTGTGCAGGTTGTGCACTCAGCTGGGTGGTTTGATTCTGCCGGGGCCCTCCAGTAGTTGTCGTCCAATCGTTTTGTCTGCTTATGCAGACGACGTCAACATTTTCATCACATCGCACAGGGATGTACAGCGTTTGGTGGACACTTTATCTATTTATAAAAAAGCATCTTCTGCACGGGTAAACTGGGCCAAGAGTGAGGGTTTATTGGTGGGGCAGTGGTCACATCAGGACATTCCTCATCTACCTGGAGGTCTTCTGTGGGGAAAAGCCGGGATCAAAGTGTTGGGGGTATTTTTGGGTTCTGAGGACTTTGAATGCAAGAACTGGGAGGGAATTAAGGAGAAGGTGTGTGCTCGCTTTTCTAGATGGAAATGGTTGCTACCACAGCTGTCTTATAGGGGAAGAGTTCTGGTCACTAATAATCTGGTCGCTTCGGCTCTTTGCCATAGGCTTATTGCTTTGACACCGCCCAGGAGCCTGGTTGAGGAGGTTCAGGAGATCATCGTGGATTTCTTTTGGTCTGGTCGACATTGGGTTCGTGCGGCTGTTCTCTACTTGCCTGTTGCCGAGGGAGGACAGGGCCTGGTGGACATACAGTCCAAGATCGCCTGTTTTAGGCTTCAGACTGCGCAACAGCTCCTTTATGGATGTGGCCCCTGCTGGATGGACACTGCAAAACTGCTCCTGAGGAGAGTTGGCCACTTGGGCTATGATAAGCAGTTTTTCCTCGTGAAATCCGGGGAGGCGGACTTTACTGGACTTTCTGCTTTTTATACATCTGTCTTGCATGCATGGCAAGTCTTCACCATAGCCCGCATTCCTGAGGAGACACCGGGCATGTGGCTGTTCGAGGAACCACTGTTTTTCAATCAATCCATGGACACTCAGGTGCTGCAATCTGTTAGTCTGTGAACTCGTTTAAGAGAGAACCACTGTACCAAGCTTGGTCATCTTATGAAGATGTCAACCACATCGATAGAAACGCTGGGGCGGAGTGCCAACATTACATCTGTCAGACTGGTGCATAGGGTGGTGAAGGAAGTGTGTGCTGCCATGCCATGACCACTTAGGGAATTTGTGGAAAACCGTACTCTTTCCAATCAATGGGATGAGGACACTGTGTCCACCTTTCCTGCCCTTTCCATAAGTCCGGCTGTGGGTGAGTGGTAGGAGGGAGAGGGTCACCTGCTGTCCTTCAGAACTCCTCGTCTGGGCAACTTCCAGTTTGTAGGGAAGAAGACGGTGTATCACATCTGTGTGAAGGTTCTGAATCTGCTCTCTCTGACGGAGGTGAAAGAGTCAAAGTGGGCGGGGTTTTTGGGGCCGGTATTCTCCCTGAAAGGCAGCTGGCGGTCCATGTACAAGCTCCCGATTGAGAAACGGACAACAGATCTCCAGTGGAGGATTGTTCATGGGGCAATAGCTACGAATAAATACAGAGCACACCTGGATCCTAATGTGGGGGAGGAATGTTTGTTTTGTTCCCAAGTTGAGACCCTGGAGCATTTGTTTGTTCAATGTTTTCGTTTATCTGGCCTTTTTGATCTTCTGAAAGTGTGGTTTCATGATTTGGGTGAATGTTTCTCTTTTGGTTTGTTTATTTACGGGCCAAAGTATAAAGTGGCAAATAAGTCTGTGCACACTTTGATAAACTTCCTATCTGGTACTGCTAAACTTGCCATCTGGCTGACAAGGAAAAATCGGACTACTAACACTGGCAATGTGGATCCTGTGTTTGTTTTCAAGGCCTTGTTAAACGTCAGACTCCAGGTGGAGTACTCTTACTATAAAATGGTGGACAATTTGGAGGTGTTCACCAATAGATGGACTGTAGGGAATATTTTGTGTTCTGTGGGAGAGGGGGATGAGTTACGTTTGCACTTTTGAAATGTGAGACACTTGGTGGAATGATATTGGTGATCTTACATTTTTGACTTGTACAATAAAGGGATTTTTTAAACCTCAACCTCTCTCTCTCTCTCTCTCTCTCTCTCTCTCTCTCTCTCTCTCTCTCTCGTCTCAGGTGTTCCACCTTTCATCACTGACGAGCAGTTGGTGATGGAGCTCCGCAGATTTGGGAAGTTTGCGGGCCCGTTTAGAACTCTGACTTTGGGATGCAAGGAGACCAAGTTAAACCATGTGAAATCACTCAGGCGACAGGTGTTCATGTTTTTGGACTCTCCAACTGCGACTCTGGAAGTGTCCTTCCGGGTCAAACACGGGGACGGCTCCTATATGGTGTATGCGAGCTCAGGACAGATGAAGTGTTTTGAATGTGGAGACGTGGGCCATAAACGGTTCACTTGTCCGCACAGGCAGCGGGTGGGGAGCTCTGATGGAGCCGCGGCTGGTGCCGGCGGCGTGCCCTCCGCTTACGCTGCTGCTGCGGACGGCGGGGCCTTCCGCCGCAGCTAAGGCTGCCGGCACGGCCTCCGCTCCCGCCACTACTACGGACGACGTTGCGGGGCCTTCCGCCGGTCCTGCTCCGGAGCCTGCCGCTGTGTTTGTGGACAGCCCAGCTGTGGCGCCTGCAGCCCAGCTTACGGCCGGGAGCGTTGCTGGTGATGGCGCCCAAACTGTCACTGATGGTGCGTCAGAATCTCGCTGTGTGACATCAGTGGCTGTGCTTCCGGAGGCTGCTACCGTTTCACAGCAGGGGACGGAACAGCGACAGTCAGCTGCTGTGGGTGGCATCCAGGAAAATGTGGCCCATGATGAATCCACTGGCCCAGATGAACCAAACAGTCAGCTGAGTTGTGCTGACGAGGAAATGGAATCTGATCCCGATACTGTGTCTAATACTGAGTCTACTGAGGCAAAATGCAGTACAAACACGAGTTTGTATTCACTGGAAGAAATAAATGCTTTTCTGGATGAAACCTATAACAAGGCCATTAAAGTCACTGACTACTTCAGTGACACTGATAAATTCATTAAGTCTGTTAATGTGCTAAGAAGGCAGGTTGGTCTTGACCTCCTGGATGAAAGGAAACGTTTTCGACTCAAGAAACACCTGACAGCCCTGCGTAAAGCAGCAGGGGGAACGGGGGTCAAGCACGCCCGACAGAAGGAATAAATGGCGGTCTTTCCTCTGCCTGTTTTACATATTTTTGGGATAATGTTCGATCAGACTTTTATATGACGTTTCTAATTGACTGTAATTGACTGTCACGGAACTGGATCTTTACAGGTCTCCTGCCGGCGCGCAGCACTATCTTTGCTGCCCGAGGACAGGGACTTGGCCTGGCTTGAAAACGGGAGGCCTGTGGCTCTTCTTTGCACGGACTACAAGGTCACGGTTTACTCACCTGCAGGGCATGGATGCCCCAACGTTTTCTTTCTACAATCTGGACGAGCCTGCTGCAAAGATGACTTGCTTGAAAATCCTGCATAGTCTAAGGACTACAATCCATCTGAGATGAGGAAAATGTCTCTGGGACGTACAACGGAACTGGCTGCGGCCGCACAGCGCTATCTCTGCTGCCGGAGGAAGGGGACTTGGTCTTGCTTAAGAACTGGAGGCCTGTGGCTCGTCTTTGCACGGACTACAAGGAAGACTCGGACTACTGCCACTGGCAATGTGGAATGGGTGGACTGCAAGGAATACTTTGTGTTGTGTGGGGGAGGGGGATGACTTATGTTTGCACTTTTCCAATGTGAGACACTTGGTGGAATGATATTGGTGCTCTTACATTTTCTTGAATTGTGCAATAAAGGCATTTTTTAAAACTCTCTCTCTCTCGCTGCTGAAGGTGGCGTCCAGGAAAATGTGGCCCATGATGAATCCCCTGGCCCAGGAGAACCAAACAGTCAGCTGAGTTGTGCTGATGAGGAAATGGAATCTGATAACGACACTGTGTCTACTACTGAGTCTATTGAGGCACAATGCAGTACAAACACGAGTTTGTAGTCACTGGAAGAAATAAATGCTTTTCTGGATGAAACCTATAACAAAGCCCTTAAGGTCACCGACTACTTCAGTGACACTGATAAATTCATTAAGTCTGTTGATGTGCTAAGAAGGCAGGTTGGTCTTGACCTCCTGGATGAAAGGAAACGTTTTCGCCTCAAGAAACACCTGACAGCCCTGCGTAAAGCAGCAGGGAGAACGGCGGTCAAGCGCGCCCGACAGGAGGAATAAATGCCGGTCGTTCCTCTGCCTGTTTTACACATTTTTGGGATATTGTTTGATCAGACTTTTATATGACATTTATTTGACTGTAATTGACTGTCACGGAACTGGATCTTTACCTGCAGGGCATGGACGCCCCACCGTTTTCTTTCTACACTCTGGATGAGCCTGCTGCACAGTTGACTTGCTTGAGTTGTGTGTGGGGGGGAACCTGCACTTTTTCCAATGTGACACACTTAGTGGAATGATGTTGGTGTGCTTACATTTTTTTGAAGTGTGCAATAAAGGCTTATTTTAAAAGTCAAAGTCTCTCTCTCTCTCTCTCTTTCTCTCTCTCTCTCTCTCTCTCTCTCTCTCTCTCTCTCTCTCTCTCTCTCTCTCGTGCGCATGTGTGGGCGTTTGTGGGAGCAGGGGTGTGGAGTGGTGTCGAGTGAGTACTTTAAACTTTGTATTTTCTAACTTTTTCTCTATCTTGTGTGTTTGAGGTGTGTGTGTTTAATATAGTGGGTTGAGTGTGTGTGTGCTGGGGTGTGACTGTTGGAGTGAGTGTGTTGGGGAACGGTAGCTTCTGCTGCCGGTTTTTCCCGGCCGGCATCATGCCGGTGATTGATGGTGGTGTGGAGTTTGAGCGCTTAACCCGGCGTCATGGTGTGAGAATCCTCCCGACAGTTCCCTGTTCTGTGGAGGAGGCCAGCCTCGCTGTAGGACAGGTGGTTGGGCATGGCAGCATAAAATCAGCATCGAGGATGAACAGCGCAATTGTGATCTTTCTGGATTCGACTGAGAAAGCTGATCAGGTGGTGGCACAGGGAGTGGTCATAGGTGACACTTTTACTCCCGTTTTACCGCTGGCGAATCCGTCTAGGAGGATCACTATCTCAAACGCTCCTCCTTTCGTTAAAAATGATCAGCTGATTAGAGAGTTGTCCCGTTTTGGCCAGGTTGTGTCCCCTATCAGAATGGTCTCTCTGGGTAGTAAATCACCCCTGCTGAAGCATGTTGTATGTCACAGGAGGCAGTGTTTCATGGTGTTGAAAGACAGCTCTGCTGAACTGAACGCGTCTTTTAATTTCAGGATTGACGGCTTTAGCTACTTGGTGTTTGCAACATCTGAAACCATGAAGTGTTTTGCGTGTGGCGCAGAAGGCCATCTTATTAGGTCATGTCCTGAAAAGGCGAACACAAAGAGCACTGGCGGTAAGAAAGGTGACGCCGTTGTTTCTGGTGGTCCGGAGGGTAGCGCTACATGTGGTGCGGCAGATGCCGCTGCGGCGCCCGCTTCTGCTGGGGCGGTCGCGGCCGCGACTGCATCCGCGTCCGCGTCCGCATCCGCGTCCGCTTCTACTTCTGCGGGGGCGTCCGCGTCCGCGTCCGCTTGTGCTGGGGCGGCCGCGGCCGCCTCTGCTGGGGTGGCCGCGGCGGGCGCGGTAGTTGTCCCCCCAAACAGTGATGGTGGGGAATTTCTGTCTGGCGGCAGCTCTGATCATTGTGACGAGCCTGTCGCCCGGGGTAAACAGGTGGAGGGTGTAAGTAAAAGTGCAGTTAAACGAAGGAACGTGAATGAACAGACTTTGCAGGCGGGGGAGGAGCGGTTTGAGGCTGTAGCGGACACACAGAGCAAACACTGCATGACAAACGTTGCGTTTCATGAAGAAATGCAGGAATGTAGTTTTGTTGAAGAGGATCCTTTTAAAGCTGCACAAAAAAGGAAAAGTGCGGAAAACTTGCAGAGCTCTGCTAAATCTAGTAGGGTTGGGAATTTAGATTTACTGAATGAGAGCGCTTCTGACAAAAGTGGAGATGAGTCTGAACTGATGCAGACGCAGGAGGAGCAAAGCTCCTATTGTTTTACTAAAATTAGGCAATTTCTCCAGGTGACTAAGGGGAGCAGAGCTGTGAAAGTGGAAAATTACTTTCCAGATCTGGAGTTATTCGTGGCATCAGCTCGCAAATTTATGAAACTGAATGATGGGAATGAGACTTTCACTGATCAGGAAATTTATCGTTTAAAGAAACTGGTTGCTAAACTGAAATTGCAAATTACTAACAGTCATGTTGACTCTTCGTTTGTTTCTTCCCTTTTATGCTATGTGTGTGTTTTTTTACTGTACCCTATTTTTATCCTTTTTAATGCCCCACCTTAGAATTGGCACTCTCAATATTAATGGGGCCAGGGATGATGTAAAAAGGGCCTCTTTATACAAGCTTTTTAATTTAAAGAAACTTGACGTGCTGATGGTCCAGGAGACTCACAGCACTGTGGACATTGAGAGCCATTGGAGAAAAGAGTGGGATGGCTGCATTTTTTTTAGCCACAAATCCAGTAGCAGTGGGGGGGTGGCTGTACTTTTCTCTAGGGGTTGTGTGCCTGTCTCTTATGAGGTAGAAGAGGTGGTGAGAGGTCATTTCCTCTTATTAAAGGTACAGTTTGAAAACGTGAACTTCGTTTTTATAAACGTGTATGTGCCAACACAGAGAGCAGAGAGGATCAGGGTCTTTGACGTGCTTTCGGATACGGTTAAGTCCTGTGATCCAAATAGTTTTTTATTTCTGGGGGGTGATTTTAACTGTACATTAAACCACAGACTAGACAGGAACCATCAGGAGCCTCACCCTGCTTCTGCCAATAGGCTGAGAGAACTGGTGAAAACACATGAAATGGCCGATGTGTGGAGATCACATCATGGGGACCAGAGGCAGTACACCTGGAGCCATGTCAAAGATAACCTTTTATCTATGGCTAGGTTAGACCGTTTTTATGGTTTTAAACATCAAATGAGTGTTTTTAAAAATAGTTGTATCTGTCCTGTTGGTTTCACTGATCACTGCCTGCTGTTTTGTTCTGTGTTTATTGAAAATGTAAAGTGTAAGAGTGCTTTTTGGCATTTTAACAATACACTTTTAAATGATGTGTTTTTTAAAGAGGTTTTTCATGATGTTTGGAAGTCACACAGGGAACAAAAACCCTCTTTTAGTTCTCTCCAATTGTGGTGGGATTTTGGTAAGGCCCAGATAAAACAACTCTGCCAACAGTACACTCAAAATGTCACTCGTAGCTTGACCCAATCCTTGAAAGTTCTGGAGACTGAGGTGGTAGAACTAGAGGAGTTGCTCAGTTCTACAGGAAAACAGGAGCACTTAGAGGCTCTCAAGTCAAAAAGGTCAGCCTTGGCTAGCTTGCTAGGGGTCACCGCACAGGGTGCTCTGGTCCGCTCACGCTACATGGATGTAGCTCTGATGGACTCGCCCTCCCAGTACTTTTTTGGACTGGAGGGGAAAAATGGACAGAGAAAGCTCATTCACTCCTTGTTGGGCGATGACGGGAGAACAATCTCCACAGCAGCAGAGATCAGGAAACACGCTGCTAGCTTTTACAGTGAATTGTTTAGAGCAGAGTGGAGGGAGGACACGTCACTGGGCCAGGTTTTCCTTGATGGTCTTCCAGTGCTCTCAGAGGACCTTGTTGCCGGCTTGGATGCTCCACTGTCTCTGTCTGAGCTGCATACGGCGCTAATGAGCCTCCAGAATGGAAAATCACCAGGCATAGATGGTCTCTCTGTGGACTTTTTTAAGGAATTCTGGCCCCTGCTTGGTCCAGACCTGCTGGAGGTTCTCCAAGATAGCTTGGAAAGGGGGACCCTACCCACGACCTGCAGGAGGGCCATCATCACACTGTTGCCGAAAAAGGGGGACCTCCAGAGCCTAAAGAACTGGAGGCCAGTCTCTCTGCTCTGCACAGACTACAAGATTCTCTCAAAAGCTCTGGCCCGAAGACTGAGAAAGGTGATGAGCGAGCTCATTCATGTAGACCAGACTTACTGTGTGCCTGGCAGGCTGATTAGTGACAACGTCACTTTAATTCGGGATATTTTGGAGGTCTCTGGTTCATTGGCGGTAGAAACTGGTTTGATTTCAATTGACCAGGAAAAGGCGTTTGATCGGGTTGAACACCAATATTTATGGACAGTTTTAACAGCTTTTGGGTTCAGCCCAGGCTTCATAGCCAGGATACGGGTCTTGTACAGTGACATTGAGAGTGTGCTGAAGATAAATGGGGGCCTGTCTGCCCCTTTAAAAGTCCAGAGGGGGGTTCGGCAGGGCTGCCCTCTCTCAGGGATGCTGCACTCCCTCGCCATAGAGTCTTTGCTTCACTGCCTGAGAAGGGATCTATCAGGAGTTACTTTTCCTGGCTGTGACACCACGTTCAAGCTGTCGGCCTATGCAGATGATGTAGTCATTCTGCTAAACAAGCAGAGTGACATTGACGTTCTGGTTAGGAGTGTCAATCTTTTTGGCCAACTTTCCTCTGCAAAGATAAACTGGGGAAAAAGCGAGGCTCTGATGGTGGGGGAGAAACTAGAAAATCAGCTTACGCTGCCGGGTGGGTTGATTTGGAAAAAAGGAGGTTTTAAGTATCTTGGTGTCTTTATTGGAAATCAGCAGTTTGAGCAAAAAAATTGGGATGGGGTCATAGAGAAGATTAACAGGAGACTAAACAAGTGGAAGTGGCTAATGCCGAGAATATCTTTTAGAGGAAGAGTGCTCATTTTAAATAATCTTGTTTCCTCATCCCTGTGGCACCGCCTCATGTGCATGGACCCCCCTGCTGGTTTGTTGTCCAAAATTCAGTCTGTTTTGGTGGACTTTTTTTGGGGGGGTGGACTCCACTGGGTTCCTCAAGCCCTGTTATTTCTTCCCAAAGAGGAGGGGGGGCAAGGAGTGATTCATTTAGCTAGTAGAGGTGCTGCTTTTAGACTGACTTTCATACAGAGACTGCTGACGGGCCCCCAGGACCTGGTATGGAGGCCTTTGGCCTGTGTTATTTTACAGAGAGTCCTTGGGCTTGGGCTAGACCTCCCTGTGTTTTTAATGGATTTTAAGAACTCTAATGCACTGTCTTTACCCAGTTTTTACCGCAGTCTCTTTTCAGTGTGGACTCTTTTTAAAAAACAAAGAGGGCCATGCGATTCCCTCTACTGGTTGTTGAGGGAGCCGCTGGTTTTTGGTGGTCGCCTTGGTGTCCTGCCGGGAGTTGGAAGGACCTTCCTTGATAGGCTGTGTTCCAGGAACATTCTCACTCTGAAGCAAGTGGTGGAACTGGCTGGTCCTGGCCTCAACAACGCCTCAGCTTTAGCAGCTCATCTTGGTGTCAGGTCGAATCGTTTCATCGATGGTCTTCTTGCACACTGGAAACAGGAGCTTCATGGACTTGAGCACTCCCTACTCTTGGACTTTAGCAATGGCACGCTGCAGCCAGAAAGCACTGACCCCTTTCCCTCTCTCACGCTCCATATGGACTTTGGCGTCGCTCCTTGCTCCTTACTGGCATTCTGTGCTCCCACTGGTGTGGACTTTGGAGGAGCCAGTGGTAAGGCACTCTACAGACTGGTGGTGATGGCACTCAACAAGGACCGATTGAACACCTGTGTGGACACTCCTTGGAGAGCCTATTTTAAACTAGGAAAAGGGCATCGGCCTGCCTGGAGGGCTCTTTACAAAGCCCCTCTCCCTAAGAGGCATGGAGACTTACAGTGGAGGGTCCTGCATGGTATTATAGCAGTCAATGCTTTTGTTTCTGTGATTAACAGCAGTGTCAGTGATCAGTGTGTTTTTTGTTCCTCTAGGGAGACTGTTTTTCATTGTTTTATTGAATGTCAGCGCCTGAGTGGCCTCTTTGAACTTCTCACAAAACTTTTTCATATTTTTAAGGAAGTTTTCTCTAAGCAGGTTTTCATTTGTGGTTTTATGTACAATCGTCGTTTTAAGCAGAAGTGTCAACTACTGAACTTTGTTTTAGGACAGGCAAAGTTGGCTATCTATGTAAGCCGGAGAAGAAAACTTGAAAATGTTGAGAATGATGTTGATGTCAAAATTTTATTTGTGAGGCTACTTAAAGCCAGAATCAGGCTGGACTTTCAGTTTTTTATGGGGAATGGGGATGTGGAAGGTTTCAGGACCCTCTGGTCCCTGGAGAATGTCCTCTGTTCAGTTCATGATGGACAGCTTTTTTTTGGGCGTTTTTTGGGGGATTAATTTTCTGTGTAACATAGCATGATATAGAAATTGTATTGACTGATGGACAAGTGTGTTTATTAAAGATCTTTTAAAAATCAAAAAAATCTCTCTCTCTCTCTCTCCTTCCCTCCCTCTCTCTCTCCTCTCTCCCTCTCTCTCCCTCTTTATTCAGCAGCACCCAAGGATTTTGACAACATGACAGGCTCCAGGCCCTCCGCCGGGCCCCCAATGCTGTGTGTGTCTGTCACACTTCATAGGACATCATAGGACGGGTCTTTGAACTCAGGCATCATAGGACACATAGACAAATGTGTCTTTATGATTTTCATGATCCTGTCCATGAACTGAAATTACGACGCACCTATCCCTCAACCAGTGGTCTCAATGAAGAAGAAGAAGAAGACCCACCAGATGGAGAGCAATAGAATGACGACAACTGCTGCATGTCAGAAAAGATGCCATGAAGATGAAACACCTGAGGTTCCAAGAGTACATCGCACCTGTCTAAGACACGAGGACACCCTTCACCAGCATAGGGTACGACAGACTTTAAAGCATGTTTCTAGGACATCATAGGACAGCCTATGATCTCTGCCTCATCATCATAGCGCATCCTATGAACTCAGGCATCATAGGATGACTCGCCATGCCTACATGAGAGCAAACCCTGGATCAACCCTGAGATAAAAACACTTCTGAGAGAGAAGAAGAGGATCTTCAGGTCGGGGAACAGGGAGATGCTGAAGTCCGTACAGAGGGAGCTGAGGAGAAAGATCAGAGAAGGCAAGGACAGCTTCAGGAAGAAGATGGAGGACAAGCTGCAACAGAGCGACATCAGCGGGGTCTGGAGAAACCTCAAAACCATCTCGGGGCTCCAGAATACCTCCCCCCAGGCCACGGGGGGCAGGGAGTGGGCGAACAACCTGAATCTGTTTTTCAATAGATTTGACCAACCGCCCTCCCCCCTGTCTGCACAACAACCACTGCTGCCTCTAAGAAATCAAGTTCTGCTGCCCACTCCCCACTCCACCGACACCCCCCCCCCACTCCCAACACACAGCCCCCCATCCTGACCCTGACCAAGACCCAGGTGAGGACGGAGCTGAGGAAGATCAAGGCGAGGAAGGCGTCGGGACCGGACGGCATCAGCGCAAAGCTCCTCAAGTCCTGTGCAGACCAGCTGTGTGGGATTGTGACGTATATCTTCAACATGAGCCTGAAACTGGGGAGGGTACCACAGCTGTGGAAAACATCTTGTGTGGTACCTGTACCAAAAACTTCCCACCCCAAAGACCTGAACAGCTACAGACCGGTGGCCTTGACGTCCCACTTGATGAAGACCCTGGAGAGACTGCTCCTTGCTCATCTCCGCCCCCTGGTGGAACCAGCGATGGATCCACTCCAGTTCGCCTACCAGCATGGCATTGAGGTGGAGGATGCGGTGATCTTCCTCCTTCACCATTCTCTGTCCCACCTGGAGAAGCCCGGGAATATGGTGAGGATCATGTTCTTTGACTTCTCCAGTGCTTTCAACACCATCCAACCGATGATCCTGAAGGACAAGCTGCTGCGCGCAGGGGTGGACCAGCACCTGTCATCATGGATCCTGGACTACCTCACGAACCAGCCTCAGTTTGTGAGAACCCGGGACTGTGTTTCCGACACGATCATCAGTAGCACGGGGGCCCCCCAGGGAACGGTACTGGCTCCCTTCCTGTTCACTCTTTATACTGCGGACTTCTCACACAACACAACACATTGCCATCTACAGAAGTTCTCTGATGACTCTGCGATCGTTGGTCTCATCTCCAACGGAGATGAAGCTGAGTACAGAGGGCTTATCCAGGACTTCGTGGACTGGTGCCATCGGAACTGCCTCCAGATCAACGCGAGGAAAACTAAGGAGCTGGTGGTGGACTGCCGCAGGCATGGGCAGCCCCTCACAGCACCAGTAAATATACAGGGAACAGACATTGAGATGGTGACATCCTATAAGTACCTGGGTGTTCATCTGAACAATAAACTAGACTGGTCACACAATACTGACGCACTCTACAAGAAGGGACAGCGCAGGCTGTTCCTGCTGAGGAGACTCAGGTCTTTTGGTGTACAAGGGGCGCTGCTGAAGTCATTCTATGACACAGTGGTGGCATCAGCCATCACTTTTGGAGTGGTCTGCTGGGGCAGTGACATTACAGCAGCCGATAGGAAGAGACTGAACAAACTGATTAAGAAAGCTAGCTCTGTCCTGGGGCAGCGCCTTGATCCGATGGAGGAGATAGGAGAGAGAAGGACGGTGGCTAAACTGTCATCTCTGCTGGAGTCCGAGTTCCACCCTATGCAGGACATACTGGATGCACTGAGGAGCTCATTTAGCAGCAGACTACATCATCCCAGGTGCACAACCGAGAGGTTTCGTAGGTCCTTCCTACCAACGGCTGTCAGACTGTACAACCTAAGCAGGGCTGCTCGCAGAGATAGCAAAAAGACGTAACAAACTAATAGTTTTTTGAATGCAAAAGATGCAATAGACTTACACAATGGTCCCCTCCGGCATACAACTAGGAACATACCGGTCGCTATGGAGGGTGAGAATATGTATGGGCACATAATCATACCATGTAGGATAACTAAGTAGACGGTTATGCTGTTTCATCCCATCTAGCAACAATGCTCTGCACTGTGTGTGTTTATATATTTACATATTTATTCCATCTAGCTACAATGCTCAGCACTGGGTGTGTTTATATTTATATATCTATATATTTATTCCATCTAGCTACAATGCTCCGCACTGTGTTTTGATATATCTACATATTATTCCATCTAGCTACATTGCTCCGCACTGTGTGTGTTTATATACTTGCATATTTATTCCACCTAGCTGCAATGCTCCGTACTGTGGGTGTTTATATATTTACATATTTATTCCATCTAGCTACAATGCTCTGCACTGTGTGTTCATATATTCATATATTTATTCCATCCAGCTACAATGCTCTGCACTGTGTGTCTGTGTGTATATATATATTTTATAGTAATATGTACATATGTATATTAGCTGCTCTTGCTTGCTTGTTTTTTTTCTTGCCTTCTGATTGTTGCTCTGAGTGTTGCTATCCCTGTGCTGTTGCAATCCTGGAATTTCCCCGTTGTGGGACTAATAAAGGCTTATCTTATCTTATCTTATCTTAAATGTGTAACATCATAGGACGACTGGCCATGCCTACATGACAGCAAATGTGTAACCTTGACAAATGCCAGTCTACACTACAAATGTGTAAAATGCCAAGCAAAGCGCTGATTTTCTCCAGGTGCTCCGGTTTCTTGGTTTCTACAGGCATGCATGGGCCTTCCTGAACAGGGTCGAAAGCCACTTTTTCAGGATTGTGCCCATGAACTGGAATTACGACGCACCTATCCCTCAACCAGTGGTCTGAATGAAGAAGAAGACCCACCAGATGGAGATCAATAGAATGAGAACTGCTGCACATCAGAAAGGATGCTGTGAACATGAAACACCTCAGGTTCCACCAGTACGCTGCAGGCATGACTGTGAACAACACAGCCGTCTGAGACAGGAGCAGACCCTTCAGTGGTCTGAACGAAGAAGAAGATACACCAGATGATGTCTATATGACTGCACATAGACAGAGCACATGACTCCCTACATACAGTATATAGACACAGGTAAGCAACATAACACAGAACAGTGACAGGCAGGAGAAGAAGTAACAAGCAGGGGCAAACAGCTCCAGATGGCAGGGCATATTTTGTGTGATTTTTATGTTTTGCTGCATACAAAAGCCATCACATGTGATCGCCACTTAGTGCTGTGTTGCTATACCAATTGTCCTGTAACTGGCAAGAATTCTGTTCCAATGCATCCACTCTACGGGCATGCACGGGTTTCTACGGGCATCCACAGGTATGCACTAGTATATACTGTATAATTCAAGAAATCTCTGTCTGTGTCTGTCACGACCATAGGACTTGCTAAATGATCACAGGATCACCTATGGTGTGCCTATGATCTCTACATGATGTCTATATGACGTCATATAGACACCATAGTATAGAGTGATTCAAGAAAATCTGTGTCTGTGTGTGATCAAAGGCAAGCATCACTCATGATCATAGGTTCAGGTTCAGGTTCAGGTTACTTTATTTGTACCCGTAGGTAGATTTGTTTTGCAGTCTGGTGACATCCATATTTACAAGCCACAATTACATTCAACATAAACACAAACACAGGCACACATGAAGCTGACTATAAACATGATAACAATACTCAAGGCTCCATCAATCAGGATATAAAGACAAAGAGATGGGAGAAAAACCAGAGATAAGAGGGAAGGGTCATATTAAAAAGTTAAAGACTGGGACTTCCGGTCTGGACGCCATGGCGACTGCAGCTTAGCACTGAAGCTCTCAGACTCAATCCAGGATAACACCTTGAAAATCAAACTTAACGGATTTTTGGAGGAGTGAAAATCAAAAGACAAAATCATCATGTCTAAAGGAAAACAGAAGAAACTGAAATTCTCCAGGCCAGGACACGTATCGGCCGGAGAATCTGAACTGGAAGATCCCCGTTCAGAAGACGAGGAGCTGGTGATAGCTAACAAAAGGGTTAGCCTGAAATCACTATTTGAGGAACTACGACGATTTCGCCGAGATGTTACGGCCGAATTTCGGGAATTCAGAGAAGAATTGAAAAGGACAAACAGCAGAGTGGACCAGGCCGAGAACCGAATCTTGGAAACAGAGGATCGAATAAAAGTGCTCGAAGATTCTGTGCTGGACCTACGCAAAAGACAAGCAGCTATAGAGGCTAAGCTAACCGACCAAGAAGGAAAACAAAGAAGAGACAACATAAGAATTCATGGTCTGATAGAAGGAACCGAAAATGGTTTTAACTCAATGGCAGAATGCGTGGAATCCTTACTAAGAGAGAAATTGGATATTCCACAAACCACCGACTTGAAGATAGAAAAGGCACATCGTTCATTAGCCGCTAGGCCGGCGGCGGAAGCGCCCCCACGTTCGGTGTTGGTAAGATTTTCCAATTTCAAAATAAAACAAGAGGTTGTAAGACTGGCCTGGCAGAAAAAAGGATTTATGCACCAGGAGAGAAAAGTCTACGTGGAACACGATTACGCCCCGGAGGTCCTTAAAAAGCGCAGGGAATACAATGACGCGAAAAAGGTGTTAAGAGAGAAGAAATTGCGCTTTCAGACACCATTTCCTGCGAAGTTAAGGGTCTTCTACGGCGATGAAACGTGTCTCTATAATTCGGCGGAAGAAGCAACAGCTGACATGGCGAAAAGAGGGCTCCCGGTAACGGTATTTAAACCCGCGGCAGACCCGAGTGTGAAGATCAAAGCGCAAACATGGACAACACAAAGACCCTCAAAATCCACGGACCAGCAGCGGGAAACCCAGCACCAGAGCGTCGTGGATAAACTATCCGTTTTCAGGTTGGAATAGCGACCTTTTTTTTTTTTTTTTTTTTTTTTCCTCTTGAATCAATCCGCACATCCAACGCCCCTCATACAAGGTAACAAACATTAAAGGAGATGCATATTCAGCATGTGGTAAAACATTTCATGGAACAATTATATTATTTGAAACAAATAAGTCTTTGTAATAAAAAAAAAAAAAAAAAAAAAAAAACTTGTTAAAATAGAAATGTGACAATAATCCACATGTTCTCCTCATACTAACAAATACTGTTTTTGCGTGAATGTTTGATGTGATGGGGGTGGGAGGGTGCACACAATTTCACAGGGTTTAGGCATAAAAGGAAAAAAAAAAAAATCATTACAAGTTTGGATTGGGTTCTGAAACTCACGTTAAAAGCATGGGACTACTTTCAGTGGTAAGAGAGGGCCCTCAACACGTAACAGAGTTTGAGGAATTTCCCTCAGAGCCTTCACTCCATCAAGGCTCTTACAGGGTCTTTAAAAAGACCTCAGCTCAGGAAGTTCTTTTGACAGCTTTTTGTTTTAAAGTTTTTTACACTATGTTCTTAATGTTTTTCTTGTTTTTAATGTTCTTTCAGTTTCTGAGTAGCACAAAAGAGGGCCACCACACAGTTATACTAAACAAAACAACACAATGGAGAAACAGGGTGTAACCAAAATAATTTCATATAATGTAAAAGGAATCCTGAATCCAGTTAAAAGATCCAAGATTCTAGGCAAAATGAAAAAAGACAAAGCAGGAATAATACTTTTACAAGAAACCCACCTAACAGACGTGGAACACAATAAACTCAGTAGACAAGGGTTTAAAATGATCTCTTCATCTTCATATAAATCAGGGAGGAGGAGGGGAGTAGCGACATTGATATCAACCAAAATTACATTTGAAAAAAAATCAGAACACAAAGATAAAGAAGGGAGATACAGTTTGGTAACTGGGCGGCTAGAGGGAGAAGATATCACCCTGCTGAATGTGTATGCTCCCCCAGGGGCTAACTGGAAATTTTATAAAAATGTATTTGACCTAATGATAACTAAAGCTCAAGGTTTAGTGATATGTGGTGGGGACTTCAATCTTAGACTGAATCCATACTGGGATGCTTCTGGTAATTCCCCACATCAAAATAACACCCAAAACAGGAAGACTCGGATGCTACTAAAAGAATTGGGAGTCTGTGACGTGTGGAGGGAACTCAACCCCAGTGTAAAAGACTATACATTTTACTCAACTCCACATTCATCTTACTCAAGGATTGACTATTTTTTTATGTTTAATAGAGACATTGGTAGAGTAAAAACATGTAAAATAGGACTGATGGATCTCTCCGACCACAGTCCGATCTACATGGACTTAAATATCCAAAAATACACAAATAATACATTTTCTTGGAGGTTAAATTCAAATGTCCTGAAAGGACCATTGAAAGATGAATTGGAGTCAGATATTCTCAGATATTTGGAAGATAACGATAATGGAGAAGTATCCCCTTTAATACTGTGGGATGCATGTAAAGCTGTAATAAGAGGAAAGATTATTGCAAAACTGGCAACCCAAAAGAAACTAAGACAAGAAAAACTATCCACATTAGAGTCAGAACTTAGGAACCTAGAAAAAGAACACAAAGGCAACACTGATTCTACTGACTCGCTCAAGATTAAGGAAATTAAAAACCAAATAAATGAGATCTACACAATAGAAATCCAGAAGAAACTTACATTTCTGAAACAAAAATACTATGAAGCAGGCAGTAAATCGGCAAAATTGCTAGCCTATAAATTGAGGAAACATCAAACAGAAAGAGCAATCTACAAAATCAGAGACCCAGTATCAAAGGAAATAAAATTCAGAATTCAGGATATTCTTAAAAACTTCGAGAATTACTATAAGAACTTATACTCCCACAAAAAACATAAAAACGCATCCGAGGCATTCCTAAACACATTAAACCTTCCCCAACTTACGGAGTCACAAAATAAAACACTACTGTCAGAAATACATCCTAAAGAATTGGAAAAAGCAATTATGAAACTTAAAGCTAACAAATCCCCAGGAGCTGATGGCTATACAGCAGAGTGGTACAAAACCTTTAAACAGCAACTATCTCCTCTCCTCTTGAAAACATTTAATTATGTCCTCCACACAGGGGAAATCCCCCCCTCCTGGAGAGAAGGGGTCATTGCAGTTATACCTAAACCTGAAAAGGATAAACTAGAGTGCTCCAACTACAGACCAATCAGTGTACTAAATCAGGACTATAAGCTTTTTACCATTATCCTTGCCAAAAGGTTAGAGAATATACTGACAGACCTAATTCATTTAGACCAAACAGGTTTTATAAGACAAAGACAGACACAAGACAACATTCGACGCACTTTACACATAATTCATCATATAAAAAAATATAACTTAAATGCAGTCATATTAGGATTAGATGCTGAAAAAGCATTCGATTCGGTTGACTGGTCTTTTCTATACAGAATCTTATCCAGTTTCAATTTTCATAACAACTTCATTAGAACTATACAGGCATTATATAAAAAACCAACAGCTAAAATAAGGATTAACGGTAATTTATCATCATCTTTTGAACTGGAAAGAGGATGTCGTCAGGGCTGCCCCCTGTCTCCACTGCTCTTCGCAATCTTCATAGAACCTCTGAGCCAATGGATAAGACAAAACCAAAAAATTCAAGGTATTACACTTGGTCAGAAGGAACATAAAATAGCACTCTTTGCTGATGACATTTTAATATACCTAGGGCAGCCGGACACTTCTTTACCAGAACTAACCTCAGTTTTTTCAGAGTATGGAGATTTATCGGGGTACAAATTAAATATGCATAAAACCCAAGTTTTAACATTCAACTATGACCCAAATCATTATTCACTAAGCAAACTCAAAACTAACTGGGAGTCGGAATCTATGAAATATCTGGGGGTCAATATCCCGAAACAACTCAACAAAATTATATCACTAAACTATGATCCACTGGTGACAAAAATAAAATCTGACCTAGCAAGATGGAATATGATACCATTCTTGGGTATTGCACAAAGAATTGAAGCAGTCAAAATGAATATACTTCCACGTCTTCTATACCTTTTCCAAACAATACCGGTAGAACCTCCCAATAAAACATGGCAGGAGCTGGACAGAAGGATCTCAAGATTCATATGGCAGGGCAAGAGACCTAGAATCAGATATAGAACCCTACAGCTAAACAAAGACAAAGGTGGGCTCGCGCTGCCAAATATCAGGGACTACTTTAAAGCCGCACAAATTAAAACTTTAGTAGAGATATGTAACCCAGTCTACTCTGCACAATGGAAGGAGATCGAATGCCAAATAACAAGTGACATCCCCCTACAGGCGATAATAGGGAACAATACCTTACCTAAGCTTTTGAATAACACTAACCCGTGGATAGAGACCCCGCTAAAAATTTGGTTTAAGATAGTCAGAGAGAATCAAACTAAAGAGCCCTATCGACTCCTGCAATGGATCGCCTATGATCAGGACTTTACTCCTAATAAAACAGACACCAGATTTAAAAAGTGGAAGGAGAAGGGGCTGATAAAATATTAAGATTTTTTTAAAGGGCAAATCTTAAGAAGTTTTGAAGATTTGAAAAAACAAGGCCTAATAAATCAAGACCTTTACAGGTTCTTCCAGCTTAGACACCACATAAACAATATACTTAAAAAGGAGGTCTTGGAAAGGGCCCAGTCAGGTGTTCTGAAGGTCTTCTTAATGGCATATAAAGGGATCCCAGGGATCAGATACATTTCTAAAATATACCAAGGTCTTCAAGACTTAAAAGGAGACAACACATCTTATATAAAAGAGAGATGGGAAAAAGAGGGGAATTTCACTTTACATCTGGAAATATGGGAAAAGCTAAATAAACAGCAATGGAAAAGTACCTCATCCCTGCAGTGGAGAGAATTTGGATGGAAAAACTTGGCAAGATTTTTCAGAACACCTGCACAAAACAAATTTACCCATAAGGGATTGAACTGTTGGCGCTTGTGTGGTGAAAAGACTGCAAATCATTTTCATGTGTTTTGGTCATGCCCAGTTATCCACCAATATTGGACCAATGTACAGACAATATTGGGGAAAATATTCAAAATTACAGTTCCCTTTTCTTTTGTAACTTTGTATTTGGGTTTACTACCGGACTCACTGGAAAGACGAGGAGAAAAATACTTATTCAATGTTTTAATATCGGCAAGCAAAAAAGCTCTAACTAAAAAATGGATGTTGAAGGACTGTCCTACACCTGAAGATTGGACTAACGTGATCCAAGACATTTACTCGATGGAAAAGTTGACATTCGCACTGAGACAGGACATGGATGGGTTCATGAACTTTTGGCAACCCTGGACCGCATATGTGTCTTCCATTAGATCTAATCTTTGACAAATACCATTTCAATAATGGTTCCGCTCTTTGTTCCAACACTACTCAGATGCTCTTTTATCTTTATTTACTTACTTTTTCTTTTTGTTTGTTTTTTACTGGTTTGTTTGTTTTTTGTATTTGTTTTTTGTTTTTTTTTTCTCTTTTCACTTTTTCTTTCACTTTAAAAAAAAAAAAATAAGGGGTGTTGTAAGAATTAATCTTCCAATGTTGTCAGATATCAGAAAATAAGGGAACATGTGATGAAAATGTAAACACTGCATTGCTGTAACGACCTGTATACCCTTTACAAAAACTTAAATAAAAAAAAAAAAAAAAAAAAAAAAAGTTAAAGACTAGTCAAAGAGGTTAAAAACTCAAAGATCTAAAACCCAATAAAAGATTCAGAACCCAAATAAAAATCCTACAAAAATAAGTAAATATAAAATGGAGTTAATAAATAGGTAACTAAATTATGTGCAATATATTGTTACAACTTGTTCAATTCTTTGACAGTGTGACAGAGATCATCCTGCGCAGTTCGCCCCACACGGGACACGAACCCGCGACCTCTCAGTCAACTACACAGTTCGAGCATGGGAGACACAGCACGATCGCGCTGAGCTAAAGGTCCGACCGGTAGCTCAGCGCTACCGATACTGTATGAGGCTTTGGGAGGGAGGTTTTACTAACGTTCTACGCCGAACAGCACTAGTTGGCATCCGTTACACTCTCCCCCTTAAACCTCACTCCCATGCCGGGTTCACGGCACCATTGTGACAGAGATCATCCTGCGCAGTTCGCCCCACACGGGACACGAACCCGCGACCTCTCAGTCAACTACACAGTTCGAGCATGGGAGACACAGCACGATCGCGCTGAGCTAAAGGTCCGACCGGTAGCTCAGCGCTACCGATACTGTATGAGGCTTTGGGAGGGAGGTTTTACTAACGTTCTACGCCGAACAGCACTAGTTGGCATCCGTTACAACAGCAGCAGGAACAAAGCTGTTTTTGTAGCACTGGGTTTTACTTTTTGGGACAGCAAACCTCCGTCTTGAGGGAAGAAGCTGAAAGTTGCAGTGCAAAGGGTGGGAGTCATCATTTAAAATGGAGGTAGCAATCCTTTGTACCTGTCTGGTGTACAAGGATGTGAGGCTCAGCTGTGACTCACCGAGCAAATGACTGGACCATCTAACTACCTGATCCAAGGATTTCCTCTGTTTCAGTTTTATCTGACCAAACCATCACACTAAAGAAAAGGATAAAACAGATTCAATAAAAGCCCAATAAAACATTGTCATTATGGTTCGGTCAATTTGGAAGCGTGCAAGTTTCCTCAAGCAATGCAAATGTTGCTGACCCTTTTTGCACACCCTTTCACAGTTCTCTTCAAAGTTTAAATTACTATCAATAATCGTCCCAAGATATTTGTAGGATTGTACACATTCAGTGGTCCGGCCTTTTAGTACGGTGACTTTGTGCCTGGGAGTTTTCCTCCTAAAGTCAATAATCATATCTTTAGTTTTTGTCGTATTCAGTTGCAGGTAGGAATCCTCACACCAGTGAACAAAATCATCAACTATTGGGCCGTGGCCACTCTCATCATCCTGGAGGAGACTGACAATAACTGAATCATCAGCATACTTTATAATGTGTCTGTTGTCATGTCTGCTCCAGGACATGACTAGGACATCAAAGATCAAAGCCAGGCATCACTCACAATCACAGGACTCACTATGACATAATCAAAGATCAAAGGCAGGCATCAATGACATCATCAAAGATCACATGACTCACTATAACATCAAAGATCATAGGACTCACTACGACAGTATCACAGATCATAGGACTTGCTATGACATCATCAAAGATCATAAGACTCCCTATAACATCATCAAAGATCAAATGCAGGCCTCACAGATCAAAGGCAGGCATCACTGAATGAGTGGTGACGTCAAAAATCAAAGGCAGGTCTCTGTCACGATGTCACAATGACATGATCATAGGACTGGCAAAAAGATCATAGGACTCTCTATGCGATCAAAGGCAGACATCACAATTATAGGACTCGCTTAAAGATCATAGGACTCGCTATGACATCAAAGATCAAAGGCAGGCAGGCATCAGAATCAGAATCAGAATCAGAATCAGAATCAGGTTTATTGCCATTGTTCATGTAGTACACAAACTAGGAATTTGTCTCGGTGCAATGCTGCAACATTAAACATGATAAGATAAGAGAAATAAATTATACATGTAATAAAGTGTAGGATAAGATTAAGTGATACTGGTCAACAGTTAAAATATATATTAGCCAGCAGCAGATACTGTGGAGAACTATATAGTGCAGTCGGTAATGCAGGAAGAAAACAGTGATGATTGACATGAGTCTGGTTGAGCTGCTGTACATGGTGCACGAGAGTCAATAAGTCACTTAGTGTTCAGCAGTCTAATGGCAGAGGGGAAGAAGCTGTTCATGTGACGGGAGGTTTTAGTCTGGATGGACCGAAGTCTTCTACCAGAGGGGAGGGGGGCAAACAGTACGTGACCAGGGTGTGAGGGATCGGCTATGATCCGGCCAGCACGCCTCCGGGTCCTGGAGATGTACAGATCCTGGAGAGATGGGAGCTTGCAGCCGATCACCTTCTCAGCAGTGCGCACGACGCGCTGCAGCCTTAGTCTGTCCCTGGCAGTGGCTCCTGCGTACCACACGGTTATGGAGGTGGTGAGGATGGACTCGATGATGGCTGTGTAGAACTGCACTAACATCTTGGTGGGTAGCTTGAGCTTCCTCAGCTGCCGCAGGAAGAACATCCTCTGCTGGGCTTTTTTGATGAGTGAGCTGATGGTCGGCTCCCATTTGAGGTCCCTGGTGATGGTAGTGCCTAGGAAGCGGAAGGAATCAGCAGTGGTGATGGGAGAGCCTGAGAGGGTGAGGGGGGGCAGAGGAGTAGTGACTTTCCTGAAGTCTACAATCATCTCCACTGTCTTCAGAGCGTTCAGCTGCAGGTTGTTATTGCTGCACCAGGACGCCAGCTGGGCCACCTCTCTCCTGTAGGCGGACTCGTCGCCGTTGGAGATGAGCCCGATGAGGGTGGTGTCGTCCGCAAACTTGATCAACTTGACAGACTGGTGGCTGGAGGTGCAGGAGTTGGTGTAAAGGGAGAAGAGTAGGGGGGAAAGTACACAGCCCTGGGGTGATCCGGTGCTGATGCTAGTATAGTCTGAGACAGTCTTTCCCAGCCGCACATGCTGCCTCCGGTCCGTCAGGAAGTCGATGATCCACCTGCAGAGGGAGTCAGGCACGTTGAGCAGGGACAGCTTGTCCCGGAGCAGAGCGGGGTGGATGGTGTTGAATGCGGAGCTGAAGTCCACAAACAGGATCCTGGCGTAGGTTCCCGGGGAGTCCAGGTGCTGCAGGATGGAGTGGAGGGCCAGGTTGACTGCATCGTCTACAGACCTGTTGGCTCGATAGGCAAACTGCAGCGGGTCCAGGAGAGGGGTGGTGATGGACTTGAGGTGGGACAGGACCAGGCGCTCAAAGGACTTCATGACTACAGAGGTGAGCGCTACAGGTCTGTAGTCATTAAGTCCAGTGATCCGTGGCATCACTGAACAAGTGGTGACGTCAAAGATCAAAGGCAGGTTTCACCATGGTTACTGTTGCCATGGTCACCATGTCAAAGATCAAAGGTAGGCATCACCATGTGGTAACAGTAACTTTCTACGGGCATGCAGAAATGCTTGCTTACACCTGCTTTCTACAGGCATGCAGAAATACTTGCTTATACATGGTTTCTATGGGCATGCACGGGTATGCACTAGTAGCTATAAATTAGAGCTTTTATCAGGGAGGTGGGTCACGCTGGCCAGATAGAGTGATGATGTAGAATGAAGTCCGTGGCGGTAATGCACCTGTAAGATGGTTGCCATCCGCCAATCAAATCTAAAAGAAGAAGAAGGAGGTGGATCACATCACCGGCAGTATATTGGGTCCATGTACGCTCTCCTACACTGCAATATGGTTGTGCTCTCGCATACTGCTAGTGGAGGTGGCCAATCTAGTGATACAGATCAGTGGTTGTCCACTGTATTTTATCAAGACAAATTTCAACACTGCTGCTTTCTAGAAATTTTTAGAGCACTTCGTGCTTCCATCTGCTAAAAAGTTCTATGGAGATGCTGATTTCCTTTTCCAGCAGGACTTAGCACCAGCCCAGAGGCACAGACACATAGCAAGACTACTCTGAAATGGATTGCTGACTATACTATTGGGCTTGACTGGCCAGCCAACTGGCCTGACCTGAACCCCACCCCACAGATTCTCTATGGAGCATAGTCAAGAGAAAGATGAGAAACACCTGACCTGAAAGAGGAGCTGAAAGTTGTTTTCAAAGCAGCTTGGGCTTCAATAACGTCAGTAGTGACAAGCTGATCATGCCATCTCCACGCCACATGGCACTGATGCATTGATTCATAATAAATGAGCCCCAGCCAACTAGTGAGTGTATATATTCACAATTTTTTTTTAAATGTAGAATTGCGTTCATACTGCCACCAGTGACATGGAAATTACTACGTTATTTGCATCAACTAAGGCTGCATTCACATCAGGATAATCCAGGAGTCTCGGTTCGACTCGGTGGGGGATGGCGAGAATTTTCACACCTTCGTTTGGTTCGGTTTGCATTCACACAGCACTTCACTCAAGCAGACCAAACTGCTTGGACAATGTCACACAGTTACAACAGCTGCTTGTTTGTGGCACTGTAGCCGAAGCCACCACTGACCAAGAAGAAAAAATCTCGGTGAAGAAGAGAAATCCGGCTCATCGAATGACCAGGACCGAAAAGGAAAATCCGGTGTTATGCTGAGAATTGCTCGCTTGCCAAGAATTGCATCCCATCCACCCAAATTATAAAATATAACACTACAGCCAGGCTTGTAACCATTTGGGCATTTTTAGAAGTACCCATTATACATTTTTAGAAGTAAAAATTGTTATTACCTCTTGTAAATTATCTTTAAATTATGTTTATTCGACGATAGGATGCAATTCTCGGCAAGCGAGCAATTCTCAGCATAACACCGTTCCCTTCAGCCGAGGTGTTTATCCGCCACAGACTAATAAAAATAACAAGCTCCACTGTCTGTATAAACCCCCGTGCCGTCATCATGTCGCTAAACATTTGAAAAACATTGGTATTCTTGTGTGTAGCCACAAGCAGCTGAGAAATCTGGTCCTCAGACCAAATATCTATCAGAGCCCGCATTTTCCTTACTCCTCACTATTCCAAGTCCAAGAGACATTTTTTAAAACTTTTCTCCTCGGTTTTCTCCAGTAAAAGTATTTCTTGGATCCACGCAGTTGTCTTTATTATTGCAGCTTTTTTTTTTTTTGGCCCACAACAATCATAAAAACATCCCGCAAAATCCTGGAGGGACTGGTTTTCATCCCCACAGGTTCAACTGTTGATGAATACCAGTCTAAAAAAATTCTCAAGCTGTGTTTGGAATGTCCATTCACTCACTAGCCGTTTCTGTGGCACATTGGGGTGTCATATGAGCGCAATAGTAGCTCTTGTGGGACACATATGTGAGTTTCATATGCTTCATTTGTATATCACTGTATGCTTACTGTATGCTTCACGTCTCAGATGAACAAAAGGACTGAGCCTCCTAGGAGATAACAGGAGGATGTGAAATGTGGTCTTTGTTATGCAGAGAGATGGCCTTGGGGGATTTCTAACTAACTACTAACTAACCTGCACTTATATAGCGCTTTTCTAGTCACAAAGACCACTCAAAGCGCTTTCATTAATACTAACCCTCTATTCTAAGGGCCTATAGGAAACAAATATCTAGGGACAATTTAGAACAGTCAATTAACCTAACATGCATGTTTTTGGCATGTGGGAGGAAACCGGAGAAATCCCGGAGTAAACCCACGCAACACGGGGAGAACATGCAAACTCCACACAGATCACTGTTGGTCGGGGGCTGGGATCGAACCCACGATCCCACGATCCCCACAATCCCCCGGCCAAGGGTAAACTGTGCTGCCGCAGTGCTAACCACTGCGCCACCGTGCAGCCCATTTCCTGGCCGCCAGTGACTTTAGGTGGAGGTGATAAGACCTGGAAGAAGACGCATTGTGACTTGGGATTAAATACAATGTGACTGTGTGCTTTGATGTTCCGGGGTATAAAAGAACGAATGTCTGGGGGTTTCTCTTTCTCTTCTGTTTTTGGATGATGTTGGAGAATGTGAATAAACCTGACTCATGAGACAAACTCAGCCTCGTCATTCCCACATTCTCCACACTCTGTTTGTTAGCGCTGCTGCTAAGATGTTAACGCTGTAAACAAATGACCTGTGCTGGCAAAATGAGTCACATTGAGGACATTTTCAAAACTGACTGAACGTTATTTCCATATTCTGTATTGAAGGACCTTCAAAATGATATTTAATTTGTAGTGTGGGCCTCAGGTTTTTTCACACCTTAGACACAGACAATGAATACATATGGGAGAACAATGCCCAAGTGGGTGAGAGGGGGTTGAATGAAGTGTAGTGTAGATGTCATGCTGTGTATGAGGAAGTGCCTTGAACCTTGTGAAGTGTGACTTGATATAGAGAGAGGAATGCTTGATGTGACCAGTCAGTCTGTTCTTTGCTTGTGAGATGTGAGTGTGTAACAAATCGTCTGAAATGAATATGCCTCTTCATTTACACACTCCACATTGGTGACCCAAGACGTATTATGGAACACGAGGCAAGAACCCCGGAGCTGGCCCGGTCAGGAAGCCCCAGAGATGCTGAAGCCAACCCACAGACAGCCAGGACTGGAACCCCCAGCAACGCGTGTGCAGTTTCAGTCAAGCTACCGGATTTCTGGCAGCACAACCCGCGCTCTTGGTTCCACCACACCGAGGCCCAGTTTGCCCTCCGGGGAGTAACAGCAGATGACACCAAGTTCTACCATGTGGTAGCAGCGCTGCACAGCCCAGCAGGTAGCGAGCCTGCTCGATCAGCCACCAGCCAGCAGCAAATATGAGGCGCTCAAGGCTGCGCTCATCCAGCGATACACGCTCTTGGAATGTGAGAGAGCGGAGAGGCTCCTGGCGCGGCCCGAGCTAGGAGATGGGTCGGCCGTAGACCTGATGGAGAAGATGCTGGTGTTGATGGGCACGGGCGACGGGCACTTTCTGTTTGCCCACCTTTTCCTCCGGAACCTGCCAACAGAAGCAAGAGCGGTTCTGGCCAATTCGCCGTTGCTGGCCGCGCGAGACTACCGTGCGCTAGCCCAGGAGGCAGACCAGATCATCCTCACCACCAGGGCGATCACAGTCAACGCGGTGGCAGTGGAGCCCAGCGAGACGACCAAGGGAGGCGAGGAGCCACCGACGGTAGCGGCAACGGGGGCCAAGGAGCGCCAGAAAGACACGCTCTGCTTCTACCGCCGCCGCTTCAGAGGGAACACGCGCAGATGCGCGTCACCATGCCACTTCAAGCGCTCGGGAAACGCCAAGGCCGGCAGTCGGTAGCAGCTGCGACCGCCGGTGAAGAGAACAAGCAGCTCTACGTGACGGACTCGCGCTTGGGGAGACGCTTCCTCGTCGACACCAGAGCCCAGAAGAGCGTCATCCTGCCGTCCTACGCTGACCGGCTGGCAGGACCTAGCGGCCCGGAATGGTGGCAGTAAACGGCTCGGAGATTAAGACGTTCGGTGAGAGAACACTGACCTTATCTCTACATGGCTGCTCGTATGAGTGGACTTTTATAATAGCAGCACTGTGTTGCCCGCTCCTGGGAGCTGATTTTCTGTGTGCACATGGTTTACTTGTGGATGTTGCTAACAGGTGCCTGGTTAATGCACTGTCCTTTGAATCTCTCCCCCTGTATAGCTCGAGGGACCCGGCCAACAGCACAAGCCAGCGTCACAACTCCAGGCGGTAAGTTCCACGCACTGCTCACTCAGTTCCCAGCACTCACGGTCCCGACGTTTTCGGCGGCCATCGCTAAACACGGGGTGGAGCACTTTATCACCACCACCGGGCTGCCCGTTTTTGCAAGACCTCGGCGCTTGGATGCAGCTAAACTGGCCATAGCGTGTGAGGAGTTCGCCAACCTGGAAAGGTTGGGCATCATCAGGCGATCAAACAGCCCATGGGCATCCCCGCTACACATGGTCCCTAAGGCTGAGGGATCGTGGCGACCGTGCGGTGATTTCCGCAGGTTGAACAACGCCACAGCACACGACTGCTACCCAATTCCCCACATACAGGATTTTTCCATTCACCTCGCCGGAGCGCGCGTTTTTTCTAAAATAGACCTGGTCTGTGGTTACCACCAGGTCCCAATGCGCGCGGAGGACATACCCAAAACAGCGGTAATAACTCCATTCGGTTTATTCGAGTTCCTGCGCATGCCATTTGGGTTAAAAGGCGCAGCACAGACATTCCAGCGCATGATGGATGCAGTGCTGCGTGACCTCCCGTTCGTGTTCGTCTACCTGGACGATATCCTGGTAGCCAATACGTCCGAAGACGAACACGAAACCCACCTCAGGACAGTTTTCCGGAGGTTGGAGGAACACGGGTTGATAATCAACCTGGCGAAATGCCAGTTCGGCGTGATGGAAATTGATTTTTTGGGGCACCGCGTCTCTCCGGAAGGAGCGATCCCATTGCCCGACAAAGTGCGCGCCGTGACAGATTTTCCCTGGCCTCAGACAGTCAGGGCGCTGCAGGAATTTTTGGGGATGGTGAATTTTTATAACCGTTTCCTTCCCCACGCGGCGCGGCTCATGCAACCATTGTACGCCGCGCTCAAGAGACCAAAACCTGTGGATGGAGTCGAATGGACCCCGGAGCGAGAGCGGGCGTTCTCGGAAGTTAAAGCAGCCCTGGCAAGCGCCGCACTGCTGGCACATCCGGACCCGACGGCCCAGATAGCGCTCACCACCGACGCTTCAGACGTGGCCATAGGGGCGGTCGTGGAGCAGCGCGTCGCCAGGGCTTGGCAGCTGCTCGCATTTTTCAGCAGAACTTTGTGCGACAGCGAACGTAAATACAGCGCGTTCGACAGAGAGTTGCTGGCTCTCCATCTGGCCATACGCCACTTCCAGTTCTGGCTGGAAGGGCGCAGCTTCACCGCGTTCGTAGACCACAAGCCACTAACGTTCACGATGGCCAAGGTTTCAGAATCGTGGTCGGGCTGCCAGCAGAGACAGCTGGCCGCGATCTCAGAGTTTACTACCGATATTCAGCATGTGTCGGGTAAACTGAATGTGGTGGCGGACTGCCTCTCGCGCGTCGTGGTGGCTCCAGTCTACGTGGGGATAGATTACTCAGCCATGGCTGCGGAGCAGATTAGCGATGATGACGTGCACGTGCTCCAGTCTGGACCAACAGGGTTAAGGCTGGAGAGCAGGGTGCTGCAAGATGGTGCCCCCCCCCAATCTGCAACGTCTCCACGGTACACCCGCATCCGGTAGTCCCGGTCACGTGGCACCGCGTGTTTGAGTCAGTTCACACTCTGGTGCACCCAGGAGTGCGCACATCTGTCAAAATGGTGGGAGAGAAGTTTGTGTGGCCGAGCCTACGCAAACAAGTAAAAGAGTGGGCTGCAGCCTGCGTGGCGTGCCAGCGAGCCAAGGTACACAGGCACACGAAGGCTCCCATGGAGCCGTTTCCAGTACCAGCTAAGAGGTTCGACCATGTGCACGTGGACCTTGTGGGCCCCCTCCCGCCATCACAGGGGTGCACGCACCTCCTGACAGTGGTGGACCGCACCACGCGCTGGCCAGAAGCAGTCCCACTGGCGGCAACCACGTCCGCGGACGTGGCACACGCTTTTTTTTACCAACATGGGTGGCGCGTTTTGGAGTCCCATTGGACATTACGTCCAACAGGGGCCCGCAATTTGTTTCCAACCTCTGGTCCATGATGGCCCGCAGCCTGGGTGCTGCAATTCATCACACAACCGCGTACAACCCATAGGCCAATGGTTTATGTGAGCGTTTTCATAGATACCATATATGTACATATGTATATTAGCTGCTCTTGCTTTTTTTTTTTTTCTTGACTTCTGATTGTTGCTCTGAGTGTTGCTATCCCTGTGCTGTTGCAATCCTGGAATTTCCCCGTTGTGCGACTAATAATAAAGGCTTATCTTATCACTGAAAGCAGCACTCAGGGCTTCACTGCCGAATGCAAATTGGGTAGACAGGCTGCCGTGGGTTTTATTGGGGTTGCGCTCCGTGCCAAAAGAGGAGTTGGAAGCTTCCCCGGCAGAGCTCGTTTTTGCACAGCCCCTACGGCTGCCCGGGGAATTTCTACCGGACAATCCCGCGCCGGGCAGCTCCCCGTCTCAGCTTTTGCAGCGTAGCGCAAACACAGGCACGCTGCCGGGCCCTGCCCACCACAGTTTTCCGTGTGCCTTCGTGCCTAAAACTTTCAAGAACGCGGAGTTTGTGTTCGTCAGACACGACGCCCACCGCCCTCCATTGCGCCCACCCTATGATGGACCGTTCAGAGTGTTGGAAACAGGGGATAAGCATTTTGTGCTAGACTTGGGGGGTAGACGGGAGAGAATTGGCATAGACAGACTCAAACCTGCCTTTGTAGTGGCGGATGAGCAAGTGCTGTTGGCGAGGGTCCCTCGCGTGGAAGACCCCCACGGAGACCTCCTCAGGGGAACGATTCATCAGAGCAGCCACACGGACAGAGTGACCCCCCCCCCTCCACGGCTCATCCGCAGTCGGACACACTCCCAGCAGCCTCCCACCGGCTCAGCAGCGCCACGGAGGCGGTAAACCCCAGTTACAGCAGATATGGGAGGAGACTGAAGCCGAAACAGCATGTGGACTGAAGTTCTATTGTTCTATCTAAGATGCTGGGGGGGGCGGTGTGGGCCTCAGGTTATTTCACACCTTAGACAGAGACAATGAATACACATGGGAGAACAATGCCCAAGTGGGTGAGAGGGGGTTGAATGAAGTGTAGTGTAGATGTCATGCTGTGTATGAGGAAGTGCCTTGAACCTTGTGAAGTGTGACTTGATATAGAGAGAGGAATGCTTGATGTGACCAGTCAGTCTGTTCTTTGCTTGTGAGATGTGTGTGTAATAAATTGTCTGAAATGAATATGCCTCTTCATTTACACACTCCACAGTAGGAAGTGCGCCAAAATGGCCCAGAAAAAGACGATTTGTTTATATTTTGGCTAGGTTGAAAACTCGCATTTGATTGGTCGGGAGTTACGTCTTCCACAAAAACATATGTATTTTTAGAAAGTACAATTTCTAAGCTTTCCAATGATACCAGGCACTCATGGGGGTTTTCTTGGGACTTGCCGCTAGCAAACAAAGAAAGAGTCATGATTTATGATTTATGCACTTCTCGTGCCTGTAGCTCATAATGACACAGTGCGCACCAGAAATATTATTTCTGGAGAATATTTTGGATAGTTTTTGTCATTTTGGGTATGTTGAGAACTTTAATAAACCTGCAGATGAAGAAAGCAAGTATATTTGTCCATTCCCATGTTTATAACAGTATGAGAAACTTGAAAAATTACCAACTTAAGGTACACTGTATCTGAATGGAAAAACTCGGGATTAACGCGTTATTAATCGTGGTTAACTCAACATTCCAAAAAATTAATCGCGATGAGAAATTTTAATCATCCAACACAACTAGAAAAGACATTAATTCACCATGTGGGTGAGATGCAGACAGGTGAAGTTACCACTCACCTGAAAAAGTTATCCCTGTTGAAAACTTTATGTATGTTTCCGTAGCAGCACGTCCGTTACAGGAATCTCTAGGTAAATAAATAAATCCAATCATATCTTTGGAAAGCTGAGTTCAATTTCTCTAGCCACACCCAGGCCTGAGTACTGCCACACCTGTTCTCAATCAAGAAATCACTTAAATAGGACCTGCCTGACAAAGTGAAGTAGACCAAAAGATCCTCAAAAGCTAGACATCATTCTTTTATTCTGACAGTGTTCTTTATTTACTTCCTGTGCTAGCTCAAGTTTGCAGTTGTCACAGCTGTTTCTATTCTGGTTATTGCCCTGCTTAAAGACGGCTGCACCGCTACTCGGCGCAGCTTCCTTCTCTCTAAGTCCAGACGTTAGTTTTTACATCTCGTTATCTTCTCAGACGGGAGTCCCCCGTCTTATTTCTCCTGGTTTTCCTGCGTGTGTCCCACGCTTTATTCTTCTCTCCGACTATTTTGGTCTTACCAGTGTGCGCTCCACGCTTCAGCCCTATTTGTGTTCCTCACATCCAGTCTACATAAGTTTTTGTGCCTTTGTGTTATTTTGTGTTTTGTTCTTGCAACTCTCAGTCCAGCGTTTGCTCTTCAGTCCAGCCCTGCCGAGCCCATTTATGACACATTTCTTAGTTAACTTTCTGGCAACAAGAATCATATTATGGTTTGACAGGCCCGTAATCAAATTATATGTTTTGATTAATCACTCTGGTCTGTTTGAGAATTTCAAATCTATGATTTTGTTCTTGTAGGCCTTTCTATTACCTCTTTATATTTAAATTTATCTATGAGTGATTTTAGTTTTCCATTTTTTTTCCTGCCAGTTTATGTTAAAATCACCAAAAATTATGCTTTCACCACATTTATCAACAGCTACAAGAAGATTCTTTAGTATGTTGTAAAATTTTACATAATGAGGAGGAGGATTATAAATGACAATTATGTAAAATCTTATAGTCTGTGAGAGAATAACATTCACTACAAGACATTCCAAATCCACTTTCACATCCTGCTCTTCACATTTGAATTGTTCTATATGTAATCTATGTATGAGATATATTTTCCACCATCAGTAGGCTTTTGATTTTTGTATCGTGATTTTGACAATTTGCGTACTACTAAAGTGATATGGTCAGACATGCCAGTAATTAGATTGTACTTTGGAGTGGCCTAATCAGAGTCCTGACCTGAATCCAATTAAGATGCTGTCTGTGGCATGACCTTAAAAAGGCAGTTCATGCTTGAAAACCCTCCAATGTGGCTGAATTACAACAATTCTGCAAAGATGAGTGGGCCAAAATTCCTCCACAGCACTGTAAAAGATTCATTGCCAGTTATTGCAAAAGCTTGATTGCAGTTGTTGCTGCTAAGGGTGGCCCAACCAGTTTTAGCGGGCAATCACTTTTTCACACAGGGCCATTTAGGTTTTGAATTTTTTTCCCCTTAATAAATACCTTCATTTAAAAACTGCATTTTGTGTTTATTTGTGTTATCTTTGTCTAATATTTAAATTTGTTTGATGATCTGAAACATTTAAGTGTGACAAACATACAAAAAAATGAGAAATCAGGAAGGGGGCAAACACTTTTTCGCACCACTGTATGCATCTACTGCTTTGGCTAACCAGTTCTTAACTATTGCTCTGAGTGCTGCTATCCCTGTGCTGCTGTAATCCTGGAATTTCCCCATTGTGGGACTAATAAAGGCTTATCTTCTTCTTTTAGATTTGATTGGCGGTTGGCAACCAGCTTACAGGTGCATTACCGCCACTGACTTGATTATCATCACTCTACTGTATATCTTTGTTTTAGTTCTTATAAGGAGAAGTGTGAAAAAATTATCCGGCCTTGGATATGGTAATGCACCTGTAAGCTGGTTGCCAACCGCCAATCAAATCTCATCATCATCATCATAGCAGTCTGTCGGGGGCAACAATGACCATTTCATTTAGGCCTGATCAGATTCCTCCACACAGCTCTGTCCTTCACCTTCCGCTGCCAGGAACTCCTGACCTTGTTAACCCGGGCGACGTCCGAGCCAGTATGAGTGTGGTGATCTGAGCGCTGATTCCGTCCACGCTCAGGTTGCTCAGTATTTCCCCTTTTCCACCATAGTATTCTAGGGTTTGTTATTAGGGCCGCTCAGGGGCTTTTATTATGACTGTGTCACGGCCGCACTTCTGGCTGTCAAAGCCGAGCTGGCGCCATGACATCTGTTTGTCATTTTTGTTAATTACCTCTTTTCTGATTTGTTTGTGCTTGGTATTTAAGGGAGCAGCTGAGGCTCACTCCTCGCTGCGACCTACACAATCTTAAGCCTTCGTCATGAGGGACTGGAGCTGCTATTCCCGACTCCCATCTTCCCATGTTGTCACGCCTCGCCGCCCATCAGCGGCGCCAGCTGCACGCACACCTGCGCCTCGTCAGCGGCGAGGGATTTAAGCCGTCTCGCCCTGGGCTTCGGCCTGAAGCCGTCTGTCTTCGTTGGCTTCCCTTGCTGCAAGGAATCCCCTTCGTCGAGCAAGAATACACGTAAGAATCTCTTACCTTCTCCTTCCAGTCTCCTCCCCTGTGCACAGGTGGATTTCCCGGCGGCGGACTACTTCCCTCTGCCTCCGCCTCCTCGCTGCTGCATCGGGCGCTCCAGGTCGCTGTCTACCGGGCTACGCCCTTGCTGTGCCAGCCATCTGCCAAAACCAAGTAAGCCTGTGATCATTGTCATATCTCCCGTGTTGGTGTGGTGCCCGTTACCCTTCTCCCTTTGCTTCTCCCATAGGGTTGTCCGGCTGTACGGCCTCCTGCCTCCGTGCCTGACGCAGACGCCACCACCAACACATATACATCTCGCATACACACACTCATACACACTTGTTGTTAATAAAGCTATTAAATCTACCCAGAGCCTGCGTGTGTGTCTCCTGAGCCGTGCATTATGTCACATGTGTCTTGGACTCTTTGCTGCATGTCTTCGTGAGTGTTTTTTGTACAGCGCAGGCTCCGTCCTCGCTGCCATTCATAGTTCATCTTCAGAGTCCATTATTTTGTGTTTCTGTATATGTTCGTGTTTTGCCCCACGTGGCTGTTTATTTTGTCATTTTGGCTCCATGTAAATAAACAAGCAAACTTACTGTTTGGCATCTGGCGTCTGACTAATGCTCTGCAAGGGGCATTCATAACAGTAGGTCACAGCCAAACGAGACGCCAGCCACAGTGAGTTTGTTTGTGGCTTGAGTTTTTTTCCCCCTTTTTCATGTGCCACTGTGTTTTCGGGAGATGGTGTCATCTAAGACTGGTTATTCCTTGGGCTTGGGCTACGAGCTGATCATAGCTCTCATAGAGGTAAATGATCTCCTCGCCAACGCTCGTAGGCTCGCCACTCCTGATGACGCACGTTGGTACGTGGACCTCGCAGAGGCGGCAATTAAACACAATCCTTGCCATGCCGATCACGCTGAGGTCAAGAGGATGATGGCTGAAATTACGGCACTTCGGGAGAAGATATGGACCGGAGAGGAGTTCCGGCAGGAAACCGAAGCCAGAGCTGACGGTGAGGCATCTCTGCTCCTCGCCTCGGTATCAGGTCCCTGCCATCCATCCAGCCCAGGGTTCTGCGTCACCGAGGGGCTGTCCCCGTCCGCAGCAGAGGAAAAGGACAGCCAGGACCCCCTGTGAAGAGACACAGTGGGCAGCTGAGCTCATCAGGGGTCGCGTGGCTAAAGCACGCTCTTCCTTCCATCCCAGTGAGATCTTACGGAATGTGGTGGTGGCAGTTAGACTGGTGGAGGTCAATCCCAAACTCAGCGATTATCCTGAGTACGCCGAGCTGCTGGTCTCTGTCTCTGCGCAGCAGCGGCGCTTCCTGGACTTGAACTTCGCCTCGCCCTCTGCCAGAAGACGCCGTCACTCAGTCCGTAATCCCCCTCCACGAGATCCCCGTCCGGATCCTGTTCTGGGCCGCCGAGGGAACTCCGCCTCCCAGCCAGCTGTTGTCCCTGCGTCACGATGGGAGGGAAAGACAGCAGCCCCAGTCTCCCGGTCATCGGTTCCCGCTGTTTCATCAGCTCCTCGCCCCCGGACTGCCTCGGCTGTTCCTCCCTCCTCTTCTGCGCCCTCTTCAGCAGCTGAGAGTCCAGCGAGTCCTGCCCCGGCTGTGCCCGTCGCCGATCCAGAGAGAGCGGCTCCTCCTCGTCTTCCCGGGGGGCCCTCAGTCACCATCCTCAGGGGAAAGGGGAGAACCAAGCCCGCTGCAGCAGCCACCATCGTCCCTCGGGAGGACAGGCAAGTATTGTTTCATTCTCACTCTCAGTGTAGGGAATTACCTTGTCTGACTCCTGGGGGTGGGGCTCGGGATTCACAGTCCTCCGAGCTCCCACCACCTGCTGCAGCCATTAACATTGAACCTGCTACCTCTGTGTCTCCTTCCCCTCTCTCTGAGCATCCCCCGGTGCCTGGAATTGACTGTCGGGCGAGGAGGAGCCTGCGGCCCTGGAGAGCCTGCTTCCAGCCCCGCAGCCGCATCACGGGCAGAGGAGGAGACCGGACTGCCGTTTGGAGCCTGAGCCACTGAGTAAGCATCCCCGGGTCTCCGTGGAGGAGCAGTCAGGCCCAGCAGGTCTTGGATCCCCTGCCTCCACGCTGTGCGGGCCTTCGGCATGGCTTTCAGCGCCGGGGGGTTCCCAGACTGTGATGACCATCATGCAGTGGAGCCGGAACCCGGAATGGACCTCCGGATCATTGAGCCTGGATCGTCTTGAGTCCTGGACGGTGGTGGAGCCCGAGATCAGGCAAGCGCTCTATTTTGTCTTCTTACTTTCAATTCTGGAGCATTCTTGCCTGTCTTTTGGGGAGGTGAGCCGGGTGCAGTCAACCGCTGCATCTGAGCTCATCTCACCGGGCTCTGCCGCTGCTGGTGATCCTGACCCCGGTCCTCTTTGTCTGTCTGAGCCTTCTCCCAGGGTCTCCAAAGACGAAACAGCTCCGGTTATCGTCATCGAGGCTCCAGGGTCGTGTTTGGAGGCCATCCTGGGTGCTGCGCCGGCCCAATCGGAGTCCATCGAGGGTGCTGTGTCGGTCCAATCGTGGTCCATCGAGGGTGCTGCACCGGTCCAGTGGGGGTCCATCGAGGGTGCAGTGCTGGTCTGATTGGGGCCCATCAAGGGTGCAGCACTGGCCCAGTCAGGGTCCATCGTGGGTGCTGTGCCAGCCCAATCGGGGCCCATTGAGGGTGCAGCGCTGGTTCGGTTCGAGGTTGGTGAGGGAGCTGCGGATTCCCTTCCGCCGGACTGGTTCCTTCTCTTCCCTCCCATTTGTCTCCTCCGGATGCTGCTGGGGTTCCCTTTATTTAGGTCAGCTCTCCCCCGCTGTCCTTCTCAGTCTCAGTAGAGAGGCCGCCTCCGAGCTTCCCACTTCGGACCTGGTGGTCTAAGGATGTGGGTCGGCCGCCAGAGAGACTGTTTTGCTGGTTCTGCGTTCTGGGTCAGCCGCCCGAAAGACTGTCTTGTTGGTTCAGCGACCTGGTTCGGCTGCCGGAGAGACTGTGTCGCCTGTTCTGTGTCAGCCGCCCGAAGGACTGCCTTGTTGGTGCAGCGACCTGGTCCAGCCACCTGAGGTACTGTTTTTCTCAGGTCTGGGACTTTGATGGATCCCACTGAACTGTTTCCTTTTTCCGTTCTCTGCTTTCTACTGGCTGACGCCCTAGAAATTGTTTTTTTTTTTCTCTCTTTTTTGTTTGGTTCCATGTATATTGAAGGACTCGCGATTCTTTGCCCGAAATAGTGGCGTTTTTTTTTTTTGTTTGTTTGTTTGTTCCATGTATATTGTAGGATTCCCTGTTCTTTGCCCTAATTAGTTGTGGGGTTTTTTTTGTTTGTTTGTGTTTCATGTAATCTGCAGGAGTCCCTGTTCTTTGCCAACTCTGCTACATCTTTGAAGTTGGCTCTCTTAACCTTTGCGCTGAGCTATTAGCTATGGGGTGCAGATTCACGCTTGCACTTTCTTTTATTTTTCTTTCTTTCTTTTTTTTAAAGACATAATCTAATACCTGGAACTATATTTTTTTTTTCTCTCAGTCACACTTTGTCTTAGCTTTGTTCTAAATTGTAATCACTCTTGTCTTGTTTACTCTTTTTTCTTTGAATTCTTGGATGGAATATGGGTGGGCAATATAAGCTGCGGCTTCAGCCATCACCCATTTCGGATAACTCACGTGGAATTGTTTAGTAGAAGGAGTCTTTGTCTAATTTGACCTTGTTGTTATATTATACAGCTTCTTTAACCTGTACTGTATTATCCAAAATAAATAAATTCATTCATTCATTCCTATTGCCTTGCATACATAGTTTGCTCCTCAGTAAGAGGAAATAACCTTCACATTTCATACTCCTGGTGTTAGACGACCTGTGACGTACTCTGTCTGACTGTTGTGGCACAGAGTTACGATGGATCCTTGGGCCGGTGACCTACTTTGAATAAACAGTTTCTTCCTTAAGCCCTTTTGATCACCAGTTAGAACTAAAGGCTACCCTGGAAGGAATTTCCCATGTCACTCAAATGCTTGGTCACTGGAAGGGTGTTAATTTCCCTGTCGTAGGAAGGTGCTACATGAGGAAGTTATACTATTTTCAGAACGCTTTATTCACCAGTTACCAAATTTGACACTCACCTTTACCTCATGAGCATATTTGTCAGTTTAACTCATATTTTGAATTACCATGTGCACCTTGCAGATACTTTTTTTTTCTCTCCTTGCTTATTCTGTAGTGCTTGAGGGTTTTTTTCCCCCGTGTTTTGTCTAGTTAAAGTGTTATTGGGTACTGAGTATTTTGAAATGTACCTGTATTTTGGTTCACTCTCGTTTGTTTTATCGGGCTGTAGGTTACATATTTTTTGTTCTTTCTGCTACTCGTTATTTTTGTTTTTTGTATGTTACATGGTGCTTAGGTATGTCGTAAGGGTGCCTGTATCTTGGTAGTCATCCTGTTGCTATTGGTTAAGTGGAGTGTGTGACTAGTTACTGCCTTCTTCTGCCCATGTGATGTGTCACCTACTTTTCCCTTGATGCTACTTAACCACATAGTTGCATTCATGTCCTCTAGGGTTTGTGTGAGAGTCCCACTTGTTTTTCTGTAATCCATAACTTCTCACAGGCAGATTTTTTTTTAATTTTTTTTTTGGTTTTGGTCATTCCTGTGTTAAGCCATGCAATTATGTTATCTATATTGTTATCCGTTCATTGTGGGTTTTTTTTTCTTTCTTCCTCTGGGTGTCGTTGCCCTTTTTGGGTTTTTTTTTTTGGTTCTCTCCCTCCTGGCCTGTTTTTCCCCTCTGCCCTCCCTGGGTCAGTCCTGTTAACTTTCTGGTGGGTGGGGGGGGGGGGGGGGGCTTGGATGTCACGTTGACGCCTAGAATGTGCCCTTTGAGTGGGGGGTACTGTGGTGATCTGAGCGCTGATTATGTCCGCGTTCAGGTTGCTCAGTATTTCCCCTTTTCCACCGTAGTATTCTAGGGTTTGTTATTAGGGCCGCTCAGGGGCTTTTATTATGACTGTGTCACGGCTGCACTTCCGGCTGACAAAGCCAAGCTGGCGCCGTGACAGCTGTTTGTCATTTTTGTTAATTACCTCTTTTCTGATTTGTTTGTGCTTGGTATTTAAGGGAGCAGCTGAGGCTCACTCCTCGCTGCAACCTACACAATCTTACGCCTTCGTCATGAGGGACTGGAGCTGCTATTCCCGACTCCCATCTTCCTATGTGTCTTGGACTCTTTGCTGCATGTCTTCATGAGTGTTTTTTGTACAGCGCAGGCTCCATCCTCGCTGCCATTCATAGTTCATCTTCAGAGTCTATTATTTTGTGTTTCTGTATATGTTTGTGTTTTGACCCACGTGGCTGTTAATTTTGTCATTTTGTCTCCGTGTAAATAAACAAACAAACTTACTGTTTGGCATCTGGCATCTCACTAATGCTCTGCAAGGGGCATTCATAACAATGAGTTGCTTTCTGACTGACCATTTCATGAAACTGCTTGCAAAGTATTTGAGTGCCGCTAGCTTTTGCTGGACTAGTGGCACATTCTTGGCAGATAGAGGTATTATTAGTGGCAAGGACAGGCCAAGACAAACTGACTCCAGTATCTGTTGCAGTGACTGACCAGATGATAGGTTTGTTTATCTCTGCTCTTTGTGTCGTGCATGTCACGATGCACTGACTGGCAAAAGTCCACCACAGACCTTGTGACAGATGTACTTATCTGCCAGGATGTCCAGTCTCACCCCGTGTAACTGGGAGTGGTCCACCACAGACCTGTGACAGATATTGTTTTTAGTTCTTGCCAGGATGCCCACTTTCACCCTCCAGGCCCTCGGAAGGGCGGGGTTGCCGGATGAGTCATCGATTTTGCCATTTTGCACAATATGAGACAGATTCACTCCAAAATCTGATAGACTCTTTTGTTTCCCAAGCTCCACCCTTCCACCAAAATTCAATGAAATCAAGTTAGCAGTTTAAGCATAATCTTGCCAACAGACAACTTCACAGAAAATATAAATTCTTGGTTGTAGGTAATCAGAAATGGTACTTAATCACTTTTAACAAAGGGCTAACCTTCTATCTCATGACCCTCAGGCCAATCTGGCAACCCTGGAGATTCCGGTCCCGAGGGTCCTCCTGGCTTCAACGGTCCACAAGGCTTATCTTCTTCTTCTTTTAGATTTGATTGGCGGCTGGCAACCAGCTTACAGGTGCATTAGCGCCACTGACTTGATTATACAGGGTTACAAAAATATTTTTTTTTCAGTTGTCTGTGTTTTTTCAACTGATTTAAGTCAATTTTGCACCACTGAATCCAAAAATGACATCCATTTTTCTCGATCAGGTGCTAAGTAAAAACCTGTACTTACTTAGTACTTACTTAGTACTGTGCATGTACTTACCTTTATATAAAGGTAAGTGGATGTAAATTGAATGTTACATCATCATTGTTCAAAATTCAGAGAATTTCAAGACATAAAAAAGAATTTTGCATCATATAAAGCAAAAATACCCGTACACGTAAACAAAAACGTATAAAAAAAACATGTAGCCATAATTCAAAAAGTTGACCTGATTGAGCAAAACCAATGTGATTTTTGGATTCAGCACATCAAAATTGACCTTAATCAGCTAAAAAAAAACTTAGACAATAAATTTGGTGTTGACCAGTGTTATTATCACTCTATCTTCTTCTTCTTTTAGATTTGATTTTCGGTTGGCAACCAGCTTACAGGTGCATTACTGCCACATACTTCACTTTATATCAGTCTTCTTCTTCTTCTAGATCTGATTGCCAGCTGGTAACCAGCTCACAGGTGCACCACCGCCACCCACCGGGTTGGAATGTAGACAAGAGAATGGCAGGGAAAATAAAAACTAAATTCTTATAATTAATTCAGTTGCACTTAAATGTCTAAATAGACCTACATATATTTCTTTGACTGAAGTTCCTAACATGTTTTCCAAAACAAAACTTAAAATAGCCCTTTCCATTACTGCAATCAGATGTTTCCTTGGTTCCTGGTATCCCTGACATTCCAACAAAACATGCTGAACTGTTTCCAGAGAACCACAATGTGCACAGCTGCCAGTTGGGTGTTTACCTATTCTATGTAGCGTCTGGTTCAAAGTAGTATGTCCTATTCTTAATCAGGTGATGAGTATCTCTTCTTTCCTGTTTCTGCCAACTCCCATTCCAGAGTCCACCCGCTTTTGAATGTCATAAAGATGTCTTCCTGTATCTATTGAGTCCCAATGTTCTTGCCACCTTTCCACTATATAATTTTTAATTATGATTTGCCTTCTGCCCTACTGAGTGAGACCTCCAGATCCACTGCCTCGAACTTCAATGATTGCTTTGCCAATAAAGCCACATCCTCATTACCCTCTATCCCAACGTGGGCTGGAACCCAAAGAAAATTTATTGACTGACCTTTACTGTAGAGGTTGTAAATTAAGGAGTGGATTTCTACAATTAGGTCCTGCCTACACGACTGCAGTGACTGAACACTCTCGAGAGCTGCCCAACTATCAGAAGCAATGACTGCATTATTCCTATAATTTAGCTCCAACCACTGTAAAGCTAATATGATAGCAGCTAGCTCAATGTATACTGATAAGTGATTACTGGTTCTTTTATTGATAGATATTTTATACTGAGGAATGTATACTACAGCTCCACTACAACCAGTTGTAGGATCCTTGGAACCATCGGTAAATGCTATCAGCCTGTTTCTCAAGTTCTGTTCAATATATTTATGCACTATATAATCTGTTGCTGATTGCTTATGTTGCTTCCTCAGTTGTTGTATTTCAAAATCTACCAGTGGCATCTTTTTTTTTGTAACTTTGATTTTTATTCATTTTTCATCATACATATTACATTCAGATCACAGTCTATATTTTTTAAAAAAAAGGAGCTAGAGGAAGAAAGAAAAAAAAAAGAAAAAAAAGGGGGGTGGACAAATGTTGGAGCATCAAGTTTTTAGTTTCCATCTCTTAATTCTTCTGGTTTTTCCAGTGTCTTTGGCTATTCTTTCAATTTCTGTCTCGTTGTTGCACTTTGTAGTGTGTCCGTTTCCGCCATTTTTTTTCATATTGTCCTTCTTGCATTCTTTGTCGATATGTTAGTTTTTCCATCAAATGTATATCCTCAACAATGTTAGTCCATTGCTCTTGGTCAGGAAGAACTTCTGATCGTCATTTTCTTGTGATTGTTTTTTTACATGCAATCAGCAAGATTTTAACTAGATATCTGTCCTCAGCCTGTATTACATTGTCTCTTTTAAGATCACATAAATACATCGTTACAGTTCATTGGTATATTATATCCTAATATCCTCTGTATTGTCACATGTATAGATTTCCAGAATGATGAGATTTTGCAGCATTTCCAAAACATATATGAGTGGTCTGCATTTTGAGCCCCACAGCCCCTCCAACATATAGATTGGGTATTTGTATATTTTCTGTGAATCTGTGGTGTAATGAAATAGCGAATCAGGTTTTTCCATCCAAATTCCCTCCATGTCCTTGAACTTGTTGATGTGTGTTGTGTTTTCCATATTTCTTGCCAGTTTTCTTCTGTTATGTTTAAATTTAGCTCTTTCTCCCATTTCTCCTTTATATAGAATATTTATATTTATATTTATATATTTATTTATATTTATATTTATATCCTTTATATTGAATGTTTGTTTGCCGTAAGTTTCTGATATAGCTTTGAAATAATTCTTATTTTATTTCCTGCATATGAGCTTAAAATGAATTGTATAATCTCGCTCACATCTGTGTGGAGGTTATGCCTAATCTTCCTCATATAATAATCTCTCATCTGCAGATATCTGAAGAATTCCGATTTTTCTAGTTTAAATTTTCTTCTCATGTTTACAAAACTCCCGAAATCTTTTTTTCCAATATTGCCCCATGCTGTGATTCCCTTGTTCACCAGATTTTTGTATCCCCTATCTTGCTTTGCCAGTTCAAACTGACTGTCAAATGCTACCCATTTCAATAGTTTTATGTCCTCCTTTATATTTGTGGCTCACATATTTTGACTGCATATGTATAAGCACAGGAGTGAGATGCTTAGTACTGCATGTGTTGTTTGACCACACGTCTTGGATGGAATAATACGTCTGGACCTCCTGAGGATAACGGCAGGAGGCGGCGGTGCCGTGATAAGACTCTGAGAGGACTTCCTGACCTCCTAGGGTCAGACGGACGACGGAGGGACTCGGGGGGAGAATTATTGTCAATAGGGGGTTTGGCGACAATGTGTGATTTTGCCTTTGATGTCCCATGTATAAATGTGGGGTTTTTTGGGGAGTTCACTCTCTTATTGTTTTGAGAGAATGCTGGGGATGTGAAATCTTCATTAAACCTGAATTGAGAAATAAATTCAGTCTCCTTATTTCACACTCCCCACATTGGTGACCGAAGACGTGCAATGTCTAGAACCAATTCCCCCGAACCAGACTCGTCAGGGACCGCTTGAGCGAGCGCCGTCTCGATCAAGCTACCAGAGTTCTGGCAGGACAACCCAGACTTGTGGTTCCTCCAGGCTGAAGCCCAGTTCGCACTCGGGGGAATAACGGCGGATGATACAAAATTCTACCACGTCATCGCAAAGCTCGACAACCGCACAGCTCGATGCGTGCGGAGCCTGGTGCAGCAGCCGCCCGCTGGCGACAAATACAGCAAGCTGAAGGCTGCCCTCATCCAGTGTTTCACGCCCTCAGCCGAGGAGAGAGCTAGGAGACTCCTGGCTCTGCACGACTTGGGAGGACGCAGGCCAGTCGACCTGATGGAAGACATGCTGCAGCTGAGGGACACAGACAATGATAATTTCCTGTTCAAACACATCTTCCTGAGAACCCTTCCGACGCAGATGAGGGCGACCCTGTCGGGCACTCATTGTGTGACCCAGCGGGACTTCCATGCGCTGGCCAGAGAAGCGCAGCGGATCCTCGACTCCTGCGGGGAGCAGGCGGCCACCACAGCAGCAGCAGACCTTGGAACGGCGGCCGGGAGCAGCGGAAGGCCAGAGGCAGCAGAATCGATCCCGCCAACAATGGCAGCGGCGTGGCCCCGACGCAGCGGAGGAGACGACCTCTGCTTTTACCATCGGCGTTTCGCGGAGAAGGCACGCAGGTGTGTGCTGCCGTGCCACTTCAAGAGCTCGGGAAACGCCAGGACCGAGAGTCGTTAGCAGCATCGGCCCTTGGCGAGCGGAACAAGCTGCTCTACCTCACGGATGCGCGCTCTGGGTGGCACTTGCTCATGGACACGGGCGCCCAAGTGAGTTTCATCACCCCAACCTACGCTGACCGGCTCGCAGGCCCCCGTGGTGACGGAGCAACAGCAGCAAACGGCTCGAGCATTAAGACCTTCGGCGAAAAGACTCTGCTTCTGTCCTTGCACGGCCGCACTTATGAATGGACTTTTATTGTAGCGGCGGTGAGTTTCAACATGTTAGGTGCTGATTTTCTGTGCTCACATGGGTTGTTAGTTGATCTTGCCAACAGGCGCTTGGTTAATGCACTCTCCTTTTATTCCATCCCTTGTGCAGCTCGAGTGTCCCTGCCACCAGCACAGACCAACGTCGCCACAGCAGGCGGTAAGTTTCACACACTCCTCACCCAGTTTCCAGCGCTCACAGTTCCCACATTTTCGGCAGCAGTTGCGAAACACGGGGTGGAGCATTTTATCACCACAGCTGGCCCCCCCGTCTTCGCAAAAGCTCGGCGCTTGGATGCAGCTAAACTGTCCATAGCGTGCGAGGAATTCGCCAACCTGGAAAGGCTGGGCATCCTCTGCCGTTCAAACAGCCTATGGGCCTCCCCACTGCATATGGTCCCTAAAGCTGATGGCTCGTGGAGACCTTGCGGAGATTACCGCAGGTTGAACAATGCCACAGCGCATGACCGCTACCCAATCCCACACATTCAGGATTTTTCGGTGCATCTGGCGGGGGCGCGCATTTTTTCTAAAATAGACCTGGTCCGCGGCTATCATCAAGTCCCAGTCCGGGCCAAGGACATTCCCAAAACAGAGGTGATAACCCCTTTTGGACTTTTTGAGTTTTTGCGCATGCCGTTTGGCCTCAAAGGCGCCGCGCAAACCTTCCAACGCATGATGGATGCCGTGTTACGCGATCTCCCTTTCGTGTTCGTCTACCTCGACGACATTTTAGTCGCCAGCACATCCGAGGAGGAACACGAAAAACACCTCACAGCGGTTTTTCGGAGGTTGGGAGAGCACGGGTTAATAATCAATCCAGCCAAGTGCCAGTTCAGGGTAGCGCAGATCGATTTCTTGGGGCACCGCGTTTCCCCAGAAGGGACGGTTCCGCTACCGGACAAAATGCGCGCAGTGGCAGATTTTCCCCGGCCACAAACGGTCAAAGCGTTACAGGAGTTTTTAGGAATGGTGAATTTCTATAACCGTTTCCTCCCCCACGCAGTGCAGCTCATGCAACCACTATATGCCGCACTTAAAAAGCAAAAACCCTCCAATGCAATCGATTGGTCCCCGGAGCGGGAGCGCACATTCGCGGAGATAAAAAAAGCCCTGGCGGACGCTGCATTGTTAGCCCATCCTGACCCAACGGCCCGCATAGCGCTCACCACTGATGCGTCGGATTTGGCCATAGGGGCGGTTGTAGAGCAGCATGTTGCCGGGATTTGGCAGCCGCTGGCCTTTTTCAGCAGATCCTTGCGCGAAGCTGAGCGAAAATACAGCGCGTTTGACAGGGAGCTGTTAGCGCTCTACTTAGCCATTCGCCACTTCCAATTCTGGCTGGAAGGTCGGCGTTTCACCGTGTTTGTCGACCACAAACCGCTCACTTTTGCGATGGCCAAAATTTCGGAACCTTGGTCTGGCCGACAGCAGAGGCAGCTAGCCGCAATTTCGGAATTTACTACTGATATTCAACATGTAGCGGGTAAACTCAACGTAGTAGCAGACTGCCTCTCTCGCGCGGTAACAGCACCAGTCCGCGCAGAGGTAGATTATACTACCGCGGCCGCAGAGCAGAATAACAGCGCGGAAGCGCACACGGCCCCAGTTCACGTGGGGATAGATTATGCAGCCATGGCAGCGGATCAGGGTAGAGATGCGGACGTTTGCGCGCTCCAGTCTGGACCAACAGGGTTAAGGCTGGAGAGCAGGAGCTTACAAAATGGTTTGCCCCCCCCAATCTGCGATGCTTCTACCGGGCGACCGCGCCCGGTGGTACCGGCTGCTTGGCGCCGTCGTGTTTTTGACTCGGTTCACTCCCTGGCACACCCGGGGGTGCGCGCGTCTGTGAAAATGGTAGCGGAAAAGTTTGTTTGGCCGAGCCTGCGCAAGCACGTGAAAGAGTGGGCAAGAGCCTGTATGGCTTGCCAGCGGGCCAAAATTCACAAGCACACTAAAGCCCCCTTAGAGCCGTTTCACATCCCGGCCAAGAGATTTGATCATGTGCATGTCGACCTCGTGGGCCCCCTACCGTCGTCGCAGGGGTTCACACATCTTTTGACAATGGTGGACCGAACCATGCGTTGGCCGGAAGTGGTCCCACTGGCATCGACCACGGCTGCAGAAGTGGCCCGCACATTTTTGACAGCCTGGATAGCGCGTTTCGGGGTTCCGTCGGATATTACATCCGACAGAGGACCTCAATTTGTGTCTGAGCTTTGGTCAGCGATGGCCAACAGCTTAGGGGCGACAATTCACCGCACTACCGCTTACCACCCCCAGGCTTATGGTTTATGCGAACGTTTTCATAGATCTTTGAAGGCAGCCCTCAGAGCGTCGCTTGCGGATGCAAATTGGGTAAACAAACTACCATGGGTTTTATTGGGGTTGCGTTCTGCGCCCAAAGAGGACTTAAAGGCCTCCCCAGTGGAGTTGGGTTTTGCGCAGCCTCTCCAGCTGCCAGGCGAGTTTCTATCGGATCATCCGGCGCCGGGGCATCCCCCGGCTCAGTGGCCACTGATCGGCACGGGAGCAGACATGCTTCCAGGCCCCGTTCATCACACTTTTCCACGTGTTTTTGTTCCCAAAGCTTTAAAAAATGCCGAATTTGTTTTTGTCAGGCACGAGGCTATGCGCCCGGCCCTGCGCCCACCCTACGACGGTCCATTTAGGGTGCTGGAAACAGGTGATAAACATTTTATGCTAGATTTGGGGGACAGAAGGGAAACAGTATTGACAGACTAAAGCCTGCTTTTGTGATGAACGACGAGTCTGTACGGGTGGCGAGGGCCCCTCGACGTGGCAGACCCCCCAGGGAGCATGTCCTGGAGCCCCCGCAGGTATCAAATAACGATTCTCATCCTCAGTTAGCAGATCCACTGCAAGACGGCGCCACAGGGGCTGTGAAGCCCGCTTACAGCAAGTTGGGAAGACGTTTGAAGCCCAGACGACGTACGGACTGATGTGTGATTTTATCATGTTGTGTGGACTATGCTGTATTGTGTGATTTTATCATGTTGTGTGGACTATGCTGTATTGTTCATTCTTCGACGTTTGGGGGGGGTTATGTGGCTCATATATTTTGACTGCATATGTATAAGCACAGGAGTGAGATGCTTAGTACTGCATGTGTTGTTTGACCTCATGTCTTGGATGGAACAATACGTCTGGACCTCCTGAGGATAACGGCAGGAGGCGGAGGTGCCGTGATAAGACTCTGAGAGGACTTCCTGACCTCCTAGGGTCAGACGGACGATGAAGGGACTCGGGGGGAGAATTATTGTCAATAGGGGGTTTGGCGACAATGTGTGATTTTGCCTTTGATGTCCCATGTATAAATGTGGGGGTTTTTGGGGAGTTCACTCTCTTATTGTTTTGAGAGAATACTGGGGATGTGAAATCTTCATTAAACCTGAATTGAGAAATAAATTCAGTCTCCTTATTTCACGCTCCCCACAATATTATACTTTTGTACTATTTTATACCACAGTTCCAAAGTAAATTTAGTGATTGGGTCTATTTGTTGGATTTGCTTATATGCATCCTTATCTCCTATTATGCTTTGTACTGGGAGTCCCTCAATTTCCTTTTCCATTTCTTTCCATTTTGCCTCATATCCTCCGTCGCACCAACATATGATATATCTTATTTGTGCTGAGTAGTAATATTCCTTTAGACTCGGTAGGCCCATGCCTCCTTTCTCTTTTGGTAACTGGAGAGTTTTATATTTCACTCTTGGCTTTTTACCTCCCCAAACAAATCTCGATATCATCCTGTCCCACTTTGAGAACTGGGCACCAGGAATCTCTATTGGTAGAGCCTGGAAGAGGTAAAGCAGTCTAGGTTGTATGCTGATTTTGACTGTCTTAATTTTTGAATTCAGATCCATATTTAAGATTGACCATCTATCAATATCTTTTTTTTATTTTTTGTTCCAACCTATCATAGTTTGCTTTATAGATTTTGCTTAGATCTTTAGGTATGCTCACTCCAAGGTATTTTATTTCTTTTTGTTTCCAGTTTAGTTTGATCTTATCAGTTATCTGGTTTAAAGGGTTATAGTGGAATGTCAGTATTTGTGTTTTTGTTATGTTTATCTTGTATCCTGATAATTTTCCAAAATTTTCGATCAAGTTCATCATTTCCATTATTGATTCATCTGGTTGTTCAAGGTAAACTATAATATCGTCTGCAAATAGCCCTATCTTGTGTTCCGCTCCCTTTATTGTTACACCTTTTAATTTCTTATTTTGTCGCATCGCTTGAGCCAGTGGCTCTATGAACACAGCAAACAAGGTGGGCGATAGGCAGCATCCCTGCCTAGTTGATCTTTGTATATTTACTTTGTCTGTTAAGCTACCGTTTATCTTGATTCCTGCCACAGGTTTTTGATACAGTGTCTTTATGCATTGTACTGATTTTTCGTTAAATCCAAAGCGTTCCAGCACATTATATAGGAACATCCAATTAACTCTATCAAATGCTTTTTCTGCGTCTAAACTCATTATTACTGTGCTTTTCTTTTCTTTATGTATTTGATTAATTATATGTATTGTTCTCCTGATATTATCATGTGTTTGGCGTCCCTCTATGAAACCAGTTTGATCATCCTCTATCAGTTCCGTCAAGAATGTCTTTATTCGTTTACAGATAATTGTTGTATATATTTCATAATCCACATTTGGATGCATTGGGCTGCACGGTGGCGCAGTGGTTTAGCACTGTGGCAGCACAGTTTTACCCTCGGCCGGGGGATCACGGGGATCATGAGATCGTGGGTTCGATCCCAGCCCCCGACCAACAGTGAGCTGTGTGGAGTTTGCATGTTCTCCCCGTGTTGCGTGGGTTTACTCCGGGATTTCTCCGGTTTCCTCCCACATACCAAAAAAACCATGTAGGTTTAGGGCGCTCGCGCACGCAGCGACCAGCAGCCGGTGGCTTGTCACCAGACTGAAAACCAAATCTACCTACGGGTACAAATAAGTTGTAGAAGATGTCTTACAAACGAGACTGAGTTTATTTCTCAGGAAGCTTTATTGGAAGTCACATCTTCTATCATCAAAGTTCTCAGCATAATAAGAAAAAGAAACACAACTTTCCTCCAGCTTTTATAACCCCCAGAGATACTCAACCCCCACATAGCGTATCTCACACCTTTACCCCCACAGAAGCTCAGTAAACATATGCACCCATAGTCACACATAGTCCTCGAGACTTGCTGGCGTCTCTGCTCTCTTCTCCACCTCGGGGCTCCTGCTGGGACATTGTCTCTGACTTCCTTCTTCCCCCAGCACCCACCTCCTAGCCGAGGTCCCTGCTGGGGCATTGTTCATTTGGACGTTTGACTGTAGGCTCTGCACCGTCGAGCCACTGTATGCCTGTGGGGGAGAATGCGTACCATACAGCATGCTACATATGTGCATTAAATATGCACCATAAAGTAACAAAAAAAAAAAAAAATTAATAAAGAGATTGGCCTATAGTTTCTGCATTGTTCCCTATCTTTCCCTGGCTTTAAAATAACTGAAATAATGGCTTCGTTCCATGATGGAGGTATTTTGTTGTTGTTTAATGTCCAATTAAATGACTTTGGGAGCTGTGGCGTGAGTTCTTCTATAAACAGTTTGTAAAACTCAGATGGGTATCCATCACTACCTGGTGATTTACCGTTTTTAAGTGACTTAATCACATCTTTAATCTCTTGTGTTGTTATTTCTGCTGTTAGCTTTTCATTTTGTTGGTTTCCTATTGATGGCAAGTCCAATGTGCATAGAAATTTTTTAATATCCTTAACATTTGTCTCCTCAGGTTGCGAGTATAGTTCTTGATAGAAATTATGGAATATTTCTTCGATGTTTTCTGGGGTAACTGTGGTTTTATTTGTGATGGGGTCCTTAATCTTATATACATTATTCACTGTTTGTTGTTTTCTTAACCGTTTTGCCAGCAGTTTTGTGGCCTTTGGCCCCGTTTCATAATATTTTTGTTTTAAATATCTATTTTTCCTTTCAATTTCATCTATTTGTATTTCTTTTATCTTTATTTTTTCTTCCTTAATTTCTTGATATATTTTTGGGTCATTTGTGCTTTGATGTTTACGTTCTAATTCCCTCAGTCTCTCACATCTTTGTTCATATGTTTCCAGTTTAGACTTATTTGCTTTTCCTGATTCAACAATTAATTTACCTCTTAACACGGCTTTTAGTGCATCCCATAGTATTGTTGGGTCCACTTCTTCATTATCATTTTCCTCGATATACTCGTTTATGTTTACTCGTTTATGTTTACTTTTATTCTTTCTTTCATTTTCTCATCATTTGACAGTCCTACATTAAGTTTCCATGTTGTTTGTCGTTTTCTATTGTATAAATATATTTCCATGTATATAGGATTATGATCTGATATTTCTGCCCCTCCAATCTGACAATTTCTCACCCCGTGTCTGTCACCTTCATTCATAAGGAAGTAATCTATTCTAGAGTGTACTTTATGGACTGCTGAATAATGTGTATAGTCTTTTTCAAGTGGGTGCAGGTCCCTCCATATGTCTACCATACCCATTTCTGCCAGTGAGGTTCTTATGAACTTTGTTACATGTTTTTTTGTCTTCTTAACACTTGTTGTGTCAACTTCATGATCCATGACGGCATTTAAGTCTCCTCCACAAATTAGGACTCCTTCACTGTGTGTTGCTATGAGATCAAACAGTTGTTGAAAAAAACCCTTGTCACTTTCTGGTGGGGCATAGATGTTCACTAATGTGATCTGCATACCATCTATTCTTCCCTTTATTATTACATACCTGCCTTCTTTATCCTGGATTTCTTGTTCACATTCAAATTGTATTTTATTTGAAATTAGTATCATAACCCCCCTTTTAGTTCCTCCCTTAAATGAACTGTAGTAGGAGTTCTTATAGCCAAATCTTTTTAGTTTCTCATGTTCTGTCTTGCTCAAATGTGTCTCTTGCATAAATATAATTTCGGCTTTTTCCTTCTTGAATTTTCTTATTATTCTTTCCCTTTTAACAGGTGAGTTCAGACCATTCACGTTTAATGTCATTATCTTAAGATTTTTAACCATATTTATGTTTTTCCATTTTTTTAACTTGTGCTCCTAACCCCTTTAACAACAAAACTAACACATATTTGTACAAACGCACATTAACGAATCTCGACCTCCGTACTTTGCGCCTTTCTTCTGCCCACTGGTCCCTGTTGGTGGGTGGAGGGATTGTCCTCACCGAGTGAGGGGCCCTCCCTAGACCTGTAGTTACTATCCAAGTAATAGTCATTAGTCTAGAAATGTCCAACAAAAATCACTTAAACCTCTCCTAGCCATTTGTTTCTCTTTTACCTTGTCTTCTTGGCCTTCATTTCTTCTGTGTCCTTCTTAATCTTTGTTATAATCTAGGCTTTCTGTTGAAAGCCTTGCAGTTTTTCTTGGGCCCGGTGGGCCACGTCCATCTCCTGTCTTCTGCCGCTCACTCGCCTCCACTCCGGCTGTCGCGATGCATTCAGTGCCGCCGCTGCCCCAGCCGCTTCCTCCGGTACGCTCACCACAAAGCCTCGCTCCGTCATGTCCCGCGCTGCCTCTCTGGCCGTGTTGTAGGTCTTCATGCCATCCTCCCAATGAATTCTCATCTTCGTTAGCGGCGTTTGGAATCTAGTTTTCTCCTCTTTCAGCATTTTTTTAATGTTGGCATATTTCTTTCGCTGCTGCACATTTTCTGTTGGGTAGTCATGGTCAAAGAATATCTGTTTGTCGCCGACTCGTATCTTTTTTTTCTACGCTTGTGTCAGGATTCTTTCCTTTATGTCGTATTTCAGAAAGTTTATTACAACTGACCTGGGTGTAGAGTTTGGATTCAGGTTCTGTGCCGAGACTCTGTGCGCTCGTTGGATCTGCAGGTCTGTTTCATCGGGCAGCTCAAGCTCTTTTTTTAAGAAATGATCCATGAATTTCGTCATCGAGTTGCCTTCAATGCCCTCCGGAATCCCGAAGATGTGTATATTGCTCCGCCTGGACCTGCTCTCCAGGTCTGTTATTTTTTCCTGCATCCTCTGTGTTTGTGCCGTCAGGGTCTGCAGCCGCTCGCTTGCCTCGGTCTTCCAGTCTTCCAACTCCGATATTCGAGCCTGTGCTTCTGTCATACATGCCCGTTGAGTGCGTAGCTCCTCCATGTTTTCAGCTAATTTGCGCTCCATTTCTCTTCGAAGATCCATAATTTCCTCCTTCATCTCTTTTTTCAGCTCTTCCTTAAGAGCCGTTAAATCCTGTTGGAGTTGTCACTTGAAGTCTTTTATGTCTTTACCTATATTGGCGATGCCAGTGTTCGTAATATCGAGTTTGGCGTCCTCCATTTTCTCTGCTGTAGTCACCTCGTTTTTTTGGGCCTCGTGTTCAGGGATTTCTCCTGCGTTGTTGGAAGAGGGATTCTTTAATTTTACCTTGCTTTTGTCCGTGTGTCCGGCTTCTTCGTGTTTTCATCCCTTGGTTTATTGATCCATTTATGTCGAGTTGGCCATTTACCAATGATTTTTAATCCGACTAGGGAGAGCTCTCTGTTTAAGCGTTATGTCTCTCCGCCATCTTCCCGGAAGTCCCTACCAGTGGCATCTTAAACAGCCATGGAGGTATAACAGACCACAGGACCGTTGGGCTAAAATCTATGTATTTTAATCCTGCCTGCTCAGCAATGGCATCACTTATCCATCCAAAGCTACCAATGTTGGGCTTATTGTGTTCCCAGCAATCATCAGGAATAGCTTTTGCAGGATGTGACCTCTCATTCCCCTTCAAGTTGATCCAGTATGCCAGCATTAATTTGGTTCTTCTTAATCTTAAGGGCATTTTGCCCATCTCTACTTGGGATTGCTGATACTGGAGAAGTTTTAAATGCACCACAACACATCCTAAGAACCTTTGTCTGCTCTATGTTCAGTTGGTTCATGTGACAATCAGTAGCCGACATGAATGCAACACATCCATAGTCTAGTGTCGCTCTCATTAGCCCTTGATACACCCTCAACAGAGAGGCCCTAGAGGCCCCCCAGTCCCATCCTGCCTGACATCTCAAAATATTATTTATTTTCTTATGTTTTCCTTTAGTTTTTTCAATATGCTGCTTCCAAGTTAGTTTTTCATCAAATAACACACCAAAATACCGAACTACCTTTACTTGCTCTAACTTTTGGCCATAGAGATTTAAAGAAATTTCTTTATGACTTTTAGAGAAGCAAATTATTTGTGTCTGTGAGACCGATAATTTAAAAGCCCACCGGTTTGTGAACAATTGTGAACAATTGCTCATTGTTCAACTCGGTCTATTGCTGCTTGCATTTTCCTCTGAATGTACACAAGATTACGTCCCCTTATCCATAAGGCCCCATCATCTGCATACAAGGCCTTCCCTATTCTACTATCAATTCTTCAAAAATATCATTAATCATAATATTAAACAAAAGATGAGGACGGGGCTGTGGCAGTTGCCATGGCCAAGATGAGTGATGATATAGAGTGAAGTACGACGAGACGAAGAAGAGTGATGTCTGAAGATAGAGTTGAGGTTTGATTGGACACAGCAATGATGATAGAAGGACTACAGCTCCTGACCAGATAGAGTGATGATATACGTAGAGTGAAGTACATGGCGGTAATGCACCTGTAAGCTGGTTGCCAACCGCCAATCAAATCTAAAAGAAGAAGAAGAAGAAATTAAACAAAACAGGGCTACACATGCTACCTTGGGGGTACCATTTTCAACTTGATATATTTAGGAGTACTCTGTACCAACTTTTACCTCAATCATTCTATCATACAGGAAATCTAATACCCAATTGTATAGATTACCTTCAATACCAAATTGATTTAATCAGTAACCCTCCCTTCCACAGCATGTCATACGCTTTTTCTACATCAAAAAAGACAGCTATCACATTTTCCCTATTTACCTGGGCTTTCTTCTTCTTCCTTTAGATTTGCTTGGCGGTTGGCAACCAGCTTACAGGCGCATTATCGCCACGTACTTCACTCTATATCATCACCGTATATCTTAGTATCAGGAGTTCTTATAAGGAGTTCTGAACAACTCCCCATGTGTGAAAAAATTATCCGTCCTTGGACTGTGTCCTCGGCGGCATCAATAGCTGTCTTGGACTGTGTGTCCGAGGTATCTTATCACTCTATATATAATTCAAGAAATCTGTCACGATGTCACGATCATAGGACTTGCTAAAAGATCATAGGATTCACCTATGATGTCTATATGACATCATACAGACACCATAGGCACACCATGGTGTCTGTCTGTGCAGCCACCATATATATATTTATATAGCGAGTCCTTTGATCTTTGATGATGTCATAGCGAGTCCTATGAGCTTTGATGTCATACCACTCATTCAGTGATGTCTGCCTATGATCTTTTAGTCCTATGATCTTTGATGATGTCATAGCGAGTCCTATGATCATGAGTGATGCCTGCCTTTGACCTTTGATGTCCTATGATCGTGAGTGAGCGTGAGTGATGCCTGCCTTTGATCTTTGATGTCCTATGATCATAAGTGGTGCCTGCCTTTGATCACACACAGAAACACACAGATTTTCTTGAATCACTCTATACTATGGTGTCTATATGACAAGACATGTAGACATCATAGGCGATCGCCTATGATCTTTTAGCGAGTCCTATGGTCGTAACAGACATTGTCACAGAGATTTTTTGAATTATACTGTATATTACTAGTGCATACCTGTGCATGCCTGTGCATACCCTTGCATGCCCATAGAAAGCAAGTGTAAGCAACCATTTCTGCATGCCCGTAGAAAGTTACTGTTACCATGGCAACAGTAACCATGGTGAAACCTGCCTTTGATCTTTGACATCACCACTTGTTCAGTGATGCCTACCTTTGATCTTTGATGATGTCATAGTGAGTCCTATGATCTTTGATGATGTCATAGCGAGTCCTATGACTGTGAATGATGCCTGCCTCAGTGATGCCTGCCTTTGATCTTTGATGATGTCATAGCAAGTCCTTTGATCTTTGATGATGTTTGTGAGTCTAGCGAGTCCTATGATCTTTTAACGAGTCCTATGATTGTGAGAGACACAGACAGATTTCTTGAATTATATATAGAGTGATGTTAATTCTTTTTTTTTTTTAATTTTGGGTTTTCATTACTTGTAAACCATAATAACATAAGATAAGATAAGATAAGATAAGATAAGATAAGCCTTTATTAGTCCCACAATGGGGAAATTCCAGGATTGCAACAGCACGGGGATAGCAACACTCAGAGCAATAATTTAGAAGATAAGAAAATAAGAGCAGTGAGTATACATACGTATGTACACATAAATATACGTATATACACACAGTATGGAGCATTGTAGCTAGATGGAATAAACAGCATAACCGTCTATTTAGTTACCCTACATGGTATGAATATGTGCCCATACATGTTGTCACCCTCCATAGCGACTGATATTGTCCTAGTTGTATACTGGACAGCCTTGGCTACCTTTGGGAGGAAGACCTCGAAGTCACAGGACTGGTTTGATGCCAAGTCGACCGTGATGACCCCCGTCATTGAAGCCAAGCGCTCAGCACTTGCTGAGTACAAGAAGTACCCAAACGAGAAGAATCTCCAGATTCTCAGGGCTGCGAGAAGCAAAGTTCAACAGACTGCTCGGCACTGCGCCAACGAGTACTGGACTCAGCTCAGCCAAGATATTCAAACCGCTGCCATAACAGGGAACATCCATGGTATGTACGACGGCATCAAGAAAGCACTTGGTCCGGCTCAGAGCAAGACGGCCCCCCTCAAATCCTCTACTGGGGAGATGATCACAGAAAAGAACAAGCAGATGGAGAGATGGGTCGAGCACTACTCCGACCTCTACTCCAGACAGAACACCGTGACACCGTCAGCCCTTGACGCCATCGATTGCCTGCCATCCATGGATGAACTTGACGCCGAGCCAACCATCGATGAACTCACAAGGCTATTGACAGCTTGGCTGCTGGCAAGGCACCCGGCAACGACGGCATACCCCCCGACCTGATCAAGCACTGCAAGACCGCCCTACTGCTGCCATTGCATGACGTCCTCTGCCAGTGCTGGAAAGAAGGTGCCGTACCACGGGACATGAGGGACGCCAAGATCATCACCCTCTACAAAAACAAAGGGGAGAGAAGCGACTGCAACAACTACAGGGGCATCTTCCTCCTCAGCATTGTTGGTAAAGTCTACGCACGAGTTGTCCTCATTCGTCTACAGAAGCTTGCCGAACGTGTCTACCCCGAGTCTCAGTGTGGCTTCCGCGCTGGGCGATCAACGGTGGACATGATATTCTCCATCCGCCAACTTCAGGAGAAGTGCAGAGAACAGAACATGCCCCTGTACGTCGCCTTCATCGACCTCACCAAAGCGTTCGATCTGGTCAGCAGAGAGGGGCTTTTCAAGATCCTGCCACAGATAGGATACCCACCAAAGTTGCAAAGCCTCATCAAATCGTTTCACACCAACATGCAGGGGATGGTGCAGTACGACGGCAACGTCTCAGAGCCATTCACTATACACAGCGGAGTGAAACAGGGCTGTGTACTTGCGCCAACCCTCTTTGGGATTTTCTTTGCTATGCTCCTGAGGCATGCCTTCAGCACAGCAACAGAGAGAATCTACCTGCATACAAGATCTGACAGCAGGCTTTTCAACCTCGCCTGCCTGAAAGCCAGAACCAAAGTACGTGAGGCTCTAATCAGAGATATGCTGTTCGCAGACGACGCTGCAGTCGCGACCCACACACAGCAGGAGCTTCAGACCCTGATGGACCGCTTCTCCCAGGCATGCATGGACTTCGGGCTTACCATCAGCCTGAAGAAGACTAACGTCTTGGCGCAAGGCACGGAAGCACCACCAACCATAACCATCAACGACTACGAGCTGGAGGTCGTGAATCAGTTCACATACCTGGGGTCCACGATCAGCAGCAACCTCTCCCTTGATACAGAGATCGACAAGAGGATTGGAAAATCAGCCTCCACACTCGCTCGCCTCACCACGTGAGTGTGGAAGAATCCCAAACTCTCTGTTAAGACGAAGATGACAGTCTACAACGCCTGCGTCATCAGCACACTGCTCTATGGGAGTGAGACGTGGACAACATACGCCCGGCAGGAAAAGAGACTGAATTCCTTCCACTTGTGCTGCATTCGCCGCATCCTGGACATATCCTAGCAGGACAAAGTGCCCAACACAGAAGTCCTGTCCCACGCCGGCCTTCCATCCATGTTCACTCTACTCAGGTAGCGCAGGCTCCGCTGGCTAGGCCATGTTCACCGTATGGAGGACGGCAGAATCCCCAAAGACGTCCTCTACGGAGAACTGGCGACTGGCAGGAGAGATGCTGGCCGCCCACAGCTGCGCTTCAGAGACGTCTGCAAGAGAGATATGAAGGCCCTGGAGATCAACACAGAGTGCTGGGAGGACCTCGCAATGGACCGCTCCAAATGGAGAGGCACCCTGACCAGACAGCTCAAGGCGGGTGAAGAGAAACTGACCGCTGCAGCAGATGAAAAAAGGACCCGCAGGAAGAACTACCACAGACCCAGCAGCACAGACACCATCCACAAGTGCGACCTGTGTGACAGGGACTGCCATTCGCGCATTGGCCTGCTCAGCCACAGGCGGTGCTGTTCCAGCAGAGTAGACATCTAGGATTCTCTTCCATGGTCATCATAGACCGACGGAGGCTGATGATGATGATGATGTATACTGGAGGGGACCATTTGTGTAATTCTGTTGCGTCTTTTGCATTTAATACTATTAGGTTGTCACGTTTTTTTTGCTATCTCTGCGAGCAGCCCTGCTTAGGTTATACAGTCTGACAGCCGTAGGTAGGAAGGACCTGCAAAACCTCTTGGTCGCGCACCTAGGATGATGTAGTCTACTGCTAAATGAGCTCCTCAGTGCGTTCAGTATGTCCTGCATGGGGTGGAACTCGGACTCCAGCAGAGATGACAGTTTAGCCACCATCCTTCTCTCTCATATCTCCTCCACTGGGTCAAGGTATTGCCCCAGGACAAAGCTAGCTTTCTTGATTGGTTTGTTCAGTCTCTTCCTATCGGCTGCTGTAATGCCGTTGCCCCAGCAGACCACTCCAAAAGTGATGGCTGATGCCACCACCGTGTAGTAGAATGTCTTCAAGAGCACCCCTTGTACACCAAAAGACCTGAGCCTCCTCAGTAGGAACAGCCTGCGCTGTCCCTTCTTGTAGAGTGCGTCGGTATTGTGTGACCAGTCTAGTTTATTGTTCAGATGAACACCCAGGTACTTGTAGGATGTCACCATCTCAATGTCTGTTCCCTGGATGTTTACTGGTGCTGTGAGGGGTTGTCCTTGCCTGCGGCAATCCACCACCAGCTCCTTAGTTTTCCTCGCGTTGATCTGGAGGCAGTTCCGATGGCACCAGTCCACGAAGTCCTGGATAAGTCCTCTGTACTCACCTTCATCTCCGTTGGAGATGAGGCCGACAATCGCAGAGTCGTCAGAGAACTTCTGTAGATGGCAGTGTGTTGTGTTGTGTGAGAAGTCCGCAGTATAAAGGGTGAACAGGAAGGGAGCCAAAACCGTTCCCTGGGGGCCCCCCGTGCTACCGATGATCGTGTCGGACACACAATCCCGGATTCTCACAAACTGTGGTCGTTTAGTGAGGTAGTCCAGGATCCATGATGACAGGTGCTGGTCCACCCCTGCGCACAGCAGCTTGTCCTTCAGGATCATCGGTTGGATGGTGTTGAAAGCACTGGAGAAGTCAAAGAACATGATCCTCACAGCGTTCCCGGGCTTCTCCAGGTGGGATAGGGAACGTGAAGGAGGAAGATCACTGCATCCTCCGCCCCAATGCCATGCTGGTAGGCGAACTGGAGTGGATCCATCGCTGGTCCCACCAGCGGGCGGAGGTGAGCAAGGAGCAGTCTCTCCAGGGTCCTCATCATGTGAGACATCAGAGCCACTGGTCTGTAGCTGTTCAGGTCTTTGGGGTGGGAAGTCTTTGGTACAGGTACCACACAAGATGTTTTCCACAACTGTGGTACCCTCCCCAGCTTCAGGCTCAAGTTGAAGATGTGGTCCACAATCCCACACAGCTGGTCTGCACAGGACTTGAGGAGCTTCGCGCTGATGCCGTCCGGTCCCAAGGCCTTCCTCGCTTTGATCTTCCTCAGCTCCGTCCTCACCTGGGTCTTAGTGAGGGTCAGGTTGGGGGGCTGTGTGCTGGGAGTGGGGGGGGGGTATTGATGGAGTGGGGTGTGGACAGCAGGTCTCGATGACTTTAGAGGCAGCAGTGGTTGGTGTGCAGTCGGGAGGGAGGGCGGTTGGTCAAACCTATTAAAAAACAGGTTCAGATTGTTCGCCCACTCCCTGCCCCCTGTGGCATGGGAGGAGGTATTCTGGAGCTCAGAGATGGTTTTAAGGTTTCTCCAGACCCCGCCGATGTCGCTCTGTTGCAGCTTGTCCTCCATCTTCTTCCTGAAGCTGTCCTTGCCTTCTCTGATCTTCCTCCTCAGCTCCCTCTGTACGGACTTCAGCATCTCCCTGTTCCCCGACCTGAAGATCCTCTTCTCTCTCAGAAGTGTTTTAATCTCAGGGTTGATCCAGGGTTTGTTGTTCGAGCAACACCGTATGGTCTTGGTGGGTACAGTGTTGTCCACACAGAAGTTAATGTAGTCCATGATGGTGTGAGTGAGGCCATTGATGTCCTCACCATGTGGATCGTAGAGCTGCTCCCAGGCAGTGGTTTTAAAACAGTCCTTTAGACCGTCCATTGCCTCCTCAGACCATAACTTCACTGTGCGCATAACCGGAGGTTGTCTGTTTACTAGGGGTTTGTACACCGGCAGGAGATGAACCAAGTTGTGATCCGATCTCCCGAGTGGGGGGAGTGGTGATGAGGTGTATGCCTCCTTAGTGTTTGCATAGAATAAGTCCAGTGTTTTATTGTCTCTAGTGTGGCATGTGACATACTGGGTGAACGTGGGCAGAATGGGGGACAGTGAAATATGGTTGAAATCACCTGAGATGAGTAGAAGAGCATCTGGGTGTTCTGTCAGCAGCCTGCCAGTTACTGAGTGAATGGCGTCATGCGCTATCCCCGCGTCCGCCATCGGATTTGCATAAATAACAATGCAAATCATGTGTGAGTATTCCCTCGGGAGATAGGTAGGCCACATGCTAACAGCTAGCAACTCAGTGTCTTTGTTGCAGTGTTGCTCTTTAACCATGATGTTTCCCGGTCTGCACCAGCTGTTATTGACATACATTATCACTCCTCCGCCCCTTGCCTTCCCACTGTCTGGTGTCCGATCTGCCCATATTGCGTGGAAACCCTCCAGTTCGATGTTAGCATCTGTTGCTAGTTCTGTTAGCCACGTCTCAGTTAACAACATTATGCTAATCTCTCTGAAGACGCTCTCGTAACGGGAGATAGCTGCTAGCTCGTCAGTCTTATTGATTAGTGATCGTACATTCCCCATAATAACGGATGGAAGGACGGGTCTGTACCTTATATTTCTCGCCCGCCGTCTTGCTCCAGCACGGTATCCACGTCGTTTCTGTCTTATTTCACCCGGTATGTCGAAGTCTTGCGCTAGCATCTTGGTCCGGTTAAGTGCTAACAGCTGGTCTCTGCTGTAACGTATCCTGCTAAAAACAGTGGCTTCGTCTGCCGGCTCAGGAGACATTTGGGCGATCCGTGTCCGTCTGTGATGGATAAGGTGTCGCCGAAGCAGAAAGATTAGCAAGAGAAGCCAGATAGTAAATAGAAATAGGAAGAACTTGATCCACAGTTGCAAAAAGGCAGACTACTCTTGTGGCGCCGGAAGTAAGTATATAATCTGTCATATGCGCCTCTGCGAAGCGCAGACAGCCCAAGTGCTGGATAGTTTTCATGCATTTATTTAGCAAAGAAGAACTTGACAGACAAAAGAGCCCAAAATACAAAGAATACAAATGAGGGGAGACTTACAGCAAAGTGCCTCAGAGTGGGAAGCTCCAGAGGGAATAAGCGGCACAATTGTGGAGTCAGGAGAAAACAGCTGAGTCATACAACGAACCGGCAAAGAATGAGAATAATGGCAGGGTATAAATACAAGCAGAGGTGATGTGGTGGTAATGCACCTGTAAGCTGGTTGCCAACCACCAATCAAATCTAAAAGAAGAAGAAGAACTCCAGTGTGAACACATGAGCAGGCAAGAGCGACACACAGGTGATTGGAATCGACTAATATGTGAGGGAGGAGCGGCTGGATTGACAACCTGACAGGCGACGCCCCCAGAAGAGCAAAAATCAGGAAATCGCCTGACAGCTGTCAACCCAGAGAACAGAACAAACATAATCCCAGCAGACTTAAACTGAATACAAATAAACATGAATCTAAAACCCATACAGCACAAGATATGGCCAAAAATAACAGGAACGCAAAAGGAGAGAAATAAATGGCAGAATAACCCTAAGAGTAGCATAGTAATACAAGGAATAAATAAATATACAGGAAAAGCCATGAGCCTGGGTCCAGCAGGAAAACCTGGAGTGCAGCTGCATCCATGGTGGACCCGTGCTGGGCCAACGCTGCACTCACGGTGGACCCAGGCTGGGCCAACGCTGCACCCACGGTGGACCCAGGCTGGGTCAACGCTGCACCCACGGTGGCCCCTGGGCTGGGGCGTAGCCCCCATAGTGGCCCCGCACAGGAGCGCAGCACCCACATTGGGCTAATGCTGGTTTGCAGCCCCCACGAGGGCCCCCAGCCGGGACGCAGCATCCACGGAGACCTGGACTGTGGAGAGGGAACCCAGATGACGGCCTCAGGCAGAGGTGGCGCTGCACCCACGGTGAACCCAGCCTGGGCAGTAGCTGCACCCACGGAGGTCCCGGGCTGGGACGGGACACCCATACCGACCTCGACGGGTGAGGCTGGACCCTGGACGACCACCAGTGGCAAACCTGGATCTTCGGAGATGTCTGGCGGTGTTGGATTCTCTCTGGCGACCCTGGGAGAGAGCTCAGACAGAGAACAAAGAGAAAGGAGGTCAGGGTCACCGGCAGTGGCGGAGGCTGGTGAGACGAGCTCAGGTGTAGCGGGTAGCTGCACCTGGCCCTTCTCACCAAGAGCCAGGCAAGATTGCTTCAAAACTGAGAGAAGGAAGACAAAAGAGAGCACTTGCCTGAACTCAAGCTCCACCACTGTCCAGGACTCCGACGATCCAGGTGACGATGGTTCTTCGGGCTCATGCCTCAGGACGTCCATCTCGGGCTCCCACTCTGCTGAGGCAGCCTCCGCAGCAGGCATGATGGTTGTAGCAGTCATGGTGCCCCCAGGCGAAATAACCTACACTGGTGGCTTCTCCGGCGTGGTGACTGGGGGTCAGCTCCATGCTGGCACTGGTTTTGAGTCTTCCAGGGCCACGGGCTCCTCCAGTGTCCGGTGGCTTGGTTCTGGAGCTGATGGACCCTCAGGGATAACCAGAGGAGACACGGAGAGGACAGGTGAGAACTGATGGGTGGCAGAAGGTGGAGGGAGCTCTGGGGACTGCACACCCAGAGTCTCCCTACCAGGGATCAGGCAAGACATATCATCGGAAATTGAAAGTGAAGAAAATGTTACTTGCCTGTTCTCCTGGTAAGCGATGTTAACTGCTGCGGTTGGAGTTGCGTCATCCCTCTTCATGTCTATGGCGAGAGTGGACCCCTCTGAGGTTAGTGGAGGAGCCGTCCTGATTTTCACAGAGGGAGACGTGGCCGAAGGGATTGTGGAGGACCTCTTGTCAGCAGGAGGACACGCCGAGGTGACAGGGGTTGCAGCAGCGACGAGAGAAAGTTGAGCAGGCAGAACTGCCGATGAGAAAGGGAGAAAAAGAGGCTCCGCTGCTGGAGTAGTCAGGCTCGGTGTGGAAAAGGAGGCTGGTGAAGAGGTGGGATGACGCTTTTGCTGTGGATCTGGCGACGTGTGTGCCGGAGCAGAGGAAGAGTCAAACGAGGTAGGAAGGGAGAAGATGGCGAGGAGAATGTTGGTAGCCTCTGGGCGATCCCATAGGCTGGGGAACACCTTCATAACTCGCGCAGCACCATCCCAACTCTCTTGGACCATCTCGAGAGAACGGGAGGTCTGCGTCCGTGGCCATATGTCCCCCAGGAGACACGCCGCCCGGCGCTCCATGTTACTCAGACCCAACATAGTGTGCTCCAACAAAGGTGAGTGAAAAACACAAAAAGGTGAAAAGGGAAAAAATATGCATGCTAAACCACAGCTGGGCTTAAACTGGCCAGTTCGTTCTGTCATATGCGCCTCTGTGAGGCGCAGAGAGACAGCCCAAGCACTGGATGGTTTTTGTGCATTTATTTAGCAAAGAAAAACTTGACAGACAAAAGAGTCCAAAATACAAAGAATACAAATGAAGGGAGACCTACAGCAAAGTGCCTCGGAGCGGGAAGCTCCGGAGGGAATAAGCAGCACAATTGTGGAGTCAGGAGAAAACAGCTGAGTCATACAACGAACCGGCAAAGAATGAAAATAATAGCAGGGTATAAATACAAGCAGAGGTGACAGACATCATGGGCTGGTGGATCAGCCGCCAATCAAATCTGAAAGAAGAAGAAGAAGAATGAAATGAGACGCAGATACGGACTACAGCTCCTGACCAGATGGAGTGATGATATGGAGTGGGGTGCATGGCGGTGATGCACCTGTGGGCTGGTTGCTAGCCGTCGATCAAGTCTAAAAGAAGAAGAAGGAGACGATTGTTCAGAACTCCTTATAGGAACTCCTTATACAAAGATATAGAGTGATGATAATCAAGTCAGTGGCGGTGATGTGCCTGTGGACTTGTTGCCAGCCACCGGTCAAATCTGGAAGAAGAGGAAGGAGAAGAAGAACTCCTTATACAAAGATATCGAGTGATGATGGTCAGGTCAGTGGTGGTAATGCACCTGTAGGCTGGTTGCCAACCGCCAATCAAATATAAAAGAAGAAGAAGAAGAAGACGACATAATTGAACTCTGGTGTGAACACATGAGCAGGCAAGAGTGACACACAGGTGATTGGAATCGACACGATCTAGAAGAAGAAGAGTGATATAAAGTGAAGTATGTGGCGGTAGCCGCCAATCAAATCTAAAAGGAGAAGAAGAAGAAGAAGAGCATGGGTCCAGCAGGAAAACCCAGCCCCTGCTCGTGACATAATCATCAAAATTAAAAGAAATAAATGCTTGAAATACTATATCTCTCTGAGTTTAATGAATCTATAGAATATATGAGTTTTGCTTTTTTAAACTGAATTACTGAAATAAATCAACTTTTCAATGATATTTTAATTTATTGAGACTAGTGCATACCTGTGCATGCCCGTAGAAACCAAGTATAAGCAAGTATTTCTGCATGCCCTTAGAAAGCAGGTGTACGTAAGGGTGTAAGCAAGCACATCAGCACTCTATGATAGTGAATGATGCCTGTGTTTGATCTTTGATGATGTCATAGCAAGTCCTATGATCGTGAGTGATGCCTGCCTTGATCTTTGATGTCCTATGATTGAGCGAAGTCATTCAAAGCAAGGGCCTCTGCACTTCCTATTAATTTCTGAATGCTATAACCCTTAAAAAAAAAAGTTTAAATCTCTTCTGACACAGTGGTTAACTGTTCTCTAATTTTACTCACTGTTTTTTTTATATAAAATAAATGTTTGCGTTGAAGTGCCTTGATTATAAAAAAAACATGCTTTCCTCTATGCACAGTTACTGGTAACACTTAGTGCCTCCCTCAAAGTTTATTCTTGAGAACAGTGAAATGAAATAAATATCAGTCCATGCTGATCTTTAATCCAGATCCATTTCTAAATCTGGTTCCCCACATCAGAGAGAAAGACCTTTTTAAAGTAGCCACAGGAGGGCAGTAGTTTCCACATCTAGTAACTGTCTTCCTGTAATTTCATTCAGTCATTAAGCTTTCCTACACTCCATTAAAGGTACCCTCAATCATATGTTACAGTTTTTAAGCAGTCATATTACTAAACACTCTCACAGGACTATTCATCCACTAGCCATTGGTCAGATTTTGTAATAACTGATGATTTGAAGGTATGGTGTCCAATTATCCATAGTTTTCATTACACATATGGGGAAAAAGCCAGAAGGGTTGCTTACAGTGAAGATCAAAATTAGAGAGCAATGTATTAATACTTGATTTATTCTAAAATATGTTATTCTTCATTGTTCAGAATTTGACAGAATAGCAGCTGTGGCTATACCACTGCTGTACTAGCATGTTTTTTTTTTTAAATATCCAAAGCACATGAACACAGACATTTATTTTGTAAAAAAAAATTGAATAGAATTAGAGAACAGTGACCACTGTCAGAAGAGAAGATTTAAACAATGTTTTTTTTTTTTTTTTAGGACTATAGGATTCAATAATTAGTAGGAACTGTAGAGTGTTATGTTTGTGTTTAGGCTGGTATCAGTAAGATGGTGGCCGGGTTGGTCATGGGACAGACCGGGGTGGCTACTACTGGTTTCTGGTGGTGACGCCGCCCGTGGTATAAAAGATTGGGCGGAAGAGGCTCTACCTCTTTTGTTGTGAAGCCACCTGGCCAGCAGGAGTGTGCCGTAAGCCTTTATCGTAAATAGTTAATATCCTAAATAAACCCTGTTTATTGAGTTAAGCTTGACTCGTCATTCCCAGTATTATGGACACAACATTTGGCGACGAGGTAAAAGCGGTAATGGAGCGCTTCGTTGCCAACTTTTGGCCATTCCTCGAGGCCTCAGGCGAGCCCCTTGTGCCGTGGCCTCGTTGGTTTGCTGCTTTCACCAACTATCTCATTGTCTTAAACCTGGGTGAGATGGAGAAGCTCCGAGCGCGAGCTGTGTCGGTGCATAATCTGGGAATGGAAGGGCAGAGGATTTTAGAGAACGCTGGAGGTGCTGACAGCTTTGACGAAGTGGTGCAGCTAATGGCGCGGTACTTTAGAGCGCCGGAAAACGTCACCGTGAGGCGCATTCAGTTTCGACAGTGCTGCCAGCAGTCGGGAGAGCCAGTGCAAAGATTCGCGGCGGACCTCCGTGAGCTGGCGAGGGAATGCAAGTTTGGGGCCCTGGAGGTTGAGATGATTCAGGACCAGCTGGTAGAGCACATCTGTTGCCCGACGGCCCGGTCCAAGTTGTTGACACACCCAGGGGAGATGACGTTAGCTGAGGCTGCCGAGCTTGCCCAACGGTTCGAGGTGGCAGAGACCATTGCGAGAGGCCTTATTGAAGGGGCCTCTGTGGAGAAGAATGAGTCTTGCGCTAAGGCACTGATCCTGGACCCTTGTGATGGCGAGTGCGGAGAGGATGATTTTGCCTCCATGGTCAGGATAAGGTCTGCCCCTGGTACGGCAAAATGTTATGGATATGGGTCCACTGAGCACTGCTATAAGTCCAGAGTGTGCCCGGCGAAAGGAAAGCGTTGTGGCAAGTGCTGTGTTTTGAACCATTTTGCCAGGGTGTGTGGAAACTTCGTACGCAGGAGAACCAGGTGCTGCACAGAAGACTCCAATGGTTGTGCATACCGCCTCCCCAGAGACGACAGGGAGGATCGGCTGCACCATCACGCTAGATGGCATTGAGATCCCGCTCTTGGTGGACACTGGAGCGGTGATTTCCATTGAATCTGGAAACCATGGAGAGACTGTTTCCCCACTGACAGATAAGAAGGCAACAGGAAGAGTTTTATGGCTATGGACGGAACGGGTTGGCTATTTTGGGCTATGTGGAGATGGAGGCCCGGTATAAGAACAGTGTGGCGCCCAGTGTTCGCATTAACGTTTCTGCATCTGGTGTTAACGTTATGGGTTGTAACCTATTTTTCAGTCTTGGGTTCTCCATTGCAAACGTTTCGAGTGAGGAATGGTCCGGATGTGGACTGTGGGGCCGACCTGTTGGAGGGTGCTGAGGTGTGGGATTCAGACTGGGTGGACAAAGTGACAATGGGAGAGCACACACTGTGCCACGCGGAGCCGTCTCGGGCTGGAAAAGATTGTCGTCACGCAGGCTGCCCTGGACGAGGGTGCCGGACGGCACGACGGGACCCCCGATGAGGCTCATCAGGATGAGGTACCAACGCCGGGAGAAAACAGGGTTAAACTGCGGAGCATGGTTATCGTAAAGCACTCCCAACGATGGCCTGCCAAGAGGAGACAGAGACGAGCCCGCGAGCCGGAGCGATCGTAACGGAGGCCTGTCGCAGGATTGGTGATCTGTGTGGTTTATATTAATCATATATCCCATAACCTACATATGTATAAGCATGTTAGAATGTTTGGGGATTACATATGTACAACAACCTCACGCCTCAGAACAGGACAAGAGGTCTCAACCGCCAGCGAAGATCAAAGAGCATCCGAGGCGCTGCGGTGGAGACCGGATCGATCGCCCTGACTTCCCAGGGCCAGGTGGAAGAGACAGAGAACAATGAAGGAGATCGATCGCCCTGACCACCCAGGGTCAGGTGGAGGAGTAGGAAGACAAAGGAGGGGGGATTAAGCTAATGCGGGATGCCAGCTTTGATGTGCAATGTCTTTTGTTATGTGTAGGTATAAATATGTAGGTCTGAATGTGTTCGACCTCTTATTCTGCTTCTGCACTGAGATGAGACTTGTTAGAGGAGCGAAGCTGATAATAAACTTTGGTTTATAAATCACATCGCCTCGTTATTCCAAGCTCTTCTACAATCTGGATAAAAGGAAGAGGGTTCCCTCGAAGACCAAGGTTGAGGCTCGAGTACGTCGGGATCACAGTCCACGCGAACAGCGGGATGACCAGAGGCGGTTCTAGTTAAGATAAGATAAGATAAGATAAGATAAGATAAGATAAGATAAGCCTTTATTAGTCCCACAACGGGGAAATTCCAGGATTGCAACAGCACAGGGATAGCAACACTCAGAGCAACAATCAGAAGGCAAGAAAAAAAAAAAGCAAGCAAGCAAGAGCAGCTAATATACATATGTATATTAGTTGGAGCTCAGTCGGATGGTGGCAGATGGGCGTAGGTCTATTCAGGTCTGGAGGCACCCGAGGGATCTGCGGCTGCCGGTGGTGGAGAGGAGACGGCGCAGCAGGAGCCCTGAGGTGAAGAGATGGAGACGCCTGGAGAGGGATCCATCCAAGGATGGAGGGTTTTAGTTTGCATGTATGTTGTGTCTTCTTCAGTCCAGTATGTATTAGTTTCTATTTGGTGCCCCGGTAAATTGTTTTAAAAAAAAAAATAGAGAAAAGAGAGAGTGAGTGAAATAGGCATAATGTGTTGTATAGTTGCAAACTTGATTTAAAAGTGTTTGCATGATAATTTTGGTAGCCTGTGTGGTGTGGTGCCTATTTTCTCGGGGTTTGAAAGTATTTTAATTAATTAGTGTTTGGTTGCTAAATTTTAAGGTTGAAATATAGGCGGCTCTGTGTGTTTTCGTTTTATTGGTAATTTGGGCCAGCCTGATTTATTTGGTTTGTTTTAATTGAATACCCCTGGGTGATTTTACTCTGTCTACCCAATGTGGGGTGGGAGTTGGGGTGGGGGCCGCCAATAGTATTAGTCTTGTGATTTTTGTGTATGTGTGTTTAGTGTCAATATGGGATTATTTTATAGTTAGAAACATGGCTTTTGTTAATTTAGTTCATATGTTCCCTTTCAGTGGCAGAATAACCCGCTCAGCCGTGTGGGGGCACTGGTAGTCTACCCGGCCCCCCAGCCTTAGTTGTGTGAGTGGATAGGTATTTTATTTATTTCTGTATATATATTTTTCTTATTAGTGCGTGTGTCGGGTGATAAATTTGGGTGGGTTATTTGTATGCTTGGCATTTTTTTTGAGGGGGAGCGGAATGTTATGTCTGTGTTAAGATGGCGGCCGGGTTGGTCATGGGACAGACCGGGGTGGCTACTACCGGTTTCCGGTGGTGATGCCGCCCTTGGTATAAAAGAGTGGGCGGAAGAGGCTCTGCCTTTTTCGTCGTGAAGCCACCTGGCCAGCAGGAGTGTGCTGTAAGCCTTTATTGTAAATAGTTAATATCCTGAATAAACCCTGTTTGCCGAGTTAAGCTTGACTCGTTATTCCCAGTATTATGGACACAGCATAGAAGCCCTTGGTTTGAATGACTTCAGCACATCTGCGCCCCAGGACATCACTAGTATTCTGGGTAATAGTACAGTAGTACTTAGTTCCATTAGCTATAATTTAATGCACTATTTGGGCATTTTGTGTGATGTTAGTTACTACAAGAATGGCCATTTATCATTAAATATTAAAATAAAAATGATGTAATTGATTTTGGGGGCATTTGGTGTCCCATAAAAAATGATTTAATTTATTATTTGAATGTTTTCCAGGGGGTTGGGGTCCCGTTTGGTCCTGTTCGCTGTTTGGTGCAACCATAAATATTTCTCCAAGATGGCACTTCCCCAGCTGTACACGGAATGTTGAGAAACTATTGAATATGAGCTGCAAAGTGTGCCATACTTCGCTACTAAGTCAGATTTGTGGTCAAGTTGCACGTCTGAACCATATATGAGCCTCACTGTCCACTTCATTGATCAAGGTGGAAAAGCAAATGTCTTCAAACTTTCCTGAAGACCATACAGGTGAAGTCATTGCTTTAGGACTGACCGAAGCACTTGCATCCTGAAGTGAGTAGAGACGAAGTCTGCATCACAACAGACAGTGGGACAAATATAGTGAAGGCCACATCACTAAACAAGTGGACATGGCTGCATTGCTTTGGGCATGTACTTCACTCAGCTATTGGTAATTTGATGAGCAGAATATTATAAAATATTTATTATTTTATGTTATGTAATTATTTTATGTTTTATAATTATTTGAAATTGTTAAGGATGTGTGGGCACAGGACTCAGACGCAAGCAGAGATACAGTGCAGAAGCAATAATTTATTAACAAAACTTAAACACAAATGAACAGCAGCGCAAGGGCTGCAAATGAAAACAGAAGGCAAACAGACCGACTGACAGAGCTGGACTAGGCTTGAATATTTACTGAGAGATTACTCACGGACAGGACTGAACAGAAGACATTAATGACGCCACGTCTGACAAGGAAAAGCACATACAATATACAGACAGAGGGAATAATCAAGACAATACGACACAGATGGGGAGGGCAATCATGACAAACAGCTGATACATGATGCGAGCAGAGACGGCAGGACGGGCAGGGCTGCACACACACAATCACACAGAATGTGAACAGAGGATCACAGAGGAGACATAACTCAGACAACACTTATGACAGAGACCAAGACCATAGAGACACAGACTTAGAATATAGCAGGCCAAGAATAATAATAATAATAAACATGAACATTAAAAATACATAAGAGGAAAACAAAAAGAAGCGTAACTAACAAAGGGCGAGGACATGGCTGAACTCATATCCTGAGAATAATAGAAAGATCACATATGAACATAAAATTCAATTCAATTCAACTTTATTTATACAGCGCCATTTCACAACAACAGTCATCTCACAGCACTATCAACTGAAGGGGGAACCCCCACAGCTGCAGAAAGACCCCAGCAATCAGGCGATCCCCTGTGAGCAAGCACTTGGCGACGGTGGAGAGGAAAAACTCCCTTTTAACAGGAAGAAACCTCCAGCAGAACCAGGCTCAGGGAGGGGCAGTCATCTGCTGCGACTGGCTGGGGGGTGAGGGGATAGAGAAGAAGAGAAGAACAGACATGTAGAGAGCAAACAGCATGATGGGGACTCAATCTATGGGAGAGAACAAACAGATGTTAATGATCAACAAAAAAAAAATATATATATTTCATCAAGAGTGAGGAAAGGAGTGAGGCCCAGTGCATTACTGGAGGTCCCCCGGCTGACTAAACCTATTAGCAGCATAACTAAGGGAGGGTTCAGAAACACATGATCCCTCCCTAATTGTAGGCTATGTAGAAGAGCTGGAAATGACGAGGCGGTTTTGTATCACAAAAGCAGAGTCTTTAATGAACAACTCTTCTATCTTGTCTCATCTGGTGCAGAGCTTGGCAGAAGGCAAAGAGAAAGAATTCTGCCCAGCTCGCTGGTTAAATACAGGCACACATCAAAGACATGCAAAACACAAGCTGAAATCCCCCGTTATCTAAATCCCCCATTAGTCCTGTTAACTCCTCCCTTCGTCTTGGGAGGTGATGGGAAAACCTCTCCTCGCCTTAGGGGGTGAAGGTGTCAAGTCTGTTGCCGCCGCGTCCTGTGACGTCATTGTCTTCACACGGCGGTGAGATTCCTTTGTCCTTTCAGAGGTGTGAAGTTCCTTTGTATATTCTGTCCCAAACATTTCCACATGCTCTAACAAATGTAGGTATGGAATATATGAGTAATATATACCACAGGCCCCCCCAAACAACTATGAAAGGACACAGAAAGATTCACAGTCTAGGGTAATTACTAAGACATACTATGTGTTACAGCTGTTGCCACAGAAGAAACTTTCAAGCAGCCATGCTCCTAAGAGAGTTCAGTGAAAACATAACAGCATAGTATAATCATAAGTCAGTCCTAAACTGTTGCAGCACAATTAGCGAAAAACTGCGGAGTGTTGGAATCAGTCCCTGTGCTCTCTAGGTTTCAATCTTCTCCCAAAGCTGCTGTAGGTTGGTTTAGACGTCCTGCTGGGATCTTGTTGTGAGGAATCTGCAGTGTGGGAAGGGGAGAGATTATCTGTTCCCTGCCTGGGGGCTGAGACTTTTTCCTTGGGGGGTCTGCCTCGCCGAGGTGCTCTCGCCAACTGTGCAGGTTCGTCTCTCAACAAGAAAGCAGGTTTGAGTCTGTCAATGCTGACCGTTTCATTTGTATCCCCATAATCAAGCACAAAGTGTTTGTCACCATTTTCCAGCACTCTGTATGGGCCATTGTATACTGGGCGTAACGTTGGTTTTAGTGCTTCATGTTTAACAAAAACAAACTCAGCATTTTTTAAAGATTGAGGAACAAAAACTCGCGGAAAAGAGTAATGAGCTGGACCGTGGAGAGAGTCCGATCCGTTACTGCCTAAAAACCTTGGGACTGGGAGGTGCCCTGGTTCCGGGTTCTCCGGTAAAAATTCACCTGGGAGTCTGATAGGTTGGGCAAAGACTAATTCTGCAGGGGAAGCGTCTAAATCCTCTTTAGGTGCTGCACGCAACCCCAATAAAACCCAGGGGAGTTTGTTTACCCAATTTGTGTCCGTTAATGAGGCTCTGAGGGCGGCCTTTAAGGACCTGTGAAAACGCTCGCATAACCCATTAGCCTGAGGGTGATAAGTGGTGGTGCGATGAATGGTTGCCCCTAAACTGTTGGACATGGCTGACCAGAGTTCTGAGACAAATTGAGGCCCCCTATCTGACGTGATGTCTGTTGGGATGCCGAAATGTGCCACCCAATTTGTTAGAAAAACGCGAGCGACTTCCTCCGCTGTAGTTGCTGCTAGAGGGACTGCCTCTGGCCAGCGCGTGGTGCGGTCTATCATTGTTAGCAGGTGTGTGAAACCTTGGGAGGAAGGCAGTGGCCCCATGAGGTCGACATGAATGTGGTCGAACCTTCTAGCAGGGATGGGAAAAGGCTCCAGAGGGGCTTTTGTGTGTCTGTGTACTTTGGCGCGTTGACAAGGAATGCAAGTTTTTGCCCATTCTTTTACGTTTTTATGCAGGCCTGGCCACACAAACTTTCCGGCAACCATTTTGACTGAAGCACGCACACCTGGGTGCGCGAGGGAGTGAATTGCGTCAAAAATACAGCGGCGCCAAGCAGCTGGTACTAACGGGCGAGGTCGGCCGGTTGAAACATCGCATATTAGGGGGGGCACGCCGTCGCGCAACCCTTTTTTCTCCAGCCTTAATCCTGTTGGTCCAGACAGGAGAGCGCGCACGTCCGCATCACTGCTTTGTTCTTCCGCCATGGCTGCATAATCTATCCCTTCGAGGATAGGTGCTGCATATGTGTTTGCGTTAGAGAAAAGCTCCACTGCTGAAGCAGTGTAATCTGTCTCCTCGTGCTCTGGTGGTGCCACAGCGCGAGAGAGACAGTCCGCTACTACGTTAAGTTTGCCCGCTACATGTCGAATGTCTGTGGTGAACTCTGAAATCGCAGCTAGCTGTCTTTGATGTCTGCCCGACCAAGGTTCTGAAATTTTAGCCATCGCAAAAGTGAGCGGTTTATGGTCCACAAAAGCCGTGAAACTCCGCCCTTCTAACCAAAACTGGAAATGGCGGATGGACAAATGAAGCGCCAGCAGCTCCCTGTCAAAAGTGCTGTATTTGCGTTCCGTCGGGTTTAGCGACTTGCTAAAGAATGCTAAAGGTTGCCAGACCCCGCTGACAAGTTGTTCTACAACTGCCCCTATGGCCAGGTCTGAAGCATCTGTGGTTAGAGCAATGCGGGCCGAGGGATCTGGGTGGACTAACATTGTTGCGTTAGCTAGGGCGTTTTTTACTTCCGCGAAAGCGTGTTCGCGCTCCGGGGTCCATTCGACCGCTTGGGAAGCTTTCTTTTTTTTGAGCGCGTCATACAGGGGCTGCATGAGCTGAGCTGCATGAGGGAGGAAACGGTTGTAAAAATTAACCATCCCAAAAAATTCCTGTAGCAATTTGACCGTTTGGGGCCGTGGAAAACCTTTTATCGCATGAATTTTGTCTGGAAGCGGGACTGCCCCTTTCGGGGAGACTCTATGTCCCAAAAAATCAATTTGCGATACGCCGAATTTGCATTTGGCTGGATTAATTATTAGTCCGTGCTCTTCTAGCCTCTGAAAAACAGTAGTAAGGTGTTGCTCGTGCTCCTCCTCTGATGAGCTGGCTACCAGCATGTCGTCGAGGTAGACGAAAACAAAGGGGAGGTCGCGTAAGACCGCGTCCATCATGCGTTGAAAAGTTTGAGCAGCGCCTTTGAGACCAAACGGCATTCGTAGGAATTCAAAAAGGCCAAAAGGGGTTATAACCGCTGTTTTAGGAATGTCTTCAGCTCGGACTGGGACTTGGTGATAACCGCGGACTAAGTCTATGTTTGAAAAAATGCGCGCGCCCGCTAAATGCAGTGAAAAATCCTGTATATGAGGGATGGGGTAGCGGTCATGCGCTGTGGCGTTGTTTAATCTGCGGTAATCTCCGCACGGCCTCCAAGAACTGTCGGATTTCAGAACCATGTGAAGTGGTGAAGCCCAAGGGCTCTTTGAACGTCGGACAATGCCTAATTTTTCAAGAGCTGCAAATTCGTCCCTTGCTATGTTGAGCTTGGCCGCGTCTAAGCGGCGAGCTTTGGCAAAAACGGGAGGTCCCGTTGTTGGAATGAAGTGTTTAACCCCGTGTTTGGCTACAGTGGCTGAGAATTTGGGGGTTGTGAGTGCTGGAAATTGGGTGAGGAGTTGCTCAAACTTACCTCCTGCCGTAGTGACGTTGGCCTGCACAGGTGGTGGAGAGACTTGAGCTGAGCAAGGAATAGAAGCAAAAGACAGTGCATTAACCAGGCGCCTATTTGCTAGATCAACTAATAACCCGTGTGCACACAGAAAATCTGCGCCTAACAAGTTAAAACTCACCGCCGCTACAACAAATGTCCATCTGTAGCTGCGGCCGTGAATGAAGAGATGCAGGCTCTTTAACCCGAACGTGTCGATGTCCGAGCCGTTGGCTGCCACTGCTCCATTGCCCCGGGTGCCCATGGCTCGATCTGCGTGGGAGGGCATGACGAAACTCAGCTGGGCTCCCGTGTCGATGAGGAACTGCTTGCCTGTGTGTCCATCCGTCACGTATAGCAGCTTATTTTTCTCGCCGAGAACCGCTGCCGTTAACGGCCCTCGGCTTTGGCGTTTCCCGACATCGTAAACTTGCAGGGGGGGAACACATTTCCGGGCTTTCTCGGCAAAGCGGTGGTGATAATAACAGACGTCATTCTGTTTGTTGCGCTTGGGCCGCGCTGCTGTCACCGTGGGTTGAGCCTGCTCCGTGGTTTGTGACTCTCCAAGGTTCGGGGCGTCAGTTTTGAGGTCTGCGGATGCCGCTGTGGGTGTCCAATCTCTGCAGGCGTTGACGAGCCGATAAGCCTCGTTGGCCAGCGTGCGGAAGTCCTGATGATTGTTGCACTTCATACTGGCGAGTGTCCCTCTCATGTGTGGTGGTAGCGTGCTGAGGAAAATAAATTGAAAGAGGAAATTATCATTGTCCTCCTCCTTGAGCTGCAGTAAATCCTCCATGAGGGTCTTTGGATTGCCCCCTCTGTGGCCGTAGACTGCCAGGATTTTTTCGGCTCTTTCTTCCGCCGATGGGACGTAATTCGCCACGATGGTCGCCTTGAGTGTCTCATACTTGTCCCGGGCCGGTGGTCGCTGGATCAAGCTTCGCACACACCTCGAAGTGGCGGAGTCGAGTTTGGAGACGATATGGTAGAACTTAGTATCGTCTGCCGTGATGCCCGCCAGTATGAACTGGGCTTCGGCTTGGTGAAACCAAGAGGCCGGGTCTTCTAGCCAGAAATCTGGCAGTTTAACAGCGACGGCGTTTGTGCACATCATCACTGTTGTGCCCGCCGGGTGAGAGTGCCTTGCCTCGGCTCTCACGGCGGTGCTGGAGCTCGGTTGAGCTCTCTCGGTACCCTCTGCCGGGGGGAACAGCTGTCTGCTTGTTCCCTCGTCTGCGTTGTCGCTGGCGTAAGTCAGATTCGCCGCGGATGAGTCGCTTGAAGAACGCCTCAGGTCCATACTCGCGTCAAGGTCACCAGTGTAGAAGAGCTGGAAATGACGAGGCGGTTTTGTATCACAAAAGCAGAGTCTTTAATGAACAACTCTTCTATCTTGTCTCATCTGGTGCAGAGCTTGGCAGAAGGCAAAGAGAAAGAATTCTGCCCAGCTCGCTGGTTAAATACAGGCACACATCAAAGACATGCAAAACACAAGCTGAAATCCCCCGTTATCTAAATCCCCCATTAGTCCTGTTAACTCCTCCCTTCGTCTTGGGAGGTGATGGGAAAACCTCTCCTCGCCTTAGGGGGTGAAGGTGTCAAGTCTGTTGCCGCCCGCGTCCTGTGACATCATTGTCTTCACACGGCGGTGAGATTCCTTTGTCCTTTCAGAGGTGTGAAGTTCCTTTGTATATTCTGTCCCAAACATTTCCACATGCTCTAACAAATGTAGGTATGGAATATATGAGTAATATATACCACAGGCTATATCAAAAAGGTAGGTTTTAGCCCTATTCTTAAAAACAGAGATCGAGTCTGACTCCCGAATCCAGATTGGCAGCTGATTCCACAGGAGAGGAGCTTGATAACTGAAGGCTCTGTCTCCCATTGTACTTTTGGAGATTCTAGGTATTACAAGTAATCTTGCATTTTGGGAGCGTAGTGCTCTGTTAGGATAATACGGTAGTATCAGATCTTTTAAATAAAAAGGAGCCTGATTGTTTAGAGCTTCGTAAGTAAGAAGAAGGATTTTAAACTTAATTCTAAACACTATGGGAAGCCAATGAAGGGAGGCCAGAACCGGAGAGATATGATCTCTCTTTCTAGTACCTGTTAAAACTCTTGCTGCAGCATTTTGGATCAGCTGAAGACTTTTTAAAGATGTTTTAGGACAGCCTGATAATAAAGAATTACAATAATCTAATCTTGAGCTAACAAAAGCGTGGATCAGTTTCTCAGCATCACTCTGAGACAAGCTGGTCCTAATCTTGGCAATATTACGCAAATGATAGAAGGCAGTCTTAGAAACAAATTTAATATGTGAATTGAAGGACAAATCCTGATCAAAAATAACTCCAAGGTTCCTCACAGAGCTATTAAGAGAAAGAGTAACCGCATCCAAACTGAAAGTTTGATTTGGAAAGGAATTTCTAAGGTTTTTTGGACCAACAAGAATGACTTCAGTCTTATCTGAATTTAATAGCAGGAAATTACAAGTCATCCAAGCTTTGATTTCCTTAAGACAGGCTTCTAACTTGGCTAATTGATTACTATCATCTGGCTTCATTGACAGGTATAATTGTGTGTCATCTGCATAACAATGAAAATGTATACAGTGCTTTCTAATAATGTTGCCTAACGGAAGCATATATAAACTAAAAAGAGTAGGGCCTAGCACAGATCCCTGTGGAACTCCATGACTAAGCTTTGAGTTGAAAGAAAACTCATTATTTACATGAACAAACTGGAACCTATCAGATAAATAAGATCTAAACCACTGCAACGAAGTTCCATTAAGTCCAACATAGTGTTCTAATCTATCAAGTAGAATATTATGATCGATAGTATCAAAAGCTGCACTAAGGTCTAAAAGGACAAGTACAGAAACTAGTCCATTATCAGATGCAATGAGGAGGTCGTTAGTGACCTTCGCTAAGGCTGTTTCAGTACTATGATGGATTCTAAACCCAGATTGAAACTCTTCAAGTAAACCATTTCCCTGCAGGTGGTCAAATAATTGCGTAGCAACAACCCTTTCTAAGATTTTTGAAATGAAAGGGAGATTAGAGATTGGTCTATAGTTAGCTAAAGCTCCTGGATCTAGCGTTGGCTTTTTGAGTAAGGGTTTAATTACAGCCGTTTTAAAAGCCTGCGGTACATGGCCTAAAGTTAATGAAGAATCGATTATATGAAGAATAAAGCTACCAATAAGTGGGAAGACTTCTTTAAATAACCTGGTAGGAATAGGGTCTAAAAGACAAGTTGAAGGTTTGGATGAGGAAACTATTTTGTCTAACTCACAAAGGTCGATTGGAGTAAACTCATCAAGACAGACATCAATAGAAGGAGTTGTAGTAGTTACAGTATTTAAGTTAACTGTGGGAAGAATCTGATTGATTTTATCTCTGATGGATGAAATTTTATTATTGAAAAAGTTCATAAAGTCCTGACTAGTAAGCTCTAAGGGAATGCTAGGATTGACAGAGTCCTGACTCTTTGTCAACCTGGCTACAGTACTGAAAAGAAACCTGGGATTATTCTTGTTCTCTTCTATTAATGCAGAGTAATAACTCGTTCTAGCTTTTCTAAGAGATGTTTTATAAATTAAAAGATGATTTCTCCAAGCTAAATAGATTTCATCTAAATTAGTAGAGCGCCATTTTCTTTCTAATTGACGAGTCTTCTGTTTTAAGCTACGAGTTTCTGTGTTGAACCAAGGAGTTAGAAATCTCTGATTAGACTTTTTCTTTTTTAAGGGGGCCACCAAGTCTAGAGTCTGATGCAGAGAAGCTGAAACACTATCCACCATGTTATCAATTACAGAAGGAGCAAGCTGTCTATAGCCTTATTTCCGTTGTGTTGACACATGGCATAGAGGAAACAATCTGCATAAATTTGGTAACAGCATCATCTGAGAGGCATCTACTATAATAATATTTTTCTTTAGGAGCCAAACAGTCAGAAATAGTAAAATCAAAGGTTAACAGACAATGGTCTGACAGTACAGGGTTATGAGGAGACACTACAAGATTTTCTATTTCTATGCCATATGTCAGAACAAGGTCCAATGTATGGTGGAGGTAATGAGTAGAATTTCCTACTTTCTGAGAAAACCCAATCGAGTCTAATATTGAATTAAATGCCACATTAAGGCAGTCACTATCTACATCCACATGTATATTAAAGTCCCCTACTATAATTATTCTATCAGATTTCAGCACTAAATCAGCTAAGAAATCAGCAAATTTGGATAAAAATTCGGAGTAGGTTGATGGGGGACGATAAACTATGGCAAATAAAATTGGGTTTAACCTAAAATCGCTAAAGTGCCCAATACTGAGGACCAGGCCCTTAAAGGAATTATAACATGTTTTTTGCTTTACATTAACTAGTAATTTGGAATGGTAAATTGTTGCTACTCCTCCTCCACGACCAGAACTTCTGGGATTTTGACAGTTTAAATAACCAGAGGGAGTTGATTCATTTAAACCAACATAATCCTCTTGCCCTAACCAAGTCTCTGTAAGGGAAATTAAATCAATCTGATGATCAATTAACAGATCATGGACTAACAGAGACTTGGGAGTTAGAGACCTAATATTTAATAAACCGCATTTAATTTTTAAATTATGAGGAGGAACAGAGGCCAAATCATTCAATTTAGAGGCTTTATGTTTAATTTGAGTTTTACCAAAATTTTGCTTAATCACTTTGGAATGCTTATACATTATATTTTTATTTACTTTGGAGGGAGCAGACAACGATTCTCTGATGGGGAAGTCAGGGGCTAAGTTGAGGGGTGGCGGATGAAGAGGAGCTGCAGAGAGGCATGTAAGCCTGCGACTCTGCTTCCTGGTCCCAACTCTGAGTAGTCACGGTTTTGGAAATTTGGATAAAAAAGATGCCAGATTGTTAGATAAATGAGAAGCACCATCCAAAGTGGGATGAATGCTGTCTCGTCTCATAAGACCAGGTTTTCCCCAAAATGAGCTCCAATTGTCAATGTAGCCCACGTCATTTTTAGGACACCACACAGACAGCCAGCGGTTCAAGGATGACAAGCGGCTAAACATGTCATCACTGGTCAGATTGGGGAGGGGCCCAGAGAATACTACAGTGGCTGACATCGTTTTTACAAACTCACACACCGATTCTATATTAAGTTTCGTGACTTCCGACTGCCGGAGACGGATGTCATTAATGCCGGCGTGAATAACAATTGTGGAATATTTACAGTTACTTTTAGCCAGCATTTTCAAATTTGACTCGATGTCGCCTGCTCTGGCCCCAGGAATGCATTTGACTATGGCCGCTGGAGTCTCTAGGTTCACGTTTCTGACTACAGAGTCGCCAATGATCAGAGTTTTTTCCTCAGCAGGTGTGTCGCTGAGCGGGGAAAAACGATTAGAAACGTGAACAGGTTGGTGGTGTACCGGGGCTTTGCGACTAGGCTTCCTTCTCACTGTCACCCACCCAGTCTCCTCGCTGCTGAGGAGAGCCGGAGGACCGCTAAGGGGGTTAGCTATGCTAGCTAGCTCCGCTGCAGCTAATGGGCGTCCGTCAAGAGTAACTGGCGCAGACGGTGTTTCAATGCAGCGGAGCCGGGATTCCAAATCAGACAACCTCGCCTCGAGCGCCTCAAAAAGGCAACATTTATTACATTTACCGTTATCGCTAAAAGAGGCAGAGGTGTAGCTAAACATCTGACAGAGAGAGCACACCAGAGGAGGAGAGGAAAGAGAGCTATTAGTCATAGCTAGTGGCTGGAGAGCAAACCACACAGACAGACAGCAAAATAGGAAGTGACGATACGTTACCACAAGGAAGTGACGATCAAGATGACCAGGACATGAGAACAGCCAAGTCCAAACCCTTATAGCAGGCCTATTTAATTAGCGGCCCGCTACATGCGGCCCAGAACCAACCTCCAAGTGGCCCAGGCCCAGGCCACGCCAAGGAAATATAAATTTAAGAAAAAAATATGAAGGAATGACCGTCTGCAAGTGTGCACATGAACAAAGCGCGTGACCATCATCTGCATGGAGTTCAGAACCGCCCTCTCGTGTGACCTTTCCAGTCGAGTGTCTCGCTAGTGTCATTGTCCGAGCAAAGCATGAGCTTATTAAAGTACTTTAAACGTGGAAAAAAGCAGAAGAGGTACAGTATGTAAGAGGTGGAGGCATTTATGGTGGTTTTAACCCGCTGGTAACGGGAATAATAAGAGTCGCTGAGCAAACAGGTGTGGTTAGGATTCATATAGCTACATATGTAGCAGACATGCATAGCTACAGACGTGCATAGCTACAATGGTCCGCACTGTTTGTGTTTATATATCTATATATTTATTCCATCTAGCTACAATGCTCTGCACTGTGTTTATACATTTATATATTTATTCCATCTAGCTACAATGCTCCGCACTGTGTGTTTATATAGTTACAGTGATCCTTCACTACTTCGCGCTTCACCTTTCGCGCCCTCAGTGCATCGCGGATTTTTCAAAAATATTCATCAAAAATTCAAAGTTGAGAAAAAATGGGCGGGCGCTAGCAGAAGGCAGGGAGACTACATTAGAACATCAGGTATCAACACGGAGAGCCCGCACAACTCAAAATCCACCTCTCTGTTCGCTGTTCTCGTGTTGGCTCGGCTCGGGAATCTCGCAAGCTGATTGGCCGAGACGTTTTTTTTTTTACAAAACTTTATTGAGAACAAAGTGAAAGTACAGAATTATGACATAGAAAGCGCCCATACCCAGCGAAGGAAGACCGCATTCATTGTTCTTTATCGCTCGTGTTGCTTAGTCTCGCCGCGTGGAACTTTTCGCTGTTCTCTTGTGCCTTTTTGTGCGAAATAGTCTTCCCGTCGAGCCACTACGCCGCCTCCTGCAGCTTCTCCAGCTGCCCTCGACGATCCTGCGCCTCTAGCACCTGACGATGAGGCGTCACCTGAGGAGCAGTGAAGCTCTCATTAACCTGTGCAGTAAATCATCTTCATCTTGAGTTACGTATCTTGTTATAAGAATAAAAGAGTTCTAAAAACATATTTATGTACACTTTATTTACATCTACGTATGTATGTACACTTACACACAGACACACACGTATCATATGAGAGAGAGAGTGAGAGAATGAACGTACGTATTATTTATGGGTGACGTCATTAGGGGTGACGCTACTTCGCGGTTTTTCACTTTTCGCGGTCGGTTCTGGAACCCATTAACCGTGATAAGTGAGGGATCACTGTATATGTACATACGTATACTCGCTGCTCTTGTTTTTTCTTGTCTTCTGATTGTTGCTCTGAGTGTTGCTATTCCTGTGCTGTTGCAATCCTGGAATTTCCCCATTATGGGACTAATAAAGGCTTATCTTATCTTATCTTATCTTATATGCAGGGAAAGAGGCAAGAGTGACTGAATCACTGAGGATTTACTTCACCAGCCATTACAATAATTTATGTTCATTATTATGTATCTGGCAAGTTAAGATGACCGAAATTCATGAAGTCAGTGACTTTAATCCGCCAACAGAGTTCAGGCAAACTAAATGTGCCAACATTTGGATTTCAAAATAAGGGAGGTTTTTCCTGTTGTCTGGTTGGTGAGGAGAGTTCTAAAAAAACTATAAATATATAGAAATATTTTAACAGAAATAACTGAATCTTCGGTAATTTAAGTTAATTTATTTCATTAAATGTAATTTTATAAATATGTTTTCTTTGAAATCAGAGTTAAATTCTTGTTCTGTTCTGGCGCTACAAAATTATGGTCAAAAGTGTAAAATGTATTAGGAAAAAAAGAAAATTTTTTATCACAGTCTGTTTCAAATTTATTAAAAAAAACAGTAATTTTTAAAAAAAATAAACAAAAATTAGCCATAAAATAATCCACAAATTTATAATAAAGTCTCAAATGTACAAGAAAAATCAGTTTTACAAGAGGAAATTACAAATTTGAGGAAAATGTTTTCAAATGTAGATAAATTTACAGAGAAAAGTAGAAAACTATAAGAAAATTGTTATAAATTTTGAAGAAAAGCCTCAAGCCTTCAAGACTGAAGTCATAACTCAAGTTTTTAAGTGGGTGCTTTTTGCATCCTTAATTCTACTAGAAATTTTTGGTTGACTGATATGTGTGTGTAATGGAATGTGTAGTTATAAAAAGAGGTTCCTACTCACACGTGGTGATTTGAAGCAAAACAAACCACAATAATGGATGTGCAATGTTTGTTAGTGTTATCAGTCTTTTCTTTTTTTTGGTGGGGGGGGGGGGTTGTGCACTGAAGTGTTTGACAGTTCATTTTTTATTCAGCTAAATGCACTTTGTAATGTATCAAGGTCAGTTATGACCAGGATATAGTATATTTTATTTCAAAAGGGAAACAAATGTCAATGTTACTAACAGTGCACATTGAGTTTTTATACATTTTGAGATATGCCTGAGTAAGATGTGACCAAAATCGTTATTTACAGAATTTAATTTTTTCATTCTGTTTATTTAATTGTTGTCCAAGAGGAAAAGTATTTCTACTACTTCAAGTTCTGCTCAACCCCAGCACTGTTATTGTGTTTTTATGCACATTTGATGTGCCTTTGTCATGTGCCAAGCACACGTTTAAAACCAAGACAATGAATAAGAAGTGCATATTTTTTGTTGTATTGATCTGTGTTGGTTTGAAATTTGTCATATTCAACAGATCGCTGAACATGTGCGGCTCAATTACATATCTTCATTTCAAATTATGGCCCAAATGATTTTGTAATTGAATAGCCCTCCCTTGCAGTACCCCCCTCTCAAGGGCCGGATACAAGATGGCTCAAAGGGTAACATCAAATAACAACAAAAAGCCCTCACAGGGTGGGGGTCCAAGGCCAGGTGTGCCAAAACAAACTCTTCCCTCCTCCACAGAGTCCAAAACCAAACACAATCCGGGTAGACAAGGTCCATGACCCCAAAGTTCAACACCACACAGGTCAGGTGGTCTTCCACAGTTCCAGGGCCACCGGACCAGAGAGCAAGGCGGGTCAGGGGGCCTATCCAAGTCCATGGGACCCCAAACCAGAGCAGAGAGTGAGTCGGGTGGTCTCCCAGAGTCCCTAGACCACTGGACCGGAGAACAAAGCAGGTCAGGGGGCCTAACCCAGTTCATGGGCCTCCAGATCTCAGAACACAACCAGTCGGGTGGTCTCCCAGAGTCCCAAGACCACCAAACCGGAGAGCAGAATGGGTCCAGAGATAACTGTAGGGGCACTTTAAACTCAGGTGAAAATGACATGGAATTTTTAAACTGAGGAGCTGATAACAAAAAACCCTTCAACTCAGGAAATGATAACATGAAAACCTCAAACGTAAGAGATGACAGCATGGACACTTAAACCTCAAGAGGTGTCAACATGAAACCTTTAACCCCTGGAGGTGATAATGACAACACAGGAACCCGAATTTCAGGAGTCAATGATAACACGAGAACTCCCTGTCCTGAAGAAAACCATTTGGGAACCTCTCGCTCAGAAGAAAATAATATAAGAACCCTTGCTCTGGGGAAAACAGTATAGGAGCCCTTTGCTCCGGGAAAAAGCATGTAGTAGCACTAGATTCTGGAGAAAATACTGGGGTTTCCTGCTCACAAGAAAACTTCTTAACCTTAGAAGAGGACAATGTTAGATATCAATATTATGTATATAGTTAGGTGTACCAATATGGCGGTGCCCTGGGTGTAGTGGGAGGTGATGTGCCACCTTTCTGGTGGTGGCGTCACGGGGAGTATAAGAGGCCATGGTGGAAGGGGCTCTGCCTCTTTTGCTGTGGACCCTTGACCTGTGCAGAGCGACTCCTGTTTGGTTCCTATTGGTTTCAATAAAAAGCGTAAACTGTCACCTCGCCTCCTCCCTTTTTATGGACACAACAGACAACGTAAGGCCTTTAAACTCAAGAGGTGGCAACAAAAATCTTTTAAGCTCAGAAAGCGAAAATATAACACCTTTAAGTGTAGGAGATAATATTGGAGCCCTTTGCTCAAACGCAAACAACACGGGGGTTTCACACTCAGAAGGTAACATTGCGGCCCTTTGCTTCAGAGACCACAAAGGAGCCTTTTGCCCCGGGGACAACGACATAAGAGTTTTTAGTTCAGAAGCTATTAATACAGGATTCTCTAATTCAAAAGATAACAACGGGGGGGTCTCAAATTCAGAAAGTAACATTGGAATCTCCTGCTCAGGAGCTAATGACACAGATGTTCCCAGCTCAGGAATTACTAACACAGCACCTTTTGCTTCAGAAGCTGAAAACAAGGGGGCTTTTAGCTCAGGAGACACTGATACAGGAACTCTTGGTTCAGGCGACAATGACACAGAAGTTTTTAATTCACAAACCGATGACAGGTGAGCAGTTAGTCACGTAACTGGTGATGAAGGCACTTTTAGCTCTGTAGCAGGTGGCTGAGGTGCACAGCCCTCAGAAACATCTGACAGAAGCGCACTGGACTCTGGAACAGATAATTGTTGCGCACAAACCTCAGATATTGGTGACAAGGGCACACTGACCTCAGGAACAGACAACAGCAGGGGGGCTTTAGCTCAGCAAACTGCAGCAGATGAGTTTTAAGTTCAGCAACCAGTAGCTGGAGATGCCCCAGCTCTGAGTCCAACAACGATAGGCGCGTGCCGACCTCGATGACAGCTGACAGGAGCTCAGTGGCCACAGGAACCAATGATGGAGGCACACCAGCCTCGACCTCAGGAACTGCGACGGGTGGAGTGGACTGCTGGCCCTCAGGAACTGCGACGGGTACAACGAACTACTCGCCCCCAGGAACTATGATGGGTGGAGCTGACTGCTTGCCCTCAGGAACTACAATGGGTGGAGGTCTCCTGACCTCTTGGACAGTGGGTAGACTATGGTCTTCCTGCAGCTTCATCCTCGACACAGCCACCTCGGACGAGGGAGGAGAACAGGTGGTCAATGAGGTGACACCACAGTTGTTAGCAGCAGAGACTGATGGGGAGGACCCAAGAGCTGGTGGATTCTGTGCTTGGGTCCCCTCACCAGGAGTAAGGCAAGTCTTTTCTAAAATAGTTGTTGAAATTAATGGAAAAAGTACGTGCCTTTGCTCCTGGTCCCCTGCTGCAGGGGTGATGACCTCAGGCTCAACAGGTGGAGGTCCTCTGACCTCTGGCCTAACAGTTGGAGGTCCTCTGACCTCTGGCTCAACAGTTGGAGGTTCTCTGACCTCTGGCTCAAAAGCAAATGGCTCATCCACCTCTGGCATGCAGGAAAACTCACTGGAGAGCACAAACTCTCTGGAGAGGGGCGGAATATCTTCCCACAGGTGAGACTTGGCAGTTGTGATCCAATGAGCCCTTCTCCATGCCAAGTCCTGTCACTCATCCCTCTGATGGCAAAGTTTGAAGCATTTAGTCAGCTCCTTGATGAGGTGCTGCAGCTCCTCATGGCGGGCAGTGTCCTTGGGCATGAAAACAGGAGCTTGAGGAACCCCGGACGTGGAGAGAGGGAGAGAGGAAAACAAGGAGGCAGGTGAGGATATAGGAGCAGAAGCAGAATATACAGCAGAGACAGGGAGAGAGAGCTTAGCGGTGTTGTGTGGCTGCCGCTGAGCCCCCTTCCCAGGAACAGGACAAGACCTTTCATTTGTAGATGTACAATAATGATAAGATGCTTGCCCAAGTTCCTGCTCAGCTGCTGCTGAAGGGTCAGGTGAGTCCTTCCGGGAACTGCTGGGACTTGTCTGACTGCAAATCTCTGTCCGATGGAGTGGAGCTGAGATGTGTCCCTCTGGAACAAGTGGCTGAGGCACGCTGATGTGCCGCTCTCCAGCCGCTGAAGCTGCCGCTGATGAAGCACTTGAGGGGAGCGGGGCCGCGACAGCAGAATCCCTCGGTACAACCTCGACTGAAGGACCTGGGTGGCAAGCGGAGTGACGCTTCCTTGCAGCTTGGTTCCCCGCTGGCCCTTTAGATAATGGCTGGTCCTCACATGCTGGGAAAAGTACCTCCGGAGCAAGCCAAGGCTTATATTCCAGCAGGATGTCATTCTATGTGAGCATCGCCCGCCTCCGCTCCTCCTGTTGCAATACGTCCCCAGCCGTGGCTGGTAGGTCCTTCTCCCAAACCAACCAGTTTCCACCGAATATGGGCAAACAATCAGAAAAAAACAAGGAGGTGGCAGACAGCGCAGGAGCGATGGTGACAGCGGGAGACAGTGCACTGGAGACAGGAGTTGGAAATGCTGATCCAGGGCTCGGCTGGATGGGGCTGTCTGGGATGCGCTCTCGCCCATCCAAATGCTCCTCAAAGCGGGGGATCTGGGCAAAAAGCTCTGCCGAATTATTCTGACCTGAGCCTTTCATTCTCCTGCCAAACTTGCCCACTGAGTCCTTAAAAGGTGGCGTCATTCTGTCAAGGATGTGTGGGCACAGGACTCAGACGCAGGCAGAGATATGATGCAGAAGCAATAATTTATTAACAAAACTCAAACACAAATGAATGGCAGTGCAAAGGCTGCAAATGAAAACAGAAGGCAAACAGACCGACTGACAGAGCTGGACTAAGCTTGAATATTTACTGACAGATTACTCAAGGACAGGACCGAACAGAAGACATTAATGACGCCATGTCTGACAAGGAAAAGTGCATACAATATACAGACAGAGGGAATAATCAAAACAATACGACACAGATGGGGACAGCAATCATGACAAACAGCTACATGATGCAAGCAGAGACGGCAGGACGGGCAGGGCTGCACACACACAATCACACAGAACGTGAACAGAGGATCACAGAGGAGCCATAACTCAGACACTTATGATAGAGACCCGGACCACAGAGACACAGACAGAACATAGCAGGCCAAGACTAATAATAATAAACATGAACACTAAAAATACATAATTTAAGAGGAAAACAAAAAGAAGCATGACTAACAAAGGGTGAGGACATGGCTGAACTTATGTCCTGAGAATAACAGAAAGTTCACATGTGAACATAAAATGAGGACATGAGCACAGCCATGTCCAAACCCTTACAGAAATACAGTCGTACTGTACGTATAATGTTCTACACTACATTTGTCAGGTTCAACTTCTGACAGAAAATAAATATTTAAAATTAAAATTAATCGTGTTATACCTTCATATCTCTCACTTAGGAGTAAAAAGGAACCTAAAGCTTGACAGAAATAGTGATTTGATTCATACCGCAATATATATTGATATTGTGGGACATATATGACTGGCGCCTAGCGGCTGCCCCGGCCTTGGATGCGCTCTGCAGAGCGTGCCCAAATGCCAAGTCACGTTTCGTTACCTTGTATTCATACATGTGTAATGACAATAAAGTTGACTCTCATCTCATCTCATCTCATCTCATATATATCACTTTAAGCTTCACATCTCTCTCATCTCATCTCATCTCTCACATCTCTCTCTCTCACTCTAAAGGGCTGTTTTGAAGCCACTGCCTGGAAGCAGCTCTGCGATCCACATGGTGAGGACATCGATGGCCTCATTCACACCTTCACGGGCTACCTCAGCTTCTGTGTGGACAAATCCGTTCCCACCAAGACCATACGGCGTCACTCAAACAACAAACCCTGGATCAACCCTGAGATAAAAACACTTCTGAGAGAGAAGAAGAGGATCTTCAGGTCGGGGAACAGGGAGATGCTGAAGTCCGTACAGAGGGAGCTGAGGAGAAAGATCAGAGAAGGCAAGGAAAGCTTCAGGAAGAAGATGGAGGACAAGCTGCAACAGAGCGACATCAGCGGGGTCTGGAGAAACCTAAAAACCATCTCGGGGCTCCAGAATACCTCCCCCCAGGCCACGGGGGGCAGGGAGTGGGCGAACAACCTGAATCTGTTTTTCAATAGATTTGACCAACCGCCCTCCCCCCTGTCTGCACAACAACCACTGCTGCCTCTAAGAAATCAAGTCCTGCTGCCCACTCCTCACTCCACCGACACCCCCCCCCCCCACTCCCAACACACAGCCCCCCATCCTGACCCTGACCAAGACCCAGGTGAGGACGGAGCTGAGGAAGATCAAGGCGAGGAAGGCGTCGGGACCGGACGGCATCAGCGCAAAGCTCCTCAAGTCCTGTGCAGACCAGCTGTGTGGGATTGTGACGTATATCTTCAACATGAGCCTGAAACTGGGGAGGGTACCACAGCTGTGGAAAACATCTTGTGTGGTACCTGTACCAAAAACTTCCCACCCCAAAGACCTGAACAGCTACAGACCGGTGGCCTTGACGTCCCACTTGATGAAGACCCTGGAGAGACTGCTCCTTGCTCATCTTCGCCCCCTGGTGGAACCAGCGATGGATCCACTCCAGTTCGCCTACCAGCATGGCATTGGGGTGGAGGATGCGGTGATCTTCCTCCTTCACCGTTCTCTGTCCCACCTGGAGAAGCCCGGGAATATGGTGAGGATCATGTTCTTTGACTTCTCCAGTGCTTTCAACACCATCCAACCGATGATCCTGAAGGACAAGCTGCTGCGCGCAGGGGTGGACCAGCACCTGTCATCATGGATCCTGGACTACCTCACGAACCGGCCTCAGTTTGTGAGAACCCGGGACTGTGTTTCCGACATGATCATCAGTAGCACAGGGGCCCCCCAGGGAACAGTGCTGGCTTCCTTCCTGTTCACTCTTTATACTGCGGACTTCTCACACAACACAACACATTGCCATCTACAGAAGTTCTCTGATGACTCTGCGATCGTTGGTCTCATCTCCAACGGAGATGAAGCTGAGTACAGAGGGCTTATCCAGGACTTTGTGGACTGGTGCCATCGGAACTGCCTCCAGATCAACGCGAGGAAAACTAAGGAGCTGGTGGTGGACTGCCGCAGGCATGGGCAGCCCCTCACAGCACCAGTAAATATACAGGGAACAGACATCGAGATGGTGACATCCTATAAGTACCTGGGTATTCATCTGAACAATAAACTAGACTGGTCACACAATACTGACGCACTCTACAAGAAGGGACAGCGCAGGCTGTTCCTGCTGAGGAGACTCAGGTCTTTTGGTGTACAAGGGGCGCTGCTGAAGTCATTCTATGACACGGTGGTGGCATCAGCCATCACTTTTGGAGTGGTCTGCTGGGGCAGTGGCATTACTGCAGCCGATAGGAAGAGACTGAACAAACTGATTAAGAAAGCTAGCTCTGTCCTGGGGCAGCGCCTTGATCCGATGGAGGAGATAGGAGAGAGAAGGACGGTGGCTAAACTGTCATCTCTGCTGGAGTCCGAGTTCCACCCTATGCAGGACATACTGGATGCACTGAGGAGCTCATTTAGCAGCAGACTACATCATCCCAGGTGCACAACCGAGAGGTTTCGTAGGTCCTTCCTACCAACGGCTGTCAGACTGTACAACCTAAGCAGGGCTGCTCGCAGAGATAGCAAAAAGACGTAACAAACTAATAGTTTTTTTTTTGAATGCAAAAGATGCAATAGACTTACACAATGGTCCTCTCCGGCATACAACTAGGAACATACCGGTCGCTATGGAGGGTGAGAATATGTATGGGCACATAATCATACCATGTAGGATAACTAAGTAGACGGTTATGCTGTTTCATCCCACCTAGCAACAATGCTCTGCACTGTGTGTGTTTATATATTTACATATTTATTCCATCTAGCTACAATGCTCAGCACTGGGTGTGTTTATATTTATATATCTATATATTTATTCCATCTAGCTACAATGCTCCGCACTGTGTTTTTATATATCTACATATTATTCCATCTAGCTACATTGCTCCGCACTGTGTGTGTTTATATACTTGCATATTTATTCCACCTAGCTGCAATGCTCTGCACTGTGTGTTCATATATTCATATATTTATTCCATCCAGCTACAATGCTCTGCACTGTGTGTCTGTGTGTGTGTGTGTATATATATATACGTATATCTTATAGTAATATGTACATATGTATATTAGCTGCTCTTGCTTGCTTGTTTTTTTTTTTTTTTGTTTTTGTTTTTTTCCTTGCCTTCTGATTGTTGCTCTGAGTGTTGCTATCCCTGTGCTGTTGCAATCCTGGAATTTCCCCGTTGTGGGACTAATAAAGGCTTATCTTATCTTATCTTATCTTATCTCAGAGTAGAACAAAAGAACTGGGCCTCCTGTGAGATAACAGGAGGATGTGAAAATTTAGTCTTTGGGATGCAAGAGACGGCCTTGGAGGATTTCCTGGCTGCCAGAGACTATAAGCAGGATGTGATAGGATTTAAGGGAAGATGCATTGTTACTTGTAATTAAATACAATGTGACTGTGAGCTTTGAAGGTCCTGGATATATAAAGGACGAATGTCTGTGTTTTATCCTCTTTCTGCTTTGCTGATGTTGGAAGATGTGAATAAACCTGACTCGTGAGATAAGCTCTGCCTCGTCATTTTCACATTTCCACAATATCGATCAATATGAAAAATATTTATTGTGACTGAAATTTTTTTTGTCCGGCAGGTTTTCAACTCCCAAACTCAGCCACAGGGGGTGCACAGGCCAGTGTAGTTCTAGTGGCAGTCCCAAGCCCAGGTAAATGGGGAGGTTTGTGTCAGGAAGGGCATCCGACGTAAAACCTTTGCCAAATCAGAAATGCAGATCATGACAAATGAGACTTTCATACCGGATTGGTTGAGGCCCAGGTTAACAACGACCGCCACTGGTGCTGTTAACCAACAGGATGCCGGTGGAAATTGGACTACTGTTGGTTCAAGATCGAGGAGCAGGAGAGGGGGTAAGCGTGTTCGGAGGGAGAGAGAGAAAAGGAAAGGTAGAAGTGTGGAGATGAGAGTAGGGATGTTAAGTGTCGGGACTATGACTGGTAAAAGCAGAGAGTTGGCTGATATGATGGAGAGAAGAAAGGTAAATATACTGGGTAACCAGATTGAAGGGAAGCTAGGCTAGGAGCATTGGAGGTGGATTTAAACTGTTCTACCATGGTGTAGATAGTAAGAGAAATGGAGTAGGAGTGATCTTGAAGAAAGAGTATGTGAAGAGTGTTCAGGAGGTAATAAGGGAGTCAGACATAATCATGAGTTTGAAGCTAGAAGTCAAAGGTGCTATGCTGAATGTTAGTGCATATGCCCCACAAGTTGGATGTCAGATAGAAAAGAAAGAGGAATTCTGGAGTAAGTTGGATGAAGTGGTAGAGTGTTCCCAGGGGGGGAGAGAGTGGTGATTGGAGCAGACTTTAATGGACATGTGGGTGAAGGGAACAGAGGTGATGAGGAGGTTCTGGGTAGGTATGGTCTTAAGGAGAGAAATGTGGAAGGACAGATGATTGTGGATTTTGCTAAAAGGATGAAAATGGCTGTCGTGAACACATACTTTAAGAAGAGAGAGGAACATAGGGTGACTTACAAGAATGGAGGAAGGTGTACACAGGTGGACTACATCCTATGCAGAAGGAGAAACCTGAAAGAGATAGGAGACTACAAGGTGGTGGCAGGGGAGAATGTAATTAGACAGCATCAGATGATAGTCTGTAGAGAGGAAAAGAGCTGAAGGCAGAGCCAAAGATTAAGTGGGGGAAGTTACAGAAGGAAGAAGGTCGCACAGAGTTCAGCAAGGAGTTGATACAGGCTCTGGGTGGTAGGAAAGAATTACCAGATGACTGGAAAAGTACAGCAAAAATATTGAGGGAAAAGGGTAGAAAGGTATGTGGTGTATCCAGTGGAAGAGGAAGGAAGACAAGAAGATTTGGTGGTGGAATGAGAAGGTACAGGAAAGTATTCAAAGGAAGAGGTTAGCAAAGAAAAAGTGGGATAGTAAGGGAGATGAACTAAGTAGGAGTATTTGGAATCTAGGTGCATGGCAAAGAGAGAGGTGGCAAAGGCAAAGGAAAAGGCATACAGTATAGTGAGTTGTATGAGAGGCTAAACACTAAACAAGGAGAAAAGGACTTGTATCGATTGGCTAGACAGAAGGATCGAGCTAGAAAGGATGTGTGGCAGGTTAGGCTGATTAAGGACAGGAATGGTAATGTACTAACAAGTGATGAGAGTATGTTGAGAAGGTGGAAGGAGTATTTTGAAGAGCTGATGAATAAAGAAAATGAGAAAATTGGAGAGAGAGGAGGATGGATGAATTAAAGATAGTGAACAAGGAAGTTGCGAGGATTAGCAAGGCAGAAATGAGGGCTGCTTTGAAGAAGATGAAGAATGGAAATTCAGTTGGTCCAGATGACATACCTATGGAGGTATGGAGATGTTTAGGAGAGATGGCAGTGGACTTTTTCACCTGCGGCCTTAGGTGGGCTAAGACCAGTCTCTCCAGGACCTTCATCACATGAGATGTGAGGGCAACTGGTCGATAGTCATTCAGGTCTGATGGATCTGACTTCTTGGGGACAGAAACCAGGCAGGATGTCTTCCACAGCACCGGTACTCTGTCCAGACTCAGGCTCAGGTTGTACAGATGTTTCAATACAGAAGCTAGCTGGTTGGTACAGGTCTTCAGGATCCTGGCCGAGATGCCATCAGGGCCTGCAGCCTTCCGCTGACGGAGTCTCTCCAGCTGGTTCTTAACGTGGTCTGTTTATGTGACTCTCCCCTTGCACCCAGTTATTTGTTTCATTCCCATCCACACATCTTTGGTATTATTTTGCCTGAGTTTATCCTCCAATTTCCTCCTGTAATTGTCGTTACACCTCCTCAGCATCTCTCTCAATTTGTGTTGCACTCTCCTCAGTTTTTCCTTGTCTTCGGACCTAAAAGCTCTCTTCCTTTTGTTCAGAAGTGCTTTCAGGTCACTGGTGACCCATGGTTTGTTGTTGGAGGGCTTTGGGTAATGACCGAAAGAATGACATTGTGGATGCAAGTGGCTGAAATGAGCTTTTTCCATAGGATTGCTGGACTCACCCTTAGAGATAGGGTGAGGATTTCAGTCATCCGGGAGAGGCTCAGAGTAGAACCACTGCTCCTCCACATCGAAAGGAGCCAGTTGAGGTGGTTTGGGCATCTGATCGGGATGCCTCCTGGACACCTCCCACTTGAGGTGTTTCGGACACGTCCCACTGGGAGGAGACCCCGGGGCAGACCCAGGATACGCTGGAGAGACTATGCCTCCCAGCTGGCCTGGGAACTTTTTGGTATCCCCTCTGAAGAGCTGGAGCAGGTAGCTGGAAAGAGAGAAGTCTGGGCTTCTCTGCTTGGGCTGCTGTATCCACAACCCAGACCTCAGGAAAATCGGTAGAAAATGGATGGATAATGGATGACTGGATGGATTTTTTCATATTGTCCAACCCTACTCTGTGTGTAATGACTCTAGTATATAATATAGAAGTTTCATTTTTTAAAATTGAATTACTGAAATAAATCAACTTTTTGATGACATTGTGGGGATCATGAAATGATGAGACTGGATATTTTCTCAGTATGGTTTATTCATCTCAAGTCCCCAGCTCTCTCTCTCTCAGTCAGGAAAAAAGAGAAAGAGCTGCGGTAAACCCACATACATTTATACCCACACATCAAATACAGAATCACACAATCAAGTCAAATCCTTCTATTTACACTTAATCACTTCAAAGTCCTCCTTGCTGTCAGACAGTCCATTCAGGCTCTCGCTCCAGATCCTCTGACTTCCTCCCAAGTCCGCAGGCGGTCCAGACTCCTTGTCCATCTGAGGCGTAATGTCAATACACACCGCAAGCTTAAAGTCCTTCTATGCTTGGGTCTCTGCAGTGAAATACGTGAGCTACATAATGTTACCATTATGGGCGCTACAACATTCTAATTTATTGAGATAAACCTATCAGTGAGAGGATAGATGCAAATGTACAAGAAAATCATGAAAATGAGAAAAAAAAGGTGAAACATGGCAAAAGTTTTTAAAAAAAGTAATAAACTTGCCAGGAAAAAGTTGCAAGAAAAACCTTACTAATTGTTGAGAAAATTGAACATTTGGACATTTACGAGAGAAATAAAAAGTAAAAAGAAATGTTTAAAAAAATCTATGCACTTGTCATGTAGATGGCATGGAGGTGGGATTAGGAGGAGATTCACAAATGTGAGTATGTGTAACACAAGCAAGCCCAAGTGGTATGCAAGTGGGAAAATTTTGGTCTGCTTATGCTACATTTACTGTAGGCATACTTGCATTTATGAGTCATCCATGACTCATCCACCTGCCTCATGGTGGATAGAGGTATTCACAGATGTTCACTGGTGCAGTCTGTGTCACAAAGCCCTTACAAGACTTTCAACAACTCTTCTTTCAAGTGAATAGAATAAATTATTTTGAAAGAGAGAGAGAAATAAGAGAAAAGAGGAGAAACTAATTTGCTACAAGTAAATAAGAATACACGTGTCACATTCTTGCTTCATTGGGCTTTCTTTTAACAGACAGCACAAATCAACAATTCTCAGAGAAAAAGAACCATCAATTTTCTGTCCCAGAGATAGACTGCATGGCACTTGGAAAGTGTATTAAATCTCAATATAATCCTATGTCAGAGAGGGTTAATTGCTCCCCAGGCAAGCACAAAAGCTTTCTCCAGTCAATGATTCATGTAATAATCCTGTAATATTTCTGCAGGGAATTACACTGTGAGATATTAAGGAATAATAATATAGTTACCAGGATTGCATAAATTTAAAGCACTTCTATCATTTTTTCTCTGTCTTTGATGATACTAACATTTTTACAGCATAAACAATTACCAACTGCAGTCTTTTTGTACACTTACGTATATGTACAACCATGAAAGGTGTGACTGCGTTGCTTAACATAGAAAAATTTATCGTCTATGGAAAATAATTCTTCTCTCTAGTGGTAATTTTTCATAAGATGCATGTGACGGTATCAAAAAAAGGACTTGGCTTGGACCCACAAGTAGAGTACAGGAAGTTGTGGGTTTGCTCCCAGTTTACACTGCACCAGTTGGGCTTCACTGTGTGGAAAGACAAAATGGTCATAAGGTTCCTTTTCTCCGTCACAAGAAAAGGAGGTGTATTATGACCCTTTTGGCTTTCCATACAGGTCCCCACTGGCGACTACAGTTAGGATTTAACCACGTGTTTGCGTGTTGCGTTTTATTTTGAGCGCCACAGAAGGTGGAGTACATTTTGTTTTGGAAGGGCCTGTCACAAAAAAAGATTAGCAGAGGATCAATTGATGCGAGGTGAAATGGGATTCATGAATTGGTACAAAGTAGAACTAAACAGATTTCCTCTTGCTGGAACAGGATAGGCTTGTATCTGCTCCACAGCAGGTGAGGAGCAGTCAGGTGCAGGAGGCTCTGACCTTCGGCTGAGGCTAGCCGCTGTGATATTTGTGCCACACACAGTTGTCTGTTGCAACCTTGAAATGAATATAATTTGTCAGAATAATGACAGACAGCCTTCTGATTCATTTCCACTGTTTGTCTATGCCCAGTTATCCATTTCCTATTTAAATGTCCACTGAAGTGAGGTGAGGTGGTCAATGACCCACTCTGCCTGCAGGGTCATTTAGCCGGAGTCATCTGGCGTGAGTAACCCTATTTAGATAATAGCGGCAAGCCTAGATTGAAAGGGGCTTAAGCGATTTTTTTTTTTTTTAATGAGCACTAACTTGAGTTCCCTGGTCTGTTGCTGGTATCAGGGACTTCAGGACTTGAAAGGGTGTAATGTTTGTGTGTGTGTGTGTGTGTGTGTGTGTGTGCGCACGCACACGCGCGCGTGTGTGCACGTGCACTCGTGTGCATGCGTGTGTGTGCCCGGGGGTGGGAGTGCTGTACCCTAATCTCGCCTAGGGCGCCAAAATTGCAAGGGCTGGCCCTGCCGACAGGCCAAGTATACTGCAGCTCGGGTGGTTGCTGAAGCAAAAACTCAGGTGTGGGAGGAGTTTAGTGAGGCCATGGAACAAGACTTTCGGTTGGACTCGAAGAAATTCTGACTAACTGTCCAGCGGCTCAGGAGGGGGAATAGCTCCCTGTCCACACTGTATATGGTGCGGATGAGGCACTGCTGACTTTGACTGGGGACATCGTCGGGCAGTGGAAGGAATACTACAAGGACCTCCTCAATCCCGCTGACACGCCTTCCACAGAGGAAGCAGGGCTTGAGGATCCTCGAGGGGGGCCCCATCACAGGGGCTGAGGTCGCCAAAGTGGTGGGGTGGTGGTTCCTCTTTTTAAGAAGGGAGAGCAGAGGGTGTGTTCCGACTTTAGGGGGATCACACTCATCAGCCTCCCTGGGAATGTCTATGCCAGAGTACTGGAGAGGTCGAACCTTGGAGAAAGCATTCTACCACGTCCCTTGTGGTCACTTGTGGGGGTTGCTGTGGGAGTATGGGGTATCAGGCTTGTTGCTACGAGCTATCTGGTCCCTATACGACCGCTGCAAGAGTTTGGTTCGTATTGCCAACGCTCAGTCGAACTCATTTCCAGTGAAAAGTTGGACTCCGCCAGGGCTGCCCTTTATCACAGATCCCGTTAATAATTTTTATAGACAGGATATCTAGGTGCAGCCGAGGAATGGAGGGTGTGATGTTCAGTAACCACAGGATCTCATCTCTGCTGTTTGCAGATGATGTTGTCCTGTTGGCTTCATCGAGCAATGACCTACAGGTTTTGCTGTGACAGTTTCCTAGAGAATGTGAAATGGCTGAGATGAGAATCAGCAGCTCCAAGTCCGAGTCCATGGTCCTCAGCTGGAAAAAGGTGGATTGTTCTCTCCGGGTTGGGGACAAGCTCCTGCCCCAAGTGGAGGACTTTAAGTATCTCAGAGTTTCATTCGTGAGTGAGGGGAGAATGGCGCGAGAGATTGGCAGATGGATTGCAGCAGCATCTGCAGTGATGCAGATGTTGTACCCGATTGCTGTGGAGGAGAGGGAGCTGAACTCTAACGCAAAGCTGTCGATTTTGACATAATGGCTGACCCATTGAACAAATGTGGACTCAGAAATGGATACAATTATCTTTATTGAACCAGTGTTCGTGTGTGAGTGCGTGAATGTGTTGTGTCATGTACGTGAGTGCGGGCTGGAGACTCCGAGCAACTGGGAGTGAGTAGAGCGCAGTGCGGCCTGGCAACCCTATGGACAGAGCAAAGGCACACAATTAGCGAGGAGCGAGATGGGTAATCACTCGGGTTATAATTGGGGCTTACTGTTCCAGGCAGATGGTGAGCGCCCGTTGGCCAGGAAGACAGTGCCAGCTGTCCCAACATCGTTGTAGCCGTGTAGAGGGTGGAGAGGAGAGAGCAGAGACCGCTGCCGAGAGGGACGATTCTGCCGCCAGGAGATTCCACCTGTGCACAGAGGAGTAGCAAGGAACAGGTGAGTAAAGGTGAGGCTTACTTGGTTGGGAGAGGATTTCCTCCAAGCGTAGATGCCAAGGTGGTGAGGTGGAAGATCGTGGAGGGGTTTGGCTGGAAGTCATAGGAAGAGCTTCATAAAGCCAGGGAGACAGACGGCTCCGTGCAGGCCTGTAGGCAGAGTGAGGTTATATAGCCCTGGCCTGATGAGGAGCCGTTGTGTGTGCAGCTGTGGATGATAACGGCCCAGAGCGAGTCATCACAGTACTCCCCCCCCCCGAGGGGTGCCTCCTGGCACCTGATCCAGCCTACGTGGGTGCGTCCGGTAGAAGTCCCTGATGAGTTGCTTGTCCAACACGAAGGATGGATGCACCCAGGAGTGCCACTCAGGGCCATACCCCTCCCAGTCCACCAGGTACTGCATGCCGCGACCCCAGCAGCGGACGCCCAGGATGGAGCTGACCTTCCACGCCAGGTCACCGTCGATCACGACCGGTGGAGGTGGAGACCGGGGAGAAGGACAGAGAGGACTGGAAAAGAAGGGCTTGATCTGGGACACATGGAATGTGGGACAGATGCGGAGAGAGCAGGGGAGAGACAGGCGCACAGCAACTGGATTGACAATCCGCTCGATGGGGAATGGACCAGTGAACTGTTGTGACAATTTTCTTCTCTCACCCTTCAGGTTAATATGTTGCATTGAGAGCCAAACCTGCTGACCCACCTGGTAGGTTGGAGCTGGTCTCCTGTGGCGATTAGCGACTCTTGAGTTCCGTTCTGCTGTGCATTGAAGCGCCGTTCGGACCGCCCTCCATATCCACCGACAGTGTCTCAGATGGGCCTGGACAGAAGGCACGGCGATGTCCCCCTCCTCTTCGGGAAAAAAAGGGGGGTTGTAGCCCAAGGAGGCCTCGAAAGGGGATATGCCGATGGCTGAAGACACCGTGGAGTTGTGGGCATACTCGACTCATGGAAGCTGGGCGCTCCATGAGGCCAGATTGGACGAGACCTCACACCGCAGTGCAGCCTCCAGCTCCTGGTTAGCTCTCTCACATTGGCCGTTGCTCTGAGGGTGGTAGCCGGAGGACAGGCTCACCCTAGCCCCCAGAGCATTACAGAACGACTTCCATATCTGCGACACGAACTGCGGCCCCCGATCAGAGACGATATCCACAGGTATGCCATGAAGCCTGACAACGTGCTGCACCAGCAGATCTGCCGTCTCCTTCGCCGTGGGCAGTCCCAGTAGGGGGATGAAGTGGGCGGCCTTGGAGAAGCGATCCACGATAGTGAGAACGACGGTGTGTTGATCGGACGGAGGGAGGCCGGTCACGAAGTCCAAGGTGATGTGTGACCAAGGTCTGCCAGGAACAGGAAGGGGATGAAGCAGCCCCGCCGGAGGAGAGGAAGGCGTCTTGTCGGTGGTGCACTGAGGGCAGGCACGGATGTAATCAGCGATGTCCCTCCGGAGCGATGGCCACCAAAATGACCTCTGGAGAATCTTGACCATGCGAGAACCCCCCGGATGGCATGCCAGTCTGGAGGAGTGGGCCCAGTGGATCACCTCGCCCCGAACTGTGGATAGAACGAACAACTTGCCCACTGGCCCCCCGCCCGGGTCCAGTTCCGCCTCCTGTGCCTTCAGGACCCTCTCCTTGATCTCCCAAGAAAGGGCGCCTACGATGCATGAAGACGGGAGGATTGGGAGAACGGGTGCCTCTGCTGTGTCAGGGGAGAACTGCCTGGAGAGCTCATAAGGTTTAGTGTACTTAGACACGGGGCGGTAGGTGATGGTAAAGTTGAAACGGCCGAAGAACAAGGACCAGCGGGCCTGGCGGGCGTTCAGACACTTGGCCGTCCTTAGGTACTCCAGGTTCTTATGATCTGTCCAAACAATGAAGGATTGGGTGGCCCCCCCTCCAACCAGTGATGCCACTCCTCCAGTGCGAGCTTAACCACCAGGAGCTCCCTATCACCGATGTCGTAATTCCTCTCCGCCAGGGACAGTTGGCGGGAGAAAAACACACATGGCCGGACCTCCCTATCCACCGGAGAATGCTGGGACAACACGGCCCCCACCCCAGAGTCCGAGGCATCCACTTCCACCAGGCACTGTAGCGCGGGATCCACATGAGTCAAGATGGGGGAGGACGAAAACCGGGTCTTGAGCTCGGTGAATGCGGCTGCAGCCTCCTCCGTCCACCGGAAAGCCATCTTTGGGGAGGTGAGATGGGTGAGGGGAAGAGCAATGACACTGTAGTTATTAATAAAGCTCCGGTAAAAGTTGGCGAAACCCAGGAATTGCTGCACCTGCTTCCTAGAGGAGGGGGGAGGCCAGTCCACAATGGCCTTCACCTTGTCGGGGTCCGGGATGACCTGATTATGAGAGATGGTGAAGCCGAGAAATGAGGTCTTGGAGGCGTGAAACTCACATTTCTCAGCCTTAACGTACAGCTTATTCTTCAAGAGTCGCTGCAAGACCCGCCTCACATGAACGCGATGCTCATCCAGGGATCGGGAGAAGATCAAGATGTCATCGAGGTAGACGAAGACGAATGATCCCAGGAAGTCACGAAGTACATCATTGATCAGTCTCTGTAAGATGGCCAGAGCGTTGGTTAGCCCAAACGGCATCACCAGGTACTCAAAGTGGCCGCTTGGGGTCCAGAAACCAGTCTTCTATTCATCCCCCTCCCTCATCCACACCAGATGATATGCGTTCCGGAGATCCAGTTTGGTAAAGATCGAGGCCCCCTGGAGGGAATCAAAAGCCGTGTCCATCAGAGGCAGCGTGTACTTGTCCTTGATGGTGATCTCGTTGAGGGCACAGAAGTCTATACATGGCCTTAGGCTTAGGGAGCCATCTTTCTTCCCTACAAAAAACCCCCCAGCCCCTACTGCTGAGGATGATGGGCGGATAATGCCCAAGCTGAGGGACTCCTTAATGTATGCCTCCATTGCTTCCTGCTCTGCCGCCGACAGGCTGTACAGGCAGCTCGACGGCAGCAGGGCCCCATTCCGGAGATTGATGGCACAGTCATAGGGCCGGGGGGGGGGGGGGGAGACAACGCCTGGGACTTACTGAAAACTGCCCTCAGATCGTGATACTCGGCGGGCACCCTGGACAGATCGGGAGGAGGAGAGACGGGGGCGACCAACGGCATGGAGGGAGCACATGCGGCGGACTGGAGGCAAGCGCTGAGGCAGAAGGAGCTCCAGGACACCATGCTTCCTGCGCGCCAGTCAAAGGAGGGATTGTGGAGCCGGAGCCAGGGATAACCCAAGATGACCGGGGAGAAGGCAACCGGCAGGATGAACAGGCTGATATCCTCCCGATGATTCCCAGAGATGATAACTGAGACAGGGGCCATTTGTTTTGTCACAATCACTAATGGCGCTCTGGCTAGAGCAATGAGTCGTACGGGAGTCTTCAAAGGACAGTAGGGAAGCCCCAGTCGAGTTGCCAGTTCCCCCGAGATGAAGCTCTGCTCAGCTCCCGAGTCAACCAGGGCGTGTGTGCAATGTTCAGTCCTATTGTGTATGAATCTGATGGGTATCGTACATTTGGAGAGGGGATTCGGCCGAGGTTGGTCTGTGAGTCCCCCTACTGCGACGCACGGACCCCATTTTTTGGCCGAACGGGGCAGGCTTCTAACTCGTGCTCCTCACTACCACAGTACATGCACAAGCCTAGCTCCCTACGACGCTGTCTCTCAGCTTGGGAAAGCTTAGTTCGCCCCATGACCATAGACTGACTCTAGGGAAGGCAAGGCCAGTAACGGGGTCTGGGGGGAGCGCAAGGCCTGGGCGCCCGAGCGACCGGAAGTTCTCCGCTCGGATGCCCGCTCCCTCAGCCTATTATCTAAATTAATGGCAAGAGAAATAAGCGCCGTAAGCTTCTCTGGCTTCTCCAAGAGGGCTAACTCATCCCGCAGGCAAGGGCTCAAGCTCCTGTGAAAATACTACACAACGAGGTGTCCTCCCACCCCACCTCCGCCGCCACCATCCGGAAATCGACAGCATAGTCCACCACGGACCTGCCCCCCCTGTCGAAGATTTAACAGCCGGGTGGTGAGCACATTGTCCCGGTCGGAGTGGTCGAATACCTCGTTGAACTCGCTAACAAACTGGCTGTAGTTTAAGTTAGCATAGCTTGCCCTAGCCATCACAGCGTATGCCCAAGCTAGTGCTTGCCCTTCCAATAGGTTTATAACATAACCTATCCGGCTATGCTCAGTTGGGAAATCCCCTGGAACCCGCTGGAAAACTATGTCACACTGGAGGAGGAACCCACGAGCCTCCCCTAGCTTTCCGCTAAAGCGGGAGGGCATGGGAACAGGAGTGAGTCGGGTTGGGGTAGCTTGACTAGCCTGGCTAGCGGAGGAGCTAGCGAGAGCTGTAGCAACGCTTGGTGCCGGTGGAAACGTCTGCTGCCCTGCCAGGCGATCCAACCAGCTGTTAATTTGAGTCAACTGATTCAAGATAACCTGCTGTTGGTAAGCAATCTGATCCACTCAAGCCTCTAAGTTGTTAAATTGTTGCGCTAACGCGCTGTTCGCTGGGCCGTTCTGACGGAGCCATAACTTACCTGACTCTGCTTGAAGGAGAGGAGACAGAAACCCGGCTGCGGCTGCTGTATGTGTGCAGCATATTGGGGGGGGGGGGGGGGATTCGGGGCTCAGGTATAAGCCACACAGAATTATTTGGATGTCAAAATGCAAAATGTAGTTATTGGACATTTAAAGACATTTGAAAGGCAATTGGGATCTCTGTGGAGGAAAATTAAAATCTGTAGTAAGTTAAAAAAAAAAAAAAGCTCTCCAAAAGGGCACTTCAGGGGGCAAAGGGGCAGCCCTGAGCGTCACTTCACGTCAATCTGTGCCCCGACCACCACCGCTACCACCACAATAAGGTGGTGATCCATAGGGAACCCTCTATTTATATGTAAGTACAATGTTGACTTTTTCCTCAGTTTTTTCAGGGAAATGTTTATTCTAAAGATGGATTGGTGCTCCACCTCCGCTCTGCATGTCTGCTCAAGAGCGAGACGTGGCCTGTGCACGTTGACTACATATGTGGCAGATCTGATCCCCATTCAGAAAGACACTTGGCAGAGTGGACGCAAAAAAAGCAGCATATACACAGCTGTGTGCGCAATAACCACTAAATAATAAACTTCTTCAGTTTTTATTTAGTAGTGCAGGGATATCTGGATATATCTGAGAAGAAATTTCATGATTATCTTTCTTACAGGACTTTTCAAGCTCAGATATTGACAAAATCATGCTGTAGGAATGACAGAAAAGTTGTGTAGAAAATGTACTATTCCTCTTCAAACGCCTTCATAGTCTCTGCCAGTAGTCACAGTCTGTATTAGGAGACGTTCAAACAGGAAACATGAGCTTATTTAGACAAACCCCGACCCTTACTACTCCCCATGTGACTTTCCTCCTCTACAGAAGACAAGCTTCAGTGCGAGGCTGTCAAAGTCCCACCCAGGACACTCCAGCTGGAACAATCAAGAATTTTTACCCTACAATATCTGGCGAGTGTGGTTGGTGAGGGTGGTGATCGCATCCTTTTGTTTGTCCACCATCCAAACTCGACACCCACATCAACACGGCACGAAAATAACAACAGGGCTTTGTCCCTCTAAAGCCCTCTATTTCAGTAGCCAAACATTTTCATCTGCACACGTATTCTATTTTGTGCATGCATCCTGTGGGATTTCAGAGGGTCGCAAGTTGCACACCCGCTATTCTTAAACACGCATTCATCTGCCTAAGATGGATTTAAGGGGATCTGTTAAAGTTCATCTTTTCATGCAGTAATCAGGAGGGCAAAGTGCAACAAAAGGGGAAAAAAAAGAGGTTCTGGGCTGTTTCAGACACTTTTATTAGACCAACATTTGTACACCAAATAACTGTATGTGATAAAAATAGTCAAGTGTTTTCATATACAAATATGAGGAAAAATAATTTAATCAAACTCAGGTGAAGAGGTCACTTGTCCTCTTTGTCGTCCTGAAATAAAACTCTGTCAGGATCCTCCTGTGGTCCTGATTTAACAATCAACAGAAAATTTGGATAAATACTGTACACAAATCCGTAAAGGGCACTGGGGTAGTTTCAAGTCATGAATGAATAAAATGGCATGATTCTACTTCACAAATAGACTGAGAACAGAATTTACTCCTGGTCCTTTTCTTCTCCGTGGGTGATGATATGAACCAGGTTTTTGTAGTCCAAATTTCCTGCCACATCAGGAGGGAATGCAGCAAACATCTGCTCCATCTGATCAGTAATAAAAAAAACAACAGTTACCTCCATTTTCATCTGATGTTATGTACAACACAAAAGCAACACATAACTCAGTGTGCTGAAGAGGCTAGGGTGATGATTCACTGATTTTGTTTTTATTTCTTGAAAAGAAAACGTCTGATGGACGTAGGCAGTCGTCATTATGACGCTAGTCCATGTATTTCTTTTTTAAACTCACACAGAAACAGTCTCCTGTAATGACGATCATTAGAGGAAAAAGAGTACCTCTTCTGCAGAGAATCGGTCGGCTTGTGTTGTCAGCATTTGTGTGACACTGCAGAGTGGGAAAAAAAGAACAAGGAAAAACACAGCATGAGATGGTGGGAGCTATTTTCAAAGCAGGAGGAAATGAGCAGATCATAATGGTCTTTACTGATGGTGGAGATGCACAGGGACGACTGGTTACAGTCACAAGGAGTCATATATTTTAGGTAAAATCTTACTGACTTGCCATAAATTTGTATGTTGCCAATGTAGGGTGAGAAGATACTTACTAATCCTTCCGCAGCACACCTTTCCCCTCAGGGTCAAAGACTTTGAATGCGTTGAGGATGGTCTCCTCTGGATCAGCGCCTGAACACACACACACACACACACACACACACAAAACATTACACATTCACCTTCATTCTTTCTGTAGAGTGAATCGAGTTGGAACCCACAGCTGATATTGTTTTTTTTTTTTTTACCTTTCAGCTTCTCACCAAACATGGTGAGAAAGACGGTAAAGTTTATTGGGCCGGGAGCCTCTTTGAGCATCTCATCTATCTCCTCCTGTTTCACATTCAGCCGTCCTGCAACACCAAACGTATGGCATAATATACAACTTTGGGGTGGTGGTGCTGATTAAAAGGTCCACTTTGCATTTTTGGCTTGTTCACAGGTGGCAACAAGCACAACTACCACAACAGAAGGCAAAGATTACTACACCTAGAGCGGCAAAAGTGTCCCTCAGATCATTTTTGTCGATGAAGCCGTCTCTGTTCTGGTCCATGATGGTGAAGGCCTGAAGTCAGAGGGCAGGTAATGCACAGCAGCAAGTTAAAAGCAACGTATGTAGAAGAACCAATGAAGTAAGTGGAAGAGGAATTGCATGGTGTAATGAGCATTTGTTTGCAATCATCTTGCATGCTTCTTCGTAATTTGATGCCACCGTGCAGATTCTAAACAAAAATGTGCAATCATTTAAAAACACACACAAAAACTGCTCCTCAGCTGCTTGAATCTTTTAGCGTGCCATCTTTTATAGGTGTTACCACCGTTAAGTATTTATAAAGTGCAACACCCCCCACCCCCCACTAGGAATGAGTGAGGCATCCTGGGCATGCCCTGTGATTCATCTGCAGCCTAATCACTGGTGACAGAGTCTGGATGTCTGGGCACCGCTGTCCCTCATACCAGCATACCACAAGCATCACTGCACCCAGGGAAATGGACAGGTGGGCATGCTGCAGTGATGAACAATGGAAATGGAAGGACAAAGAGGGACAGTGGCAGATGGCTTTAACGCTCCAAGTAGCGATGAACTGGGTTCTGTGTTTGTGCTGGATTGGCAGTTTTGCATTTCGCTCTTGATTCCGTCATAATTTTTGCCAAGTGCAAATCAGTGAATTAACAACAAATTGGTTCAGCAGCTTTCACCTCTTTGAACTCCTGGATCTGGGCCTGTTCAAACATGGAGAACACATTGGAGTTGGCTCCCTCTGCTGTCCTCTTCTTGGCTTTCTTGGGGGCCTTTAACCATGAAGCAAAAAAGAAAATGAGGCCCAAAATATGTTCTAGTGATGCTAAAGCTACATGCCAGAAGACATAAAGGGATTACATGGCTTAATGGGAGAGATTTGTATTCAGAAAGAGAGGGAAATTGTGCAACAATGTGATAATGTAGTAATACACATTAAGAACTATTCAGAAAGCAATTTAAATCTGCTAAAAATTATTTGACTTTGCTCAGTAGCTCACAATTCATCCCAGAAAATGCAGAACCTGTGTCAATTTGGAAAGAAATCCCGCCCTCCCCAAATATAAGCAGCGCGTGCACACATATGTGAACTTACCATGGCTGGGCAGCTGGGAGGTCAGTCCAACAGTGATGCCAGTGAACAATAGGGAGACTGTGGGTGGCCTTTTGTAGCCCCCCAACCCTCTGCTCTACTGGATGATATTTATAAACTATGCCCTCTTTAGGAAGTGACAGGTAAGTGATGCTTCATACACTATCTGGCGCTGGCAAAACGCACACGCCACGTAGCCCGTGGAGTCACGACTGACATTGGTCGAAGAAGAGAGTGGCATAACTGGCCTAGAATATCAAGAGCATGGTGAAGGTTGGAGCACTTTTGACAACACTGCACACACACACACAGACACAGACACACACACACACACACACACACACAGCGCATTGTCTTAAATGTATGCTCCCCACGAAACTGTAGATGCAGTGTTTTTAATGGGATATAAACTCAGACACCAGAGCATGAGGTCTCTCTGTGGTTGTCTGAATTAAAGTCTTTGTCTAAATTCGAGATAAACTGTGTTTCATTTGATTGAGGTTTGCTCAGACTTTTGCTGGAAATGGAAAGTCAAAGCAGTGTTTATTTCAACATTGCAACATTGACCAAGCCTACAGTATAGCCCTCAAACTCTTCTTGAATATCACTCAAGGCTGCTTAGCATGCCTGAATGAAATCAAGCTCCCTGTAACCTCATGAAGTTCCAGCTGCCTCCTCCATAGATGTATATCGGAGGTAAAGTTGGAAATTAGAACTGTCCTCATATCAGATTTTCCAATCAAAATGATATTAGGCAAAATTATTAACAAGATGTCCAAGTTTTAAAACAGCAGTAACACAATCTGTAGCATTAATTTACATCAGGCGTTAAAGAACCATTTAGAGCAACATTTGGCTGAAAAATCTACAGGGACCCAAAACCATATTTAAGCCTTAAAATGAACATAAAGCAGTTCAGTTATGAGTACATAATGGGCCATAAATTGCTAGTTAGAGCAGATATATTTGCTACATTAATCCATCCATCTGCTACCACTTTTCTGGAGGTCCGGGTTGCGGAGGCAGCAGTTCAAGCAGAGAAGCCCAGACTTCCCGCTCCCCAGCCACCTGCTCCAGCTCTTCAGAGGGGATACCAAGGCGTCCCCAGACCAACTGGGAGATGTAGTCTCTCCAGCAAGTCCTGGGTTTGCCCTGGGGTCTCCTCCCAGTGGGATGTGCCCAAAACACCTCAAGTGGGAGGCGTCCAGGAGGCATCCTAATCAGATGCCTATACCACCTCAACTGACTCCTTTCAATGTGGAGGAGCAGCAGTTCTACTCTGAGCCTCTCCCGGATGACTGAGCTCTTCACCCTATCTCTAAGGATGAGTCCAGCAATCCTACAAAGAAAGCTCATTTCAGCCGCTTGTATCCATGATCTCATTCTTTCGGTCATTACCCAAAGCTCGTGACTATAGATGAGGGTAGGAATGTAGATTGACCGGTGAATCGACAGCTTTGCTTTAGAGCTTAGCTCCCTCTTCACCACAATGGACCGGTACAATGTCCACATCACTGCAGATGCTGCTCTGATCCGTCTGTCAGTCTCTTGCTCCATTCTCCCCTCACTCGTGAATAAGACCTCGAGATACTTAAATTCCTCCGCTTGGGGCAGGAGCTTGTCCCCAACCCGGAGAGGACAATCCACCTTTTTCCAGCTGAGGACCATGGACTTGGACTTGGAGGTGCTGATTCTCACCCCAACCGCTTCACATTCTGCGGCAAACCATCCCAGTAACACCTGTAGGTCATTGCTGGGTGAAGCCAACAGGACAACATCATCTGCAAACAACAGAGATGAGATCCTGTGGTCACCAAGCATGACACCCTCCGTTCCCTGACTGTGCCTAGAAATCCTGTCCATAAAAATTATGAACATGATCGATGACAAAGGGCAGTCCTGGCGGAGTCCAACTCTCACTGGGAATGAGTCTGACCAAGTGTTGGCAATACGAACCAAACTTTCACAACGGTCGTATAGAGACCTGATAGCTTGTAACAACAAGCCCAATACCCCATACTCCCGAAGCACTCCCCACAAGAAACCACGAGGGACGTGGTCGAAAGCTTTCCCCAAGTCCACAAAACACATGTAAACTGGTTGGGCAAACTCCCACGAACCCTCAAGGATTCTTGAGAGGGTAAAGAGTTGGTCTGATGTGCCACGGCCAGGACGAAAACCACATTGCTCTTCCTGAATCCGAGGTTCGACCAATGGCAGGACTCTCCTCTCCAGTACCTTGGCATAGACCTACATTAAGTTTGGCTTAATTCACAGGATTTGGGAGTTATTAAAAATGTTTAAATCTACATCTGATAAAGTCGCTTTTCTAGCATATTTAAATATATATAAAACTGAATTCTCCGAAGAGCAGTGGCCTAGAGGTAGAGCATCCACCCCACAACGAGGAGGTCATACCAAAGACCATATTAAAATGGTACTTCCTGCCTTCTAGCTTGGTGTTCAGCAAATGGAGTTAGGAAAGTTGCTCACCCAACCACAGGGGGTGTACTCCCTGTACTGGTCCTAAGCTCGGATAAATGGTCAGGATTGTGTCATAAAGATCATCCAGCGTTAAAAAAAAATCCTTGCTAATTCAACATGTAGCTGCTAAGCTTCCTCTAGTGTTCCCTTCCCTGTTCCCTGGAGAAGTCCCATGAGAGGCAGAGCTTCCATCCATCCATCTCCTCTCCTGTGGAACCAAGCAGACACTGTTCTGCTTTCAAAATCAAGCTGAAAACCTTTCTATTACATAGCTATTTTGATTAGCTCTTGTTTATATATATATTTATATTTATCCTCTTCTGCGAAGTTAGGCTAAAAGTCTGTTGGCAGGTCGGGTCGTGATTGATATCTACTGAGAACAGAGTAGGACTCATGAATCGACCGCTGGCTGTACCGGAAGCCTGTCCATAGTTTGTCTAAATGGGATTTAAAAGCATTGAGACTTGGTGCATCGGCCACCAACTCTGGGATGCGGTTCCATGTGTTTGCTGCTCTCTCGGACAGGAAGTTCTGACGGGCTTTCTTCTGGGTACGGTTGATTTGGAGCCTAAACTTGTGACCTCGGCCGTCCCTTTGGTCTGATTTCATGCAAATGCAGTCAGCATCAATCTGGTAGTAGCCGTGGGTATGTTTGTAGATCTCAATGAGGTTGCCGCGAGCTCTCCGGTAGTACAGGCTTGGGAGGTTCAGCTTTTTGAGTCTTTCCACATATGACATCTCCTTTAGCTCCGGGATCATCTTTGTCGCTCGTCTCTGAATGTTCTCAAGCATCTCGCAATCTTTCCGGTACATGGGAGCCCATGCCGGGTAGCCGTACTCGATTGTAGGTCTCACCAGGGCTGTATAGAGTCTTGTTAGGCTTGACTTGTCCAGGTAAGAGTAGGACCGTCTGATGAGGCCCAGAGTCCTATTCGCCCGGTTTGCTTGGACTTCGCAGTGGTGTGAAAAAGTCAGCTCTGGGTCTATCCATATGCCAAGATCTTTCTCTGAGGTGGTCTCATGGAGTTCCACTAGTTCCCCAGCTCCATTCTTCAGGTGGTAATTATGCTTTGGATTGTTCCGTCCAAGATGGAGTCTCTTGCATTTGTCCGTGTTGAAATTGAGCATCCGGATACAGCACCATTTCTGCAGATCGTCTAAGTCTCTTTGTAGTTTTCTTGTTTCTGTCACCTCAGAATATATCTTAGTGTCATCAGCGAACATGGTGATGTTGGTACTGATGCAGTCTGGCATGTCATTTACGAAGATCACGAACAAAAGCGGTCCGAGAGTGCTGCCTTGGGGGATTCCACTTAGTACTTTGGCCAGTTGTGATAGTATATCGTTTATAGACACTTGTTGTTGACGGCCTATCAGGAAATCTGTTATCCACCTGAGTAGGTTGCCATGGACACCGTAAGCTTCTAGTTTCTTCAGGAGCCGTCGATGGGGGATAGAATCGAAACACTTAGCGAAGTCCAAGTAGATCGAGTCAATTTCACCTCCACGGTCGAGAATTTCTGTCCATTTGTCCAGAGTAGTCAGTAGTTGTGTAACACAGGATCGGCCTTTTATAAATCCGTGCTGGCATCTGGTTAACAACTGGTTCCTTACTAAATGTTCCATGAGTTGGTCTCGAAGCAGTTGTTCCATGAGTTTTCCGACTACTGATGTGAGGCTGACTGGAAGGTAGTTTGTTGGCGACAGTTTATCCCCCTTCTTGAAGATTGGTGATACTGTGCCCAACTTCCACTCCACAGGTAGTTTGCCTTGTGACAGAGACAAATTGAACAGGGAAGTGAGTGGCTCGGCTATTTCATCAGCGAGTTCTTTCAATACTCTTGGGTGCATTGCATCCGGTCCAGGTGATTTGGCAGGATTCAGGGCTGTCAGTTTCTCTTTAACCTGGTCCTCAGTTATTTGTGCTCCTTCGATGCTACTTTCATACGGTCTGGGAGGTAGGTATGGCATGTTCTGTATGTCCTCCTGTGTGTAGACAGACGAGAAGAACCGATTCATGATATCTGCTTTTTCTTTGTCCTGGGATGTGATGGTACCATCGTCCCCACGTATGTCTGTGATCCGACACTCGGTCTTCATCTTGGATCTGGCGTATCTGTAGAAAGCCTTGGGATTTCTTTTACATTCTCTGGTAACCTGCCCCTAAAAATTTCTCTCAGCAGACCAACAGACCCATTTCGCCTGATTCCTTGTTTTTGTATAGAGCAGGTAGTCAGCCGGGTCTCGTGTTCTCCGCCAAATCTTAAAACGTTTCTTTTTCTCATCGAGTTTACAGATCACTTCTCTGTTCAAGTAGGGTGGACGTTGATATCTTTTCCTGTTCGGTTTAGACTTCATGACATGATTGTCCATGAGGATTTTCATGTTGTTTGTGAATACTTTCCATGCCTCTTCAAGGTTCTCTGGGTCATTGGGTGTCCAGTTCATACGACTTGCCTCAATTCTCATATCATCGTAGCTTCCTTTATGATACAAGAAGTGGGGTTTATTCGTGGGTGGTAGTTCAACATAGGCATCGAAGGTGAAGTTTACACACACATGGTGGCTCTTCCCTATGGGTGCGGTTAGTTGGAGGTTGTTAACCATACCTTCTTCATTCGTAATGACGAGGTCGAGTGTGTTGGGCATCTGATTTCCCCTGTAGTGAGTGGGATCCCTGATATGCTGATGAAGATAGTTGTCTCTAAGACACTCCATGAACCGTGTTGCGTCATTATTAGGATTAGGCAGTGATATTTCGCACTTCCAGTTCAGTTCATTATAGTTAAAGTCCCCCATGAGCAAGAGATGGGAAGTGTTCATACTCGTGGCTGCATCAATGAGGTTCCTCAACTGTTCATGGTTGTCTCGATCGCAGTTTGGGGATCTATATACACATCCAACCAAGAGTCTGCCATGGTTTCTCAGATTTAAATGGCACCAGACAGATTCTTCGAATTGTGTGTCCATGCTAATCCGTCTTGCAGCTAAATTCTGCGCCACATAGATAATCACACCACGCTTGCACTTGTCATCTAAATTGATGAAATGGTCGTATCCATCGATGTTGAACTCACAATCTAGTGGATCACAGTCACGATTTTTCGACAGTACTTCGGTGAGTGCGATAATATCTGGAGACTTAACAGAAATCATGTGCTCTAATTCTGAACGCTTATTAATGAACAAATCAGTGTTGGTGTATATACATGATAGTCCGTGCTGGATATGCTCGTCTGTACAAGGATTGGGAGGACTTAGTCTGTTTGGCTGTCGGTCGCTCCTGTCCCTATGTAGCAGTGGGGCGATACTTCCTTCTTGGCAACCTTCTCTTCTTTTTTCATCTCTCCCTCTCCCCCAACCCTTTCTGAGACTTGTGTTTGCAGTTTCTTCCTTTTAGTTTTTCCTCCCCAATGTCACCAAGCTCTAGTGCTAGATCACGGGATCATTTGATTTTTTTACTGTTCATTTAGCAATTCATGCCTTTAATGCATTTACTACCTTATGATGACTTTTGTTACGCTAGGTGCTTTATAAAGTTGAATTGAAGTGTCAGTTGAGCTGATTTGTTACAGCCTGAAGCATCTGTCCAACTTAGATGACCTTACTTACTCTATATTATACCTCTTTACACATGGATGCAGATGGTTGAGTGATGGAAAAAATGGCCAGATCTCTCAATGATCTTTCAATAATCTCTCAGCGATTGCAAAGATCTCTCAAAGATCTTCAGTGGTCTACATAGTCCTCTAAGTTTTGATTCAGTCCAAAACAATCTCTCAGTGATCACCAAAGTGAAGCAATCGCTCAACAAACTCTCAACAATCTTATAATGATCTCTCAGCTGCAGTCTTTCAGTAAACGCTGTTGGTCTTTCATAACACACTCAGTGATCTCTCAGCCATGTCTACTGTCAGGGTGGAAAAAAACTGGCATTTTTTGAAAGATCTCTGAGCGATAATAGGGAGATTGATGAGATCATTGAGTGGTCATGGACTCAATGACCTCATAGATTTCCCAATGATCTCTCAGCAATCTTTCAATGATTGCCAAATTTTTCAACTCTCAAAGTAGACATGGCTGAAAGATCAGTGAGGCATCACTGAGCATTCAATGAAAGACCAGTAGAGTTCATTGAAAGACTGTGGGAGAGACTGCTGAGAGATCATTGGGAGATTGATGAGATTGTTGAGCACTCCTTGAGAGTTTGTTGAGTGATCACTTTCCTGTGGTGATTGTTGAGTGATTATTTTGGACTGAGTCAAAACTTTGAAGAGATTGTAGAGATCAATGAGAGATCTGGCCATTTCTTCATCGCTCAACGATCTCTCAATGATCTCCACCCCTGTGCAAAGGGCGTAGAAGAGTACTAGAAACCTCTCAAATGCTCAGCAATCTCCTTGGTCACTTAAGAAACTCTCAATGATCCCTCAGAGATCTGTCAAAGATCTCTCTATACATAGCCATGAAAGTTGCTGAAAATTGAGTTTTTGATCCCTCAAACATTTACACAGAAACAGCTTTTTAGATGCTTTAGGAGATTGTTGCAAGATTGGACCAATTTTTGATCTGTCAGTGGTCACACAGTTACCTCCATTTTGTGTAAAGGGGCCCTTAGTACCTCTACTTGCTGAAATTCATGGCACTAAATTGCAAAACTCTGCTGAATTTTCCTTTTTTGTACCGGGGCAAACCCAGCATTGTGTAGAGTAAATAGGAGCCTATCAGTGGGAGTAAATGGGACACTCAGGAAAAGTAGAGGAGACTCTTCTTGGACCCTGTTGTTAACGTGACAGAGCTTATGACATTAAGCTCTTGGATGTCAACAGCTGTAGGTGTGACATACTGAAGAGGCTGCAGACACCGAACACATCCTTACAATGTGTCTCAATGCCCCATTAACAAGTCATCCCAGAGCAATTAGGGCTCCTAGGTCAAGAAAAGTGACAGTGTGTGAAAATGAACCGAGGTTAGGAGGTGAAGACACAGGTGTGTGTGTGGTCTAAATAAAAATGAGGCGGTGAAAGCCTCCTTGCATGCATTTGTCTCTGTCGCACACATTACTGCGGATGAACCGACAGCAGATGTCATCGGTGTCATGTCACAGTAGGAGCCCGTACAGCTGCACAAGGAGGTCAAAATTAACCCGCGAGGAGGACTGCTATTGTTACACACATTTCTTCTAGCTACAGTGGCTGGAATGACAGATCATTGTCGCGCTGGCTGAGCGCTAGGATCAGACGCCTATAAATAGACAAACCTCCTCCAACACAATAGGCTTGGACAAATGGTCAGTTCACTGTCGGTCTTCAGGAGTCTAGAATGGGGATCTGCAACCTGTGGCTATTTTACTCATAACCAGGGCTACCTTAACTTGCCGTTAGGCCCTTGGGCTGAGAGGTTTTTGTAGCCCCCCCCCCCGCAACAGAATCTCAGTTTAAAAATGTGTAATAGCTATATTTTAATTGTCATGATTACTAAATTGACAGCTTACGTGCACGATGCAACAGCACAGGAAGGAACCACACAAGGGGGCACGTTAGACAATTTATTAAATATCAAAAGGCGCACAACTACAGAAACAGCAACTCGCCAGAGGAATCCACCTGAGGAGAGAAGACGAGAGCTGTCAGAGGAGGAACGGAGTAAGGGGAAATGGGCAAGCCAAATTGCCACTCACTTGGGGTTCCGAGGAAGAACCGGCAGGACTCCAGTGGGGAATAGACGAACCAGTAGGGAGGAGGAATGAGCTGGTGGTGCCTGACCGGGTGGAGGTTGGAAGCCGAGGGATTAGTGGAGATGTGGCAGGAGAGCGCGCGCAGTCCTGGTAACACACCCGCACAATGGCAGCAACCTGAAGAGGAGAAGAGAGCGAGGTTAGACAGCGTGTCTAAACAAGCAAACAATTATACCTGCTTGTCTTCTGTCTCAGGTGGCGTGATGAATTGACAAAGGTGAGACAGGACAGGAGGGGCGCGCTCTCGCTGCCTATGACATTAATAATGGATTGCAGTTATATAGCACGTTTCATGACACCCAAAGACGCTTTACAATGAGTCCATTATTCATTCACTCCACAGACAATGATAGTGGTAAGCTACTTCTGTAGCCACAGCTGTCCTGGGGCAGACTGATAGAAACATGGGTGCCAATCCATGCCAGCGGCCTCTCCGACCACCAGTGAACATTTATTCACATTCATACACCAGTGTCATGAACCATGAACACACTGGAGGCAAGGTGGGTAAAGTGTCTTGCCCAAGGACATCACAGCAAGATGGGGGGAGTGGGATTCGAACCACCAACCCTCCAGCTATTGGGCGACTTGCTCTCCCGCCTGAGCCACTACGGCCTCATTTTTGTTTCTCTTTGAGAAATAATGCAACTGTGAGCTAGAAAATACAACTACACTGCAAAAAGTCAAATATAACTAAAATGAAATAAATTAAGGCTGTTTATGCTTGTTTTTTGTCTGACAAGATATTTATTCTTGCTGCACAGTTTATATGTAAGAAAATTTTACATGCTTTCAGATAGTTTCAACTTGTTTGAAGCAATTTGATGTCAAATTTTCTTGCTCTGTTGGCAGATAATTTTACTTAAAATAAGCAAAAAAGAGAAAATATCTGAACAAAGTAAGATTAAATTGTTTAAAACAAGTGAAAACAAGAAGCACCGGATACAGCTCTCCTATCATTGGACGCCGAAAAGGCCTTTGATAGGGTCGAATGGCCCTTTCTTTTTGAAGTCCTACAAAGGTTTGGACTTGGAAATAATTTCATAAAATGGGTTCAGATAATATACAATAATGCTACAGCAGAAATCCTAACAAACAGCAATATCTCAGAATCAATAAATATCAATAGAGGATGTCGACAAGGCTGTCCACTTTCACCTTTACTGTTTACTATGGCAATTGAACCTTTAGCGATGGCTGTACGTTTTTTTTCCACAAATATATGGAATTAAAGTAGGACCAACAGAACATAAAATCTCCCTGTATGCCGATGACATAATTTTGTTTATGTCGAATCTTAAAAAATCAATTCCGACCTTGTTGAATTTAATAAAGAATTTTGGGGAAATATCAGGATATAAAATAAAACAAAATCTTCAATATTAATGCTAAATGAGACCCAGAGAAATCACCCAGCTCCTGAGGTAAATCAATTCAAAGTTGTAAATCAGTTTAAATATTTAGGAATTCAAATTGTGCCTAAGCTAGAATCAGTCGCCAGTGCCAACTATGAAGCCTTAATGTCAGACATTAATGAGTTACTTCAGAGATGGATGTCACTACCAATGTTGATGATTGGGAGAATTAATATACTTAAAAGTAATATCTTACCCAAGATACTTTATTTATTTCAATACATTCCTTTACCACCACCTTCAGATCTATTCTCAAGAATTAAAAAAAAGTTAGTGGAATTTATATGGAACAGTAGGAAGGCTAGATTACGTCTGTCCTTACTATATTTACCATTTGATCGTGGAGGTCTGAAATGTCCAAACTTTATGTTGTATTACTGGTCAGCACAACTGGGGTCTATGACATATTATTTTTCATCAAATGATCTCCCTCACTGGACTGAAATGGAATCATACAATTTACCTTTACCTCTTCCCATATTCATATACTCAGACTAGGCAAAAAAATTACAGAAACAAGTTAAAAATCCATTTGTAAAGCATATGATCAAAATATGGTGTGAAACCAAAAAATATTTAAAAGAACCACACTTATTGTCACAATTTAGCCCAATATGGGGTAATCAATATTTTAAACCAGGGAGAGCGGATGCTGTATTTAAAGTATGGAATTTAAAAGGGATTCAAAAGATTCAAGACTTATATTTGTCATGTTCAGATAACATAATGTCTTTTGAAGAACTGAGGATCAAATTTAATCTTAATAGAACACATTTTTTTTTTAAATATCTTCAGCTTAGGAACTTTATTCGATCAAATCAAAATAATGCTCTCATCCGACCTACTTATTCATCCTTGGAAAAAATCTTGATGAAAGATAGTAAGAGAAAGAGTATTATTTCAGAGTTTTATAACTCATTGACACTATCCTCAAGTGAAAACTCACAGAAAAGACTGAATTATTGGAAAGAAGACCTGCAAACTGAAATTTCAGAGGAACAATGGGAATTGGCTTGTACAGAAGCTCAAACCAAATCAATAAATGTACGTCTTAAATTGATACATTTTAAATGGTTAATGCGGATGTATGTTACACCGGTGGAGTTAAATAGATATAACAAAAACATACCAGATACGTGCACAAAATGTATGGAAAGTAAAGGAACCCCATTTCATTGTTTATGGGAATGTAGAAAAATTAGAATGTTTTGGGAAGAGGTGAGGGTAACAATTGAAAAAATAATTTCACAACAAATCATATTGAATCCTAAATTGTTTTTGTTGGGTCTGTATCCAGAAAAGCATAACTTTAATAAGAGTGAAAGAGCATTCATAGACCTCAGTTTGCTTAACACCAAAAAATGTATTGCACTATTGTGGAAAAAGACTCATAGACCAGATGTGACTCAGTGGTTAAGACAGATGTTAACAAACCTTCCACTAGAAAGAATAACATACATACTGAAATCAAAGGAAATTGTGTTTGAGAATATATGGAGACCTTTCATTGATTATGTAAAGAATTTAAACATAACTTTTGAAGAAGAAGGTGAATGATGTGTGTGGACCTTGTAAATTCCAAACTGGTGAATGTATAATATGTATACTTATGTAATGGATTACCTAGACTAAACAGAGGAGCATTGTTGAAGACCTGCCTTTGTTAGTGGTTGTTGATGTTTTAAGTACATTTTTTTTTAAAATTACTTTAGTGTTAGTGTTTGATTGTTTGTGTTATGTTTGTAAAAAAAAAGTTCAATAAAAAATATTGTGGGAAAAAAAAACAAGTAAAAACTTTTGTAAAGCAAGTACAATCTTATAGAAAACTGCACAACAAAAAAAATTCTTCTCAATATTATCTTGGAGAGAAAAACAAGCATAAAGCCTTGATTTAAGATATTTGATCTTACTGAGATTTCCATTTTTACAGTGTGACAGATACTGCCTTCAGCATAAATTTACATCAGTGAAGTATTCCTGTTTCAAACAATGCACAACAGTGTGGTGTTGTGTTCCGGCACATTATTGTGAAGTGCGGTGTAGTGACGTGCACTTCCCCTCACGTCACTGCACCGCCCTATGTAAGGCAGAAGACGTCCATCTTATGGCCTCTTTGCCGGATGACCATGCTGGTGCATACCGTGTGTCTGCTGTCTTGTACATACAGTAGTTCAATAAATCTGTGTTCGCCAGCCATCATCCTGCCTCATCCTTCACCCAGGTATTTCCATACATAACATTTGGCAATCAAGGATTTCTACTGCTGTAGAAAATAAAGAGTACTCAGTTGGGGTATTCCTGGATCTTATAAAAGCATTTGATACAGTGGATCATAAATTATTGTTAAAGAAACTACAAAATTATGGTAATGGGGGGTAGCACTGTCCTGGTTATGTAATTACTTAAAGAACAGATATCAGTATGTATGTGTTGGTAGCAAAAACTCACAGTTACTGAAGGTTACTTGTGGAGTCCCACAGGATTCAGTTTTGGAGCCATTGTTATTCAATATTTATATAAATGATATATGTAAAGTTTCGGAAAAAATGGATTTAATATTGTTTGCAGATGACACTAATTTATTATGCAGTGAAAGCAATTTGGAACAACTTTTGGATACACTCAGAAAGGAATTAGGAAAGCTTAAACTGTGGTTTGATTCAAACAAATTAACGCTCAATTTAAGTAAGACAAAAATGGGCAGCGCGGTGGCGGAGTGGTTAGCACTGCGGCAGCACAGCAACTCACCCTTGGCCGGGGGATCCTGGGCTCGATCCCAGCCCCCGACCAACAGTGATCTGTGTGGAGTTTGCATGTTCTCCCCGTGTCTGTGCGGGTTTACTCCAGGATTTCTCCAGTTTCCTCCCACATGCCAAAAACATGCAAGTTAGGTTAATCGGCATCAAACTGGGGATTCTAAATTGTCCTCAGGTATGAATGTGAGAGTGAATGGTTGTCTGTCTTTCTGTGTTGGCCCTGCGATGGACTGGCGATCTGTCCAGGGTGTACCCTGCTTCTTGCCCAAAGATGCTGGGATAGGCTCCAGCCCCCCCCCCCCCCCCCCCCCCCGTGACCCAAAAAGGATTAAGTGGAAGAAGATGAGATGAGATGAAAATTTATAATTTTTAACAACCATCACAACAACTCAGTATCTAAACTCAGTGTAAATGGTGTAGAGATTGAAAGGGTATCCAAAATTAAATTCCTTGGAGTAATAATTGATAATAAATTGTGTTGGAAGTCACATATTAATTATATTAAAGATAAAATATCCAAATCAATCAGAATACTACACAGAGTGAAATATTTGCTGAATCAACCCACATTATATACTTTGTATCATTCATTAATACTCCCATACATGACATATTGTACTGAAGTATGGGGAAATACTGTACATATAAAACAAACATACTGTATATCCAGTCTTTATGCTTCAGAAGAGAGCTATTAGAATAATAAACAAAGCTGCTTACAGGGAACCAACAAACCCACTTTTTCTTAAATTAAAAGCTCTCAAGTTGAAAGATCTGGTTGATTTTAAAACTGCAGTAATAATGTTTAAAGTGAAGAATCTATCACTGCCCGCAAATATCCAAAAGTTGTTCCAAATAAGGGAGAAACAATATCATTTCAGAGGAACATGTATATTTCAAAAACCTTCAGTGAGAACTACCACCAAGCAACACTGTGTCTCAGTGAAAGGAGTCAGATTGTGGAACAGTTTTGGACCTGAATTAAAATCATGTACAACGCTTGGACAATTTAAACAAAAACTAAAGGAAGAAATATTTCAAACATATATACAAAATGACATGTAAAATCACATAAGGATTATCATATCCAGTCTGTTTTGTGCTGTTGCTTAGTTTTGTTGTGTCACGTTTTGTCTTAGTTTTGTTTTAATTTGTAATCACTTTTATTTTTTTGAATTCTTAGATAGAATATGGGTGGGCAATATAAGCTGTGGCTTCAGCCATCACCCATTTCGGATAACTTATGTTGAATTGTATAATCCGAGGAGTTATTGTTTAATTTGACCTTGTTGGATCTTTTTCCCCCTTGTTATATTATTCTGTTCCATTCTTTTAATCTAATCTATCCGAAATAAAGATTCATTCATTCATTAACTCATGGAGGCGTGCATCACCCCGCTTCTTCCTTTTCTCGAACTCCCGGGCGAACCACCGGTTTCATGGCCGCATTGGTGGGGGGCCTATCAAATGTACGTTACAGTGCTGGGCCTTGGAGAACTCGATAAGGCGAGAGAGCGGGCGCTTCTCATTTGCAACCTGGGTATGGAGGGCCGGAGGGTCCTGCAGATGCTCGGCATGGCGGACTCATGTGAGGACATCGTGAAGCTACTAGCTAAATGTTTCTCCACCCCAGACAATGTGACTGTTCGGAGAATTTGTTTTCACTGGAGACGCCAGTGGGTAGGTGAGCCTATCCACCAATAAGTCATTGACTTGAAGCAGCTAGCCAGCGAGTGTTGTTTTGGACCACTTGAAGATGAAATGGTACGCGACCAACTAGCAGAACACACGTGTAATGCTGAGCTGCGTGCTAGGCTATTAATGATGCCTAATGACTTGATGCTAGCTAAAGCAATGGAGCTAGCTCTCCAGTGGGAAGCTGTTGATAAGCTAGCTGCGGGGCTAAACTGGCACCAACCACAGAAGATGCCGGAGCCGCTTGCTTCACGGCGATGAGTCCGTCTACAGGAGAGAGGTGGCCCAGCTGGTGTCCTGGTGCAGCCACAACAACCTGCAGCTGAACGCTCTGAAGACAGCGGAGATGATTGTGGACTTCAGGAAAGTCACAACCCCCCTGCCCCCCCTCACCATCACAGGCTCTCCCATCACCATTGCAGATTCCTTCCGCTTCTTGGGCACCACCATCACCCGGGACCTCAAGTGGGAGCCAACCATCAGCTCCCTCATCAAAAAGGCCCAGCAGAGGATGTTCTTTCTGCGGCAGCTGAGGAAGCTCAAGCTACCCACCAAGATGTTAGTGCAGTTCTACACGGCCATCATCGAGTCCATCCTCACCTCCTCCATAATCGTGTGGTACGCAGGAGCTACTGCCAGGGACAGACTAAGGCTGCAGCGCGTCGTGCGCACTGCTGAGAAGGTGATCGGCTGCAAGCTCCCATCTCTCCAGGATCTGTACATCTCCAGGACCCGGAGGTGTGCAGGCCGGATCATGGCCGATCCTTCACACCCTGGTCACGTACTGTTTGCCACCCTCCCCTCAGGTAGAAGACTTCGGTCCATTCAGACTAAAACCTCCCGGCACATTAACAGCTTTTTCCCCTCTGCCATCAGACTGCTGAACATTAAGTGACTTATTGACTCTCGTGCACTATATACAGCAGCTCAACCAGACTCATGTCATTCATCACTGTTTTTCTGTTGCATTATCGACTGCACATCATCTGCTACTTGCTAATTTATTTAAAACTGCTGTGACTAGTATTACTCATTATTATTATTATTATTATTATTTATTATTCTACACTTATTGCATGGTTTTAGTCTTTAATTTTTCTTTAGTTTATCTCTTTATCTTATCATGTTTTAATGTTGTAGCATTGCACCGAGACAAATTCCTAGTTTGTGTACTACATGAACAATGGCAATAAATCTGATTCTGATTCTGATTCAGCTAACATTGCAGACCCTGATAGTGAGGATAGCTTGGATGAAGATTTTTGGGAAGTTAATGCTACCAGCCAAAGGTCTGCCCAGGGAAAATCCCGTTGCAGGGGTTGTGGGTCCACGACGCACCGCCATAAAGCGAAGAATTGCCCATTCATTCATTCATTCATTCATTCATCTTCTTCCGCTTAATCCTTTTTCGGGTCGCGGGGGGGTGGGAGGGCTGGAGCCTATCCCAGCATCTTTGAGCGAGAGGCAGGGTACACCCTGGACAGATCGCCAGTCCATCGCAGGGCCAACACAGAGAGACAGACAACCATTCACTCTCACAGTCATATCTAAGGACAATTTAGAATCCCCAGTTTGATGCCAATTAACCTAACTTGCATGTTTTTGGCATGTGGGAGGAAACCAGAGAAATCCCGGAGTAAACCCACGCAGACACGGGGAGAACATGCAAACTCCACACAGATCACTGTTGGTCGGGGGCTGGGATCGAACCCAGGATTCCCCGGCCAAAGGTGAGTTGTTGTGCTGCCGCAGTGCTAACCACTCCTCCACCGCACCGCCCGAGACTAGAGGAAAACGTAGCAAATGTGGACGTCTGAATCACTACGCCAGGGTGTGCTGTTTGTCTTACCTGGGGAACCCAAGGGAGAAATCACCCTGCTCACCTTCGACGGACACTGAGAACGAAAGGCACGAAGAGCTAACGAACGCCCTCGCTTTCAAGTCGACCAGTTCTCGCTCAGGGTCAGTACCCATGCTGGGGAGTGACACCAATGTACTAGCCCCAGATGCCTCCGGTTCTTGGTGACAGTTGGGCGCGGGGTCTGTGGCTACAACGGTGAACACTACAATGTTTATAGAAGAGGATGAGGCCAGACCAACAAGCATGGAGTTACTGCATGCTCAGCAGCAGCACATCAGGCAGAGTAAAATTCCACTCCGGGTTATGGACTTGGTTTGGGTTTGGGGTGAAGGATGTCTATGGCGACAATGGGCCAAATGACAGCCAGCAAACCATTGAGGGTGTCTGCACATTGTGGCTAAGCTGGGAGCAGTGTGCTTCAGGTTGTCCGACGGCTCATTGAGGCACGCCAATCAGCTTTGGTGTGTCCGGGAAGACGCTCCAGGTGGTGAGGCTGGACGGGAGTCGGTGATGGCAGTGTGGGATCCAGGCTCCGTCATCCAGAAGATCAGCCATCGCTCAAGGGGTCTGCGGTCTCTAGGGGCGCGCCTGCTGAGGGGCTGCCCTGGACCCCCCATGCAAGTTCCAGTTTTTTTCACCCAAATGACTGTGCGGTAGCACTTTATTATATAGTTCTTTGGTGTTTTGCATGCATGTCATGATGTGGGATTGTTTTATGTGTTTTGCTTTTACTGTAGTTAGGAGCACGGCTGTAATTTTTGGTTTTAATAAAGACTTTTAGAGTAATTTGGTGGCAGAATAATCCACCGCGCTTTGCGGGCTGTATGGTATCCACCCGTCAGCCCTATTTTAGGTTATGTTGTGTGAGTGCGTTAGGCCATTTTAGTATATAAGTTCCCATTATTTTAGTGCGTGTTTCGGGTTCCAAATTTGGGGTGGTTTTCAATTGTCTGCATGGCTTTGGATTTTTCTAAGGGGGGGGGGATGTGATGTTGTGTTCCGGCACATTATTGTGAAGTGTGGTGTAGTGACGTGCACTTCCTGTCACATCATTACACCGCTCTATGTAAGGCGGAGGACATCCATCTTACGGCCTCTGTGTCAGATGACCACGCTGGTGCATACCGTGTATCTGCTGTCTTGTACATAGTTTAGTAAAGCTGTGTTCGCCAACCATCACCCTGTCTCATCCTTCACCCAGGTATTTCCATACATAACAAACAGCAGCAATGAAAAACCTACACAGGTGGCTGGAAAGATGAAAATAGCATGTCTTACCTTTTTTAGAAATGCTTTCTTCTGGCCTTCTTCAAAGAAAAATCATTATGTCCTTTAAGTCCAGCTCACGAATATCGTCATACTCTATGGATGCATGCTTAATCCAGTCTACTTTTTACCAAGTTCGGATTCCACTGTCCCACACACAGCTGTCTGATGTAAGCAATCATGGCCTTTCTTCTCCCTTTGCCCTTCTCCTCCAGGTGAGTGCTATAACGGCCCACCTGTCTCCTCCGTGTGTCATTAGCAGCCTTCTCCACTCGATGCTCCAGCTTAGAAAAATCCTTTACACTTCGGGGTGGGGGTGGGGTGGTGAGCAATTCATTTTCCCTAAGTTCTTTTCCTCTCAATAATTTTATGAGTGCCACTTTCAAACTTTTTTCCGGATATTTTGACCGAGCTAATTACTTCTTACTCTCACTGGCGCTTGCACAGTTACATATCAAAACACTTCCTCTGATAGGTTATTGTTACTGGTACCCATGTGAGGCACTTGTAAATTAGACCAATCAGCAGCCAGCCACACATGAAGCTCAAGTGGTGGACATAGAATCTGACCAATTAACAACAACGTGATCTTTTTCACTGGCTCATGATAGGCCCCTGGGCTTCAGCCCAGCCTAGCCCGTTCATTAAGGCGGCTGTGCTCATAACCAGTGACAGTGGCCGAATCTCAATCTCCTCCCTAAGCCCTCAAGCCCTGAGCCCTTGTAGACTTAGGCAGCTGTCATTAGTAGTGTGTGAGTGTGCGAGAGCTTGAAATGGTATACTTCTTTTAGATTTGATTGGCAGTTGGCAACCAGCTTACAGGTGCATTACCGCCACGTACTTCACTCCATATCATCACTCTATATTCTGTCTAAACCCTGTCTCTCAGGAGCTGTATTGGACACTTTATATATAGAGTGATAGAACGCCGCCAAGGACACAGTCCATGGACGGATAATTTTTTCATGCATAAGGAGTTGTTCAGAACTCCTTATACAAAGATATGGGGTGATGATGGTCAGGTCAGGGGCGGTAATGTACCTGTAACCTGGTTGCCAACCACCAATCAAATCTAAAAGAAGAATAATAAGAATATATAGAGTGATGTTGGTTGCCCTTCAGTGGCACCTGCCTGGCTCCTGGACGCAGTCCAGGTACGGATAATTTTTTCACACATGGGGAGTTGTTCGGAGCTCCTTGTGGGAACTCCTTATGCAAAGATATAGAGTGATGATAATCAAGTCAGTGGTGGTAATGCACCTGTAAGCTGGTTGCCAACCGCCAATCAAATCTAAAAGAAGATGACGTCACCTGGTCCTATGATTGTGACAGACAGATTTCTTATGATGTAATTCCTGATGCCTGAATGAGGATTTCAGAATCAGACAATATAGAGTGATATGTATCAGTTAAGTATGTGGCGGTAATGCACCTGTAAGCTGGTTGCCAACTACCAATCAAGTCTAAAAGAAGAAGAAGAAGATGACATGTCACCCTACCTTGACAACTGTGTATGACAAACATGTTGCTTAGTATAGCTCGAGATTAGATTATTGTAATTCTTTATTATCAGGCTGTCCTAAAACATCTTTAAAAAGTCTTCAGCTGATCCAAAATGCTGCAGCAAGAGTTTTAACAGGTACTAGAAAGAGAGATCATATCTCTCCGGTTCTGGCCTCCCTTCATTGGCTTCCCATAGAGTTTAGAATTAAGTTTAAAATCCTTCTTCTTACTTACAAAGCTCTAAACAATCAGGCTCCTTTTTATTTAAAAGATCTGATACTACCGTATTATCCTAACAGAGCACTACGCTCCCAAAATGCAGGATTACTTGTAATACCTAGAATCTCCAAAAGTACAATGGGAGGCAGAGCCTTCAGTTATCAAGCTCCTCTCCTGTGGAATCAGCTGCCAATCTGGATTCGGGAGTCAGACTTGATCTCTGTTTTTAAGAATAGGGCTAAAACCTACCTTTTTGATATAGCCTACAATTAGGGAGGGATCATGTGTTTCTGAACCCTCCCTTAGTTATGCTGCTAATAGGTTTAGTCAGCCGGGGGACCTCCAGTAATGCACTGGGCCTCACTCCTTTCCTCACTCTCTATGAAATATTTTTTTTTTGCTGGTCATTAACATTTGTTTGTTCTCTCCCATAGATTGAGTCCCCATCGTGCTGTTTGCTCTCTACATGTCTGTTCTTTTCTTCTTCTCTATCCCCTCACCCCCCAGCCAGTCGCAGCAGATTACTGCCCCTCCCTGAGCCTGGTTCTGCTGGAGGTTTCTTCCTGTTAAAAGGGAGTTTTTCCTCTCCACCGTCGCCAAGTGCTTGCTCACAGGGGATCGCCTGATTGCTGGGGTCTTTCTGCAACTGTGGGGGTTCCCCCCTACAGTTGATAGTGCTATGAGATGACTGTTGTTGTGAAATGGCGCTATATAAATAAAGTTGAATTGAATTGAATTGAATTATTGTGGGATTCAGACTTTTTATTTTAAGAATGATTTTATCTTCAAGGCCAAGGAACAGAAGGAATCAATTGCCTGATCTAAATATCTTGCAGGCACGAGCCTTACAGAGTGAAAGAGAGGTAATTATGAAAACAATAATTTTACTTTTTTTATGAAAATTACACATAATGGTTGATGTCTTTACTGTAGTTATTATTTTATATTCTCTATTTATACGTTGTGTTAAATGCAGTATCTTAAATCCTTTATTAGTGCCTACGTGTGCATGCCCGTTGAAACCAAGTATAAGCAAGTACTTCTGCATGCCCGTAGAAAGCAGGTGTAAGCAAGCACATCACGACTTGTTCAGTGATGCCTGCCTTTGATGATGTCATAGCAAGTCCTATGCTTTTTGATGATGTCATAGTGAGTCCTATGCTCTTTGATGCTGTCATAGTGAGTTCTATGATCTTTGATGATGTCATAGGGAGTCCTATGAACTTTGATGATGTCATAGGGAGCCCTTTGATCTTTGACGATGGCATAGCGAGTCCTATGATCTTTGATGTCATACCACTCTTTCAGTGATGCCTGCCTTTGATGATGTCACAGCGAGTCCCTATGATCTTTGATGATATATCGAGTCCTATGATTGAGTGATGCCTGCATTTGATCTTTAATGTCATAGCAAGTCCCATGATCGTGAGTGATACCTGCCTTTGATCTTTGATGTCCTAAGATCGTGAGCATGAGTGATGCCTGCCTTTGATGATGTCATAGTGAGTCCTATGATCGTGAGTGATGCCTGCCTTTGATCTTTGATGTTCTATGATTGTGAGTGATGCCTGCCTTTGGTCACACAGATTTTCTTGAATCACTCTATACTATGGTGTCTACATGACGTCATATAGACATCATGTAGACATCATAGGCACATCATAGGCGATCCTATGATCTTTTAGTGAGTCCTATGGTTGTGACTGACAGATTTCTTCAATTATATATCCACCTTATGGTGGGTACTGCTGGGGGTACCGCTGTAGGAACGATTATGGGCGGTACCCACCATAAGGTACCCACCTTATGGTGGGTACCTTATGGGGGTACCGCTGTAGGAACGATTATGGGCGGAGCTTCCGGTTTTGGCTGACCTAGTGTTAAATCATTCAATAAGAGTGGAGTAGCAGGGGCATTTAAAATAGCGTTTTTAAAAGTTTTTCAAAATTCATTTTAATGTCCACATACGTGTTTTGCACTCAAGTGGCAGCTAATTTTAGCTTTTATAGTTTTTGTATTTTTTTTAAGTTTTTGCGTAGTTCTGGTACTACGCAAAAACATTATCTCTGGTGGAGATAATGAGTAAAATTTCCTACTTTCTGAGAAAACCCAATCGAGTCTGACATTGAATTAAATGCCACATTAAGGCAGTCACTATCTACATCTACATGTATATTAAAGTCCCCTACTATAATTATTCTATCTGATTTCAGCACTAAATCAGCTAAGAATTCAGCAAATTTGGATAAAAATTCTGAGTAGGTTGATGGAGGACGATAAACTATGGCAAATAAAATTGGGTTTAACCTAAAATTGCTAAAGTGCCCAATACTGAGGACCAGACCCTCAAAGGAATTATAACATGTTTTTTGCTTTACATTAACTAGTAATTTGGAATGGTAAATTGTTGCTACTTCTCCTCCACGACCAGAACTTCTGGGATTTTGACAGTTTAAATAACCAGAGGGAGTTGATTCATTTAAACCAACATAATCCTCTTGCCCTAACCAAGTCTCTGTAAGGGATATTAAATCAATCTGATGATCAATTAACAGATCATGGACTAACAGAGACTTGGGAGTTAGAGATCTAATATTTAACTAACTGCATTTAATTTTTAAATTATGAGGAGGAACAGAGGCCAAATCATTCAATTTACAGGCTTCATGTTTAATTTGAGTTTTGCCAACTTTTAGTCTCTCCAGCAAGTCCTGGGTCTGCCCTGGGGTCTCCTCCCAGTGGGACGTGCCTGAAACACCCCAAGTGGGAGACGTCCAGGAGGCATCCTAATCAGATGCCCAAACCACCTCAACTGGCTCCTTTCAATGTGGAGGAGCAGCGGTTCTACTCTGAGCCTCTCCCGGATGACTGAGCTCCTCACCCTATCTCTGAGGGTGAGTCCAGCGATCCTACGGAGAAAGCTCATTTCAGCCGCTTGTGTCCGCTATCTCGTTCTTTTGGTCATTACCCAAAGCTCATGACCATAGGTGAGGGTAGGAACGTAGATTGACTGGTAAATTGACAGCTTTGCCTTAGAGCTCAGCTCCCTCTTCACCACAACAGACCGGTACAACGTCCGCATCTCTGCAGATGCTGCTCTGACCCGTCTGTCAATCTCTTGCTCCATTCTCCCCTCACTTGTGAATAAGACTCCAAGATACTTAAACTCCTCCACTTGGGGCAAGAGCCTGTCCCAAACTTGGAGAGGACAATCCACCTTTTTCCAGCTGAGGACCATGGACTCTGTCTTGGAGGTACTGATTCTCATCCCAGCCGCTTTACACTCTGCAGCAAACCGTCCCAGTAAGAACTGTAAGTCATTGCTGGATGAAGCCAGCAGGACAATATCATCTGCAAACAACAGAGAGAGATCCTGTGGTCACTAAGCATGATACCCTCCGTTCCCTGGCTGCGCCTGAAAATCCTCTCAATAAAAATTATGAGCAGGATCGGTGACAAAGGGCAGCCCTGGCAGAGTCCAACTCTCACTGGGAATGAGTCCAATCGAGTGTTGGCAATACGAACCAAACTCACAACGGTCATACAGAGACCGAATAGCTCGTAACAACAAGCCCGATACCCGATATTCCCGAAGCACCCCCCACAAAAAACCACGAGGGACGCGGTTGAATGCCTTCTCCAAGTCCAATATATTTTAACAAAACGCAGCCAACTATACTACGGTGGAGATGTGCTGGTTGGAATGCCCACCGCGTCATTATGAGTACAAGCAACGAGAAGTCATAAATCATGACTTTTTTTTGTTTGGTAGGGCAAGTCCTGGGAAATCCCCGTGAGTGCCTGGTATCATTGGAAATCTCAGAAATCGTACTTTCTAAAAATACCTATGTTACATCAATTTTGAAAATGTCCCCAAAGTGACTCATTTTGCCAGCATGGTTCATTTGTTTACAGTGTTAGCCTCTTAGCAGCGGTGCTAACCAACGGAGTTACTGTGTACGAGGCCACTTTTTAGGTCATCTTCCCAGCCCTCGATAGTCATGGGAAGTGGTATGATTAGGTTACTGTTTTGAGGTGCAAGAGGCCGTGTTCCCGCATTTCTGATGCCGAAGTCATTGTTTTTTTAACAAGGAAAAGTGTCCCATTTCAGTGACAACCATATGTTCTAAACTAGTACCAAAAGTTGCTACCAGAATTCACGCAAGGCATCATGGAGGATATAGAGTGATGGTAAATACTTAGCAATGACGATATGGAGTGAAGTACGAGGCGGTAGTGCACCTGTAAGCTGGTTGCCAACCACCAATCAAATCTAAAAGAAGGCATCATGGGGCCTAGGAATAAGGTGGATAGAGTAATTGTCATCACTGGCTTACTAAATAATCATCACTCTCTATATAATTCAAGATCAATCTGTCACAATCATAGGATTTGCTATGAGATCAAAGGCAGGCATCACTCACGACCATAGGACTATGACATCATCAAAGATCAAAGGCAGGTTTCATCATGGTTACTGTTGCCATGGTAACTTTCTACAGGCATGCAGAAATACGTGCTTACACTTGCTTTCTATGGGCATGCACAGGTATGCACTAGTAATCAATTAATATACCAGCTGAATGCTTATTTGAAACCTTGAGCAGATGCGTTTGTGGCCTGCGAATTTGGAGTCATGTTCAATACAAAGCTGAAACTGTAATGTTTGTTCATTGCTTCCTGTTTGTAAATCAAAAAATGTTTTATTATGCAACTATAGACACACTGCAGACCAGTGAGCTACATTATACTTACATGTAAACATCTTTTTAATGTTTGGAGTTGTTCCTTCCATGCTTCTGTGTTCAGCTGTTTTTTTTTTTTTGTGGGGTGGAGCAGGGGTGAAGGGGTGGTCAGTGATGAACAGGTGACGAATCAGGAGCTTTTCCTTGAAAAACCCCAACATGGCGCTCTGAACTGTGGGTAATTCCCTTACCTTAAGTCAGCATATGACTTAAGGTAAGGGCTCATTTAAGGGCTCATCAAGTCAGCAAGTGAGCAGTCAGCCACTTCCTGATTTCAGATTGGGACAGCCCTTCACTTCAAGTGAACGTGCCTTAGTCAACGAGTCTGCAAGGGAGGAGAATGAGATTCGGCCTTTATGTGGCTTTGAACCTAAAACTGCAAAAAAAAAAAAAAAAAAAAGCCAGAGGTTTCTTCTTATAAGGGAGTTTTTCCTTCCCATTGTTGCCTATTGCTTGCTCATCGTTTGATTGTTTGGGTTTTCTCTGAATTACTTATGATTTGTGCTTTATGTATCTAGCGCTGTCCCCACATATGAATGTGAGTGAATGGTCGTCTGTCTCTGTGTCTGCTCTGTGATAGACTGGTGATGATCTGTCCAGGATGTACCCTGCCTCTCTCCCAAAGATGCTGGGATATGCTCGGGCCCCCTCATGACCTGAGAAAGATGAAGCAGTTAAGAAGATGGATGTCTAGTGACTTGAGGGGACTTTTTCTTGTGCTTCATGTATATAAATATAGTTGAACTGAATAAGTACTCAGATCGCCTGACCTTGAGCACAACCTGGATGCAGACCCACCCGAGGATCATTGTGAGTGAGTTTGGTGACCATCAAGGCAAATGCATAGATGTTGCAATTCCTGTGAATGTGGATGGATTGATGGACACCGCATCATCACATTAACTCCTTTCGGCTTCGCTGGAATGAACTAAAAAGCAACTTCACAAGAAAAAAAAAAAAAAAAAAGGCAACCTTACAAAGAAAAAATTACTAATTTGCAAATGAACAGCAAAGGGGAAAAAAAACTGTAAATATTACAAAAATTTGCAGCTTTGGGTGAGAAAATCAAACAAAACTGTAAGTCTTAAACTGGAAAAAAGTTTACAAGAAAAAAACTTTGAAAGAAAAAAAGTGTCTCAAATTAGAAAGAAAAAATGCTTTAAAATTATTAAAAAACACAGCTGGCTTTGACAAACATATTTGAGCAGAAAAATATCTCACTATTAATGCTGACAGGCCAGTTTATTCTTATAGCTCGGCTGCTTTACTCCCATTTTGACTCAAAAAGGGAGGGCAAAAACTGCCCAAAATAGCTTTAGTATAATAGTAGTAGTACAAGCACAATATAAAAGAATAAAAATCATTAAACGTGACCATTTTGACACAATTTATAAACTGCGGCACAATAGTGGGATGCAAATCAGAAGTGAAAGACAAGGGTTATAATATTTAATACTCTGTGACAAAATCTCTACAGGGAATGCTAATTAAACATTTGTTAGCAGACATCAATATTATATTATCCAGCATTACAGCATTATGATTCAGGATCATGTGAAAGCAAATACAAATCAAGAGGATAGAAAAATAAAATCAAGCATGGATCACCCTTTTGTACAGAGTCCTGTAGAGACCAGTTGAAAACGTGTGCAATCGGTAGCGTTGGGCGTTTTGGCTGAACATCAGAGACAATGATTCAGCTTGGCTTAAATACATTCAGGAAGAGCTTTTACACCTAAAAAGAACCAGAGTTGAATCTCTGATAAAGGAGTAGTGAGGGCCTTGCTGTCGGCACAGATGCTGGGCAAGTTTAGGCCCGACCTCTCTTTTAGCCATCTGCTTACATTCAAAACTATCAGTGAAAAACCTAAATATTCCATTTCCATACATTCAGTTTTCATACACAGAAATAAAGGCTTCCTCGCCAGGGGAATCCTTTAAATGTAGATGGGTTTAAGCATTCTTTCAGATTGGACTGGTTACTTCAACTTGCCCAGAGTGCCTTCATAAAAGACGCAAAGATGATTTTATAAAAAATTATAGTCATATGACTTCCATGTGCAAATAAAAAAAAATTCAAATATGCATGTTGTTCACGTGCTTTGTGGAATAAAAACAACCCAAATGTGGCAGAAGCAGAAGAAAACACCCCGTTTCATTTCAGATATACATATCCATGCCATTCACAAATCAGGAAAAAAAAAAAAAAGGACATTTTCATCTTCACCTTAATTTTGGCTTACTGTATATACAATAGTTAGGGACACTGTACAAAAAGAAATGCTCAAGTACAAGATCAAACATGAACTTTTTTCCCTCCTGTTGTTTAGTTTAGTGCTGAGGTTTTGCCTTTTGACAGATGGAAGTGTGTACACGACTTGGATCGCGATACAATCACTAAGTTGATAAAAGGACGTTTGGACACTGAAATAATACTCATCAGACATTCAAGAGGACACGGTTTTTTTCTCTTTAACAAAAATAGACACGGCTTATCCAGCCTTGAAATTCCTTCTCAATATATATAAAATTATGTCTTGTCTATTTACAGTCAGCTAGTGTTCTGGAGGATTAGAAAGGTCTTGCTCCATTGCAGCTGGGGGACTGTGGGTAGTGCAGTTTTGGTGTCAAATCATCAAAGGGCATCTGGTGTGTGGTTGGGGTAAGTGGGGTAAGAGAGGGCTTGTTTATTTAACTACCTAGTTTATTTGTGCTCCAGCTAGTCCACGGTACAGATCGAAGTTTCAGAGACTGAACTGAAAATGATTGTAATCAGCCAATAATGATTGTGTGTTAGGATGTCAGCACAGGGCCGAGGTCATGACTACAACAGGTGACCCGCTACACATCTGCCCTCATCTGTAGCTACTGTGGACAGAGCTGAGAGTGAAAAGGAACCAGCGGGATTTAAATGCTTTTGAAAGAGGAGAAAAATAAAAGATTACATATTCTGGCATTACTTGCAACTGCTGCTACAGCTGTGCTTATCTATTGTAGTCACTACATTCCAGAGTTAAATGAAGCTGCCAAAACCCTAAAAAGTCGAGTTTTAATTTGAGAATTCAAGTCTCAGATTTTTGTTAAAGAACAATATCTTGTATTTAATTGCTACTTTCTACTCAGATCGGAGAAGACATGCTCCAAAGCATCGCAAAAAACCCTGGTCAGGTTGTAAATATGGCATTTTGTTGACCTTTATTGAAAAAATAACCTGATTCTAATGACATCTCTTATTTCTCTGGTTTCTGCTTGCTACCGTTGTTTTCCTCTGTGGGGGTCTTCAGTTTAGATGTCAGGCTAAACAGATGTGTGGCAGTGTTTCATCCTGGGTTGGCAACATTTTCACTAGTTCTCTGTTCCTTCCTTTATCCCTCCAAAGACTTTTTTTCTGTCCATGAAGAGCTTCTGTGTCTCACACAGATGATTGGTCCCACACCTGTAGGATAAAGTCAGCAACACAGGTTAAGGCACAGAAATACAGGGATTACTAATGAAACAATTGACAAAAAATCATTAAGGAAGAAAAAAAACTTGGAAAGGGTTGTGAATAGAAGTGGTGGAACCCAAAACAACACTAATTAATCCCAATTCCATTACAGTGGAATTTTGCAGGAACTTCCCCCATTTGCATGTCTCCACTAACAGGAACCTCCATGTAAGGGGGAAGTTTTCAAGAACCTTTAGAGGCTGAAAGATGGGCCTGGTCAGGAGTAGGTACTTCAGAGCAGCCCTGAAAAATGGATTGACTGAATGCTGATTGGATAAAAACCTGGCCAGACCACTTTGTTTGGCGCTACCTTCAAGAACAAAACACAAAAATGACAACCAGCAAATCTGACCAGAAAAAGATAGTAGTGAAACTCTAATGCTTTAAAAAATTATAATATAATGCTGCCATGATTGCTTAGGGTCTAAATGACTATACAGCATATGTGGAGAAAATGAGCTGAGCTGTACAGCGTATAACACTGTCCTTTCCAGGGATGTGGGCTTGTAGAACCAGCCAGCAGCAGACCGTGAGAACTCACTGGCAATCTTCCCAGTGTGCTTGCATGCCTGTAATATCTAAAAAAAAATTTTAAGTTAATACCGCCATAATTGTGGAATGGAACGACCAGATCAACTGCATATCATATGTGGCTACATGTGCATCGACGTAGCATGAACACAATGGAGAGGCAAGGCTGGCAGCTTGGGCCTCTGTAACCAGAGAGTGGACAAACACGGCAGGCCAGCTGCAGACAGGAGTCCCCCTCCCACTGATGCTGCTCGTGCAGCTCCAGTCCTCTCTGCAATTACTAAACAACAGCAAGTTGGTCCCCTACACTCCACTCTACATTCATTCCGTGTGTCATGAGCCGAGCTGGAGATTTCCCGCTCAGGCTTCGTGGCGGGCTCCGGTTCTTTATCATCTGTGTTTTATGCTACCTTTGGCTTTCCATACTTTATCTGTGCCTTCTGCCTCTGGTAGCCACTCCCCCTCTCTTCTGTCAGTTTCTGACAGGTGATTCCAATCTGTCATTTCCCTGCCCAGGTTCACACATTCACGCTCTCTCACTCTTACTCACTCTATCATCCACACCTGCTTTCCATTTGCTCTACAATCACTTTCACGCACTAGCAATCATTGTGACGATCAGGGCTGGTCTACTTCAGCCCTGTCCTTACTCCTGTGTTTCGCCGGTGCATCGTATTGTCTACTCCCTGCATGCAGTAGTTGTTCTGCTCTGCCTGCTCCTGGTGTTTGGACTTTTCCCTTTGGACTATGGTTGCTGTTGTTTTTTCCCAGAGCCCAGCTGCGCTCCAACACTTCCACGTTAAGTCCTGCTTCCTGGTTTACATTTCTGGTTTCCCCCTGCAGCCACTGTTTCCCTGGGGCTTATGTGAACTGCTTTTCCCTACATCCCAACCTGAGCTGTGTTAACCTGCTGTGCTGCAAACGGTTTTTTGAAATCCTATCTGGGATAATTGAATCGGTGTATTCAAAAGGGGCCCAAGTCCAAGAAATGTTTTTGCAGGAAATCAAATAAATTGCATATCTCAAAGGTAGTCTATGCCAGATGGTTCATACTTTACTCAGATATAGCACAAGGCCATAGCTTAGAAATGCTATACATATGAAGCATTTCACTTTTTTTAATTTCAGAGGATTGGCAAACTAAAGTCCCTGGACTTGGGCCCTTCTTGAATTAAACAATAAGAACATATGAAAAGAAGCGCATAACATCTATTTCTCACATGTTGAAAAAGTTTTTTTTTAATCATGCCATGTTTTGAACACCTTTTATGATCACTTTATATTCAAACTATTGTTTTGATAACTGCCAGCAAATGAGATTGTCATCTAAAAGTGGGCAGATTAACATAGAGGTCCATCTACTGGTAACTAATCGTCAAAGTCAGACTCATCTTCACGCCTAGCATCACAAACTGTTAAATTACTGAGGAACTGCTGAGCCTCTGGTGAAAGATATTTCGCCAATTTCTGAACATCTTGGATGACTGGTGCTGCCACCTATGACTTTAAGTTTAATCCATGCAGGAAGGGCCCAAGTCCTGGACTTGGGTCTCTCTTGCACTCAATGCATAAACAATGCTGTGAATAGTCAATGCATTACAGTTGACTTGGGACGTTTTTGCACATAATCAGATAGCTTGTCTCTTAAAGTTCATTAAACATGTAATATCTGGGTTTTGAAAAAGTGTGGACTTGGGCCCTTTTGGAATTCACCGATTCAATTGTTGTATGTTTGATTCCTCACTTATTAAAACACTCTCTTCACCTGCTAATGGGCTTGTCTGTTCCATTTGTGCGTGCATAATAATTTCTGTATAATTTCACCATATTTTACTTTGCCACACTGGGTTGGGGCTGAAACTGTCGGATGATTACGTCACCAACAAATCCTCCAGAGAGCGATGGGTGAGAGGGACAAATAGAGAAACGGCTCTTATGACGTTCCTGGTCCCCTCAGTCGGTCCCTGGTACTGGAAACAGGGCTAGTAATGAGGAGTACAGCCAAGGAGGGTAAACCCTTTAAAAGTAAAAATACGGAGTCACAACACCCAAGTATTTCAATAATGTAGGACCATCTTCATCAGAAAAAATCTCAACAAGGTCTCGTTTAGTGCCCATCTCTACTTACCAAAGTACAGAACACACAAAAAAGAAGAAAAAAAAAAGAGAGAAATATTTTCCCTGGTACACAAGTGCCCCAAAACTATGTACTGGCAATAACAGCCTTCAGACTTCCAGGCACCTCGCACCTCTGTATTAAACAGTGACGGCACTGTAGTGGAAATCACTGTTGAGGTGCAAACTGAGTACGGCTGGGCGATGTGACTAAAAAATAAAATCCTAGATTTTTTCATGCCACATTCAATTTAAGAGATATTTTTGATTGAAGACAAGGAATTATTTCAAATAGAACCCCCCTCCCCCAATTTAAAGTGCAGGAATAAAGTGCAAACCTGGCTTTAACCAAACCTTTTTTTAAATAATAAATGTTTGATCAAAGATGAATCCACACATTTCTGACTATTAAAGTGCACTCTTATTTTTAACAAAATTAACTTTTAATGGTGGGGGAGGGGTTAGAGTTGGAGGCTACCATATTTACTCTTGTGAATAATAATCAATTTTCACAATATTCATTTTTTGACACCAGTGTTTCCCCTGTGGTGACCCAGCACACTGCAGACTGACACTCTGCACGGACACTCCTCACACTCAGCAGGTCTGGAGGAAGCAGAGGACAATTTACATCCATCCATCCATCTTCTTCCGCTTAATCCTTTTCGGGTCACGGGGGGTACATACAGAGGACAATTCACAGATGGACAGAGAGCCACAGGAGGCAGTCAGACGGGACTGTATGCATGTGTCCTCGAGCCAACCGATGTCATGCTAATCATGTGTATTGATCGATGTGTATTAGATGACAATAGCTATGCTAATGTGCCATGCATTCTCTCTGTCTGTATCACTGTATAAAAGAGCTTGTGCGACATGTCTCAGCAGCACAGTAGCTCACTGAGCTACAAAGTATGTCTTATTATGTTGGGGGAAATAAAACCTTGCACCCTTTCAGCTTGTCCCATCTCGCCTGTTCTTTTACCTCCACATTGGTGACCCTGGATGTGCATGGTGCGTCGCTCGACTATGTCATTTTCTACACACTGGTGACCTGACGAGAAAGAATGACCGTCTACTCCCTCTCACCGCGCTGTGGATTCCAGAGGACCAGAGAACGCCTGCATCCTTTTCATCCACACCACAGCGCGCTCTCCGGAGCGGGCAGCGCTGGGACTGACATGCACCATGAACGGCGACACGAGCAAACCGAAGGAAGCAGCCTGAACGGGGAAGGTCATCAGCGCCATCTGCGTTGATTTCCACCGAGCTCCCCGACTCTGACTAAACTCCCAACAGCGGACCTCCTGTGCACAGAAGCCCCACACGCACACCGTGGGATTACGAGGACAGCGCAACTTCCAGCTATGTGGTCACTGCGCCAGGTGCGCGCCACGCACAAGGGACAAACCGGTTCCACAGACTGATACATCGTCCTCCGCCGCTGCACATGCCAGAGAAACATGGCCAATCGCCATCCTCAGAACCTTCAGGGCTGCTCATGTACCTGAAGCAGACATGCAGCCTGCACACAGGACTTTGTATGGGTTTCTCAGCCACGGCGCACAACGGGAATTTAATCGATTGCTTTCCCCGATGACTTTAGGGCTGCTCCCGCACCTAAAGCCAAACTGTCAAGTCCCTCACACAGCTTCAGTTTTTTTTCCACAGCTGCTACACATCCTCGGGGAATTTGGCAGTTCGCCTTCCCCACATCCTCTCAGGACTGAGCCGCAAGAGGAGTCAGAGACTTAATTTTTTCACAGCCACTGCGGATCACCGCCAGGTTTACCGGGAAAGTCCCTCACCATCGCAGATCCACACGCAATTTTTGCGCAGCCCAGACACCTTTGACATCCTGGGCCGGCACTCACTTACTCCCACCCCACCTCCCCCTGCTCCTCCACAGCGCTCTTCCCGCACCTCACTCCCTAAAGCTGGCCGATCGCCGGTTTGTTCCATTACACACGACGCGCACCGGCCCCATGCGCCAACGATCTACGGCCATTCAACGTGCTGGAACTCGGAGCGGAGCACACTGTCTTTTCCATCCCTCCCCCGTCCCCCCCACGGACTGACATGCTCTCCGACACTCCTCTCCAGCAGGACAGTTCTACCGCAGCTGAAGCCCAAACGACTGGGGGGGGGGGGGGGGTCACAGCCCCTTCTGAGTGTTCTGGGGGGAGCCGTGTGGTGACCCAGCACACTGCAGACTGACAGTCTGCACAGACACTTCTTACACTCAGCAGGTCTGGAGGAAGCAGAGGACAATTTACATACAGAGGACAATTCACAGACGGACAGAGAGCCACAGGAGGCAGTCGGACGGGACTGTATGCATGCGTCCTTGAGCCAACCAATGTCATGCTAATCATGTGTATTGACTGATGTGTATTAGATGACAGTAGCTATGCTAATGTGCCATGCATTCTCTCTGTCTGTATCACTGGATAAAAGAGCTTGTGACACATGTCTCAACAGCACAGTAGCTCACTGAGCTACAAAGTGTGTCTCATTATGTTGGAGGAAATAAAACCTTGCACCCTTCCAGCTCGTCGCATCTCTTCTGTTCTTTTACCTCCACACCCCTACCATTATATTGGAGTAGGGCTGTGCGATATGACGATGTGTATCGGATGATGATATAAAAACATCTTTCGTTTCATAGAATACTCTATCATGCATATACTCCTGTTTATTCAGTAAAACTTCTCACCACTACTCGTCAGTGCCACATCTCTCCCCCGCAGTGCATGACTGCGTGCAGCGGAACAGGTGGGTGGCTAGGCTTCAGTCCCATGGTTGCTAATGCTGACTCCAAACTACTGGTTCAGATAGCTGCTACTCCTGTTTGCCAGGGATGTGGGACCATTTTCCATCGTGCTGCGTCAGAGAGGGTAGTTTGCTAACCTCGTTTTAATAGGAGGTAAGTAACATCAACGCCATGTCTAATTATAAAATGCTAAATGATGATGCCAAGTTGTGCCAACTGAAAACCATAGCAGACCATTGTTTCTTTGGTTTAAATTACTGCTGAGTTTTAGTTTTGTCTGAAAAATGTATTACAGCTGCACAAGTGTATGATGGTGGTACATACACACAAAATAAATCCATCCATCCATCCATCCATCCATCTTCTACCGCTTTTCCGGAGGTCCGGGTCGCGGAGGCAGCAGTTCAAGCAGAGAAGCCCAGACTTCCCTCTCCCCAGCCACCTGCTCCAGCTCTTCAGAGGGGACACCAAGGCGTTCCCAGACTAGCTGGGAGACATAGTCTCTCCACCGAGTCCTGGGTCTGCCCCGGGGTCTCCTCCCAGTGGGACGTGCCTGAAACACCTCAAGTGGGAGGCGTCCAGGAGGCATCCTAATCAGATGCCCATACCACCTCAACTGACTCCTTTCAATGTGGAGGAGCAGCGGTTCTACTCTGAGCCTCTCCCGGATGACTGAGCTCCTCACCCTATCTCTGAGGGTGAGTCCAGCAATCCTACGGAGAAAGCTCATTTCAGCCGCTTGTATCCGCGATCTCGTTCTTTCGGTCATTACCCAAAGCTCGTGACCATAGGTGAGAGTAGGAACGTAGATTGACTGGTAAATTGACAGCTTTGCCTTAGAACTAAGCTCCCTCTTCACCACAACAGACCGGTACAACGTCCGCATCACTGCAGATGCTGCTCCAATCCGTCTGTCGATCTCTCGCTCCATTTTCCCCTCACTCGTGAACAAGACCCCAAGATACTTAAACTCCTCCACTTGGGGCAGGAGCCTGTCCCCAACCCGGAGAGGACAATCCACCTTTTTCCGGCTGAGGACCATGGACTCGGACTTGGAGGTGCTGATTCTCATCCCAGCCGCTTCACACTCAGCGGCAAACCGTCCCAGCAAGAGCTGTAGGTCATTGCTGGATGAAGCCAACAGGACAACATCATCTGCAAACAACAGAGATGAGATCCTGTGGTCACCAAGCATGACACCCTCCATTCCCTGGCTGCGCCTAGAAATCCTGTCCATAAAAATTATGAACAGGACCGGTGACAAAGGGCAGCCCTGGCGGAGTCCAACTCTCACTGGGAATGACTCCGACCGAGTGTTGGCGATACGAACTAAACTCTCACAACGGTCGTACAGAGACCGAATAGCTCGTAACAACAAGCCCGATACCCCATACTCCTGAAGCACCCCCCACAAAAATCCACGAGGGACGCGGTCAAATGCCTTCTCCAAGTCCACAAAACACATGTAAACTGGTTGGGCAAACTCCCACGAACCCTCAAGAATTCTCGAGAGGGTAAAGAGCTGGTCCGATGTGCCACGGCCAGGACGAAAACCACATTGCTCCTCCTGAATCCGAGGTTCGACCAACGGCCGGACTCTCCTCTCCAGTACCTTGGCATAGACCTTCCCAGGGAGGCTGAGGAGTGTGATCCCTCTAAAGTTGGAGCACACCCTCCGGTCCCCTTTTTTGAAAATAAATAATAAATAAAATGGGTCAGAGGAGCAAGTTGGCTCTTAACCCTCTGAGTGTGTGAATTTGCGTGCCCCTAGTGGCAGAGCACGGCACTACGCCTGTCATCTCACTCTGACATGATCAGCTGCATTGTGGATTTGTACTGATTTGACAGTTTCAGAAAGTGGCAAAAATCCATTGGCGGACTCAATGGATGACACGTAATACACCAAAGAAGAAGAACTCCTCATTTCCTTTTCCTGTTTTTAGCATTTTAGCCCAGAAAGCTAATATAGCCACAATCAGTCACCGTCACTTTGTCGGCTTTGTACACGGAAAATAGCAACGGGATACAAGCGAAATTTATGTGGGATAATCATAAGACTTTGTAGATGTGATAGAGACTTTAAATGACCGACAGAATGCAAAATAACGACCATGATGGTTGAAAACGCAGCGACCACGCCAGCCAGCCAGCCCTCCTTTGTCAAAAGTAAGTGAGGAATTTCTGTTTTTTTTTTTAATGTACTGATTTCTTGTTCATATACTTTGAAGATAAGATGATGGGGTACCTCTGTACAAAAAATGGTGTTAAAAGACTGAACTATTCTTTGTGTAAAGACGTCCAAAGTCCAGTTTTGACTGAGTTATGGAACTTAAAGAGGTGCCGTGACATTATGCAAATTAGATGTGTAAATTTATTCTTACCTGAAACTTTGGATCATATTTTACATCTTTCTAATTGACAGTAAGCCATTATCTCTTACCACTTTCAGGTTATAGCCTTGGAAATCTGAACTATTTTATTGACAAAAAATATTTACCACTCTTGACCACTAGGGGTTATGTCGCAATTCGGCAACAGACACACTCAAAAGGTTAATGTAATTTATTTGATTTCTAATAATTTTAATTAGTCAAGTAGTGATAATGAATAAAGTTAAAGTCATCACATGTATTTGATTACATTACCTTTTGTGTCTTTGATTTTCAGATAATGACCAATCTGAAATATTTTTACTAAGACGCAAACAGGTTAAATCAGGCCAGAATGGCATCTTGAGGGTGTAGCTCTACACTTAAATTTTCACTGATTTAAGCTAACAGCTAATTTATATCTGTAGATGGCAGCGATGGGTTATTTTCTCATTTTCAGACATTTTTTATTTATTTATTTATTTATTTATTTATTTATTTATTGTCATTCTCCTCTGGCTCAGGAAATATTTAACTTATTGATGTTTACTTTTTATTTATATATGATTTAGAAGAAAAACTGAAACTTATGAGAATCAAGTCTCAAATGCACATTAAAAAACTATTTTATAACAACACTGCAAAATTATGAGGGAAAAGAGGTACATCTACTGTAAAAAAAAGTTTTGTTTTTATCTAAACAGGAAATGTATATTGCAATATACTGTATATCGTTTTCATGATAGAAGATGACTTATATCGTGATATGAAATTTTTGCCATAGCGCACAGCCCTATATTGCGGGGCGGGGTGGGGCGGGGCACCCCCCCCCCCCCCGAGTGTGAAGTTAATTTTCTATCTAAATGCAAGGAATCTCTTGTCTGTGTAGGAAAGGGTAGTTCCCAGAAGTGGTGATCAGAATATTGGTCCCCATCAAACAAGAAAACCAGTATGTGTGTTTTCCTGTCTTTGTATTCTTGTGTGGACCACCCTTTGGCAAATCACCTTTTTTGTGAGGACATTTGGCCTGGTCCTCATAAAAATGCTAGGATCCATTCCCCAAAGTGCAAGATACACTATTATGAATATAAGTCATAAAAGATCATACAAATAAGTGATCTGACAAACAAATAAACAAGGGTTCAGAAACAGTTGTTAATATTGGATGTCCCATTCGTTTTCAATAATTAGGCATTCTGTAATTTTTCTATACTTATTTTTCTATATAGCACCAGAACACCATTGTCATGGGCAACCTCTGACCGGTAGAAATGACAGACTCTAATGTAGGCAGGACTACAGTGGAACTGGGTTTATTTTCCCCAAAACATAAAATAACCAGCACAGGGACTGAACATAAAGCAAGCCGTTAAAGGCAGAAACTCACAGATACAGGCACAATCACGGGGACAGAAGTCAGAGGGTAATCCATGGTATGATGCCACACCAAATGAATGCAGACAAGGACATGTATAGGGAAACAGATGATCAGGGGAAACACGAGACAGCTGGGGATAGTAATCAGGGATTAATCAGCAACACATGAGGAGAAGTGGCTATGACTATGGGAGACATGAGGAACTTAGGAAGATACAAAAGGGAGTACAGGGAACACACACACACACACACACACAAGACTTTTGTACAGACGACCAAGGCGAGACACAGAACCACAACAACTGGTAATGGGGACCACATGACAGACTGAGGACCAAGGAAGACAATAACAATCACAGAAGACCCAGGGGGGAGACACAGAAGGCAAAACACAGGCAAATAATCATAATAATAAACACAAAATGTGGGCATGATCCTAGGACCCAGCCCAGACCATGACAGTACCTGCCTTTAAGGGCTGATTCCAGACACCAAAAAACAAAACAAAGAACACCCCAATCGGGCAGGAGGAGGGGGAGGAAAGCACGGCAGGTAAAACAAGGACACAAACACAACAGAAGAACGTTCATCAGGTGGCCAGCCAAAGTCCCAAGACCACCAACATGAGGAATATGGCACATTTGGTGACCTACCAAAGTCCATGGACCATCAAACGGAGAAACATGGTGTGCCGGGTGTCCTACGTACCAGAGTCCAAAGGCCACTAGACTAGGGAGCAAGGTGGGTCAGGGAGCCTCTCCAAGTCCATGGGCCACGTGATGGATGAACATGGTGCGTCAGGTGGCCTACCAGAGTCCATAGGCTGCCAGATGAAAGAGCAAGGTACCGTAGAGGCGTAAAGCTCAGGAGCTTTTAATGTGAGCGATAGCAAAGGAGTCTCTTGCACAGAGGACAACACAGAAGCATCATACTCAGGAGATAATGACATGAAAACTTTATCCTCCGTAGATAGCAAAATAGGAACTGTAAACTCAGAATGTGATAACACAGGAACTGTAAAGTCAAGAGGTGACCAAATGGGCACTTTAAAACTCAGGAGGTAATGACAATACAGGAACTGGAACCTCAGGAGAGAATGACAACGTAAGATTTTTTCTGCTCTAGAGATAACATAAGTTTCAAACTCAGGAGATAAAACATAGGTACCTCTTGCGCAAAAGAAAATAACATGGTTTTAAAGTCAGGAGATGACATAGGGGCTCTTTGCTCTGGAGACCACAAAGGAGCCTTTTGACCTGGAGACCACAAATGAACCGTTTGCTCTGAAAATAACATGGGAGCCTTTTACTCTGAAAATAACAACGTAGGAGCTTTTTGCTCTGAAAATAACAACATGGGAGCCCTTTACTCTGAAAATAACAACGTAGGAGCTCTGTGCTCTGAAGATAACATCATGAGAGCTTTTTGCTCTGAAGATAGCATCATGGGAGCCTTTTGCTCAGAGGATAACAAAACAGGAGCTTTCTGCTCCAAAGATAAAAATATGGGAGCCTTTTGCTCTGAAGATAACATATGAGCTTCTTGCTCTGAAAATAACAACATAGGAGCTTTTTGCTCTTAAGATAAATATGGAAGCCTTTTGCTCTTAAGAAAACATTGGAGCTTTTGGCTCTGAAAAAAACAACAACACGGGAACTTTCTGCTCTGAAGACAACACAGGAGCTTTCTGCTTTGAAGATAGTACCTGAGGGGCCTTTGGCACAGATGCCAACAGCAGCTGAGGAGCGGCGACCCCAGGTGGTGAAGGCAAAGCGGACCGCTCTGATGATAGACAGTGATGATGACAGTGATGATAGAACGGCATGCTCCGATGACGGAGATGATCGAGCGCCGTGCTCCGATGATGGCAATGATGGAGAGTGGTCCTCCTACAGCTCCATCCTCGACACGGCCACCTCGGACGATGGAGGGAAACAGGAGGTCAGTGAGGTGACACCATAGTCATAAGCAGCAGAGACTGGTGGGGAGTGTGCTTTGGCCTTCGCACCAAAAGCAAGGCAAGTCTTTTCAAAAATAGTTGTAGAACATAAATGAAAAGGTACTTGCCTTAACTCCTGATCTCCTGCTGCCAGGGTGACGACCTCAGGATGTACTGCAGGAGAGATGGCCAGTGGAGTTGGTACTGGAGCTGGGAGGCACTGAGGAGCAGGTACTGGAGCTGAGGAGCGACGAGAATCCGGCACTGGAGGCACAGAGCGATGTGGAGCCGAAGCTGGAGGAACAGAGCGACGTGGAGCAGTCAAAACCCTGGCATGGAATCTGATGCTGGTGATGGAGCATCTTCCTTTGGAGCTACAGTGACTTGGAACCCACGGAGAGCAGCAGCTGGTTAGCAGCAGGGAGCTGGAGGAGCTGAGTCTTCCAAAACCAGCTGGTTCCAACCCAGCACGGGCATATCGTCAGGGAGAAGCCAAGGTTTGTAGTCCAACATTAATTCAGTCTGTGCAAGCAAAACCTACCGGTGCTCCTCCTGGTCAACAGAAAACTGGGGCCCCAATGCAGCAAACCCGATCTGACAGCCAACGGGGTCATCCAGCATAGGCGTGAAGGCAGCAGGCAGAGGAGTAACAGGAGATGATGGTGCTACTGAGCTGAAGAGCAGCTTGGAGAGGGTCTCGTAGCCAAATGTGAAGCAGAGGATGTCTGTACCCGGGGACATGTTCCCGCCAGCGCAGGTACAGGGGAAGATGAGCTTCTCTCCAATGGCCAGAGCAACCGTTGCAAACGAGGAATGGAAAAGAGGAACCCAGTCAGTCCTGGCTTGGTCCACAGGCTGGGAAAAGCATCAGTCAGCTCACCTGCACCATCCAGGTATCTCAGGGCTTCCTCAGGAGTGCGGGAGGCCCGGGTGTCGCCGATAAAGTCCTCTATCAGGCCTGCATCCCAATACTCCTCATCCATGCTGAAAACATGAAGTCCGTACCTGCAGAGTCAATTGGTGGCGTCATTCTGTCATGGGCAACCTCTGACTGGTAGAAATGACAGACTAATGCAGGCAGGACTACAGTTGAACTGGGTTTATTTTCCCCAAAAAATAAAATAAAAACCAGCACGGGGGCTGGACATAAAGTGAGCTGTGAAAGACTGAAACTCATAGATACAGGCACAGTCATAGGAACAGAAGTCAGAGGGTAATCCACAGTATGATGCCACACCAAATGAATGCAGATGAGGACATATATAGGGAAACAGATTATCAGGGGAAACACGAGACAGCTGGGGATAGTAATCAGGGATTAATCAGCAACATGAGAAGTGGCAATAACTATGGAAGACATGAGGGACTGAGAATGATAGAAAAGGGAGGAGTACAGGGAACACACACACACATAAGACTTGTACAGACGACCAAGGTGAGACACAGAACCACAACAGTTGGTAATGGGGACCACATGACAGACTGAAGACCGGGGAAGACAAAAAAAAAAAAAAAAAAAAAATAAAAAAAAATCACAAAATGTGGGCATGATCCTACGACCCAGCCCAAACCACGACACACTATGATTTCTTTAAGTTTGTCGTGGTTGACCTTCATCATCCCCCCCTCCCCTCAAAAAAAGGCTGTAAATCTAGACGAATCACTGGACACTATCAAAAAAAAAAAAAAAAAAATAAAATAAAATAAAAAAAAATCACATTTCAGTGTAGAATGGAATCTATTGTCCAGTGCTAACTGTGAGCGAACACAGATTGTTACACAAATGAGTTACATTTCTTCCATGAAGCGAGGAAAAAAAAACTTATGTACTGTATATACAAATAAGACTCTTATTATACAACCAACAAATTTAATTATGTGGAAAATTATCTTTTAGATTGACAAACATCATATGCGTAACTTGTGGCAAAATTCAACTGGAATCAAAAGATCCTTTTTCTCTTGCCATTCACTCCACTGGAGATTTTTTCTGATTTAAAGCCTCATATGTGGAAGTAGAGGGGGCGTGACTTAGGCTCCCCATGAGCAGCTGTCGGATGTTATGCAGTGAACATCTTTCGGCTGCTCCCTTTAGGGGTCAGCACAGTGGCTCATCTGCCTCCATCTCACCCTATCCCTTGCATCTTCCTCTGTAACACCAACCCTCTCCATGTCCTCCTTCACGAAATGCATGAGTCTTCTCTATGGTCTTCCTCTTTTCCTCCTGCCTGGCAGCTCCATCTTCAACATCCTTTGTCCAGTATATCCACCATCCCTACTCTGCACATGTCCAAACCATCTCAGCCTTGCCTCTCTTACTTTGTCTACAAACCACTCAACCTGCGCTGTCCCTCTGATATACTCATTTCTAATACTGTCCCTCCTAGTCACTCCCAATGAAAATCTTAGCATCTTCAACTCTGCCACCTCCAGTCTTTTTGTCAGTGCCACAGTCTCCAAACCATACATCTTAGCAGGTCTCACTACTGTCTTGTAAATCTTCCTTTTCACTCTTACTGCTACTCTTCTGTCATAAATCACCCCCGACACTCATCTCCATCCACTCCACCCTGCCTGCACGCTCTTCTTCACCTCTCTTGTGCATTTTCCATTGCTTTGGTTGGTTGACCCCAGGCATTTAAACTCATCTATTTTCACTACCGCTACTCCTTCCATCTTCACCGTTGCACCTGGCTCCCTCTCATTCACACTCATGTATTCTGTCTTCCTTCTACTGACTTTCATTCCTCTTCTCTCCAGAGCATACCTCCACCTCTCCAGGGGCCTCATGTACAAAGACTTGTGTGGATTTTCTACTGAAAGATGATGTACGTTTAAATTAAGAAAATGCCGTTAAAAAAAATAATCCAAGATGTATGAAACAGTGCGTACGCAGGAATCCAAGCACATTTCCTTTGCACATCGCAATCTACTTGAAATTGAACACACATGAGGAAATACTGGACTCCTCCCTTGACATGCATCAATTTGAATATGCAATTACATGCAAATAGCTCTGCAAATAGATATATATAAGCCCTGCACATTTGCTTCTCCTGTATTCACGATCAAGAATAATGAATTTAATGGACTGTGAGTTAGAAGTGCTCCTGAATAAGGTAGAGGCGTCTAAAAACGTTTTGTTTGGCATGCTGTCCTCTAGCATTAGCGTCAGATACAGGTTATTCACTAGCCTGCTCACAGCCCTATAAGATTAGTTTACCGTTTTCCTTTATTCAGACAGGGATGAGAAGGAGATGTTTATTTAACCTTGACATGTTTCAACTGACATCTGCAGTCGTCTTCAGAAGCATCAGCTGATCACTGTGATTTGTGACCTGACGGGTGGATCAGCTTGTTGAATAAAGGAAAACAGTAATGAAAAAGAAGACAATATGAACCTATTTAGTGGGTAGCCACGGTCACCTGTCAATTGAAAGCAGATCATATTAGACTCGACAAGTACATATTTTATGTCCAATATGCAAATCTCATCCTTTATAGTTATATACAACTTACATGGATTACACACACTACTAAATGAATGAAGTGCGCCGGGGAAAGGGTGACACTGTTGCATTTCAAACTTTACGCATGTCCATCCATCCATCTTCTTCCGCTTAATCCTTTTCGGGTCGTGGGGGTGCTGGAGCCTATCCCAGCATCTTTGGGCGAGAGGCAGGGTACACCTTGGACAGATCGCCAGTCCATCGCAGGGCCAACACAGAGAGACAGACAACCATTCACTCTCACAGTCATACCTAAGGACAATTTAGAATCCCCAGTTGATGCCAATTAACCTAATGTGCATGTTTTTGGCATGTGGGAGGAAACCAGAGAAATCCTGGAGTAAACCCATGCAGACACAGGGAGAACATGCAAACTCCACACAGATCACTGTTGGTTGGGGGCTGGGATTGAACCCAGGATCCCCCGGCCAAGGGCGAGTTGCTGTGCTGCCGCAGTGCTAACCACTCCGCCACCGCGGTGCCACACTTTACACATGCGTTTATTGATATAACTACTGTACACACAGAGACAATTGGGGGCTTGGTAGAATGCTGTGAAACTGTAGTTTAATCAGCAAAAAAAGGAAGTCACTTACTCGAACCACTGACTTGTAATGAAGCTTGAAGACGGGGTGATATGGGGGTGCACAGGCATGTTGTGCATGAGGTAGGTTATTTAGGACAATTATATGAATTTACTCACCAAGAAGCCACCCATTCGCACAGTGTCAATTTGTAGTTTGTTCCCAACAATGTTGTTCATTAGAATGAATGAATCATGCGTTGAACCATGTCACCTTGCAACAATGTTGGTTAGTCGCATTTGCGCATCACATATAATTTGTACATTGACACAATGGAAATGTTTCCTGTTAACATACACATATTCATCTTGTGAAGGTGATTTTATAGCAACTTGTGCACAGTCGATAGTTCCGATTACATTAAGAAAACTGGCTCTCGCTGCAAATTTTGCTTTGATATTGGCTTGTTCAACTGCATTGTATGGGAATATGTTGAACCTGGGTGACAGCCGGATAATGTCATCCCACACAACTGGCATAGCTCGGCTCAGGGTCAACTAGGAAATTCCTGATCGGTTTGCCAGCTCTCTCTGGAATGCCCCTGTAGCCAGGAATCCCAGTGTTGTCAGCACTTGCACTGGGATGGGAAGCGCACAGCTTCTCGCCATGTTGCACTCCAAGAGCACCCGTAGCTCTGAGCACAGTTCCACAAGGATTGCTCGTGGAAACCTAAACCAGCTGACAAGCCAGTCATCATCCTGAGCCAGAAAATCTCTGTCTCTAAATACCCTTTCTCTTCTCACTGCGCAATTTGCAATATCCTCTAATAATGCTATTGGCATTGTTGTTAGAGGCATTTTCTGCACTTCTTTGCGCTTGCTTTTATATCCACTCATCTAATTGTACACACTTGAATGTTTGTTCATCATGTGTCTCTGGTGTGTACAATAATTTTCACGTCATTATCAGTCTCCCAACATCACCTCTCAGTATTGCCAGTGGACCAATAACAGTAGAAATGTACGTACGCCAGCCATGAAGATGCCGTGGGGCTGCGCATATTGCCAGTCATTTCATTCTTGATACATCAGAAATTTAGTTTAGTTTAATGTTTATTTGAAAGGGACATTACATACTAATGAACACTAACACAAATGTAAATATGCCAGATTTAGCAATACTGCTAATTTGCATCTGTAGTCCCCCGGCGGGTCACAAAAATACACAACATTTTCCGTGGAAAAGGATATACGCCATGTTTTGTGTATAAGAACTCTTTGTACATGAGGCCCCAGATTCTCATCCACCTGCTCTTTATTCTCACTACAGATCACAATGCCATCTGCAAACATCACGGTCCACGGAGACTCCTGCCTGATCTCGTCTGTCAGCCTGTCCATCACCATGGCAAACAAGAAGGGGCTCAGAGCCGATCCCTGATGTAATCCCATCCCCACCTTGAATCCATCAGTCACTCCTACAGCACACACCTCACCACTGTCTCGCTGTCCTCATACATGTCTTGCATCACCCTCACATACTTCTCTGCCACTCCTGTCTTCCTCATACGTTATCACACTTCCTTTCTTGGCACCCTATCATATGCTTTCTCTAGATCCGCAAAGACACAGTGTAACTCCTGACCTTCTCTATACTTCTCCATCCACACTCTAAAAGCAAACATTGCATCTGTACAACTCTTTCTTGGCATGAAACCGTACTGCTGCTCACTGATTGTCACCTCTCCTCTTAGCCTGGCTTCAACAACTCTTTCCCATATCTTCATAGTGTAGCTGATGAACTTTATGCCTCTGTAGTTACTACAGCTCTGAGCATCATTTTTGTTCTTGAAAATTGGTACCAGATAGGGATGTTAATGATTAATTGACTTTCGATTAATTGTTGATAAGAATTTAGTTGACTAAATAAATTAGCTGTCAATTAATTGATAACTCAGCAGTCCTTTTCAATGGGAGCTTATTCTATGAAATGTAGTGCCATCGCCATCCAAGTCGGGGCGCACGCGGTCACCCACGGTCACCCACTGCTGCATTTTAACTGAAAAAGCAGAAGAAGACGCCAAGCCCCCATAGCGTATGCGCTGTGCAGAGAGAAAAAACTCGCCCTTCCGGGATACGTTAAAGAATGACAAGTTCCAATGTCCACCCGCCTACTTCAATTCAACAGGGTGGAGAAATGGACTGCAGCAGGCTATATGAGCCGAAAATCCTATCCCTGCTGTCTTCAACCTGCTGCTAGACTGAAAAGCAGACCGGACTCAAGTTCCCACTGAGGTAACAGACAACAGAGGGACCCCAGATTGGATTTGGGTACTGTGATAATGTTCAACATGCAACAGATGAAGCAGCTCACAGTTTATTTTCCTGTTAAAATAGTCCACCAATGCATCTCAGTAATTAGAACGTGAACTTTTTTTTAAATATAACTAATAAAGAAATTTTATGATATTGGTAATAGTTTTTAAAAAAAATAAAAAATCATGACATTTTTAATTTGCTGAGATATACCAGCACAGTATACAGTGCAAATTTTTTTTAACTACAAAAATGCCATTGTCTGTAGCAAAAAAAAAAAAAAAAAAAAAAAAATGCAAATGGTACAATAAATCACTGAGGAATATGATGTTCAGGTTTTATTCAGGATATGAAAAAACAGCAACTTTTTATATGTTAAAGATAGACCATATTGTACTGAGGGAAATTCAGATTCTCAGGAAAAACGTAGCTTATCAATTAATCGTTAGTCGATCAATAAGGTGAATCAATTATCAATTAATGAATTAATTAATAACTTGCATCCCTAGTTCCAAAACATTTCTCCACTCCTCAGGCATCCTCTCACTCTCCAAGATTGTGTTAAACAATCTGGTTAAAAAGTCCACTGCCATCTCTCCGAAACATCTCTATAGAGGGGTTGCGTGTGATGTCAGTGGTCACATGCCACATTGTTTTTCTGCCATTTTGGACGGCAAATAGCGTGAACCCCTGTGTTGAGAATAATAATAATTCCACTAGCATGTATTCAGTCCGACTCGCCATGGTGTTGTTCGTTTTCCATTACGACTAAATACCACCTTAAGTGAGTGAGATCTTTACAGCAAGGCGGCCGACACTCCCATGACATTGTTTGTATGTGACAAGAAAAACACAAGATGGATATCGAGGCAAGCCTGCTGCTTTCTGGCTTTTTGCCAGAGTAAAGGCAAAAAAGGAGAGCCAGAAAAGGCTACAGGTGGTGAGACAAAACACTGGAAAAATATTGGAGAGTTCAGGAAGCCATGGAGCAGCAGAAGACATGAAGGTGCAAACTAGATCACATATGAAGGCAAGCTAATGATTGCTAATACTAGTTAGCACTAATAAGTCCCTTGTACTGCATTGTAATCACGGCAAGTTATCGCTATTAGGTACTAAAATATGTATGCTGTGTGTGTTAGCTCATTGTCGGCATACAGGAGACAACGTATTGTTTGTTCAAAGTGAGCTTTCCACCACTGGGATACGCAAAAAAAAGGTAAAGCCAACTTTATTGTCATTCAATCCATACAGTCAATCATGTACAGTAGAACAAAGTTACATTTCTCTTATCTACAATGTTAATCACATCTTAGAATCAGAGGGGCCGCTGCCATGCAAGGCGCTGCCACAAATTTCCCTCCTCCGTTCCATTATTGCTGAGCACCAAGCTGGACGGCAGGAAGTCCCACTTTTATTCGGGCTTCGGCATGACCCGGCCAGGATAAATAATGGCAAAGATGCATAATATTACATCACTCACTAGCCTCTATCACGGTTTTCAACAATGATGATGCAGTGGTCGGGTCAACGCCACTCTGCTTCCTGTCTGCCTCCGCCGTGGCTGTGAATTAATTTCAGATTGCTCCGTCCAGCTCCCTCTGGATTTCTTTAATCAGCTACCAAGCACAGAAAAGTCTGCACCTCGTCGGTGGACCACGGTGTTGATTTCTGTGTAGCCATTTATCTCATTGATTACACTCACTCATGCTTGCTGTTGGTGATTTGACTGTTCGTTGCCGTCCAAAATGGCACAGTAAACAAAAGACACGTGACCCGCGTGATGTAGGTGCAACCCCTCTATACCTCCACAGGTATGCCACATCTGGACCAACCGCCTTTCCAAACTTCATCCTCTTCAAAGCTGCCCTGACTTCCGCCCAGGGATGGCAACAGGAAATTCTGATTTCAGCTGAAATCTAATTTGGTCGATTGACTTACGGGGGGGCCGGGGGGGGCGCAGCCCCCCTGAAGCTGGGAGGTTTTCAGTAAAACAGAAGTAATTTAGGCTGAAAAAAATGATTAAAATAATGAAATACTAGACTTAGATAAATCATTAAATTTAATGAAAAGTTAACTTACTTTTTCTTCAATGTTGTCTCACTGTCTTTAGTCCAACATATTTAACAGTTCTATTAGAGGTTTTTACACTATTTACACTGGTCACCAAGTGACTTCTAATGTGAAACTTTCTTCCTTTTGGCAGCAAGCTGTGTCAGTCTCTGAACTTTGAACTTCATCTCCTTTTCTGGTTTCTTCAGAAACTGTCCGAGTGTTTCTGTTACCTCATTGAACTTTGAGCCAATTTTCACCTTTACTGTCACTTTGCTCCCCGAAGCTCCTGGGTTTTTATGATTTTTAAGTATCAGAACTGTGCTTACATGACATAAAACAAACAGCTGAATGCCACTTATTACTGTATAATATTGACTTATGTTCCAAGAAGATAGCATTCCTAAACTAGAAAAGCACTCAGAGCGCATCCCTCCGCCAAGGCTCCTTCCGTTTGTCATGGATCAACTCCAAAATGTAAAGGGTTTGTGTGTAGGCCTATAGCCACTTGTGGTGAAAATTGCATCAAAGTCTGTCCATCAGTTTTGGAGTATTGTTGCTAACACACTGTGAGAAGATAAGAGCCTTGGCTGAGGTATGCATTCTCAGATCATCACCAAAATATAATGGGTTCCTCTCTAGCCCAAGAACCACCTCTGGTGAAAATTTTATCCAAATCCATCCAGTAGTTTTTGTGTAATCCTGCTGCACAAATACAAAAAAGCCCTTGGTGGAGGTATGCACTCTCAGATCATCACCAAAATCTAATCATCTGTTCCCCGTGCCATTGCACACCTTTCCTGAAAATTTCATGACAATCCGTCCATAACTTTTCCTTGCTAACAAACAGACAGACAGACAAACCAACGCCGATGAAAACATAACCTCCTTGGCGGAGGTAAATCTTCCAACAAGCATTATCCATCACATGCTTTAACACTTGATCAAATCAAAATCAGTTAATTTTATCTATTCCATAATAGAAATAAAATTCCAACATACCATTACTTTTTATAATTTCAGCATTCATTTCAGATCACCAGTTTCAATCTCCATTGAGTCTTGAGCAGCTCATTTTCCTCCCCCGCGCAGCCCAGCTCATACAGCCGCTGTACGCTGCACTCAAACGGAAACCGGCGGACAGAGTCGACTGGACTCCTGAACGGGAGCAGGCGTTTTGAGGTTAAAACAGCGCTCATTATCGACGCCTCGGACATGGGCATAGCGGCCGTCGTGGAGCAATGCGTTGCCGGTTCTTGGCAGCCGCTCACCTTTTTTTTAAGCAGGTCTTTGCACGACAGTGAACGTAAATACAGCGTGTTCGACAGAGAGTTAATGGCTCTCTACCTGGCATACGCCACTTCCGGTTCTGGCTGAAAGGGCACACTTTAACTGCGTTCGTGAACCACAAGCCGCTAACGTACTTAACGTACATATAATATAAAAATAAAGCGGAATTCGGTGAATTACCAGAAAAATCACATCCCTGAGAACAAGCCGAAATGAATTTTTGACAAAGCATACGAGCCATTTGATTGGTCCAATCGTTTGCAACTATCCAATCGCAGGGCTGTTTACAATACAGCAGTAGCTTGAGTACATCCGGGTTATCGCGAGACTTCGGGGAAGCGCCAAGCGCGTATGTGTTTTTTTTTCCAAACTTTATTGAGAACAAGGTAAAGGTACAAAATTATGACATAGATGATAAAATCGGCGGAAATCCGCGGATCGGCGGAAAATTGCCATCCCTGTATATAGTAAATTTAGATATAGTGGATGTGGTAGACTGCAAGTCTAAAATAAAACATTACTGGCACATGCCTCTAGGGGGAACTACCTGTATTGTTCAGCACTACTATTAAGGGGACACATTAGAACAAGAGTGTGAAAACCCCGCGCAGAATCCATGTTCAGTCTTATTATGTGTGTTGCAGAATAAATGGCAGAGTTAGCCAAAGAAATAACTCAAGTGTGATCATTGCTACACGGTAGGATATCACACAATTGGCGACGAGGATTAAAAGAAAAAAATCAGCGGCGAGAAACAGAGAACATTGCAAGTGTGGCGAACTCAAGTGACTCCAGTAGTTCGAGTGCAAGTTCAGAGGAGGAAAAACGAGGTTTCCCCACCACGACGAGCAATGGCGGCTGTAATCGGAACGGTAACCCCTTTTGATAACTCGACTCAGTCATGGGAAGAATATAGTGAAATGTTGGACTTTTTCTTCGAAGCTAATGACATTGAGGAGCCAGACAAAAGGAAGGCTGTACTGTTGAGTGGAGTTGGTGCAACTACTTACAGCTTGTTGAGAAATTTAATAAGCCCTGCATTACCGAAAGATAAAACGTACGACCAGCTTACTGCTGAGCTTCAGAAGCACTTCAGCCCCAAACCGAGTGAAATCGTGCAACGATTCAAATTTAATTCACGCATAAGGAGGAACACTGAGTCCATAGCAGAGTATGTGGCAGAATTGAGGAAATTAACACTGCACTGTGATTACAAAGACTCATTGGAAGAAATGTTAAGAGACAGACTTGTGTGTGGAGTGAATGATGACCGAATGCAACGGCGACTTTTATCTGAAACAAAACTCACTTTTGCGAAGGCTTTGGAATTATGCCAAGCGATGGAAACAGCATCTAAAGATGTGAGAGAGATGCAAGGGAAGCTAACAGAGGACACAGCAACGCATGTTCGTGTGCCTAAGACCCAAGTAGGTGTCCACAAAGTGTCGACTGACAAAACTCAGCACAAATTCCCCAGTTGTTATCGCTGCAAAGGCCAGCACAATGCCGCCGAGTGCAAATTTGCCACTGAGCTGTGTCATAATTGTGGCAAGCGAGGGCACATTAAGAAAGCATGTAGAATAAAGGTGGACAGCGCACAGGTGCTGAAAGCGACAGTTAATGGGCAAAAGTATGAAAACAAGGGCCCAGGAAAGGAACAGCGAGCGAATCAACTGAGAGGGGAGGGAGAAAGTGATACAGAAGACATGGGTTTTCACACAATTTACAACACGTCAGAGGAGCTGACCAAGGTAGCGCCCATCACGCGTACCATGAATGTTAATGGAATGAAAGTAACATTTGAAGTTGATACAGGCTGTGGAGTAACCATATTAAGTAAACAGCAATATACACAACTGTGGAAGAAAACAGACACAGCAGAATTAAATCCCTGTTCATTAAAATTAAAAACATACACAGGAGAGAAGCTAGACGTGCTAGGCATGGCACAAGTGAAGGTGCAACACGAAAACAAAGAAAAGGACTTACCTGTAGTAGTAGTTGGGAGCGAAGGACCAAATCTACTAGGGCGAAGTTGGCTACAAGAACTGGCCATGATGGATCAGTTGGTGAATAAAGTGGAATCTCAGCCCAAATTGCAGCTGGAGGAGATCCTCGAAAGACACGCTGAGGTGTTCAAAGAAGGCTTAGGACAGCTAAAAGGTGTCACTGCAAAGATTAATGTGGACAAGGAGGCCCAACCACGATTCTGCAAACCCCGACCGGTACCCTATGCAGTCAAGCCACTGGTCGAAAGCGAGCTACAGAGGCTGCTGGATGACAAGATCATTGAGCCAGTGCAGGTTGCAGAATGGGCGGCGCCCATAGTCCCAGTGAGAAAGCCGGATGGCTCCATTAGAATATGTGGAGATTACAAACTCACTGTCAATCGAGCATCACGGGTGGATCAGTATCCAATTCCTAAAGTGGAGGACCTCTTCGCACAGCTGAACGGCGGCCGACACTTCACGAAATTAGACATGAGTCACGCCTACCAACAAGTAGTCCTGGAAGAAGAATCAAGAAAGTATGTAACCATCAATACACACAAAGGCTTATATACCTACACACGCTTACCATTTGGAGTAGCTTCCAGTCCTGCTATATTCCAGAGAACTATGGAGGGCATCCTAGGTGGAATTCCGAATGTTGCCGTTTATTTGGATGACATCCTTTGTACAGGACCAAATGAACAAGAACATCTGAAAACGCTGAAGGAAGTGCTTCAACGGTTGGAGAAAAGCGGTCTGAGGTTGAAAAGAAGCAAGTGTGAGTTCATGGGAAAAGAGGTGGTGTTCCTAGGCCACAAGATCAACGCCAGTGGTCTACACCCTCTAACAGACAAAGTGGAAGCCATTGCGGAGGCGCCTGAGCCACAAAATGTTACTGAGTTAAAAGCCTACCTGGGCTTGTTGAACTATTACCATAGGTTCCTCCCAAAGCTCTCCACGCTGCTGGCACCACTACATACCTTACTTAAGAAGGAAGAAAAATGGTCATGGGGGGTCAAGCAGCAGAAGGCGTTTGAAGAGTCCAAAGCGCTACTTCAGTCCTGTAGTGTGTTAGTGCACTATGATTCAAACAAACCACTCATCCTGGCGTGTGACGCATCACCCTACGGTGTGGGTGCTGTACTCTCTCATCGTATGGAGGATGGCTCAGAGAGACCCATAGGGTTCGTCTCAAGAACTCTTAGTGCAGCTGAGAAAAACTACTCCCAGCTAGACAAGGAGGGCCTTGCAGTAGTATTTGGTGTAAAAAAATTCCACAAATACCTGTACGGGAGACAGTTCGCTATAGTGACTGACCACAAGCCACTAATTTCACTGTTCAGTGAAATGAGAGCCATACCCCAGATGACATCTCAGAGAATTCAGAGATGGGCCGTTACATTAGCAGCGTATGAGTACACCATCGTTTACAAAGCCGGACGGGACCATACGAATGCTGACGCGATGAGTAGGCTACCCTTGGATGGAGGAAGAGACAGCACGCCTGAGGAGGAGGAGAGAGTGCTATTGTTTGAAGATATCGGCGTGCCCCTGGTGAACGCACAACAAATAAAGAAGTGGACAGACAAAGACCCTGTGCTAGCAAGAGTGCGAGAATACATCTTGCGAGGATGGCCGAAGATGAACAGTCCTGAGTTCATTCCCTATGCCCGACGACAGGATGAGCTCAGCACCCAGGAAGGTTGTATCCTGTGGGGAGGACGCGTGGTTGTTCCACCACCTGGTAGGAATGCCTTACTGCAACAACTACACCAAGCACACCCTGGCATCACTCGCATGAAAGCGTTGGCGAGGAGCTACATGTGGTGGCCCAACATGGATGCAGAGGTGGAGGCGCTTGTGAAGTCATGTGCGGCATGCCAGGAGAACAGGAACAGTCCTCCAGCAGCCCCACTACATCCCTGGGAAGTTCCAGATAAACCATGGAGAAGAATTCACATTGACTACGCAGGTCCATGGATGGGAAGAATGTTCCTGATCATAGTTGACGCATACTCAAAGTGGATCGATGCATATTCTGTGAGTAGCTCTACTTCTACTGTTACCATTGAATGTCTTAGAAAGAGTTTCAGCCAACATGGGCTACCTGAAATCATAGTATCAGATAACGGTACATGTTTTACGAGTGAACAGTTCCAAGAGTTTTCTGAAAAGAATGGCATACGTCACATCACGACTGCGCCATACCATCCTTCTTCTAACGGCTTAGCCGAGAGGGCCGTGCAGACGTTCAAGTCACTCATGAAAAAGATGACAGGAGACTCTATTGAAACCCGAATGTCGAGAGCTCTGTTCAGCTATCGAATAACACCCCAATCTACAACTGGCAAGTCACCAGCTGAGCTGTTGTGTGGAAGGAAGTTGAGGTCAACATTTGACTTAATACATCCAGACTTCAGAAACAAAGTGCATGATAAACAAGAGAAACAAAAAGGTTATCATGACATGCATGCTAGAGAGAGAATACTGAGAGAAGGAGACGTGGTCTACACCCGCAACTTTGGCTCAGGACCAGCCTGGGTACCAGGAGAAATAACAGAAAAGACAGGCCCTGTGTCATTCAAGGTGACATTAGGTCATGGACAAGTGGTGAGGCGACACATCGACCAAGTTCGTGGTAGGAGCTCCATTCCCCTGCCGATGGCACCAGAGGTGTTGTCTGACACCCATCCTGAGGAGAGCATCAACGAACCACCACTTCAGGTGAAACCTGAGGTAACCGTCTCTGCAGATTCTACGGGCAGCACTGCAGCAGCCGAAATAGTGGAGCAGTCTGAGTCTTCACCTGCAGTTGGCTCACCCGCCGTGAGAAGATCTCAGCGAGCTAGGAGAGCTCCAGACTACTTGAAGGACTATACTTAGTCAGTAGTGAGTTCCCCAGCCACAGGACAAGAATGCGTCCTGGAACCTCACTGGGATGCGGTAGTCAAACCAAATCCCCAGTTAGACTGTTATGTGTGTTATACATGTGAAAAAAAAAAGAGAAAGAAATTATGTGTATGACACATGTGTTTAAGAAATTAAAAAGTAACTGTGATAGTTTAGGGTTAAATGGGAGTTCCAGGATGTCTAGTAATTGGCTAGTGTAATTAAGAGTAGTTTAATCTAGAGGGGAGGGATGTGGTAGACTGCAAGTCTAAAATAAAACATTACTGGCACATGCCTCTAGGGGGAACTACCTGTATTGTTCAGCACTACTATTAAGGGGACACATTAGAACAAGAGTGTGAAAACCCCGCGCAGAATCCATGTTCAGTCTTATTATGTGTGTTGCAGAATAAATGGCAGAGTTAGCCAAAGAAATAACTCAAGTGTGATCATTGCTACACGGTAGGATATCACAGTGGACTATACAGTAAACTCAATATAACAATAAAATTAACAGCTTTCGGACACTACTGAGCTCGTTTTAGCGGCACTGCTAATGACATCATCACGTGAGACAGTAACACCAAAACATAATAGACTAACGGTGGTAAAAAATGAATACCTGCATGAAATTTATAGTAAATATGTATTAAATCAAATTGTTTTTGCTGAATTAATAGATATAAATACCTTAAGGTAGTTTATGTTGTGATGTGAAGCTCTTCTCTCACTGCTCCTTTCACAGAGATTTCTTGAATTATATATAGAGTGAAGTAAAAGGGCTCCGTTTGTGCTTTCTACAGCTCCTGACCAGATAGTGACGATATAGAATGAAGTACGTGGCGGTAATGCACCTGTAGGCTGGCTGCCAACTGCCAATCAAATCTAAAAGAAGAAGAAGCTGCGCATTGCATTATGGGATACATTGGCTAATGTAGTGACCATCCGTTGTACACTACTTTTCAAAATGCATTGTGGGATATTTTGAGTGTACTAAATACTGAATGAAATTTTCAGTTAAGATTTCGAGCAGCACTACAAAATGGCTGATTCACTATATAGTACACTATATGGGAAGGAGTGAGCATTTCGAACACAGCATAACTGTCCTCATTTTATGGAGGAAACTGCATAGCAACACCACTAAATAGCCACCTGTCTCATCATTTTCCCTGTTAATACAAATTTGTAATGTGTTATAGAACAAATTAACAATACATAACTGTATATACATGTTGGGGGAAAAAAAAAAGAGTATTTTAATGCTCAGACCATTCTGCTGAGGTTATTTACCTAAAAGTATCTGGGTAATGTGATGTGATGAAAATGTTAACTTGTAACTAATGGTGATCCCGCATCCCTATAGAGGGTATGCGTATGATGTCAACGTACAGAACTCATGGTAGGTGAAAACACTGAGTGGCAAAAATGAGTGGCAGCATTAAGGGGTATGCATTAAAACACAAAAAATACACACAGTATTCAATCACAGCAGTACACGGAGTACCTGCTTGCATTGTGGGGAGCTCATCTTATCATTCCATCTTGAAGTAATTTGCAAAAAATTAAATAAATAATTAAAGGCTCTGAATCAGTTCTTCATTTACCATGTGCTCCTTGGTCTTTACTCACACATCACTACAGTCAAGTAAATGGTATGGTATTAACATCTAAGGTAAAAAAAAAAAAATTACTCTGTGCACTGCTGTGACTAAATATTTTGTGATTTTTATGTTTTGCTGCATACAGAATAAAGCTGTCGCATGTGATTACCACTCAGTGCTGTGTTGCTATGGTAACTGTCCTGTAACTGCCAAGAATTCTGTTCCAATGCATCACCTTTATTCACATTATATTTTCTACTTTCTTAAATGGCTCTTTCACATTTAGATCTTTTTGTTTTACTTTTTGGTGTACTTTTGTACATATTGTTAATTAAAAGTATTTGTAATTGTGTTTTGGTACATTGGGAATATTTTAATATGAAAAAGTGCAGATCTGTATCTTAGCTATTTCCTGATTGACTGTACAGGTAAAATAGTTTGTTTAGTCACCTATTAGAGTGTGTTGATACACAGACATTTACTGAATGTATTTTGTTCCGTTAACAGCAGATCAAAATTGCAGTTTACTAATGAATAATTTAAATATGAATGTAAGGTTAAAATATTCCTTTTGAAGCAATAAGGCTTTTGTTTATGACATTTTAGTGGATATAGCTTTGGAAAAAAGCAAGATTGTTATGTATTTTGGACCTGGAGATACATGAGTTTAAGAAATTGTATCTGATAGAAGAATACATGTTTTTGTGACAATTTGTTAATAAATTCTGTGGAGGAAACTGCCCAACACCACCACCAAGTAGCCACCTGTCTCATCACTTTCCCTGTTTATACAGGAATTACGTGTTGTGGGTCTGGACCCTAGATGGGACCTGCAACACATGTGTTTTGAGATTAACTACAGGGAGCCACAGCATGGGGGCTGAAGAGCCCCATGCGGCTCGTGAGCTGCAGGTTGCCGACCCCTGAGCTAGAATGAAAGGGAAGATTTACAAGACTGTAGTGAGACCTGCTATGTTTTATGGTTTGGAGATAGTCGCACTGACAAAAAGACGTGAGGCGGAGCTGGAGGTAGCAGAGTTGAAGATCCTAAGATTCTCATTGGGAGTGACTAGGTTGGACACTTCCAAAGAGTTTCCTCCTTATACAGGAGGAAAAGAGGAAGACCACAGAGAAGATTCATGGATGTAGTGAAGAAGGACATGAAGAGGGTTGATGTTAGAGGATGATGCAAGGGATAGGGTGAAATGGAGGCTGATGATCTGCTGTGGTGACCCTTAAAGGGAGAAGCCGATTAGACATAATGGGTTGATACTAAGGATGTAAGGAAGAGATGACTAGAGAAAATCATATTTGTCAGTTTGTGCATCATGTACTGACAATGAATACAAAGATTTTTACATTTAAAAACTGAATTAAAAACTCATCTTATTAGGTGATCTATGAGCAGTGCTTGAAGATATCAGAATAGTGATGTGATATCTTAAAGTTACCGAGAGTAAAAAGAGAACTCCTATTATCCTGGAAGAATTGTAGAAAAATGTGCTGAAGCATCATCTGTGTGTATTCAGCTGTACACACTAACTAATGTAAACAGAAATTACCAACCCACCTTGTTCACTGGGTTTATGGGTGTGCGTCCAGAGCCAGTATGAAGCCGTTGGCGCTCTTCAAATCGCCCGGGGGATCTCTCCCTACGAACATCCATCATGCGGCCGGGGGAGCGGTCCATGCGGGGGTCTGCCATGGCCCTGCCTGGGGAGCGCTCTAATCGAGGATCTGCCATGGCCCTGCCAGGAGACCCCACTATCCGGCTCTCCAGCATCCTGCCTGGAGATTTCTCTCTCTCCAGTGGACGACTGGGGGACTTGTCCCTCCGGAACTCTGTGCGAGCCTCTCTGTAACGGTGAGGTGTGCCGGGGTCTCCGTGGACTAGAGGATTGGCTGCCAGCCTTTTAGAGATGTGCTCATTGTAGGAAGGAGGTCCTCGTTTGTTGGGACTGTGAGGAGGCATAAAGGTGTACATGGAGCATCGATCAAAAGCAAACAGGCATTTTTTTGTCTCTGGTCATGGGCTTTACTCGGCACTGTAGAGGCAGGCTGCTTTGAAGATGGAGTGAGGATAGTGTCTCACAAAATGAGTATTGCTATTTCTAATTAGAAGACACTGAACCCATCAACTTCATTTGGCTTTCTAAATGAGTTAGCAGCTGACAACCGTAACTAAAGAACAATCCTTTGATGGGGTTGGAAAGCATAATTGTTAATGAGCTTCAGTGAGTAACAGACCAGTCTGAGGACATAAAAGCAAAAGAGTCTTTATTCCAACATTTTCAAAGCAGCTGACAATAAGATTTTTAAAAAAAAAATCTTGTTATAAGTTAACAGAAGAAAACACAAAGCTATTTTTTAGAATTTATTACAGATAAAAAATGCACTCCTCCTGCAAAAAACAAAATGAAACTATTACTCTCATATTATGACAAGATAAAAAAGAAATTAGATCTTATATTTTCCCCATCACCACCTGTGAAATCCAACCTGTGCCCTTAAGTGCCAGTTAAGCTCAGTGACTCATTAAACAACACCAGTGTCCTCCAGATAAGAGCGCTGTGTGCTCAGAAATCTGCCACAATAAAGTCTGATCTCTTATTTGTTCAAAAATGTTGGGAGACTATAACACAAAAGTAATCAGTTAAAGCCCATATTCATTAATATTTAATAAATGGGAACACACTGAATGTCCACACTATGATATGTAGTGCTTTTTCAAAAGTAAATTTTAAGGATTAAAGTAGATGCCATAAAAATACAGTAAGTTTAAGAGTTGAGACTAAAGCAAGTTTATCAGTGTTGCTGTAGTTTTGTAAAATAGAAAGGCTTTGATTGAATACATTTGATTACATTTTTGGCTCCAAGATTAACTAAATTATTTAAATGGGTTTTAAATATGGACTGCAGGCCAGCTCAAGTTTAGCAACAAAACTTCTTTACCACAGATCCATGTTGTTGGTATGTATGCAGGATGTGGTTTGGTTTTGTCTTGCTGAAACAATACAGACCTTGAACTGTTTTGAATGTTTATGTTCTATTGTTGCATATATCCCTACCAGAATCATAATTTGTGTTGACAATGATAACAACGGTCATAGAGGTTATTACCTCTCCCAAGGAGGTGTTGTCATCGGGGCGATTGTTTGACTGTCCATTTGTTAGCAGGATTACCCAAAAACTACTGGATGGATGTGGATGAAGTTTTCACCAGAGGTGGCCCTTGAGCTACAGCTGAACGTTAGATTTTGGAGGTGACCCATGAGCTCATACCTCCACCAAAGCCCTAACTCGCAATGTACAGAAGAATGGCAGGATGGAGGGAAGGTCGGACAGACAGAGGTATGGAGAGACAGAGGGTAGGCAAGGACCCATGGAGGAGGTATGTGCTCTCTGAGTGCCCTCTAGTTCTTAAATTGTTGCATTACTTTGCCATAGAGATTTTTCACAGAATTACTGACATTATTTCATCTATATTTTCTTTGTTTCATCATTTGAGAAGTGGAAACAACTTCAGAAATCATAATTTTGCAAGTAATTTTGGAAAACAATTAAACCCCTCAGTTTCTGTATCCAATACCTGGTGTGTAAGTGCAGATTAAATGTGCCTCACAAATAACACCCAATTAAAAGGATAATAGAATAGACAGCAGTTCAAGCTGTCTCTTCAAACAAGACGCATGCTTGTATTTACCTGCGTCCAGAGCCGTTACGCTGTAGATCTCCTCCACCTTCTTGACTCTGGACCAGGTTCCCTTTGCAACAAATGACCCGAAGTTTGTTCTGGTAGGATGACGCCAGGTAAATGGCCCCAGAGGAAATGGCCGGTCCAAGGTAGCGCGGGTTAGGGATATCCAGGTGTGCATATGAGTGAGGTCTGGAAAGGCAAGAAGACTCAGAAACCCTCCTTCCATACAGCAGAAATTGAAATGAATGATCTTTGTCAAGGAGTGATCAGATCTATGAGTAATAATAAAACGTTAAAAACCTGACAAAGGCAGCGAATAATCTTACCCAAGAGCAGCATGTCCCTGAATTTCAATAACGTCCAGAGAGTTGAAGTAGGTCACAAAAAGGTAAGGCTCTCTATAAGCTGAAATACCAAATCGACACCCATTATTTAATATTTCTGATAGCTGAAAAGAAAAAAAAAACATTAAAGTGAAAATGAAGAGTCATACAAACCAAAAGAAAGAGGCAGACGGCTCCATTTGATATCATCAGTTCTACTCCTGCGGCCATATGCGTCCACAAAGACACCAAATTCTGCAGGAATTCAAAATGGCCTTTACTTATAATAAAGTGAATTTGGCCTCTTAACGCAACATCATTTAACTGCTCAAATACACAAAACACTGTAAATGGATGGTCACTCAGACAACTTTCTGACCATGGAAACAGAGCAGGTATTCGTCCTTCTGTGGCGCTGTGGTGACCTGGATGATGGAGATGGGGAAGCTGTGCGACGATGCAGCAAAGACAGCTGAAGCCAGTGTCACGTCGTTTTTGTCCAGGAACTCTGCAGAAACAAAACATTTAGGTCATTTGGGTGGGAATGACGAAACCCAACTATGACAGAATCAGACCATGTCTGTCATGGCACATTATCCTTCATAATTAATGTAACGGACACAAAAGTTGGCAGACCTTCCAGCACATACTGCTTCATCTCAATCTCATAGAACTTGTTGGTGCCGATTATGATACTGTAGCCAGTGAAGTGGATGCAGCTGCAGGGCTCCGATGTCTCAATCTCCTAAAATTGCAAAAGTTACACAGCATTTTTTAAACTGAGAATTCATCTACATTGGTCTAAAAATTATATTTTCCATTACTGGCTGTTAACTGAAAGCCTTACCTTTCTGATGCAGAACTTGTTGAGGCTTTCATTATGTCTCAGGATTGTAATCTTATTTGGCATAGCAGCACAGATACAGGTCCCATTATCAATCTGTAAAGAAAGAACAAGTCTGCAATCAGACAGCACACTGCAGGGCTATTACTGTGATGTTCAGCTCATTAACTCCGGCTGAATAACAGTCTAGGAGTGTTTTGTTTTGTGTAACTAACAGAAACCTGGCTCACCTTTCCAGAGGAGAAGAGATGGCATCCCTTCACTGTCTCAAAGATGAAGGGATTGAGGTCAGGCTGAGCTGGGAGATGGGACTGTGACAAAGACTGCTTCACCTTCTTGATTTCCACCAGACAAAGAGCCCTCTCCTCCCCTAAAAGACACATCAAATATCAGGCATAATGAAATACACAAGAAATCCTCCCATCTACTCTTACATTTACAGTCATTCATTCACCATTATTTTCAGGTTTATGTGACATTTTTTAAATTAATAAAATGTTACTGTTACATTATTGTTACATTGCAGCGCCTTTCAATTCATTATAAACATGCTGATCTTGTTTGTTTTTCCTAAGGGCCCCTTTACACAGACAGAGATCATTGGGTGACCATGGAGAGATCAAAAAATTGGCCTGATCTCTCAACAATCTCCTAAAGCCTGGAAAAAGCAGTTTCTGAGTAAATGTTTGTTAGATCATTGCATGATCCTCTTGCTCTTCTTTCGGCTGCTCCCTTTAGGGGTCGCCACAGCGGATCATCTGCCTCTATCTCACCCCAACCTTTGCATCTTCCTCTGTAACACCAACCCTCTCCATCTCCTCCTTCACTAGATTCATGAATCTTCTCTGTGGTCTTCCTCTTTTCCTCCTGCCTGGAAGTTGCATCTTCAACATCTTTTGTCCAATATATCTACTATCCCTCAAACCATCTCAGCCTTGCCTCTCTTACTTTGTCTGCATACTGCTCAACCTGAGCTGTCTCTCTGATATACTCATTTCAAATCCTGTCCCTCCTAATAAAAATCTTAGCATCTTCAACTCTGTCACCTCCAGCTCCATCTCCTGTCTTTTTGTCAGCACCACCATCTCCAAACCATACAGCATAGCAGGTCTCACTATTGTCTTGTAAATCTTCCCTTTCACTCTTGCTGCTGCCCTTCTGTCACAGATCACCCCGACACTCGTCTCCACCCACTCCACCCTGCCTGCACTCTCTTCTTCACCTCTCTTATGCACTGTCCATTGCTTTGGATGGCTGACCCCAAGTATTTGAACTCATCTACTTTTACTATCTCTACTCCTTCCATCTTCACTGTTGCACTTACCTCCTGCTCATTCACACTCATGTATTCTGTCTTGCTTATACTGACTTTCATTCCTCTTCTCTCCAGAGCATACCTCCACCTCTCCAGGTTCTCTTCCACCTGCTCCCTATTCTCACTACAGATCACAATGCCGTCTGCAAACATCATGGTCTAGGGAGACTCCTGCCTGACCTTGTCTGTCAGCCTGTCCATCACCATGGCAAACAAGGAGGGGCTCAGAGCTGATCCCTGATGTAATCCCACCCCCACCTTGAATCCATCCATCATTCCTACAGCGCCCCTCACCACTGTCTCGCTATCCTCATACATGTCCTGCAACACCCTTGCATACTTCTCTGCCACTCCTGACTTTCTCATACAGTTCCACACTTCCTCTCTTGGCACCCCATCATATGCTTTCTCTAGGTCCACAAAGACACAGTGCAACTCCTTCTGACCTTCTCTATACTTTTCCGTCAACACTCTTAAAGCAAACATTGCATCTGCAGTACTCTTTCTCGGCATGGAACCGTACTGCTGCTCACTAATTGCCACCTCTCCAGGTTCTATTCCACCTGCTCCCTACTCTCACTACAGATCACAATGTTGTCTGCAAACATCATGGTCCATGGAGACTCCTGCCTGACTTCGTCTGTCAGCCTGTCCATCACCAAGGCAAACAAGAGGGGGCTCAGCGCTGATCCCAGATGTAACCCCACCCCCACCTTGAACCCATCTGTCACTCCTACAGCACACTTCACCACTGTCTTGCTGTCCTCATACATGTCCTGCACCATCCTCACATACTTCTCTGCCACTCCTGACTTTCTCATACAATACCACACTTCCTCTCTTGGCACCCTATCATAGGCTTTCTCTAGATCCACAAAGACACAGTGTAACTCTTGACCTTCTCTATACTTCTCCATCCATATTCTTAAAGCAAACATTGTATCTGTAGTACTCTTTCTTGCCATGAAACCGTACTGCTGCTCACTGATTGTCACCTCTCCTCTTAACCTGGCTTCAACAACTCTTTCCCATATTTTCATAGTGTGGCTGATCAACTTTATGCTTCTGTAGTTACTACAGTTCTGAGCATCACCATTGTTCTTGAAAATTGGTACCAAAACACTTCTTCTCCACTCCTCAGGCATCCTCTCACTCTCCAAGATTGTGTTAAACAATCTGGTTAAAAAGTCCACTGCCATCTCTCCTGAACATCTCCATACCTCCACAGGTATGTCATCTGGACCAACTGCCTTTCCATTCTTCATCCTCTTCAAAGCTGGTCTCACTTCTGCCTTGCTTATCCTCGGGACTTCCTTGTTCACTGTAATTTCCCAGTTAAGTACATTTACTTACTTACCAGTTAAGTATGTACTTTAGATAAAGTACATCTATCTATCTATTCACTATCATGATTACTGCATGATCAAAAATTCAATTCTGAAAGATCCCTGAGAGACCATCGCTGAGGGCTCATTAAGAGTTTCTTGGGTGACCAAAGAGGTGTGAGTGTATTATATGTGTGTGTGTACACATACAGTATTTGAGATGATTCTAGTGCTCGTCTACCCCCTTTACACAGGGGTTGAGATCACTGAGAGATCACAGACGGATTGAAAAGATTTTAAAAAATGGTCAGATTTCTCAATAATCTCTCAATGATCCCTTGGTGATTACCAAGATCTTTCATTGATCTCTCAGTGTTTCCTCTGGTTTAAACACTTTAGCGATTCCAAGGTTGTCATAGCCAGGAGCGGCACTGGGGTTAAGCTCCCAGTGCTCATAAAATGCTCCTTATGGCGTGCGTCTCGAAAAGCCTCTGACAACTAAGTCCAACTCCTAGCCTGCCCATGTGGTTTAGTCTCTAAGCCCGGCGGAACTGCTTTTACTAATAGGAGAAGGGGCGAGGGCGGATCTCTGGCGCCTTAAAACCAGATGCTTCGGGTAGATGGTGGCTCCTTAACCTGGGAAGGTAGCCCATCTAGGGAAAGGTAAACCCTGATTTCAAACCTCCGCTGCCTTGCGGCACACCCGGTCACAGGAAAGGCTTTGGGAGTCGACCCTGAGGAAAAATCCGGAGTCGAAGCCCCTAAGGCAGTTCTCTGTTGTGCTCAACATCGTTCTGGCAGCTCCTGTGACGGCGCTGGTGCCAAACTATAGCAGCCCTGCTGTTCCTTTGGATTCATCAGTGACGTGGAGAGGGGGGACATGCTGCATGGGTAACATCTTGTCCTCCATATCTTCCTGCCCAGGCTTGAATCCTACCAACACCCAACGCTGGAAGGTAGAACACCGGTGCACATCGGCCTGTTCAGCCGCAGGCGGTGCTGTTCCAGCAGAGTAGATGTTTAGGATTCTCTTCCATGGTCATCATAGACCGACGGAGGCTGACGAAACACTTCAGCGTGGTGGAAACATTTTATTTTTTTTTTTTTTTTGGGGGGGGGGGGGGGTTATGTGATCCATGTGTAAAAAAAACCAAACAAACATTCAAAAAACGTATCACACTCAAAGGGAAAAACATAATACAGCAGTAATTTACTCGCACATACTTAAATTATATGATCAGAGGTGGGTATAGCAGCCTATCCCAGTATCTTTGGGCAACAGGCAGGGTACACCTTTGACTGATCGCCTATCACTTTAAGAAACATCCTTCACCTATTCAACTAGTGCTGTCAGATATACCATAATTATCGTATTCATACAATAATTTTAGGGTGTATACGATATACGATCAATAGTTTTAAAAAAAGCCAAATATACAATAGTTTTGGCATTTCTGTGCACCCCCTAAAAATTGTACTTTTGATTTATATGAACACCCACACATCACCAGAAACTGATGCCTGCTCATAGCTGATCAGCTCATACCTGGCTGGCTCCTCCTCACCGCTAAATGTGCCAATCACATCAGCAGCACTTAGCTCACGTTTGTTTGCACAGCTGCACTGGCACCACAACAAATTTTTAAAAAAATCTGTGAACATGAGTTCAGATTCAGAGGTAAAAAGTACTAAAAGAAATGAGTAGCACAGGCACGGACACTGGTAAGAAAACAAAGCAACTCTGCCAGGCACAGCAGCTTTATCACCCTTCCTGGGAGTCTGACCCTATGTTTAAGGATGGAAGCAGTGGTTGTGCAAAGAAGTGCAAGTCACTGTGTGGGTGGGTGTGTTTAAGTGTGGCAACGCATAAAGCAGTTGTTTCATTCAAATGGCCGAGCCTCTGCATTTATTCCTTGGGTAACTGCAGTTCCATACATATAGAATAGCTTTGTTTTTAAATGCACTGTCCTAGCCCGTGATTTTTCAAGTTATTTTAGTACATACGATAGTTTGGGTCAAAATACGATAATTTTTAATCAACAGTACGATATTTCTTCACTTCCCATCTGGCAACACCGTGTTCCACTCTGTCCTCCATGTTACGTTGGTTAGCCATTAGGTGACTAACTTCTAGCTTTCAGCTTTGTGTCCCTCCACTTCGGATGAGCGGCTGTGGTTCACTGATTTAGGCTGCGTGTCCACCAAACGCGTTTTTTGTCGCCCGACCGCCCTGAGCATTTTTTTTCAACGTTTGTATGATGCGCTCTGGAGAAAACAAAAGTCTGTGCCCTGTATCCCAACAACAGCTTGTCACTCTTAGCTCACCACTCCTGCTTTTCCTATTGTCAGACTTTCTACAGATTTTTAATAGCAGTCTCTAAATAACAATGGACAGGAAATGTTTTCTAGCAGCTCTGGATGTAAAATATGATGACACAGAAAGCAGGAGTCAAAGTACGGACTAGTACTGGTGTCCTATGTCCCGCCTACGCAGCAGTTCTGATTGGCTGCTTAAGGTCTGACATTGACGAGCTCAGCTGCAGTCTCTGAAAAGTTGAACATTTTTCAAACGTTCAGCACTGTAAACGCTGGACTACATAGAGAATGAATGGAAAATAGCCACCCAGAGCTGAAAAAACACGTTTGTGGACACGCAGCTTTATAGTTGACAGTGCAACGTGCGCCACCTCAGCCCACCCCCCAACAACCTTGCCGCGACTCCACAGTAAATCGCCAACACCACACACCGCCCAGCCCTCAGCCACAGCAACCGACCTGACCTGGGATCTGAGGCTGCCGGCCAAGGCAAAGCTTGCCAAGCTGAGCAGCCGAGCCATGGGATCTCAAAAGGCAGTGTCCCACTCCCATGACCAGAAGGGGGACGTCCCCTCACGGGGTGGCTACCCTACGCTGCCCACGAGAGCAGAGTGGCATGGAGCCCTGGAGGACGGTGAGGGAGCTGGCCATGAGAGCCAGCAACCTCTGGTCCCGGGCCAGGTTGGTTGCAGCGACCAGTGTGCTGGTGCTCCACCGTGGAATCACAACAAAACCACTTGGGAGATGGGCCCAAGTGGCGCGAGGGACACTGCTGACCTGAACCAGGTGGTAACAGGGATGGCTATTAGGGTGACTAAGATATGAAGAAAAATAACAATATAAACCTCGCTGAGAGTGAGCCTCCTCATACCACTGTTAGCTGGGGGGCTAATAGCTCAGGGGCTAAAAGGCTACTTTTTTGCGCTTAGCCCCTCCCCTTCCATCTACATGATGGACAGCTAGGCGGGCCAATAACAGAGCAGTGGATGGGTCTTTAGATCAGCGGTGGGTTGGCTTTTTCTAATCATCACATATACGATTTACCCGGATGTTTACTTAGACGTTTCTGATGTTTCTCGGAGAGAAAAGCGAGATAAAGGCTGTGTGTATTTTTTAAGAGAATTGACTCTTTTGAACATTTTTTTGATAATTACATGACCAGTAGACTCATTTTAGACAGTTAAAACCTACAAACACACCATTTTTCAGTCAATGACCCCTTTAAAAGACCACTGCAAGATCATTAGGAGATCGATGAGTTCGTTGAGCACTCCTTGAGAGATCATTAAGAGACCGTTTTTGGGCTTAGTCAAAACTTTGAGAAGACTGTGGAGATCACTAGAAGACCACTGGGAGATCACTAAGAGATCTTGGTGATCGCAAAAAATTCCGGTTTTTGTCGATAATTTGCAGTTTTGTTTTGTTTTTTTTTACACCGATTTAATTTTAAAAAATTGTATGGGCTGAATTTGTGTTTTACTTGGACCTCAAAATAAATGGTCACAAGTCGTAATCTGGAATAAATGCACTGATGCCCTAAAATCCCCCTTTTTTGACATTCTTGGCAGTTTATTTTATGTTTGGATTTGAAGTGTCTATTTCTTAAAAGAGAAATGTTTTACCTTGACCAAAGAATTAATCAACCAAAGGTAAAATAGTCATTAGACTAATTGTAAAAAATAATCGTTAGTTATTTTAAAAAATGGTTGTGAGGTGCAGCCCTATTTTTAATACTATTAATTTGCCTCACAGAAACATTTATATTTCTATATATACAGAAATGTATATTCATTTATTTTGACACTTAAGGCCTTCTATACAAATAAGCTTAATTACATTATAAAACAAGCTCAAAAAGTCACAACCTGACTGCTCATACTAATAATACTTTTTTCAAATGGCTGGCAAGTGTGGAAAAATTGTGTAATTTATACTATTTAATCTCAGTAATCTCTTCACATGTGGAGCTACCCCAATATCATCTTATTCCAGCTAAGAAGTCCAGGAGCTGCTGTTAACATGAGCCTGTCTTACTGGGAGAATGATCTTATTTAGGTTAACATTGCTGTGCATGTAAACACACAACAAAACATATTTTAAATACATTTAAAATATAATGCCCACCATTTACTAACGATTACTGACCAGTGATCATGAGAAGCTTGTCAAGCTCCTTCAAGATCTGAATCTGGAAGACGGAGGTCAGGCCAGGGATGTGGATCAAAGAGTTTTTTATGACGTTCAAAGCATACAAGCCCTCCTCAGAGCCAACCAAGACGATCTGACGGGAAAAGTCAAGATAAACAAAAGTTTAGAAAGTGAAACGTGCAGCTGGAAGGTGTCACAGCTCAATGAACAGTCTTCCTGGAAGGATGACTGGTTTGGCTACAATTGATTTTATACAATACCCAACAAGTTATTTCATTTTTTACCTGGTCAGTGAGTGGCAAAGTGCAGTTGATGTCCAAACGATCGTCACCTTCCAGCTTCAGCAGAGAATTGCCCAGAAGTTTCTATTGAGACAAGAAACAGAAAGAGACACACTGAGCGGGAGTTAAGACATTCCCTTCTAATCAAAAACCCTGGAAACACTTTAGCTGTCACAAATACGTGAATAAATCCATCTATATCTGTCAGCTGAATTCATCTGTTGGCCTGGAATGGCTGAACAACACAATCTTTCCATCATTTCCAGCACTAACAACAATGCAACATGGTGTTTAACTTAGTCATACTGTAGATTGTCTTGACTAACCTGTGATATGGACACAGTTCGGTACAAAAATTTAGTCCAACATTTTTTTGATATATCTTTACAACTGAAAATGCAGGATTTTAATAGCAGGAAAGTTTGTGTTTTTAATGAGCAGTATTAAAATGTTCAAAGCTTAGGCAAAGTGCTGTTTATATAACCAGCAGAAGAAGAAGAAACATTTTAAATGTGTTTTATGAGCACCTGGATCTGAAATTTCTAATTAGCTTAGAGTTGCGAGAACAAAAAGGAACAAGAGAAGGTTGATGCATACACAACTAGACTGCATAAACCTCTGTCAGCTACACAGATTTATTCTAAAGAACTACATTTTATGATGATTAAAACCAAAAAGCAAGATTATTGGCTTTTTGGGGTTAATTAATTCTAGCTATCATGCAACCATATTATAAGCAGGACAAATCATCATTTTTCCTTAATAAATGATAATTTCATTCATTAAAGTGACACTCCGCCAAAACAGTTTTCTAACATGTCTATAACATGCTTTTAATAACTCACAAGACATAGCAGCAAAATCCCCCCCCCCTTTTTTTTGCTGTGAAATTTCAGTTAAGCGCCTCCCTTTGGAAAAAGGCAAGTTTAGATGTAGCATTTTTGGTGACATCACTATAACAGGTCTGTAGTGTTGAGCCAATCAGGATGTAAGAACTGTCTCTGGCCTTGTGGGAAGAGGGCGGAACTAAAGACTGAAGTTAGCCTCCAGGGTCAGTTAGCATATTGGCCAGCTGTTTTGAAAACATGACCCAAATTCAGGTAGGTTTTACCATTAAACTGCTTTTAAGGACCGACGCAGTTTCAATCATTATCCTGGGCCACCGTACATACAACTGGGCATGTCCTTCAACCACCAACTCTTTTTATGTCACAGGATTTATCCTGTTTAATGTAGCACAAGCCACTATTAGGCTTGAGGGATGTGGGTGGGCCTATTCACAGATCCTGGTGTTTGAAAGAAGAGGAAAAGTGAAAAGATTCTGACACGAATGAAAGTTTTTTGTAGAAAAAAAGGGCATAAGATATTCATTCATTCATCTTCTTCCGCTTAATCCTTTTCGGGTCGCAGGGGGGCTGGAGCCTATCCCAGCATCTTTTGGGTGAGAGGCAGGGTACACCCTGGACAGATCGCCAGTCCATCGCAGGGCCAACACAGAGAGACAGACAACCATTCACTCTCACAGTCATACCTAAGGACAATTTAGAATCCCCAGTTTTGATGCAAATTAAAAGGGAAGGAAGAGGAAGGGGCAAATACTTTTTCATAGCACTGTATGTCTCATTCTCTAAACAAAAAAAAAAAAAGATTGTATTGCTGAGTAAAATGTGAGAAAACAAACACAATCTAGTAATTTGCAAATTAGTCAAAAATCAAGTCAAAATCCTCACTTGGATTTCCTGTTACCATTTGTGTGCTTACTTGCTTTAAAAATTTAGTTTTTCCACAAATCTTTGAGCTCTCTCTAAAAAATATTTCACAGTGTCATTTTTGGCCTTTAACCCCCCCCCCCCCAAAAAACAACAGTTTGGTATTCTGATGTTTGTGAAAAGAGACATTTCTTTATCATGTATAATACTGACATAGGAGAAATCATCTTTATGTGGCATTGGCTGCATAATAACTTTTAGAATTCATATATAAACAGGTAAACAAATTAAGAGGACAAGAGATTTTAGGAATGCTGGCACAAAATTTTAGGAAACTAACTCTGTACAGCCACACAGAATGTTGGAGAGAGAAAAATTTTCTTCCACGACTGCAACGGACACACAAGCAGCAGACATCGGCACACTGAAGTTAATCTTACGTGGCGATGGATGTTTGGGTGCTTAAGCAGTACATGGTCATTGCAGAAGCATGCATGACATAAAGTGCACAGCAGGCGGTTCACATCCATGCACTATGCAACTTCATGAATGCGCCTGTGTTTTAAAGCCTGTTGTTCCCACAGAGCATATTCAGTAACCGACCCTGGGACTGTGGATGACTGCCCTAGAGAGCATTCATGTCTTATGCAGAGATGTGTACAGCTACTGCATGCTCAGTCCACTGGTTGACTGAAGCTCAAGCATTCATGCAGCTATTTACTGTACCTGAACCAGAGGGGAAAGGTTCTTCTGTCTTTTAGAAACACCTGCCTACAACATGATCCACACAACCGGATTGAATGATCATACATACACACGCGCACACAGTGTAACCATACAAATAAAGAGAATGACAACAGATATATACAAGACATGGATGTAGAGAACATGCAAAGAGAAAGAAGAAGGAGGGGGAAGAGTAGGTGAAGGCACTGGCTGATGTTTTATGGAGGCAGTCAATATATTTTACCTACATACAGTAATACACCAAACTATACAAGCATCAACTCTTAATAACTAAGCTTGTCTTCTGTAAGTGGCACTGACTTTATTTAAACCTCCATTAGATTAAATATAACTTAAATTTTAAACCAGAATAGGCCAGAAACAAGAACATAAATCATACACATACATTTTTAACATGGTACTTACAGCATCAGCATCCAGTTTATCTTTAGATCCACGGCTACCAGCCACGACAGACTCAAGTACTGCCACCCAGCGCTGCTTGTCAGGGAAGCTGGGAGCCATGAAGTAGAGGGACTGGCCTGGCCAACATGTGGTGTGGGGATGTGACTCCAGCTTCAGCACGTATGGGATGTCTGTGTTCACAACACACACAAAAAAGATCTATCCATTGGCATGCTGGCTTGCAGCCTAATTCCATAAGCGAGCAGAACTGTCACTGATTTGCTGCATTCTTAATAAAAAAACCTTAATAGGATAGGTGAGCCAAATTTAACCAGACCGTCAATGATGGAGTAGCTCATTCTGCCCTGATGAAATCACCCCAAGAGCGCTCAGATCTCCTGACCGTTGACCTTGAGCACAGCCTAGATGCAGACCCACTCAAGGATCTTTACGTATGAGTTTACCGAACATTTTGGCAATTGCCTCAGAGGAGTAATGATTTTTGTGAAATCACAAGTGCCCAGATCTCTTGACCTTTGACAATGACCTCAACTTTGAACTCAACCTGGATGCAAACAAACCTGAGGACCATTGCAGTGAGTTTGTTGAGAATTAGGGCAATTGCCTAGGAGGAGTAAGAATTTTCATAAAATCATATAATACTGAAGTCTCCTGACATTTAACCCTGACTCTGAGCCCAGCCTTGATGCAGGCCCGCCTGATGATCACTGTGTGTGAATTTGTTATGAATTAGGGCAATCGATTAGGAGGAGTATTGATTTATTTTCTGAAATCACATAAATACCCAGCTCTCCTGACCTTTGACCTTGAGCACAACCTCGATGTAGACCCAACTGAAGATCAATGTGGGTGAGTCCGGCGAACATCGAGGCAATTGTCTAAGAATAGCAGAGATTTTTCTGAAATCACGTAAGTGCCCACATCTTCTGACCTTTGAATCTTGACCTTGAGCACAACCTGGATGAAGACCCTCCTAAGGATCACTGCGAGTGAGTTTGGTGACCATCGGGGCAAATGGAGTGGCAGTTCTTGTGAAATGTAGACAGACGAACGGACTCCACCTCATCGCATTAGCTCCCTTTGGCTTTGCGTTTGGCTTTGCTGGAAAGAGCTAAAAATTGGAAAATAGGATGGTCCACTTAAAATCCAAGAAGAGATGAATATAGGAGGATTAGCTTTGATCTGGGTACCTGACTTGGCAGTGTTGATGAGCTCAGAGGCTCCGACAGCTCCGTGAACGGTCACCTCTCCATCAGGCAGACAGAGTTCAAATTCCTCCTCAGCCTTTACACAATCTGGAGAGAGAGAAAAAAAAAATTAAATTGGCCATATTAAAATACAGACCCACAATGCAACCTACAACAAATCAATAAACTATGAAAAAAAATCCCCAGTTAAAACATTTGTACCATATACCACATTTTATCAAGTAATTAAGAAAGAGATTTAATAATTAACTTGGGTGCAAACCTTCTCTGGGCTCAGTATCATAGATGAACACTTTGGTTCCATCAAGCACCACGTACTTCCTTTCCCAGCCCTGCTGGCCACGTTTACCATTTCTGTGTAACAAAATGTACAAACACACTGAAGTCACTCTACACATTGCATTGGGGTCATTCCATGCCACATTACCCAGAAGTCTCCAGGGCAGCAGCTAAAAAAATCCACACATGTAATAGAGCATCCGCCCCACAACAGGGAGGTTGGGGGTTCAAGTCCCGGCCGGGTCATACCAAAGACCATATAAAAATGGTACTTCCCACCTTCTAGCTTGGTGCTCAGCGTCATAGACTGGGGGAAGGAGAAGTTGTTTGTGGCGGCGCCTTGCGTAGCAGCGACCCCTCTGATTCTAGATGTGATTAACATTGTAGATGGAGAAACGTAATTTCGTTCTACTGTATACGATTGGCTGTATGGATTGAATGACAGTAGAGATGGCTTCTTCTTCTACCCAAGGAATGAATGAGACCCAAAGTTTGGACCAATCCATTCAGTAGTTTTTGATATAAAAATGTTTGTATGTTAAAACATTTTAGTCTATGGTCTTGCCTGATCAATTTCAACAAATCCATGATGTTAAAAGATTTTCATTTAAATAATTTTATTTAAAACACTTCAGCCACAAAGATCAATCAAAATTATATTTTTCATCGTTTAGGAAAAATGCCTTTGTGACAGTTAAAGACAGACTAGAAATACCATATACCATATCATACATATGCAAACATACAGTACATATGAAGACTACTTGCACCAAAGTTTCGTTTTAAGTATCAGATTGGTTCTATTTTAAAATTCAAAACCAAAATGTGTCAAATTGATGGCAAAAACCCATTTTGAAACTATAAAGAAAACAGTCCTGCACTCTTAAGAAGTCTGTGACCTTCTAAGAGTGCAGGACTAGTACTGCTTTTGGGCAGCACTGCATCAGTGATCCTTTTTCAACATTTTCTGAGGTGGTGATATGGGGCGGCGTTCCTATTCTGGGTGATCTGGCATGGCTGACTCATTGTAAGAGCATTGCTGAGGACTGAACCTGGGCTGCTTCATCCAGCCCTCCAGACGGACATGCCCACTAGCTTCCTTGGCTTGCAGAGCAGGTGAGTTTGCCTTCTCCCGGCACAGAGCTTCTGAAAAGTGTGCGGCATATTCAGCTGGGAGACCGCAGGTGGCTGGAAGACATGGCGAGCATTTAGGGTGGCACAGGGTGTGGCACTCTACGATGAAAGATTTAGAGAGAAAGGGAGATGATGATGAGTCTTGTTATCAATAAGGGAGCAAGGCAGAGACTTGCTGGGATCTAAACAAAATATCCATTCTTATAATTTCTTCTGCTGGTAATAAGGGCAGCATTATTATGTTTTTATAAATAAACTGATTTGGAAATATAAGTAAATACAAATTTAATAATTGGAAAAAAGAAATCTGATATCGCCATGTGAAGCAAACTAGTGTAATGGCCTTGCTACAAGAACTAGTTCCAGTATTTTTGTCAAGACTGGCCAGTAATCCATCTTTTGAAATATTTTCACATTAAGCCTGCCCAGCTACAATGTGTGATACAAACCTAGACAAGTGGCAGCCTGTCGTCCAAAATGCACAGTGTCCAGGCAGACGGCACACTTGGCAGCCCGCATGTTGAGGCCCACAGTGAAGCGATGAGGGATGTTGTGATGCATTCTTTCTTTCACGCGACGACCAAACTCTTAAAATGCAAAAAGCACAAGATGGCAGGGTGAGGAGTTGCTGAAAAAGGGGAACTGTGTGACAACAATTTTGTTACAAGTGTAATCACTTCAAAAATCAGTAATAACTGGATGAGATTAAGCTTTTTCAAGCAGGATGGGGTAATCTATAATGAGCTGTATAATTGAAAACAACAGGTAAAAATGACACTTGAGTATCTCAGAGTAGCCCATCAGAATTAAGAGTGTGCATGCCCACGAGCATGGGATGTATCAAAATGTGTCTGGGTGACCAACTACCTATTCTACCATATGCTAGACAAGTCATGACTCCAGCAATGATGCAGAGGAAAAGACATCGTGCCAAACTTGATGTCTGGAGATATTTCAGTTAGTAGACAAAAATATGTGTGTGGTGATACTTAGCCAATGTATGCAGAGTTCACATGCACAGTGGATGGATGAGTTCATGTAAGACAAGACACATCTGGGGGTAGTGACTGCTAACTTACTTTCAAACGTGACCCTCCTCTTTTCTGTGAGGAGCAACAGGAAGGAGACAGAAAGGAGAGAGCAGTCTAACAATAGCGAAGTGAAACCAAAAGAATATGGACGGTAAGGGGCCTGAAACACAAAGCAAGTTCATTGTAGCCTGGATAATTGTTTTCTTGTGTTTTCACAGGACTAATGATGTAGCTGTGCTCAGGGAAACGAACAGTCTATAAAGTTTTCACGACAATAAATTTGTAAGAAGCTTTGTCTTTGTGAAAAAAAAATGTATGACTGGAGTTGATAAATCTTTTGACAAAAAATTGAGATGTTGGATGTATGCAAATATTCAGCTATGTGGATAACTGTGTCATTGTGCTGACATCTACCTTTTACTGTCAATAACTGGATATTCCTTATTTTAAATTAAAAAAAAGAATGATATCAACCATCCCTCTCCAACTCGGCAATAATACTGAATAACGTCTTCTTTTGGCTTCTCCCTTTAAGGGTCACCACAGCGGATCATACAACAATACTAAATAACAAACTCACTAATTTATTCCGTGAACATTCACTTGCAATGAACAGTAAAAGGAAATCTTAAAAAATGACTTTCTGAACAGCCATAATGGGAAAATGGATGTTTCTTTTCACCCTGAGATGCAATTCACTAAACGTGTACGCTGCAAAGGTACAGTTTCCATGGTGATGAACACCATAAAAATATTTAGCTTTATAATAGTAGGAAAACCTTGGATTAAAATGAATATTACCAGGCTAATCCAATGTTGTTTACTTTGTGAGACAAGCTCAAGCAGGATCATAATATTAGCTGGATTGGTGCACAGTAAATAGAACCCAAAACTGTGGGGTCTGTTTAAGTCCATATTCTTGGTATTTAGTGCTTTCCAAGATTAGCATGAACTAAGCACTGTTATCCAACTTCATTTCACTTCATAATCCTGCTTGGTAAAACTGACCATTGAACGAACACATAAAACACAACACATACAGAGTGAGTGAACAGGGAGTCCATTTGTTAGCATAAGGTATAATGCTCCAACTATGTTGTCCCAAAAAAGGAGAGCTGATGGGCCGGGGCCACATTCTGGTCTGTGTGTGTGTGTGTGTGTACACACGTGCATGACCACATGTGTATGTGTGTCTAACCTTCAGGTGTGGAAGTCTCCTTGCTGCGGGTGGAAGGGTTGAGCAGGCTACTGGGGTTGGGCTGATGTTCTGGGGATTTAACGATGGCCGACATGAGGATCTGATGTCGAGCCTGGGCTGGTGTCGACGGAGCCACGTGTTCCTGGGCTTTGAAATGAGCTGCTGCAGCAAAAAAATTATAAAGAATAATATAAATAACCTGATATAAGATCTGATGAAAGTCCATCCATCCATGGATCGCCACCTTATCGTGGTGGGGGGTTTGCGTGCCCTAGTGATCCCAGGAGCTATGTTGTCCGGGGAAATTTGCCTCTGGTAGGGTTACCCAAGATAAACTTGTCCTGGGTGAAGGGCCATACTAAGAACTATCAACAGACTCTCAGGATGAATGCTAGAACAAGGATTCAGCGTACACTGCCTGGTATGGGGTTACCGGGGCCCCGCCCCGGAGCCAGGCCTGAGGGAGGGGATCAGTGGTGAGCATCTGGTGGCCAGGTTTCTGCCCATGGGACCCAGCCAGGCTTAGCCCAAAGGATCTGCCCTCCAGTGGGCTCACCACCTGCAGGAGGGACCATGGGGTTCCGGTGCTATGTGGATCAGGTGGGGTGGCGAAGGCAGACAGCTTGGCGATCTGATCCGCGGCTTCCTAAACTGGCTTTTGGAACGTGGAAATATTTAGGTCCATTATCAAAACACAGAATGAGAAATTAAGTTTATATGATCTGACAGGTGCATCAGATAGATGGTGCCATAATAACTGAGTTAAAAGATGTCTAGATAGATAAGGGACAATGAAAACAACAACAAAAAAAGTACTTCCTTGAGCTGACAATTTGTCAAACAGCAGACTTTTGTATTAGAAAGAATGAGTTTGAGGTAAAACAAAAGTTAAATCAGCATGTCTCTTATTTGGTGTGTGAAACGATCTAAAAATCTGTTGTCACCGAGTAGTATTCAAACATTTGCCTTTTCTTTAGCATGGCCAAAATTCTGGTGATTATCCATAACATTAAGCCCTTAGTAAGGGGGGTGGATTCCACCGGTGGCGGGTAAGACAGCAACTCCCACTAGCCACTTTGGTGGGTGTAGTTTTCTCAAATGAGCTCAGCTCCCTCATCAAAAAGGCCCAGCAGAGGATGTTCTTCCTGCGGCAGCTGAGGAAGCTCAAGCTACCCACCAAGATGTTAGTGCAGTTCTACACAGCCATCATCGAGTCCATCCTCACCACCTCCATAACCGTGTGGTACGCAGGAGCCACTGCCAGGGACAGACTAAGGCTGCAGCGCGTCGTGCGCACTGCTGAGAAGGTGATCGGCTGCAAGCTCCCATCTCTCCAGGATCTGTACATCTCCAGGACCCGGAGGCGTGCTGGCCGGATCATAGCCGATCCCTCACACCATGGTCACGTACTGTTTGCCCCCCTCCCCTCAGGTAGAAGACTTCGGTCCATCCAGACTAAAACCTCCCGTCACATGAACAGCTTCTTCCCCTCTGCCATCAGACTGCTGAACACTAAGTGACTTATTGACTCTCGTGCACTATGTACAGCAGCTCAACCAGACTCATGTCAATCATCACTGTTTTCTTCCTGCATTACCGACTGCACTATATGGTTCTCCACATTATCTGCTGCTCGCTAATATATTTAAACTGCTGACTAGTATTACTCACTCTTATTCTACACTTTATTGCATATATAGTTTATTTCTTTTATCATGTTTAATGTTGCAGCATTGCACCGAGACAAATTCCTAGTTTGTGTACTACATGAACAATGGCAATAAATCTGATTCTGATTCTGACATCTAAATAACAAGCCTATTGCAGTGTGAGACTATGAAACTACAACTCCCATAAGCACTATCTGCGCGCACACAGTGCATTCTCATTGGTCTACTGTTGGCAGAAGCAGCCCTGGTACACAGGAGAAGATGCTCAGTGTACTGGGTACAGGTGAAGATGTGGACCGCCTGCTCTGGGGTTTGGTTCATTTTATAGCCAATCTGGAAAAATGAACAGGCAGCAGCTGCTGTAAGTGATCAGATCACGGGATAACTGCCCCTGATCCCTCCCCCCCAGTTCTCTCCCCTTCCCCTGTGGTTAAATATGATTATTTTTAGAGCATGAAGCTCCCTTTAGTTTTTGTATGACAGAGAAAAAGTGACTAAACTTTATGCTGCTGTAAAGAGCAAATGAAGCTTCTTCTGAGGTGAACTTTTCTTTGTCTGTGATTATCTATGATATCTGTGATTTGCAGATATTTCATGGAAGTAAAACTTTTAATTATGTATTTTCAATGTGCTGGTCCAGGGGTGTCAAACATGTGGCTCGTGGGCCAAAAATGGCCCACCAGGCGGTCCAAGTTTTCTGAATTTACAGCTTTCTTTCTAGTAAATTTCAGACTTTTTCTCATCATCATCCGTATTTATTTTGACAGGACACAATTAGTCCCACAGTTGGGGTGGGTCCTCTTACAGTTCAAGCTGAGTTTTTACGCCGGATGCCCTTCCTGATGCAACCCTGCCCATTTTATCCGGGCTTGGGACCGGCACAGGGAGTACACTTGATTTGTGCACCCTCTGTTCAGGTTCAGGTTACTTTATTTGTACCCGTAGGTAGATTTGTTTTGCAGTCTGGTGACATCCATATTTACAAGCCACAATTACATTCAACATAGACACAAACACAGGCACACATGAAGCTGACTATAAACATGATAACAATACTCAAGGCTCCATCAATCAGGGTATAAAGGCAAAGAGATGAGAGAAAAACCAGAGGTAAGAGAGAGGGGTCATATTAAAAAGTTAAAAACTAGTCAAAGAGGTTAAAAACTCAAAGGTCTCAAACCCAATAAAATATTTAGAACACAAATAACATCCTACAAAAATAAGTAAATATAAAATGGAGTTAATAAATAGGTACCTAAATTATGTGCAATATATTGTTACAACTTGTTCAACTCTGACAGCAGCAGGAACAAAGCTGTTTTTGTAGCGCTGGGTTTTACTTTTTGGGACAGCAAACCTCCGTCTTGAGGGAAGAAGCTGAAAGTTGCAGTGCAAAGGGTGGGAGTCATCATTTAAAATGGAGGTAGCCATCCTCTGTACTTGTCTGGTGTACAGGGATGTCAGGCTCAGCTGTGACTCACCAAGCAAACGACTGGACCATCTAACTACCTGATCCAAGGATTTCCTCTGTTTCAGTTTTATCTGACCAAACCATGACACGAAAGAAAATAAAAATTTGTGGCTGGGTAACCAACGTTTCCTTCCTCCGTTCCATTACTGCTGAGCACCAAGCTGGACAGCAGGAAGTTCCATTTTTATATGGTCTTTAGCATGACCCGGCCGGGATTTGAACCCCAGTCTCCCGGTTGTGGGGCGGATGCTCTACCTCTAGGTCACCACTCTGGTAAAATTTCTACTGATTGGAATTGTTCATGAAAATTTGAGACATTTTTTTTTTCCTAAAGATGAGACTTTTTTCCCCATCAGTTTTCTTTTTTCTCCATCAGCAATTACTAATGATGTCGTGCAGCCCTGAAGGTGTGTTCCAACTCATATGGGGAATTTTCAACCCATACCCCTTGGTCTTTGATTTCAATGACCAAAAGATGGGGGTAGGCAAAGGGGAAGAGGTACATATGAGAATTGGGACAGACCCCAGATCTGCCTATACTTCACTCTCATATTGCAGATATCTTTCTCAACTGTTTTACAGTATTTACTGCTATTAATAATTATTAAACAGTGTTTCTCTTGCTATTTTTTAGGTACTGTATGTATAAGGGTCATTTACATTTAAAAAGGCTGTAAACTTAGTTCAAGTAAATATTAGCATGTGATCGTCAAATTTGATCATATTAAACATAATTTTCCAACCACAAAATTGTGGCTAGTGAAAAGGCTGAGTGGCTAGTAACTTTGGAAAATCACTAGCCACAGTGGCCGTTGAGCAAAAAAGTTAATGTGAAGTCCTGACCTTAGTATTCCAGCCAATTTTCCTCAAAATGCCTAAAAAAGAGCATATGCAAAGGAAACCTAATTCTTTCTTCAGTGAGTGGCAGTAGAAAATTTTAAGAGGTTAAAAGACGTTTCAGAAATCAACTTTCTCCCCGGGGCAGTAGGCGATTTGTTATTTTTTAACAAGGGGGATGGGAAGGTATTCACCAATTTAGCATAAGGTACAAACATATAAATGTCAATAAATACAAATTTGGAAGAATAAAGGTGCAATGATATGATAAAAGATGACAATTTAAAAGTTAAAAAAGTCACAGATTACAGATAATTACACTGAATAAAAATTTAACCAGGATCCAGATGAAAATTTAAGAGAAAAGAGTTGAACATTTAAATGAAAAAGTTACAAATTTTTGAGAAAAAAGTTGCATATTTTTGAGAAAAAAAGTTGTATGCTTTTGAGAAGAAAGTTGAGAATTCAGAGGAAAAAGGTTGAAAATTTAAAGGAAAAAAGTCACAAAAGCTAAAAATCTATGAGAAGAAGTCCCAACTTGATTTATACCTATGAATGGGGGGGGGGGGCAGGTTAACAAGGGGGATAGCAGAACCCCCCCCCACCTACTGCCCAGGGGATACCGATATACAGACCATCTGATAATCTACTACACATGGTTAACGGTTCTGTTTCCTACCTTCTTCTCTGAGCGATCGGAGCTCTATCCTCATCTTCTGCAGAGCTTCTTCCAGATCTGCACATCTTGAACGTTCCTTCTCCAAAGCTAGTTTCATATCACTGTACTGCATGGGAACTGCTGGCTGGGCTGGTGGAGCCAGTGCCCCGTTAGTTGTCGTGCCAACATCTTCTCTTCGCCGTCCAAATATACCCTGTTGAAAGAGAGAGCGAGCAAGTTACACAAATAAGCAGAGTTAACATTGCAAATCTTTACTTTCACAGTGACTATTAATCTAATTTACTTTAGTTTGTAAGTTATTATGATTAAATCTTTTCCCAGACCTTCTTTTTTTTAGTAGGCTGGTCCATTTTGGCCTGCAGGAAGTCAATAAGTTTTGTCTGTTGGGATATTGTTCCCTCCATCTTCACCTTCTCATGGGAATAAACAGCCTGCAAGAATGAAAACAAAAATTAAAGGAAGGAAATACCTTTGAAGATAACTTCAAAAACAGTTCCCTTTGGGAACACATGACTTATGATTATTTTATCCTCCAAGTCTCACCGAGATATCTCATTACTTTCCAATGTCAGTCACACTACTGTAATAGCCAACAAGGACTCTTTCTCCTTGAAAAACACAGTTTTGATCATGGTAGATCATACAGGGCACCTGTATATTCTCCAGCTGGTACTCCAGATCGGTCCTCTCAGTCTTGAGCATGTCAGTTTGGTCTAGGGCATCCTGCAGTCCTTGGGTCAAACGGAAAATGTGGCTCTTCTGGAGATCCATCTGCTGCTGCAGTTTCCCTTGCTGTGGAGACAACAGTGCACAATATATAAACAGGAAAATCTGTTTTAAACTCAAACACATTCAAAATGATCACAGTCATATTTGAATTCAACAGGCAGAGATGTATCAAGAACAGTTGTTTAAAAGGGGTCATTGACTGAAAAATGGTCTTTGTAGGTTTTAACTGTCTGAAATGAGTCGACTAGTCACGCAATTATCAAAAATTTTTCAAAACAGTCAATTTTCTGAAAGAAAAAAAAAAAAAAAACAAAACCCCACAGCGTTTATCTTGTTTTTCTCTCCCAGAAATGTGTTTTTGACTTTTAGGTGTTTAGGATGGCAGCCAACCCGCTGCCATCCTAAACACCCACCCACTGCTCTATTATTGGCTCACTTAGCTGTGTGCCATGGAAAGCTGGGGGTAAAGGTGGCCTATTAACCCCTGAGCTTTTAGCCCCCAAGCTAACACGGGTACCAGGAGGCTCACTGTAAGTGCGTCTTATATTGTTATTTTCTTCAGATCGTAGGCTTTATTCATGCTGCATTTCCCCTCTAGTCCGCTTTGGTCCGTGTTCATGGTTCTAGTCCGCTTTGGTCCTGTTCATGCTCACTTTTTTCATCTACCCAGGCCAAGCGGTTGATGCATGCGCACAACCATCATTTGTAGTTTCACTCCCGCCCGATAGCTAGCGCCAATGCGCCAGGATTTTCACCAACAAAGAAACGCTGCTTGCCTTCTGCTGCTTGACTTCCCGGTTTTCACTCCTTTTCCCCAAAGATGCTGCTGCTGCTGAAGTATTTATGTATGATTCATGTATGTTTATTCTCGTCTTCCACTTCCTCGTCTACTTTGTCTTGGTATGCAGTGCCGATATCGCCACCTCGTGAATGGGACGTTCAGTCTTGCGCATGTGCTTTTCAACGCGTTCAGGTCGTGGGCAGGCAGCGCGGTCACAAAATTTGGGCTGCACGCGGTTATCCGCGGTCAAGCACCACAGAAACTAGCGGAGTGGAGACGATGATGTAAATTAAGTCACACAAGGTTTCTGCTTACACGTACACGGGCAGCAGAGGTGCAGCACGAATCCAGTTTTAAGCCACCCTAATAGCCATCCCTGTTACCACCTGGTTCGCCAGTCCACAGTCGCCGGTGTGCCTCGCGTCAGTCCAGCCCAGTGGTTTTGTCATGATTCTGCGGCGGATCGCTAGCACCAGCATACCAGATGCTACAACCAACTTAGCTCAGAACCAGAAGCTGATGGCTCTGACGTCCAGCGCCCCCACAGTCCTCTGGGGCTCCGTGCGACTCGGCTCTCGTGGGAAGTGGGGGGTAGCCGCCTCGTGAGGGGATGTCCCCCGGCTGGCTGCGGGAGAGGAGTCCTATGGAGCAGGACACTGCCCTTTGAGTTCCCGTGGGACTTCGCTCCCGCAGTCAGCCGGGGGACGCCTCCTCACAAGGCGGCTACCTTATGCTGCCCGCAAAAGCAGAGCCGCACGGAACGGGACACTGCCCTTTGAGATCCTGTGGCTCAGCAGTTTGGCAAGCTGTGCCTTGACCTCCGGCTGGCAGCCTCACTTCCCGGGCCAGGTCAGCTGCGGTGACTGGGGGGGGGTTTGCCTGGTGTGCGGTGCTGGCGATTTGCTGTGGAGTCATAGCGAGGTTGTAGGGGGGTGGGTCGAAGTGGCGTGCACTGTGCTGTCGACTGTGAATTAGTGAACCAGCGCTGCTCATCCGAACTAGAAGGACGCTAAAAGCTAGAAGCTAGTCAGCTAATGGCTAACTGGCGTAAGAAGGAGGGCGGAGTTGAATAGGTGAAGGATGTTTCTTAAAGTGATAGGCTTTAAATCAGAGTGTTTCAAGAAAACCAGGGAAAATACAAAATAAATGTGCTTCAATAATTAAAAAAATAAAATGTGAACAAAATATGTCACAAACATTTCATTAAGACATATGTGAGCTGTTAAAATGTGGAAAAAGTGCAGTTAATGACCCCTTTAAAAGGGTGAAAGTAAACAAAAGCTAATAAAATGCCATCAATAATAATACCAACAACAAGGAGTACACCTACGAGGATCGCCACCTTATCGTGGTGGAAGGGTTGCCTTAATGATCCCAGTAACTATGCTGTCGTCTGGCCCTATTTCAGTTCTTACCTCTTCCATCAGCCTCTGTTTCAGTTCTCGCTCCGTCTCCAGTTTTTGTTGAAGACTGCGGGCATTCATCTCCAGCATGGCATGCTTCTTCTCAAGATCATTGAGCTGTGAGTAAATGTGTGCACAGTTCACATCTTAAAGTCTTGATTTGCAGAAGTAAGAGACATATTTTCAGATTGTGCTATGGCTGGTTGTTTATTTGGCAGAAAGGACAGACAGATCACAGCTGTCAGACTCACAGTATCAGACAGACTTTCAGCCTTCAGCCTTTGCTCCTTCAAAGCCTGCTGTAAGGCCAGTATCTCAGCCTTATGCTCTTTGACTGCCAGCTCCACTGCCTGACGGGACTCAGAGCTACGCTGTTCTGCCCGAAGCCTTTGAATAATCAAATACATCAGTCAAGAATGAAATAAAGACTAACATATACAGAATTAAATTCAATAATCAGTTTAGGTCTGCTAAGTGTTCAAGCCTGAATGTTACCTGTTCTGCTTTTCGTTGTCCAGCAGCCTCTGTAAGTCCCTAGTGCGTCTTTCCGCTTGGCTCTTTTCATCCTCCAGTGTTGATCTCCAAGCCTCCCACTGCCTCTCTTTCTCCAACAACTCATCGTTTAAGGACTCCAGCTCCACCACCTGCTCCTCCAACATGCTGCATGTGGTCTTTAGTGTCTCAATGTTCTGTGAGTGCAAATGAAAGAACAGACTGAAACGAACATTTCTGACAGCCTTTGGTGATACCACATGATTCTTCTGATTTTTTTCTGAGAACACACGGTTTGCATTACGAGACTATACTGACAACATGTATTCTGTAGCTCTGAATATTAGTGCCTCACGATGAAAATGTTGAAGGGTCTTATGAAACAGTAATTGTTATATCACTGTTAATATTTGTCCAACTGTCCAAAACATTCTTCCCACCTGCGGAGAGAAGACAGTGAAGTTAAACAGCTTTTTAATTTAGTTTCTGTTACCTGTTTCTGGTTGTTGAGGTGCATCTCACGATCAGCTACCTCCCGTCTGAGGCGGTCCACTTCCTGACTGAGCTGGAGCTGATCCTCCCTCTCATCTGATGCTTCATCAAGCTGTTTGGACAGGTAGAAGTTCTGTCGGTTCAACTCGGCATTCTCCTGACTCAGCTGAGTAAGCTGTTCCTCCAGGTCAGTGATCACCTGAGGAAAGACAAAGATTAGACTCACCTCTCAGTGTGAAAACATAAAGAGAAATATAAATGTCAACTGGTTGATTTGAATACTTCACTTGAATGTTTAGCTGTTAATGTATGTCTCTCTCCGGTAATGAATTTCAACACTGCAGTAGTGTACAACCCACCGTCACACAACTCTTCCTTTTATAATGAATTAAGTGATCTGGTTAAACAACTTGAGAAGAACAGAGAAACAATAATTCATGGTGACTTTAATATCAACTGGTCTGATAAAAAAGACAAACAAAAACTGAAAAGCCTCATGACTAAATTTAATTACCAGCAAATCATCAAAGGACCCACCAGGATAACCAAACAATCCAGAACACTTATTGACATGGTATTTACTAATAAACCAGAACGAATAACCAGAACCTATAATCTTGTAACTGGTCTCTCAGATCATAACATGGTTCTTGCTGTCAGGAAACTTACTAAAAAGCGACTACAGTATTTTGGGGGAGTCGATATTGACAAATCAAATTTTATTATCCCCAAATCAAAAAATGAGGAGTTTGAACATTACTTAGAGAATCAAAATTGGGAGCAGCTCATGGCAACATGTGAAGTAGATGATTGTTGTAATTTTATAACTGCAACAATCACAAAGTCTATAGAAAAATTTTCAAAGCAAATTAAAAGTAGACAACAGAAGATTAGCCTACCATGGTTAAATAATGAAATAAGAAAACTTATGAAGAGGCGAGACTATGCACTGAAAACATCACTAACCTCCAAACTACAAAATGATCACCTTGTGTACAAAAGTTTAAGAAATAAAGTGGTACATGAGCTGCGAAAATCAAAAATATCTTATTACAATAAACTGATAGATCATGCAAAGGGTAACAACAGTTCCCTATGGAGGCATTTAAATAACTTAACTAATAAAAAAAACGATCAGAAGGGGGTAAAGGAACTTAGAATCAATGGCAAGACAGTCAGTGACAAGGCTACTTTGGCAAATGAATTTAATTCACACTTTGTGGGCTCTGTGGAAGACTTAACAAAAATTTTTGTGCTGCCAAATGTGCTCAACAACACAAATTCCATACTTCCAACAGATACTTTTCACATCGATGAGGTAAATGAGAAGTTAATTGCTGGTATTGTTAAAACACTGTCAAACTCAAAAACTAATGATATCTACAATATGAGCACCTCCTTTCTCAAAATGCACAGCAAAATATTAATCAAACCACTGACTCATCTCATTAATCTCTCCATTAGGTCTAGTACATTTCCATCTGGCTGGAAAAAAGCTGTCGTCATACCAGTTCATAAATCAGGCAGTAAAGACGATATATGCAATTACCGCCCAATCTCTATCTTACCAGTCCTATCTAAGGTTCTTGAAAAAGTTGTAGCTACACAGCTGATAGACTACTTACAAGACAGTCAACTTCTTCATCCACATCAATTTGGTTTTAGACCAGGATACTCAACAGAAACAGCAAATTGTTGCCTTATTGAAAACGTCAAACAGTCCTTGGACAGGGGTAATGTGGTAGGAGCTGTTTTTCTAGATCTCAAAAAGGCTTTCGATACTGTAAACCACAGTTTGCTTTTATCCAAAATGGTATCTTTTAACTTCTCCCCAAATACATTAGAATGGTTTGCATCTTATCTCCAGAATAGAGAACAGTGTGTAAAAGTTCACCAGGATAAATCCTCATTTTTAAACAACCGCATGGGTATCCCAAAGGGTCCATTCTTGGTCCTTTACTTTTCAGCATTTTTATTAATGACTTGCCGTTACACTGCTCAGCTGCAACATGCCAACTTTATGCAGATGATGCAGTTATTTACACAGCTGCCAAGACTCCAGCACAGGCTGCAGATGTACTGTCTACAAGTATGGTTGATGTCCAAGAGTGGCTCCTCAAGAACCATCTATTGCTGAACCTTCAGAAAACAGTCTCAATGTGCTTTTCAATCAAAAAATGTAACCTGCAACATTTTAAAGTTAATATACATGATCATGACATCAGTTTAGCTACATAATTCAAATACCTTGGCATTGTACTAGATCCTCAACTCAAATTTAATCTTCATATAAAGAAAATTTCAAAAACAGTAAAAAAAAATCTGAACTGCTTTAAATTAATTAGATATTACATACCTTACGAAGCAGCTGCACTGTATATGCATTCTATGGTTTTTTCTCATATATCATACTGTTTGACAGTCTGGGCTCAAGCAGCCCCTTCCACAATAAGACATATAGGTTCATTATATAATCAAACCCTAAAAATCTTGGACAAAAAGCCCATTAGGTGGCATCACTGTAATGTTTTAAAAAAAATACAACCTATTGAGTTTTGAGAGCTTCATTGACCTCTGTCTTCTGAAATTAACGTTCAAATGTTTCCATAAATCAGCACCCGAGCCACTTGCTGGTTTCGTCCAAAGACAGGACAGCAGCAGAGCCACCAGGAGTTCTGTTAACAATAACTGTAAAATATTCCACCGCAGAACCACATTTGGACAAACAGCTTTCTCTATAAAGGGCAGTCACATCTGGAACACAATGCCAAATGAAATTAAAATAATAACGGACTTTAAAACATTCACTAAAAATGTTAAAAACTGGCTGAAAAATAAACAAGAATGTACTCATGTATGAATTATTTGTCTGCAAAGTGAGAGTGAATGAAGGGAAGGAATAAATGTGTTTGTTTATAGTGAGTGACGGAGGGAGGGAGGCCTGAAATAGGCAAATGTGAGTTATGTTATATGTGTTAAATGTGAGTCAGGCTGTTATATTTGTGTATTTATAATATTTTATAATATATGTGTATTTATAATATTTATGTTAAATGTGAGTCAGGCTGTTATATTTGTGTATTTATAATATTTATAATATTTATAATTGTGTATTTATAATTTTTCTGCATTGATGTATGTGGTTATTGTGTATATTTTTTATCTTGATTCTTTTTTCTAAAGCCCATCCAGGGACAAGAGTTGCAAATTAGCTAATAGCTATACACTCTATGTGCAACACATCAGATTGATTGTCTTTGATTAATTGTCTATGTTTATTGCACTGTCCCTGTCAAATAAACTAATCTACTACTACTAAAAAGGTGGAGATGGAGAATAATTGTTCTACGCATCAATCTTTCAATGCACCTTCAGTCCGGCAAGCAAGAAACGTGTCTGGTATAGGAATCTGTTCTTTCATTAAAAGATCAAATAAATACTGTTCTATTTTTTTTTTAGGTCCAATGAGAATAAAAAACATCTGTTTAGGATGGTACACAAATCTTCCCCATCCTTTCATTAGTGATGAAAAGGAAAAAAAACTGACAGTAAAAAGTGTTTCCACTGTTGCAGCCTTAGCATGATGACTCATGTTTCAAGAGAAAGATTTTTTTCCTCTGAGTGTACAAATGCATTTATCTCAAAACAAAAAAAAAAAAAGTGAGTCAGGAGAAAGCTTATGCTGCTGAGAACATTTTAAATTGTGACAACCACCATTACACCCAAGACCCTTACACATAAGCCCCAGGAAGAGCAGCCTCAGATACACTTCTGCTCTCAGAAGACACTGGCACAACAGCCTATACATGAACTCTTCTTAAAGACTGTTGTTTTTATTGTTTCCCTGATGCCCCGATCCCTTCTTATTTTATATGGACCCGCTTGTGTGTCTGAAATAAAGATTAATAATAATAATAATAAGCATGACATTAAAATAATTATCATTGATCATTTTGGCAAATGTGCTGTGCTACAAAACAATGCATGATACGTACGTAAGGCTGCTGGCCCTGATGGCATTCCTGGGCGTGTGCTGAGGGCATGCGCTGCGCAGCTGGCAGGGGTCTTCACAGACATCTTTAATCTGTCCCTGACCCAGGCCGTGGTACTAGCGTGCTTCAAGACCACGTCAATAGTACCAGTGCCGAAACATTCAACACCATCGTGCCTAAATGACTATCGCCCTGTGGCACTGACGCCCATAGTCATGAAGTGCTTTGAGCGACTGGTCTTGGCACAGCTCAAAAAAGGTCTGCCCCCTACACTGGACCCTCATCAGTTCGCCTACCGGAGCAACAGGAGTACAGAGGATGCGGTTTCTACAGCGCTGCACTATGTACTCTCACACCTGGATGACAAGAACACCTACGCAAGAATGCTGTTTGTTGACTTCAGCTCAGCATTCAACACAGTTATCCCCTCCAAGTTGCTCACTAAACTTGGGGACCTGGGAATCAGTACCTCCACCTGCAACTGGATCATGGATTTTCTGACCAACAGACCCCAGCATGTTAGGTCAGGCCCCAACCGTTCTTCCGTCATCACACTCAACACTGGTGTACCACAGGGCTGTGTGCTCAGCCCATTCCTCTACTCCCTCTACACCCATGACTGCAGGCCTATGTATGGATCCAATTCCATCATAAAGTTCACAGATGACACCACGGTGATTGGACTCATCAGGGACAACGACGAGTCAGATTACAGGGCAGAGGTTGAGCACTTGGCTACTTGGTGCGCTGACAATAACCTGCTCCTTAACACCAGCAAAACCAAGGAGCTCATAGTGGACTACAGGAAGGAGAGGGAAGAGACACATGACCCCATCCATATCAATGGCATAGCTGCTGAACGTGTCCCCAGCTTCAAATTCCTGGGGACCCACATCTCGGAGGACCTGTCCTGGTCAGTTAACACCACCAGCCTGATCAAGAAGGCCCATCAGCGCCTCTTCTTCTTGAGGACACTGAAGAAGAACCATCTGTCAACTGACATCCTGGGCAACTTCTACCGCTGCGTGATAGAGAGCACCCTGACCAACTGTATCACAGTCTGGTATGGGAGCTGCTCTGTCGCTGACCGCAAGGCGCTGCAGCGGGTGGTGAAAACCACCCAACGCATCACAGGGACTCCACTTCCGTTTATAGAGGACGTCTACAGGAAAAGATGTCTGCGCCGGGCATGCAGCATCCTTAGGGACTCCAACCATCCTGCTCATGGACTGTTCCAGCTTCTCCCCTCCAGAAGACGTTTCAGAAGCCTTCAGACTAGAACCAGCAGGTTTAGGAACAGTTTCTTTCCAACAGCTGTCACGTTATTGAACTTAGTTCCCCGCTGACTCTCTTACCATCATCTCTTACCATCCTCACCTGTACATAACTGCATAACTACATAACTACATCTAACTTATTGCACATTATTTGCACATAACAGTACTCTTAACTTTCTGCACTGCTGCATATACTTGCATATATTTGCTTAAATTGCACATACTGTTAATTACCGTATATACTGCACTGCTGTCCTTTGCACTTCTGATTGGATGCTAAACTGTGTTTCGTTACCTTGTATTCATACATGTGTAATGACAATAAAGTTGAATCTAATCTAATCTAATCTAATGATTTAGAGCAAAAAATTACTGATCAATATTACTGTAATGATATATTTTACAAAGAGAATGTTCCAATACAAAAATCCCCAAATCAAAACCATGCTTCATTTTTAAAAGGCTATTTAAACATCTTGACGTGCAGGCCTTCCTACATGACTTGTACAATAGTGATCTTAGCAGAGTCACTCAAATTCCTGAGGTTGAGCTGGCATGGGATTATTTTCACTCAACTTTCCTGTCTATTTCTAATAAGCATGTTCCTGTGAAGAAGTCCAGGGTTAGTGGTACCAATAATCCCTGCTTTTCAGAAAGTCTATCAGAGCTAATTCATCTAAGAGACAAATACTGGGCTCAAGCTAGATTCTCAAACTCCTCTGCTGATTGGACTAAATTTAAAACCTTAAGGAACAAATGTATCTTAATGATTAGAAAGTCTAAATCTGAGTTTTATTTAAAGTCAGTCACAGAAAACAAATAATCCATCAAAATTCTGGAAAATAATAAAATCCCTATCAAATGCTAATGTTGGTTCAAGTCTTCCTGACAGCATTCTGGTTGGCTCAGTTGAACCTGTTTAATAAACACTTTATCAGTGCAGGGTCTACATTTGACAGCATTTATGTAAATACCTCTGACCCACTGATCTTCCACCAAAGTAACTGGTGTAAGTTTAGATTTGTTAGATTTTAAACCCATCTCAGTCACCCAAGTTCACAAAGCCCTAAAAGACATTGACCACAAAAAATCTGCAGGTCCAGACAACCTGGATCCTATTGCACATATTTTTAATTTAATTTAAGTCTCCAATTAAACACAATACCTACAATTTGGAAGGCTGCATACGTTCTCTCCTTACATAATGGTGGAGCCCCTTCTGAATTAAACAACTATCATCCCATTTCCAAACTCTCAGTTCTGATTAAGATTCTTGAAATTCAGGTTAATTTACAGTTGAAACAGTGTTTATCTGATAACATTTTATGTGAGTTTCAGTCTGGTTTTAGAAGTGGTCACAGTATTATCACTGCTGCTATGGCTGTGACTGATAATCTCATTGGTGCCTTGGACAGAAAACAGCATTGTGCTACCTTATTTGTAGATCTTTCAAAAGCGTTTGATCTAGTGGATCATGAACGACTTCTAGACAAACTCAGGAATGCTGGCTTTGGTTCTAAGGCTCTTAAATTGTTTAAAAATTATTTAACAGGTAGGATTCAGCATGTCCTAGCAGAGGGCCAAAAAGCAGACTTTCTCGAGAAAATGAAAGGTGGCCCCCAAGGTTCCATTTTGGCTCCTATTTTAATAAATGATATTGGTAAAGACATTCAAACTAAACTGCATTTGTATGCAGATGACACAATCATTTATACACCTGCTCCCTCAGCAGCACAGGTGATTGAAGAACTTCAGACTGCATTTCAGTCATTACAAAGAGCTTTGAAGGGTCTAAAGTTGGTTTTAAATGCCCAGAGAACAAAGTTTATGATTTTATCAAAAGCTCAGCTGCAAAACATTGAAAATTTAGGAATTTTTAGATCTGATAGTACATGGATTGAAAGGGTCTAGAGCAGTGTTGCCAAGTCTGCTTATTATAAGCGACTTTGAGCTTGTTTTTCTTTAAAATGACTTGCAAATCTCATCAGTTGCGGGCTGCGGGTTTTTGGGCTTGTTTTTAACATGTAGTTGCTTATTTGGGCTTGCTGTGCTGTCTGCGTGATAGCTCCCAGCCTAAGTCATGCCCCCTCTATTTCCGCATATGGGACACTGATCTCTATAGAAAAGCTGGATGGCTCACGCCCCATTAGCGAGTACAGAGCCGAGTGAGGCCACCTGGCCACTGTGTTGGTGGGCCCGGGACACTCAGCGACTTTAGAGAAGAAACTCAAAGTGAAGATTGGCTTTTATTTCAGAAATAAATCATGTTTTACATTTTCTATAAAGAAAAAAAAATTGTGGAAGCCACCTTCCTGTTTGTGATTGATTATGGTGATATACTGTGCATGCATACAGCCTCCTCCATTTTAAGGAGCCTCGATGCAGTGTATCATGCTTTGTTACATTTCATTTCAAATGTAAAATCTCTCACTCACCACTGCATTCTCTATGGTTTAGTTGGATGGATATCACAAACTATTCGCAGACAACAACACTGATATATCTTCATCTATCATCTTCATCTACCCTTCCAGCGCCTGGTGAGGGAGATCGCTCAGGACTTCAAGACCGACCTGCACTTCCAGAGCTCCGCTGTCATGGCTCTGCAGGAGGCCAGCGAGGCCTACCTGGTGGGTCTCTTCGAGGACACCAACCCGTGCGCCATCCACGCCAAGAGGGTCACCATCATGCCCAAAGACATCCAGCTGGCCCGCCGCATCCACAGAGAGAGAGCTTAGACTTTCTGCTGCACATCCACCAACCACAATGCTCCGCACTGTGTGTCTATATATACTGTATATATATATACTGTATATATATATATATATATATATATATATATATATATATTAAATTAAATTAAATTAAATTAAATCACCCTTATTGTCATTCAACCGTACAACCAATCATGTACAGTAGAACGAGATTGTGCTTTACCTATCTACTGTGTTAATCACACACACCCCAGTGTAGAATCAGAGGGCCGCTGCCATGCAAGGCGCCGCCACAGATTTCCCTCCTCCATTCCATTATTGCTGAGCACCAAGCTGGATGGCAGGAAGTTCCACTTTTATATGGTCTTCGGCATGACCCGGCCGGGATTTGAACCCCAGCCTCCCGGGTGTGGGGCGGGTGCTCTACCAACTGAGCCACCACTCCGGTACATATGTAGTATACATATGTATACTAGCTGCTCTTGTTTTTTCTTGCCTTCTGATTGTTGCTCTGAGTGTTGCTATCCCTGTGCTGTTGCAATCCTGGAATTTCCCCATTGTGGGACTAATAAAGGCTTATCTTATCTATAAAGCTCTGCTGGGTAAACTCCCTGAATACCTCAATACTCTTCTCTCTGTCAGCTCTACTAGTTACTATCTCCACACCTCCAAGTGGTTGCTCTTGAATGTTCCCCTAGCTTTGACAGACTTTGGCAAAACAGTGTTTTCCTACCATGCACCATGGTCATGGAATAATTTCCAAAAAGTTCTTAAACTAAAAACATTCATATCTCTTTATGATTGGTGATTTTGCGATTCTTGTCCTGCTTGACCCAACTGCTGCCTTTGATACAGTGGACCATGACATTTTAATATCCCGTCTACAGCATCTTGTAGGGATTTCAGGTACTGCACTGGAATGGCTCAGGTAAAACCGTGTATGTAAGTTTGGCTGGTTTTGAATCTTCCTCAGCTTCGCGGTCAAGTGGAGTCCCTCAGGGCTCAATTTTAGGGCCCTTGCTTTTCTCCCTTTACTTACTTCCACTGGGTTCAATCCTTAGAAAGCATTCCACTGTTACGCTGATGACAGTCAGATTTATGTACCATTAAAGCAGAAGGAGGCCTTCTCAATTAAACTACTTCTTGCATTTCTTGATGACATTAAGGCTTGGATGGTTTTAAACTTTTTAAATTTTAATGAAAAGAAGACTGAAGTGATGGTGTTTGGACCCAGTGGCTCCTGTGAGCCCCCCCTCCCGACTTGGGCCCCTTGGCGCAGCTGTTTAAGACAACTGTTACTAATCTGGGTTTTAAGATGGACAGTGATTTTAGATTAAATTGTCAAATTGGTGCAGTAGTCAAATCCAGCTTTTTTTTCTTTTGAGGCAGCTGGCAAAGGTTAAAACCCATTCTTTTAAGGCAGCACTTTGAAACAGTAATCTATGCCTTCATTACATCTCGACTGGATTACTGTAACGCACTTTATTTTGGAGTTAGCCAGTCTTCCCTCTCACGTCTCCAGTTGGTTCAAAATGCCGCTGCACGCTTAACTGGGACATGTAAGAGGAAGCATATTACACCCATTTTAGCCTCCCTCCACTGGCTGCCTGTACATTTTAGGGTTAATTTTAAAATTCTTTTATTTGTTTTTAAATCATTAAATGGCTTTGCCCTGCCTTACCTTTCTGAGCTTCTTCACCCTTACACTCCTGCTCGGTCTCTCAGGTCAGCTGATCAGCTGCTCCTGGAGATACCAAAATTGAAGAGGAAGCTCAGAGGGGACAGAGCTTTTTCTGTTGCTGCTCCTAAATTATGGAACAATCTGCCTTCGTCCATCAGACAGGCTCCTTCACTGTCCAGTTTTAAAAGTCATCTTAAAACCCATTTTTATTCTCTGGCTTTTGACCCAGTTTGAGACATTGATTTTAAAATAGAATAGAAGAATAGAATAGGCTTTATTGTCATTGTACAGTTGTACAGCACAACAAAACTGTGGGTGCTCCACCAGGCTACTGCGCAATAAATACTGCACTTGTTTTTGTTGCTTTTACTGTATGACTACTGCTTTATTTGTGCTGTATTGTATTTTTTAGTTGTATTTTATTGTTTCTATGTCTTATGTTTTTATATTTTATTTATTGTTGATATACAGCACTTTGTGTCAGCTGTGGTTGCTTTTAAAGTGCTTTATAAATAAAGGTGGATTGGACTGGCTTTCAAGAGTATCATAAAGAATGCAGTATGGGAGGAATGTCATTGTTGTTCTTGAGAGGCCACTGTGCTTGAATAGCTGTCTTTCTATTTTATTGTTTGTGCATCAAACCAAATAAAAAAAAACAATCCTGAAGTCCAGTGTTCAGGCAAAGAGGAAAAAACTATGACAAGTTGTATATTATATAAAATCAGACTTGATTCAATGATTCAAGTGTCGTGTGATTTGTGACACATGAATGAGCACATACTGAGTCTTTTGCTTGCTGTTGATGAACACAAAATTCTGTGGCAGCACTTACTGAGCAACTGTCTCTCAAGGCATCAAACTTCCGCTGAATGTCATCTCTGTGATTCTGAAAAAAGCAAGCACAATTAAAGAATAAACTTCCATCCAAATATGACAAATGTTGCCCATCATAATAATAAAAAATTATTTAATGCAGACTACAACAATTCAAATATATTCTTTCTTAATGCATTATAACACAGGATAAAATTTCAGTATACTTAATATTTGTAATATAAAATTCTGTGCTACACACATTTTTATTTGCTTTCATTCGTCTTACCCTGAGGGCGGTGATCTCCTCCTCGGCTTCAGCTGTGGTCTCTTCCAGCTCTCGCTTAGCCTGCTGCAGCTGACTTTCCAGGGCAAGACGCGCTGCCTGCAGGCTGCTGATCTGAGACTCGCGTTCTTGCAGGGACAGGGTCAGCTCTGACACCTGTCTCTTGATCTCCAGTTTCTCTTCTTCGTGTTCTAGGCCCATCTAAATTGAAAAGTGGGTTAACTCTCTATACACATGGTCAAAATAAAATTATATAAATAAGGACAAGGTTTTTGGTGTTGGAAGCTTTATGATTTCTGAAGCCTACATGCAATTGGACAGTTAAGGCATTAAACTAATTAAATAAAAAACAAACAGGAAAAATTAATAACTAAATATTTATAGTATTTACGATGAACAAGTTACAGTATATAACATAGATGTCACTTGCCTTCCCCTATTAATATACAAGCTGGGGTAGATTGTCTTGGGTTCCCCTTCCATTTAACTTGAAAATGTTCTACTGATATTATGCTTTTCGTCAGTTTGCATCTGTCCTATTGAGTGCCATCCAATCAACTTTACTGCATTTGTCTGAATGTTACCAGGAAGTGCATAAATGGAAATTTATTTGTCCATTTCTGATATCTCAACAACAAGGCAGTCAGAGGTAGGAGACTTCACCCCCTACTGGAGCCTTTTTTTTAAAACGGTGTGTAGAAACATTGACACGAACAAAATACAAGGACAGGGTGGTCTACAGTACTTTGTATAAATACAATACTGGGGGTGAAATAATAAACATGCAGGGTTAAAATTGTATAGTTTGGATGATTTTCAATATGTACTTGAGAACAACCAAAGGTTTACAATTTCCTGAGAACAATTTGTTTGCTCGACACTTGTTTTTTCCTTTATGACAGAGATTACTATGCAGCAGAGCAGCTGGCAGTAAGACCATGTGAGATGCTGTAACACAAGTGTCAGAAGAAGCCAATCGCCATTTGTTTCTCCCTCCAACAAAGCACGTTTTGTTTAATTATCTTGTCTAGCACATGACTGAACTACTTGAGGAAGGCTAACTAGCTAAAGCTGGGCAATACCTCAGTACTTTAAAACGTATCGATAATTTTCATCTGCAGCACAGGATGACCGAGTATCATTTGTATCGATACTCCGTCTCCTTTTTCCTTTCCATCTGACCCACAACTTCACAAGACAAAATACCAAAGCATAATGCTCAGTAAATAATAACTTACAGGGCTAATATTCTAATATTGTTCAAAGATGAAACCTCTAGAAATGAGTAGTCTTATATAGCGACCACTGCTGAGACCGATTAATGTGCGTGTGTGAGATGATGAAACTACGAACATTATGTGTACTACCTACTGAATACATTAAATTACATACAGTTGAAACCAGAAGTTTACATACACTGTATAAGATAAGACTTTATTAGTCCTACAATGGGGAAATTCCAGACAAAAACACGTAACTTTTTTCTCACTGTCTGACATTAAATCAGACTAAACTTTTCCCGTTTTAGGTCAGCTAGGATTACCAAAATTATTTCTGTTTGCAAAATAAATTTTATATTTGCCAAATATTTTTTAGAGATTTTTTTTATTGTGGCGCGGTGGCGGAGTGGTTAGCACTCCGGCAGCACAGTAACTCACCCTTGGCCGGGGGATCCTGGGTTCAAGCCCAGCCCCCGACCAACAGTGATCTGTGTGGAGTTTGCATGTTCTCCCCGTGTCTGCGTGGGTTTACTCCGGGATTTCTCCGGTTTCCTCCCACATGCCAAAAACATGCAAGTTAGGTTAATTGGCATCAAAAACTGGGGATTCTAAATTGTCCTTAGGTATGACTGTGAGAGTGAATGGTTGTCTGTCTCTCTGTGTTGGCCCTGCGATGGACTGCCGATCTGTCCAGGGTGTACCCTGCCTCTCATCCAAAGATGCTGGGATAGGCTCCAGCCCCTCCACGACCCGAAAGGGATTAAGCGGAAGAAGATGAATGAATGAATGAATGAATGAATGACTTTCTTCAAAGTCAGAAGTTTACATACAGGTACATCTCAAAAACTTAGAATATCATGAAAAAGTTCAATTTTTTGTCACTCATTTCAGAAAGTGAAACCCATATATTATATAGATTCATTACACAGAGAGTGATATACTTCAAGTGTTTATTTGTTTTAATTTTAATGATTATTGCTTACAGCCCATGAAAACCCCAAATTCAGTTTCTCAAAAAATTAGCATATTACATAAAAATAATTTTTAAAAAAAAATAGTTTTTTAATACAAATGTGGACCGACTGAAAAGTATGTCCATGTACACACTCAATACTTGATTGGGGCAAATTTTGGATTAATTACTGTATCAATGTGGCGTGGCATGGAGGTGATCAGCCTGTGGCACTGCTGAGGTGTTATGAAGGTCCAGGTTGCTTTGATAGTGAACTTCAGCTCATCTGCGTTGTTGGGTCTGGTGTCTCTCATCTTCCTCTTGATAATACTCCATAGATTCTCTGTGGTAAAAGGTCAGGAGAGTTTGCTGGCCAATCAAACACAGTGATGCCACGGTCATTAAACCAGGTTTTGATACTTTTGGCAGTGTGGGCGGGTGCCAAATCCTGCTGGAAAATGAAATCAGCTTCTCCATAAAGCTTGTCAGCAGAGGAAAGCATGAAGTATTCTTAAATTTCCTGGTAGATGATTGTGCTGACTTTGTCTTGATAAAACACAGTCAACCAACACCAGCAGATGACCTCTGTTCAGATAAAAGTAAATTTTGCATTTCATTTGGAAATCAGAGTCCCAGAGTCTGGAGAAAGAGTGGAGAGGCACAGAATCTAAGTTGCTTGAGGTTTAGTGTGAAGTTTCCATAGTCAGTGATGATTTGAGGAACCATGTCATCTGCGGGTGTTGGTCCACTTTGTTTTATCAAGACCAGAGTCAGCGCAGTCGTCTACCAGGAAATTTTAGAGCACTTCATGCTTCCCTCTGCTGACAAGCTTTATAGAGAAGCTGATTTCACTTTCCAGCAGGACTTGGCACCCCCCCCACACACACACACACACACTGCCAAAAGTATCAAAACCTGGTTTAATGACCATGGCGTCACTGTGTTTGATTGGCCAGCAAACTCTCCTGACCTAAACCCCATAGAGAATCTATGGAGTATTGTCAAGAGGAAGATGGGGGACACCAGACCCAACAATGCAGATGAGCTGAAGGTCACTATCAAAGCAACCTGAGCCTTCATAACACCTCAGCAGTGCCACAGGCTGATCACCTCCATGCCACACCACATTGATACAGTAATTCATCCAAAAGGAGCCCCAACAAAGTATTGAGTGTGTACATCGACATACTTTTCATTCGGTCCACATTTGTATTAAAAAACTATTTAAAATAATTTTATCCAGCCCCCCACGACCTGAAAAGGATTAAGCGGAAGAAGATGAATGAATGAATGAATGAATGAATTTTATGTAATATTCTAATTTTTTGAGAAACTGAATTTGGGGTTTTCATGGGCTCTAAGCCATAATCATCAAAATTAAACTAAATAAACACTTGAAATATATCACTTTCTGTGTACTGAATCTATATAATATATGGATTTCACTTTCTGAAATTTCTAACAAAAAATATTGAACTTTTTCATGATATTCTAATTTTTTGAGATGTACCTGTACACTAATATCAGGAAGAGAATTGTGGATCTCCACAAGTCTGTTTATCCTTGGGTACAATTTTCAGGTGCCATGTTCATCTGTTCAAACAATTATATGCAAGTGTAAACACCATGGGAATGCCTAGCCATCATAATGCTCGGAAAGGAGATGAGTTCTGTATCCCAGAGATGAACATGTTTTGGTGCAAAGTGTGCATGTCAACCCCAGAATAAAAGCAAAAGACCGTGTGAAGATGCTGGCTGAAGCTGGTAAGAGTGTCATTATCCACAGTGAAACAAGTTGTGTGCCAATATGGGCTTAAAAGCCACTCAGCAAGGAGGAAGCCATTACTCAAAAAGCAACATAAAAAAATCCAAACTCACTTCCGGGAAGATGGCGGAGAGACATAACACTTAAACAAAGAGCTCTCCCTAGCCGGATTAAAAATCATCGGTAAATGGCCAACTCGACATAAACGAATCAATAAACTAAGGGATGAAAACACGAAGGAACCGGGCACAAGGACAAAAAGAGGGTAAAATTGAAGAATTCCTCTCCAACAACGCAGGAAAAACTGCTGTACGCAAAGCCCAAAAAAACGAGGTGTCTACAGCAGAGAAAATGGAAGACACCAGACTCGACAACATGAACGCTGGCATCGCCAGTTTGGGTGAAGAGTTGAGAGACTTCAAGCGACAGCTACAACAGGATTTAGCGGCTCTTAAGGAGGAACTGAAAAAAGAAATTAAGGAGGAAATCATGGACCTCCGAAGAGAAATGGAGCGTAAATTAACGGAAAACATGGAGGAGCTGCGCTCCCAGCGGGCGTGTATGACAGAAGCGCAGACCCGAATTTCGGAACTAGAAGATTGGAAAAGCGAGGCAAACGAACAACTACAAACCCTGACGACGCAAACGCAGAGGATGCAGGAGAAAATAAACGACTTGGAGAGCAGATCCCGACGAAGCAATATGCGCATCTTTGGAATTCCGGAGGGCATTGAAGGCAACTCGATGACAAAATTCATGGATCAGTTCTTAAAAAAAGAACTGGAAATACCCGGAGAAACGGATCTGCAGATTCAACGGGCGCACAGAACACCGGCACAGAACCCGAAAACAAACTCTCCACCCAGGTCAGTTGTGGTAAACTTTGTGAAATATGACATAAAGGAAAGAATCCTGACGCAAGCATGGAAAAAAAAGATACGAATCGGCGACAAACAGGTATTTTTTGACCATGACTACCCGACAGAAATCGTGCAGCAGCGGAAGAAATATGCCAATATTAAAAAAACGCTGAAAGAGAAAAAAATTAGATTCCAAACGCCGCTAACGAAAATGAGGATTCATTGGGAGGAAGGCACAAGAACCTACAACACGGCCGAAGAGGCAGCGCGGGATATGATGGAGCGGGGCCTTGAGGTGAGCGTGCCGAAGGAGACGGATGGAGCAGCGGCGGCCCTGAACGCACCACGACAGACGGAGTGGAGACGAGTGAACGGCGGAAGAAGGGGGAGAGACGTAGAGCAGCGGGCCCAGGACAAGCTACAAGGCTTTCAACTGAAAGCCTAGATCATAACAAAGATTAAGAAAGGCACAGAAGAAATGAAGGCCAAGAAGACAAGGTAAAAGAGAAACAGACGGCTAGGAGAGGTTTAAGTGATATTTGTTGGACATTTCTAGACTTATGACTATTACTTTGATAGTAATTAGAAGTCTAGGGAGGGCCCTTCACTCTGTGAAGACAAACCCCCCACCCACCAACAGGGACCAGTGGGCAGAAGAAAGGCCCAAAGTACGGAGGTCGAGATTTTTTAATGTGTTTTTATATAAATATGTGTTATTTTTGTTGTTAAAGGGGCTAGGAGCACAAGTTAAAAAAATGGAAAAACATGAATATGGGTAAAAATCTTAAGATAATGACATTAAACGTGAATGGTCTGAACTCACCTGTTAAAAGGGAAAGAATAATAAGAAAATTCAAGAAGGAAAAAGCTGAAATTATATTTATGCAAGAGACACATTTGAGCAAGACAGAACATGTGAAACTAAAGAGATTTGGCTATAAGAACTCCTACTACAGTTCATTTAAGGGAGGAGCAAAAAGGGGGGTTATGATACTAATCTCAAACAAAATACAATTTGAAAGTGAACAGGAAATCCAGGATAAAGAAGGCAGGTATGTAATAATAAAGGGAAGAATAGATGGTATGCAGATTACATTAGTGAACATCTATGCCCCACCAGAAAGTGACAAGGGTTTTTTTCAACATCTGTTTGATCTCATAGCAACACACAGTGAAGGAGTCCTAATTTGTGGAGGAGACTTAAATGCTGTCATGGATCATGAAGTTGACACAACAAGTGTTAAGAAGACAAAAAAACATGTAACAAAGTTCATAAGAACCTCACTGGCAGAATTGGGTATGGTAGACATATGGAGGGACCTGCACCCACTTGAAAAAGACTATACACATTATTCAGCAGTCCATAAAGTACACTCTAGAATAGATTACTTCCTTATGAATGAAGGTGACAGACACAGGGTGAGAAATTGTTGGATTGGAGGGGCAGAAATATCAGATCATAATCCTATATACATGGAAATATATTTGAACAATAGAAAACGACAAACAACATGGAAACTTAACGTAGGACTGTTAAATGATGAGAAAATGAAAGAAAGAATAAAAATAAACATAAACGAATATATCCAAGAGAATGACAATGAAGTGGACCCAACAATACTATGGGACACACTAAAAGCCGTGTTAAGGGGTAAATTAATTGTTGAAACAGGAAAAGCAAATAAGACTAAACTGGAAGCGTATGAACAAAGATGTGAGAGACTGAGGGAACTAGAACGTAAACATCAAAGCACAAATGACCCAAAAATATATCAAGAAATTAAAGAAGAAAAAACAAAGATAAAAGAAACACAAATGGATGAAATTGAAAGGAAAAATAGATATCTAAAGCAAAAATATTATGAAACGGGGCCAAAAGCCACAAAACTGCTGGCAAAACGGTTAAGAAAACAACAAACAATGAATAATGTATACAAGATTAAAGACCCCACCACAAATAAAACCACAGTTAACCCAGAAAACATCGAAGAAATTTTCCATAATTTCTACCAAGAACTATACTCGCAACCTGAAGAAACAAATACTAAAGATATCAAAAAATTTCTAGACACATTGGACTTGCCATCAATAGGAAATCAACAAAATGAAAAACTAACAGCAGAAATAACAACACAAGAGATCAGAGATGTGATTAAGTCACTTAAAAATGGTAAATCACCAGGTAGTGATGGATACCCATCTGAGTTTTATAAACTGTTTATAGAAGAACTCATGCCACAACTCCTAAAGTCATTTAATTGGACGCTGAACAACAACAAAATACCTCCATCATGGAACGAAGCAATCATTTCAGTTATTTTAAAACCAGGGAAAGATAAAGAACAATGCGGAAACTATAGACCAATCTCTTTATTAAATGTAGATTATAAAATATACACAACAATTATATGTAAACGAATAAAGACATTCTTGACGGAATTGATAGAAGATGATCAAACTGGATTCATAGAGGGACGCCAAACACATGACAATATCAGGAGAACAATACATATAATTAACCAAATACATAAAGAAAAGAAAAGCGCAGTAATAATGAGTTTAGACGCAGAAAAAACATTTGACAGGGTTAACTGGAAATTCCTATACAGTGTACTGGAGCGCTTTGGATTTAACGAAAAATCAGTATAATGCATAAGGACGCTATATCAAGAACCTGTGGCAAGAATCAAGATAAACGGTAGCTTAACAGACAAAGTAAATATACAAAGATCAACTAGGCAGGGATGCTGCTTATCGCCCACCTTGTTTGCTCTGTTCATAGAACCATTGGCTCAAGCGATACGACAAAATAAGAAATTAAAAGGTGTAACAATAAAGGGGGCGGAACACAAGATTGGGCTATTTGCAGACGATATTATAGTTTACCTTGAACAACCAGATAAATCAATAATGGAAATGATGAACTTGATAGAAAATTTTGGAAAATTATCAGGATACAAGATAAACATAACAAAAACACAAATACTGACATTCCACTATAACCCTCTAAACCAGATAACTGATAAGATCAAACTAAACTGGAACCAAAAAGAAATAAAATACCTTGGAGTGAACATACCTAAAGACCTAAGCAAAATATATAAAGCAAACTATGATAGGTTGGAACAAGAAATAAAAAAAGATATTGATAGATGGTCAATCTTAAATATGGATCTGAATTCAAAAATTGAGACAGTCAAAATCAGCATACAACCTAGATTACTTTACCTCTTCCAGGCTATACCAACAGAGATTCCAGATGCCCAATTCTCAAAGTGGGACAGGATGATATCGAGATTTGTTTGGGGAGGTAAAAAACCAAGAGTGAAATATAAAACCCTCCAATTACCAAAAGAGAAAGGAGGCATGGGCCTACCAAGTCTAAAGGAATATTACTACTCAGCACAAATAAGATATATCATATGTTGGTGCGACGGAGGATACGAGGCAAAATGGAAATTGAGGGACTCCCAGTACAAAGCATAATAGGGGATAAAGATGCATATAAGCAAATCAAACAAATAGACCCAATCACTAAATTTACTTTAGAACTGTGGTATAAAATAGTACAAAAATATAATATAAGGGAAGACATAAAACTATTGAAATGGGTAGCATTTGACAGTCAGTTTGAACCGGCAAAACAAGATAGGGGATACAAAAATCTGGTGAACAAGGGAATCACAGCATGGGGCAATATCGGAAAAAAAGATCTCGGGAGCTTTGTAAATATCAGGAGAAAATTTAAATTAGAAAGATCAGAATTTTTCAGATATCTGCAGATGAGAGATTACTATATGAAGAAGATTAGGCATAACCTCCAAACAGATGTGAACGAGATTATACAACTTATTTTAAGCTCATATGCAGGAAATAAAATAAGAATTATTTCAAAACTATATCAGAAACTTATGACAAACAATCATACAAGTAACTATATAAAGGAGAAATGGGAGAAAGAGCTCAATTTAAACATAACAGAAGAAAGCTGGCAGGAAATATGGAAAACACAACACACATCAACAAATTCAAGGGCATGGAGGGAATTTGGATGGAAAAACCTGATTCGCTTTTTCATTACACCACAGATTCAAGGAAAATATACAAATACCCAATCTTTATGCTGGAGGGGATGTGGGGCTCAAAATGCAGACCACTCACATATGTTTTGGAAATGCTGCAAAATCTAATCATTTTGGAAATCTATGCATGTGACAATACAGAGGATATTAGGATATAATATACCAATGAACTGTAACCTGATGTACTTATGTGATCTTAAAAAAGACAATGTTATACAGGCTGAGGACAGATATCTAGTTAAAATCTTGTTGATTGCATGTAAAAAAACTATCACAAAAAAATGGCGATCAGAAGTTCTTCCTGACCAAGAACAATGGACTGACATTGTTGAGGACATACGTATGATGGAAAAACTAACATATCGACGAAGAATGCAAGAAGGAATATGGGAGAAAAAATGGCGGAAATGGACACACTACAAAGTGCAACAACGAGGCAGAAATTGAAAGAATAACCAAAGACACTGAAAAAAACAGAAGAATTAAGAGATGGAAACTAAAAACTTGATGCACCAACATTTGCCCCCCCCTTTTATTTATTTTTTTATTTTTTATTTTTTATTTATTTATTTATTTATTTTTTTTATTTATTTTTTTTCCCCTACCCTAACCCCTTTGTTTTTTAAATGTAGAATGTGATCTGAATGCATTATATATGATGAAAAATGAATAAAAATCTAAGTTACAAAAAATCCAAACTACAGTTTGCAAATGCACACAGGGACAAAAACCTTAATTTCTGGAGACATGTCCTGTGGTCTAATGAAACTAAAATTGAATTGTTTGGCCATAATAACAGTCATTACATTTGGAGAAAAAAGGGGGAAGCTTGCAAGCCTTAGAACACTATCCCAACTGTGAAGTATGGGGGTGGAAGCATCATGTTGTGGGTGGGGGTGTTTTGCTGCAGGGGGGACTGGTGCACTTCACAAAATAGATGGAATCATGAGGAAAGAACATTATGTTGAAATATTGAAGTTATTTATTTAGCGAATGCAAAGTCCTTAAGCCAAGCAGTTGCCTCCTGGTTTGCTGTATGGAGGGTGTGTAATCCTCCTTCCAGTCTTTGGAGCGGGCAAGTCTCTATGATGTGTTCCATAGTTTGCTCCTCTCCACATGCGCACAGTGGGCTAGGGCTACTGCCCCATCTGTGAAGGCTGGCCAAGCAGGGGCCATGTCCAGTCCTGAAGCGATTGAGTGTAGACCACTGTCTCCTTGGGAGGTTGGTGCCCGGGACCTGTTGGTTGGGGTTTATCACCAGCTGTTTGTTTGGGACCTCCTTGGTCTCCCAAGGAGGTCAATATTGAAGTAACATCTCAAGACATCAGCCAGGAAGTTAAAGCTTGGCCGTAAATGGGTCTTACAAATGGGCAATGATGCTAAGCATACCACCAAATTAGTTACAAAGTGGCTTAAGGACAATAAAATCACTGTTTTGGAGTAGTCATCACAAAGCCCTGCGCTTGATCCCATAAAAAATTTGCGGACAGAGCTGAAAAGATGTGTGCAAACAAGGCGGCCTACAAACCTGACTCGATTACACAAGCGTTGTCAGGAGGAATGGGCCAAAATTCCAGAAAACCATTGTGAAAAGCTTGCGGAAAGATACCCAAAACATTTGACCCAAGTCATACAGTTCAACAAACATATATTTTATCCCCACATTTGTTTATTGTATCCCCACATTCATTCATCTTCAACTGTTTAATCCTTTTTGGGTCACGGAAGGCTGGAGCTGATCCCAGCATCTTTGACAGGGCCAGCACAGAGAGACAGACAACCATTCACTCACACATTCATACCTAAGGACAATTTAGAATCCCCAGTTGATGTCAATTAACCTAACGTGTATGTCTTTGGCTTGTGGGAGGAAACAGGAGTACCCAGAGAAAACCCATGCAGACACGGGAAGAACATACAAACTCCATACAGAAGGGTCACCGCTGGCCAGGGGTGAAGTTTAAAAACAATGCTACCAAATACTATGGAAATGTATGTAAACTTCTGACTATGAAGAAAGTAATAAAAATTCTCAAAATTGTCCTCTACTTGGAACAAGCTACTGCCCCAAGTGGAGGAGTTCAAGTATCTCAGGGTCTCATTCACGAGTGAAGGGAGAATGGAGCAAGAGACTGACAGACAAATCAAAGCAGCAGAGCTGCAGTGATGCAGCCGTTGTACCGGTCTGTTGTGGTGAAGAGGGAGCTGAGCTCTAAAGCAAAGCTGTCGATTAATCAATCAATCTACGTTCCTACCCTCACCTATAGTCATGAACTTTGGATAATGACCGAAAGAATGAGATCGTGGATACAAGTGTCTGAAATGAGCTTTCTCTGTAGGATTGCTGGACTCACCCTTAGAGATAGGGTGAGGAGCTCAGCCATCCGGGAGAGACTCAGAGTAGAACTGCTGCTCCACCACATCGAAAGGGGCCTTTTGAGGTGGTTTGGGCATCTGATCAGGATTTCTCCTGGACGTCTCCCACTTGAGGTGTTTTGGGCATGTACCAATGGGGGGAGGCCCCGGGGCAGACCCAGGACATACTGGAGAGACTACATCTCCCAGCTAGCCTGGGAACATATTGGTATCCTCTCTGAAGAGCTGGAGCAGGTGGCCGGGGAGAGGGAAGTCTGGGTTTCTCTGCTTGAGGTGCTGCCTCCGCAACCCGGACCTCCGTAAAAGCGGTAGAAAATGGATGGCTGGATGGATATTTAGCAAACAGAAACAATTCTGATAATCCTATATGACCTAAAACAGGAAAAGTTTAGTCTGATTTAATGTCAGACAGTGAGAGGAAAAGGTTTTGTGTCTTTTAAGACAGTAAAAGACACAAACTGTCTGTACAACGGTACTGTCTTTTACAGTACAGTTGTACTGTACTGTATGTGGGCGGCAGTGGCTCAGGAGGTAGAGCAGGTCGTCTAATAACCGGATGGTTGGCGGTTCGAATCCCGCTCTCCCCAGATATCCTGCCGTTGTGTCCCTGGGCAAGACACTTCACCCGCATTGCCTGCAGTGTCCATAACACTGGGTATGAATGTGTATAAATGTATAAAATGTTCGGTGGTGGCCGGAAAGGCCATTGGCGCAGATTGGCTGCCACGTTTCCGTCAGCCTGCCCCAGGGCAGCTGTGGCTGCAGAAGTAGCTTGCCACTACCATTGTCTGTCTGGAGTGAAGGAATAATGTACCTATTTGTAAAGCGTCTTTGAGTATATATGATAAAGCGATATATAAAATCGATGCATTATTATACAACTGTTTCTGCTATTTGCTAGTGATTTTACCCAAATAATTTATTCAACATCATCTGTAGTACAGTGGTGTGACAAAGTGTTTGCCCCCTTCCTGATTTCTCTTTTTTTTCAAATGTTTGTCACACTTAAATGTTTCAGATCATCAAACAAATTTAAATATTAGACAAAGATAACACAAGTAAACACAAAATGCAGTTTTTAAATGAAGGTGTTTATTATTAAGGGGAAAAAAAATCCAAACCTAGATGGCCCTGTGTGAAAAAGTGATTGCCCCCTAAACCTAATAACTGGTTGGGCCACCCTTAGCAGCAACAACTGCAATCAAGTGTTTGTGATAACTGGCAATGAGTCTTTTACAGCACTGTGGAGGAATTTTGGCCCACTCACCTTTGCAGAATTGTTGTAATTCAGCCACATCGTAGAGTTTTTGAGCATGAACTGCCTTTTTAAGGTCACACCACAGCATCTCAGTCGGATTCAGGTCAGGACTTTGACTAGGCCACTCCAAAGTCTTCATTTTGTTCTTCTTAAGCCATTCAGAGGTGGACTTGCTGGTGTGTTTTCGATCATTGTCCTGCTGCAGAACCCAAGTGTGCTTTAGCTTGAGGTCACGAACAGATGGCTGGACATTCTCCTTCAGGATTTTTTGGTAGACAGCAGAATTCCTGGTTCCATTTACCAAAGCAAATCTTCCAGGTCCTGAAGCAGCAAAACAGCCCCAGACCATCACACTACCACCACATTTTACTGTTGGTATGATGTTCCTTTTCTGAAATTCTGTTACTTTTATGCTGGATGTAATGGGACACACACCTTCCAAAAAGTTCAACTTTTGTCTCGTCAGTCCACAGAGTATTTTCACAAAAGTCTTGGGGATCATCAACATGTCTTCTGGCAAAACTGAGATGAGCCTTTATGTTCTTGTTGCTAAGCAGTGGTTTTCGTCTTGGAACTCTGCCATGCAGGCCATTTTTGCCCAGTTTCTTTCTTATGGTGGATTCATGAACACTGACCATAACTGAGGCAAGTGGCAAGTGAGGCCTGTGGTTCTTTGGATGTTGTTGTGGTGTCTTTTGTGACCTCTTGGGTGAGTCGTCGCTGTGCTCTTGGGGTAATTTTGGTCGGCCGGCCACTCATGGGAAGGTTCACCACTGTTCCATGTTTTCGCTATTTGTGGATAATGGGTCTCACTGTGGTTCGCTGGAGTCCCAAAGCTTCAGAAATGGCTTTATAACCTTTTCCAGACTGATAGATCTCAATTACTTTGTTTCTCATTTGTTCCTCAATTTCTTTGGATGGCAGCATGATGTCTAGCTTTTGAGGATCGTTTGGTCTACTTCACTTTGTCAGGCAGGTCCTATTTAAGTGATTTCTTGATTGAGAACAAGTGTGGCAGTAATCAGGCCTGGGTGTGGCTAGAGAAATTGAACTCAGCTTTCCAAAGATGTGATAAACCACAGTTAATTGATGTTTTAACAGGGGGGGGGGGGGGTGCAATCACTTTTTCAAACAAGGCCATGTAGGTTTGGAATTTTTTTTTTTACCCTTAATAATAAACACCTTCATTTAAAAACTGCATTTTGTGTTTACTTGTGTTATCTTTGTCTAATATTTAAATTTGTTTGATGATCTGAAACATTTAAGCGTGACAAAATACACAAAGAAAATGAGAAATTAGGAAGGGGGCAAACACTTTTTCACACCACTGTATGATTTTTGGCCCATATTACCCAGTCCTACTGCCAGCCACCGATAGCTAATAGTGCCAGGGCCAGCTGAAGATCCTGAGTTGAAGGTGAAGCTTGGGGACAGCTGAGGACACAGAGGACCTGTTGTCCCTCTCACAAACAGATGACATAGAATCTGTGAAGCGGTTTGCTCCACTTGCACATAAGAGCTCCTTTGATCTCATTTTGATGGTTCACTAAAATATCTTCCAAATTATTCTTCTTTCAGCTGCTCCCTTTAGGGGGTCGCCACAGCGGCTCATCTGCCTCCATCTCACCCTATCCCTTGCATCTTCCTCTGTAACACCAACCCTCTCCCTGGAATTTCCCCATTGTGGGACCAATAAAGGCTTATCTTATCTTATGTCCTCCTTCACTAGATCCATGAATCTTCTCTGTGGTCTTCCTCTTTTCCTCCTACCTGGCAGCTCCACCTTCAACATCCTTTGTCCAGTATATCCACTATCCCTACTCTTCACATGTCCAAACCATCTCAGCATTGCCTCTCTTACTTTGTCTCCAAACCGCTCAACCTGAGTTGTCCCTCTGATATACTCATTTCAAATCCTGTCCCTCCTAGTCACTCTCAATGAAAATCTTAGCATCTTCAACTCTGCCAACTCCAGCTCCACCTCCTGTCTTTTTGTCAGTGCCACCGTCTCCAAACCATACATCATAGCAGGTCTCATTACCATCTTGTAAATCTTCCCTTTCACTCTAGCTGCTACCCTCCTGTCACAAATCACCCCTGACACTCGTCTCCACCCACTCCACCCTGAATGCACTCTTATTCTTATATTATATATTCTTACTCTTATATAGCTACAATGCTCCGCACTGTGTGTCTATATATATATATATATATATATATATATATATATATATATATATATATATATATATATATATACTGTATATACGTATATTAATATGTACATATGTATACTAGCTGCTCTTGTTTTTTCTTGCCTTCTGATTGTTGCTCTGAGTGTTGCTATCCCTGTGCTGTTGCAATCCTGGAATTTCCCCATTGTGGGACAAATAAAGGCTTATCTTATTCCTATTCACCTCTCTTGTGCATTTTCCATTGCTTTGGACGGTTGACCCCAGGTATTTAAACTCATCTGCTTTCACTACCTCTACTCCTTCCATCTTCACCGTTACACCTGCCTCCCTCTCATTCGCACGCATATATTCTGTCTTGCTTCTACTGAATCATTCCTCTTCTCTCCAGATCATACCTCCACCTCTCCAGGTTCTCTTCCACCTGCTCCCTACTCTCTCTACAGATCACAACGTCGTCTGCAAACATCATGGTCCTCCTCCTGCCTGACCTCATCTGTCAGCCTGTCCATCACCATGGCAAACAAGAAGGGGTTCAGAGCCGATTCCTGATGTAATCCCACCCCCACCTTGAATCCATCTGTCATTCCTACAGTGCATTTCACCACCGTCTCGCTGTCCTCATACATGGTGAATGGCATTCACTTATATAGCGCTTTTATTCTCGTCTCTTGATGACCGAAGCGCTTTACAGATCCTGCTATCCACCCATTCACACACACATTCACACACTGATCACATGTCCTGCACCACCCTCACATACTTCTCTGCTACGCCTGACTTCCTCATACAGTACCACACTTCCTTTCTTGGCACCCTATCATATGCTTTCTCTAGATCAGGGGTGTCCAATCATGTGCCATGGAAGGCCAAGACCCTGCAGGTTTTCTCTTCTACCCAGTCTCTTCAGCAGGTGTTTTCACTGATCAGCAATTAGTGGGAAGAAGTTCAATGAAATCTGCTGTTGAAGACACTGGTTGGAGGTAAAGCCTGCAGGGTCTTGGCCTTCCATGGCACATGATTGGACACCCCTGTTCTAGATCCACAAAGACAGTGCAACTCCTTCTGACCTTCTCTATATTTCCCCATCAACACTCTTAAAGCAAACATTGCATCTGTAGTACTCTTTCTTGGCATGAAACCATACTGCTGCTCACTGATTGTCACCTCTCCTCCTAACCTGGCTTCAACAACTATTTCCAATATCTTCATAGTGTGGCTGATCAACTTTAGACTGCGTGTCCACCAAATGCATTTTTTCCGCTCTGGGCGACTATTTTCCATTCATTCTCTATGTAGTCCAGCATTTACAGCGCTGAAACGCTCTCGGTGGTGGCCGTTTTTTGTCACGGCGCTCAGAGTTGAAAAAAGTTCAACTTTTCAGAGACTGCAGCTGAGCTCGTCAGTGTCAGACCTTAAGCAGCCAATCAGAACTGCTGCGTGGGCGGGACACAGGACGCCAGTACTAGTCTGTACTCAGACTCCTGCTTTCTGTGTCATCATATTTTACATCCAGACCTGCTAGAAAACGTTTCCTGTCCATTGTTATTAAGAGACTGCTATTAAAAAGTCAGTAGAAAGTCTGACAATAGGAAAAGTGGAAGTACTGGGCTGAGAGTGACAAGCTGTTGCTGGGATACAGGGAACAGACTTTTTTTTACCCCAGAGTGCAGCGCACAAACGCTAAAAAAAAAATGTTCAGGGCGGTCGGGTGACAAATAACGCATTTGGTGGACACACACAGCCTTATGCCACTGTAGTTAATACAGCTCTGAGCATCACCTTTGTTCTTGAAAATTGGTACCAAAACACTTCCCCATTCCTCAGGCATCCTTTCACTCTCCAAGATTGTGTTAAACAATCTGGTTGAAAAGTCCACTGACATCTCTCTTAAACATCTCCATACCTCAACTGGTATGTCATCTCTATCATCACTGACTGTGGAAACTTCACACTAAACCTCAAGCAACTTACGGAGTCTGTGCCTCTCCACTCTTTCTCCAGACTCTGGGACTTTGATTTCCAAATGAAATGCAAAATTTACTTTTATATGAAGAGAGGTCATCTGCTGGTGTGTGTCCACTGTCTTTTATCAAGACCAAAGTCAGTGCAGTCGTCTACCAGGAAATTTTAGAGGACTTCATGCTTCCCTTTGCTGACAAGCTTTATGGAGAAGCTGATTTCATTTTCCAGCAGGACCAACAGTGATCTGTGTGGAGTTTGCATGTTCTCCCCATGTCCGCATGGGTTTACTCTGGGATTTCTCCGGTTTCCTCCCACATGCCAAAAACATGCAAGTTAGGTTAAATTGGCATCAAACTGGGGATTCTAAATTGTCCTTAGGTATGACTGTGAGAGTGAATGGTTGTCTGTCTTTCTGTGTTGGCCCTGCGATGGACTGCCGATCTGTCCAGGGTGTACCCTGCCTCTCATCCAAAGATGCTGGGATAGGCTCCAGCACCCTCGCAACCCAAAAAGGATTAAGCGGAAGAAGATGGATGGACTTGGCAACCCCCCACACTGCCAAAAGTAAAAAAAACAAAAACTGGTTTAATGACTATGGCATCACTGTGCTTGATTGGCCAGCAAACTCTCCTGACCTAAACCCCATAGAGAATCTATGGAGTATTGTCAAGAGGAAGATGAGAGACACCAGACCCAACAATGCAGACGAGTTGAAGGTCACTATCAAAGCAACCTGGACCTTCATAACACCTCAGCAGTGCCACAGGCTGATCACCTCCATGCCACGCCACACTGATACAGTAATTAATCCAAAAGGAGAACAGACCAAGTATTGAGTGTGTACATGGACATACTTTTCAGTCAATCAACATTTCTATTAAAAAAAAACTATTTTTTTAATTAATTTTATGTAATATTCTAATTTTTTGAGAAACTGAATTTGGGGTTTTCATGGGCTGTAAGCCATAATCATCAAAATAAAAACAAATAAACACTTGAAATATATCACTTTCTGTGTAATGAATCTATATAATATATGGGTTTCACTTTCTGAAATGAGTGACAAAAAGTGTTGAACTTTTTCATATTCTAATTTTTTGAGATGTACCTGTATATTACCATTTCTGTCCTTTATCAATCTAACCTACTGTACATCCTTTCCAGCTCGATGTCTCTGTCTAGCCAATCAATACGTCCTTTTCTCCTTCCTTAGTGCCCAGCCTCTCATACAACTCACTAGATGCCTTTTCCTTTGCCACCTCTCTCTTTGCCATGAGCCTAGATTCCAAATACTCATGTCTACTTTCTTCATCTCCCTTACTATCCCACTTTTTCTTTGCTAACCTATTCCGTTGAATGCTTTCCTGTACCTCCTCATTCCACCACCAAGTCTCCTTGGCTTCCTTCCTCTGTCCACTGAATGCACCACATATATTTCTACCCATTTCCCTCAATACTTTTGCTGTACTTTCCCAGTCATCTGGTAATTCTTCCCTACCAGCCAAAGCCTGTATCAGCTCCTTCCTGAACTCTGTGACCGTCTTCCTTCTGTAACTTCCCCCACTTAATCTTTGGCTCTGCCTTCATCATTTTCCTCTTCTTGCTTTGCAAAGTCATCCTACAGACTACCATCCAATGCTGTCTAGCTACATTCTCCCCTGCCACAACCTTGCAGTCTCCTATTTCTTTCAGATTTCTCCTTCTGCATAAGATGTAGTTGGCCTGTGTGCACCTTCCTCGACTCTTGTAAGTCAGCCTATGTTCCTCTCTCATCTTAAAGTATGTGTTCACCACAGCCATTTCCATCCTTTTGGCAAAATCCAAAACCATCTATCCTTCCACATTTCTCTCCTTAAGACCATACCTACCCAGGACTCCTCATCACCTCTGTTCCCTTCACCTACATGTCCATTAAAGTCTGATCCAATCACCACTTTCACCCCCCTGGAAACACTCTCTACCACTTCATCTAACTTACTCCTGAATTCCTCTTTCTCCTCTACCTGACATCCATCTTGTGGGGTATACGCACTGACAACATTTAACATCACACCTCTGACTTCTCGCTTCAAACTCATGATTCTGACTCCCTCTTTACCCCCTGAACACGCTTCACATACTCTTCCTTCAAGATTACTCCTACTCCATTTCTCTTCCTATCTACACCATGGTAGAACAGTTTAAATCCACCTCCAATGCTCCTAGCTTTGCTTCTCCTCCATTTTGTTTCTCGAACACACAGTACGTCTACCTTCTTTCTCTCAAATATCTTCCAAATACAAATGCAGTGTTTCCTCTGGCTTAAAGACCTTGGCGCGGTGGCAACATATTTTTCCAGGTGTGTGTGTGTGGGGGGGGGGGGGCAGAAAACACATATGTATGAATATGTTAATTTTATACTATTTATTTCTTTTTTTATTGTAACTTGATTTTTATTTATTTTTCATCATACATATTACATTCAGCTCACAGTCTCTATATTTATAAAAAGGAGCTAGAGGAAGAAAAAAAAAAGAAAAAGGGGGGGGGGGGGACAAATGTTGGAGCATCAAGTTTTTAGTTTCCATCTCTTAATTCTTCTGGTTTTTCCAGTGTCTTTGGTTATGCTTTCAATTTCTAGTCTCGTTGTTGCACTTTGTAGTGTGTCCATTTCCACCATTTTTTTTCATATTGTCCTTCTTGCATTCTTTGTCGTTATGTTAGTTTTTCCATTAAACGTATACCCTCAGCAAAGTCAATCCATTGCTCTTGGTCAGGAAGAACTTCTGATCGCCATTTTCTTGTGATTGTTTTTTTTACATGCAATCAGCAAGATTTTAACTAGATATCTGTCCTCAGCCTGTATTACATTGTCTCTTTTAAGATCACATAAATACATCAAGTTACAGTTCATTGGTATATTATATCCTAATATCCTCTGTATTGTCACATGTATAGATTTCCAGAATGATGAGATTTTGCAGCATTTCCAAAACATATGTAAGTGGTCTGCATTTTGAGCCCCACAGCCCCTCCAGCATAAAGACTGGGTATTTGTATATTTTCTTTGAATCTGTGGTGTAATGAAATAGCGAATCAGGTTTTTCCATCCAAATTCCCTCCATGTCCTTGAACTTGTTGATGTGTGTTGTATTTTCCATATTTCTTGCCAGTTTTCTTCTGTTATGTTTAAATTTAGCTCTTTCTCCCATTTCTCCTTTATATAGTTACTTGAATGTTTGTTTGCCGTAAGTTTCTGATATAGCTTTGAAATAATTTATTTTATTTCCTGCATACGAGCTTAAAATGAATTGTATAATCTTGCTCACATCTGTGTGGAGGTTATGCCTAATCTTCCTCATATAATAATCTCTCATCTGCAGATATCTGAAGAATTCAGATTTTTCTAGTTTAAATTTTCTTCTCATGTTTACAAAACTCCCGAAATCTTTTTTTCCTATATTGCCCCATGCTGTGATTCCCTTGTTCACCAGATTTTTGTATCCCCTATCTTGCTTTGCCGGTTCAAACTGACTGTCAAATGCTACCCATTTCAATAGTTTTATGTCCTCCTTTATATTATACTTTTGTACTATTTTATACCACAGTTCCAAAGTAAATTTAGTGATTGGGTCTATTTGTTTGATTTGCTTATATGCATCCTTATCTCCTATTATGCTTTGTACTGGGAGTCCCTCAATTTCCTTTTCCATTTCTTTCCATTTTGCCTCGTATCCTCCGTCGCACCAACATATGATATATCTTATTTGTGCTGAGTAGTAATATTCCTTTAGACTCGGTAGACCCATGCCTCCTTTCTCCTTTGGTAACTGGAGAGTTTTATATTTCACTCTTGGCTTTTTACCTCCCCAAACAAATCTCGATATCATCCTGTCCCATTTTGGGAACTGGGCACCTGGAATCTCTGTTGGTAGAGCTTGGAAGAGGTAAAGCAGTCTAGGTTGTATGCTGATTTTGACTGTCTTAATTTTTGAATTCAGATCCATATTTAAGATTGACCATCTATCAATATCTTTTTTTATTTCTTGTTCTAACCCATCATAGTTTGCTTTATAGATTTTGCTTAAATCTTTAGGTATGATCACTCCAAGGTATTTTATTTCTTTTTGTTTCCAGTTTAGTTTGATCTTATCAGTTATCTGGTTTAAAGGGTTATAGTGGAATGTCAGTATTTGTGTTTTTGTTATGTTTATCTTGTATCCTGATAATTTTCCAAAATTTTCTATCAAGTCCATCATTTCCATTATTGATTCATCTGGTTGTTAAAGGTGAACTATAATATCGTCTGCAAATAGCCCAATCTTGTGTTCCGCTCCCTTTATTGTTATACCTTTTAATTTCTTATTTTGTCGCATCGCTTGAGCCAGTGGCTCTATGAACAGAGCAAACAAGGTGGACGATAGGCAGCATCCCTGCCTAGTTGATCTTTGTATGTTTACTTTGTCTGTTAAGCTACCGTTTATCTTGATTCTTGCCACAGGTTTTTGATACAGTGTCTTTATGCATTGTACTGATTTTTCGTTAAATCCAAAGCGTTCCAGCACATTATATAGGAACATCCAATTAACCCTATCAAATGCTTTTTCTGCGTCTAAACTCATTATTACTGCGCTTTTCTTTTCTTTATGTATTTGATTAATTATGTGTATTGTTCTCCTGATATTATCATGTGTTTGGCGTCCCTCTATGAAACCAGTTTGATCATCCTCTATCAATTCCGTCAAGAATGTCTTGGGCATAGAAATTTTTTAATATCCTTAACGTTTGTCTCTTCAGGTTGCGAGTATAGTTCTTGATAGAATTTATGGAATATTTCTTCGATGTTTTCTGGGGTAACTGTGGTTTTATTTGTGATGGGGTCCTTAATCTTATATACATTATTCACTGTTTGTTGTTTTCTTAACCGTTTTGCCAGCAGTTTTGTGGCCTTTGGCCCCGTTTCATAATATTTTTGTTTTAAATATCTATTTTTCCTTTCAATTTCATCTATTTGCATTTCTTTTATCTTTACTTTTTCTTCCTTAATTTCTTGATATATTTTTGGGTCATTTGTGTTTTGATGTTTACGTTCTAATTCCCTCAGTCTCTCACATCTTTGTTCATATGATTCCAGTTTAGACTTTTTTGCTTTTCCTGATTCAACAATTAATTTACCTCTTAACACGGTTTTTAGTGCATCCCATAGTATTGTTGGGTCCACTTCTCCATTATCATTCTCCTCGATATACTCATTTATGTTTACCTTTATTCTTTCTTTCATTTTCTCATCATTTAATAGTCCTATATTAAGTTTCCATGTTGTTTGTCGTTTTCTATTGTTTAAATATATTTCCATGTATATAGGATTATGATCTGATATTTCTGCCCCTCCAATCCGACAATTTCTCACCCTGTGTCTGTCACCTTCATTCATAAGGAAGTAATCTATTCTAGAGTGTACTTTATGGACTGCTGAATAATGTGTATAGTCTTTTTCGAGTGGGTGCAGGTCCCTCCATATGTCTACCATACCCATTTCTGCCAGTGAGGTTCTTATGAACTTTGTTACATGTTTTTTTTGTCTTCTTAACACTTGTTGTGTCAACTTCATGATCCATGACGGCATTTAAATCTCCTCCACAAATTAGGACTCCTTCACTGTGTGTTGCTATGAGATCAAACAGTTGTTGAAAAAAACCCTTGTCACTTTCTGGTGGGGCATAGATGTTCACTAATGTGATCTGTATACCATCTATTCTTCCCTTTATTATTACATATCTGCCTTCTTTATCCTGGATTTCTTGTTCACATTCAAATTGTATTTTATTTGAAATTAGTATCATAACCCCCCTTTTAGTTCCTCCCTTAAATGAACTGTAGTAGGAGTTCTTATAGCCAAATGTCTTTAGTTTCTCATGTTCTGTCTTGTTCAAATGTGTCTCTTGAATAAATATAATTTCGGCTTTTTCCTTCTTGAATTTTCTTATTATTCTTTCTCTTTTAACAGGTGAGTTCAGACCATTCACGTTTAATGTCATTATCTTAAGATTTTTAACCATATTCATGTTTTTCCATTTTTTTTTAACTTGTGCTCCTAACCCCTTTAACAACAAAACTAACACATATTTGTACAAAAACACATTAACGAATCTCGACCTCCACACTTTGGGCCTTTCTTCTGCCCACTGGTCCCTGTTGGTGGGTGGAAGGATTGTCCTCACCGAGTGAGGGGCCCTCCCTAGACCTCTAGTTACTATCCAAGTAATAGTCATTAGTCTAGAAATGTCCAACAAAAATCACTTTAACCTCTCCTAGCCGTTTGTTTCTCTTTTACCTTGTCTTCTTGGCCTTCATTTCTTCTGTGTCCTTCTTAATCTTTGTTATAATCTAGGCTTTCCGTTGAAAGCCTTGCAGTTTTTCTTGGGCCCGGTGCGCCACGTCCGTCTCCTGCCCTCTGCCACTCACTCGCCTCCATTCCGGCTGTCTCGATGCGTTCCGTGCCGCCGCTGCTCCAGCCGCTTCCTCCGGTACGCTCACCACAAAGCCTCGCTCCGTCATGTCCCGCGCTGCCTCTCTGGCCGTGTTGTAGGTTTTCACGCCGTCCTCCCAATGAATTCTCATCTTCGTTAGCGGCGTTTGGAATCTAATTTTTTTCTCTTTCAGCATTTTTTTAATGTTGGCATATTTCTTTCGCTGCTGCACAATTTCTGTCGGGTAGTCATGGTCAAAGAATATCTGTTTGTCGCCGACTCATATCTTTTTTTCCACACTTGTGTCAGGATTCTTTCCTTTACGTCGTATTTTAAAAAGTTGACCACAACTGACCTGGGTGTAGAGTTTGAATTCGGGTTCTGTGCCAAGGCTCTGTGCGTTCGTTGGATCTGCAGGTCTGGTTCATCGGGCAGCTCAAGCTCTTTTTTTAAGAATTGATCTATGAATTTCGTCATCGAGTTGCCTTCAGTGCCCTCCGGAATCCCGAAGATGCGTATATTGCTCCGCCTGGACCTGCTCTCCAGGTCGGTTATTTTTTCCTGCATCCTCTGTATTTGTGCCGTCAGGGTCTGCAGCCGCTCACTTGCCTCGGTCTTCCAGTCTTCCAAATCTGATTTTCGAGCCTGTGCTTCTGCCATACACGCGCGTTAAGTGCGCAGCTCCTCCATGGTTTCTGCTAGCTTGCGTTCCATTTCTTTTCGGAGACCCATAATTTCCTCCTTCATCTCTTTTTTCAGTTCTTCCTTAAGAGCCGTTAAATCCTGTTGGAGCTGTCGCTTGAAGTCTTTTATGTCCTTACTTATATTGGCGAAGCCAGTGTTCATAACATCGAGGTTGGCGTCCTCCATTTTCTCTGTTGTAGTCACCTCAATTTTTGGGCCTCGTGTTCAGCGATTTCTCCAGTGTTGCTGAAGAGGGATTCTTTAGTTTTACCCTGCTTTTGTCCGTGTGCCCGGGTTCTTCGTGTTTTCATCCCTTGGTTTATTGATCCATTTATGTCGAGTTGGCCATTTACCAAAGATTTTTAATCCGACTAGGGAGAGCTCTCTGTTTAAGCGTTATGCCTCTCCACCATCTTCCCGGAAGTCCTCATTTATTTCTTTTTTTAATTTTGCACAGTAACTTTGCATATAATAATAATAATGCATCAGATTTATATAGCGCTTTATCATAGACACTCAAAGACGCTTTTTACAGATACATTATTCATTCACTCCAGACAGACAATGGTAGTGGCAAGCTACTACTGTAGCCACAGCTGCTCTGGGGCAGGCTGACGGAAACGTGGCTGCCAATCTGGGCCAACGGCCTCTCCGGCCACCACCGAAAAATTATACACATTCATACCCAGTGTTATGGACACTGAAGGCAAGGTGGGTAAAGTGTCTTGCCCAGGGACACAACGGCAGGATATATGGGGAGAGCGGGAGTCGAACTGCCAACCATCCAGTTATTGGACGACCCGCTCTACCTCCTGAGCCACTGTGGTGCATATGGAACTTACAATTTGAAGTATTGTACAACCAAGGCTTGAATGTTGGAATACTGGGCCATTTGGGGTCCCACCCCGACGTTCTGTATTTGGACCTTTTACTGGTGTCATCATTCTCTCCTTCCTCTGCTCTCACCTCTCCTGGACCCTCTGCCTGAGCACTTTCCTCTCCTTAGCTCCTCTCTCTGTCTATGGTGGTATAGAAACAGGTTAGAAAATATCAAGTGCCATGTAAATTAAAGGAGACAACCAAAAATTTCTAGTTAAGGGTACAAAGAGCACCCACTTAAAACTTGAGTAATGACTTCAGTCTTGAAGGTTTGAGGTTTTTCTCCAAAATTTATAACAATGTTCTTATAGTTTTCTACTTTTCTCTGTAAATTTACCTAAATTTGTGGATTATTTTAAGGCTTATTTTTGTCTGTTTTTTTAAATAAAATTATTGTTTTTTAAGTAAATTTGAAAGACAGTGGGTTTTTTTTTTTTACTTTTTCCTTATAACAACTTATATTTTTGACCATAACTTTGCAGTCAGAACAGAACAATAATTTAACTCTCATTACAAAGAAAAAAATATTCATAAAATTGTATTTAATGATTTAATTTAACTTAAATGACCAAGGATGCCGTTATTTCTGTTATATTTCTATATATTTATAGTTTTTTTTTTTTTTTTTTTTAGAAATCTCCTCACCGCCAAAAAAACCTCCCTTATTTTGAAGTCCAAATGCTGGCACTGTGGTGGACACAATATATAGTGTGTGGGGGATTGTCCCTCACACCCAGAAAGCAGAACAATGGACCTAAGGAGAAAGAGCCCCGGGGCGTAATCAGACTGGACTGTTATGTCCCCCTTGAGGAAAGAAAGAAGATGCGCCTTTGCCCCCTACTGCTCCAAGCTGCAGCATGAAGTGCAGGGGGGTGGATGCACTGTAATGTATGTAACAAGTGTTAGGATAATTGCATCACACAATTCCTTTGTTCATACCCAGTGCATAATGTGCCAGCCCCAGTTTCTATGGAAGGTTAATAAAGCTATATAAACAGAACGCAGAGAAACTGGGGAGGCTTCTACAGGGGAATCAGCCCCAGCGGCCCACACTGGGGGCCATAGGCTGTACATATGTTAGACGGTTAATAAGGATTCTGTGTCGTCCTACGCTCGTGCCTCGCCTCCACATCCTTCCCTTTTACCCTCTACAGCACGTTTAGTTTGTCTGAAGGCTGCTGACGGATTAAAGTCATTGAGTTAGTGAATTTGGGTCATTTTAACTTGCCAGGTACATAAATGGGAACATAACTTAATATTGTAGTGGCTGGTGAAATATATCCTCAGCAATTCATCAGTCCCCCTTGCCTTTCCCTTCATATGAAGCTGGCTGCATATGAATTCTAACCACATCTCTTAGCTAAGCGACTCTTCCGTTATTGCTCCCGTTTCCAGTGGGTTAAAACCATAATAAATGCCTCCAGTGCTTACATACCTCTTATGATCTTTTTTCCGCTTTTAAAGTACTTTAATAAACTTCGTTTCTGTCGGACAGTCAAGCCTTATTATACTGCATTTCCCCTCTAGTCCGCCTTGGTCCGTGTACACTTTGGATGAGCCCGGGATGCACGCGGCGCTGTACATGCTCACTTTTTTCATCTACCCAGGCCAAGCGGTTGACGCATGCACACAACCATCAGTTGTAGTTTCACTCCCACCCAATAGGTAGCGCCAAGGCGCTGACATGCCAGGATTTTCACCAACGAAGAAACGGCGGACTTCTTCACAAAGTTTCTCTTCAAATAGAGTCTATTTCTGCTGTTATACTTCCCGGTTTTCACTCCTTTTCCACGAAGATGCTGCTGCCGCTAGCGAGACACTGCCTGCTGACTGACTGGAAAGCTTGCGTGGGTGGGGCGCTTCTAAACTCCGCATGGATGACGGTCACATGCGTTGTTTGTGTGTGCGCTTGCAGAAAGTCATTGTTTCATATATTTTTCTTAAATTCATATCTCCTTGGCGCAGCGGTAAATTTTCTTGCGCGGCGGCCAGCCACCGAGAAATGTTACCAGAGGAAACCTTGCAAATGCCATATTTGAAATGTGAAAATGAATAACCTCAAATTAATTTCTAAGTGTCCATACATAACCGTATTTAATAATAATAGTAAACTAGTATGAGTACAACATATTTGCAAAACAGTTCACATATAAGATGACACAAAATAGATGAATTTGACAATGTCCAGGGCTCCAGGCACATGAGTCTGAAGAACCTCAGGTGAAAATGCTACCCAAAAGAGCATTCTGGGAGCCTTTAGAGTCTTGATACATTTCTGGTTGAGATGAAATGGTTAATCATAACTGAAAGTACAATTTTCTGTGTGTGAAGACAGTTTGTGTGTTTGTAAGGGCACAGTGAGGAGGGCAATTAGTGCCAATCTGTGTTTCAGGTCTCAGTGGGGAAGAATGTGTGGAGGTAGAGACATGACATCCAGGAAGCAGGCTGTCCAACAGGAACATCGGCAGACAGCTCACAGGGGAAGAGTTTCAGGAAAAGGGGGCAGTGTGGTCCTCAATTATGCCAGAAGTTTTTTTTTAATTAGGCGTATTGTATTTTTCAGACCAATGCAGAGATATGTTCAAAAAAATCAAACTCCTTCAGTTCAGTGGTAAACTGTCCAATGAAAGAACACATGCAACCATGTGCTGTGTTAACTTTTGGATTTTAATATGTGCTCTCAGCTACAGAAACTGCCAAGAAAGAAGGCTGTAATTTTGTGTGGAGTGCTATCACAGACCTGTATTTAATTAGATATTTATCTGGAAGTTATCTGAGCTTCCCTGCTGATTAGCTGCTCTAATCCCTTTTGCGTATAGTAATGATATGAGGATTCACTGTGTGCTGGTTGAAGTCAATTACTTAATCTCATGCTAACAGATTATACGCCGTCTTCCTCCTCCTGTAGCCTTACCTCCCGCAGCCTGCTTTCCAGCTCCAGCAGTCGAGTTCTCTTGGTTTGCTCTTGCTGACTCATCTTCTCCAAGTGCTCCTCCAGTTTGGCATTTTGGGCCTCGAGTTTGCCAGCCTGAGACTCCAAATAAAACTTTTGTTGTCGAAGCTCTGAGATCATCTCCTCTTGGGCTTTCCTGACAACAATATAAGCACAGATGTCGGTCACAGTATATCCCATTTCTAAATATTCCTCTTTCAAACTGTTATCACAGCTAAAGAAAAAATATATGCCTAAAAACTAGGGATGCACAGCTGTATCAGCCTATATATCAGTATCAGCTGATATTCACCTTATCGGCTGATAACGGCAAATAAGATATCAGCAGTGGCCAATATGTTTCTGGTGTGTCCCAGTTGTGTGGCTTTGATTTTGCTCTGAAACAGACAATAGTCTATAGCTGCAAATTCAGAAAACATCTGGAACTGAAATATTTTAAACTATTTCAGTGTTGTTTTTCATAATGCATATTTCTTTGTCTTTCTGACATTAAAAGTGGAATAGATGAAAACAAACAATTTAGTTGCACACCCATTTATCTGTTCAACACTGAAAGTAGAAGGACCAAATTTTTAGTCCTTGGATCAGATTTTACATATTGGTATTATTAATCCCCCATTGTTCAAAAAAGTCATGAAGGCTATTCCCTCTTTTCTTGCATCTTTCCTTCAACAGATATTAGAAAAGTGAGGTAATCATTAAATGCAAAATTAAAAGCAAACTGCTTGTTTATGGAAGATCACAGCCAAGCAATACTGCTTTTTGGCCTTTGGCTTTGTGTCAAGAGATTTCTAAAGATTTGCATTTTCTTAATAATATTATATAAGATATGACTTGATGAGAAACAGTAAAACTATGAAAAGTGTTTTTTGCTACGTCTGACAAGGATGCCATGTGTTCATTACAGTTTGTCTGTTGGCAGGATTATGGAAAAACTACTGGATTTTGATGAGTGTCAGAAGTGGCCCTTGGTTTAAGGATGAACCCAATAGATTTTGGGGTAGATCCAGATCAGTATGCAGATGATGGATCACTTTTTCATTTGTCTTAACATTGTGAAATAGCACTTTAAAAAAAAAAAAGATTTTTACCAGTATCATGAAAAATAATTTTGGAATCAACCTGAAAATACACAGGCACAGAGAACTTATACTGCACTGTGGAGTGACACATTTTAATCACGTTTTAATTAGTGGAGGCATGTTGTCTCTACATATCCTCAAGTTATACTGTTGAACTAAAATGGAACCAAGAGGGTGCATCCTTAGGCCAAGGCTTAGTGAGCAAGCTCACATACCCCAGGCATCTGCATATCAGGGGCCCCTAATGAGAACCGTGATCAACATAAAACAGGCTAGAAAAAAAAGAAGTCCCCCTCGCCAAAATAAATAGAACCCCTCATTAGATGTGTCTGAAAATCAAATGTCCAAGGTACTGATGAGTTCAAGCTTCTGTATAAATTTTAAGTCAATCTGATCAGAAGTGTAGAAGCTATAGTGGCAACAACATAAAATGTCAAACCAACAAATGAATGGACGGATGGGTCAAAAACATTATACAGTCCAGGGTATAATAATGAAAAGTTAAAAAAGTGATAGAGAATGCATGTACTGATCTGGATTTGGCTCAGAATGTAATGGGTTAATCTTTGGTCTACCTCTGATAAAGATTTTAATCAAAATTCTTTCAGTAGAAAGGATCACCTCCTTGGTGGAGGTAATTACTACAAGGGTCACAACCTATTTCGAACATGATGTTGGTGCTCAAACGTAAAATCTGGGGGGAAAAAAAGATTTTGTTTGTGCTAGTTTCACTGAAATTATTGATTTAAAATTATTAGCAAAACACTGGGTTTTTTTTTTTAACTTTCATTGTAAAAATAACAACAGCAAAACTACAGAGCACTCAGAGAAGGCATGCCGCCCCCAAGGCCCTATCTGTCTGTAATACCCCCTTTACACAGGGGTGGAGATCGCTGAGAGATCTGGCCAATTTTTGATCTATCAATGATCTTCAGCGATCTCCACAGTTGCTACATTCTCCTCAAAGTTTTGACTCAGTCCAAAACACACAAGGATCTCCCCAATGATCCCAAACATCAAAAAAATTGGCCCAATCTCTCAGCGATCTCCATGCTGTGGAAAGACACCCTTAGCAGGATTATGAAAAACCTATGGGATGGATTTTGATGACATTTTCACCAGAAGTGGTTCTTGGGCTACGGAGGAAACCATTAGATTTTGGAGGTGATCCGGGTCGGGATGTGGATTCTGAATCGATTTTTCCACCTTGGCGGAGGTACGAGCTCATGGTATGTAAAGAAATAGAGAGCAATAACAGAGCACATACCTCCACCAAGGCCCTATCTCATAATGTTAAAGAAAGTGAAAAAGTAATGTAGAATCTGCATCCCCACCCGGATCCCCTCCAAAATCTAATGGGTTAATCTGTAGCTGAAGGAACTGTTGGTGAAAATTTCAACAAAATCCAACCAGTAGTTTTTGCATAATCCTGCTAACATACAGACAAGCAGACATATAAACAAACTCCTGCAAAAACATTACCTCCATGGTGGAGGTAAAAACATCTTTCTAAAAAGATGAGTTAAAATGCATTTCCTGCATTTTTCCATACATGTTTGTGCACTGTTGTCCATCTGTGCTTCCTGTGGGTACACTGCGTAAGTGCTCACTAATGAAGTATTTGGAGACAGGGTCAGCCTGTGTAGGGGCTCTCATTAAAGTGCAGTGTGGGCAGAAGGTCTAGTTAACTCACATATTTTTCTGGGTGTAGATGCTGCTGTTAGCAGCCAGCTTGTTAGCCTCTGACAGCTCAGCGATGCGCTGCTCCAGGTTCTTCATCTTTGAATCCATAGCATTAATGGTCTTTAGGAAAAGGGAAAGACAAATCACACTTCATCAAACAGACTCAAATGCAAAGATATGCTGATTAATAACCAACCGTAGCTGAGAATAACAGGACATGTGTCTTTCAGCACCACATTTCTTTAAAGGCAGCAGAATGTTGTAGCTCAGCAAAATCCTATTAAAGTCCATTAAGGTGTTGCCTGAATCTTCCACTGTCAATGTAGGATGACTATATCTAAAAGCTTCTTAACTGCCTCAATTTTACCACATTAAGCAGATTAGAACTTAAGCCTAGGCTTTATCTGCAACAGGAAGCATACTGCAATTTAACATGTTTTTTTTTTTTAAACTGCACATTCACATACATTTGAAAAACTAAAATAGGCTGGGCTATATGGCCTAAAAATAAAATCCCAGATTCTTCCATACCACATAACAAGGAATTATTTCAAACAGAGTTCCCTCTCCAAACAAACATGATTCCCTACTGGGAATAAAATGCAAACGTGGCTTTCACCAAGCCAAAACTTTTTATAATAAAGGTTTGATCACACAAAGATGAAGCCACACATTTCTGATTCAGAAAGTGCCAGCTCAACTTTTAGAAAATTAACTTTTAAGGGTGGGGGACGATTTACTCTTGTGAATGGGAAAATCACGCAAAGCTGCTCATGCAAATTATCTCTAGAAAATTTGAAGGGGGCATATTTTGGCTTGGTCAAAATGAATCGTGCTTTAATCATGAGCCCCAGTTTGCCCCACCTTCCCTCTTTTGTCACCACCAAGGAGGCTGTTTGATGCGGGTCAGGTGCCACCTTGAGGATAATGTTAGCTGGTTTGCCATTAGTGCTTGTGGCAAAAGCAGACCAAGCCAACTAACACTGACTAGCCAAGATGCTAGCAGGCTGATCTACCGGCCTATAGTGGCCTAAAGATGATAAACCTGAATGACAAGAGATATTTTATCAACTGTGGATTAATCAACCAGTTAGAAACATAGATGTCTGAGGGTGGGTAGAACATATGGGGGGGGGGGGGGGGGCTTTAAGAGGTGACCATGATCCAACAGCTAAAATAACACTAACTGGGCTGATCCACTGACTTTTCCCAGCCAAGACAATCTCCAAGGCAGTAGACTGACCGACCCCTGAGACTGATGTTCCAGCCTATTACGGTCAAACTATAACAAGCCAGAATGATGAAAGACATATTTATTGACTGTTGATTAGTGAACCAGGTGGAAACAAGGGTGTCCAGTGGGGTGGCAAGAATTTAAAGAAAATAGCAATAAAAATCATGGCTGCCAAGCTAACTCCATAGAAGCCATAGAAGCACTGCCATTGTGAGTTTGGGTGTTCACGGGAATGCTCTTACTATCATTAAAATGGGTAGAGATGAAGCTGGGAGGGCAGCATCACTCCAGTGAGCTCCAGTCCTCTTAAACTGCTTGTTTAGTGAGAGGTCCCGAGACCAAGAAGAACCCTTTCAAAGTGACAGGTTTTTTTTGTTTGTTTTTTTAAGCGTTTTTCTGTTGGTAGCCACTCCAGACACCCAAAATAGATGTGCAAAAGCACTGAAAAAGTGACATTTTCACTGTATGTACCCTTTAAATAACTCTCCACCACAGTAAATGTAAACCTAAATACTTAAATGTGCATTGTTGAAAAAAGAAGCATTGAGTCTTACTGCTTTCTGTTCACTGATGAGTTTACAGTTCTCTCTGGACTCCTCCTCCTGCTGTGCTCTCCTGGCTTCGAGGCTCTCCTTGTCAGCCAGGTCTACTTTCATCTGAGCCTCCAGGACCTTGATTAGTCAGAGCCAGTGAATACTGTCACTTTTCATTTCACACATTGATATTTAGACTTGCCACCTGCCACCCGATAAAGCAGTCATTCACTGATACAGTTGTAAATGCACAACCTTGTGTGGAAACTGTAATTAGCATGGTGTCAAATCTGACTGTAACATAAATGACAGCTCTGACTTAATCCACAACAAAACTTATATAAAATGTCAGGACTGACTAAAAAAGACTACCCCCCCCCCCCACACACACACACTAAAAAAACATCTTTAAAATAAAAATACCCCCAGCACAAAGAAAAGGAAAATAGCACGCTGACTCACCTTGATCTTGTCTTCATAAAGCCTCTCCTTCTGCACCAGCTGTGTTTCCATTCTTTGAGCCGTTGACTGGGCATCCCTCAGGTTCTCCTCCAGCTCCTAAAGAATTGGTAAAAATAACAAGATGCAGTTGGCATAAATCTAAAAAAAAAAGAATGAGTCTGTATACTACACAAAAACCAAAGGCTAAACTTGCATGGAAAAGCTGGAAATCCACAAGTCGGTTGCAGTAGTGCCTGCTCATGCTGATAAAATCCAGTGTATGGTAAAAAAAAAAGAAAAATCTAAACCATTATTAAACCATATAACACTGGATGATTAGAAGCCATTTATAAACCTCACATTTTAAAGAGAAGACTATAGTGTGTCCATAAATATCTGGTCAGGAGGGAGGAATGGGCAGTGGTCAGTGGGGTGAAATTAGGGGAGGAGTGCTGCAGAGAATTAGCAGGTCTTATCTGTAGCTCCCTCACCAAGATTTTTTCAGCCATCTGCTGGATCTGCTGGGATTTGGTCTGAATGTCATCTTTCAGCTTATTCTCCCGCCGCTCCACCATCTCCAGCCTCTTCACCTGGTTCTCAAGGGTCTTCCTGCCCTCCTGCTTACACAACAAAAGATAACACGGCTAATTAGAAAATGTCTCCAGAAGTCGCTGTTGTTTCTTGATGCTCCAATTACAAAATAATAGTGTATTCGGCAAACAAACCATTGCTTGATTTAGCTTTGTGGGATTAGTTTGGTACCTCTGTCTCTCTCAGACGGCGCTTTAAAGTGTCACTAGAGTCGGTTTTGCCTCGCAGCCGCTCCAGATCTCGCTCTAGCCGCTCTTTGGCCTGTCGGACATTCTGTAGCAGCTCAGTGGCTTCTGTGCTCGCCTTCACCGCCTAGGGAAAAAATCAAAAGGTCAAAGGCTGTTAGTGCATCCCAAGACAAAAATCTTGATATGCTTTGACAATTCCTCCCCAGCGAGACAGTAAGGAGGGAAAAAAAAGCTATTGTTGTTGTGAATAAACACAGAACAGTCTCCAGTAATAAAAGTGTGGACTGCTCAATCCTAGCTTGCATACATTGATATGACAGTGATGCGTTTTTATGCCTAGGAAAGATTAAAATGGTTTTATCCATTAATGGTAAAGTGGAATAAAATAAAAAGTTACTAATCTGTAGTACCTTAGACAATTTGTCCTGGAGTTCCTGGATTTTCACTTGTTGCTCAGAGTTAGTCTAAAAGAAAAAAAAAAATGCAGTTTTAGTTCTCCTAAACTATACGGCAACAACAACGCTGTAGATATCCAATATGGAGAGAACAATCCTCGCCTCCTTTTACCTTCTCAAGTTTGGAGAGAAGCTCCTCCACCTCTGTTTTTCCCTGTTCTTTGGCCTGAAGAAATAACAGAAAACAATAAATATATCACTCTGAAACACACCTCTCATTGGAGTAAAACAGCCTAATTTAACAATCTGCCAATTCTGAAATTAACAAACATGTTGAAATATCTATAAATTGTCTAAATGAAGCATTTAGTTTGTATTTGCTCTGTACACTAAATACTCATTATGAATATCTATTAGCCATTCAACAGAAGTTTTCACATAATTGTTGTTTCCTTTGAAGGATCATCACCCCAGAGAATTGGACCCATCAGGCAGATGTAATCACCACAGCCATATTGCCCGGGTCTGCTAAAGGGTCTCCTACCATTCAGCCATGTCCAGAACAACCCCAAAAGGACAAACTTGGGGAATTACAAATAAATCAGATGCACTATTATAATAGCCAAGATTGTTTTTTATGGTTTATCCATACAGAGAACAACTGTAGAAATATTACAGTATAACTGCACATGCTTTGCCTTTAAATCTGGCAAACCAATTTTCAAGCGAGAGCCATCATGTTAAGAAAACAAACATCACTAAAACAGAATAATCCTCATGATACTTGAGGCACACATACATTTGCATCACAGGAACTATGAACTTATATGACAGAAAACCTTCTGGATCCTTTGCTGGTATTCCACAGCTTTCCGTTTGAGTTCTTCACTTGTTTGTCTTGAGTCTCGGAGTTCTGCTTCGTAAAGGTCGCTGCGACGGCGGGCAGCAGACAGGTCCTCCTCCAGCTGTCTGATAGTCACTTGCATCTCCTCCAGTTGGGCGTGATACTCCTGAGGTCAGGAAGAAACAAACGGTGGCTAGCATTACCAAAATTTGTACACAGGTAGTGGCCCCCGTGACTATGTATTTGGGGCCAAAAGGTCAAAGGTCATTCACACATTAAGATGAGAACAAAAAAAAAATAGCTAAGGTTGCCAAACTTGGTACACAGGTAGACTTTATACTTAATCAGGAAAAAAAATAAAAAATTGGTTACTTCATTTGGTGCAATATCTTACAATAATAATATTTCCACAAGAGTAATAATTGAAAAAATCTTTTAATATTCCTCCAATAATAGTATGTGGTTGAAATTCTGAATTTCCAAGTATTTCAGAAAAGTGCTCTACATAATTCGAATTCTAAATTATGCAGGATGGGACACAGATTGAAAGGAAAAAAAGATCTCTGCAAATTCAGATGTTGACAAAGTGTTTTAGGATTTGTAATTTCTTGTATTGCAAATGATGACCAAATTAAAATTATCTTCAATCAATGATTTCATGAAGCTTTTTTCAGTGAAAATATTTTATACTTTTACCTCTTGAATTATTAATGTGTTTGACACCGAGAGTGTGCCACCCCTCTGAGTGAAGACTGCGCCAATCTCTTGAGTAGAGATCAAAGTCTCCACTCTAGAACAGGGATGCCATCTGCAGGAATGACCTTTATGAGCACTGAGGACAAGGGAGTCCTTAGAGGGGAAACCCTGCCTGTGTATCAGGGACAAACTGAGGAGGAATACAGTGTTTCTGACTCCATTATGAGCTAATGTAGTATAAGAAAAATTTGGGGAAAATGGAAGAACTTTCAGAAGAAACTGAGGGCATTTTTACCCCTTAACTGAACAACTTTATAATAAATACCTGTAAATGTTCATTTAAAAAAAATTACACCAAATCATTAACATGATGAGGAGGACAAGACTGAGAAAGATTTAGATGAGAAAATGTACATACTTGTTCCTTAATTTCCTGCAGCTTGTTGCTCTGTTCGCGTATGTCGTGCAGCAGCTGCATGGCCTTGTCATCCTCTCTCGAGACTTCCACACGTGCCTCCTCCAAGCTTCGCTTCAGGCTCTACAAACACACGCACACCCACACGCAATGCTTTGGTTGGCCCAATAGAAGGTATTCTCATGATGTCACAGACCAGAACTCATGGCAGTTAAATGGCAAAAATGAGTGGCAGCCTTAAAAGGGGTCATTGACTGCACTTTTCACACATTTTAATAGCTCACTCATGTCTTAGTGAAATGCTTGTGACATACAGTATTTTGTTCACATTTTCTTTAATTTTTTTTAATTATTGAAGCAAATTTATTTTGTATTTTTCCTGGCTTTCTTGAAATGCTTTAATTTAAAGCCTGTCACTTTAAGAACTATCCTTCACCTTTTCAACTCCGCCCTCCCTCTTACGTCAGTCAGCCATTAGCTGACTAGCTTCTAGCTTGGATGAGCAGCGCTTTGGTTCACTGATCTACAGTCAATGGTGTGTCTCGCGTCAGTCCGACCCATCTCCCAATAATTTTGCCATGATTCCACAACAAGTCACTAGTACTGTACGCTGGACGGCTCCCTCAGTCACCGCAACCAAGACCTGGCCCATGACCTGAGGCTGCTGGCAAAGCCAAACTACCAAGCCAAGGAAATTCAAAGGGCAGTGTCTCACACTGTGGGACTCCACTCTGCTCCCACGGCCAGCTGGAAGCTGGAGCGACTATGCTGCCCACAAGAGCAGTGAGGTGTCACGGGGAGCCCCGGAGGATGGTGGGGGAGCTGGTTGTGAGAGCCAGGAGCCTCTGGTCCTGGGCCATTTTGATTGCAGCAAGTCGGAGGCTTCATTGCGATTCCACAGCAGATCACCTGTGCTGGTGGCTCGCACGGCCAGCTAAAGGCTAAAGGTAGCCTTGTGGGGGCATAGTGTGTGGGGGGTTTCTCACACCCAGAAGGCAGGGGGAAGGGGAGAATAATGGACTGAAGGAGGAAGTGTCACCGGGGGGCATCAGACGGGACTGTTGAGTCTATGCGCCCCCCGGGGAGAGTAATAGCTGCGGGTGCCACTGAAGAGAAGAAGTGTGTAATAGCAGCACCAGCGTTATGTTATGTTAATGTGCCACACATTCTCTTTGTTCATACAACAATGTATTATGGTCGGAAGTTCTGGGTCTCTATGCATGGAACTAAAGATATAAAAGAGGGATGCACAGAGATCAAGGAGCCGCTTTTGCCTAGCCGTTTGCTATACATGATGTTGGCGAAAGAATAAAGCCTTGTGTTGTCCAGCTCGTTGCCTCGCGTATCCCTTTCTCCACACTGGTGACCCTGACATGCCATGGAGAGCGCGACGGGCACCGCACCAGAGGCTACCTGGAGGGAGCGCATCAGCGTCGCGTGCCCACACTGGTGACCCTAAGACGCGCCATGGAGAGTGTGACGAGCACTGCCCTGAAGAGTGCCGGAAGGGAGAGCACTAGCGCTGCATACGCTGTTTCAGTCAAGCTCCTGGACTCTGGCTTCACGATCCGACAGTGGGGTTTCAGCGCATAAAAGCCCAGTGCGCACTCTGCGGGATACCAAAGGATGACAAAAAATACCGCTATGTGGTTGCTGCACCAGACACGCGCGCCACGCAACAAGGCTGCTTCAGGAACCAACCGGCTGCAGCGACAGCGAACCTGACCAACTCTCTGTTGCGGGTGACTAAGGACTACTGCGCACTGGCGGAGGAAACGGATCCACCATCAGGACATTTGTTCAGGAAATTGGACCAACCACCTTCCCTGGGTCCTTTTAGGGCTGCGCTCCGCACCTAAGGAGGATTTGGCAGAACTTGTTTTTCTCAGCCACTGCGGATCCCTGGAGAGTTTTTACCGGAAAATCTTGCACCCAAGGCTGAGCCCCCCACACAATTTTTGCGCAGCCTGGAGGCTTTTAATGTACTGGGCGGGCCCACCATTGCTTCTTCCGCACTTTCATCCCAAAAAGCCTGCAGAATGCTGGTTTTGTTTCCGTCAAGCACGATGTGCACCGGACCCCACTGCGCCCACCGTACAACGGACCGTTTAATGTGCTGGAACCTGGGACGAAGCATAAGGTGCCCCCCGCCCCCCTTCCCTCCACAGACTGACGTGGCCTCTGGTACACCTCACAAGCAGGGCGGTTCGACTGGACCGGCGACCTCCCACCACAGCCGCTATGGGTGCCAGCTCAAGCCCAAAGGACGGGGGGGTTAGTGCCCCTTCTTGGTTGGGGGGGGGGCTGTGTGTGGGGATTTTCTCACACCCAGAAGGCAAGGGGAAGGGGAGAATAATGGGCTGAAGGAGGAAGTGTCACCGGGGGCATCAGACGGGACTGTTGAGTCTATGCCCCCCTCCTGGGGAGAGTAAAAGCTGCAGGTGCCGCTGAAGAGAAGAAGTGTGTAATAGTGCCACCGGCGTTATGTTATGTTAATGTGCCATACATTCTCTTTGTTCATACAACAATGTATTATGGTTGGAAGTTCTGGGTCTCTATGCATGGAAATAAAGATATAAAAGAGGGATGCACAGAGACCTAGGAGCCGCTTTTGCGCTTCATGATGTTGGGGAAAGAATAAAGCCTTGTGTCATCCAGCTCGTTGCCTCAACTATCCCTTTCTCCACACTGGTGACCCTGATGTGCCATGGAGCGCTTATTCCTTTTTCCACAGCCTATTAGCCCCTGAGCTAACACTGGCACCAGGACACTTGCTGTAAGCGCAGCTTACAGATCTTAGTCACCCTCATAGCCATCCCCGTTACCACCTGTTTTGCCGGTGTGACTCGCGTCACTCCAGCCCATTTCCCAGTGGTTTTGTTGTGATATCGCAGCAGATAGCCCATACCGGTGTTATGCCAAGAATTCCCCCGCCTGCTGAGAATTGCATCCGCGGGAGTTCTCGGCATAACACTGGCCAGTCACCTCTGGCCCCAGGCCACTGCAGCAACCATTGTGTCGGTACGCGCGACCAGCTGCAGACTCACGATGAAACCACTGGGAGATGGGCTGGACCAGGTGGTAACAGGCTATTAGGGTGACTAAGAGCTGAAGAAAATACTAATATAAGCCACGCTTACAGTGAGCGTTCTGGTAGGTACCAGTGTTAGTTCAGGGGCTAATAGCTCAGGGGCTAATAAGCTACCTTTAGCTGGCAGTGCGAGCCACCAGCCTCCGGTATAGGCAATCCGTTGCGGAATCACGACGAAACCAATGGGAGATGGACTGGAGTGACGTGAGGCACACCAGCAAACTAGGTGGTAACAGGGATGGCTATTAGGGTAAGTAAGAGCTGAAAAAAAAAGCCCAAAACAATATAAGCCATGCCTACAGCGAGCATCCTGGTACCAGTGTTAGCTTGGGGGTTAATAGCCTACCTTTAGCCCCCCCCCCTACCCCCCATCTACATGATGGACAGCTAGGCAGGCCGATAATAGAGCAGTGGGTAGGTCTTTAGGAAGGCAGTGGGTTGGCTTTTTCTAAACATGACGTACACAATTTAGACAGAAGAGTCAAAAACGTTTCTGGTGTTTCTGGGAGAGAAGAACGAGATAAATGCTGTTTTTTTTTAAAGAGTATTACTGTTTTGAAAATTTTTTGATAATTATGTGATTAGTAGACTCATTTCATACAGTTAAAATGTACAAACACACCATTTTTCAGTCAATGACCCCTTTAAGGTGTGTTCAGACCAAATACGAAAGCGCAAATTTTTCATGTGGGACAGTTACATGTAAACTCAATGCAAAGATACGAACAGATACCAATTCGTGTCCGAGCGAGTTTCAGAAGGGCGGCGTTTCCTTCAGAACTTCTACAGTTGCTTTCTACCTGCTGTGAAAATCCCCCAAACGCCATCAAGTTTAGGTTTACAACGTTTTCCAGCATGGAACACAGAATGTCACTGCCTCCTCCAGAAACTGCATCTGGATAACAGTTGTTTACACTGCTAGCATGCTAGCCCTCATTACCACATCCATAACAGAAGTTTGTGGGTGGATAAACTCCCGACACTCCCTTTCAGCTGCAGAGCTCCCAGCCCATCTGCCAGATGAGTGGCAGTCTCATTTTCAAACTAGTTTCCTCTCTAGTGTTGATAATGTTACTCCAGTGACGGCAGAATCTCAAGGCTGATTAGCTATCACAACCTACTCCCTCAGATGCAAATGCATGAATTCACGTGTTTACACTGACAACACGCAAAATGGTAAACGGCATTCACTTATATAGCCCTTTTTTCTCATCCTTGAATGACCAAAGCGCTTTACAGATTCAGCTATCTAGCCACTCGCACACATTCATCCCTGCCACGCAAGGCGCTGACCTGACCCACCAATAACAACTCAGGGCTCAGCGTCTTGCTCAAGGACACTTCGACATGCAGACCACAGAGGCAGCAGGACTCAAACCACCAACCCTCCAATCAGAGGACGACCACACTCTACACCTGCATCTCAGCCGCCCCACCCTGCACCAATCGCGCCGTGTGAAAAATTCGCTTTGTGTTTGGTCTGGATGCCCTTTTAGTTTGTATGCAGCAAAACACAAAAAACACACACAGTATTCAGTCACAGCAGAAGAGAGTGGCTGCTTGCACTGCAGAGAGGTCCTCTTATCATTCCACTGTGTATTAATTGCTCCATGTTCTTTACCCACACATCACTATAGTCAAGTCACAGTGTGGTATTAACATCTAAAGTAAAAAAGGCACTCCGTCTACTGCTGTGACTAAATGTGTTTTTATGTTTTGCTGCATACAAACTAAAGCTACCACATGTTTTTGCCACTTAGTGCACTATAACTACAGTACCTGCCATGTAACTGCCAAGAGCTCTGTTCCAATGCTTACCCTCTATTCATGATTTTTTTAAAAAGTGTTAAGGACAGTAATGCAAAACTGCACTAACATGTAAACAAACAGTAACTGGTGCAAGTGCATTATTACATATAAAGCTTAACTTTCATAAGCCCTAGGCTGTTCTTTGAGATTTCCGCCACGGAAAAACCCCTTCAGATTCAGTCAGTAAGAGCTGCAAAACTGTGAGGACTAAATGAACAAACTCTGGCTTATGGATTTGCACCATTGTAATGCAATACAAAAATCATTTATCAGCACAGAGTGAAATGTGAAAATAATGACAATTTTATTTCCCCAAAATCTAAACTGAAGAATTAATAACTTTTTAGGAATGGGGGCTTGCTCCCGATGCTATTGAACTTGAAATAAATAAATAAAATAACAAGCAGCAGTACTGAAGTCAACACAAATAAATCCATACAATACAGTACTGCATTAATTTTAGCCATAGCATTAGAATGCAGTCTCTTTAGTGACTGTGCCGTGGCAATGATGTTAATTCAGCAAACACAAGTAGACAATGGTGGGACTATGACTCACACTGCACTCAGTAATGTAGGTGGCGAGGTCTTGCTCCAGGATACTCCTCTGAGTCTCAGAGGCTTTGAGCTCCACATCTTTCTGGTGGAGCACTGACTCCAGGTCAGTCATTTTACGCTGGAACCTGGAGATTTCTTGCTCCATCTAAATGTAAATAAATCACAAAACACCACAAGCTTTTATTCCATACACCGTGTTAAGTAGTGTACAAACTTAAATGGGGAATATGAATAAATAGTTTATGTTATCTCATGTCTTAATGCATCTGAACAGTAAATATTCACAAATACAGAGTTTACTGGAAAGGGTCTTTTACATTCAATTAAAATCAAATTTTCTGAGCAACTTTCCAAAAATCATGCTGTTATAATGTGCACACAAAACTAATACAAATGATCTTATTAAGCACTAACAGAAGTTTCCCTGATCTGTTTTAATCCAGTCAGCCAGAATAAACATAAAAAATCTGGAAATAACACCCACATTGTTGGACTGAGTTGGCTCAATACAGTACATAAAAATATGGAAAAATGAATTTTCATAGTATCTATGTAGTAATTACACAATATCATTTTGCAAATATGCCCTTTCCACATAAGGACATACACTATATTGCCAAAAGTACTGGGGCATGATCGCTCCAAATAAATGGGCAGTAATGCACAAAGCAAGGCCCATAAAGACATGGATGAGTGAATTAGGTGTTGAGGAACTTGACTGGCCTGCACAGAGCCCTGACCACAACCCAATAGACCTTTGGGATGAATTAGAGTGGAGACTACAAGCCAGACCTTCTCGTTCAACATCAGTACTTGACCTCACAAATGTGCTTCTGAAGGAATGGTCAAAAATTCCCATAAACACTCCTAAACCTTGTGGAAAGCCTTCCCTGAATAGCTGAAGCTGTTATAACTGCAAAGGGTGGCTAATAGGGATATTAATGATTAACTGACTTTCGATCAATCGTCAATAAGAATTTAGTCGACTAAATTAAATTAGTTGTCAATTAACTGATAACTCAGCAGTCCTTTTCAACGGGAGCTTATTTTATGAAATGTAGTGGCATCGCCATCCAAGCGGGGGCGCACGTCTGCCTTTCAACTGAAACTAAAGAAAAAGCAGAAGGCGGCACCAAGCCCCCCGAGCGCACGTGTTGTGCAAAAAGGAAAAACCTCACCCTTCCAGGTTACACAAGCTTGAAGATCCACCTGCCTGCTTCAACTCAGCAGGGCGGAGAAACAGACCGATGCAAGGAAGAAAATACACAAGCGCAAAACCCCATCTCTGCTGCCTTCGACCGGCCGCTAAACGGGAAAGCAGACCGGACTCAAGTTACCACTGAGGTAACAGACAACCGAAGGAGCCCAGATTGTACTGGGTTTGCCTGGATTGCTGGGGTACTGAGATAATATTTAACATGCAACAGATGAAGCAGCTCACAATTTATCTTCCTGTTAAAACAGTCTACTAGTGCAGCTCAGCAAATTAGGACGTCAAAGTTTTTTTGTAATATAACTAAAAAAAGGGTACATTTTAGGATATTGGTAATAGTTTTTAAAATAAATTAAAAATCAAGACATTTGCATTTTACTGAGATGTACCTGCACATAGTACACACTATACAGTACAAAATTTGCTAAACTACGAAAAATGCCATTGCCTGTAGTAAAAAAGATGCAAATGGTACAATAAATCATTGCGGAATATGATGTTTATGTTTTATTCAGTATATCAAAAACAGTAATTAACTTTTTATGTTAAAGATAGAAAGACCATATTGTACAGAGGGAAATTCAGATTCTCAGGAAAATTGCTGCTTATCAATTAATTGTGAATCAATCAATAAGGTAAATCAACTAATGATTAATGAATTAATTGATAACTTGCATCCCTAGTGGCTAATAAAAAGGCAAAAATGGAAGGACTGCTACAAAAAAAGTCCACAAATGATGCATTAGTTAAAACTTTGGTAACTAGGGTCAGTGATGAAATATTTGCCAAAATATTTACCGAATATTTACCAAAATACCGAGTGCATAAAAACACTCTAGACCTGTATTTTTTGTGTGACTCACAGGCACCCTTTAAAAAAAAAAAAAAAAAAAAAAAAAAAAAGGTCTCCACTCTGTTTCCTAGCAATCACTTAACCTGCCACTCAAAGCATGCCATTGGCGGTTCACGCATTTTGCTTGGAAAGCCTCTATTAACTGCACTTAAATGGCTCAACCTGGTAACAAGACACACATCCTTTGGAGCTTTTGCTGTTAAATATTGATCATGGCATACTTTTAACCTGATTCTGATCAGCTGTTTACAGAGGTGTGATGCTCCAAATGTTGAACTTTTATCAACTTTCAGCAGCCTGAGCACAGCAACAAGAAACACTCACCACTGAGAGTGTTTTTGCACAGAGGGTTCTGAGCACAATAAACGCTGGATTACATAGAAAATTAACAGAAAATAGACACGGAGCAGAAAAAAATGTGCTTGGTGGGCATGCAGCCTAAGGTTGTACATGCTCACCTTGTGACATTTGTCTTGAGTTTCTTGTAGTTCTTTGCTTTTAAGGTGTAATTTCTTTTCCATGGAGTTGGTCTTAGCAGGAGAGTTGAGGCCTGCCGACACTGACCTGAGGCAACAACACGAACAGAAATGTCTTTAAACATAAATCCTCTGTTTTTCACTTTAACAAAATATACACGATATGGTATTGAAATGTTGCGATAAGCTGCATATTACTGACATGATTAACAGAAAATGACACGCTTAAAACATCTATTCTATTTAAATTAAACAAAATGTGAAATTTCTGTTCTTTGCAAATATGATGAAATGATGAACCAGAATGATTGCAGATGAGCGTTTTATATCATAACTACATGTCGCATAACAGCAACCCTTAAAGCCAATGCAGCTATAATTAAGTCACATTCAGACATAACACCCACATGTAACAAATGAGCAACAGACACTGGGAGAGTACAAGTTTGCAGTGACTCATCCCTCCTTTTAAAGAAAAGTAATGTGAAGACTAGTCATAACAATAAAGCTCCCCGCAACAATTAGGATAGCTTTCAACAGACAGGAGGGGAAAAAATCGTGCATATTTAGTTCATTGCGCCTTATTCAGGACAAAACAGACTACATGAACTAAGCAGCCATGCAAGACCTGGGGATATTTGCTCTTTGCCTGACAAAATAATGAGACGGGAGAATTTAGGCTACACTGCTACATGGGTTTAGTTTACAAAGAGCTCTGTAGTGATTCCAATGCCCTCAAATTTCTTGTTTAAATAAGGCGATGTCCCATTTTGTTGACAAGACAACTCAGCATCGAAGGCCTCCAAAAAAAAACAAGTCTGTATGAATGAGTTTGCAGACACTGCAGATGGATTTTTAATAAGTTGACTCAGGCTGAGCCACAACGTTAAAAATAATCTCAAAAGGAAGTGCTGCACCCTCTGATTCCCTTTATTGAAAGACATCCCCCTGAAACACGCACACACACACGTCAGACATGATACATAGAGCAGACAGCACCATATATAGTACACATTAAAGGCTACATGCATTTTCTGTCCATACTGCTAACAAAAACAGCAACAACAAACCATTCTTTTCTGCAATTTCAATTAAATACACAAATCTGTTAGATTCTAACTTTAAAATTCTTAGGTACAAATTAGGTGGCGTTTTTTGGGGTATTTTCTACCTTTTTCCACAAATCTCTGACCTTTAAAATAAATAAAACTTGGGCTCATGTCGCATTCATTCATTTATTTTTTACGACTTTGCTAATTGGCTCTACCTGGAGCAAAATGACACTATGACAGCATTTTGAACAGAGGATTGGGGAGAATTTTTTGGTTGTAAACATCAGATTGGCAGACTAGAAAATATATTTTAACTAGAGACAACACTTGGCAACTCTTTTGGCAACTGAGGAATGGGATATTTGTCATGTCTTTGAACTGCAGTGGAAAAATAAGTGAGATTCAAGAGCAAAATATGCATTATTTAAGAGACTTAAGACAGGGACACGAAGAATGTATGCTAGTTAAAGGCCTAGCAGAAATAATAAGATGCAAAAGCAATAGATTTCATCCAATAAGCATACAAGTATTCACACTGAAGATAACACAAACAAGACATGTATAGTGCTGTAGTAGGGGTGCATACTATCAGGGTCAGGAACCAATGTAGTTCTCTAGAGAAGTTACTTGTATTCCTGTATGAACTATTGTACATTAGGGTTGGGACTAGGGATTGGCATTCGGTGAAATTTTCTTCACCGATCGTCGGGAGAATTAGTGATTAATAATCGGTTAATCATTAACATTTTTAGGTAGGTAACAAGGCAGGTAGACTACATTAGAACATCAGGTATCAGCACGGAGCGCCGCACAACTCAAATCCACCTCTCTCTCTCTCTCAAATCTCTCTCTGTTCGCTGTTGTCGTGTTGGCTCGGCTCGGGAATCTCGCAAGCTGATTGGCCGAGACGTTTCACCCCGCAAGCTGATTGGCCGAGACGTTTTACAGCTCTCTCTCCCTGCCGAGCGGCCACCCAACAAACGAAGACCGCATTCATTGCTCTATCGCTCGTATTGCTTAGTCTAGCCGCGTGGAACTTTTTGCTGTTCTCTTGTGCCATTTTGTGCGAAATAGTCTTCCCGTTGAGCCACTACGCCGCCTCCTGCAGCTTCCCTCGACGTGTGTACACCGAATCTTCATGACCTTCTCAATAAAGTTTCTGAAAAAAAAAAAAAGAATCTTCACGACCGCCATTACTCAGCGCGCAACCACTGTTGGCGGTTTCTTCGCGTAATAAGGGTGTTCCATGGATCCTGTCGATGAGGTATATTTGTATGCTGCATTGCAGTGATTGCAGTACACCTGGTCATTTTTTAAATTGAAATGGTCCCACGCAACACTTCGCCGTAACCGCTTCATGATTTGGCGATTGCCCTACGGAAGCACGCATGTATCAACTGAGGCACGCCAGGGTACGGCGATGGTGTAATGTTGCCCCCTGGTGCCCAAATTTTGCCATTGCATTGTTTGAGGACGGCCGTGCACTAGGCCTTAATAACCTCGGATTGTTTTAAAAAAAAAAAACGGTTTGTCGACGAAAATGAACTTCCTCGGTGAAATTCTTAATGATCAATTATCGGTTAATCGGTAAATTATGCCCATCCCTAGTTGGGACAAAAGATTGAGTCGGCAATGTATCGCGATACTTGGCACTAGTGATGATGCACCAATCCCGAACCGCATGCACCGATCTTTTATTAATTATATATATTCATATAAATGTTGCAAAATCTTGGGGATTAATCAACCAATTGCATTTTCAGTCCACTACATAGTGCAAAGTAAGCACCCAGTCAGGTGAAGTCATAGCTTGTCTCGCAAGATTTGCAGCCAAGTGTACAAGTTAAGAAGCAGTTAGATGTAGTAAAAAGTTAACTAAAATATCTGGCCTTTTTTGGATTTGATAACAACGATGAAACAAAAGACCTTGACATGACACAACATGCAAGGAGCGTTGCACACACACATACACAAAAAAAAACCTAAAACCCGGGCTGGCACACTCCCATGCAAGCCATTCAGCAACAGCAGTGCTAGCAACGGCAAAGCTAAAAAGCACTTCAGCACAAGTGGTGCCGACCCGGTAAACAGCCAACTCCGGACACATCCCCATGGAACAAAGCCATCTCCAAACTTAGAGCAAGCCAAGTAAACAGCACAATTCTCCACTCTTCCTGTGTGCAGAGACGTGTCTCTGCTGAAAATGAAGCCCCATGGAATACGAGAATGCGGGCAGCAGAAAGGACCACAACACACCATCCCACGGAGGGGTGACAGCCTACAGCCATAGAAACAAAAGTGGCAGTGGTGAGTTGAAAAAAAGTGAAAACTTAAATGAAACAGATATTTACAGTTGTACTTTTGGGACAAAATTTGATGTTGAAATGGGAAGGGGATGTATAGTATCACGATAGTATTGCATCGTGACCCAAGTATTGCAATATGAATCACACTGTGAGGTTTCTCATGATTCCCACACCATTGCACAACACACAGTAATGCAACTAGCATTTGAAAGGTCTCCATACACATCAACAAATCAAACTTTGGGGGAAAAAAAAGGTAAACAGAAAGCTTTGAAATATTTTCCAGTATTGGGAACAAAAAATTGAAATTTGGGGGATGTATGGGCCCAAAAAATTATAAAGTCCACTTTTAAATTTGTCAAAAGGGGTTTAAAGTGACGATCCACCAAAAATGGAGTTTTTTTTTTTCTTGTTAACATGTCTGTAGCATGTTTTTTATGACTTGCAAACAGTGTTGGGCAAGTTACTAAAAAATAGTAATATGGCGGCAAATGGGGAAAGCATAATGTGTAACATCTTAGATAAGAACAAAGAGCAGAGGTTCCCTGGTGAGATAACAGGGAGGTGTGAAGGATGAATGCAGTGTGACCATTTGTGTGTCAGAAACTTCTAGAAGGATGGTAAAGGATTAAGGAAGTGAATGCAATGTGACTTTTTGTGTGTTAGAAGCTTCTGGAGGAATGCCATAGTATTTAAGAGAGGAGTCTTTGCTGAGATGTCATTCTGTCTGTGCTTCTTGTGTGAGCTGTGTAATAAATCGTCTGAAGCCAAATCCGCCTCTTCCTTTACACGCTCCACACTGGTGACCCAAGACGAATCATGGAACACGGCGAAAGATTCCCGGAGCCAGCCTTGTTGGGAGCCCCCAGCCAAGCATATGCTGTTGCACTCAAGCTACCGGATTTTTGGCAGCACAATCCACGCTCCTGGTTCCACCGAGTTGAGGCGCAGTTCGCCCTCCGGGGAATATCGGCGGATGACACGAAGTTCCACTATGTGGTCGCAATGCTCGACGCCCACATGGCTCAGCACGTGGAGAGCCTGCTCGATCAGCCACCAACCAACGACAAGTACGGCGCGCTGAAGGCTGCATTCATCCAGCACTACACACTCTCGGATGGTGAGAGAGCAGAGAGACTCCTGACGCGGACTGGGTTGGGAGATGGGTCGGCCATTGACCTGATGGAGAAGATGCTGAGATTAAAGGGCACGGACGACGACCATTTCATTTTTACCCACCACTTCCTCCGGAACCTTCCGTCAGCGACGAGAGCGACCCTGGCCAATTCGCTGTTGCTGGCCAAGCGGGACTATCGTGCACTGGCCCGAGAAGCAAACCAGATCATCATCGCCAGCAGAGAGTTCACGACCATGGCGGCAGCGACGTAGCTCGGCGCGACGGCCGGAGGAGGCGAGGAGCCATCGATGGCAGCAGCAGAGCCACCGACGACAGCAGCAGCGGGGGCCAAAGAACGCGGGGGAGACACCCTTTGTTTCTACCACCGCCGCTTCGCAGAGAGGGCACGCAAATGTATACCACTGTGCCAGTTCAAGCACTCGGGAAACGCCAAGACCGGGGGTCGGTAGCAGCTGCGACCCTCGGGGAGGAGAACAAGCTGCTCTACTTGACGGACGCACGCTCGGGGAGGCATTTCCTTGTGGACACCGGCGCCCAGATGAGTTTCATCATGCCGTCCTACGCCGACCGGCTGGCAGGATCTAGCGGCCCCGAGATGGCAGCAGCAAACGGCTCAGAGATTAAGACCTTTGGTGAGAGGACTCTACTCCTGTCTCTACACGGCCGCACATTTGAGTGGACTTTTGTCATAGCAGCATTGAATTTCAATATACTGGGGCTGATTTTTTGTGCACACATGGTTTGTTGGTTGATGTCGCTAACAGGCGCCTAGTTAATGCACTGTCCTTTGATTCTATCCCCTGTATAGCTCGAGTGTCCCGGCCAACAGCACAAGCCAACGTCACAGCTGCATGCGGTAAGTTCCACACACTGCTCACTCAGTTCCCAGCACTCACTGTCCCGACATTTTCGGCAGCCATCGCTAAACACGGGGTGGAGCATTTTATCACCACCACCGGGCCGCCCGTTTTTGCAAAACCTCGGCGCTTGGACGCAGCTAAACTGGCCATAGCGCGTGAGGAGTTCGCCAACCTGGAGAGGTTGGGCATCATCAGGCATTCAAACAGCCCATGGGCTTCCCCGCTACACATGGTCTCTAAAGCTGAGGGTTCGTGGCGACCTTGCGGGGATTTCTGCAGGTTGAACAACGCCACAGCGCACGACCGCTACCCAATTCCTCACATTCAGGATTTTTCCGTTCACCTGGCAAGAGCGCGCGTTTTTTCTAAAATAGACCTGGTCCGCGGTTACCACCAAATCCCAATGCGCGCTGAGGACATACCCAAAACAGTGGTGATAACTCCGTTCGGTTTATTCGAGTTTTTGCGCATGCCATTTGGGCTTAAAGGGGCTGCACAGACGTTCCAACGCATGATGGATGCAGTGCTGCGCGATCTCCCTTTCGTGTTCGTCTACTTGGACGATATCTTGGTAGCCAGCGCGTCCGAAGACGAACATGAAACTCACCTCACGACGGTTTTCCGGAGGTTGGAAGAGCACGGGTTAATAATCAACCCAGCAAAATGTCAGTTCGGGGTGACGCGGATTGATTTTTTGGGGCACCGCATCTCTCCCGAAGGAGCGGTTCCGCTGCCTGACAAAGTGCGCGCGGTAGCAGATTTTCCCCGGCTGCAAACGGTCAGGTCGTTACAGGAATTTTTGGGAATGGTGAATTTTTATAACCGTTTCCTTCCCCGCGCAGCGCAGCTCATGCAACCACTGTACGCCGCGCTCAAAAAACAGAAACCCGCGGATAAGATCGAATGGTCCCCGGAGCGAGAGCGGGCGTTCTCGGAAGTCAAAGCAGCCCTGGCAAACGCTGCGTTGCTAGCACATCCAGACCCAACGGCCTGCATAGCGCTCACCACTGACGCGTCAGATGTGGCCATAGGGGCAGTCGTGGAGCAGCGCGTAGCCGGGGCTTGGCAGCCGCTCGCCTTTTTCAGCAGGACTTAGCACGACAGTGAACGTAAATACAGCGCGTTCGACAGGGAGTTGCTGGCTCTCCACTTGGCCATTCGCCACTTCCAGTTCTGGCTGGAAGGGCGCTGTTTCACCGCGTTCATTGACCACAAGCCACTAACATTGGCGATGGCCAAGGTTTCAGAACCGTGGTCGGGCCGGCAGCAGAGAAAGCTGGCTGCGATCTCAGAGTTTACTACCGATATTCAGCATGTGTCGGGTAAACTGAATGTAGTGGCAGACTGCCTCTCGCGCGCTGTGGCTGTCCTGGTCTGCGTGGGGATAGATTACACAGCCATGGCCGCGGAGCAGGTTAGTGACGCGGACGTGCGCGCGCTCCAGTCTGGACCAACAGGGTTAAGGCTGGAGAGCAAGGTGCTGCAAGACGGCATGCCCCCCCAATCTGCGATGTCTCCACGGGGCGCCTGCGTCCCGTGGTCCCGGCCGCATGGCGTCGCCGCGTGTTTGACTCGGTTCATTCTTTGGCGCACCCAGGAGTGCGCACGTCGGTCAAAATGGTAGGGGAGAAATTCGTGTGGCTGAGCCTGCGCAAACAGGTGAAAGAGTGGGCGGCAGCCTGCGTGGCGTGCCAACGAACCAAAGTACACAGACACACGAAGGCTCCCTTGGAGCCGTTTCATATTCCGGCTAAGAGGTTCGACCATGTTCACGTGGACCTCGTGGGCCCCCTCCCCCCATCACAGGGGTGCACGCACCTCCTGACAATGGTGGACCGCACCACGCACTGGCCTGAAGCGGTTCCGCAGGCCGCAACCACAGCCGAGGAGGTGGCGCGCGTGTTTTTAACAGCATGGGTGGCGCGTTTTGGAGTCCCGTCGGACATTACGTCCAACAGAGGCCCTCAATTTGTTTCCGAACTCTGGTCAACAATGGCCCGCAGCCTGGGTGTCTCAATTCACCGCACTACCGCGTACAATCCACAGGCTAATGGGTTATGCAAACGTTTTCATATATCATTGAAAGCGGCTCTCAGGGCTTCACTGACGGATGCAAATTGGGTAGACAGGCTACCGTGGGTTTTATTGGGGTTACGTTCTGCGCCTAAAGAGGATTTGGAAGCTTCCCCAGCTGAACTTGTTTTTGCGCAACCACTTCGGCTGCCCAGGGAGTTTCTGCCAGATAATCCCACGCCGGGCAGTTCCCCGCCGCAGCTGTTGCAGCATAGCATAGACACAGGCACGCTGCTGGGCCCTGCCCACCACAGTTTTCTGCGTGTTTTTGTACCTAAAACTTTGAAAAACGCGGAGTTTGTGTTTGTCAGACACGACGCCCACCGCCCGCCATTGCGACCACCCTATGATGGACCGTCCAGAGTGCTGGAAACAGGAGATAAGCATTTTTTGCTAGATTTGGGGGGTAGGAGGGAAAAGGTTGGCATAGACAGACTCAAACCCGCTTTTGTGGTGGCGGACGAGCAAGTGCTGTTGGCGAGGGCCCCTCGGCGTGGAAGACCCCCTCGGGGAGCTTCCCAGAGAAAAGTTTCCCCAGAATACCCACAGGGACAGAAAAAGTTTTCACCCCCAAACATCAACCCCCCAGCATGACAGTGCTGCGGAGGCGGTGAATCCTGGTTACAGCAGATACGGGAGAAGACGGAAGCCCAAGCAGCATGTGGATTGATGTTTAATGGTTCTGTCACAGCATACAGACTGTTATTCTTTTGTTCTATCCAATATGCTCGGGGGGGGGGGGGGTGGTATGGCGGCAAATGGGGAAAGCATAATGTGTAACATCTTAGATAAGAACAAAGAGCAGAGGTTCCCTGGTGAGATAACAGGGAGGTGTGAAGGATGAATGCAGTGTGACCTTTTGTGTGTCAGAAACTTCTAGAAGGATGGTAAAGGATTAAGGAAGTGAATGCAATGTGACCTTTTGTGTGTTAGAAGCTTCTGGAGGAATGCCATAGTATTTAAGAGAGGAGTCTTTGCTGAGATGTCATTCTGTCTGTGCTTCTTGTGTGAGCTGTGTAATAAATCGTCTGAAGCCAAATCCGCCTCTTCCTTTACACGCTCCACAGTAACTGATAACTGTTACAAGTTACTTCTTTTCAAAAGTAACAGTTACTTTACCAATTACTGCATGATTAAAGTAACTAGTTACTTTGAAAAGTAACTTTCACGTTACTTTTAAGTCCATACTTAACCCCTTAGAATTCCTGCCAATTTCACGCCAATGTGAAACATTCTGTGGGTGGAAAACTATAATTTTAAGAGGTGAAGAAAGAAGATCTTTCATTAGTCACCATTACACATTGTTGTCTGTCACACAGATAAGATGAAAATATTGCATGGCCAGATTAGAAAAAACTGATCTAAATATTTTTGTAACTAAAATATAATGATTCACTGCATCAAAAGTTGTTTTTTTTTTTTTTTAGGTCCAGTAAAACAGCTCCCACAACCTGACCTTGATCTGTTGACTTTTTTGTTTTTAATTTGTTCAGTCAAGTAGGAGTTAGCACTCTCAGCTGGATAATTTGGTCAGAAGCCATAAAGAGGATGTAATTATTAGACTTCATATACTCCAATAATTGTGTAGCAAGTTTTTTTTTTCTAAAACTTTGGAGAAAATTGGTAATATACTAACAGACACATACCTGATTTACAGCTCTAGATTTAAATCCCTTACCACTTTAGCCAGAGTCCAGCCAATGTAAAATGTTCCACAGGTGGGACATTTTGCACACATAGCAAGATAATTTAATTAATGGATTACATTATGGGCTTATTAATGTCGGGCTAAAAACAGACTGTTTCAGACAGAGCTTTTAGAACATGTTCAGTCTGCTTTCTCCTGCCTTGAGAGCTCTTATTGTGGGGAAAATCTGAAGAAAATCAACATATTGCCAGTAATTTCCTCGTTTTGGAGTGAGAGTTGGCAACACTGCATAAAGCTGTCCATGTTTATCTTACCTTTATGATTATGGATTTAATCTGATGTGCAGTGATCCAAAGAAAATGTCCATTATCCACAGTCCAAATGTCTGCTGTGACAGAGACATGATCCAGTTCCTCAAACTCCTTTTGGAGATCAAAGTCCATTTTTGAATAATCTTTATCCAGGGAGCAAGTAAATGTGTTTTAATTTCAGTGAATCACAGTCCAGCTGTCTGATGGACAGTGTTATCATGTCTTCAGTCTGGAACAACATATCTGGCAATCAGTCGGTTTAATTCTTGCTGGGTCACAAACTGTCCAGATGCATACCTGTGCTTGAAATCCAGTTGGGGGTGTTGAGATGAGTATTTTCACTTTACATCCAGCCATGGCTGTTCAGAATACAGTAGATCCACTTCACGGTGTTGTTAGCATAGCATAGCACTAGCTTTGCTGGAGCTGAAGATTGCCATAAGTCTCAACCAGCACTTCAGTTTGTAACCCACCAATATGCTTTTGTCTTTAACCGCAACAAAGGAAAAATAATCTGCGTCAGCTGCGTAGGGTCAGTTTGTATGTTCATTTATTTGCGCTAAAAATATCTATCCATATTAATAAAACGAGTAACGCAGCTGATCAAATTTCAGTAACTGTAGCGCATTACTGAATTTTTAAACAGTAATTCCGTTACACAGCACGTTACTGCAAAAGTAGTGGCGTTACAGTAATGCGTTGCTTTGTAACGTGTTACTCCCAACACTGCTTACAAGACATATCAAGAGCAAACTCACCCAAATGTCTGATATCACTGTTTTTTTGCTGTGAAGTTTCACTTAAGCCCCGTCCCCCAAAAAAGAGAGTTGAAACAGAACGTTTTTGGTGACAGAACTATTCGTGGTGTTGGCACATGGGTAGTGTTGAGCCAGTCAGGACTCTGGCCTAACTGACGTTATCCTCCATGCTAGTTAGCGTTTTTTTAACAAACTGCTTTGAAAACTTGACCCAAATTAAGATGGGTTTTACCATTAAGCTGCTTTTAAGGACCAGTGCAGTTTCAGGCTTTATCCTGGGCCACCGTGCACACAACTGGGCATGTCCTTCAACCGGTAACTCTTTTTATCACAGGATTTATTCTGATACTGTGGTGCTAGCTACTATTAGCTTTGTGGTATGTGGCTGGGCCTAGTAATCACCGATTCTGGCGGGGTTTGTTTTTTTTTGGGGGGGGGGTGATTTTGACAAGAAACTGTGAGACAATTAAAGGTTTTTTTTTAGCAAAAAAGGCATAAAATGCCATTTTAGAGAATGTAGATGTTTTAGATTTATATGCACCACAGTGTGTCAAGTTATCTGAGTAAAGCATATGATCTGATTACAACAGGGAAATACTTGCATACTTGCACTAATTGCATGTCATTTTGTCAAGTTTCAGTAACATATGTTTTAAATTAACAAAATGTAAGAGCTGGGAAAATTAAACTGCATATTGTGTGGCATAAAAGCTGAGTTATTATCTGTATAATTTCTCAGTGACTATGAATTATCTATATTTAAATTTAATTAATATGGATGAGTAAATTTATATGATGGATCTTCATGTTCAAAGTAATGTACACATAAATACTGAAATGATACAAAAAGACTGATAGCTGGAAGAATGTTTATATCTGTCCCAACAATCAGCCTTTTGCTGGTACCCATATGCATACGGGGGGGGGGGGGGGGGTGCTGAAAAGTTCACAGTGGTCAAAGTTGACCGAAGGTGGTTTATTTTTCAGCATAGTCTCCCCTTCAGTCCACACACTTCTGCCATCAGTGTTGCAGCGCTCGGATCCCTGCGGTTGAAAAATAAACCACATTTGGCCAAATTCGACCACTATGAACTTTTCAGCCTATGAACTTAAGCCCCGCCCCCCGTACACCCATCACATAGTATAGTCATTTTCAAATCCTCCATGATCATATCAGGTCAGATGTCTGACCATACTGACACCACAGTGTGCCCACGCATTAATGGTTCAACGAGACACATTCTATAAATGTGTCCTTATACATGTCTTCTACACCTTGTGAAAAGCAGAAGAACATGTCTGAAAACGTTCTAAAACAACAGAATTCCCTTTATTAACTTCAAATTGAATGTTTGCTGACACTAAACCACAGACAGCTTCTTATGGATTTCAACCAAGCGTGCACAGGGATTTTGTTGTTGCGTTTTCCTAATGAGGACTCAGACAGACAAGTTCAAAAAGACTGAAAAAAGATAACAGCAGAAAACCCCGAAACACATGATTAGCATTTCATTATGCCTGACCCGGGGTTCATTTCTGCTTCCTATTTGGCACTGTAATGAAGAATGTGCATACGCATAGGCGTGTGACCACACAAAAATCTTGACATATCCTATAAGCTCTGAGCTCATCTTAACCAATGCAGCAGAGAACGACTGGCCCCAGTAAAAAACCATGAACAGATGACTGATGGTCTAACAGCAAGGGACAGGGACATTAGAAGAGGGAGAAAATAAGAGGAGGGGATGAGACGCGTAAAAATGGGGGTGGGAACTGGGAGGGGGTCAGTAACCATAGAAATATATTCTCTTCCTCAGTCTGAGCTCTCATTCTTTCTCCCGTCTGATCTGCTAATATTTTTTCTTCCATTTCTGTTGCTGCTGTTGTCATGATCTGCAGTCTCCAGCACCATTAACCTGCTAGAGCACTGGCAAGGGGCTACGGGAACAAAATGCACTCTCGTGCTTTATTGTCAGGGGTTAAGAAGCCAAACACAATTAGGCATAATTACACTCCCAAAACTCATGCCATAAAAAGTCAGGAGTCCATTATCCTTAACAATACCCAAGAAGGCATAATAACAGCAAAGAGGGTGGGAGTGTATCTGTGTGTTGGGTTCAGCAAACCTCGCTGACACACTCAGCCGCATACCAATCAGTGGTGATGGTAAGATAACACCGGCTCACGTCCTCTTGTCCATTCATTTGATTCATCTACCAACAATCAAATGTGTGTTATTTCAAAGCACAAATGCAGAATCCACTGGAAGAAGGCTCTGGAGTAGAGGGGGATCCCTACCCTCCTCCCCTTTTTCCCCTGTCTGACACAGCATATGACCAAACCCATTTTGGTCCAAACAAGCATGACCCTTACAGCATCAGCAACCCAGGTCACCATGTGAGGTCACCAGAAACAGAACTACCTGGAACAGCATCCACTGCTAGCATGGGGGTCTTTCACCAACAAAGGTGTGAGAAAGGTGCATGAAGGAAGGGGAAAAAAAAAATAGAAGGTTCAGCACAGGAAAAGCCCGACAATGCTCAGTAAACAGGCAGCACTTACTCAGTTTTGGCCAATACCGTTAATGCTCTACTGAAGAACCAGCCTAGAAAGGGCAGATCCTGCCCCTTGAAGCCTGCCAGCGGAGCTCCTCTTTGGGCTGCCGAGGCTGGCCGGGGGGCTGCCTGCTCCGGCTCCTCAAAATTAGAGGTGTCATCTTCAGCATGCAATGCAGGAACGAAAGGCGGGAGAGCTGCAGGAGAGAATGGATGAGAGGAGGGAATGAGAGGGGGCAGGGGGGGGGAGCAGCACTGAATAAGGTAGTAAAAAAATGTAGAAATAAATAAAAAGCACAACAAGGAAAAAAGGGAGAGAGAGGAAGGGAGGAGGAACAGAGCAGAGCGCTGGGAGTCTAGAGTGCGGTATGTCGCACGTTGATGCACATGCTGTCTCTCTGCCTCTCCCCCGCTCCCTCCCTCTCCCTCTCCCTCTCTCTCTCTCTCTCTCTCTCTCTCACACACAAGCTCACTCACTTTCCCTCACTGCAGCAGAGCAAACTAATCAGCTGGATCCATAGTTGATGCATAAAGCCCTATCTGTGTTCATCTGTCAGAGCAACACACTATTGTCTTTGCAAAATATTAACAGGCACAGCATGCATACATTGTTCTGTGAAATCACTTGCCTGTTTCCACACAGTCACCAACAAACAAGAAATAACATGCATAAATTTGGAGAAACTATTAAATCTGCAGAATGTATTACAGTTTAAGATGCGAAAGGAATGCTGTCACCAGAAAACGGCTCAGAGGAAAACGTGGCCAATGTTTAATGGCAAGTTCAAAAAAATGGGATCTGAAAACAGACCAAAAACAAACACTCCTCGCCCCTGCAGCAGTAATTGTGTAGCTTGTGTGTGTAGTACTGCTGTTGCGCTGTAGGGATGTGGCTCTTCGATGTGACCACATCTCACTGTAAACACACATTCGTTTCAGTGATATTGATGTGTTTTAGAACTGCTAGTTCAATGGTTAAAAAAAACAACCATTAACTTATTCAATAATGGCACGTGTTTTTCCACCACACAACGCATGTCTTGTGTCGCCTGCATGCTGCATCTGTTGAAAAGCAGATGAGTTGCAGATCTTTACTCTGCCTCCCTCCCATTTTCTCCTCAGGAAAAAAGCTGGCCAACTGCCAAAACCTCACAGAATCTCATTATCTTACTACGACAACACCAGCGCTAGTGCTGTGCTGTCTGTGCACACACACACGCACGCACACACACATTATAAGCAACATTAATATTTGATAAGTAGACATATATCATCTGTCAAGTAGCATTATTATAACAAGAATGCATTATTTCAAGTCAAATTGGATAGGTTTACCAGAAAGGCCAAAGGTGGGGGAATCTCCTCACCGTGTCTTAAGTTGTTCCAGTCGACACTGGAGAAGAAAGGATGACAGCGGAGCCCCTGGAAACCCAGCCGCTCTTTGGATCCACACAGCAGGCTCTGCACCAGGTCTACAAACTGCTTACTGGTGCGTGGCTCCTCTGGAAACTTTAGATAACGCTTTAGGCAAACAATAAAAATATGGATTTATTACTTAACATATAATGTAGACTGATTAAATCAGAACACATTTTCTTACTATACTGGGGTTATCAAGAGTATTGTATTCTTCAATTTCTTGGAATATCAAGTTACAGACTAGATAAAATCAATACCAGCATCACACAGGATGGGCATATGTACCTGGAAGTTGAGGATATTATGGATAGTCTTGGTGGATGTAGCTTCAGAAAATGGTGACCTGCCATAGATCACTTCATAGGCAACGACCCCTAAGGACCACCAGTCACACTCAACTCCATATGTAATTTGAGAGCCTCCATTCATAGCTGCCAGCACCTCCGGGGAGAGAAAGTCCTGGGTCCCAACAGGGACAGTAGGAGTAGCCACCTGCAACAATAATAAAACATATTGATGTGGCCGTCATAAAAACTGGAGTCAATACAGAAAGCAAACTCCGTAATCCACTTACGGTTTTGTTAGCAGTCAGTCTGGCAGCTGATCCGAAGTCTGCCAGCTTAATGTGACCAGTCCGATCAATGAGAATGTTCTCTGGTTTGACATCTCTGCAAGTGGGAAGACATTTGATATTGCTTTTACAGGGCTGTTTGCTATCCTAGTATTCCAAAAGGTCTACTTCACCTAAGATAGTAAGAAACATTTGCAAACTGCAGTAGCACCTTCATATTGCTTGGCTACAACAGGAGCGCGCTCAGCTACATTCCAGTAACACTATGTATTTCATGCTGAATTTCATCTGTGTCATGTTCACTGGGCCTTTAAGTGACAAAAGAAATAATAGAGATGTAGATAAAGGTTATTTGGGCACTACTTCTTACCTGTGGACATAGCCCAACTGGTGGACAGAGTTAACAGCCTCGACAAGCTCTGCCAAATAAAACTGAGCCATGGATTCATCGAACTGTTCCTCGTATCGGTTTAGCAGAGACATCAAGTCACCTCCTGGCAAATATTCCATCGCCTAACAATAAATAAATAAATACAGTCAAAAACTGGAAGGACTGTTTGTATCTGGTTATGCAGCCATTTTTAAAATGCTGCTGAAACATTTATGAATGATGAAAATGTCTATATTTAGAAGGATAAACAAAACAAGTGTATGACTACATGTGTTGTGGCTGACATCAAAGCTCTGCTCAGCATAAGCTTAAAGGGTGGTTCTCATTACAGATTCCGTTATGTAACAGTGGATACTATTGCAGATTTATCTGTGATACTGCAGTTAAAGCATTCATCTTCAATCCCTAAAAATACACCAAGCATGACTGCAAAACTCCCCCAGTAGCTTACATGTCTGTGATCAGACGGGTAAGAGAAGACATGCTTTCAGTCAAAGCAGCATGCCAAAACAAAAACAAGTCTCACTCCAAGATATGCAGTTAGGAGTTGGGGGTTAGTTTGAAAATGCAGATCACTCATGGTCATGTTGATTCAGAATTTTTTCTGCCCTCTGGATCCTGTTAATGAAGTTGATTTGAGCAATATGGTTAAAGGCTATAGCCATAAACAGCCGAGAGCCCCCAGCGCATGAATGGCCGGCTAGTCTGAATGAACAAGAGCATTCTCCAGTGTTACCTAGCAACAGTGAGACCGGGTGCCTCTCTGATACATGGATAAAGATGGATGCTTTGTATTTTCCTACATGCCCAGTTAGGGAGCAGGGTGAGACAAAGGGGGAGTGAAAAGAGACTAGGAAGAAGAATTGAGACAGACATGCAGGGGGCTTTAAGAAAGGTATGTAAGAAAAACAAAGGGTGGGAAAATGTTGAGGTGTTATGCAGGGAAGATGGTTTTTTGTACACAAACCTGCGCTGGTCTAGGTCCAAGGAAAATACAGATTCTTCACAAGGTTAACAGAAATCACACTAGACTATCTCAGGGAAAAGTAAATATTCACACTTCTTAGTGGTGAAAGATTTCACTTTTAAAAGTGCAATAATATTATGACAAATATACATGTTGCCACTCATTCTATACATTCACATTAGCAAATGTGAAAATCTCAACGTTGAAACAGAAAGATCAGCACTTAACCTCATTTGCTCACTTTTTACAATGATCTTCACTGGAACATCCTTGTAATTCTGTTTGTAGGTAGTTTTAAAATCACTGCAAAACTAGGCCCAGAAATTAAACTGTATTCCATGCACTGTCAGTAAGCAAACAAGTCAACATGCAACCATTAAAAAGGTACAGGATTGCAAAGTTGCAGGCAATTAATTCTTTAATATTTCATATTTATATACCGGAGTGGTGGCCTAGTTGGTAGAGCATCCATTCCTCAACCGGGAGGTTGGGGGTTCTAGTCTATGACCGTCTATGACCCGGCCGTCGGCTGTCATTTTTATATGGCCAAAGACCATATAAAAATGGTACTTCCCACCTTCTAGCTTGGTGATCAGCGTAATAGAATGGGGGGAAGGAGAAGTTGTTTGTGGCGGCGCCTTGCATGGCAACAACCCCTCTGATTCTAGATGTGACTAACATTGTAGATGGAGAAACATAATTTCGCCCTACTGTACATGATTGGCTGTATGGACTGAATGACAATAGAGACGGCTTCTTTTTCTATATTTTTAAGAAGTCTAACTTTTCCCCATTAATTCAAAGCATTTCTTTCACATAAATGTATTTAATTGCTCACACAGTTTTCATCTAACCCACTATTAGTGGAAAAAAACGGATGTTAAAAGAATTTTTAAAAAAAAGTAGTTAGTCAACCTGTAGAAGCCCCACTTTAGATTATTTTTTTTTGCAAATTAAACAGCTGAAAGTTTGTAAACTTCGCCAATAAACATAGTTTTCAATGGCAGTAGAATAATTTTGATTGCAACTGTAGAAAGACATTTTTTTGTGAATTTTTCTGAAATGAGAGGCAATATTTTAGTCATGTTCCATACAACTGATCCATACACAAGTTAAACTTATTCATGTTGGAATATTTTTGTTTAATATAATCAAATTGATAACTCTTTAAAATATCCACTATGAGCTTTTACTACTGTATCACAACTTCATGGCACTGTAAACAACATTTTTTTTTGGAGTTAATCTCACAAATATTTGTCCATTCAGCTTGGAGAAACTGAATTTATGGATTTTTGGCAATATTTTCATGATTGCCATTTCAAAGAAAAATCATACATAATATTCTCATGCTAAACATCTTATGAAAATGTGATTATATCTGTCATTTCATTAAATAAAAAAAAGAAATAATAATTATGTATTATGTAGTCCTTTCTTACCAGATAGACATTCTCTTGATCCTGAAAGGCATACAGCAACTGTGGGATCCAGGAACTGCCGTTTAAAGCCAGTATCCTCCGCTCTATGTCGTGAAAAACCACCTGTGGAGAGTTGAAAATCATGCTAGCGTATTAGTGCACATGAAATGGTAAGTAATGAACTGCCCATCTAAATTAATTTATCCAAAATACTGAAAAGAACTGTAATTTTGCAATGTGGTTTAAATAGGCTTTAAAATCACAACACACTACCTTAAGCTTTTAGATAACTAGAATTCATACTTCCTGGTTAGGTTAATTGGCATCAAACTGGGGATTCTAAATTGTCCTTAGGTATGACTGTGAGAGTGAATGGTTGTCTGTCTCTCTGGGTTGGCCCTGCGATGGACTGGCAATCTGTCCAGGGTGGACCCTGCCTCTCGCCCTAAGATACTGGGATAGACTCCAGCCTCCCCACCCCCGCGACCCAAAAAGGATTAAGTGGAAGATGGATGGATGGTTTATTTAAGTTATGGTTCTGCTTGTTTTGTTAGTAGGACTTCATCTACGTTCATCCTAGTAGTCACAGGGCATGACTAAAATGTTTTTGGTTCATTCAAAGTGATGACTGTATTGCTCACTTCAGATCCCTTCCTGTCACGGCTCATCTACCACTTTGACTAAGAACTGCAATATTAGTCATATGCCAGAGAACACAGCTGTCAAATAAAAACGTTTCATCATCCCGTATTTAGCCCTACAGCGCTCTCCAGTGGGCTGTTATAGGATTACAGTTTGTCAAGAGCACGAGCATGGAGATGCAGCTTCTGAGGGACATTTAAAAGATGACAAAATTACGAAGCTATTAAACATATATTCACTTAATACTTTTGCTTATTGATGCTGAGCTAATATGAAATATCTCTTTAATTCAGCCTTAATAAAACCACAATTTCAACTTATCTTTAGCTCTGCATACACACAAAGACTTTTTGGGACAAATATCACATATAGAAAACTGCAAGTATTACATTAATAACAATGGCTGTGCCCCATTAAACCATGATAATGTGACAGTGAGTCTCCATGCACTGGAAGTCAGAAACTGCAGCCATGCAGCCAAATGGAACCAAACAGTTATTTAGTCATTCTGATCCGTGCTTTTCCTGATGCAACAAATAATGACAGCATGAGAGATGAATTTTACTATGGAAAACTTACATTTTCTTGAGTGCGCAATACGGTCTTGTTCATCACTTTAAGTGCACAAACATCTCCAGTAGCTTTCTCTTTGACCACTTGGACTTCAGCAAAGCGGCCACGACCAACCACAGCACAGAGCTCAAAGTCCTGAGGGCCAGGCTGCAGGGCCTGCAACTCCAAGACCACTTCAGAATCTGTTTAGAGATAAGCAATAAGGGACTGCAGTTGTATCGTGTTTCTTCTATTCACAAAGACCACTCAAAGTGCTTAGCTAGTAGCTACACGGGCCTATCAGGGACAGATACCTGGGCACAATTTAGAGTCACCAATTAACCTAACGTACCTGTCTTTGGACTGTGGGAGGAAACCAAAGCCCCCAGAGTAAACCCACACAGCACAGGGAGAGCATGCAAACTCCACACAGAAAGGCTCTCACCCCCACCTGCCTGGTGCAAACCTAGAACATTCTGGCTGTGAGACAACAGTGCTGCTACTTTTGATAAAGGGGGTAGAACAGCTGCTACAAACATAACGACATCAACCCAAAACAATTTACTGTAAATGGAAGATGTCTATGGCAAGCCATTCTCCCATCTGTAATCATGTTTTAGAAATCCAAAATAGCATTCCTCCTTGTCAAAAAATACATTCTTACTAGTAAGGAATTCTAACTAATACGAATATAATTCTGATTAGGAGGAATGCCATTCTTACTAGGTGGAATTGTAAAGAAAAATATCCACATTGCAGACATCTGAAATAAGAGCATCCCCTAGTAAGAATTACATTCTAGCAAGGAAGAATATAATTGCAGACATTTGAAACTGAAAACCCAATACACATGAATAGGGAAAAAGTGACGCCATTTCTCCTAGGAAGGATGACGTCAGAGATACCTGAAATGGTTATTCTAGCTAGGAAGAATGTCATTGTAGATATCTGAAATGCTCATTTTGACTAGAAAGAACTGTATTGTGGATATCTGCATTTAAGATCCAGTCTAGCGATTAAATGTTAAAACACCTTGCCATAAGATGTCATGTTGTTTTTTATATAACTGGCACTTCTGGTTGCAACTTTGGATCATCTGTTGAGAATCTTGGGATCAGTTTTTAACCAACACTGAAATGTTAGCAGCTCTTGGACATTTAAACGTGTTCAGTAATATTTCTTCTATCTATGAAAAATATCAAAAAGCTAATCCAGTTGGTATAACAACAGTTTAATTACATTTTCTTTGATTAGTACAAAATCCAACAGATAAACAAGTGCAACACTGTACAAATGTTTTAGGCACTCCCTACTTTTTTTTTATATTTTCTAGAAAAATACTGTAGGTGGAGCGACTTATTGAAACATGCAAACATAAATGGAAATACAGTATAGAAGGCAAAAATGGAATTTGTGCATTTATATCAAGCTTGAAAGTAATTGTTGAGCATCTCTATTCTTCAACACAGCCTGAACTCTCTTAAGCTTTTTTGCAATTTTTCTTGCAAATTTCTTTAAATAGCCCCACAGGTTTTCTTTGGAGGATGGCTTCCTTTTGTCCCACTTTCTGTCAAGATGAGCCCATATTTTAAAGTTGGATTCATCACTCTATAAAAAAACACTGACTTTCAGTTCAGTTCTTTTGTAATTTGGCATACACCTCAGTCTTTCCTCCTAGTTTTCCCGTCTAAAGGAAGATTTCCGACAGCCGCCCTTCCATTGAGACCATTCTGATGAGGCTTCTTCTATTAGATGAAGAACCAGATTAATCTCTCAGGTTCTGTCAGGTCTTTGCTGGATTTTTTTTTACTTCTTCTAAAGAACATAAACATGATGGTTTCTTCTGCCTGAGTGTTCTTATGTCCTCTTTTTGTCCAGTTTCTTCAAAAAATAAAAAGACAAAACTGGACAAAGTTCAGGTTCAACGACTAGACTAAAAAATAGTTTCAAAGCAGCCACTATCTAAAGAATGACTTTGAAAGACCTTCGGAGAGCTTGGACGACTAGCTCAAGATCCCTTTAAAACTTACAAGAAAGTCTGGCTCCTTGGAAGCAAAATATAAAGCAATGAATGGGTGTCCAAACTTACTTACCTAAAACCAACTAGCACTGAATAACCCTACTCTTGACCACATTCATATAGGTTGGCTTTTGCTTTAAACTTTTCATCTGATTTAATTACACAGTGATATGCCCTCTGATTTTAACTATGGCTTCCACTAATGTTAACAGCATGTTAACATACAAATGTGAGAATATGTCCTTGCATGTCAGTACTGTCTGTTAAAATATTTATTTTAACTGTCACTTAACATACACAGCATTATTGGAGGAAAACGACAAAAAAAAAGACAAATAGAATGTATTATAATGTATAAAATTCATCAGCGCAATGCATCATCATCACTCTATTAAAGCAAGAAATCTCTGTGTGTCTGTCTGTCACGTTTATAGGACATCACAGGACGGCCTATGATCTCTGCCTGATCATCATAGGACGTCCTATGAACTCAGGCATCATAGGACTCGCGATGCCGTCATAAAGATATGATGTCTATATGACGGCACATAGACAAATGTGTCTTTATGATGTCATATGGCTCAAAATTGCCGAGGTGAATAAGTCACACGGCCCAGTCTACAGCGCGTTCGTGTTTTCTGCACAACAGATTTCTGCAGCCATGGCCAATTCTACGTTGCTGTGAGCAGAGTTGCCAGATCAAGCAGTCTTCGTATTGTTGCTCAAGATGAAGAAACTAAGAAAAAGCGTCACTTTCTCAGCAATGTCATTTTTAAAGAGGTGATGACACAGTAAAAATGTGTAACCTTTAAGAATGCCAGTCTACACTACAAATGTGTAAAATGCCAAGCGAAGCACTGATTTTCTCCGGGTGATCCAGTTTCTTGGTTTCTACAGGCATGCACGGACCTTCCTGAACAGGGTCGAAAGCCACTTTTTGCTCAGATCTATTTTCATGATCCTGCCCATGAACTGGAATTACAACGCACCTATCCCTCAACCAGTGGTCTGAACGAAGAAGACCCACCAGATGGAGAGCAACAGAATGAGAACTGCTGCATGTCAGAAAAGATGCCGTGAAGATGCAACGCTTCAGGTTCGAGCAGTATGCCGCAGGCATGACTGTGAACAACACAGCCATCTGAGACAGGAGGAGACCCTTCAGCAACGGGCATGCAGAAATACTTGCTTATACTTGGTTTCTATGGGCATGGACGGGTATGCACTAGTGTATTAAAAAAGTTGTATTGGATGACAAAAGTGACCCTGCATGCTTACATTTGTTGACAAAGCTTGCCACATGATGAATCTTCATCAGCTCTGGGGTCGTGCACTCATGGTAGAGAAGCAGCAGAGCCTCCAGAAACTCCTCCCGTCCTAAAGAGCATCCTCTCTGTTGCTGTCCACACAGGCTGACTCGGCCCTGTGAACAATGTGCAGACACAGGCAAGAGTAAACAATAACTGTAGCGGTTTTTAATCATTAAAAAAAGCCTAATCTGCACATTTATTTACCTGAAACAGCTGATGTAGTCGAGAGCTGCGGCTGGTGATGGGGTCAGCAGATGTAGGCAGCGTTTTTAGGCTTCCCTGACTCACATATTTAAACTTCAGCATGGCTTCTTTACGGCGGATAACTGGGCAGTGATTAGGTGTTTAAATCCAGCGCCTCAGCGGGTCATTCATATTTGCTGAACAAGAGAAAACTGCCAGCGCAAGTCAACAAGCACACGTTCGCAGCTCAGCTAACGTTCGCTTTCCAACGTCGCCTACAACAACAACGTTAAAGCGACCCGCATAAAAGTGTCAGGTTTGTTATTGAAAAAAAATGAAACATTACGTTATAAGGTTACTTACCTGACTATCAGACAAGTACCAACATTATTCGTTTGAATTTACATTTTTTAAAAAAGAACAGTTTTCCTCTCGGTCACTGCCGTTTCCGGTCAACTTTCAAATTTTGCGCGTTCCCCGCCCAGCGCACGAATCTGCTGAATGGAGCTGGCTTCTGATTGGATGGCTCGTTTTAAGGGTGGGACTTGAGGTAAATTTTAACCAATGAGTGATGGTTCAGCACATTAAGGACAGCCAAACACACACGCAGTGGTGTGCCAGACTGCAATATGGTAATAGAGCCGATACCGACATGACACCAACACTTTTTAATAATTACGGTGGATCAAATTACTTAATCTGAATGAATTTTCATGACCTTTAAGAGGTTTGTGATTTTTCTTCTTCTTTTTTCCTTTGGGTTATTAATTAGTTAAAACCCAGGACAGAATAGAAAATACTTTCTCATAATAAAACTTTTTGTTCAGAAACAACAGAACAGCAAGAAAACAGTTTTTCCCCATACATTGTCATGTCTGGATTTTTTCTTAAATTAAACAAACTGCACAAAACTGTCACTCAAGAACAAATTAAAATAGTGTGGCGAGAGGAATAATCAGGCTGAGCGTTCAGAGCAGATGAAACTTTATTCTCTCCCTCTCACATCCGCCAGAATCCAAAACATTGAAAACACAGGTTGCAGGCACTCTCTTTTATATTAACACTCCTCCGCCACCTGAGGTGCTGTATTGACATGTGCAGTGGTGCAGTGGTTAGCACTGCGGCAGCACAGCAACTCACCCTTGGCCATGGGACCCCTGGTTCGATCCCAGCCCCTGACCAACTGTGATCTGTGTGGAGTCTGCATGTTCTCCCCGTGTCTGCGTGGGTTTACTCCAGGAGTTCTCCGGTTTCCTCCCACAGGCCAAAAACAGGTTAGGTTAGGTTAATTGGAGACTCTAAAAGTGGCCCGAGGTGTGAATGTGGGTGTGAATGGTAAAAGGATAGCGCCGTACTGTGGCTGCTTCATCCATCCAGGTGGATGCCCTCAATTTCCCCTCTGGGGATCAATAAAGTATACAAAATAAAAATAAATAAATAAATATCACCCCCCCCCCCCCCCAAGACAATTCTCCTTGTCCCCCAGCACCTTTGATCTGTCATGCCCTTCAGTCTGAGGGAAAACTACTGAGGGAAAACTACTGAGTGGCTTCCCACACCCACCCACCCCGACTCTCAGACTGAGCCTTAACCCTCATGTCCTTTGGCCTTCAGCCTCCGTCCATAGCTGCTGTAACGGGGGATCTTCGGCTCCGAGGCGCTGCTGTGTTGGCGGGGCTTCCTGGGGGTGCGTCCGTCTGTGGCGGGACAATGGGGGGAGGACACCTTCAGCATGCTCGTGTGACTGATCTGACGAGTCATTTACCTGGAGAGTTCTCAGTGGGGGTCTTCCGCGCCGAGGAGCTCGGGCCAACACCACCTGTTCGTCTGCTAAAACAAAGGCGGGCTTAAGCCTGTCTATACAGACTGTCTCGTGGTGACCCCCCAAGTCGAACACAAAATGTTTGTCCCCGGGTTCCAGCACTCTGAACGGGCCATTGTAGGGCGGGTGCAATGGGGTCCGGTGGGCATTGTGCCTGACAAATACGAACAACGCATCCTTCAAGGTCTTTGGCACAAAAGCGCCGGGAAAACAGTGGTGGGCTGAGCAGTGTCCCTGCCCCTGCGCTATGCCGTGAATGTGGGGACGGATCGGTGTTCGGCGTGGGGTTATTCGGCAAAAATTCCCCGGGGAGCCGCAGCAGCTGGGAAAAAAACAGCTCTGCTGGGGAGGCTGCCAAATCCTCCTTCGGTGCTGAACGTAACCCTAATAGAACCCACAGCAAGCAGTCTAGTCAATTTGCATCCGTAAGTGAAGCCCTGAGTGCTGCTTTAAGCAATCTATGGAAACGCTCGCATAACCCATTGGCCTGGGGGTTGTACACGGTCGTGCAATGAATTGTGACACCCAGGCTCCGGGCCATTGTGGACCAGAGGTCGGAAACAAACTGTGGGCCCCGATCGGACGTGATGTCCGAAGGGGCACCAAAACTTGCCACCCATATCGTCAAAAAAGCATGTGCAACTTCTGCAGACGCAGTAGAATCTAGCGGGACAGCTTCGGGCCAGCGCATGGTGTGGTCCACCACTGTCAGGAGGTGCGTGAACCCCTGCGATGGCGGGAGGGGGCCCACGAGGTCCAAGTGAACGTGGTCGAACCGCTTAGTCGGGATATGGAACGGCTCCAAGGGGGCCTTTGTGTGCCTGTGCGCTTTGGCTCGTTGGCATGCTACGCAGGCTGCCGCCCATTGTTTCACCTGTTTGCACAGGCTTGGCCAGACGAACTTCGCTCCCACCATTTTGACAGACGCGCGCACTCCTGGGTGCGCCAGGAAGTGAACCGACTCAAAAACACGGCGGCGCCAAGCGCGTGGGACCACCAGGCGCGGGCGGCCCGTGGAGACGTCACAGACTGGGGGGGCCCCCCATCCTGCAGTACTCTGCTCTCCAGCCTTAACCCTGTTGGTCCAGACTGGAGCGCGCAAACGTCCGCATCACCGATCTGCTCAGCGGCCATGGCCAAGTAATACATCCTCACGTAGACTGGGGCCACTAATGCGCGCAAGAGGCAGTCCGCCACCACGTTGAGGTTACCGGCCACATGCTGAATGACAGTCGTAAACTCCGAGATTGCGGCAAGCTGTCTCTGCTGCCGGCCCGACCATGGTTCTGAAACCTTGGCCATCGCGTACGTTAGTGGCTTGTGGTCCACAAACACAGTGAAGCTGTGCCCTTCCAGCCAGAACTGGAAGTGGCGTATGGCCAGGTGGAGAGCCAGTAACTCTCTGTCGTACGCGCTGTATTCACGCTCACCTTCGTGCAAAGACCTGCTAAAAAAGGCGAGCAGCTGCCAAGAACCGGCGAAGTGCTGCTCCACGACGGCCCCTATGGCCATGTCCGAGGTGTCATAGTGAGCGCTATCCAACCTGCCGGGTCTGGGTGTGCCAGCAGTGCGGCGTTCACCAGGGCTCTTTTAACCTTGGAAAACACCTGCTCTCACTCAGGAGTCCAGTTGACTCTGTCCACCGGTTTCCATTTCTTAAGTGCGGCGTACAATGGCTGCAAGAGCTGGGCTGCACGGGGGAGGAAATGGTTGTAAAAGCTACCCATCCCCAAAAACTTCTGCAGCGCCCTGACCGTCTGAGGCCGGGGAAAATCCGCCACTGCGCGCACCTTGTCTGGCAAAGGTATCGTGCCCCCCGGTGAGATGTGGTGGCCCAAAAAATCAATTCCCGGCACCCCGAACTGGCACTTCGCCGGGTTGATTATTAACCCGTGCTCTTCCAACCTCTGGAAAACTGTCCTGAGGTGGGCTACGTGTTCGTCCTCAGACGCGCTGGTCACCAGGATGTCGTCCAGGTAGACGAACACAAACGGCAGATCGCGCAACACCGCATCCATCATGCGTAGGGATGTCTGTGCCGCGCCCTTTAACCCAAAAGGCATGCATAAAAACTCAAACAGGCCAAACGGGGTTATTACTGCTGTTTTAGGTATGTCCTCAGCGCACACCGGGACCTGGTGATAACCGCGGACCAGGTCTATCTTGAAAAAAATGCACACCCTGGTGAGGTGAACAGAAAAATCCTGAATATGCGGGATGGGGTAGTGGTCGTGCACTGTGGCGTTATTTAATCTGCGGAAATCACCGCAAGGTTGCCACGATCCCTCGGCCTTAGGAACCATATGTAGCGGGGATGCACATGGGCTGTTTGAGCGTCTGATGATGCCCAACTTTTCCAAGTTGGCAAACTCCTCGCGCATTATGGCCAATTTAGCTGTGTCCAGGTGCCGAGTTCATGCGAAAATGGGCGGCCCCGTGGTGGTAATGAAGTGCTCCACCCCGTGTTTAGTGATGGTCGCCGAAAACATCAGGACCGTGAGTGCTGGGAACTGGGTGAGTAGTGTGTGGAACTTACCCCCTGGCGCTGTGACGTTGGCTAGTGTTGTGGGCCCAGTCCTCGAGCTGTACAGGGGAGAGAATCAAAAGACATTGTGTTAATCAGGCGTCTGTTAGCAACATCGACTAGTAGTCCGTGTGCTCACAAAAAATCAGCGCCAAAAATGGGGAAGCTGCATGCTGCTATGACGAATGTCCATTGGTATGTACGGCCGTGCAAAGATACAGTCAGTGTCCTCTCACCAAAAGTCTTAATGTCTGAGCTGTTTGCGGCCATCAGTTCGGGGCTGCTAGTTCCCGCCAGCCGGTCGGCATAGGACGGCAGGATGAGGCTCTTTTGGGAGCCAGAGTCCACGAGGAACCGTCTGCCCGAGCAGGAGTCTGTCACATAGAGCAGCTTGTTTGCTTCACCGGCGGTCGCAGCTGCTATCGACTGCTGGCCCTGGCGTTTCCCGAGTGCTTGAAATGGCACGGTGGCATGCATCGGCATGCATCCTCTGCAAAACGGCGGTGGTAGAAACAGAGCGTGTCTCTCCGGTGCTTCTTGGCCTCCGTTGCAGCTACCGTCGCTGGCTCCTCATTTCTGCTGGCCGTCTTGCTGGGTTTCGACGCCGCTGCATTCACTATGAGGGCTCTGGTGGTGAGGATGATCCGATCTGCCTCTTGGGCTAGAGCCCAGTAGTTGCATGCGGCCAGCAGTGGCAAATTGGCAAGGACCACCCTGGCCACTGTCAGGAGGTTCCGGAGGAAAAGGTGGGCAAAGAGGAAATGCCCGTCATCTGTGCCCATCAATGCCAACATCTTCTCCATCAATTCAACTGCCGACCTGTCTCCCAAGTCGGAGCGTGTCAGGAGCCTCTCCGCTCTCTCACAGTCCGTGAGTGTGTAGCGCCAGGTCAGCGCGGTTTTGAGAGCACCGTATTTGTCGTGGGCTGGGGGCTGTTGGAGCAGGCTTGCCACCTGCTGGGTTGTGCGTGCGTCCAGTGCTGCAACCACGTAGTAGTATCTGGTGTCATCTGCCATTTTTCCCCGGTTCACGAACTGGGCCTCGGTGTGAAGGAACCAAGACTTCGGGTCGTATAGCCAAAAGTCTGGGAGTTTGACCGAAATGGCACAGGCGTTGCTGGCACTTCCCGTCCGGGTCGTCTCCAGGGTGTTCGCCTTGCGTTCCATTGTGTGTCAAGGGTCCCCAGTGTGGAGAGAGGAATAATCAGGTTGAGCGTTCAGAGCAGATGAAACTTTATTCTCTTCCTCTCACATCCACCAGAATCCAAAACATTGAAAACACAGGTTGCAGGCACTCTCTTTTATATTAACACTCCTCCGCTACCGGAGGTGCTGTATTGACATATCAACCCCCCATGACAATTCCCCTTGTCCCCCAGCAGCTTTGATCTGTCATGCCCTTCAGTCTGAGGGAAAACTACTGAGGGAAAACTACTGAGGGAAAACTACTGAGTGGCTTCCCACAATAGATTCTTTTTTGAGATACAGTGTGTTGTGTCCACAAATTTGGCAAAGAAGAAGGACGAGGATACTGTGTTGGAACCCGAACTTTATTACATGCTCTCAATAATTACAGTTCACATATAGGTGAGTGGTTGGCTTCTAACTGTGACTTAGCGGGGAAGTCACCTTAAAGGCCATAACATGGCCAACTCCCCTTTATAAAGGTCTGCCCAGTGACAACAGCAGGCGGCCACATCACCACGCCCTCACTGTTATTAACCCCTTCACAACACAGTGGTCTCTTCTGGGGGGGTTCTGTGGGAGTATGGGGTATCAGGCTTGTTGTTGTGAGCTATCTGGTCCCTATACGATCGCTGTGAGAGTTTGGTTCGTATTGCCAACACCCGGTCAAACTCATTTCCAGTGAGAATAGGACTCCACCAGGGCTGTCCTTTGTCACGATCCTGTTCATAATTTTTATGGACAGGACATCTAGGCACAGCCAAGGAACGAAGGGTGTTATGTTCGGTGACCACAGGATCTCATCTCTACTGTTTGCAGATGATGTTGTCCTGTTGGCTTCATTGAGCAACAACCTACAGGTCTTGCTGGGAGGGTTTGGTACTGAGTGTGAAGTGGCTGAGATGAGAATAAGCACCTCCGAGTCTGAGTCCATGGTCCTCAGCTGGAAAAGGGTGGACTGTCCTCTCCGGGTTGGGGAAAAGCTCCTGCCCCAAGTGGAGGAGTTTAAATATCTTGGGGTCTCATTCACGAGTGAGGGGAGAATGGAGTGAGAGATTGACAGACGGATTGGAGCAGCCTCTGCAGTGATGTGGACGTTGTACCGGTCTGTTGTGTTGAAGAGGGAGCTGAGCTCTAAAGCAAAGCTGTTGATTTACCAGTCAATCTATGTTCCTACTCTCACCTATGGTCATGAGCTTTGGGAAATGACTGAAAGAATGAGATCATGGATACAAGCGGCTGAAATGAGCTTTCTCCGTAGGATTGCTGAACTCACCCTCAGAGACAGGGTGAGGAGCTCAGTCATCCAGGAGAGGCTCAGAGTAGAACCACTGCTCCTCCATATCGAAAGGAACCAGTTGGGGTGGTTTGGGCATCTGATCAGGATGCCTCCTGGACGCCTCCCACTTGAAGTGTTTTGGACATGTCCAATTGGAAGGAGACCCCAGGGCAGACCCAGGACACGCTAGAGAGACTACATTTCCCAGCTGGCCTGGGAACGTTTTGGTATCCTCTCTGAAGAGCTGGAGCAGGTGGCTGAGGAGAGGGAAGTCTGGGCTTCTCTGCTTGAGCTGCTGCCTCTGCGACCCGGACCGCCAGAAAAGCAGTAGAAAATGTATATATATATATATATATAGTTATTGTACATGCAAGGTTAAAAAACCCATAACTTTAAAATACTAAAACACATTTCAACTTATAAGAATACTGCAAGTACTTGCTGCAAACTTCTGAAGTCAGGCTCTTCTTTTAAAAGGCGCCCAGATTGCTCGAGTCATATGACAGTAGGATTGATGGACTCACCCTTAGAGACAGGGTGAGGAGCTCAGTCATCCGTTAGAGGCTCAGAGTAGAACCGCTGCTCCTCCATATTGAAAGGAGCCAGATGAGGTGGTTTGGGCATCTGATTAGGATGCCTCCTAGACGCCTCCCACTCCTACTGGGAGGAGACCCCGGGGCAGACCATGGACACGGTGGAGAGACTTTGGTTGCATTCAGATCAGGATAGTTCGGGGGTCTCGGTTCGACTAGGAGGGGAATGCCGAGAATTTTCGCACCTTCGTTTGGTTTGGTTTACATTTACACTGCAGCAAACCAAACTGCCTGGACAACGTCACGCAGTTACAATTGCTCATTTGGGTCGCTTTAGCCGAAAACACCACTGACCAGGAAGAAAAAATCTTGGTGAAGAAGAAAAATCCAGCTCATCGATTAGCCAGAACCAAAAAAAGAAATCTGTTCCCTTCAGCCAGGTTGTTTGTCCACCACAAACCAGACATTTTGTAACTTTTCTCCTCGGCTTTCTCCAGTAAAAGGATTTCTCGGATTTGCACGGTTGTCTTTATTGTTATTTTCTACTCAAAATGTACTATGGTAAATGCTACTTCCTCTTCTCAGACTACGTGTTGCTCTGGTTACACAAACGCCGAGGGGCACTTCCGCCCTTTGGTCTGCTGGATAGTCCGTTTGGATTCACACTGCAAGCGAAGCACACCAGACTTTGTTTGCAAGTGAACCGAGACCCTGGTTTTCAGGGGAACTAGACTTTGCTTGTTTGGTGCACACCAGAGTTCTAACACGCATTCAGACTGCACCAAATGAACTGAACTATCCGCAGAAGTGGAGCAGAGTTCCTTTGGTCCGGACCAAACAGTGGCCGTCTGAATGCGCCATATCTCCCAGCTTGCCTGGGAACATCTTGGTATCCTCTCTGAAGAGCTGGAGCAAGAGTTGGCTGGGGAGAGGGATGTCTGGGCTTCTCTGCTTGAGCTGCTGCCTCTGTGGCCCAGACCTCCGGAAAAGTGGTAGAAAATGGATGGATGGATGGATGGGCACTCATCTTCCTCTCTGCCAAGCTTCTGCTCCGTCTCTGTGCTGCTTGTGTGTGTGTGCGCTGCCAGTTTGTTTACTTGCCGCTGCTTAGTCACAAGATGGTAAAACATAAAAACACAAGAGGGAGAAGGAGGAAGTAAAGGGCTGTTTGAGGGAGTTACTGTACATTTGCATTCTGTAGACTGCGTTTGCATACATGGCAATATTCAGAGTTGTTTTTGAGCCACTTCAGCTACCATTCAGCAGCCATGTTTTGCGCATGCGCAGTGAAAATAAATTTAAACATTCTAACAGCTGCAATCGAAACACAAAAGAACAGCTTGGTGGTGGAAGTTTTTTTTTTTTTTTAACTGTAAGTAATCTGTGGATTAAATGTCTTATATATATATTTACCATAAAGTGACTGAAACAATTTTCCCCAGCCCCAGATCACACCTGTAGCAGCTGCTGTCACAAGCTATGGAGAAACACAAAGCAACGAACAGGTAGGAATATAATTTACTGTTTTGGTGTTCTGGGTGAAAAATTGACAGATGAACCACTTCACAGTAGAAGAATGCCCAACGTTTATTTCGAGGTTACGTGAAAAATATGTTTTAATAGCGAAACACTTGCACATCTGTTTACCCTCACCAATACTTCCCTTACCAATACTTCTGAGATGGCAGGAGTTTCCTGGCGCATGTGCAGTTCACTGCGACCACTGCGTTCTTGTATGCGTGGTCACTTTTTGGGGCCTGCATGTGCTTGGTCAGCACTCACCCTCTGTGTAGGGTTTACACACAAATGCGTCCACTGCGCTCGTTCGCGTACCAGCGCGTTTTATTTCCCCACTGGTCTGCTTTGGTCCGCGTGCACTTTGGACGAGCCCGGCACGCGCGCGGCGTTATACATGCTCACTTTTTTCGTCTACCAGGCCAAGCAGTTGAAGCATGCGCACAACTGTTATTTGTAGTTTTGCCCCAGCCCTATGGGTAGCGCAAATGCACTAACGCGGCAGTTTGTTCACGGCTATAAACACGAGAGTGACGCACATTTTTTGTAGCAACAACAATGGTGCCATTTCAAGGAAAAGGAGGAATTACCATTTTCAAGAGCTCTTCTCCGCTCAAGATGCTGCTGCAAAAGGATTCATGTATGTTTATTCTCGTCTTCCATGTCCTCATTGTCTTCCTCATCTGCTTTGTCTTTGTATGCTGTGTTGGTAGTGCCACCTCATGAATAGGACGTTCAGTCTTGCGCATGCTCTGTCAACGCGTTCAGGTCATGGGCAGGCTGCGCAGTCATAAAATTTGGGCTGCCCACGGTCATCCGCAGTAGAGTCCTGCGTACACTAGTGGCCTGGAGACGATGACGTAAATTTCGTCATATGAGGTTTCCTGTTGCATATACGCAGACAGTGGAGGTGCAGCATGAATCCAGCTTTAGGAGTAGGTGGCGGTAATGCACCTAAATGCTGGTTGCCAACCACTGTAAAACCACAAGAAGAAGAGGAGCAAAGTGTGCCTACTTTGTGCTGTGACGGGAGTGGCACTTACACAGAGTATCAATCTCATTACACAGGTATTGATCAATATCAACACCAATATTTATATTGATATTTGGTTTGGTCCGCCCACCACTAATTTATTTATTTTTTATACAGGGCAGTTCCATTGAGAGGCAACCTCTCTCTTTCAAAGATGCCCTGTTCACACTCACACAGTTACACATTCACACCTGGATGCCCAGTACAACCACAGACTGATCTGTGGCCACTGAGCAGCTCCACTGGAGCAGTTGGGGTTTAAGGCCTTGGTCAAGGGCACCACAGTGTGTGTGGGGGGGGGGGGGTTAGGAAGGTGGGACAAACACTGCTGTTATCTGTCCCACCCAGATCTAATCCTGCTGGTCCAGGGATTGATCCCACGACCCTCCGCTCACCACTCCACATCCCTAACCATTAGGCCACCACTGCCCTACTAGTTGATCTCTTTCACAGCACATGCTCTTGCATAAGGACCACATTTGTGTTTTTTACCCTTGAATATGTTGTATATTAACATTTGTCGGCCTCCGTCGGTCTATGATGACCATGGAAGAGAATCCTAAACGTCTACTCTGCTGGAACAGCACCGCCTGTGGCTGAACAGGCCGATGCGCGAATGGCAGTCCCTGTCACACAGGTCGCACTTGTGGGTGGTCTCCGTGCTGCTGGGTCTGTGGCGGTTCTTCCTGCGGGTCCTTTTTTCATCTGCTGCAGCAGTCAGTCTCTCTTCACCCGCCTTGAGCTGTCTGGTCAGGGTACCTCTCCATTTGGTGTTGCAAGGTCCTCCCAGTGCTCTGTGTTGATCTCCAGGGCCTTCATGTCTTTCTTGCAGACGTCTCTAAAGCGCAGCTGTGGGCAGCCAACGTCTCTCCTGCCAGTCGCCAGTTCTCCATAGAGGACGTCTTTGGGGATTCTGCCATCCTCCATACGGTGAACGTGGCCTAGCCAGCGGAGCCTGTGCTGCCCGAGTAGAGTGAACATGGAGGGAAGGCCAGCGCGGGACAGAACTTCTGTGTTGGGCACTTTGTCCTGCCAGGATATGTCCAGGATGTGGCGAATGCAGCGCAAGTGGAAGGAGTTCAGTCTCTTTTCCTGCTGGGCGTATGTTGTCCACGTCTCACTCCCATAGAGCAGTGTGCTGATGACGCAGGCGTTGTACACTGCTATCTTCGTCTTGACAGAGAGTTTGGGATTCTCCCACACTTGTGTGGTGAGGCGAGCGAGTGTGAAGGCTGATTTTCCAATCCTCTTGTCGATCTCTGTATCAAGGAAGAGGTTGTTGCTGATCGTGGACCCCAGGTACGTGAACTGATTCACAACCTCCAGCTCGTAGTCATCGATGATGATGGTTGGTGGTGTTTCCGTGCCTTGCGCCAAGACGTTAGTCTTCTTCAGGCTGATGGTAAGCCCGAAGTCCTTGCATGCCTGGGAGAAGCGGTCCATCAGGGTCTGAAGCTCCTGCTGTGTGTGGGTTGCGACTGCAGCGTCGTCTGTGAACAGCATGTCTCTGATTAGAGCCTCGCGTACTTTGGTTCTGGCTTTCAGGCGGGCGAGGTTGAAAAGCCTGCCGTAAGATCTTGTGTGCAGGTAGATTCCCTCTGTTGCTGTGCTGAAGGCATGCCTCAGGAGCATAGCAAAGAAAATCCCAAAGAGGGTTGGCGCAAGTACATAGCCCTGTTTCACTCTGCTGCGTATGTTGAATGGCTCTGACATGTTGCCGTCGTGCTGCACCATCCCCTGCATGTTGGTGTGAAACGATTCGATGAGGCTTTGCAACTTTGGTGGGCATCCTATCTTTGGCAGGATCTTGAAAAGGCCCTCTCTGCTGACCAGATCGAACGCTTTGGTGAGGTCGATGAAGGCGACGTACAGGGGCATGTTCTGTTCTATGCATTTCTCCTGGAGTTGGCGGATGGAGAATATCATGTCTACCGTCGATCACTCAGCGCGGAAGCCACACTGAGACTCGGGGTAGACACGTTCGGCAAGCTTCTGTAGATGAACGAGAACAACTCGTGCGTAGACTTTGCCAACGACGCTGAGGAGGGAGATGCCCCTGTAGTTGTTGCAGTCGCTTCTCTCCCCTTTGTTTTTGTAGAGGGTGATGATCTTGGCATCCCTCATGTCCTGTGGTACCGCACCTTCCTTCCAGCACTGGCAGAGGACGTCATGCAATGGCAGCAGTAGGGCGATCTTGCAGTGCTTGATCAGGTCGGGGGGTATGCCGTCGTTACCGGGTGCCTTGCCAGCGGCCAAGCTATCAATGGCCTTGCTGAGTTCGTCGATGGTTGGCTCGGCATCAAGTTCGCCCATGGATGGCAGGCAGTCGATGGCATCAAGGGCTGACGGTGTCACGGTGTTCTGTCTGGAGTAGAGGTCGGAGTAGTGTTCCACCCATCTCTCCATCTGCTTGTTCTTTTCTGTGATCATCTCCCCAGTGGAGGATTTGAGGGGGGCCGTCTTGCTCTGAGCCGGACCAAGTGCTTTCTTGATGTCATCGTACATACCACAGATGTTCCCTGTTATGGCAGCGGTTTGAATGTCTTGGCTGAGCTGAGTCCAGTACTCGTTGGCACAGCGCTGAGCAGTCTGCTGAACTTTGCTTCTCGCAGCCCTGAGAATCTGGAGATTCTTCTTGTTTGGGTACTTCTTGTACTCAGCAAGTGCTGAGCGCTTTGCTTCAATGACGGGGGTCATCTCGGTCAACTTGGCAACAAACCAGTCCTGTGACTTCGAGGTCTTCCTCCCAAAGGTAGCCAAGGCTGTGCGGTGGATGGTGTTTTGCAGCTCTTCCCACTTCTGCTTTGCAGATTCTCCTTCTTGTGGTACACCAAGTTCCTTCTCAAAGGTGGAGGCAAACTGCTCAACAAGTTCTGGTTGGGCCATCTTGCTGGTGTCAATCCGTGCCTTTCCAGGCTGTCTAGCACGATGGAATTTCTTCAGCTGCAGCTTGACCTTGCAACACACCAATGAATGGTCTGTGTCGCAATCTGCACTCTGGAACGAACGGGTGATTAGCACGTTCTTCAGTGAGGCGCGCCTGGTCAGGATCAAGTCCAGCTTGTGCCAGTGCTTTGAGCGCGGATGTCGCCAGGAAACCTTATGTTGGGTCTTGGTCTTGAAGAACGAGTTTGTGATGCACAGATCGTGATATGTGCAGAACTCGAGCAGCCGCTGTCCGTTGTTGTTCATTCTGCCCACGCCAAATGGTCCAAGACAGGAGGGCCAGGAGTTGTGGTCAGCACCCACTCTGGCATTGAAGTCTCCAAGGAGAATAAGTTGTTCAGAGTTGGGGATGATCCTGACAGTTGTTGCGAGATTCTCGTAGAACTCGTCTTTTGCCTCTGGTGTGGCTGTCAGTGTTGGGGCATACACACTGACGAGGGTGACTGGGCCTTGAGTGGTGTTGAGGTGGAGGGTGAGGAGTCGTGCAGAGCCATTGCTGCCTGGTTCCACCATCTTCAGCAAGGTGTTCTTCACTGCGAAGCCCACTCCGTGTTCCCTGTGTTCGTCACTGCCCTTTCCCTGCCAGTAGAACGTGTAGTCCTTCTCTCTCAGTGTGCCTGCGTCAGCCAACCGTGTTTCCTGGAGAGTGGCAATATCCACTCCCAGTCTCTTCAGCTCATTATTGATGATGGCAGTCTTCCTGGTGTCGTTGATGTCCTTGAGGTTAGCAGCGAGTCCTGTCATCATAGTGCGGACGTTCCAAGTTCCCAGTTTTAGAGTTGGTCTCTTTTATTTTTTTGTCTTGCTTGGTGCGAAGGTTCTCAGCCTGCTGTTCGGACTTCTCCTCATCCCCATGCACCCAATGAGGAAAGCAAGCTGTGGCGGGACAACACCTTATTGGCTGGGGGCTGCCCAGCTTGAGGCGGGCGGTAGCTGTCCAGTGAGATCCAATGATCTCTCCCACCGTCGGGAACAACCCCTGGTGCTGCGCTCTACGCCAATTGAGTGGTGGCTTATAACTGGTAACTGTCATTCCCCGTGTTTTGTCTACGCCAAAGGCGAAGCTGGAGTGTCCTCTCCAGTGATCTGGTGTTCTACCTTCCAGCGTTGGGCATTGGTAGGATTCAAGCCTGGGCAGGAAGATATGGAGGACAAGATGTTGCCCATGCAGCATGTCCCCCCTCTCCACGTCACTGATGAATCCAAAGGAACAGCAGGGCTGCTACAGTTTGGCACCAGCGCCGTCGCAGGAGCTGCCAGAACGATGTTGAGCACAACAGAGAACTGCCTTAGGGGCTCCGACTCCGGATTTTTCCTCAGGGTTGACTCCCGAAGCCTTTCTCGTGACCGGATGTGCCGCAAGGCAGCGGAGGTTTGAAATCAGGGTTTACCTTCCCCTAGATGGGCTACCTTTCCAGATTGATGAGCCACCATCTACCCGAAGCATCTGGTTTTAAGGCGCCAAAGATCCGCCCTCGCCCCTTCTCCTATTAGTAAAAGCAGTTCCGCCGGGTTAGAGACTAAACCACACGGGCAGGCTAGGAGTTGGACTTAGTTGTCAGAGGCTTTTCGAGATGCACGCCATAAGGAGCATTTTATGAGCACTGGGAGCTTAACCCCAGTGCCGTTCCTGGCTATGACAACCTTGGAACCATATTAACATGTTAGTTTTAATTCAGTATGCTGGTTGTAGAGGAATTACTGACTTTACCTCTAGCAGCGGACCATTGCAGATGTTTAATGGTAATGGAGAATTTGATGAATCCCATGTCCTTCAAACAATAGACTGTGTATAAAATAAAAGACAGTTTCCTTTATGGTCAGAGGAGGAAAAACAACCGATGTGTTCAAGTGTTCAATTTTTGAATCAGTTTAGTTTTAATTAGTTACTGATGCTGTAGTAGACAGGGTGTCGTCACAAATGAATGAAGTCACAACTGTGCGGTCTGCACTATGGCTTGCTCTAGGGGTGGGAATCACCAGAGGCACCACGATACAATACTATTATGATACCTGGGCCACAATACGATATTATCACCATCTTACGGTACACTGAGTATTGAGATATATATTGTGATTTCCCATTCCGATCTCTGTCTTGTTCAACTTCTGGCTAGATCTTATAAGTCACTCCTTACCAAGATGTTAGTGCAGTTCTACACAGCCATCATCGAGTCCATCCTCACCACCTCCATAACCGTGTGGTACGCAGGAGCCACTGCCAGGGACAGACTAAGGCTGCAGCGCGTCGTGCGCACTGCTGAGAAGGTGATCGGCTGCAAGCTCCCATCTCTCCAGGATCTGTACATCTCCAGGACCCGGAGGCGTGCTGGCCGGATCATAGCCGATCCCTCACACCCTGGTCATGTACTGTTTGCCCCCCTCCCCTCTGGTAGAAGACTTCGGTCCATCCAGACTAAAACCTCCCGTCACATGAACAGCTTCTTCCCCTCTGCCATTAGACTGCTGAACACTAAGTGACTCTCGTGCACCATGTACAGCAGCTCAACCAGACTCATGTCAATCATCACTGTTTTCTTCCTGCATTACCGACTGCACTATATAGTTCTCCACAGTATCTGCTGCTGGCTAATATATATTTTAACTGTTGACCAGTATCACTTAATCTTATCCTACACTTTATTACATGTATAGTTTATTTCTCTTATCTTATCATGTTTAATGTTGCAGCATTGTACCGAGACAAATTCCTAGTTTGTGTACTACATGAACAATGGCAATAAACCTGATTCTGATTCTGATTCTGATTCTGATTCTGATTCTTACTGACCTAACCAGACAGTGAACATTTAGCACCAACTAATGGACTGAAAAGTCAATTGTTTTTATTATTATTAATTATTATTACTATTACTAGTGCATGCCCGTAGAAAGCAAATATTCCTGTCTGAAACAGGTAGGCTAATTAGGCTTTACAGGCCCAAATGTAGGCTGTGTCTGAAAGTGGAATATAGAGGTGTTGTGGAGAATGTGGAAATGACGAGGCTGTGGCTGGTTGATTCAACGCCCCCACAACACACAGGACAGTCAGCTCTCTTCTCTTGGTTTTTCCCGCTGCACTACTGAGATGTAATGTGCCATGCATGTATTGTGATGTAATGTGCCATGCATGTGTTGTGATGTAATGTGCCATTCATGTATAGTGTTCATGCGTCCTGTCCTTACTGTGACCTAGAGGCTGAGATCAATATGTAGATGTGCCTTGTAACCTCTTTGCCCTGCACCTGGAGCAGAGGCTAGCAAATCTGCCTATTGTTATGTAGGTCTCTTAAATGCAAATGTCTCATGCCTGTTCTGCAGTCCCTTTGATCGTACCAACTGCTGTGAATCCGCTTTGATGTATTGTCTGAGTTGGGTATAAATACTGCACAGGTACTGTAACTCACTCTCTCAATTCCACTTCCTCAACTGCTGCTGCTGGACACAGACTTTGTGTCCTCCTTCTCTGAGAGCCGCTGAGCTCGCTCCCGGCGCGCATGCACGGCGCCGGGAGCGGAGCTCATGATGGCGGTATGATTTAATAAAACCTGCTTAAAACCACAGCATCGCTGCTTATTTTTCCATGCTGTCGCACTGGTGACCACGAAGACGCACACGCTTTGTGCGACACAACCTTCTGGTCTGGACATCCACGCTGAACCGGCCGAGGGACACAAGACGTCTCCTCCCTCTTGCCGCTCCAACGCACCATGACCTGAAGGCAGAAAAGAACACGCTGCCAGTGAACGCTTCACTGGCGACCCCGAACATGCACACGTTTTGTGCAAAGCAACCTTCTGATCTGGACAGCTGCACTGGTGACCCGTTCTTCATGATGAGATCTGCACGTCTGAGATCTGCTCATCCACGCTGGACTGGCCGCGCTCGCAGCTCCTCCACACGAGAGCGCAGGCACCTCGTCCCCTCTCCAAGACGGCGTCCTCCATGGCCGGCGGAGAACGCAACACGTGGACCTGAACGCACCACGGCCGAGCGGTGCCAAAGATCGTCTATTCCCTCCCACCGCTCCAACGCATCTGCACGAGCCTGAGGGTCAAAAGATCATCTATTTCCTCCCACCGCTCCAACGCACCATGGCCAAGCTGCAGCCACAGCTCAAACCTGGATTTTATCGGCGCCGTCTGCGCCGATCTCCACCAAGATTCTGCACCCTGACTCGCCTCTCCAGCTGGCCCACCCACGCACGAGCCCCCGCGCACGCACCTGGGAGTTACGAGGACGGCACATCACGCATGGGGCAATAACGGCTACAGAGGCCGCCATCGTTCTCCGCCGCTGCACATGCCCGAGAAAAATGGCCGATCGCCACCCTCGGAACCTTCAGGGCTGCCCGCTCACCTGAAGCAAGCACGCAGCTCGCCACTGGATTTTCTAATGGTCTCAGCCACGGCACATAAGGGATTTCAGCCGTCAGCTGTTCCCGGGGGCTTTAGGGCTGCGCCCGCACCTAAAGCCAACAAGCCAAGTCCCCCTGCCTCTTTTTTTTTTTCTTACAGCCGCTACGCAGCCTCGCCGCTCCTGTTTTCTTCAAGGCCACGAGAGGAGTCAGAGACTAATTTTTCTTCTTGTGATCTCTGCACGTGCAATGGGACACCCCCTCGACGCGCGGAGCAACAAGCAATTTTTGCGCGGCTCAGATGATTTCACCGTCCCCCTGCCGGCACTTACTACCTCCCTCCCCCTCCGCCTGCAGCGAGCTTCTCCCACAGCTCGCTCCCATAGATGGATTATCGAGGTCTCGGCCCCCTGCCGTGCCCTCTGGGGGGGAGCGTGTGGCGGGTTGATTCAACCCCCCCACAACACACAGGACAATCAGCTCTCTTCTCTTGGTTTTTCCCGCTGCACTACTGAGATGTAATGTGCCATTCATGTATTGTGATGTAATGTGCCATGCATGTGTTGTGATGTAATGTGCCATTCATGTATTGTGATGTAATGTGCCATTCATGTATAGTGTTCATGCGTCCTGTCCTTACTGTGACCTAGAGGCTGAGATCAATATGTAGATGTGCCTTGTAACCTCTTTGCCCTGCACCTGGAGCAGAGGCTAGCAAATCTGCCTATTGTTATGTAGGTCTCTTAAATGCAAATGTCTCATGCCTGTTCTGCAGTCCCTTTGATCGTACCAACTGCTGTGAATCCGCTTTGATGTATTGTCTGAGTTGGGTATAAATACTGCACAGGTTCTGTAACTCACTCTCTCAATTCCACTTCCTCAACTGCTGCTGCTGGACACAGACTTTGTGTCCTCCTTCTCTGAGAGCCGCTGAGCTCGCTCCTGGCGCGCATGCACGGCGCCGGGAGCGGAGCTCGTGATGGCGGTATGATTTAATAAAACCAACTTAAAAACTCCATCGCTGCTTATTTTTTCATGCCGCTGCAAGGCTGAGTTTATCTCACAAGTCAGGTTTATTCCATTCTCCAACATCAAAAAACAGAAAGAGAAAGAATCCCCCAACATCTGTCCCTTTTATACCCCAGGACATCAAAGCACACTATGGGGTAACCCCCACAACAGCCACGGACAAACAGAGCGCTCAGCCGGGGCAATTAGCAGAGCAATGAGATGTGTGTGTTGAGATCAATAGGCAGCCTCTCCGTGTCTAGTTCAGGCGCCAGTATCCTGTGGATGTGTATGGCTCAAATGCAAACGTTCATTCTTCCTGCTCTCATTGTGTTGCAAATGTCCCATGCCTGACTGCAGTTCCTTTGATGATAACATGCCTTTGATGTATTGTCTGTAGCTGGGTATTTAAGTGGCTGAATATGACATGTTCACTCTCTTCTCACTCTGACTGCTTCTGACTACTGCTCATGAGAGCCTGAGAGTTAGCTCCAGCATGCTTATACAGTAGCTGGGGTGAGCTCCGTGATGGCGATGATTGATGAATAAATTTCCTTAAAAACTCCATTCGCCGTGCCTTATTCTAACATCGCTACACTGGTGACCCGACGCTGAAGAGAACACGCTGACAATGAATGCAGCCCCGTTGGTATCTCCAACGACAAGAGAACGCAGCAGCCTGACGCAAGAGCACTGCCCTCCCGTCTGCCACGCGACAGACCTCGACGCAGAACTGAAATCAGGCGAACTCCCTCGGAGATCATCCACGACTGGGAAAGCTGCAGAAAGCGTCATTGTGCGATCCACGCCTGAGATCTGCACATCCACGCTGGAACCGGCCGAGGGACAAAGATCGTCTCCTCCCTCTCACCACTCCTACGCATCTACGCGAGCCCAAGGGACAAAGATCGTCTATTCCCTCTCACCGCCCCAACGCACCATGACCCGGCACGAGCGATGACCAACAGCCCGAACGGGGGAGACCATCGGCGCCGACTGCGCAGATCTCCATCAAGCCCCCTGACCCTGATTCGCCTCGCAACAGCGGACCGGCCATGCACAGGAGCCTCGCATCAGAACAGCGCAGCTGGAAGGTACATGGCCGCAGCGCGTACCGCGCACCAGAGTCAAGCTGGCTCTACAGGCTTATACATCATCCTCCGCCGCTGCACACGGCTCTTCAGGGCTACTCACACACCTGAAGCACACACGCAGCCCGCACGCAGGATTTTGTGTAGGTCTCAGCCACGGCGCACGATGGGAATTCAGCCGTCAACGGTCCCTGAGGGCTTTGGGGGCCGCGCACGGGCCTAAAGCCGAAACGCCAAGTCCCTCACACAGCTTCAGCTCCTGTTTTTCTTCATTACCGGACTGAATCGCGAGAGGAATCAGAGACTAATTTTTCTTCCCACAGCCACGGACATCCCCCGGCACTTGCTACCCCCACCCTCCTCCCTCCCCCGGCACAGAGCTTCCCAGCAGCTCGCTCCCAATGCCGGACAATCGAGGCCTCAGCTCCCCGCTAAGCCCTCTGGGGGGGAGTGTATGGGGTAACCCCCACAACAGCCACGGACAAACAGAGCGCTCAGCCGGGGCAATTAGCAGAGCAATGAGATGTGTGTGTTGAGATCAATAGGCAGCCTCTCCGTGTCTAGTTCAGGCGCCAGTATCCTGTGGATGTGTATGGCTCAAATGCAAACGTTCATGCTTCCTGCTCTCATTGTGTTGCAAATGTCCCATGCCTGACTGCAGTTCCTTTGATGATAACATGCCTTTGATGTATTGTCTGTTGCTGGGTATTTAAGTGGCTGAATAGGATATGTTCACTCTCTTCTCACTCTGACTGCTTCTGACTACTGCTCATGAGAGCCTGAGAGTTAGCTCCAGCATGCTTATACAGTAGCTGGGGTGAGCTCCATGATGGCGATGATTGATGAATAAACTTCCTTAAAAACTCCAGTCGCCGTGCCTTATTCTAACATCGCTACACACACAGTCACATTGTCTTTTAATCCCAAATCACAATGCGTCTTCTTCCAGGTCTTCTCACCTCTACCTAAAGTCACCGGTGGTCAGGAAATCCCTCAAGGTCATCTCTTTGCATACAAAAGGCCACATTTCACATCCTCCTGTTATCTCCTAGGAGGCTCAGTCCTTTTGTTCCTCTGAGACGTGAAGCATACAATAAGCATACAGTAATATACATGTGAAGCATATGAAGCCCACATATGTGTCCCACATGACCCCCCCAAACGTCTAAGATGGAACAACGTAATAACAGTTTGCATGTCATAATAAAATCACTACACATCAGTCCACATGCTGCTTGGGCCTCAGTCTTCTCCCGTATTTGCTGTAAGCAGGCTTTACCACCTCCGCAGCGCCCTCCTGCTGGGGAGGTGCTGTCTGAGGATGAGAACTGTTAGTAACCCCTGTGGGTGTTCTGGGGAATGCTCTCTAGGGGGTCTGCCGCGCCAAGGAGCCTTGGCCAACTGCACAACTTCGTCAGCCACCACAAAAGCGGGTTTGAACCTGTTTATGCCAATCATTTCTTTTCTGCCCCCCAAATCTAGCAAAAAATGCTTATCCCCTGTTTCCAGCACTCTAAATGGTCCATCATAAGGTGGTTGTAAAGGTGGGCGATGGGCATCGTGTCTGACAAAAACAAACTCTGCATTTTTTAAAGCCTTAGGCACAAAAACGCGCGGAAAACTGTGGTGAACGGGGCCAGGTAGCATGCTCAAGTCCGTGCTACTCTGTAACCGCTGAGCTGGGGAGCACTCTGGCGCAGGATTATCTGGGAGAAATTCCCCGGGCAGCCGAAGTGGCTGTGTGAAAACTAGCTCAGCTGGGGAGGCTTCTAAATCCTCTTTAGGTGCAGAACGCAACCCCAATAAAACCCATGGTAGCCTGTCCACCCAATTTGCATCAGTAAGCGACGCTCTGAGGGCCGCCTTCAATGACCTGTGAAAACGTTTGCATAACCCGTTAGCCTGCGGATTGTACGTGGTCGTGCGGTGGATCGTTGCCCCCAGGCTGTGGGCCATCGCTGACCAAAGTTCGGAAACAAATTGAGGGCCTCTGTCGGACATAATGTCTGACGGGACTCCAAAACGCGCTACCCATGCCGTTAAAAACGCGCGCGCCACCTCCTCGGCTGTGGTTGATGACAGTGGGACCACTTTCAGCCAACGTGTGGTGCGGTCAACCATTGTCAGAAGATGTGTGCACCCCTGTGAGGGCGGGAGGGGGCCTACGAGGTCCACGTGAACATGATCAAACCTCTTAGCCGGAATGTGAAACGGCTCCAACGGAGCTCTCGTGTGTCTGTGTACCTTGGCTCGTTGACAAGCCATGCAGGCTGCCACCCACTCTCTAACTTGTTTGCGCAGGCTCGGCCATACAAATTTCTCTCCCACCATTTTGACCAACGCGTGCACTCCCGGGTGTGCCAGAGAATGGATCGAGTTAAAAACGCGGCGGCGCCACGCGGCTGGTACCACCGGACGCGGTTGCCCAGTGGAGACATCGCAGATTAGGGGGGGCATACCGTCTTGCAGCACCCTGTTCTCCAGCCTTAACCCTGTTGGTCCAGACTGGAGCGTGCGCACGTCCGCGTCGCTAACCTGCTCCGCGGCCATGGCTGCATAATCTATCCCTACGTGGACTGGGGCCGCGCGCACTTCTGCGTCGCTAACCCGATCCACGGCCAAGGCTGCAAAATCTACCCCTACGCAGGCTGGAGCTGCCACGGCGCGCAAGAGGCAGTCTGCCACTACATTAAGTTTACCCGCCACATGCTGGATATCGGTAGTAAACTCCGAAATCGCGGCCAGCTGTCTCTGCTTCTGGCCCGACCACGGTTCTGAAACCTTGGCCATCGCGAAAGTCAGCGGCTTGTGGTCAACGAATGCGGTGAAACGGCGTCCCTCCAGCCAGAACTGGAAGTGGCGAATGGCCAAGTGGAGAGCTAACAACTCCCTGTCGAATGCGCTGTATTTTCGTTCACTATCGCGCAAGGTCCTGCTGAAAAAAGGCGAGCGGTTGCCAAGCTCTGGCTACATACTGTTCCACGACCGCCCCTATGGCCACATCTGATGCGTCAGTAGTGAGCGCTATGCGGGTCATTGGGACTGGATGTGCTAACAACGCAGCGTTTGCCAGGGCTGGTTTGACTTCAGAGAATGTGCGCTCTCGCTCCGGAGACCATTCGATTTTATTTGTGGGTTTTTGTTTTTTTAGTGCAGCATACAATGGTTGCATGAGCTGCGCTGCGCAGGGGAGGAAACGGTTATAAAAATTCACCATTCCCAAAAACTCCTGTAATGCTTTGACCGTTTGTGGCTGGGGAAAATTTGTTACTGCGCGTACTTTGTCAGGCAGAGGAACCGCTCTTTCTGGAGAGACGCGATGCCCCAAAAAATCAATCTGCGTCACCCCGAACTGACACTTCGCTGGGTTGATTATTAACCCATGCTCTGCCAACCTCCGGAAAACTGCCGTGAGGTGGTTTTCGTGTTCGTCTTCGGACGCGCTGGCTACCAATATGTCGTCCAGGTAGACAAACACGAAGGGGAGATCGCGCAACACCGCGTCCATCATGCGTTGGAACGTCTGCGCCGTGCCTTTAAGCCCAAACGGCATGCGCAAAAACTCAAAAAGCCCGAACGGAGTTATTACCGCTGTTTTGAGTATGTCCTCAGCGCGCACTGGGACCTGGTGGTAACTGCGTACCAAGTCTATCTTAGAAAAAATGCGCGCCCCCAGCAAATGAACTGAAAAATCTTGGATGTGCGGGATCGGGTAGCGGTCGTGCGCTGTAGCGTTGTTCAACCTGCGGAAATCACTGCAAGGTCGCCACGAGCCATCAGCTTTCGGGACCATGTGAAGCGGTGAAGCCCATGGGCTTTTCGAACGCCTGATGATGCCCAACTTTTCCAGGTTGGCGAACTCCTTGCGCGCTATGGTCAGTTTAGCTGAATCCAAGTGCCGAGCTTTTGCAAAAACGGGCGGTCCGGTGGTAGTAATAAAATGTTCCACCCCATGTTTAGCCACAGTTGCCGAAAATGTTGGGACCGTGAGTGCTAGGAACTGAGTGAGGAGGGTGTGGAACTTACCACTTGCAGCTGTGACGTTGGCTTGTGCTGTTGGCGGGGCCACTCGAGCTGTACAGGGAATAGAATAAAAAGAGAGTGCATTAACCAGGCGCCTGTTAGCAAGATCAACCAACAAACCATGTGAGCACAAAAAATCAGCCCCTGACATGTTGAAATTGACTGCAGCTATGACGAAAGTCCACTCGAATGTATGGCCGTGTGGGGACAGAAGCAACGTCCTCTCACCAAAGGTCTTAATCGCCGAGCCGTTCGCTGCTGACACCCCGGGACCACTGGAAGGCGCCAGCCGGTCAGCGGAGGAAGGTGTGATGAAACTCAGCTGGGAGCCTGTGTCCATGAGGAAATGCCTCCCCGAGCGCGCATCCCTCAAGTAGAGCAGCTTGTTCTCCTCTCCGAGGGCCGCAGCTGCTACCGACCCCCGGTCTTGCCGTTTCCCGAGCGCTTGAAATGGCACGGTGGTATACATTTGCGTGCCCTCTCTGCGAAGCGGCGATGGTAGAAACAAAGGACGTCGTCTGCTCCGTGTTTCTTGGCCCCTGCCGCCGCCGTCGTCGGTGAGTCTGGTACTGCTGCCTCTGGCCCCCTGCCATCTCCGGACGTTGCGCCGAGCTCTGCTGCCGCGGCGGTGGCCGCACACCGTTTGGCGGCGTTGATGAGTCGTTGCGCATCTTGGCCCAGCTCGCGGTAGTCTCGACGGGCCAACAGTGGCGAACCTGCCAGGGTCACTGTCACCGCTGATGGTAGGGTCCTGAGGAAAAGGTGGGCGAAGATGAAGTGGTCATCGTCAGAGTCTTTCAACCCCAACAACTTCTCCATCAGGTCCGCAGACCTGTCGCTTTCAAATTCAGTCAGCGCCAGGAGCCCCTCTGCTCGCTCCTCCACCGAGGGGGTGAAGTACCGGATGAGTGCAGCCTTCAACGCGCCGTACTTGTCGCTGTCCGGCGGCTGGTTGATCAGACTCTACACATGCTGGGCTGTGTGGTTGTCCAGTTTTGCAACCACATGGTAGAACTTTGTGGCGTCTACCGAAATTCTCCGGAGGTTGAACTGTGCCTCGACCGCGTTAAACCAGGAGTGCGGATTGTTCTGCCAGAAGTCCGGTAGCTGAACTGTGGCTGCATACGTTTGGCTGGCTCCTGACAAGTCTGGCCCGGGAGAATTTTCTTCACTCATGATACGTCTTAGGGTCACCAGTGTGGAGAATGTGGAAATGACGAGGCTGAGTTTATCTCACAAGTCAGGTTTATTCCATTCTCCAACATCAAAAAACAGAAAGAGAAAGAATCCCCCAACATCTGTCCCTTTTATACCCCAGGACATCAAAGCACACAGTCACATTGTCTTTTAATCCCAAGTCACAATGCGTCTTCTTCCAGGTCTTCTCACCTCCACCTAAAGTCACCGGTGGTCAGGAAATCCCTAAAGGTCATGTCTTTGCATACAAAAGGCCACATTTCACATCCTCCTGTTATCTCCTAGGAGGCTCAGTCCTTTTGTTCCTCTGAGACGTGAAGCATACAATAAGCATACAGTTATATACATGTGAAGCATATGAAGCCCACATATGTGTCCCACAGTGTAGCCTATATAGGCAATCACACATGTATAGACTGACAAATATGAAAGGGACTGAATGGCACTAAGATTTATTTGAATGTGTGAATATTAATTACAGTATGGAAGTTAGGTTATTTCACACCTCAGACAGAGACAATGAATACACATGGGAGAACAATGCCCAAGAGGGTGAGAGGGGGTTGAATGAAGTGTAGTGTAAATATCATGCTGTGTATGAGGAAGTGCCTTGAAGCTTGTGAAGGTGACATGAGATATAGAGAGGAGTGCTTGCTGTAACCAGTCAGTCCATTCTGAGCTTGTGAGATGTGAGTGTGTAATAAATCGTCTGCAATGAATCTGCCTCTTCATTTACACACTCCACACTGGTGACCCAAGACGTATTATGGAACACGAGGCGAGAACCCCGGAGCCGGCCCGGTCAGGAAGCCCCAGAGATGCAGCAGCCATTCCACAGACAGCCAGGACTGGAACCCCCAGCAACACGTGTGCAGTTTCAGTCAAGCTACCGGATTTCTGGCAGCACAACCCGCACTCTTGGTTCCACCACACCGAGGCCCAGTTCGCCCTCCGGGGAGTAACGGCAGACAACACCAAGTTCTACCATGTGGTAGCAGCGCTGGACTCCCGCACAGCCCAGCAGGTAGCGAGCCTGCTCGATCAGTCACCAGCCAGCAACAAATATGAGGCGCTCAAGGCTGCGCTCAAGGCTGCGCTCACCCGGCGCTACACGCTCTCGGAATGTGAGAGAGCGGAGAGGCTCCTGGTGCGGACCGAGTTAGGAGATGGGTCGGCCGTAGACCTGATGGAGAAGATGCTGGTGTTAATGGGCACGGACGACGTGCACTTCCTGTTTGCCCACCTTTTCCTCCGGAACCTTCCAACAGTGGCGAGAGCAGTTCTGGCCAATTCGCCATTGCTGGCCGCATGTAACTACCGTGCGCTAGCCCAGGAGGCGGACCGGATCATCCTCACCACCAGGGCAATCACAGTCAATGAGGCAGCGGCAGAGCCCAGGGAGACGACCAGAGGAGGCAAGGAGCCACCGACGGTAGCAGCAGCGGGGGCCAAGGAGCGCCAGAGAGACAGAGATGTGCGCCACCGTGCCAATTCAAGCACTCGGGAAAACGCCGAGGCCGGCGGTCAGTAGCAGCTGTGACCCTTGGTGAAGAGAACAAGCTGCTCTACTTGACAGACGCACGCTCGGGGAGGCGTTTCCTCGTGGACACCGGAGCCCAGAAGAGCTTCATCCTGCCGACCTACGCCGACCGGCTGGCAGGACCTAGCGGCCCCGTGATGTTGGCAGCAAACGGCTCGGAAATTAAGACCTTTGGTGAGAGGACACTGATCTTACCTCTACACGGCCGTACATATGAGTGGACTTTTGTCGTAGCAGCACTGAATTACCATATCCTGGGGGCTGATTTTCAGTGTGCACATGGTTTACTGGTTGATGTTGCTAACAGGCGCCTGGTTAATGCACTGTCCTTTGACTCTCTCCCCTGTATAGCTCGAGTGACCCAGCCAACAGCACAGGCCAATGTCAGCTCCAGGCGGTAAGTTCCACGCACTGCTCACTCAGTTCCCAGCACTCACGGTCCCGATGCTTTCGGCGGCCATCGCTAAACACAGAGTGGAGCACTTTATCACCACCACCGGGCCGCCCGTTTTTGCAAGACCTCGGCGCTTGGACGCAGCTAAACTGGTCATAGCGCGTGAGGAGTTCGCCAACCTGGAAAGGTTGGGCATCATCAGGCATTCGAACAGCCCATGGACATCCCCGCTACACATGGTCCCTAAGGCTGAGGGATTGTGGCGACCGTGCGGTGATTTCCGCAGGTTGAATAACGCCACAGCACACAACCGCTACCCGATTCCCCACATGCAAGATTTTTCCGTCCACCTCGCCTGAGCATGCATTTTTTCCAAAATAGACCTGGTCCGCGGTTACCATCAAGTCACAGTGCGCGCTGAGGACGTACCCAAAACAACGGTAATAACTCCGTTCGGTTTATTCGAGTTCCTGCGCATGCCATTCGGGTTAAAAGGCGCGGCACAGACGTTTCAGCGCATGATGGATGCAGTGCTGTGCGATCTCCCATTCGTGTTCATCTACCTGGACGATATCCTGGTAGCCAGTGCATCCGAAGATGAACACGAAATCCACCTCAGGACGGTTTTCCGGAGGTTGGAGGAGCACGGGCTAATAATCAACCCGGCGAAATGCCAGTTCGGCGTGACGCAGATTGATTTTTTGGGGCACCACGTCTCTCCGGAAGGAGTGATCCCGCTGCCTGGCAAAATGCATGCCGTGGCGGATTTTCCCCGGCCTCAGACGGTCAGGGCGCTGCAGGAATTTTTGGGGATGGTGAATTTTTATAACCGTTTCCTTCCCCGCGCGGCGCAGCTCATGCAACCATTGTACGCCGCGCTCAAGAGACAGAAACCCGTGGATAGGGTCGAATGGACCCCGGAGCGAAAGCGGGCGTTCTTGGAGGTTAAAGCAGCCCTGGCAAACGCGGCGCTGCTGGTGCATCCGGACCCGGCGGCCCGGATAGCACTCACCACCGACGCTTCAGACGTGGCCATAGGGGCTGTCGTAGAGCAGCGCGTCGCCGGGGCTTGGCAGCCGCTTGCTTTTTTCAGCAGAACTTTGCGCGACAGCGAACGTAAATACAACGCGTTCGACAGGGAGTTGCTGGCTCTCCACCTGGCCATACGCTTCTTCCAGTTTTGGCTGGAAGGGCTCAGCTTCACCGCGTTCGTGGATCACAAGCCACTAACGTTCACGATGGCCAAGGTTTCAGAATCGTGGTCGGGCCGGCAGCAGAGACAGCTGGCCGCGATCTCAGAGTTTACTACCAATATTCAGCATGCGTCGGGTAAACTGAATGTGGTGGCGGACTGCCTCTCGCGCACCGTGGTGGCCCCGGTCTATGTGGGGATAGATTATGCAGCCATGGCCGCGGAGCAGATTAGCAATGCAGACGTGCGCGCGCTCCAGTCTGGACCAACAGGGTTAAGGCTGGAGAGCAGGGTGCTGCAAGATGGCATGCCCCCGCTAATCTGCGATGTCTCCACGGGACGCCTGCGTCCGGTGGTCCCGGTCGCGTGGCGCCGCCGCGTGTTTGAGTCGGTTCACACTCTGGCGCACCCAGGAGTGCGCGCGTCGATCAAAATGGTGGGAGAGAAGTTTGTGTGGCCGAGCCTACGCAAACAAGTAAAAGAGTGGGCTGCAGCCTGCGTGGCGTGCCAACGAGCCAAGGTACACAGACACACAAAGGCTCCCTTGGAGCCGTTTCGGGTACCGGCTAAGAGGTTCGACCACGTTCACGTGGACCTCGTGGGCCCCCTCCCGCCATCACAGGGGTAAACGCACCTCCTGACGGTGGTGGACTGCACCACCCGCTGGCCAGAAGCAGTCCCGCTGGCAGCAACCATGTCCGCGGACGTAGCACGCACTTTTTTAACAGCATGGGTGGCGTGTTTTGGAGTCCCGTCGGACATTATGTTTGACAGGGGCCCTCAATTTGTTTCTGAACTGTGGTCCGCGATGGCCCGCAGCCTGGGTGTTACAATTCATCGCACAACCGCGAACAACCCACAGGCCAATGGGTTATGCGAGCGTTTTCATAGATCACTGAAAGCAGCACTCAGGGCTTCACTGACGGATGCAAATTGGGTGGACAGGTTGCCGTGGGTTTTATTGGGGTTGCGCTCCGTGACAAAAGAGGATCTGGAAGCTTCCCCGGCAGAGCTGGCTTTTGCGCAGCCCCTACGGCTGCCCGGGGAATTTCTGCCAGATAATCCTGCGCCGGACAGCTGCCCGTCTTAGCTTTTGCAGCGTAGCACGAACACAGGCACGCTGTCGGGCCCTGCCCACCACTGTTTTCTGCATGTTTTTGTGCCTAAAACTTTGAAGAACGTGGAGTTTGTGTTTGTCAGACACAACGCCCACCGCCCTCCATCGCGCCCACCCTATGATGGACCGTTCAGAGTGTTGGAAACAGGGGATAAGCATTTTGTGCTAGACTTGGGGGGTAGACGGGAGAAAATTGGCATAGACAGACTTAAACCTGCCTTTGTAGCAGCGGACGAGCAGGTGCTGTTGGCTAAGGCCCCCTGGCGTGGAAGACCCCCACAGAAGCGATGCAACAGAGCAGCCACACGGACAGGGCGAAGATCCCCCCCCCCCCCCTTGCCATGGCCCACCCACAGTCAGACACACTCCCAGCAGCCTCCCACCGGCACAGCAGCACAGAGGCAGTAAACCCCAGTTACAGCAGATATGGGAGGAGACTGAAGCCGAAACAGCATGTGGACTGATATTCTGTTGTTCTATCTAAGATGCTGGGGGGGGGGGGGCGGTGTGGAAGTTAGGTTATTTCACACCTCAGACAGAGACAATGAATACACATGGGAGAACAATGCCCAAGAGGGTGAGAGGGGGTTGAATGAAGTGTAGTGTAAATATCATGCTGTGTATGAGGAAGTGCCTTGAAGCTTGTGAAGGTGACTTGAGATATAGAGAGGAGAGCTTGCTGTAACCAGTCAGTCCATTCTGAGCTTGTGAGATGTGAGTGTGTAATAAATCGTCTGCAATGAATCTGCCTCTTCATTCACGCACTCCGCAACAGAATTATTGAAAATGAATGGGACATCCAATGTTAGCAACTGTTAAAGAACCCTGGTTTATCTGTTTGTCAGATTACTTATTTGTGTGATCTTTTATGTCTTATATTCATAAGGGTACCTTGCACTTTGGGGAATGGGAGTTGTTCAGTCACCATTATAATTGTTTTAGTTTATGTGTAGTTTATAGTGTTATCGTAAATAAACTCATGCAGTACTATAAAAAGACAAATTTACAAATATTTGAGACCCATTCTAGTGCATCCCTTTATATTTTACTAATATTATAAATACAAAACACCCAACATACTAGACTGGTCACACAATACTGACGCACTCTACAAGAAGGGACAGCGCAGGCTGTTCCTACTGAAGAGACTCAGGTCTTTTGGTGTACAAGGGGCACTGCTGAAGACATTCTATGACACGGTGGTGGCATCAGCCATCACTTTTGGAGTGGTCTACTGGGGCAGTGGCATTACGGCAGCCGATAAGAAGAGACTGAACAAACTGATCAAGAAAGCTAGCTCTGTCCTGGGGCAGCGCCTTGACCCAGTGGAGGAGATAGGAGAGAGAAGGACAGTGGCTAAACTGTCATCTCTGCTGGAGTCCGAGTTCCACCCTATGCAGGACATACTGAATGCACTGAGGAGCTCATTTAGCAGCAGACTACATCATCCTAGGTGCACAACCGAGAGGTTTCGCAGGTCCTTCCTACCTACGGCTGTCAGACTGTGCAACCTAAGCAGGGCTGCTCGCAGAGATAGCAAAAAAGAAGTGACAACCTAATAGTTTTGAATGCAAAAGAAGCAATAGACTTACACAATGGTCCCCTCCGGCATACAACTAGGAAAATACCGGTCGCTATGAAGGGTGAGAATATGTATGGGTACATACCATGTAGGATAACTAAGTAGACGGTTGTGCTGTTTCATCCCATCTAGCAACAATGCTCCGCACTGTGTGTGTTTATATATCTACATATTTATTCAATACTCATATATAAATATATATACTCCGGTTCCTGTAAGGTGAGGACGCACAAGTAAAGGCTCCCAGTTCGTTTCTGTTTAAAACTCAGTTTAGAGCTGGCGTTTTGAGTTGTTTTTTTTTTTTTTTTGTTACTACCGCTGGAGAATAAACCTGCTCGTGCGAAAAAAAGAGAATTTGCCAGTCTCATAACCTAATATTGCAGTGGCTGGTGAAGCAATCAGGCCCCTCACACTCAGGGAGAACAAAGGGATTTCTCCCACGTGTTTTTTTTTTTTTTTCTCCTACGATCATAATCAACGATCATCGGCCGGGATCATGGCTCCCAGGAAAACTCAGCAGACTGAGGAGGTGGATGAAATAAAAAAAGCGCTGGATTTCTTGGCGGAAGAGATTTCTGCTGTTAAGATGCAGCAAAGAACCATCCTGGACCTGGTAGAGGAGGTGAAAGCGCTGCGGATCCAGAACGCTGAGAAGGAAAAGAGGCTGGCGTATCTGGAGAGCAGAGTGTCGGAACTGGAGCAGAACACTCGGGTGAACAACGTGATCATCACGGGGCTCCACATTAAACCCCGATCATACGCGAGAGCAGTGGCCGCGGACAGCAGTGGAAGTGAGCTGGAAGAGGAATCCACGGAGCAACAAGTTGCGGCCTTCATACAGTCGAAAGGAATTCAGCTGGACTGCAACACCATTGAGACCTGCCACCCTCTGCCCAGGAAAAACGGCGACAAACCGGCTGTGATCATGAGGTTTGTGAACAGAAAACACAAGTCTGCGCTGTTAAAACAAGGTAGGAAATTGAAAGGAATGAACATTTACATAAACGAGCACCTCACGAAGGAAAACGGAGAAATAGCCAGAAAAGCAAGATACATGAAAAAGCAGAAAAAGATTCAAAACACCTGGACATCAAACTGTAAAATATTCATCAAATTAAACGGATCACCTGAAGAAGCCAAGGTCATTAACATCCGTAATATTATGGAACTGGACAAATATCAATGAATATTATGAACTGGAGTCACAGTAACAATCAGACAACAGTAGGACACTGAAGGATTATACTCATCTGCTACAAGACATTCAACAACATGAATAAAAAGATCAACAAACAGGAACAACAGGAACTGAAAGTTTTTGAATATACAGATCACAACCCACAGGACGTAGAATATGACATAGACCCTGATAATAATTTATTTAGCTCCATCAATAATGACTGTAGTTACTACACGGATGAACAGTTTAACACAATGGTCACATCTGATTTCAATATTTCTATGATCCACTTCAACAGCAGAAGTCTCTATGCCAACTTTAATAACATTAAAGATTATGTACATCAATTTAAAGAGCCATTCAATATTGTGGCAATATCAGAGACGTGGCTCAGTGAAGAGAAAGGAGTGGATTTTACCATGGATGGCTATGAATTAAATTATATAAATAGAAAAGTGAAAAAAGGAGGAGGAGTTGCAATTTATGTTGACAAGAGCTTGAAATACAAGGTTGTTGAAAATCTGTCAGTAACTGTGGATGATTTATTTGAATGTATTACAATGGAAATCTGTCTGGACAATGTGAAGAATGTAGTAGTGAGCTATGTATATACACTCACCGGCCACTTTATTAGGTACACCTGTCCAACTGCTCGTTAACACTTAATTTCTAATCAGCCAATCACATGGCGGCAACTCAGTGCATTTAGGCATGTAGACATGGTCAAGACAATCTCCTGCAGTTCAAACCGAGCATCAGTATGGGGAAGAAAGGTGATTTGAGTGACTTTGAACGTGGCATGGTTGTTGGTGCCAGAAGGGCTGGTCTGAGTATTTCAGAAACTGCTGATCTACTGGGATTTTCACGCACAACCATCTCTAGGGTTTACAGAGAATGGTCCGAAAAAGAAAAAATATCCAGTGAGCGGCAGTTCTGTGGGCGGAAATGCCTTGTTGATGCCAGAGGTCAGAGGAGAATGGCCAGACTGGTTCGAGCTGATAGAAAGGCAACAGTGACTCAAATAACCACCCGTTACAACCAAGGTAGGCAGAAGAGCATCTCTGAACGCACAGTACGTCGAACTTTGAGGCAGATGGGCTACAGCAGCAGAAGACCACGCCGGGTGCCACTCCTTTCAGCTAAGAACAGGAAACTGAGGCTACAATTTGCACAAGCTCATCGAAATTGGACAATAGAAGATTGGAAAAACGTTGCCTGGTCTGATGAGTCTCGATTTCTGCTGCGACATTCGGATGGTAGGGTCAGAATTTGGCGTCAACAACATGAAAGCATGGATCCATCCTGCCTTGTATCAATGGTTCAGGCTGGTGGTGGTGGTGTAATGGTGTGGGGAATATTTTCTTGGCACTCTTTGGGCCCCTTGGTACCAATTGAGCATCGTTGCAACGCTACAGCCTACCTGAGTATTGTTGCTGACCATGTCCATCCCTTTATGACCACAATGTACCCAACTTCTGATGGCTACTTTCAGCAGGATAATGCGCCATGTCATAAAGCTGGAATCATCTCAGACTGGTTTCTTGAACATGACAATGAGTTCACTGTACTCAAATGGCCTCCACAGTCACCAGATCTCAATCCAATAGAGCATCTTTGGGATGTGGTGGAACGGGAGATTCGCATCATGGATGTGCAGCCGACAAATCTGCGCCAACTGTGTGATGCCATCATGTCAATATGGACCAAACTCTCTGAGGAATGCTTCCAGCACCTTGTTGAATCTATGCCACGAAGAATTGAGGCAGTTCTGAAGGCAAAAGGGGGTCCAACCCGTTACTGGCATGGTGTACCTAATAAAGTGGCCGGTGAGTGTAGAACACCTGGATCAAACATTGACTTATTTAAGGACTGGATGGAAAAAATGTATGCAAAACTAACTCATAAAGTTATGTTCATCTGTGGGGATTTCAATATAGATCTGATGAACTCAAAACAACATAGTTTGACAGAAGAATTTATCAACACAATGTACAGTATGGGCTTACATCCAACAATTACCGGACCTAGCAGAATCACGTCACACAGTGCCACACTAATAGATAACATATTCACAAACATTATGGAAAATAATATCAGGAGTGGGCTTTTATTGAATTATATCAGTGACCACCTGCCGATTTTTGTTGTCTATCAATGTGATTATAGGAAGAAAAAGCATACCAAAAATATTAAATATAAAAGAATAAGAACCGAAGAATCAATGTATTTACTGACAAAGGAATTATTAATACAAGATTGGAAGATAGTTTATGATGAAAATGACATAAATAAAGCATATGATAATTTTTTACAAATATTTCAATCATTGTACAATAAATACTGTCCTATAAAACAATACAATGACAGACAACAACAAAAAAATATTCCTTGGGTCACCAAGGGGTTAATAAATGCATGTAAAAAGAAGAATTCATTATATAAACAATTCATTAAATGCAGAACTGTGGAAGCTGAGATCAAATATAAAAGATATAAAAATAAGCTTACTAATATAATGAGGACCTGTAAGAAAGAATATTACAACAGAATATTAGAGGATAACAAAAATAACTTAAGAGGAATATGGCAAGTACTCAATGGGATTATTGGTAATCGACCTAAGAATGCTAATTATCCAGAATATTTTATTGAAAATGGCAATTTGATAAATAATATGGAAGATGTGGTCAGTGGTTTCAATAAATTTTTTGTAAACGTTGGTCCTGAATTAGCAAAATCAATAGTGACACCAGAAACAAACAACAGTGGTTCTGTGAATGAAATAGAAGATAGAAATCCAAACACAATCTTTTTGGGTGCAGTTACTGAAAAGGAAATTATCGAGACTGTGAGTAAATTTAAGAACAAAAAATCAACGGACTGGAATGAAATTGACATGACAATAGTGAAAAAAGTAATTGAAGGAATTGTTAAGCCACTCACCCACATCTGTAACCTGTCATTTCAAACTGGTACATTTCCAGACAAAATGAAAATAGCAAAAGTAATACCTCCATACAAAACAGGAGACAGTCATCGCTTCACAAATTACAGGCCAGTCTCTTTACTCTCACAATTCTCCAAAATACTTGAAAAAATCTTCACTAAGAGACTGGATGATTTCATTGAAAAACACAACCTCCTTACAGATAGCCAGTATGGTTTTAGAGCAGATAAATCTACATCTTTGGCACTGATCGAACTTATAGAAGAAATTACTAGTTGTATAGATAAAAAAAAAAAAGGTTGCTGTAGGAGTATTTATAGATTTAAAGAAAGCTTTTGACACCATTGACCACAGAATACTATTAAGGAAACTGGAAAGGTATGGGATAAGAGGGGTCGGACTGAGTTGGGTGGAAAGTTATTTAAGTAACAGACAACAATTTGTACAAATTGGTGAGCACAAATCACCCTTCATGGACATCACTTGTGGTGTGCCCCAGGGGTCAGTTTTGGGACCCAGACTCTTTATTTTGTATATAAATGACATATGCCAAGTATCAAAAATTCTGAAATTTATTTTGTTTGCGGAATATCCTTTGCACTGGTGAGAATTTGCAGCAGGTTTTAGAGGTGGTCACAACTGAAATAAAAAAGTTAATGCAGTGGTTCAACAAAAATAAATTATCTCTAAATCTAAAAAAAAACAAAGATTATGTTGTTTGGAAATTATAAAATAAATCATGAAATAATGGTAACGATAGATGATACCAGAATAGAAACAGTACAGGAAAATAAGTTTCTGGGGGTGACGCTAGACAATAAAATCTGCTGGAAACCTCACATCAGTCACATCCGGGCCAAGTTAACAAAATGTATAGGCATACTGGGGAAGACAAGACACATCTTGGACTATAAATCATTGGTCTTATTGTACAAGTCACTGTTTTTACCTTATCTTAACTATTGTGTAGAAGTCTGGGGAAACACCTACAAGACCAACCTACAGTCAATACGCACATTACAAAAAAGAGCTATAAGGATAATAAACAATGTAGGATATAGAGACCATACCAATTCGTTGTTTTTAAAGTCACATGTCATAAAGTTCATCGATTTAGTTAAATTTAAGACAGCACAAGTAATGTACAGGACAATTAATACTCAACTCCCAACTAATATACAAAAAATATTTAAAAAAAGAGACAATGATCATAATTTGAGAGGAGACTTAAACTTTACAAAACCCAAGATACGAACAACCAAGAAAAGTATGTGCATATCTGTCTATGGGGTGGATTTGTGGAACAGTCTGGAGCCGGAACTGAAACTATGTACAAACAGAAATCAATTCAAAAAGAGGTATAAACATTATTTGCTGAAAGGATATATGTTAGAAGGGTAGTATTTATATATACAATTCATTATGTTCACTCTGGGACATTATGGGACACTATGAAATGGTGGGTGGGACAGCACTGTGTATATCTGTGTTGTTTGAGGCTGGTTTTGATGTATGGACATCAATGTATGTTAGGATGGATGGGTGTTAATGTTGATTTGTAAAAAATACAGTAAATTGTTTACTTGGGGTCTTAAAGGTGGTAATTTGTATGTAATTCACATGGGTGCATTTATGGAAAAGAGGAGAGGGAATTAATAAATGTTCACTTCTTCCTTCTCCCTTTCGAACACTGTATACTGTTACTTTATTGCATTTGTCATTTGTTTGTTTTTGTTATACTTTTTTTGTTCGAAATAAAGTATCTATCTATCTATATATATATATATTTATTCCATCCAGCTACAATGCTCCACACTGTGTGTCTATATATATATATTTATATTTATATGTAATAATAGGAGAAGGGGCGAGGGCGGATCTCTGGCGCCTTAAAACCAGATGCTTGGGTAGATGGTGGCTCGTCAACCTGGGAAGGTAGCCCATCTAGGGGAAGGTAAACCCTGATTTCAAACCTCCGCTGCCTTGCGGCACACCCGGTCACGGGAAAGGCTTCGGGAGTCAACCCTGAGGAAAAATCCGGAGTCGGATCCCCTAAGGCAGTTCTCTGTTGTGCTCAACATCGTTCTGGCAGCTCCTGCGACGGCGCTGGTGCCAAACTATAGCAGCCCTGCTGTTCCTTTGGATTCATCAGTGACGTGGAGAGGGGGGACATGCTGCATGGGTAACATCTTGTCCTCCATATCTTCCTGCCCAGGCTTGAATCCTACCAACGCCCAACGCTGGAAGGTAGAACACCGGTGCGCATCGGCCTGTTCAGCCACAGGCGGTACTGTTCCAGCAGAGTAGACGTTTAGGATTCTCTTCCATGGTCATCATAGACCGACGGAGGCTGACGACGAAGATTTATATGTACATATGTATACTTGCTGCTCTTGTTTTTTTGTTTTTTTTCTCTTGCCTTCTGATTGTTGCTCTGAGTGTTGCTATCCCTGTGCTGTTGCAATCCTGGAATTTCCCCATTGTGGGACTAATAAAGGCTTATCTTATCTTATCTTATTATTATACACAGCAGAATGACTCATTTGGCTGCAACTGTTGCATCAGTGTTGCCAATTTGTCTGCAAATATTTAAATAAAAATGATTTCTTTCGTTATTTGGGCATTTTTATGTCCCGTTTGGTCACGGTTGTCGTTTAGTCAAAACGTGCATATGTGTCCACATGTGATATGCAGCTGAGCTGGCCATTCCGCTCCACAATCATGGCGGTATTATTATTAAGTTTATAATTTTTAGATACTCGTGTGGGAGGGGGGACTTGCGGTCCTGCAGAAGGACAGTGGTACCACATGGGTGAAGCAGCAGTCGGGACTCCCGTCTACCGCTGACCGGGCACGTGGGGTGTGCCTCCCCGCGAAGGATCGTGGTTTCCCGGTCGGACACTGGTGTTGGAGAAGCAGCAGCTGAACCCTCAGATCACAGTCCTTCACAGGGAGCCAAGCTCAGCCTGCCCGGTTAACGGGAGTCTCAGCTGCTGCTTCACCTGTGTGCCACCGCTGTCCTCTGTAGCAACATGGGTTCCAGTGGGCACCCCCCAGCGCCCCCATGCACTTCGTGTTCTCCACATATGCCGAATTATCCTTTAGACTTACACAAACACGGCAACTTTATGGTATAATTTTTTAAGCATTAAATCTTAAGTATTGTCTTTTTCTAGTCAAATTTGTTGCTTTTCGCTTCCTTGTTTTGTTCATGGAGCACTCTGGTTACTGATGCTGTAATGCCATGTATTATCCAATTAGTACAGAGTCAATCGAAAACCCCGCCCACACTTCTAGAAGCCAGAGCATGAGGAAACGGCGTAGTGTCTAAACCTTTATTGATAAAAAAAATTACATATTTTGACTGAGCAACTCTATACTCAGGGATGCACACCCTAGTAACCTCAGCAAAGCACTTATAAAATCTGAGGCCAGTCTGACGAATGGTTTGGGAGATATGTGAGGAACACAGACACAGACAGAGATCTGTTGCATTTATAGATAGATAGCACCCAAAAAATTGAATTTCTATTTGCAACATTTACTAAGTATCGTGATACTGGTTTCTCTGAATTGATGCAATATCATGAACACAAAGTATCATGATACTACACTGAAAGGATTTCTTGCCCCACTCCTAAGCTGCTCTTATATTGTAATGGGTGGTCGTATGAACACCCTGCGTGCAAAAGCGCAACATGGCAGGAAGTATCCAAAATCTCTTTTACTTTTGTTCTTTTGCCATGATGTCCATCTTTTTTACGGTTGATGACTGTGACACTTTCCTGATGACTTTATGGCCTTAAATCCTACTTGTTACATGATACTAAATTAAAGTTGTACTAATTTTGTTGTACTGTACAGCTGTACAGTGACAAAGCCTATTCTATTCCTTTACTGCGATGGACTGGTGATCTGTCTAGGGTGTACCCTGCCGGTCACTCAAAGACGCTGGGATAGGCTCCAGCCTCCCTGCGACCTGAAAAGGGTTAAGCGGTAGAAGATGGATGGATTATTATATTATTAGCTGTATATTATTTCCTTTCTAAAGTCCAGTAGCTCAGATCTAAAGGTGTGTGCCTATATTCAGACTGGCAAGTTGCTAGCCTATAGTTTCCCTCACCTTTCCACCCCAGATCACTGCAATACTATAATTATAATCTGTTCCAAGAAAATATTTATATACAGTCAATTACAACAAATTATTCACACACAGTCTAAATTAGGGCCAAATCCTTTATTTCCAACAGATACATGTTTCATGAATGCAAGTTCAGGTTTCCAGAATTGCACAGTCATAAACAGACTAAGCTAATGGGGAGTATAGAGGAAAGACTGGGGTCTCGTCAGCTCCCCAGTTGATGTGGGAGGTGCCAGAGGTGTGTTGTTATGGTTGCGGTTGAGTTTAGGATTTGGGGTTGGGAGTCGGGTTAGGATTCGGGTTGGGTTTGGGGTTAGGATTGGGTGGTGTAGGGGCAGGGGCAGGGGTAGGTGCAGGGGCAATATAGCACCCTTTCTTATGCCACTGCATGTCCCGCACACGTCGGACGGACTGGATCTGAGGTGCGGCGGCTCCCCAGTCATTCCAGTGCTTGAATTCTCCTTGCTCAAACACATACTGGCGCCCTCTATAGCCTGGATACATGTATCCCACCCACCTGCAAAGACAGGAGAGAGTATCACATTTCAGGGTTAGTGATAATTTATGGTATTTCTCATGGATGCCATTTTGTGACAGTAGGGATTATATTATGCCTACAGCTACAAGATTAATGATTGAAAAGGTTATGTTGTCTTACGTTCCACTGATGGCCTTAGCACTGCCCACACGGTCCTTGAAACCATGAGCCCACAGACTGGGGACATCATCGTCAACAACCTCAATCTTCTGGCCTTCAAAGCTGGCACTCTCAAACAGGTGTAGCTTGTGATCTGCACTGTCCTGGAGGGAGAAACAGCTTGTTTCCATATGACAGAAAGTTACATCTGCTTGTTTTACACTGCTAATATACAGGCTCAAACACTGACCACTTTCAGAGGCCTGAAGGAACTGAGGATGTAGCTACTCTGGAAGTTGGTCCAGGTGCTCCAGCGAGGATACTCTCCCTTCTCAAGCACAAACTGCTCTCCGGCAAAACCTGTCCTTTCATACCCCACCCATCTGGTAATATGGAAAAAAAAAATTGAATACGCTATGCATAGCTAAGCAACATCTAGGAAACATCATTTTCATCAAAGGAATTAAATGAAAAGCAACCCAATCACTCACGGTCCTGACTCCACAATGACCGAACCAACTTTTTGTGTCTGCTCTATCACGTCTTTACATTCACCAGACAGCTCAAACTTTTTTCCCTGGAAGTTCTCAAGCTCAAATACAGCCAACTGCAAAAGAAAAGGGAGATCAAATGGGTTTCTGAGCTTAAGCCAAACAGCTGAATGAAAAGTTCTCTTTGGTAAATCCAGAACCTTATATGTGGCTCCTGCCCCTCCTTGGTCCTTCTCTGCAGGCAGCTGGTCTGGGGTTCCCTGCTGTTCTGTCATGTTTTTTCTCTACAGAGCACACTGAAATTGTTTAGTGTTATGTTTAAAAACCTATTTTCCTGAGTGCTAAAACTTTTATCAAGTTTAAGCTAATTTTAAATGATTGGGTGCCAGGAATAGCTACATGAGGAAAAACTGTTGGTAATGTTTCCCGGTAAAACATATTTACACAATATATTTTTCCACTCAAATCTTTGTTGTGTCAGCAGCATCAGTAACAATAACAATTCAGAAACATTGACAAGACACAGGCGCAAGTGGTAACTGAGACTAAAAAGTGTCTGACAAAATTTTTACCTGGATGGCTTGTGCTTCACTGCACCCCGTACAAGCCACAGTCTCCGTCTCTCTCCTCTTTCCTTTTATTTTCCTGTGTGTCTCAGTGTGAGGATCTGTGTGGAGGGCTTGGCGAGCGGTTGGGGGATGCTAGTGGGGGTATTTATGGTTTATTTCTGACCACAGCAGCAAAAAGCCTGTTGATGCAGCAAGTCTGTCGCACCCATTGTGTCCGTCACACTGCTTCTCAATAGGCTTGCCCCCTGTCCCTGGCACAGTGGCCAGTGCTTCCCAGCTCTGCCCATGCTGCCATCCTGACCATGATCCTATAGTGGGCACATGTACTGACTGCCAGCCAAGAGAATGAACAAAGATCAGCATTATTGGCCCCACCCAGCTGTCTTTCTCTCCAGTCATCAGTCAAGGGCTTCTTTACTTATCGCCTTCTTTTCATCCAAGATAAAATACATCAGGCTTGATTAAGAGTTTTAAACCAGACAGTCACTGACAGAGCAGCTTGTTCTGGTCTGACCTTGAGAACAACCTGGATGAAGACCCACCTCAGGATCATTGTACAAATCTGCTGAACATTGCAGCAATTGCCTACAAGGAGTAACAATTTTTGTGAAATTATAAATGCCCATATCTCCTGATATTTGAATCTGACATTGACTTTGAGCTCAACCTGGATGCAGATATACCTGAAGATCATTGTGTGCAAGTTTGGTGACAATTGGGGAAATTGACTAGAAGAAGTAGCAATTTTTGTAGCAAGAGCACTCTGAGGTGAGTGCACTATCCCTCACTTCTGGTTTCTTTGAAGATCCCAATATCTTAGTGAAGCTTAGTGAAGGATAGCAGTTTTCAGCTTTTCCATGCACACCATCAGTATAAGTCAGGGAGCTATAACTCCTGGAAAAATCACCTGATCAGAGCCATATTGCGATATGCGGATCATCAGTCAAACCCTGGTACCAAGTTTCAAAACATATGAAACAAAACTGTAGAAGGAGTTGCTTTCACAAGACAGGTACTTTTTGTGGGACAGATTGAAAAACATCGTCATAACATAATCTCCCTTTGGTCTTTGATTGGTGGGGGATAAAATCACATAAGTGTCCATATCTCCTGACCTTTGACCTTGAGCATAACTTGGACGGAGACCCACCTGAGGATCATTGTGAGTGAGTTTGGTGAGAATTGAGGCAATTAACGAATCTGTGCAATCACATCTGTGCCATGATTTCCCGACCTTTGACCTTGAGTGCAACCTCAACGCAGACCCACATGAGGATCATTGTGTGTGAGTTTGGTTGCTTAGGAGGAGGAGTGATTATTCTGAAATCACAAATGTCCATCTGATCTTTGACCTTGAGCATAACTTAGACGCAGACCCACCTGAGAATCATTGTGTGTGACTTTGGTGACTATCAGGGCAGCCGCCTATGAGGAGTAGTGATTCCCGTGAAATGTGGATGGACAAACAGACAGACAGATGCCCTGCCATTGTATCATCTCCTTTCGGCTTTGCCGGAAGGAGCTAAAAAATGTCATAATGTATGATTTTTAAGCACTATTTCTCTAAGTACATAACCTAAGGCAAAGAATAGCATGACATAAAAAATATAGGCTTGACGTACTGAACTGAAAGTTCCATCCATCTTCTATCGCTTTTCTGGAGGTCCGGATCGCGGAGGCAGCAGTTCAAGCAGAGAAGCCCAGACTTCCCTCTCCCCAGCCACCTGCTCCAGCTCATCAGAGAAGACACCAAGGCGTTCCCAGACCAGCTGGGAGACATAGTCTCTCCAGCGAGTCCTGGGTCTGCCCCGGGGTCTTCTCCAAGTGGGACGTGCCCTAAACACTTCAAGTGGGAGGTGTCCAGGAGGCATCCTAATCAGATGCCAAAACCACCTCAACTGGCTCCTGTCAATGTGGAGGAGCAGCGATTCTACTCTGTGCCTCTCCCGGATGACTGAGCTCCTCACCCTATCTCCAAGGGTGAGCCCAGCAATCCTACGGAAAAAGCTCATTTCAGCCACTTGTATCCGTGATCTCATTCTTTGGTTCATTACCCGAAGCTCATGATCAAAGGTGGGGGTAGGAATCCCTCATGGATCGTCACCTTATCGTGGTGGGGGGTTTCCGTGCCCTAGTGATCCCAGGAGCTATGTTGTCCGGGGCAATTTGCCTCTGGTACAGTCACCCAAGGTAAACTGGTCCTGGGTGCAGAGCCAGACTAAGAATGATCCGACAGACTCCAATGATGAATGTAAGAGCAATGATTCAGTGTACCCCGCCAGTATGGGGTTACCGGGGCCTCACCCTGGAGCCAAGCATGGGGGAGGGGCTCAATGGCTTGCACCTGGTGGTCGGGTTTCTGCCCATGGGACCCGGCCGGGCTCAGCCCGAAGGAGTTACATGGTCCCACTCTCCAGTGGGCTCACCACCTGCAGGAGGGACCATGGGGGTCCGGTGCTATGTGGATCTGGCAGCAGTCGAAGGTAGAGACCTTGGTGGTCTGATCCCAAGCTTCCTAAACTTCCTACCCTGAAAGTTCCAAAACAAACTAGAAAAGCACTCGGAGAGCGCAGACCTCTGCCAAGCGCCACAGTTCCCCCCATACAGTGTTTGTGTGTACGTTTTCAGATTCCTTGACCATGAAAACATATGACTAGCAATTGGATTCACAAAGATAGGATTAGTGGTTCAGTAGTTATTGACGAAAATCGCATTTTCCGTAATGGCGGTTTTCTTCTGGACGGTGATCCGGATCACCACCAAAATGTAATCATCTGTAGGATACCCCATTTCTGACAATCTCTGAAAATTTCATGAAAATCCGTCCATAAGTTTTTGAGTTATCTTGCTAACAAACAAACAAACAAACAGACAAACAGACAGACAGACAAACCAACGCCGATGAAAACATAACCTCCTTGGCGGAGGTAAAAATACACACTGGACTTTATCTCATTAAAAAAGTTTTAATAAAATTTCCCAAATCACCGCTCAACATACAGTATGTCGATCATGAATGATTAGCAAATCAATGACATTCAAACGTAAACTTTTAAGGCACATAAAAAAACTCCATCAAATTATTGTATTGTTCCAAGTTAAGTATTTTACAAAACACACACTTCCTGATTCTGTTATTGCACCTATCCTCATTTACTGTTCATGCTGTAACCAGCTATTGGGTATCGGATGGTATTAATTAAATCTTAAGGAGTATTGCTTTCAAAGGAAAAATACATTTAAATGTAATTAAGAAAAACATGGAATCTCTTTCTACAGTTCATATTTGATAATTCTGCTTTTTATTTATATTGTGTGTGGACGGTAATTTCCTATCATTTTTCTTTAAAGTGCACAAAGCTTTACTTGAGACTATGGATGTCCTAATGCAATCTCAAGTATCATATTGATGGCCTGATCAAGACTTTTGTGACTCGATCGGTATCAGTCACTGGGTTCATCTCCAGTCGTTTTCCATCAACCACAGTTGTTTTACGTCAGCCTCACCATAACACAGTAGCCATGCAGAGTTACAGCAGGGTAGGTGTTGCCAACATGTGGAATACTCCGAGTATTGAGGTGTCAAGCAAATACATGGCAGTGATTTTTTAAAATAACTTTAATGTACTTAATGGTGTGTAGTTTGCAAGAACGTGCTCTAGGAAAATGCAAGTATCAGATTGTGACTCGGTATCTGCTGATCTTAAATGGCTTGGGTTGGATCAAGTACAAAAAAAAATCTTGATCAAGACATCCCTACTTGAGACATTATGAGAGTGGTGATACAAGGTAAAAGCTAGTTTCTCCAGTATAAGGTGCATTTACCAGTGCTTCTGTACATATGTGCATGCTTATGTGTATGTTTTAGTGTGCGTGAGGGCAAATTTTCAATCATAGCCACAGTAAAGGACCATCTTTATAGTGAAGATTTTTCCCAGGGAATGGGTAGCTCAGAAACACTGGAATGCTTGAAGAAAATGATTTGGAACCCCCCTATCTAGAACAATACATGATGTCACTGCACATCCTCATAAGAACAGAAAGGCATGTATGCTTTTGAAGGCCTAGTGTCATCAGTTCCTCTCTGTATAGGACAGATTTGCACATTGAAACAATAAAACAGTCCATGGCTTTGCTCAAAATTACACTGGGAAATTCACCCTCCATTGAGCTTCTACAGAACAGTTGAGAAAACATGTACATGGCATTGACACATCACAGTCAAAGGCACTTAGGCACCATATTGCTTTTCATTCAGTATAAAAATTCTTGATGGCCACTGTGTTCAGCTAAAAGCTGAAATTTTCCACTTGTGTGTCTCAGTAAAGGTCCAAAATAAGGCACTCTAGATGTATCTGGGTGAAATCATGTCTGTCAGCGTAGCAACAGCTTCTCCTAAAGGGTACAAAGGATGCAATCAGTTCAAGAGGAAGAACCATCGGATACATGTAACACAATGAGTTTCTTTACAACAGTTTTTGGACAAGTATTTCATGCAGTCGGAGGTGAATAATGTGCATTTCATGTTTTTCTTTTTAGTAAACTAACCTCATGTATGTCACGGAAAGGCGACTGCTGACAAAGGTTGCGGAACGTTTGTGATTGCTGAAGTTTCGTCATAAAAGATTGTTGTGCAGCCTTTTATGAATCCTGACAAAACCCACACAATCACAGCATTTGTCAGCAGTCACCGCTTTGCAAGATACACGCTTAAATAGTAATGTCAAAAGTAAAATATGGCTGTGAAAGGTAATTCAGCAGGTAAGAAAAAGTGCATCAGGCAGAGTAAAGGGCATTTAGTGACAATCACAATTTCTCAACCTGTCGTGTAGTTTTGATCCTAAAAGGATAAAATTCTGTAAAAATATTGCTCCAGTGTTTGTGGTTCCCCTTAGTACAGTGACATTCAGTATGAAAAAAATGTGAATATTGTTGATACTTCTCCCAGAAAGGTTTTACTTCTGTTAAAACTGGGGTGGGTAGAATGATTTTGTTTAAATTTGAAAATAAACAAATTACCATCCTCTAGTAATATGTAATGTTAGTGGTCTGACAGGACCAATATACGAGGGGGTAGCTGAAAAGTTCATAGTGGTCAAATCTGACCAAATGTGGTTTATTTTTCAACATAGTCTCCCCTTTGGTCCATACAATTCTTCCATCGGTGTTGCAGCACTTGGATCCCTGCGGTTGAAAAATAAACCACATTTGGTCAAATTTGACCACTATGAACTTTTCAGCCCCCCTCGTACCACAGCACCTCTGGGCTCTGTTCAGCCTGTGGAAAGTTTCACAACTATAACAGTTTCTTTTCTCATTCACAGGTCTCGTCAGCCCAAAGGCTTTGCTACTGGCTTCTTTACAGAAGCTGATGCAGCTCAACTGGTCGTGCGTTTCATTTATAACACACCGTAACTGTTGGAAAGTGAGCACTGACTAGAGTGGGAACTTTCTGCTTTAGCAAAGATATCACAGCCGTATGGGTTATCGGCCGATATTTCATGTCACTGTTGGGAGGGACGATAAACATAACATTTCCTCCAGAGTAAATATTGAGGGGACACTATGAGTATTATTGTTAACCCTTTGAGTGTGAGAATTTTCGTGCCCCTAGTGGCAGAGCGCGGCACTGTGCCTGCCTTCTCACATGATCGCCTGCATTGGGAATTTGTACTGATTGTACTGATTTGCCAGTTTCAAAAGGCGGCAGATATTGGTTGGAGGACTCAGTGGATGACACATAATACACCAAAGAAGAAGAAGAACTCATTTCCTTTTCCTTTTTGTAGCAGTTAGCACAGAAAGGTAATATGTCCGCGATCGGTCATCGTCACATTTTGTTGGCTTTGTATGCGGAAAATAGCTGCGGGATACAAGCAAAATTTATGTGGGATAATCATATAGACTTTGTAGATGTGGTAGAGATTTTATATTACTGACAGAATGCAAAGTAAGGACCATAATGGGTGAAAATGCAACGACCACGCCAGCCCCCCTTGGTCAACAGACTGTACAACAGTAAGTGAGTTATTTCTGTTTTTGTTTTTTTTTTTTAAATGTAACAATTTCTTGTTCATATACTTTGAAGATAAGATGATAAGGTGCCTCTGTACAAAACATGGTGTCAAAAGACTGAACAATTCTTTCTGTAAATACGTCCAAAGTCCAGTTTTGACTGAGTGATGGAATTTAAAGAGGTGCCGCGACATTATGCAAATTAGATGCATAAATTTATTCCTATCTGAAACTTTGGATCATATTTTACATCTTTATAATTGACAGTAACCACTTTTAAGTTATAGCCTTGGAAATCTGAACTATTTTATTGACAAAAAATATTTACCACTCTTGACCACTAGGGGTTATGTCGCAGTTCGGCAACATACACACTCATAGGGTTAAGTTAAGATGATCCCATGCCACAACTTATAGCGTATGGGCAGCACCTATCTCTGTTTCAGAGACCCTAGGCCACACAGCTACTGTAAGCAGTGAAAGCTACAGTGGGAGGGTCATTCCTTCTGGTAGCTCTGTGCATTAATTTTCCTTTCCCCATTCTATTATGCTGAGCACCAAGCTAGAAAGTGGAAAGTACCATTTTTATATGGTCTTTGGTATGACTCAACCAGGATTTTAACCCATGACTTCCCAGCTGTAGGGCGGATACTCTACCAACTAGGCCACCACTCCGGTGGTAGTATTATTGTAGTCAGTAACAAATTTAGGAGAAAAAAATGGACACTTATGGGACAAGAGCACTCTGAGGCAAGCACAATATCCCCCACCTTTGTTTTCTTTGAAAATCCCAATACTTACTGACGGAGACCAGTTTTCAACTTTTCAATATACAGTAATTACTGTGTCAGAACCAAATTCTGATAAACCCATCATCCATGAATATACAACAAAGTATAAATCCCATAGTTGTAGGGTAGGATCCCGAGGTGAACCTGTGTAGCAAGTTTAGTGACCCTAGAGAGCTTTACATGTTCTATAGTAAGAGATCATAGGGAGTATCATCCTTAACCTTTGGACCCCAAACCTGTAGTCAGAGGTCATGGTCTCAGAGTGAATTTGTGTACCAGGTTTGGTGACCGTAGCTTTCTTTGTTATTGAGATGTACTTTATAAGGCATTTTGATGTTGACATTTGACCTTGCAATCCCAAAACCACAGTCACACTTCAGGGTCACAAGGTAAATCTGTGTACCAAGTTTGGTGGCCCTAGCTTTACTCGTTGTACAGTAATAAGGTATAGGGAATGTTGACCTTTGACCTTTTTACCCCAAAGCCATAGTCAGAGGTTAGGATTCCAAGGTGAACCTGTGTATCAGGTTTGGTGGCCCTAGCTTTAATTCAATTCAACTTTATTTATATAGCGCCATTTCACAACAACAGACATCTCATAGCACTCTCAACTGTAGGGGAAACCCCCACAGTTGCAGAAAGACCCCAGCAATCAGGAGATCCCCTGTGAGCAAGCACATGGCGATGGTGGAGAGGAAAAACTCCCTTTTAGCAGGAAGAAACCTCCAGTAGAACCAGGCTCATGGAGGAGCAGCCATCTGCTGCAACTGGCTGGGGGGTGAGGGGATAGAGAAGAAGAAGAAGAAAAGAACAGACATGCAGAGGCAAATAGCACGACGGGGACTCAATCTATGGGAGAGAACAAACAGATGTTAATGACCAGTAAAAATATTTCATTGAGAGTGAAGAAAGGAGTGAAGACCCGTGCATTGTTGGAGGTCCCCCGGCTGTCTAAACCTATTAGCAGCATAACTAAGGGAGGGTTCAGCGGCACCTGATCCCACCCTAATTGTAGGCTATATCAAAAAGGAAGGTTTTAACCCTATTCTTAAAAACAGAGATCGAGTCTGACTCTCGAATCCAGATTGGCAGCTGGTTCCACAGGAGAGGAGTTTGATAACTGAAGGCTATGCCTCCCATTGTACTTTTGGAGATTCAAGGTATTACAAGTAATCCTGCATTTTGGGAGCGTAGTGCTCTGTTAGGATGATAGAGTAGTATCAGTTCTTTTAAATAAAAAGGGCCCCGATTATTTAGAGCTTTGTAAGTGAGAAGAAGGATTTTAAACTTAATTCTAAATTCTATGGGAAGCCAATGAAGGGAGGCCAGAACCGGAGAGATATGATCTCTCTTTCTAGTACCTGTTAAAACTCTTGCTGCAACATTTTGGATCAGGTGAAGACTTTTTAAAACTGTTTTAAGACAGCCTGATAATAAAGAGTTACAATAATCTAATCTAGAGCTAACAAAAGCGTGGATTAGTTTCTCAGCATCAATCTGAGACAAAATGCTCCTAATCTTGGCAATATTATGCAAATGATAGAAGGCAGTCTTAGAAACAAGTTTGATATGTGAATTAAAAAACAGATCTTGATCAAAAATAACTCCAAGGTTCCCCACAGAATTATTAAGAGAAAGAGTAACCGCATCCAAACTAAGAGTTTGATTTGGAAAGGTATTTCTAAGTTTTTTTGGACCAACTAGAATGACTTCAGTCTTATCTGAATTTAATAGCAAGAAATTACAAGTCATCCAAGCTTTGATGTCCTTAAGACAAGCCTCTAATTTGGCTAATTGATTACTATCATCTGGCTTCATTGACAAGTATAACTGTGTGTCATCTGCATAACAATGAAAATGTATACAATGCTTTTTAATAATGTTGCCTAGAGGAAGCATATATAAACTAAAAAGAATAGGGACTAGCACAGATCCCTGTGGAACTCCGTGACTGAGCTTTGAGTTGAAAGAAAACTCATTATTGACATGAACAAACTGGAACCTATCAGATAAATAAGATCTAAACCATTGCAACGAAGTTCCATTAAGTCCAACAAGGTGTTCTAGTCTATCAAGTAAAATATTATGATCAATAGTATCAAAAGCTGCACTAAGGTCCAAAAGGACAAGTACAGAAATAAGTCCATTATCAGATGCGATAAGGAGGTCATTAGTGACCTTCACTAAAGCCGTTTCAGTAGTATGATGGATTCTAAACCCAGACTGAAACTCTTCAAATAAACCAATTCCCTGCAAGTGGTCAAATAATTGCGTAGCAACAACTCTAAGATTTTTGAAATGAAAGGCAGATTAGAGATTGGTCTACAGTTAGCTAAAACTCCTGGATCCAGCATTGGCTTTTTAAGTAAGGGTTTAATTACAGCAGTTTTAAAAGCCTGTGGTACATGGCCTAATGTTAATAAAGAATTGATTATTTGAAGAATAAAGCTACCAATAAATGGGGAGACTTCTTTAAATAACCTGGTAGGAATAGGGCCTAAAAGACAAGTTGAAGGCTTGGATGAGGAAATTATTTTATCTAACTCTAAAAGGTCAATTGGAGTAAACTCATCCAAACAGATATCAATTGAAGGAGTTGTAGTAGTTAATGTATTTAAAGCGTACCTGTGGTGGTCATGAAAAAAAAGATATTATATTGAGCCCCTGTCTCACGTTCTAGTTCTAGTTTAAGTTCAAATTCAAGTTCAAAGCAATGTGATATAAATCCATTGTTGATGTGCTGGTTCAGCTATGTCAGCAAAACATGCGAGCAGCCATACTAGTGGCTACATGGCCTGCCAGGACGCTTCCTGTGACGAAATATCGTTGGCACCGCGATCCGGATCAATATTGGCTGAGCCTGGAGTGCCCAGATGAGCAGTGGCTTTCAGGATATTCTAATTCAAATTCAAACGTTTATTTCAAACTCAGGGTTCATATTAAATGCAGAACTAAAACGAGTAGAAAATAAATAAATAAATGCTTAAATTCAGCAGGTCGTCTCGTCTGATCTGAGCTCGTAACGGCCGCAAGACGGCAGATGATTCGGCTCCTCCCTCGCCGCTATACAGAGGAGCAGACACTCGGCACGTTGCGTTGTGTGTGAAGACCAAAATTCAAACGTTTATTTCAAACTCAGGGTTCATATTAGATGCAGAACTAAAACGAGTAGAAAATAAATAAATAAATGCTTAAATTCAGCGGGTCGTCTCGTCTGATCTGAGGTCGTAACGGCCGCAACACGGCAGATGATTCGGCTGCTCCCTCGCCGCTATACAGAGGAGGAGACAATCAGCGCTCTTGTTACAACAAAAACATACAATGCGATATGGATATCGCAACATGGCGGAATGTAAAGCCTTTGGATGTCTCAATAATAAGCGAAAAAACAAAGATAAACACTTCTTTTGTGTACCCAAACCCAGCTCACCTTGTCAGAAGATCTTAGTGGAAAAGTGATTGCGCAATCTCCAAACCGGGCACAGACGAGTCCTTTTAGACGAAATTGCGTTGTGTGTGAGGACCACTTCGTCAATTTCACCCTCAGAAGACCTTTCTGGCTCAAACCTGTAGCCATGTTGGATGAATTCTTCCTCAGAGTCCGACAATTCAGCCATAATAGAATAAAAACACTCACAACAGCACCCTAGTCGCTCATACAGGCGGAGTATTGGCAACGATATGACGTCACATCCGCATGTGTCATGGCTGCGTGCAGAGTTTTTTTTGGCTGGCCATGCCTGCGGTCGTATTTGCATATTTCTATGGTGGTATATGGCTGGCAATAATTATTTAATCAAATAACGAATACTTTGCCTAATTTTTTCAAGTTGAATGCGTTTAGACGACCACCACAGGTACGCTTTAAGTTAATGGTGGGAAGAACCTGACTGATTTTATCTCTGATAGATTAAATTTTATTATTGAAGAAGTTTATAAAGTCCTGACTAGTAAGCTCTAAGGGAATGCTAGGTTTGACAGAGTCCTGACTCTTTGTCAGCCTGGCTACAGTGCTGAAAAGAAACCTGGGATTATTCTTGTTCTCTTCTATTAATGCAGAATAATAACTTGTTCTAGCTTTCCTGAGAGATTTTTTTTATAAATCAGTTGATTTCTCCAAGCTAAATAGATTTCATCTAACTTAGTGGAGCGCTATTTTCTTTCTAATTGACGAGTCTTCTGTTTTAAGCTATGAGTTTCTGTGTTGAACCAAGCAGTTAGAACTCTCTGATTAGACTTTCTTTTTTAAAGGGGCCACCATGTCTAGGATCTGATGCAAAGAAGCTGTCACACTATCTACCATGTTATTAATTCCAGAAGGAGCAAGCTCTCCATAGCTTATGTCTGTTGTGTTGACATATGGCATAGAGGAAACAATCTGCTTAAATTTGGTAACAGCATCATCTGAGAGGCATCTACTGTAGTAATATTTTTCTTTAGGAGTCAAATAGTCAGAACCTACTTTCTGAGAAAACCCCATCGAGTCTAATATTGAATTAAATGTCACATTAAGGCAATCACGATCTACATCTACATGTATATTAAAGTCCCCTACTATAACACAGGATTTCAAAAATAATTTTTTTGTAAGTTGTCTGAGTTTTTTCAACTGATTTAAGACAATTTTGCACCGCTGAATCTGAAAATGACATCTGTTTCTCTCGATCAGGTGCTAAGTAAAAATCTGTACTTACTTAGTACTTACTTAGTACTGTACATGTACTTACCTTTATATAAAGGTAAGTACATGTAAATTGAATGTTATGTCATCATTGTTCAAAATTCAGGGAATTTCAAGACATAAAAAAGAATTTTGCATCATATAAAGTGAAAATACCCGTACATGTAAACAAAAACGTATAAAACATGTGGCCATAATTCAAAAAGTTGACCCGATTGAGCAAAACCAATGTGATTTTTGGATTCAGCACATCAAAATTGTCCTAAATCAGCTAAAAAAACCCTTAGACAATAAATTTGGTGTTGACCAGTGTAATTATTCTATCCGATTTCAGCACTAAATCCGCTAAGAATTTGGCAAATTTGGATAAAAACTCTTGAGTAGGCTGAGGGAGGATGATAAACTATGGCAAATAAAATTGGGTTTAACCTAAAATTACTAACATGCCCAATACTGAGGACCATGTCCTCAAAGGAATTATAACATGTTTTTTGCTTTACGTTAACTAGTAATTTGGAGTGGTAAATTGTTGCTACTCCTCCTCCACGACAGTTTAAGTAACCAGAGGGAGTTGATTCATTTAAACCAACATAATCCCCTTGCCCTAACCAAGTCTCTGTAAGGGATAGTAAATCAATCTGATGATCGATTAACAGATCATGGACTAGCAGAGACTTGGGAGTTAGAGATCTAATCTTTAACAAAACACATTTAATTTTTAAATTACTTGTTGTACAGTAATAAGGCATAAGAAATGCTAGCTTTGACCTTTTGACCCCAAACCCATAGTCAGAGGTTAGGATCCCAAGGTGAACCTGTGTAGCAAGTTTGCTGACCCTAGCTTTCTTTGTTGTTGAGGTATAATTCATAAGCCATTTTGATGTTGACCTTTGATCTGTGATCCCAAAACCATAGTCACACTTCAGGGTCACAGGGTGAACCTGTGTACCAAGTTTGGTGACCCTAACTTTACTTGTTGTACAGTAATAAGGCACAGGGAATATTAACCTTGACCTTTTGACCCCAAACCCATAGTAAGAGGTCAGGATCCCAAGGTGAACCTGTATACCAGGTTTGGTGGCCTTAGCTTTACTCGTTTTATAGTAATAGTAAATGTAGCATTTACCATAGTGAATCTGTGATGTTAACTTTGACCTTTGACCCCAAACCCATAGTTAGGTGAAGGTGTAAGTCATCCAAGATGTGTATCAGATACAACTACTGTATCAATTTGAAAAGCCTACATCATTTTTTTCAGTAGTTATTGTGTTTAGAAGATTTAGGGAAAAATATGACCTCTGACCTCAAGGCCATCTGATGAGAGTGAAATTGCAATATGCACATCATCAGAGTATATCAAACCATGGTACCAAGTTTCATAACAATCAGAACAAATCTTTAGGAGGAGTTGATTTCACAAGACAGTTACTGTCTATGAAGTGAGGTGAAACAGGAGGTCATCAGTTAGGGGCTAAAATTCCTGCAAAAATTATCTGATCAGAACCAAATTGCAATGTGAGCATCATCAGTATATATCAAACCATGGTACCAAGTTTCAAAACAATCGAACCAACACTGTAGGAGGAGTTGATTTCACAAAAGTGGGACAGACGGACGGACAGACGTATTGACCCATAACCGAATCCCCCTTTGGGCGAAGACCAGCAGGGGTTAAAAAAAAATTGTAAATTTATGAAAAAAAAGTTGCAAATTCGACCATTTTGAGCTTCAACCAGCAGGGAAGAATAATTATAAAGGGATACAGGAGCCACCCCCCCCCCACACGCATGAAAATACATAACGTATTTATTTTCATATTAAGTTGATTGATTGATTTTATTTGAACATCAAGACAAAAAAAAAATTTAAAACAAAAACCAAAACCAAAAAATAAAATAAAATAAAAAATGCCTTGTTCAAAAGGAGTGGGAAGAAGCCAACGCTTAGCTGAGGTTGAGGTCTTGTTTTCCTTGGGGAATATGTCTTTATATTCCAGTTAAACATCACTGTAAGACAAAGGAGATGCAAATAAGTGGGGAAAAAATATGTGCATATATCGGCTTCGGCAAAAACTAGTTTTAAACTATCAGCATATCGGCAAAAATTCTATCGTGCATCCCTAGTTAATAACAAATTTCATAAGAACATCATGTACTGATGATCATGCCTGTTTATTGTAATCTGTATTATTTTGATATGGGACTTTGTCTGCTGCAGATTGTGATACAGTGTTTTATTACCTTGTTTTATCATCCACCAAGTTTTTATAACAAATTGGTATTATTCTTTGTTTTGTTTTACTATTTTTAAGATGGACCTGAGGATGACTAGTCTGCAGCTTATGTTGTGATTAATGAGGATTCATCACTAAGAAACACTCATCCTCACTGCCAGGCTGTCAAAATTCATGCAAAAAAAACTGTCATTCTTAAAACCCCATTGTACCAGTTTACTCACCTGTGACTAAGCATCACTTCCACCTTGCTGACTGAAACGCTTCTTAGTCTTCAGCTCTTTCAGCCAAGCAGGCGAGGCAGCACCACTGAATGACAGACAATCAATATTTCAACAATTCTCCCTAACATATTTATATTGTTTTAATTTTGGAAGTGTGCAGCCATTCTTTGTTCTTACCCTCCATCTTTGGTGCCTATGGGTGGCAGCACCAGTGCAGCTCCTGCCATATGAGCAGCAGAGCGAGGAGAGCGTGAGAGCTGTGAGGGAGATGGTGTCACTTCTTCGTTTTGACTTTCCTTTTCTTCTCTTTTCGTTTCCTCTTCCATTTCTTCTCTGGCTTCAGTTCCAAGTCTGACTGACCTCTTTTTTACTTGTGCCTTAGATTATAAGCAATTACATTTTATTTAATGCAACTCTGAACCATAATCTGCATCATAATAATTAAAGGGGTCATTGACTGCACTTTCCCCACATGTTGACAGCTCCCACAGGTCCTAATGAAATGTTTGTGACATAATTTTGGTAAATTGTTCTGTAGTTATTTAATTACTGCAGCATAATTGTGAATTATCATTTGCAGCCTCTCTCAGAATGACTTGTTTCAGTACATCTTTAAATGAATAAGGCTCCATTTAACCCCACCCTCCCTCTTAAATTACAACTGCTAATTTTAGCTGGCTAGCTCTGAGCTCGGATAGCAAGCCTGAGCCAATTGACGTAAATTTGTCTTGAAGAATGAATGAAATAAAGCATCACTTGTGGACAGGGGTGTGTGGTTTTATTGGTTAATGGATATAACCGGGCCATGGAGTTCAATAAGTACAGAAACATTTGTGAATGAGTGGCTAAACTGCTAGCTTTAGCTAACCACTTTGAATCCCGGTTAGAGAAAATAAAACTTTAACTAAGCTAAAATAACGTCTAAGAACAACGTATATGGTCAAGTGTTGTTAGATGAACAAGGATTCCAGTGGGCATGAATAGAATTTATAGAAAATAGCAATCCAATCCAGCCAAACCAACACTTAAGCTAACACCAGGCAGCCTTGCGGTCAGCCTCTGCCCACTGAGGCGAGCTATATTGCAGTTACACCGACTGACTCCAATCGCCAAGCAAAGCTAATGCTAACAGTTCAATGTAGCATCACAGTGAAAATATAACAAAACAAGCCAGAATAACACGAGATATATTATCAACTGTCTATTAGGGTGACTGAAATCTAAAGAAAATGAAAGCGCCAAGGTGTAGCTGCCTCTGTGCGACCTCTACTGGCCCCGTCTAGTTATTACAATCCTTTTTTTTGTGGCTCCATTGAAGGTATAATGGTGAGGCAAATTTGTGTTTATTTTGAAAACAAAGGCTTATCTAAAAATTCTGACAAATTAAGAGTCGAGAAAATATGGGGATATAATGATACAAACCTTTAGTTGCACTTGATTTTGACCAGGCAAGCTGAAAAGTTGGTAACAGACAGACAGATACACACACAACCATACACGGATACGGTGAGTGATTACCGTATGTCTCCATTGCACCGAAACATAATAACAATTTAAACAGCACTTGTTAAGCAAACTCCCTAGAAGCACTCTTAGCACTGAAGCTAACACCTTTGGCTTCCTGGCTACAGTATCTACATAACAGAGAGACAGCTAGGCTGGTGAATAACAGAGCAGCCGGTTGGCATCAAGGCTGAGTCTGCGAGGTTTATGACCTTCTGTAGCAAACCCAGAAGAGTTAAGATGGCTCCTTGAAGAGAAAAATGATGTAACAACTGTGTGTTTTGTTTTTTTAAGAGAAGAGAGTGTTTTGATATTTTTGATGATCATATTAGAAGGTTAAATCCTACAAAAACAATTTTTCAGTCAGTGACCCCTTTAAAAATTTTTTTAGACCATGATCCTCAAGAGGACTTACAAGTAGATCTGAAGGACTCAAACCAGGAAAAACGGGCACTCTCTGTGTATGGGCTACCTTTGATTTTGGTTGCTCTTCCTCAGAATCTGACTCACTTTCTTTTGGGGATGTGTCCTTCTGATCTGAAAACAGAGAAGAGACTAATCAAGTAAAACATGTATGCATGAAATATCACTGTGTTTTTATGAGGAGGCAACATATTTGGTGGAGATAATCCTTAGGCATATAAAGAGATGCTCTATAACACTGATTCATGTGAAAAGTGTTCGGCTATATTTATGTCATAATGTATATTTAAATGCTGCTCTGTGTTATCATGAAACCAAAGATGGCAGCAAAGCATAAAGCTCTTCTGGGACAGCCTTCAAGAATGAGTGGGAAGTCACAATCAAACTATTGGTTGTATCATATGTGCATATGGTACTTTGATTGGTATATAAATACAAATATCAAGACTTTTTAGATGAAATGGACTGGCGATCTGTCCAGGGTGTACCCTGCCTCTCGCCCAAAAGATGCTGGGATAGGCTTCAGCCCCCCCGCGACCCGAAAAGGATTAAGCGGAAGAAGATGAATGAACACAGTATGGTTATATGCAGGATGAATACCGAGATACCTTGGTTTATTCAAATTTGGTGGTAAACTTGAATATTTACTGCATATGGTTATTGTCCTGTACAATCCTTTCTCAGTTATATGCACATATTATACGTAATTTAACTGAGAAGAACATATCAATCTTAAAAGCTTGGATACAAAGATACCTTGGCTAATTATAGAATAAAATTAGAGACAGGTTAAATCCCAAGCACAGCTTTAATAGCTCGAAGCGAGGCGAGCTCCAAAGGAAGGAGGCCGGGGAGCACCTTGGAGGTGAGCCGGCTTGTGGGCGCACCGGACCGAGGTGAACTGCTCATTGGCCCTCAGCGAGGTGATCCGCGGTGAGTGGGTAACCAGAGACCGGTGGAGAACCTTCCAGCCTCTATGCTGGGCAGCGATTCTTTCATGAGTTCAACTACGACGGTACTTCCTCAAGTTCGATCGCCTTCTCTGAGCCTTGTACAATGTCCTCATCTTTTTCCAGCTACTGGTGGGCAAGAGTATGGGTGGTGCTAATTAGAATATTCATAGATCTGTGCATAGTTAAGTAGGTCAAAGACATAAAAACTGTTTCCAAGCCATTCTAAGGCATTGAAAGTTTTTTGTTTATAAAAAGCCACAATAAACTATTTTGGGAAAAACTCATCGGTTTTTGAGCTGCCGGAGTGAATCTTTAAAATATCTTTTTCTCTTTTTTCTTTTTCTGCCTGCACCCTTTAGGAGTCATACCTGCCTTCCTTTCATTCACATACATGTATTCCATCTTGTTTCTACTGACTTTCATTCATTTTCTCATCAGTGGATATCGCCACCTCTCCAGGTTCTCTTCCACCTGCTCCCTACTCTCACTACAGATCATAGTGTTGTCCGCAAACATCATGGTCCACGGAGACTCCTGCCTGACCCCGTCTGTCAGCCTGTCCATCACCATGGTAAACAAGATGGGGCTCAGAGCTGATCACTGATGTAATCCCACCCCCACCTTGAATCCACCTGTCACTCCTACAGCACACCTCACCACCATCTTGCTGTTCTCATACATGTCCTGCACCACCCTCTCATACTTCTCTTGCCACTCATGCCTTCCTCATACAGTACCACACTTCCTCTCTTGGTCACCCTATCATATGCTTTCTCTAGATCCACAAAGACACAGTGTAATTCCATCCTGACCTTCTCTATACTTCTCCATCAGCACTCTTAAAGCAAACATTGCATCTGCAGTACTCTTTCTTGGCATGAAACTGTACTGCTGCTCACTGATTGTCACTTCTCTTCTTAACCTGGCTTCAACAAGTCTTTCCCATATCTTCATAGTGTGGCTGATCAACTTCATGCCTCTGTAGTTACTACAGCTCTGAGCATCACCCTTGCTCTTGAAAATTGGTACCACAATACTTCTTCTCCACTCCTCAGGCATCCTATCACCCTCCAAGATTGTGCCAAACAACCTGGTTAAAATGTCCACTGCCATCTCTCCTAAAGATATCCATACACATCTGTACACATCCATACACATCTGTGGGATCCCAGGTTCGATCCCAGCCCCTGACCAACAGTGATCTGTGTGGAGTTTGCATGTTCTCCCTGTGTCTGCGAGGGTTTACTCCAAGATTTGTCTGGTTTCCTCCCACAGGCCAAAAACATGCAGGTTAGGTTAATTGGAGACTCTAAGGTGGCCCTAGGTGTGAATGTGTGTGTGTGAATGGTGAAGGGATAGCGCCGTACCGTGGCTGCTTCATCCATCCAGGTGGATGCTCTGAATTTCCCCTCTGGGGCTCAATAAAGTACACAAAATCAAAAATCAAATCAAATCAAAAATACTTCCACAAGTATATCATCTGGACCAACCGCCTTTCCATTCTTAATCCTCTTCATAGCTGCCCTCACTTCCGCCTTGCTAATCCTCAGAATTTCCTGATTCACTCTTTCTTTAATCTATCCTCCCCTCTCTCATTTTCTTCAGTTGTCAGCTCCTCAAACTACTCCTTCTATCGTCTCAAGACACTCTTTACTCATTACCATAGCATAATAGTACAGCATTTAATAACATGGCTATTAAAATATATCAGTCATGTTTTAATTAATGTGACCTGCGATCTTCGACCTTTTGATCAAAATGAATGCATGTGTAGAAGTCTGCATGTAGTACTCCAGCACTAAGTTTGGCATTGATGCACTAGTGAGCACCACCAATCTATAAAATTTAACATCCACTTTAATATTTTCTCACTCTGGGGCTGAGGCTACTGGTCTACCAACCTAAACAAGCTAAAAATTACTGTGATATCATTGGTTACTGATTTGTGAGAAAGGTTCACTGTTGTAATGTCTTGTAAACTCAAACAGTCTAGGACAAAATTCAGTGAGAATCACAATCTCAGTGTAGCTGCCACGGTGACCAAATTATCCCCACTAACCATCCAATAAAACTAAACCATGTTGTAAGATCATGCAGAAAAATAATAATAATAATAATAATAATAATAATAATACATCAGATTTAAAAAGCGCTTTTGTGGGAACTCAAAGTCATTTTACATGGAAAAAAAAAAGATTACAGTCCTTTAACAGTTGAAAGCTTTCTTGAAAATGTGTTTTTTAAGCTTATTTTTAAAGGAGTGGAGTGAGTCCATATTGCAACTCTCTGAAGGCAAGAAATTCCAGAGGGTTGGGGCGGGAATGGCAAAAGCTCGGTCCCCCACTGTGCGTTATTTAGTCCTGGTGATGTGGGTCAGGAGGTTTGCATCGGATGATCTGAGATGGCGAGTGGGGGCATGACGTTGGAGGAGGTCTGTCAGGTTTGGAGGAGCAAGATTATTGAGGTCTTTGTAGGTGATGAGCAGGATCTTGAAGTGAATGCGTTGGTGTACCGTTAACCAGTGTAGGTTTTTCAAAATGGGTGTAATGTGGTCTCTGGAATGGGAGCGGGTGAGTAGTCGTGCAGCAGAGTTCTGTATATACTGCAGTTTATGGAGGTCAGAGGAGGGGAGGCCATAGAGTGTGCTGTTGCAGTAGTCCAGTCTGGAAGTTATGAATGTGTGGATAAGGATTTCAGCAGCAGAAGAAGAAAGGGTGGACCAGAGACGTGCAATGTTGCAAAGGTGGAAAAAAGATGTTTTTGTGACAGTGTTGATATGTTGTTTGAAGGAGAGAGTTGAATCCATGCTGATGCCAAGGTTTCTGACCAAAGGGAAGGAGGTGACAGTGTGACCACTGATGCAGAGACAGAGATTCTTTGAAGAAGGGAGGACAGATTTGGGGCCAATGATGAGAATTTCAGATTTATTACAGTTAAGTTTGAGGAAGTTAATGCTCATTCAGGCTTGTATGTCATGGAGGCAGTCTGTGAGGATGAAGAGGGTAACAGAAGTGATGGTTTTTGTTGATAAATAAAGCTGGGTATCATTGACATAAGAATGGAATTTTAGACCATGGCGATATATGGTGTGTCCGAGAGGTAGCATATACAAAATGAAAAGGAGGGGACTGAGTATTGAGCCTTGGGGAACACCATGAAGAACTGGGGTAGTGTGGGATTTACAGTTATTTATTGAAATGTATTGGAGTCTGTCTGAAAGATAGAATTTGAACCAAGAAAGAGCAGAGCCAGTTATGCCAATGGAAGATTGCAGGAGACTGAGGAGGATGGAGTGGTCTATGGTGTCAAAGGCAGCGCTGAGGTCGAGAAAGAGGAGGATGTTGAAGAGACCAGAGTCAGAAGCAAGCAGGAGGTCATTGGTGACTTTAAACAGAGTAGTTTCAGTGCTGTGATGGGGTCGGAAGCCAGATTGGAATGTCTCATATATGTAGTTGATTTGAGTGGAGGTACTGTTTGAGATGAGAGGCGATCGCACATTCCAGTATTTTGGAGAGAAATGGGAGGTTAGAAATGGGTCTGAAATTGACAGGGTTTTCTGGGTCGAGGTTGGGTTTCTTGAGGATGGGTGTGAGAGTGGCAAGCTTGAGGGGAGGAGGAACAGTACCAGTGGTAATGGAGGAATTTAGGATGCCAAGGATAAGCCGAGTGAGACAGTGAAGACAGGCTTTGACAAGAGAGGAGGGGATGGGATCCAGGGGGCAGGTGGTGAGTTTGATGCCAGAGAGAATGTCAGTCAGTTCAGATGAATTTATAGGTGAGAAAGAAGAAAAACTAAGGTCTGTCAGCAGAGGAAGTAAAGGTTCTGGGTCAGGGAGGAGAGAAGAGGAGGCAGATAGCTGGGAGTGGATGTTTTCAAAACAAAAAATGTGGGGTTTGTTGCATTAAATTTAAATGCATTAAACACAGTGTGGCCTAAAGAGATAATTTTTGTGCCACAATGAGGAGATGCAACAAGTGAGTCCCATTGCTCTGTGATGAGCTTACATTCATTCACAGCCAATCCTTGATTTTATATTCGACCAAAAAAACTCCAAGTACAATTTGCTGCCAGTAATTTACTTCAGATTTAAAGTGAAAATAGTTAAAGTGTGGTGTCGTCGACTTCCGGTTATGGCTGCCACGTAGGACGGACGTGTCTCGCTCTGCTCTGCTCCTGGAGAAAAAAAATCGGCAAATAACTCTCTCATTTGGGACAGAACGTATCTCAGCATTTGGGCGAGGATATGTCGGCGAAGCCTAAGGCTGGAAAACCAGGAAAAGGAAAAAGCGAGCCGCCGAAACAGTCCAAATTAACGGACTTTCAGGTCTGTGACGCAGCAAACAAAACTCCATATATGGCGGAGGAGGCTGGCAACGGTGCGTTGTCTGCGCGGGGAGGCGCAGATGCGCTGATGGCTGCCATGAGTTCAATGAGAGCGGACTTTTCCTCTAGATTTGATGGGATTATGACAGCGTTGGAAGGAATAAGAAAGGAATTGGGTGACTGTGTAGAACGAACGGCGCAGATGGAGCTCCGTCTCGCTAGTGCTGAAGATGACGTCACCCGTCTTCAATTAAAGGTGCGCACTTTGGAAAAAAAAAAATAAATCTCTGGAAGATAATATTTTGGATTTGGAATCTCGGTCGAGACAGAATAATTTGAGGCTGGTGGGTCTTCCAGAGGAATCAGAAGGTCGGGACGTATGTTCCTTTCTGGAAAAGTGGATTCCGGAGGTGCTGGGCAGCGAGGAGTTGCAATCAGCAGTGATTCTGGAAAAAGCACATCGTATTGGCCCACGGAGAGATAAGGGACCGCCGAGGACCTTAATTATGAAGTTTCTTAGCAACAGAGACAGGATGAAGATCTTCAACGCTGCACGTGCTAAAGGAGAGATTAAACACCAGGACCAGCAGGTGCGGTTCTACCCAGATTTGGCCACAGGAATCCAGCAATTGAGGAAGCAGTTTGATCCCGTACGTAAGGAGCTGCGCAACCTTGGGATTCGTCATGGTGTAATCTATCCTGCGAGACTGCTGACCACGTATGAGGGCAGAACCCACATCTTCAAGACCCCAGAGGAGGCGCAGGAGTTCATCAAGAAGATCAAAGAAGAAGAAGAGACTGGTGGGAGCTAAGCATGAACAAAATATAAGGTAGAATAACTAAGCATTTGCACAGGCATCTGACTGACTTGAAGTAAATAGTAAGTTTACAAAATATAGATTGTATTATATATTAAAAAAACAAAACAAAAACAAAACAAACAAACAAAAAAAAAAACTATGATGTACAAAGTTGTTAAAATTTTGGAGTTAAGTTGGAAAACTACAGAGGAGAGTTAATGTTACGTCATTAAAAGCAGTAGAGTTAGGGTGATTGGGAGGATGAAGAAGGAGTGGCTTAGGCTGTTCCCCGTGGGTGTGGAACGGTCGATGGCTATATCGGGAGACAGAATTTTTCTTTTGATTTTGGGGGGTTTGCCACAAGTGTGGGAAGGGGAAATTTGTTTGTGTGTAGTTTGTAGGATGAATGTTCAACCACTCATGTTTTTGCTTCTCTGTATGAGCATGTTTACACTGCAAGGTAATCCCAAACTCTCTATTGATCATGGACCAAAGTGTTAATCTTAATTTAACTTCATGGAATTGCAGAGGTCTACAAAATTTAAAAAAACTTAAACAAGTTATGAATAAAATAAAGGACATGGGTTCAAGAATTGTGTTTTTACAAGAAACTCATCTGATAGAGGAGGATGTTAAAAGAATTAGGAGTAGATGGCAGGGAAGTGTATTCACCTCTTCATTTTCATCCCGAGCCAGGGGAGTTATGACTCTCATACATAAATCAGTTCCTTTTCAAGTGAAAAATGTAATTGGAGACAAATTTGGAAGATATGTAATCATTCAAGGTTCTTTGCTATTAGAAAATATAAATCTTGTGAACTTATATGGTCCCAATATAGATGATCAGAAGTTCTTTGCTAATTTATTTCTCATCTTATCATCACTTACAGGGCAACATATAATAGCAGGGGATTTTAATTGTACATTGAATCCAGGTGTGGATAGATCAACAGGACTGGATTGTACGCACATTGGATGTAGGATGACTATTAATCATTTTATGAAAGAATTGAGATTGTTAGATATATGGAGAGAAATGAAACCACAAGTTAAAGCCTATTCTTGTTATTCCAGTACCTACAAGACATTCTCACGTATTGATTATTTTTTGATTTCCACAGAATTAAGGTCCAAGATTCAAAACTGCTTTTATGATAACATCGTGATCTCTGATCATGCACCCTGTTGTCTAATATATGTAGATAAAAAATTGACAAAGGAATCAGGCAGATGGCAATTTCAGCATAAATGGCTTCAGGATGAGGAATTTGTCAAGTATATAGAAAAACAGATAGACGAGTTCTTTGACATCAATACTACACAAACATCAGCATGTGTAAAGTGGGAGGCTTTCAAAGCTTTTATTAGGGGACATATTATTAGTTATACAGGATCAAAATCTAAGAAGACTCGAGAGGAGAGAGCTAAATTGGAACATAAAATAAAAAGTCTTCAGGAAAAAGTGTATGCAGGAAGAGATCCAAGGTTGGAGAATGAATTACTGATTTTGAGAGCTGAATACGACAAAAAATCCGCGAATAGAGCTGCCTCGAGTCTTCTAAGATTGAAACAATCTTTTTATGAACAAGGTGAAAAATCAGGAAAATTATTAGCATGGCAGATTAAACAATTGGAAATTAAAACACCAATAACCAGTATTATAAGTAACGGACAGGTAGTTATAGATCCTTTAGAAATTAATAGAGCCTTTAGAGATTATTATGAAAAATTATATGATACCAAAAATGAACCTGATTTAACAAAACTAAATGGGTTTTTGAACAAACTATCTATACCGTGTATTCCAAATGAAAACAGGGAGATATTGGAATCTAAAATTAGTCAAGAAGAAGTTGGGCTAGCCATTGATAATATGAAATCAGGAAAAAGTGCAGGACCAGATGGTCTTCCAGTTGACCTTTATAAAAAATTTAAGAATAAATTAATAAAATCTTTTTTGGAAATGGTTTTAGAAGCATTTCAAAATAATAATTTACCATCATACATAAATAATGCCTTAATTATACTGCTGCCAAAACCAGGTAAGCCCTCTAATAAATGTGAAAATATGAGACCAATAAGCCTATTAAACGCCGACCTTAAGATAATCTGTAAAATTTTAGCAAGACGAATACAAGAAATTTTACCAAATATTATTAATCGAGATCAGAATGGCTTTATAAAGGGTAGACAAGGCTTCCATAATGTAAGAAGACTATTTAATATTATTTATTTTAATAAAGAAGCACCGGATACAGCTCTCCTATCATTGGACGCCGAAAAGGCCTTTGATAGAGTTGAATGGCCCTTTCTTTTTGAAGTCCTACAAAGGTTTGGACTTGGAAATAATTTCATAAAATGGGTTCAAATAATATACAATAATGCTACAGCAGAAATCCTAACAAATAACAATATTTCAAAACCAATAAAAATCAATAGAGGATGTCGACAAGGCTGTCCACTTTCACCTTTACTGTTTACTATGGCAATTGAACCTTTAGCGATAGCGATACGTTTACATTCACAAATATATGGAATTAAAGTTGGACCAACAGAACATAAAATCTCCCTGTACGCCGATGATATAATTTTGTTTATGTCGAATCTAAAAAAATCAATTCCAACCTTGTTGAATTTAATAAAGAATTTTGGGGAAATATCAGGATATAAAATAAATAAAACTAAATCTTCAATATTAATGCTAAATGAGACCCAGAGAAATTACCCAGCCCCTGAGGTAAATCAATTCAATGTTGTAAATCAGTTTAAATATTTAGGAATCCAAATTATGCCTAAGCTAGAATCAGTCGCCAGTGTCAACTATGAAGCCTTAATGTCAGATATCAATGAGTTAACTCAGAGATGGATGTCACTACCAATGTCGATGATCGGGAGAATCAATATACTTAAAAGTAATATTTTACCTAAAATACTTTATTTATTTCAATACATTCCCTTATCACCACCTTTAGATCTATTCTCAAGAATAAAAAAAAAGTTAGTGGAATTTATATGGAACAACAGGAGGGCTAGATTACGTTTGTCTTTATTATATTTACCATTTGATCGTGGAGGTCTGAAATGTCCAAATTTTATGTTGTATTATTGGTCGGCACAACTGAGGTCTATGACATATTATTTTTCATCAAATGATCTCCCTCACTGGACTGAAATGGAATCATACAATTTACCTTTACCTCTTCCCATATTCATATACTCAGATTCGGCAAAAAAATTACAAAAACAAGTTAAAAATCCATTTGTAAAGCATATGATCAAAATATGGTGTGAAGCTAAAAACTATTTAAAAGAACCACAGTTATTGTCACAATTTAGTCCAATATGGGGTAATCAATATTTTAAACCAGGGAGAGCGGACGCTGTATTTAAAGTATGGAATTTAAAAGGGATACAAAAGATTCAGGATTTATATTTGCCATGTGCAGACAACATAATGTCTTTTGAAGAGCTGAGGATCAAATTTAATCTCAATAGAACACATTTTTTTTAAATATCTTCAACTTAGAAACTTTATTCGATCAAATCAAAATAAAGCTCTCACTCGACCTATTTATTCATCCTTGGAAAAAATGATGATGAAAGATAGTAAAAGAAAGGGTATTATTTCAGAGTTTTATAACTCATTGACACTATTTTCAAGTGAAAATTCACTGAAAAGATTAAACTACTGGAAAGAAGATCTGCAAATTGAAATTTCAGAGGAACAATGGGAATTGGCTTGTACAGAAGCTCAAACCAAATCAATAAATGCACGCCTTAAATTGATACATTTCAAATGGTTAATGCGGATGTATGTTACACCGGAGGAGTTAAATAGATACAACAAAAATATACCAGATACATGCACAAAATGCATGGAAAGTAAAGGAACCCTATTTCATTGTTTATGGGAATGTAGATTAATAAGAATGTTTTGGGAAGAGGTGAGGGTAACAATTGAAAAAATAATCTCAAAACAAATCATATTGAATCCTAAACTGTTTTTGTTGGGTCTGTACCCAGAAAAGCATAATTTTAATAAAAGTGAAAGAACATTCATAGACCTCAGTTTGCTTAATGCCAAAAAATGTATTGCACTATTATGGAAAAAGACTCATAGACCAGATGTGACTCAGTGGTTAAGACAGATGTTAACAAACCTTCCATTAGAAAGAATAACATATATACTGAAATCAAAGGAAATTGTGTTTGAGAATATATGGAGACCTTTTATTGATTATGTAAAAAATTTAAACATAACTCTTGAAGAAGAAGGTGAATGATGTGTGTGGACCTTGTAAATTCCAAACTGGAGAACATAATATGTATACTAATGTATTGGATTGTCAAGACTAAACAGAGGAGCATTGTTGAAGACTTGATTTTGTTGGTGGTTGTTGGTGTTTTTAGTGCATTTTTTTTTTTTTTGTAGTACTTTAGTGTTAGTGTTTGATTGTTTGTATCATGTTTGTTAAAAAAAAAAAAAAAAGGTTCAATAAAGATATTGTGGAAAAAAAAAGTGTGGTGTCGTCACCTGTGGAATCACGAGTCATCCAGTCTGCTTTAACCTTCTCTTCCAATCCTGCTCGAAGCACGCGTGACGGTCGTGATCGAATGCGCCTCTTTCCCAGATCTGCCTTGGACCTCTGAGCACTGGTGTCAAGGAGAAGAGTGGTGCTCTGTGGAGTGGCACGAGCAGAATGCAGCAAACAATGAAAATGACAACAAGAATGCATATAAAAGGACACATCATTTTCTCAGGGTTGCAGGATAACAACACTATTTCATTTTAAAGGTTTTAGCAGAAAACAGAAATCAATAAGTGGCATACTGTGTACGAAAGGAGAAGGTTTATAAATAAAAATCACAAACCTCAGGGAAAGTGAGCTCTGGCTCTGTATGAGATTCTGCGGTTTCAGCATCTTCAAGGGAAATTTTAAGGTCTTGGTTGGGGAGATTTTGTGGACTGAAAAAATAAAAACAAAACAAATGGAGCAAAGAAGCTCAGTTAAGTAATTTTTCAAATATTACTAAGATCCCAATCAGACTTTCTTAACCACAAGGGTGACTCGGATCCCCGGATAAGCAGTAGAAGATGATGGATGAATGGATGTATGGCCAGAGGTGTGCAGAATTCCCAGAAATTGTTCTCAAGTAAAAGTAGCATTGCCTTATGGCCTAATTATCCACATACAAGTAAGAGTAGTAAGAAGTAAGATTAAGACAGTATCTACTGAAAAAAAAAAAAAAATCATACTTGAGTAACCTCACACATACTCTGGCCAGTATGTGAGGTTTTTCTGGAAATATGACATTTTCTTTTAAATTCACAACTTTATTGCAAGAAATTTGCATTTTTTTTCCAGAAAATGTGTGTATATTTACTTTTTTCTTGTAAATGTGTACTTATTTTGTGATAAAAGTTTGACTTTTTTCAGACAAGTTTGCAACTTTTCATTCAGAAATTTGTGGGGGGGGGGGGGGGTTCAATTGGTAAGTAAGCAACTTGTAAACTTCCAACTTTACTTTCACCAATTAGTGAGGTTTTTCTCTTAGAAGTATTTCTACCGGAGAAGTATTACCGGAGTGGTGGCTCAGTTGGTAGAGCATCCGCCCCACACCCGGGAGGCAGGGGTTCAAATCCCGGCCGGGTCATGCCGAAGACCATATAAAAGTGGAACTTCCTGCCATCCAGCTTGGTGCTCGGCAATAAAATGGAATGGAGGAGGGAACTCTGTGGCGGCGCCTTGCATGGCAGCGGCCCTCTGATTCTGCACTTGGGGTGTGTATGATTAACACAGTAGATAGGTAAAGCACAATCTCGTTCTGCTGTACATGATTGGTTGTACGGCTGAATGACAATAAGGGTAATTTAATTAATTTAATTTGAAGAAAATTAAATATAAACCTGCCACGCATACATGTTAACACAAATCAAATTATATAGACAGTGATAATAAATCAAATTTCTCCTGAGCCAAAATAGAGGAACCATGATTCCAGATCTGATGAGAGGAAAAACATGACTCTCACTCATTTCAAATCAATGATATCAAGAGCAGGATTGCTTCCTGCTTTAGACAGGCCCTATGGAAGATTGCATTTGGGGGCTCCCTAGTGCACCAGTCTGATACAAGAAGAAAACAGACTTCCCACTTCCCAGCAGCCCTTGCAACTTATGGGACTTTTATTATTACCTCCACCAAGGAGGTTATGTTTTTGCCGGTGTTTGTCTGTCAGCAGGATTAAAAACTACTGGACAGATTTGGATTAAATTTTCTCCAAAGGTGGCCCTTGGGCTACAGAGGAACCCATTAGATTTTGGTGATGCTCTGAGAGTGTATACCTCCACCAAGGCCCTTATTTGTATTTGTGCAGCAGGATTACACAAAAACTACTGGATGGATTTTGATGAAATCTTCCACCAGAGGTGGTCCTTGGCCTAACGTGAACCCATTAGATTTTGGTGATGATCCAAGAGCACATAGCTCTGCCAAGGCTCTATTTTCCCATGACGTTTTTAACAAGATTACTTAACAAGAGCACTCTGAGGCGAGTGCAATATCCCTCACTTCCGTTTTCTTTGAAGATCCCAATACTTACTGATGGAGAGCAGTTTTCAACTTTTCAATATAAATTACTGTGGCAGACCCAAATTATGATAAGCCCATCATCCACGAATATACAACAAAGTATACAACCCATAGTTGTAGGGCAGGATCCCAAGGTGAACCCGTGTAGCAAGTTTGGTGATCCTAGAGGGCTTTACACATTCTATAGTAAGAGATCACAGAGAGTGCCAACCTTGACCTTTTGACCCCAAACCTGTAGTCAGAGGTCATGGTCTCAGAGAGAACCTGTGTACCAGGTTTGGTGACCCTAGCTTTGTTTGTTGTTGAGATATAGTTTATAAGCCATTTTGATGTTGACCTTTGACCTTGCAATCCTAAAACCATAGTCAAACTTCAGGGTAATAAAGTGAACCTGTGTACCAAGTTTGGTGACCCTCACTTTACTCGTTGTACAGTAATGAAGCATCGGAAATGTTAACCTTGACCTTTGACCTTTTGACCACAAATCCATAGTCAGAGGTCAGGATCCCAAGTTGAACCTGTGTACCAGGTTTGGTGACCTTAGCTTTACTTGTTGTACAGTAATAAGGTATAAGGAATGCTAACCTTAACCTTTGACCTTTAGACCCCAAACCCATATTCAGAGGTCAAGATCATAAGGTGAACCTGTGTATCAGGTTTGGTGGCCCTAGCTTTAAACCTGCTTCATGCTACACCTCTGCTGTCCGCGAATGCGAAACCGGAAACCTCGTGTGACGAAATTTACGTCATCGTCTCCACTCCGCTAGTGTCCGCAGTGCTCGACCGCGGACGAGTGCGTGCAGCCCAAATTTTGTGACTGCGCCACCTGCCCACGACCTGAATGCATTGAAAAGTGCATGCACAAGACTGAACGTCCCATTCACGAGGTGGCGATATCGACATAGCATACATCAATAGTCAAAGAAGACAACGAACGAGAATAAAAACAAACATGAATCATACATACGGTACATACTTTCTTTCACAGTGGCAGCAGCATCTTCATGGAAAAGGAGTGAAAACCGGGAAGTCAAACAGCAGAAATGGACTCTATATTTGAAGAGAAACATTGTGAAGAAGTCCGCAGTTTCTTCGTTGGTGAAAATCCTGGTGTGTCAGCGCTTTGGCGCTACCTATCGGGCGGGAGTGAAACTACAAATGATGGTTGTGCACATGCGTCAACCGCTTGGCTTGGGTAGATGAAAAAAGTGAGCATGAGCAGCGCCACGTGCGTGCTGGGCTCGTCCAAAGCGTACGCGGACCACAGCGGACTAGAGGGAAATAGAGCATGAAGCAGGCTTTACTCTTTTATAGTATTAGTAAATGTAGCATTTACCATTTACATAACAGATTGGGAGAAGGAAACCCATGGACAACATTGTAACCCATGGACAACAGATGGAAATTAGCCACTAGCTACAATCTGGAAAGTTTACACTGACTGATATCGATGTTCATCAACTTGCACTGTCCTTAAAAACAGCAATTTACCATTTACCATAGTGCAACTGCAATGTTAACTTTGAACTTTGACCTTTGGCCCCTTGACATCAAACTCATAGTTAGGTCAGGGTGTAAATCATCCAAGATGTGTATTAGACACAACTACTGTATTGATTTGAAAAGCCTACATCATTTCTTTCAGTAGTTACTGTGTTTAGAAGATTAGGGGAAAATCTGACCTCTGACCTTTGACCTCATGGTCATCTGATGACAGTGAAATTGCAATACGTGCATCATCAGAGTACATCAAAACATGGTACCAAGTTTTAAAACAATCGGAACAAAACTGTAGGAGTTGATTTCACAAGACAATTACTATCTATGAAGTGAGGTGAAACAGGAGGTCATAGGTCAAGGTCTACAACTCCTGCAAAATTCACCCAATCAGAATCAAATTGCAATATGCGCATCCTCGGTGTAAATCAAACCATGGCACCAAGTTTCAAAACAATCGGAACAAAACTGTAGGAGGAGTTGATTTCACAAAAGTGGGACAGATGGATGGACGGACTGACCTAGTATAATATAATCCCCCTTCGGTCTTCACCCAAAGGGCTCTTCAACCTTTTTGGGTTGTGACCAGCAGGGGATAAAAACTACTTGACAGAGTTTGATGAAATTTTCACCAGAGCTACAAGCTACAAACAAACCCATTACATTTTGGAGGTGATCCATGAGTACATAACTCCGCCAAGGCTCAATCTAGCAGGATACGCAAAAACTACTGGATGGATTTTGATGAAATTTTCACTAGAGGTGGCCTTTGGGCTATAGATGAACCCATTAGATTTTGGAGGTGATCCATGAGCGCATACCTTCACCAAGGCCCTATCTTGAGGTGTACAAAGGGATGGAGGCAGGGAGGTACGGATAGACGGATGCACAAAGGGAGGGAGGGAAGGGCCTTGATGGCGGTATGTGCTCTCTGAGTACTTTTCTAGTTTTATTTATGGAGCCACTTTTTAAGATATCATAGGATTTGAGTTTATAAACTGCATTATTATTTAGGTTGCAAAGTCCAAATTACACATTTGGTCAAAGAAAAGCTATACAAAGAGAACCTTTTTTTTCTCACAGCACAGGTTACGATTATTTCCCCTGCTGCATCATGTCATACTGAAGAAAAAATCAGAATAAACTTCACTCTCTAATTTGCTGGTTGGTTACTAGGGGTGGGAAAAAAGATTGATTCAGTAATGGACTGCGATACTTGACACTATCGATGATGCACCGATCCCTAAACACATGGATCGATCTTTTATTAATTATATACAGTATACACTACTCATGAAAAGTTAGGGATGTTTGGCTTTTGGGTGAAATTTATGGAAAATGTAAAAAGTTCACGCTACAGTGGTATAATATCATGAAAGTAGGGCATTTAAGTAGAAGCATGCAATGGTGATTTCCTCATCTCAAACAATTTACTGAAACAAAAGCCAACAACAGTGATGGGTATACCACAACAAAAAATTCAAAAGGTTAGAGAAGGTCAAATTAAGTTAACCTGTAAAAGTTATAGTGCATTTTAGGTGCATCCTGAAATTTCACCTGAAAGCCGAATATCCATAACTTTTTGTGAGTAGTGTATATTCATGTAAACGTTGCATACTCTCTTGGGTAGTCAACCAGTTGAGTTTTCAGTTCACTAGAAGATGCAAAGCAAGCACCCAGTCAAATTAGGTCATAGCTTACGTCAAACAGGTTCATTTTGTCTTCTTTCAATTATTTATCCTTTTTTTTTTTCCTTTGAAAGACAAAAGTAAAATAGAAAGATGTCTTTACCTTCTTTATATGTAAAGAAGGTAAAGACCATGTAAAGAAGGTAAAGACATCTTTCTATTTTACTTTTGTCTTTCAAAGGAAAAAAAAAAAAAAAAGGATAGGTCATAGCTTGTCTCACAACATTTACAGGCAGTCAGAGATAGTTATATGTGTTGCGAGATTTGCAGCCAGCTTTGAAAATTAGGAAGCAGTTAGCTCAAAGTTTGCTTAAATCTTGGGCCTTTTTTGGATTTTATAACAAAGATGGAAGGAAAGACCTTGACATGACATACAACCTGCAAGAAGCGCTGCACAAGGAACACACGGGCCAGTACATGCCTCGTAGCAGCGTTAACGACGGCTAAGCTAAAAAGACACCAGCAGGGAACTTGCTTTTTTTCCAAGCGTCAAGTAAGTAAATTTTTATTTATTTTATTTTTATTTAGTATACCCCTACTTTATTAATCCCAGAAGGAAATTCAGGGCATCCACCTGGATGGATGAGGCAGCCACGGTATGGCACCAATCCCTTTACCATTCACACACATTCACACCTAGGGCCACTTTAGAGACTCCAATTAACCTAACTTGCATGTTTTTGGCCTGTGGAAGGAAACCGGAGTATCTGGGGTAAACCCACACAGACACAGGGAGAACATGCAAACTCCACACAGAAGGGCCACTGATGGTCAGGGTGTGGGACCGATCCCGTGACCTTCTTGCTGTGCTGCCACAGTGCTAACCACTGCACCACCGAGCTGCCCTTTTTTTTTTTAGTTTAGTTTGTTTATGAAGCACTTTTCACAGACATATAGTCACAAAGCACTGTACAATAAAATGGAATAAAAGGAAGTTGATAGCTAAACAATTTTAAAAATACAAAAATAAGTTAAAACACAAGATTAAAATAATTTAAAAATATCAGACTTACCATTAAAAAGCAGTTGAATTAAAACTTAACGGAAACCCTCGTTAAACAAAAATGTTTTCAGCTGCTTTTTAAGAGTCCATAGCATCAGCTAAACGTATCCAGAGTGGAAGTCAATTCAAAACAGCACTGTCCACCGTCCTCCCTGAGTGCAGAGATCGTCTCAGCGGAAACTGACGCCCCGAGAATACTTTATTATATGAAAGAAATGTCAACAGTTTTACTTTGGAATGTGATTTTAGGTTGAATAAGGTGAAAAACTTTTCATATACAGTATATGGGATTGTGATACTTGATATCGTGATTATCGTTGAATCGTGATAGGAACATAATCATGACCCAAGTATCTCGATCCAAATCGAATTGCAAAGTCCCTCACGACTCCCACCCCTATTGGTTACTATATTTAACTCAACACTTTAGTGTCACACAGGTTTTGGCTTTTTTGTGCTTAGTGTTAATCTACAACAAGCACTTGGTACAATACACAATACACCAAAAAATTATTCTTAAGACAACTCTATTCCCACCTGTGGATTTCAGAAGTTTCCTCACAGACCCCATCCTGCCGGTCTGGTTCACCGTTTACCCGAGCCTCAGTGTCTTTGTCTTCATCATTTGGGGAATAACTGTTCAACTGCTCCTGTGAGGACACATGAATTCAATTTAGCTGAAAAGAAAACACATCATGTAGTAAAACTCATTACAGCGGGGAAAATAAGTATTTAACATGTCAACATTTTCTCATTAAACATATTTCTGATGGAGCCATTGACATGAGATTTTCACCAGATATTAGTAACAACCCAAGTAATCCATACATACAAAAAAATCAAGGCAATGGTGTTCACAAAACACGTTATTATTTAATAAAGTGGAATGACACAGGGAATTGAGTACTGAACACGCTTGGTGAAATTCATTTAATATTTAGTAGAAAAGACTGTTGGTAATGATAGCTTCTAGATGCCTCCTGTATGGAGAAACTAAACGCACGCAATGCTCAGGAGTGATTTTCGCCCATTCTGCCACACAGTGTTCAAATCTTGAAGATTCCGTGGGTGTCTTCTATGAACTCTGATCTTCAGTTTGTTCCATAGATTTTCAATTGAATTCAGGTCAGGCGACTGACTGGGCCGTTCTAACAGCTTTATTTTCCTTCTCTGGAGCCAGTTGAGAGTTTCCTTGGCTGTGTGTTTGGGATCATCGTCTTGCTAAAATGTCCACCCTCATTTCACCTTCAGTATCTTGGCAGATGGCAACAGGTTCTTATCAAGGATGTCTTTGTACGTTTGTCCATTCATCTTTCCTTCAATTATATGAAGTCTGCCTGTACCATGTGCTGAAAAACACCCCCACACCATGATGGGATGTGCAGTGCCATTTCTTCTCCAAACATGCTGTGTGTTGTGGCATCCAGAAAGTTCAATTTTGGTCTCATCAGATCAAACTATATTCTCCCAGTATTTTATTGGCTTGCCTAAATGTTGTGCAGCAAACTTTAAGCGAGCTTCAACATGCTTTTTCTTCAGCAGTGGAGTCTTGCAAGGTGAACGGGCATAGAGCCCGTGTTGGCTGAGTGTTCTTGTTTTCTTTGAAACAGCAGTACCTGTTAATTTCAAGTCTTTCTTGAGCTCTCCACAAGTGGTCTTTGGCTCTTGGATAACTCTTCTGATAATTCTTTTGACTCCTGTGTCAGAAATCTTGCGAGGAGCTCCTGGTTGTGGCCGGTTTATGGTAAAATGATGTTTTTTTTTCCACTTCTGAATGATGGCTCCAACAGTGCTCAGTGGAACATTCAGCAGTTTAGAAATGCACCTGTAACCAATGCCATCATTATGTTTTGCAACAATAAGGTTGCAAAGGTCTAGAGAGAGCTCTTTGCTTCTACCCATCATGAGTTTTTTGTGGTGTGACAATCTGATATTCACAGACCTTTTTAAAGGCTATCAGTCAAGACTTAACCAGCTGAAATTAATCTGCACTGATGGGGGATGGGATGGCATCCTAAATTCTGATAGATTTCAGCTGGTTTCTTGGCTTTCAATGCCTTTTTGCACCTCTTTTTCTTCATGTGTTCAATACTTATTCCTTGTGTCATTCCACTTTATTAAATAACTTGTTTTGTGAACACAGTTGCCTTGATTTATTTGTATGTATGGATTACTTGGGTTGTTACTGATATTTGGTGAAAATCTCAGGTCAATGGCTCCATCAGAAATAAGTTAAATGAGAAAAATTTGATGTGTTCAATACTTACTTTCCCCGCTGTAAGTTCATCCCCAATTTCCTTTTTAGCTGCCATTCTAGCTTTCTGTTTCTATATAAAATGCTTAATCATAAATGAAATGCTCTACTTTGTTCTGTAAATCTGCATATAATAAGTTTCAGCGGTGCAGTTTAGGTGGGAGGGAAAGTGGACCGCGTGCCGAGCCAGGATCACAAACTACAGAGGGAGAAGGGACCAGCCAGGCATGCCTCTTTTAATGAGTTGGTCACAGACACTGGGCGGTCTTCAATGTGCATAAGCCTCCACACAGACATTCATGATGTCTCGCCAAAACACTGGAATACATGCACATAAAGACACACAAAAAGCACCAAGCCAAAGCAACTACATGTGCACAAACATTCCTTCAAGTTCCCTTCACATGTATGAAGAGGCACCCAGTGTTGTGTTGCCAGATACTAACACAAAAGACAACACTCAAGTAAACACCTCAACTCTTTTCCTGGGTGCATTCATTACTCAGAGCTCACATAATAACTCACATAGTAACTTCATTTGCATAATGCCTGTTATCTGGCAGCATCACAGCGTGAATGAATAGGCTTCTAGTGATTTTCCTATAACCACAGTTGAGGTTCAGATGCAGAGGAAAAACAAAGTCTGTTCAACAGACAAAAACAGTTCACACTGGAACAGTGTTAACACCTATGTTCATCTTAGCTTAGCATCAGTGTTGGGAGTAACGTGTTACTCCACTAACATGCTGTGTAATGAAATTACTGTTTAAAAATTCAGTGATGCATTACAGTTACTGAAATTTGATCAGATGTGTTACTGGTTACTCATTTTATTAATATGAATAGATATTTTTAGCACAAATAAATGAATATACAAACTGACCCTACCGTAGTTGACAGTCAGCGTGACCTGTTGCAGTCTTCGCTACTGAGCGGAGGAAGAGATTAAGCTACTTTGTTTTTGTGGAAATAGACAGATTATTTTTCCTTTGTCATGGTTAAGCTGGATTCATGCTGCACCTCTGCTGTCCGCGTACATCATTGTCTCCACGCCGCTAGTGTCCGCAGTGCTCGACCGTGGATGACTGCGTGCAGCCCAAATTTTGTGACCGCGCTCCCTGCCCACGAACTGAACTTGTTGAAAAGCGCATGCGCAAGACTGAACGTCCCATTCACGAGATGGCGATATCGGCACTGCAAACCAAGACAAAGTAGACAAAGAAGACAACAAGGAAGCAGAAGACCAGAATAAACATCCAGCACATGAATCATACATAAATACTTCAGCAGCAGCAGCATCTTCGTGGAAAAGGAGTGAAAACCGGGAAGTCAAGCAGCAGAAAGCAAGCAGCATTTCTTCATTGGTGAAAATCCTGGCGCTTCAACGCACTGGCGCTACCTATCAGGCGGGAGTGAAACTACAAATGATGGTTGTGCGCATGCGTCAACCGCTTGGCCTGGGTAGATAAAAAAAAAGTGAGCAGGAACAGCACCGCCTGCGTGCCGGGCTCGTCCAAAGCGCACGTGGACCAAAGCGGACTAGAGGGGAAATGCAGCATGAATAAGGCTTTAAGGACAAAAGCATATTTGTGAGTTGCAAGCTAAAGTGCCAGTTGAGACTTACTGCAATCTTCAGAAGTGCCTGAAAACAGCAACAAAGCTCCGACAAAGATAGTGCTAAGTAATGGCTAGCTGTGCTAATAACACCGTGAAGTGGATCTACTATAATCTAAACAGCCACGGCTGGATGCAAAGTGGAAATACTCTTGTCTCAACAGCCAAGACTGGATTTCAAGCACAGGTATGCATCTGGACAGTTTGTGACCCAGCAAGAATTAAACTGACTGATTGCCAGATACATCATTACAGACTGAATACGTGATAATAGTCACTTTCCATCAGACAGCTGAGACTGTGATCCACTGAAGTTAAAACATATTTACTTGCTCCCTGGATAAAGATTATTCAAAAATGGATTTTGATCTCCAAAAAGAATTTGGGGGACTGGATCATGTCTCTGTCACAGCAGACATTTGGATTGTGGATAATGGACATTTTCTTTGGATCACTGCACATTGGACTAAATCCATATCATAAAGGAAAGGTAAACATGGACAGCTTTATGCAGTGTTGCTAACTCTCACTCCAAAATGAGGAAATTACTGGCAATATCATGTTGATTTTCTTCAGATTTCTCCCACAATAAGAGCTCTCAAGGCAGGATAAAGCAGACTGAACATGTTCTAAAAGCTCTGAAACAGTCTGTTTTCAGCCTGACATTAATAAGCCTGTAAAGTAATCCATTAATTAAATTATCTTGCCAAGTGTGCAAGACGATTTAACTATGCATTTAAAAGTAACATAAAAGTTACTTTTCCAAGTAACTAGTTACTTTAATCATGCAGTAATTGGTAAAGTAAATCAATTACTTTTGAAAAGAAGTAACTAGTAACTGTAATTAGTTACTATTTTTTAGTAACTTGTCCAACACTGCTTAGCACAGATATAGGTATATGGGGTTAATTTCATGTCATAAAGAGAGAGCACAGTAAAAAAAATGCCCATAAGAAAACTGTATCATATACCACAAGAACAGGTATTCACTGCTGTTGGAGTACATATGCTTGCCGAAACTAGCTGTTGATATGACCAATGATAACTGAGTGGTCAGAGATGGCAAATGAGAAGACCACTCATTCAGCCTGGGTAATAACTCATAAATCTAACAAAGCTACTGCACAGTAGAGGCACAGGGAAGGAGCTCATTCCCTTTGAGTGGAAATTAAAGTTATGGAAACACAGCTAATGAGTTGCACATTTAATTTGGTCCAGCAGTAGTAGAGCAGCTGTTAGAACTGCTTTAACTGAAACAAATGATGTGGATTTGAAAGTAGGAAACTACAAAGAGGTCTGCTTCAGTAATTCTATATTAACAACTGACCATTTAGAAGAAGTATTACAGTATATAATTAGTTAATTACAGTACTGAATAAAAGTTGCCATATGCGTGTTTGAGTGCAGTGTGTACTTGTGAGAGCAGAGAATGTGCTGGGCAAGTTAGGGCAGATTCTGCTTCATTAAAATTTTACTTGGATCATGTGTTTAATATGGAAGAAGGAATCTGTAGTTAAAGTACAGAGAACACCCTGACGAGGCCATAAGGATGTAAAAGCATTTTTATCGGGTAAACTGAACAAGATGGTTAACAAAAGAGGTAGATCATAAAATAAACTTAAATTGGAATTAATACATTTATCTTTTGTTCATATTCAGTTGAAACATGTAAAGAAGGTAAAGACATCTTTCTATTTTATTTTTTGTCTTTTATATGAACAAAAGATAAATAATTAAAAGAAGACAAAATGAACCTATTTGACGTATTACGTGGAATTAATACATCTAACGTTTAGGTAAGAATGTTTTAAATGAGTAGTGCTTCAATTCTGTGACCTGATGTGACATGACAATTACTGAACAAGAATTTAAAAAAGGCAGCAAGCTTGCAAAATGCCAGATGCCGACACTGTTATTTTCTCTTGCTTTATCTTTGACACATACCACAAACAAAAAGGAAAAGCATGAATTGAGCACAGATTAACAAAAACGGCAACTTTGTCAAATAACTCCATTGTTCCTGAAACAAGCAGCCACAGCCCGCCATACCCCGTTAGGATTTGCATGTTTATCTGTCAATATGTGTTGGGTACATATTAGCCTAGGAAATGAGTCACATAGAATACATGAAGCTTTGGAGCAGTCATGGAGAAAAACATACATAACAGCAGTTGCATTCATTTTACCTATAATTACTGTACATGACATGACAAAAAATAACATAGTAAAGTTTTTAAAGACAGCTGCTCTAATCTATCTTTTATTTGGAGTTGATCTAGACATAAAAAAAACATTAAGGGCTCTATTACAACCCCAATTCCAGTCAAGCTGAGACATTGTGTAAAATGTAAATAAAAAACACAATGATTTAAAAATCCTTTTCAAACTAATAAACGTCACTGTTTTGTTGCAAGTATTCACTCATTTTGAAACTGACGCATGCAACACGTTCCAAAAAAGCTGGGACAGGGGCATGTTTACCACTGTGTTACATCACCTTTCCTTTTAACGACACTCAATAAGCATTTAGGAACTGAGGATACTAACTGTTGAAGCTTTGTAAGTGGAATTCTTTCCAATTCTTGCTTGATGTACGACTTCAGTTATTCAACAGACCAAGGTCTCCACTGTCATATTTTGTGCTTCATAATGTGCCACACATTTTCAATGAGAGACAGGTCTAGTAGGTAGGTTAGTCTAGTACCCATACCTTTTTACTATGAAACCATGCTGTTGTAACACGTGCAGAATGTGGCTTGGCATTGTCTTGCTGAAATAAGTAGGGACATCCCTGAAAAAGACATTGCTTGGATGGCAGCATATGTTGTTCCAAAACCTTATGTATGTACCATTCAGCATGGTGCCTTCACAGAAGTTATCCATGCCATGGGCACTTCACACGGCCACTGTTTGGTCCGGACTAAAGGACCAAAGTGTGTATTCCGTGGATAGTTTGGTTCGTTTCGTGCCGTCTGAATGCGCATTGGAACTCTGGTGCGCACCAAACAAGTGAAATCTGGTCCCCCTGAAAGGGTGTAGGGTGTCTCAGTTCACATGCAAACGCAGTCTGGTGCTCTTTGCTTGCTGTGTGAATGCAAACGGAGTATCCAGTGGACCAAAGGGGCGGATGTGCCCTCAGCGTTTGTGTAACCACAGCAACACACAGTGAGAAGAAAAAGTGGCATTTACTGTAAGGTGCTTTCACATCAAAACGCGAATGGGTGAATTTTTCGCGCAGCACAATTACATTATAACTCAATGTAAATCCATGAAAAGACATTATTCACCGTCTGGGTGAGATGCAGACAGATGAAGTTGCCACTCACCTGAAAAAGTTGAAAACTTGACATGTGTTTCACGTCCGTGGTAGGAATCCGCGGGTAAATAATAAATCCAACATCCTGATTCAGCTGAACAGCTCCCGGTCTTTCTGTCCCATTTTGGGTAGAAAATACAACAAAGACAACCACGCAGATCCAAGAAATACTTTTACCAGAGGAAGCCAAGGAGAAAAGTTAAAAAAAAAAGTTTCTTGGACTTGGAGTAGTGAGGAGGAAATGCAGGCTCTGATAGATATTTGGTCTGAGAACCAGATTTCTCAGCTGCTTGTGGCTGCACCCAAGAATACTGATGTTTTTAAAACGTTTAGCGATATGATGGCAGCATGGGGGTTTATACAGACAGCAGAGCTCTTTATTTTTATTAGTTTGTGGTTGACAAATGCCTCAGCTGAAGGGAATGGTGTTATGCTGAGAATTGCTCGCTTGCCGAGAATTGCATCCCATCGTCGAATAAACATAATTTAAAGATAATTTACAAGAGGTAATAATTTTTTTTTCCACAATATTTTTTATTGAACCTTTTTTTTTTTTTTTACAGACATGGCACAAACAATCAAACACTAACACTAAAGTAATTTAAAAAAAAAACACTAACTACAAAAAAAAAAATGTACTAAAAACACCAACAACCACTAACAAAGGCAAGTCATCAACAATGCTCCTCTGTTTAGTCTAGGTAATCTATTACATAAGTATACATATTATACTTTTACCAATTTGGAATTTGCAAGGTCCACACACATCATTCACCTTCTTCTTCAGAAGTTATGTTTAATTTCTTTACATAATCAATGAAAGGTCTCCATATATTCTCAAACACATTTTCCTTTGATTTCAGTATGTATGTTATTCTTTCTAGTGGAAGGTTTGTTAACATCTGTCTTAACCACTGAGTCACATCTGGTCTATGAGTCTTTTTCCACAGTAGTGCAATACATTTTTTGGCATTAAGCAAACTGAGGTCTATGAATGCTCTTTCACTCTTATTAAAGTTATGCTTTTCTGGATACAGACCCAACAAAAACAGTTTAGGGTTCAATGTGAATTGTTTTGAAATTATTTTTCAGTTGTTACCCTCACCTCTTCCCAAAACATTCTGATTTTTCTACATTCCCATAAACAGTGAAATAGGGTTCCTTTACTTTCCATACATTTTGTGCATGTATCTGGTATGTTTTTGTTATATCTATTTAACTCCACTGGTGTAACATACATCCGCATTAACCATTTAAAATGTATCAATTTAAGACGTACATTTATTGATTTGGTTTGAGCATCTGTACAAGCCAATTCCCATTGTTCCTCTGAAATTTCAATTTGCAGGTCTTCTTTCCAATAATTCAGTCTTTTCTGTGAGTTTTCACTTGAGGATAGTGTCAATGAGTTATAAAACTCTGAAATAATACCCTTTCTCTTACTATCTTTCGTCAAAATTTTTTCCAAGGATGAATAAGTAGGTCGGGTGAGAGCATTATTTTTGATTTGATCGAATAAAATTCCTAAGCTGAAGATATTTAAAAAAATGTGTTCTATTAAGATTAAATTTGATCCTCAGTTCTTCAAAAGACATTATGCTATCTGAACGTGACAAATATAAGTCTTGAATCTTTTGAATCCCTTTTATATTCCATATTTTAAATACAGCATCCGCTCTCCCTGGTGTAAAATATTGATTACCCCATATTGGGCTAAATTGTGACAATAAGTGTGGTTCTTTTAAATATTTTTTGGTTTCACACCATATTTTGATCATATGCTTTACAATTGGATTTTCAACTTGTTTCTATAATTTTTTAGCCGAGTCTGAGTATATGAATAAGGGAAGAAGTAAAGGTAAATTGTATGATTCCATTTCAGTCCAGTGAGGGAGATCATTTGATGAAAAATAATATGTCATAGACCTCAGTTGTGCTGACCAGTAATACAACATAAAGTTTGGACATTTCAGACCTCCACGATCAAATGGTAAATATAGTAAGGACAGATGTAATCTAGCCTTCCTATTGTTCCATATAAATTCCACTAACTTTTTTTTAATTCTTGAGAATAGATCTGAAGGTGGTGGTAAAGGAATGTATTGAATAGGGGTGGGTTCAAAAGATCAATATATCGATATGGATCGATACATGTTTGACTGAGCCGATATCGATCCACAAAATCCGCGGATCGATCTTTTAATATTAATATGTTTTAATATAATATTTTTACGTTTGTGAACGTCTGCTGAGTATAATCGGGTCGAAACCGGGTCAGTGAGCCAGGAACAACGGCCGAGAACCATAAACAACCGACGCGCTAACGGAGCTAGCAAGCTAACGGATATGCTAGTTCTTCTTCTGTGGTGTTAAAACGGTTCTCATCCGGCAAGAGTTTCCTGCCGCGCGTGCTCTTTCGTGTTTACACGAGCGGAGATAATAACGTGCGTCTCTTAATTTAGCAACAAAAGTCACCGTAAAGATTGTCCTCAACAGCTTCTGAATATTTTTCATAAATAAAACTTCTGTGTTCCCTGCGGTGCGTGCACACGTCTTTTGTGTTTACATGACGCGGAGTTAATAACGTGCGTCTCTTAATTTAGCAGCAAAAGTCACCGTATAGACTGTCCTCAACAGGTTCTTAATATTTTTCATAAAGCGGGGATAAACGGACTTTTACTCCGTGCAGCGCTGTGTTGGAACATCAAGTTGACAACTGATAAAGGGAAAATGCACGGAGACTGGCTGAAACCCGTGAAGCAGAGACTTGGAGCTGCTGAGACTGTTAAGTATAATATTTGTTTCTTTTAACGTTTGTGTCGTCAATTAATAATTTATCTGGCATGATGATGGTTTCTTTTACAAACTATGGACACAGAGAGAACTGTTGGTTAAGTGCTGTGAATAAATGCAGAATTAAGGTATATTTTATGAGATTATGGATTTCTGCCACTTAAGCGATGTGAAGAGAATAAATCACAATAAAATTAATAAAGGCTGCAGTACAACAAGCTATTTTTACTCAGTAGAACTAAATAGAAATGAACAAACCTTCTCAGGAAATGAACTGAAACCCTTTTCCAACATTGAAAGTTAATTTGTAGTTAAAATATATATAAAAAAACCCCTAAATTATTAAACCTTACTGTGGTGTGGCGATCTAAAAATATGAATGTTAATTTTACTGTGAAATCTATTCTTTTTATCTGCCTTCAGATGTGTGAAGACTGGAAGCTTCATTCTCACTGAGACCTTCTGAAGGTCAGAGGTCGTCAGTGGAGGAGCATCCCTGCTTCATGTGGATTTCAGCACAGAAGAAGACCTTCAAATTCAAGATTCAAGGAGGTGTTGCCATCATTTTCTCCACACTAACATGCATTCAATGCAATTTAGTTGTTGTAATGACAAATTCTTTTATTTCTTTTTTTAAAGTTCTCAGCAAGAACACAATATTGGTCTTTTTTTTTTTTTTACAATTTTACTGAGCATTTAATTCTAAATAAATCACTGTTTAACAGGAAATTTTTGGCAATCCTGTACTTTTCTTGTGGTGTTACATACGTAGAATAGCATCACTGTAAACTATGGAAAAAGCAGCTGCTTTAAAATTTGTACTTCCTCACACAACTTTGAGTGCAAAAAAACTCTAAAAGTGCCATAACTTTTTGGAAAAGCTCCCACAAATCCAGGCTTTTTGGGCCACAACAATCACAAAAACAGCTGACAAAATCCTGGAGAGACTGAAATACAATGAGATTATGAATGCATGGTTCATGCATTGAATTTGTTTACTTACTCTGGGTGGTGAACTTGACACGACACACCCTTTGCACTAAAGAAAGCACCTGTGAGCACTTTATGAAGTGATCAGTTAAATAATAAAAAGTGCATTATTGTAACTGATTTTGGGTCAGTTCTATATGTGATAATCTATGTATTAACAAAGTTAGAAGATTCTTGGTACAATTTGCAGCATTAGGTCTCGAAGATTTTTGTTTCATGGGAAGTAAAATGGCTATTAAAATGGTAATTCCCCAGATCGAAACGGGATTGAATCGGAATCGAATCGAATCGATTCAGAATCTCAAGAATCGGAATCGAATCGATTCTGGAAATTAGGGATCGTTCCCAGCCCTAGTATTGAAATAAATAAAGTATTTTGGGTAAGATATTACTTTTAAGTATATTAATTCTCCCGATCATCGACATTGGTAGTGACATCCATCTCTGAAGTAACTCATTAATATCTGTCATTAAGGCTTCATAGTTGGCACTGGCGACTGATTCTAGCTTAGGCACAATTTGAATTCCTAATTATTTAAACTGATTTACAACATTGAATTGATTTACCTCAGGAGCTGGGTGATTTCTCTGGGTCTCATTTAGCATTAATATTGAAGACTTTGTTTTATTTATTTTATATCCTGATATTTCCCCAAAGTTCTTTATTAAATTTAACAAGGTCGGAATTGATTTTTTAAAATTCGACATAAACAAAATTATGTCATCGGCATACAGGGAGATTTTATGTTCTGTTGGTCCTACTTTAATTCCATATATTTGTGAATGTAAACGTACTGCCATCGCTAAAGGTTCAATTGCCATAGTAAACAATAAGGGTGAAAGTGGACAGCCTTGTCGACATCCTCTTTTGATTTTTATTGATTTTGAGATATTGCTGTTTGTTAGGATTTCTGCTGTAGCATTATTGTATATTATCTGAACCCATTTTATGAAACTATTTCCAAGTCCAAACCTTTGTAGGACTTCAAAAAGATAGGGCCATTCGACCCTATCAAAGGCCTTTTCGGCGTCCAATGATAGGAGAGCTGTATCCGGTGCTTCTTTATTGGAATAAATAATATTAAATAGTCTTCTTACATTATGGAAGCCTTGTCTTCCCATTATAAAGCCATTCTGATCTCGGTTAATAATATTTGGTAATATTTCTTGTAGTCGTCTTGCTAAAATTTTACAGATTATCTTAAGGTCAGCATTTAATAGGCTTATTGGTCTCATGTTTTCATATTTATTAGAGGGTTTACCTGGTTTTGGCAACAGTATAATTAAGGCATTATTCATGTATGGTGGTAAATTACTATTTTGAAATGCTTCTAAAACCATTTCCAAAAGTGGTTTTATTAATTTATTCTTAATTTTTTTATAGAGGTCAACTGGAAGACCATCTGGTCCTGCTCTTTTTCCTGATTTCATATTATCAATGGCTAGCCCAACTTCTTCTTGACTAATTTTAGACTCCAGTATCTCCCTGTTTTCATTTGGAATACACGGTATAGATAATCCATCCAAAAACTCATTTAGTTTTGTTAAGTCAGTTTCATTTTTTGTATCATATAGTTTTTCATAATAATCTCTAAAGGCACTATTAATTTCTAAAGGATCTACAACTGCCTGTCTGTTATTTATAATACTGGTAATTGGTGTTTTAAATTCTAATTGTTTAATCTGGCATGCCAATAATTTTCCTGATTTTTCACCTTGTTCATAAAAAGTTTGCTTCAATCTTAGAAGACTCGAGGCAGCTCTATTCGCTGATTTTTTGTCATATTCAGCTCTCAGAATCAATAATTCGTTCTCTAACTTTGGGTTACTTCCTGCATACACTTTTTCTTGAAGAATTTTTATTTTACGTTCCAACTGGACTCTCTCCTCTCAAGCCTTCTTAGATTTTGAACCTGTATAACTAATAATATGCCCCCTTATAAAAGCTTTGAAAGCCTCCCACTTTATACATGCTGATGTTTGTGTAGTATTGATATCAAAAAACTCATCTGTTTTTCTATGTACTTAACAAATTCCTCATCCTGAAGCCATTTATGCTGAAAATGCCACCTACCTGGATCCTTTGTCAATTTCTTATCTACATATATTAGACAGCAGGGTGCATGATCAGAGATCACGATGTTATCATAGAAACAGTTTTGAATCTTGGACCTTAATTCTGTGGAGATCAAAAAATAGTCAATACGTGAGAATGTCTTATAGGTATTAGAATAACAAGAATAGGCTTTGACTTGTGGTTTCACTTCTCTCCATATATCTAGCAATCTCAATTCTTTCATAAAATGATTAATGTCATCCTGCATCCATTGTGCATACAGTCCAGTTCTGTTGATCTATCTATACTGGGATTCAATGTACTGTGGTGGAAGAGATAAGAGTTACCCCAGAGTGTGGAGGCACGGAATAAGTGCAGGCATGGCGAACTGAAGTTTAAAAGGGTGTTTTATTCATCCACCATCATGAGAGCTCACCCCAGCGCTGTGAGAGCGCGCAGGAGCGAGCCCTCAGTCTCTAGTCAGCAAACAGGCAATGCGTGTAGTAACAGAGAGAGAGCAAGCGATATTCAGTTCACTTATATACCCAGCTAGACAATGCATGCATGGCACATTAGCATCACAGTACAGCAGGAATGCATGGGACATTTACATAAGAGTCACACATAACAATAGCAGGATTACTGGCAGGAAGGAGAGGCTGCCTATCAATATCAGTCCATAGATCTCACTGTTCTGCTAATTGCTCCAGCTGAGCGCTCTGCTTGTCCCGAAGGCTGTGGGGGTCACCCCCCCCCCCCCCAGAGGGCTCAGCTGGGGGCTGAGGTGTCGATTGTCCAGCTTTGGGAGCGAGCTGCGGGAAAAGTTCTGTGCCGGAGGAGGGGGAGGGAGGAGCGTGGGGTAGTGAGTGCCGGCCCGGGACGGCAAAGTTGTCCGGGCTGCGAAAAAATTGCATGTGGATCCACGGTGTTGAGGGGCTGTCCCGTTGAACATGGTGGAGATCCACAGCGGCTGTGAGAAGAAAAATTTGACTCTGACTCCTCTCGCGGCTATGAAGAAAAACAGGAGCTGCAGCTGTGTGAGGGACTTGGCGTGTTGGCTTTAGGTGCGCGCGCAGCCCTAAAGCCCTCGGGGACAGCTGACGGCTGAATTCCCATTGTGCGCCGTGGCTGAGATCCGTACAAAATCCTGTGTGCGGGCTGCGTGTGTGCTTCAGGTGTGTGAGCAGCCCTGAAGGTTCCGATGTGCAGCGGCAGAGGACGATGGCGGTCTGTGGAGCCGTTATGTCCCGTGCGTGGTGCGCTGTCCTCGTAACCCCCCGGTGTGCGTGCAGGGGTTCGGTGCATGGCAGGTCCGCTGTCGAGGCGAGTCAGGGTCAGGGAGCTTGCTGGAGATCAGCGTCGTCGGCGCTGATGGTCCTCCCTCTCTTGGCTGTTGCTGTCGTTCGCTCGTGCCGGGTCATGGTGCGTTCTGGTCCACGCGCTGCCTCTCCGTCCGGCCCTGGAGGTCGCCGTCGTGAAGAGGGGACGAGGTGCGTGCACGCTCGTGTGGATGCGAAGGAGAGGTGAGAGGGAGTAGACGCTCTTTGTCCCTCGGCCGGTCCCAGCGTGGATGTCCAGATCTCAGGCGAGGGTCGCACCATGACGCTTTCTGCAGCCTTCCCGGTCGTGGATGATCTCCGAGGGAGTTCGCCTGGTGTCGGTTCTGCGTCGAGGTCTCCCGTGTGGCAGAAGGGAGGGCAGTCCATTTGCGTCAGGCAGCTGCGTTCATTCTTCGTCGGGAGTCACCGCCGGGGGCTGCGTTCGTTCGTAGCGTGTTCTTTCCTTCGGGGTCACCAGTGTAGCGGATGAGATAAGGTGACCCATGAGTGTGGAGGCACGGAATAAGTGCAGGCACGGCGAACTGAAGCTCTCTAAAAAGGGTGTTTTATTCATCCACCATCACGAGAGCTCACCCCAGCGCTGTGAGAGCGCGCAGGAGCGAGCCCTCAGTCTCTAGTCAGCAAACAGGCAATGCGTGTAGTAACAGAGAGAGAGCAAGCGATATTCAGTTCACTTATATACCCAGCTAGACAATGCATGCATGGCACATTAGCATCACAGTACAGCAGGAATGCATGGGACATTTACATGAGAGTCACACATAACAATAGCAGGATTACTGGCAGGAAGGAGAGGCTGCCTATTGATATCAGTCCATACATCTCACTGTTCTGCTAATTGCTCCAGCTGAGTGTTCTGCTTGTCCCGAAGGCTGTGGGGGTCACCCACAGTACAATTAAAATCCCCTGCTATTATATGTTGCCCTGTAAGTGATGATAAAGTAAGAAATAAATTAATGAAGAAGTTTTGATCATCTATATTGGGACCATATAAGTTCGCCAGATTTATATTTTCTAATAACAAAGATCCTTGGATGATTAGATATCTTCCTAATTTGTCTCCAATTACATTTTTCACTTGAAATGGGACTGTTTTATGTATGAGAGTCATAACTCCCCTGGCTCGGGATGAAAATGATGAGGTGAACACATTTCCCTGCCATCTTCTCCTAATTCTTTTTACATCTTCCTCTATTAGATGAGTTTCTTGTAAAAACACAATTTTTGAATCTGTCTTTTATTTTATTCATAACTTGTTTAAGTTTTTTTAGATTTTGTAGAGCTCTGCAATTCCATGAAGTTAAATTAAGATTAACGCTTTGATCTATGATCAATAAGGAGTTTGAGATTACCTCGCAATATAAACATGCTCATACAGAGAAGCAAAAACATGGATGGTTGAACATTCATCCTACAAACTACACAAAAACAAATTCCCTTTCCCCACATTCGTGGTAATCCCCCCAAAATCAAAAAAAAAATTCCGTCTCCCGTTATAGCTAGTGACTGTTCCACACCTGCGAGGATCAGTCAAACCACTCTCTCTTTCTCCTCTCAATCACCCTGACTCTACTACTTTTTAATGACATGACATTAACTCTCTTCTGTAGTTTTTCCAACATAACTTCAAAATTTTGTAGCAACTTTGTACATCATAGCTTTTTTTATATAATACAATCTGTATTTTGTAGACATGTTATATGTTTCAGATCAATCAGATGCCTGTACAAATACTTAAATATTCTACCTTTATATCATGTTCATGCGTCATGCTTAGCTCCCACCAGTCTCCTCTTGGATCTGCTTGATAAGCTCCTGCACCTCCTGAGGAGTCTTGAAGATGTGGGTTCTCCCTTTATATGTGACCAGCAGTCTTTCCGGATGAATCACTCCGTGATGAATCCCGAGGTTGCGCAGCTCTTTACGGGCGGGGTCGAACTGTTTCCTTAATTGTTGAATTCCTGTGGCCAAATCTGGGTAGAACTGCACCTGTTGATCCTGGTATTTAATTTCTCCTTTAGCTCGCGCCGCGTTGGTGACCGTCATCTTGTCTCTGTAGCTGAGGAACTTCATAATCAGCGTCCTCGGTGGTGTCTTATTATCTCTCGGTTGGCCGATTCGGTGAGCGCTCTCTAAGACGACCGATGACTGCAGATCCGCGTTGTTCAGCGCTTCTGGAATCCACTTTTCCAAAAAGGAACATGTGTCCCGTCCCTCCGGGAGGCCCACCAGCCTCAAATTATTCCATCGCAAGCGGGATTCCAAGTCCAGGACATTATCTTCCAGACGTTTATTTTTTAATTCCAATGTTTGCACCTTTGATTGTAGGCTGGTGACGTCATTGAACATTGAACATCTTGTCTTTGTAATGTAATTATATGAATATAGGTTGAAAAGGATTTTTAGATCATTGTATTTTGTTTTTTGTTTACGCTTTACACAATGTCCCAACTTCACCGGAATTGGGGTTGTACAACGATCCGATCAACAGTCTATTGTCTATAGCGCAGAGTAGGGAGGGCTGTGTGATATGACGATATATATTAGATGACGATATAAAACTGACTATCGTTTATAAAATACACATACTCTTGTTTCTTCGGTAATGCTCCTCACGCACTACTTGTCAGCACACTGCCGCTCCCCCGCAGTGTGCACAGTGGAATAGGTGTGTGATGGGTGGCTAGGCTTCAGTCCGTGGTTGCTAACTCCAAACTATTGGTTTGGTTAAATAGCTGCTCCTCCTGTGTGCCAGGGATGTGGAATTATTTTCCATCGTGGTGCGTCAAGAGAGGATAGCCCACTAACCTCATTTTAATCGAAGGTAAGTGACGTTAACAACATGTCTAATTATAAAACAGCAAATGACGATGCTAAATTGTGCTAGTTGGAATCATTATAGTTTATCAGACTGTTGTTTCTTTGGTTTAAATTACTGCTGAGTTTCTTAGTTTTGTCTGGAAAAAAAAAATATTAAAGCTGCAAAAGTGCACGATGGTGGCACATACACGCAAAATAAATAACTAAATTAAAAACAGGTTGGAGGAGCAAGTTGGCTCTTAATGTAACTCATTTGATTAGTAGCGATTATGAGTAAAGTTAAAGGGCCTATATCATGCAAAATCGACTTTTTTGAGCTTTTAAGCATGTTATAATGTTAATTCCTCACCAAAAACACCCCCAAAGTGGTATTTTGCTCCATTCACGCATCTCTGAGCATTCCTCCTCAACCCTGCTCTCTGAGCTGCTGCTCCGCCCTGTCCCTGATAATGACTGGGTCCCCACGTTCATATGTATGAACGTGGGTGAGCCGCCCACTCCAGGAAGTGCCTGTGCTGCCAGCACCGCCCCCAGGCTAACGCACACACCCACTTTCTCCGTGCAGCTAATGGAGCGGTGATTGGCAAAACTCTTTCACTTTAGCACTGAGGCTGTGAAGAAGTAGTTCCTCTCGCACCTAATCTGCTCAGTGACAACAACTCTTTGCTTTTTTACACAAGACAATGTCTTCTAAGTGGCGTAAATGTGTCTTTGGCTGTGAGAGATTTAGGAGTTTGTTCAGCCTTCCTTGTTTTCGTGGGTGGAACCCAGCGACACGCTGCAGCAGCCGGCTCAGGGGTTACGTCATGAAATGGGCGGCAGCCACAAGAAGATAAGATAAGATAAGATAAGATAAGCCTTTATTAGTCCCACAACGGGGAAATTCCAGGATTGCAACAGCACAGGGATAGCAACACTCAGAGCAACAATCAGAAGGCAAGAAAAAAAAAAAAAAAACAAGCAAGCAAGAGCAGCTAATATACATATGTACATATTACTATAAAATATATATATACACACACACACACACACACACAGTGCAGAGCATTGTAGCTGGATGGAATAAATATATGAATATATGAACACACAGTGCAGAGCATTGTAGCTAGATGGAATAAATATGTAAATATATAAACACCCACAGTACGGAGCATTGCAGCTAGGTGGAATAAATATGCAAGTATATAAACACACACAGTGCGGAGCAATGTAGCTAGATGGAATAATATGTAGATATATAAAAACACAGTGCGGAGCATTGTAGCTAGATGGAATAAATATATAGATATATAAATATAAACACACCCAGTGCTGAGCATTGTAGCTAGATGGAATAAATACAGTATATAGATATATAAATATAAACATAAACACACCCAGTGCAGAGCATTGTAGCTAGATGGAATAAATATGTAAATATATAAACACACACAGTGCAGAGCATTGTTGCTAGGTGGGATGAAACAGCATAACCGTCTATTTAGTTATCCTACATGGTATGATTATGTGCCCATACATATTCTCACCCTCCATAGCGACCGGTATGTTCCTAGTTGTATGCCGGAGAGGACCATTGTGTAAGTCTATTGCATCTTTTGCATTCAAAAAAAACTATTAGTTTGTTACGTCTTTTTGCTATCTCTGCGAGCAGCCCTGCTTAGGTTGTACAGTCTGACAGCCGTTGGTAGGAAGGACCTACGAAACCTCTCGGTTGTGCACCTGGGATGATGTAGTCTGCTGCTAAATGAGCTCCTCAGTGCATCCAGTATGTCCTGCATAGGGTGGAACTCGGACTCCAGCAGAGATGACAGTTTAGCCACCGTCCTTCTCTCTCCTATCTCCTCCATCGGATCAAGGCGTTGCCCCAGGACAGAGCTAGCTTTCTTAATCAGTTTGTTCAGTCTCTTCCTATCGGCTGCAGTAATGCCACTGCCCCAGCAGACCACTCCAAAAGTGATGGCTGATGCCACCACCGTGTCATAGAATGACTTCAGCAGCGCCCCTTGTACACCAAAAGACCTGAGTCTCCTCAGCAGGAACAGCCTGCGCTGTCCCTTCTTGTAGAGTGCGTCAGTATTGTGTGACCAGTCTAGTTTATTGTTCAGATGAATACCCAGGTACTTGTAGGATGTCACCATCTCGATGTCTGTTCCCTGTATATTTACTGGTGCTGTGAGGGGCTGCCCATGCCTGCAGCAGTCCACCACCAGCTCCTTAGTTTTCCTCGCGTTGATCTGGAGGCAGTTCCGATGGCACCAGTCCACAAAGTCCTGGATAAGCCCTCTGTACTCAGCTTCATCTCCGCTGGAGATGAGACCAACGATCGCAGAGTCATCAGAGAACTTCTGTAGATGGCAATGTGTTGTGTTGTGTGAGAAGTCCGCAGTATAAAGAGTGAACAGGAAGGGAGCCAGCACCGTTCCCTGGGGGGCCCCCGTGCTACTGATGATCGTGTCGGAAACACAGTCCCGGGTTCTCACAAACTGAGGCCGGTTCGTGAGGTAGTCCAGGATCCATGATGACAGGTGCTGGTCCACCCCTGCGCGCAGCAGCTTGTCCTTCAGGATCATCGGTTGGATGGTGTTGAAAGCACTGGAGAAGTCAAAGAACATGATCCTCACCATATTCCCGGGCTTCTCCAGGTGGGACAGAGAACGGTGAAGGAGGAAGATCACCGCATCCTCCACCCCAATGCCATGCTGGTAGGCGAACTGGAGTGGATCCATCGCTGGTTCCACCAGGGGGCGGAGATGAGCAAGGAGGAAGGCCGTGCAGCCCATTGAGCAAGCAATGGGCTGCACGGTGGCGCAGTGGTTTAGCACTGTGGCAGCACAGTTTTACCCTCGGCCGGGGGACCACGGGGATCATGAGATCGTGGGTTCGATCCCAGCCCCCGACCAACAGTGAGCTGTGTGGAGTTTGCATGTTCTCCCCGTGTTGCGCGGGTTTACTCCGGGATTTCTCCGGTTTCCTCCCGCATACCAAAACATGTAGGTTTAGGGCGCTCGCGCACGCAGCGACCAGCAGCCGGTGGCTTGTCACCAGACTGCAAACCATGTCTACCTACGGGTACAAATAAGTAACAAAAAAAAAAAAAAAAAAAAAAAAAAAAGGAGCAGTCTCTCCAGGGTCTTCATCAAGTGGGACGTCAAGGCCACCGGTCTGAAGCTGTTCAGGTCTTTGGGGTGGGAAGTTTTTGGTACAGGTACCACACAAGATGTTTTCCACAGCTGTGGTACCCTCCCCAGTTTCAGGCTCATGTTGAAGATATACGTCACAATCCCACACAGCTGGTCTGCACAGGACTTGAGGAGCTTTGCGCTGATGCCGTCCGGTCCCGACGCCTTCCTCGCCTTGATCTTCCTCAGCTCCGTCCTCACCTGGGTCTTGGTCAGGGTCAGGATGGGGGGCTGTGTGTTGGGAGTGGGGGGGGGTGTCGGTGGAGTGGGGAGTGGGTAGCAGGACTTGATTTCTTAGAGGCAGCAGTGGTTGTTGTGCAGACAGGGGGGAGGGCGGTTGGTCAAATCTATTGAAAAACAGATTCAGGTTGTTCGCCCACTCCCTGCCCCCCGTGGCCTGGGGGGAGGTATTCTGGAGCCCCGAGATGGTTTTGAGGTTTCTCCAGACCCCGCTGATGTCGCTCTGTTGCAGCTTGTCCTCCATCTTCTTCCTGAAGCTGTCCTTGCCTTCTCTGATCTTTCTCCTCAGCTCCCTCTGTACGGACTTCAGCATCTCCCTGTTCCCCGACCTGAAGATCCTCTTCTTCTCTCTCAGAAGTGTTTTTATCTCAGGGTTGATCCAGGGTTTGTTGTTTGAGTGACGCCGTATGGTCTTGATGGGAACGGATTTGTCCACACAGAAGCTGAGGTAGCCCGTGAAGGTGTGAATGAGGCCATCGATGTCCTCACCATGTGGATCGCAGAGCTGCTTCCAGGCAGTGGCTTCAAAACAGTCCTTTAGAGTGTCCATCGTCTCCTCAGACCATAACTCCACAGTGTGCATGGCCGGAGGTTGTCTGTGCACTAGGGGTTTGTACACCGGTCGGAGATGAACCAAGTTGTGATCCAATCTCCCAAGTGGGGGGAGTTATGATGAGGTGTACGCCTCCTTAGTGTTTGCGTAGAACAAATCCAGTGTTTTATTGTCTCTAGTGTGGCATGTGACATACTGGGTGAAAGTGGGCAGAATGGGAGACAGTGAAACGTGGTTGAAATCGCCTGAGATGAGGAGAAGAGCATCTGGGTGTTCTGTCTGCAGCCTGCTGGTTACTGAATGGATGACGTCACGCGCTGTCCCAGCGTTCGCCGTCGGATTTGCATAAACAACAATGCAGATCACGTGTGAGTGTTCTCTCGGGAGATATGTAGGCCTCATGCTAACAGCTAGCAACTCAATGAGAGGCAGAGCCTCAGAGATCGAGGCATCTTACTTCCGGGCTCATGAAAATAACTCATATTTCATAAGAAATTCATTCTCCCGTGTACCAAAGGTAATATACTATCACATACATGCATATAGTTTACTCTGAAAGGCTTAAAATAGCATGATATAGGCCCTTTAAAGTCATCACTTGTATTTTATTACATTACCTTTTGTGTCTTTGATTTTCAGATCATAACCAATCTGAAATATTTTTACTAAGAAGCAAACAGGTTAAATCAGGCCAAATTTTCATTGATTTAAACTAACAGCTAATTTTTATCTGCAGATGGCAACTATGGGTAATTTTCTCATTTTCAGACCTTTTTTTATGTTATGTTGTTGTTTTTTTGCTATTCTCCTCTGGCTCAGGAAATATTTAACTTATTAATGTTTATTTTTTATTCATATTTATATGATGTTTTTAAGAACAGGCTAAAGACCCACTTTTTTAATTTGGCTTTTAACAAACCTGTTTAACTATTATTGAAGTTGTCATTTGTGTTCCATTGTTTTAGATCAGACCTAAATGAAAGTCATTGTCGCCCCCGACAGACTGCTATGATGATGATGATGATGATGATGATGATGACGACGCCACCATTTGTTTTTAGATTTTCTCATCTTTTCTTATTCATGTGTTTTTAGTTCAATTTTTAAGTATGGGCTTTATTTCCTCTTGTTTAATGTATTCTTAGTCTCATTCTGTACCTTTTTTGTCAGGAACCGAGCCGGCTTGGCTTCCCCCGGCTCGGTCCTGGCCTCTCTGTGGGTATGTGCCATGTTGTATGTATGTTAATATGTATTTCTGTGTACTCTGCCGTACCCATAGCCTCTGCTGTCTGGCCGGCAGCAGTGAGGCAGCCTCTTGGGCTCACGCTGGAGTGAGCTCTGTCTAACTGTCTGCCGGTCGGACCACGCCCCCTCTCTATTACTGCCAACTGTTCCCACTCCCGTGTGCCATCTCCCTGCTCCTCGCCCAGGTGTGATCAATTTGTGGATCCAGCAATGCATGTACTTAAGGAGCCTTTTTACAGTCATGCATTGCTGGGTCGCTGCACTTCATCTACGGTCTGTGCTGATCGTATGAAGTCACGTCAGAGGACTGTGTTCACTTTGTGCTTTTTCGGACAGCTCCAGTCTCATGAGTATCATCTGTGTGTGCTCCTTCCCCGGTATTCTCACCCAGACTGTGGTGCATCCTAGAGGACTCCTTGAGCCAATGTGAATTGTATGCACTGGTATCGTTAGTTGGTGTGGTGTTTAATAAATGTGTGTGTGTGTGTGGTGTAACCCAGCATGTAAATCCTCGTCCTTTCCCCCCCTCCTCCGTGCGCTATGGAAAAGCGCACAAGGAGTTTTTAAATTTTTACATTTTTAAATTTGGCTTTTAACAAACCTGTTTAACTATTATTGAAGTAGTCATTTATGTTCCATTGTTTTATGTTCTTAGCTCCATCTGCTTTTAGATTTTCTTATCTCTTTTTATTTTGATGTGTTTTTAGCTCAGTTTATGGGTTTTTAGTTCCCTTTGTTTTACAGTATGTGTTCTTAGTTTTAACTTGTATTTTATGTGTTTTAGCTCCAGTGTTTCCCCAGGGGAGACCCTCATGCCAGATGCTGCTTGGCCCATCTTCAGGGGTGTTGGTCTCGTGGGTCGTTTTAGCTTGGGTGGGTGGGGGCTTTATGCCCATCTACAGCTGTGGTGTGGGCCCCACCCTGTCCTGGTTGGGGTGGCCTATGTGGCACGGCCTGTGGTTATGGGCTGTGTGATCTCCCAGTGTGGGGGCTCCACAGGATGGTTGCTCCTTCGCATGGTGCCTCGGTCGAGCAATGTCTCCTTTATTTTATATGTAAGAGAAGTAGGGGTGGTGTATGTGCCTGTGTGTGTGTGTGTTTTGTGGGTATGTTTATGGGAGGGTTAGAAGGGGTGGGATGTATCGTGTAAATATATGTAACTAAATTTGTCTACTGTTTTTATCTATGTAAAGCACTTTGCGCAGCATCCAATGTGTTGAAAGGTGCTATGCAAATAAAGTTTGATAGAAGAAAAACCTCAAATTTATGAGAATCAAGTCTCAAATGTACATTAAAAACTACTTTATAACACTGCAAAATCAGGAGGGGGATGGCAGTCAGAGAACTGCCATCTACAGAAGTTCTCTGACGACTCTGCGATCGTCGGCCTCATCTCCAACGGAGATGAAGCTGAGTACAGAGGACTTATCCAGGACTTCACGGACTGGTGCCATCGGAACTGCCTCCAGATCAACGCGAGGAAAACTAAGGAGCTGGTGGTGGACTGCAGCAGGCAAGAACAACCCCTCACAGCACCAGTAAACATCCAGGGAACAGACATTGAGATGGTGACATCCTACAAGTACCTGGGTGTTCATCTGAACAATAAACTAGACTGGTCACATAATACCGACGCACTCTACAAGAAGGGACAGCGCAGGCTGTTCCTACTGAGGAGACTCAGGTCTTATGGTGTACAAGAGGCGCTGCTGAAGACATTCTACGACACGGTGGTGGCATCAGCCATCACTTTTGGAGTGGTCTGCTGGGGCAGTGGCATTACAGCAGCCGATAGGAAGAGACTGAACAAACTGATCAAGAAAGCTAGCTCTGTCCTGGGGCAACGCCTTGACCCAGTGGAGGAGATTGGAGAGAGAAGGATGGTGGCTAAACTGTCATCTCTGCTGGAGTCCGAGTCCCACCCTATGCAGGACATACTGAACGCACTGAGGAGCTCATTTAGCAGCAGACTACATCATCCTAGGTGCGCAACCGAGAGGTTTCGCAGGTCCTTCCTAGCTACGGCTGTCAGACTGTATAACCTAAGCAGGGCTGCTCGCAGAGATAGCAAAAAAACGTGACGACCTAATAGTGTTGAATGCAAAAGACGCAACAGACTTACACAAATGGTCCTCTCCAGCATACAACAAGGACAATATCAGTTGCTATGGAGGGTGACAATATGTATGGGTACATATTCATACTATGTAGGATAACTAAGTGGACGGTTATGCTGTTTATTCCATCTAGTTACAATGCTCTGCAATGTGTATATATATTTATATATTTATGTGTACATATGTATATTCACTGCTCTTATTATTTTTTCTTATCTTCTTAATTATTGCTCTGAGTGTTGCTGTCCCTGTGCTGTTGCAATCCTGGAATTTCCCCATTGTGGGACTAATAAAGGCTTATCTTATCTTATGTTAAAAAAAAAAAATGTTTAAAAAAAGATGGTCCTTTTTACGTGATTATCAAAGCTTTAGAATTTACATAGAATGTACAGTGGGGAAAAAAAGTATTTAGTCAGCCACCAATTGTGCAAGTTCTCCCACTTAAAAGATGAGAGAGGTCTCCAATTTTCATCATAGGTATACCTCAACTATGAGAGACAAAATGAGGAAAAAAAAAAAAATCCAGAAAATCACATTGAAGGATTTTTAATGAATTAATTGGTAAATTCCTCGGTAAAATAAGTATTTGGTCACCTACAAACAAGCAAGATTTCTGGCTCTCACAGACCTGTAACTTCTTCTTTAAGAGGCTCCTCTGTCCTCCACTCGTTACCTGTATTAATGGCACCTGTTTGAACTCATTATCAGTATAAAAGACACCTGTCCACAACCTCAAACAGTAAGACTCCAAACTCCACTATGGCCAAGACCAAAGGACACCAGAAACAAAATTGTAGACCTGCACCAGACTGGGAAGACTGAATCTGCAATAGCTAAGCAGCTTGGTGTGAAGAAATCAACTGTGGGAGCAATTATTAGAAAATGGAAGACATACAAGACCACTGATAATCTCCCTCGATCTGGGGCTCCACGCAAGATCTCACCCCGTGGGGTCAAAATGATCACGAGAACGGTGAGCAAAAACCCCAGAACCACACGGGGGGACCTAGTGAATGACCTGCAGAGAGCTGGGACCAAAGTAACAAAGGCTACCATCAGTAACACACTACGCCGCCAGGGACTCAAATCCTGCAGTGCCAGACATGTCCCCCTGCTTAAGCCAGTACATGTCCAGGCCCGTCTGAAGTTTGCTAGAGAGCATTTGGATGATCCAGAAGAGGATTGGGAGAATGTCATATGGTCAGATGAAACCAAAATAGAACTTTACTGTAAAAACTCAACTTGTCGTGTTTGGAGGAGAAAGAACACCATACCTACTGTGAAGCATGGGGGTGGAAACATCATGCTTTGGGGCTGTTTTTCTGCAAAGGGACCAGGACGACTGATCCGTATAAAGGAAAGAATGAATGGGGCCATGTATCGTGAGATTTTGAGTGAAAGCCTCCTTCCATCAGCAAGGGCATTGAAGATGAAACGTGGCTGGGTCTTTCAGCATGACAATGATCCCAAACACACCGCCCGGGCAACGAAGGAGTGGCTTCATAAGAAGCATTTCAAGGTCCTGGAGTGGCCTGACCAGTCTCCAGATCTCAACCCCATAGAAAATCTTTGGAGGGAGTTGAAAGTCCGTGTTGCCCAGCGATAGCCCCAAAACATCACTGCTCTAGGGGAGATCTGCATGGAAGAATGGGCCAAAATACCAGCAACAGTGTGTGAAAACCTTGTGAAGACTTACAGAAAACGTTTGACCTCTGTCATTGCCAACAAAGGGTATATAACAAAGTATTGAGATGAACTTTTGTTATTGACCAAATATTTATTTTACCGAGGAATTTACCAATTAATTCATTAAAAATCCTTCAATGTTTGGGTCTGTACCCAGAAAAGCATAATTTTAATAAAAGTGAAAGAACATTCATAGACCTCAGTTTGCTTAATGCCAAAAAATGTATTGCACTATTATGGAAAAAGACTCATAGACCAGATGTGACTCAGTGGTTAAGACAGATGTTAACAAACCTTCCATTAGAAAGAATAACATATATACTAAAATCAAAGGAAATTGTGTTTGAGAATATATGGAGACCTTTTATTGATTATGTAAAAAATTTAAACATAACTCTTGAAGAAGAAGGTGAATGATGTGTGTGGACCTTGTAAATTCCAAACTGGTGAACATAATAAGTATACTAATGTATTGGATTGTCTAGACTAAACAGAGGAGCATTGTTGAAGACTTGATTTTGTTGGTGGTTGTTGGTGTTTTTAGTGCATTTTTTTTTTTTTTTGTAGTACTTTAGTGTTAGTGTTTGATTGTTTGTATCATGTTTGTTAAAAAAAAAAAAAGGTTCAATAAAGATATTGTGGAAAAAAAAATAAATCCTTCAATGTGATTTTCTCGATTTTTTTTTCTCATTTTGTCTCTCATAGGTGAGGTATACCTGTGATGAAAATTGGAGACCTCTCTCATCTTTTAAGTGGGAGAACTTGCACAATTGGTGGCTGACTAAATACTTTTTTGCCCCACTGTATATTGGGATCTGTATCGTTATCATGATATAAGATTACTTATATCATGATATGAAATTTTGGTCATATCACACAGCCCTAGTGCAGAGTGCATTTATAGGTGTGTTTAAGTCCATTTCCCAATTTCAGTAGTGCAAAAACGAATTCTGTACCTGGTGCAAAGTGCAAAGAGGCTGTCCTTAATGCTCTTAATTATTCAGAGGTGTGTTTTGGGCATAATGTGAAATAAACCAACTGCTGTCTTTGCTCTCACTTCCATTAATAAAGGAAGCTCAATAAAGGCACAAGATATGGGGCATGATACTAATATGATAGCGATTAAATGCCAGGACAAATCCATTTTGTGCTGAGGGCAATGTGGACTCATTCACGAAGTGAAAATGCGTGTAAAGGCTATCCCCAGCAATGAGATTAAAAGGAGCATTTTAACCTTGTCCGCAGCCCTGCTCACACTGAGGAAGATGTGATCATAATTATGCAGGATGACAGCTGCACAATTCAGAGGTTTTTTTTTTTTTTTTTTTTTTTTTTTTTGTTACTTATTTGTACCCGTAGGTAGACTTGGTTTGCAGTCTGGTGACAAGCCACCGCTGCTGGTCGCTGCGTGCGCGAGCGCCCTAAACCTACATGTTTTTGGTAAGCGGGAGGAAACCGGAGAAATCCCGGAGTAAACCCGCGCAACACGGGGAGAACATGCAAACTCCACACAGCTCACTGTTGGTCGGGGGCTGGGATCGAACCCACGATCTCATGATCCCCGCGATCCCCCGGCCGAGGGTAAAACTGTGCTGCCACAGTGCTAAACCACTGCGCCACCGTGCAGCAGAGGTTGTCAGTCTTTCTCTCAAAAAATGTTAAGATACTTTAATTTTGAATCATTCTGTTAAAAGAATGTCTGTGAATGACGAGAGAAACAATGAAATTGTCATAAATTAGATAATGATGATGATGAATAATAATGAATTTAAAAGGCAACACTACATTCTACGACACAGTGGTTGCATCAGCCATTACTTTTGGAGTGGTCTGCTGGGGCAGTGGCATTACAGCAGCCGATAGGAAGAGACTGAACAAACTGATCAAGAAAGCTAGCTCTGTCCTGGGGAAACGCCCTGACCCAGTGGAGGAGATAGGAGAGAGAAGGATGGTGGCTAAACTATCATCTCTGCTGGAATCCGAGTCCCACCCTATGCAGGACATACTGAACGCACTGAAGAGTTCATTTAGCAGCAGACTACATCATCCTAGGTGCGCAACCGAGAGGTTTCGCAGGTCCTTCCTACCTACGGCAGTCAGACTGTATAACCTAAGCAGGGCTGCTCGCAGAGATAGCAAAAAAACGTGACGACCTAATAGTACTGAATGCAAAAGACGCAATAGACTTACACAATGGTCCCCTCCAGTATATACAACGAGGACGGTATCGGTCGCTATGGAGGGTGACAATATGTATAGGTACATATTCATACTATGTAGGATAACTAAGTAGACGGTTATGCTGTTTATTCCATCTCGCTACAATGCTCCGCACTTTGTATATATATTTATATATTGATGTGTATGTACACTACCGTTCAAAAGTTTGGGGTCACTTAGAAATTTCCTTATTTTTGAAAGAAAAGCACTGTTTTTTTCAATGAAGATAACTTTAAACTAATCAGAAATACACTCTAATATCTAATGTACATTGCTAATGTGGTAAATTACTATTCTAGCTGCAAATGTCTGGTTTTTGGTGCAATATCTACATAGGTGTATAGAGGCCCATTTCCAGCAACTATCACTCCAGTGTTCTAATGGTACAATGTGTTTGCTCATTGCGTCAGAAGGCTAATGGATGATTAGAAAACCCTTGTGCAATCATGTTAGCACAGCTGAAAACAGTTTAGCTGGTTAGAGAAGCTATAAAACTGACCTTCCTTTGAGCAGGTTGAGTATCTGGAAAAAATTATTATTTCAAATACAAATCATTATTTCTAACCTTGTCAATGTCTTGACTATATTTTCTATTCATTTTACAACTCATGGTGGTAAAGAAGTGTGACTTTTCATGGAAAACACAAAATAATTGTTTGGGTGACCCCAAACTTTTGAATGGTAGTGTATGTATATCCACTGCTCTTATTTATATCTTCCGTATCTTCTTAATTATTGCTCTGAGTGTTGCTATCCCCGTGCTGTTGCCATCCTGGAATTTCCCCATTGTGGGACTAATAAAGGCATATTTTATCTTATCTTATATGGTCCGGTGTGTGCACATCTCAGCAGGAAGGCTCTCCAGCTGGGAGACAGCTGTTTTCTGGTGTTTATCACACGCTTGTCCCGCAGCATAAAGTCCAGTGGTATAAATGAATGCTTGATGTGTGTACTTGTCCTATAAGTTAAAAATTGATTGATTGATTGATTCATCTTCTTAATGGTCCTTTAAGGGTCTTGGGGGCCTGGAGCTGATCCAAGCATCTTTGGTTGAGAGACAGGGCAGACCTTGGACAGATCGCTAATGAATGACAATAACAGGCATATGTGCATATTCATGCCTTTTGAACTCACTGCTGAAATAACGGTTGATGATGCGCTGCAGACTTCAACTTTGTTGAGATCAAAAATGAATTGACAGAGAATCCACCTTAACACCAATGTGCCGAACTTTGCACCAAACCTCACCCACTTTAAATGAGTCCACTCCGATCAGCACAAACCATTCACACAATCAGTTCCTAATTAGGTGGTAAGGGCGTACAGCGGAAAACCAGGCAACGCACTGACAGAAATTAATGAAGGTACTGGCACATGGTATGAAGAATGGAGCAATAGTGTGCCTTAGACCAATGAAATAAGGCCCTAAAATCACCAGTCACTGGTTAGTACACTACCCGTCCAAAAACCTCAGGATCTGTATTTACCTGAACATATAGGTAAGTGAATTCCATTGGATAATCACTGTAATGATTAATATGTTTCGACTGGTAACAAGTCACTGAACCTTAACTGAATCAACAAATAGCTTTTCATTTCATAAACAACCATGCTGAAGACAAATCCTGTGGTCGTGGAAAAGATGTTAGTCTGTTTCAGAAGGGTGAATTATAGGGCTGCATCAAGCAAAGAAAACAACAAGGAGATGAAATTACTAAAATTGGGTTAAGAACTGTTCAATGTATTGGGCGGCAGTGGCTCAGGAGATAGAGTGAGTCGTCCAATAACCGGAGGGTTGGCGGTCCAAATCCCGCTCTTCCCAGCCATCCTGCCACTGTGTCCCTGGGCAAGACACTTTACCCACCTTGCCTCCAGTGTCCATGACACTGGGTATGAATGTGTATAAATGTTCAGTAGTGGTCAGAGAGGCCATTGGTGAGGATTGGCAGCCATGTTTCCGACATTCTACCCCAGGACAGCTGTGGCTACAGAGGTAGCTTGCCACTATCAATGTTTGTCTGGAATGAATGAAAAATGGACTTACTGTAAGTGCTTTGAAATGTCACTTGACATGTAACGCGCCATATAAATCTAATCCATTATTATTATTATTATAAAATGTGAACAAATGAAGTGATGAACCATCATCAACCAACATCAGCTCTCCGTCTCCATCATCTATACAAGATCTTGGTGAAAAATTAATACAGCTCTTGATGAAAATAAATGTGTCACACCATAAGCTTATCAAAAAACGATGACACTGACTGCATGCTGTAATCAAAACCAAAGTGTGTAAGAGTATGTGACTTTTGTTGGACATGCATTAAGACATGATACATAAGCTCTTACAGAACAGGCTTCAGTGGCTTTATTCCAACGACTCCTGATGTAGAAGCGATGCAGGGATCTCCTACTACGTCTGGCAAAGCTACGGAGCGGGAACATGGCTCTCTGAAATCTTCCTGCTTCATGTCCAACTTTCCCTTTATTGTCATCCTCTTCCTCCTCCTGCTTCCCCTCTGAGTAGCTCCACATCGTGTCCAAAGCTCCATGCAGGGACCGTCGCAGGCTGCCCATCCAGCCCGCCACCTGCAGCTGGGCAGCCGATAGTTTTCCTCCCAAGTACTGCATGATCCAAAACCTCACACAGCAGGCTGCACTGATGCTAGGGTCACCATGGGAATTGAGTAACCAGAGAAACTTGGCTTTGTTAAAAGATAAAGGGATTTTGTGGGTGAGTCAGAAAGCCAGGTCTGTGGTCTTGCTTTCAGTTGGCATTTTGAAACAAGCACAAGGTAAGAACAGTATGAATCATGTTTTGCGGAGAGAAGAGTTCTGACATCCAAAGAAACGAGACATAGAACACGCTTCATTTGAAAGAGAGCCGTCCTCTCTCTGCATATTTTCATGGTTCAGTTCACACAAACTTCCTGGAATGGTCTACTATTTGCCGCCTGCAGAGAAATAAACAGTCCGACCAGTCATGTGTTTATACTGAGACAGCACTATTCCGCTGCCATATTAACTATGATGGATATCCCAAAGACAGGCTTTCTGGTCATAGCGTCATCATTCATACTGCTGTGTGTATCAACAAGGCACCTTTTACGTAAGAAGACTAAAGGTCTTGGTAATAATTTACCTCCTTTCATGTGAAAGTTCCCTCTTTGGCAATAACAAAAAAAAAAAGCGTGGGAAAAAAAGTGTCTTTCAAATAATCCAAAGACAAGAACAGAGAGGTGGATCACCCGCTTATCTCCTGAGGACTGGAGTGGTCATCAAAACAAAGTGGAGGTCTGTGCTTGGATGTGGAAAATCCTGAGGGAAAGAAAAGGAAGGTGCTTTGCAAAGGTGCTTTCTGTACCTCCCTCCACTGCTCTCTTCATGTAGGTAAATGAAGGCAATGAATGATGAGGACTTTTTTTGTGTGGAAAATAGAATAGAAAGAGAATGAAAGGACGGACAGTAGAAATGGGGAACTTCCTTGTCGGTGGATTAGCCCATCCTCTTTTTGTGTGGACTACATGTGTCTGTCAGAAAGTGTGTATGTGTTGGGGGGAGGGTGCACGTGTGCTCCCTCTCAAAGCAGGGTGGAGAGATTGAATGGAAAGAGAGACAGAGAACGGGACCAGATCAGGGCACCATGTATGGCCATTCTAACACTGCTGGGTAGATCCAAATGAGGGCATGGTGAACACACAACACCTCAGCTGGTCTTTATCAGGCGCATCCGTCCATCTGTGTGTCTTATCAAGTGACACCTGAATAAAAGTGCACGGTTGACCACCTGCCAGGTGTTTGACCAGTAAACATTTTACCTCATTTTGCTTTGTCAAACAGAAAACAGCATCTTATCGTGTCTGCCAAGGTATTCTTTTGCCACTCAAAAAGGGAGCATTGTTCACTATTGTGATTAGTATTGAAGGTTGCCATGGTACAAGGGCATAAACTAGTCTAAACAGAACAAAACTGATGGCTTCTGTGGCTAAAATAAGGAAGTGCGACATTAAAGAGCAGCAGTGCCACTCAGTGGTGCAAACACAGAAGTACTCACAACAAGACTGCCAAATCACCTGAACTCACTAACTTTACAGCACTCACTGAGTTTTTTAGTGCATACTGACTTACGTTACGGTTTAAGGTTGCAGCTGCTTGTTTGCTAAGGCATTATGCTGCAAACACAAACATAGTATCACAAACACCCATGCACAGTCCAGGGCTCCAGACTTCAGTGTTTTTCCATCAACTCTGCAAAAATGTTGCATGTTCAAACAGGTGGTGAAGGATCTGTCTAGAATGGCACGTCTCTGGCAGCTGTGGTCCGACGGATCTTTGCTCTGTTCACTTTGAACTGGTTCTCTTTGATGCCTTGTTCATTTTACATTATATGTATCAGTCATCAACATTGTTTTAGCATTTATTTCACTGCATAACAGTGCCTGTCCAAATAAAATGGCATTCCTAAAACATTTTTAACACACACACACACATTTCCGGCTGCTCCCTGTTAGGAGTTGGATCATGGGTCCGCATATTTGATTTGGCAAGGATTTTTACATCAGATGCCCTTCCTGACACAACCCTCCCTGTGTACCCGGGCTTGGGACTTGCACAAGGATTCCACTAGTTTTTTGTGCTTCCCTCTATGGCTGGGTAACCAACTTTCCTTCCCTCATTCTGTTATGCTGAGCCCCAAGCCAGAAGGCAGGAAGTACCATTTTTATGTGGTCTTTGGTATGACCCGGCTGGGGTTTGAACCCACAACCTCCCGGCTGTGGAGCGAATGGTCTATCACCACTCTGGTTTTTAATTATATATGTGAACAAGACAGCAAATCGAAGTCTAAAAATGAGTAATTACACCAATTTTTGAAAACCTTGGATTTGATGTCAGCATAGGTGGGGAGGGTAGCCAGACATTTTATTCAAGTAAAAACAGTAAAAGCAGTGCTACCTCATGATATTGAATACTCAGTAGTTACAGTAGCCACAAAAAATTACTTGAGCAAGAGGAAGAAAGTATCCTTGAAAAAGTTACTTGAGTAGTCAGTAACATTTTAAAACTAGTCTTTTTTTCTTTCAAATTTGTAATATTCTTCTTGTACACTTACAGCTTTGACTTTTTTCTTAAAATTATGATTTTAAATAATTCTATAAATGTGCAACTTTTTATGATAAATTTGTATTTTTTCATCCACATTTGGAACTTTTGATTCATAAACTTCAAAGTTTGTTGTCATAAATAAGAAACGCTTTCTTTTCATGTACAACTGCAATTTTTAATTCATAATTTTGCTATATTTTCATGGTAAACCTGCTACTTTAATCTCACCAAGACGGGATGTTTTTCCCCTTAAATGTGTTAGTCTGAGGAAAATAAAATATAAACAACATGCTGATGTTGATTTCAACCACGTTTCTGACCAGCTTCCTCTCTGTGTAGTGCTTTTAATTAACCTGAGCATAGTTAAATTTCATTTTTGCTTTTGAGTGATCATCAAAATATCTCGAAGAATATAATAAATTACACTTGAGTTTGAGTACAGTCTATTCTTCATAAAGTAAGAGCAAAAAGTATTCTGCAATATAACTACTTGGTAAAGTGCAATTCTGGGAAAAAAGTTACTTGAGTAAATAAAACTAGTTACTACCCACCTCTTGATGCCCGTGACGATTTTGGAAGGGGGCAATAGAGGAGGATTTGGGGTTGAGCACATCCCAGAATTTCTGAGTCTTTCAAAAGTAATAAAAATAATATTTGTTGGTATACAGACCTACAGTGCATAATATCATTAGAAGACACAACTGGAAGGTAACACAGAATGGCTGTGATCTCCTGGTGTCTAAATCAGATAAATTTACAGTTTTGAACACAGTGTGGGATCAGAAGCACTTGTGCACGAACGTCTACCATTATAAGAAAGAACTACATTCACACTAGAGATTCAGACACCCATTTCATCTGTGGATGCAGAAGACAAAAGGGTGGTACAGTATTGTTTGTGGTCTTAAACCTTAAAGATCTTTCTGGAAATGTGTTTTGGCACCATCCTCTGGGTTATAAAGGAGAACCACCAACAGTCTTGGTATAAGAACATGGTTCAGAAATCACTGTCTGTTTTGCTTTTGCTTTTTTAAGCCAAACGGTATTCAACAAACTGACAGCAAGTCAAGCAGAAAACGAGTCCTCTACTAAAATGGTCTGATCTTTTTTCTGAACTGCCAAAAAAGGAGCTAGATGTTAGTTCAGTTATTTTAACCATGGCTTGTTATTTTTAGCTTTTATGCTAAATTTAGCTAATTGACAGCTCATTGTTTTTTTTCCCCCCAATCTATCCTAAAAAGTTGAACTACAACATTTGAAACTTTACCAAAGCAATTCATCCTAAGTATTTTTGACTATTAGCATGCCATAGTTACTGTTTAGTGGGGGCGGCTGTGGCGCAGGTGTAGTGTGGCCGACTACTGGTCAGAGGTTCGATTCCTGCAAGTGTCCTTGAGCAAGACACTGAGCCCCCAGTTGCTCCTGGTGGGTCAGGCCAGCACCTGTGCATGGCAGCTCCACTGCCATCAGTGTGTGAATGGGTGGACAGTAGGATCTGTAAAGCAATTTGGTCATCGAGAGATGAGAAAAAGTGCTATATAAGTGAACACCATTTAATATAAGTGTATATTAACTAAATGTGGGATCTGACCTGACTTTTAGCAAACGTGTCCCTCTGTCCACCCATCCAAAAGTGCAAATTGCCAGGCTTGCTAAGCAATGCACTGCCAAAGATGTTGCATGTATGTCAAGACTCTTTATTGGATGCTGGACCTAATTAATCAAAGGTGAAATAATACTTTGGACCATATTATGGCAATTTACTATATTCAACAGTCTATAGTCTAGGGCACAGAGCACATTTATGGGGATATCCAAGTTCATTTTGTTATCACAGCAGTGAGAAAATGGTCTCTGCACCGTGCGAAAAGCACAAAGGAACTGGTCTAATTATTCAGAGGTGTGCTTTGAGTAACATGCGATAATCCAATCCAAAGCACTCCTGGCATTCCCTTTAATACACAGGAGCATGATCTAAGGCAAACTATGATCATGATGGCTTGTTTAGTAGATGAGTTTTGCACTGGCCCAAGGCCATGCACATGAGCAAAAAGAAAATGTGCACACTAGTAATGCTGCTTGGCATTAATTACAGTCAACGCCCAGTCAGTCATTTTATGGAAAAGGATAAGCAGAATATGACTGAACAATCAGGCTGTTGACTGAGCTGAATTTAAATTAATAGCATGCATGGATGCCCACCTGACTCATTCTGCTTCATTGTGCATCACACAGACATAAATTGGTTTGAAGCTTTGGGGAAAACAGGAGGATCTGCTGAATAATTTCATAAACCTATACATTTTCTTTCTCTGTGCGGTGAAAGACTCTGTCTACTGTTTCTTCAAAAGATTTGGAACATATTACAGAGTATATATGGAGAGTTTGTATTTAACTTTCCTCAGATTAATACATTTAACACAAAAACAATGGCTGAATGTGTGTGTGTTTTTCATTAATCGGGACAGGACATGGGCGTGTGAGAATGGATACAAGATCAAAGGAGATGACTATGGACACAGACATGATAGATTATGCATGTGGACAGAATACTTTGTCAAAGCAGAAAAATTTGTAGTTTGCTGTGGGTTTTAGACATCACTGCCTCTATTCACTGGATCCACACCGGTCATTGCAGCCCCCAGCCACCGGTCTATCAAGAACCGGTCACAGAGGCCGCGCCAGCCATGGCTCAGTGGAGAGTGTGTCCTCCCGCCTTTGCACTTCTTCTGAACATTACAGTAGGGCTGTTGCAATAACCGCAATTATGTAATACTGCGCCATGGAAAAGCCTACCGCGGAGGAAAATGAGCAACCGCAACAACCGCAGTGTTCACTTTTTTTGTGTGTGTGGCTAAATCTTGTTGTTCACGTATGTGCCCCTATTGGTTAATAAATAAATTAAGTGTAATTTTATTGCCAACAGCATGTTTGCACCCGGCAATGCTGGCAGCAGTACCCGGTGCTGTAGAAGCTTCCGTGTGGGGCACTCTCTCTCCAGACGGACTCCAGCAGGCAGTTAGTGATGGAAGTGTTTGGACTCCTTGTTAAATACAGCCGTGACAGCGAGCACTGAAAGGGCACAAAGCATGTTATTTCCTTCTGAGTGGAGTGTTTATGATACTGACAACTGAGGTCAGACAGTGAAACAACTACTGCGTAGTGCATTGCTTATTTGAACATGATTTTTTGGACAGCGGCAAAAATCCAAAAATCATGGAGAAAAGAGCCACGCAGGGCTGTACAGAGACTGTCCTGTTTAAATAAGCTGAATGTCGCTGCAGTCTCCAGTCCATACCAGTCCAAACCGTAGTTGAAATACTGGAGTTCCCGCCACTGCTTTATGAAAATGATCATTTTTTTAAACAGAATCAGCAGTTCATGCCTAGTAAGACTGGAGCTCCGCACAATTGTCACACACTTACATAAAGTTGAGAGCGGAGCTGCAGCGAGTTTCTCACATCTTCCATCATTTTCCACAGTATGAACCCTGTTTAAATTACGAGACCACAGGGTCCTAAAAACATCTGCAATAATACTGCATACCGCGGTGTTGAGCTGTCCATCGTCACCACAGGGGAAATTCCTCTACCACGACAGCCCTGCATTACAGTCTGCGGTGAAAAGTGAAACACACACACTCCCTGTTCATTCATCCCTCTAAAAAATAAACGAATGCCTAATCTATAGGCTGCAGTTCTCATGTAACTTCATGATTAAAGGAGTCATTGACTGCACTTTTTCCACATTTTAACAGCTCACTCATGTCTGAATGAAGTGTTTGTGACATATTTTGTTCACTTTTCTTTATTTTTTTAAATATTGAAGCAATTTTTTTTTTTTAAATTTTTCTTGGCTTTCTTGAAACGCTCTGACTTAAAGCCCGTCACTTTAAGAAACATCCTTCAGGTGTTCAACTCCACCATCCCTCTTACGTCAGTTAGCCATTAGATGAGTAGCTTCTAGCCTCCTTCTAGCTTGGATGAGCAGTGCTGGCTCACCCATCCGCAGTTGTTTGTGCATCTCGTGTCATCCTGGTCCACCCCCCAACAACCCCACCAAGACGCCACAACAAATCACCAGCACCGCACGCCAGCCGATCCACCGATCGCCACAACCCAAGGCCGCTGGCCGAGCCACAGGACCTCAAAGGGCAATGTCTCACTCCGCAGAACTGTGCCAGGGGATGCCCCGTCACGAAGCAGCTCCCCCACGCTACCCACAAGAGGATGCACGAAGGATGATGGGGGAGATGAGCGAGTGGCTCCAGGCAGCATCCCTGGGTCAGGCGCGGTGCTGGCAGTTGCCGCAACCCGGGGAGGCTCCCTGTAGCTGCTGGCTCTCAGTTCCCCGTGAATGGCATGCCGGTGCCAGTGACCCACTGTGGAACCACAGCAAAACCGGGAGATGGGCCGGAGCAACACGAGGCATATTGTGGACCACGGATCGGTGAACCAGGTGGTAACAGGGATGGTTATTAGGGTGACTAAGATCTGAAATAAATAACAACGTAAGCCACGCTCAGTTCGAGCTTCCTGGTACCAGTGTTAGCTTAGGGGCTAATAGCTCAGGGGCTCATAGGCTACCTTTAAGCCTGCTTCATGCTCCATTTCCCTGTGGTCCGCTGTGGTCTGCGTACGCTTTGGACGAGCCCAGCACCCATGCGGCGCTGCTCATGCTCACTTTTTTTATCTACCCAGGCCAAGCAGTTGACGCATGCGCACAACCATCATTTGTAGTTTCACTCCCGCCCGATAGGTAGCGCCAAGGCACTGACATGCCAGGATTTTCACCAACGAAGAAATGGCGGACTTCTTCACCAAGCTTCTCTTCAAATATAGAGTCCATTTGTGCTGTTTGACTTCCCGGTTTTCACTCCTTTTCCATGAAGTTGCTGCTGCCTCTGTGAAAAAAGTATGTATCTAAGATTCATTCATTCATTCATTCATTCATCTTCTTCCGCTTAATCCTTTTTTCGGGTCCGGGGGGGCTGGAGCCTATCCCAGCATCTTTGGGCGAGAGGCAGGGTACACCCTGGACAGATCGCCAGTCCATCGCAGGGCCAACACAGAGAGACAGACAACCATTCACTCTCACAGTCATACCTAAGGACAATTTAGAATCCCCAGTTTTGATGCCAATTAACCTAACTTGCATGGTTTTGGCATGTGGGAGGAAACCGGAGAAATCCCGGAGTAAACCCACGCAGACACGGGGAGAACATGCAAACTCGACACAGATCACTGTTGGTCGGGGGCTGGGATCGAACCCAGGATCCCCCGGCCAAGGGTGAGTTACTGTGCTGCCGCAGTGCTAACCACTCCACCACCGCGCCGCCCATGTGTTTTTATTCTTGTTTTCCGCCTCCTCGTTGTCTTCTTCATCTACTGATGTATGGTGTGTCGACATCGCCATCTTGTGAATGGGATGTTCAGTCTTGCGCATGCGCTTTTCAGTGCGTTCAGGTCGTGAGCAGGTGGCACGGACACAAAATTTGGCCTGCATGCAGTTGTTCGCAGTCAAGCACTGCGGACACTAGCAGAGTGGAGACGATGACGTAAATTTCGTCACACAAGATTTCCGGTTACACATACGCAGACAGCAGAGATGTAGCATGAAGCAGGCTTTAGCATCACTTCCATCTACATGACAGACAGCTAGACGGGCCAATAATAGAGCAGTGGGCTGGTCTCAAGGATGGCCATGGGTTGGCTTTTTCTGGACATGACATATACGAATGCCACAGAAAAGTCAAAAACATTTCTGGCGTTTCTGGGAGAGAAAAACGAGATATAGGCTGTGTGTGTGTGTTTTTTTTAAGAGAATTGACTGTTTTGAAAATTTGTGGATAATTACAGTAGGTGACCAGTAGACTAATTTCAGACAGTTAAAACCTACAAACACACCACTTTCAGTCAATGGCCTCTTTAAATGAAAATGTGGATGGATTTTTTTTTTTTTAAACTATTCAGTGTATCATATTACAATTGAAATGAGGTGGGTAACAATACATTAGATTATAACTGTTACAACTGTCTATTAAAATAACAGAAAATCCAAGTGCATGTTGTGAGTTTTTCCTCATGTGCCCATCAGTAGGAGCACGCCACTGACTTTAAAACATGTCACCTCTCTTTGTTCCAACGCTACTCAGATGCTCTTTTACTTTTATTTACTTAATTTTCTGTTTGTTTTTTGCTGTTCTGTTTGTTTGTTTATTCGTTTTTTTTTGTTTGTTTTGTTTTGTTTTTATTTAATTCTCCTTAATTTCACTTTTTCTTTCACTTTAAAAAAAAAAAGGGGGGTGTTGTAATAACTATCCTACCAATGTTGTCAAATAGCAAAAAATAAGGGAACATGTGATGAAAATGTAAACAATGCAATGCTGTAATGACCTGTATACCCTTTACAAAAACTTAAATAATAAAAAAAAAAAAAACATGTCACTGTAATAGCATTAACAATGTGCTTCTGATGATAGACCTGCTTCTTACTCATCAAAAGCTCACTGGGAAAAAAATGCACAACAATATGACGTGCCGAACTTGCGTCAAGCCTCACCCACTTTAAATGAGTCCCCTCCTATGAGCACAAACTGTGCATACAGTCAGCCACTAATTAGGTGGCAACGGTACACAGCAGAAAAACAGATGATGCGCTGACAGAAAATAAAGACTCCACCGGCGCAAGGCCCAAAGCGTGGTAAAAAATGACCACTTTAGATCATTGAAATAGAACCCTGAATGTTTTGCAGTCTTCTTTAAAATGCTTTTTATTTTTCAACACAAAAATGAGAACTACTTTAAAAGTGCAAACAGATGGCTGCGAGATCAATGCAGAGGACATTATAATCTCACTTCCTGTCATAAAAACCATGCAGGGCCACATGTTACATACAGACCTATTCGATATCATGTGTATTATGTTCAGCAGCAAAAGTTTGCAATCATATGCTGAGAATGATGGAGGAGGACTGGGAGCCTTTACTGTAATGGCTGCAGCTAAACAGTGGAATAAACTTCTCACGTTACATTCAACTCCACACAAATGAAAACAGCAATTTAATCTCAACATGGCTTCTTTTAGCAATATAACATATATTCACGCTGTTTACACATGGTTACACTGTACATTTCTACAGTACACATAAATTGTTACTATTTTGTTACACTGTGGAAGATAAAAGCAGACAAGGCAGCGAGCTGAATGACACACAAACTTTATTCCTCTTCCAACATAAAACACAGAAAAACTAACTCTGAGTGCCTGAGTGAACTTTTTTATACACTTCTATTCCCGCCTCCGGCACACAGGGTAAACCACATTAACATACAGACATGAAAGACATGTACACACATTAACATGACATTGACCGATATGTCACAGAGCAGGTCTTGGTACAATACATTCGCACCCATGCGTCTTCAGGCGTGAACCTGGCACGGCAGGGGGCGAAAGGCAAATCTTTCTTTGGTTGGCTCCCCTCACCTTTCTCCAGTAGCATCCCTATCTTCTCCCCCACAAACCCCTTTGTCCTGGGTGGAGTGCCATGTGCACGGTGTCCACCACAGCTTTTCTTTAACTCTGACTTTGCTAAACGTTAGCAGTCAGTCAATTCTGGACTCATCTCATTAGGCCAAACCACATGCTACAAAATAGTCAAAAGATTGTTGCTTCGTTATCAGTGTTGGGCAAGTTACCAAAAAGCAGTAACTAATCACAGTTACTAGTTACTTCTTTTCAAAAGTAAATGAGTTACTTTACTAATTACTGCATGATTAAAGTAATTAGTTACTTGGAAAAGGAACTTTCACGTTACTTTTAAATGCAAACTTAAGTCATCTTGCACACATAGCAAGATAATTTAATGAATGGATTACATTACGGGCTTATTAATGTCAGGCTGAAAACGGACTGTTTCAGACAGAGCTTTTAGAACATGTTCAGTCTACTTTATCCTGCCTTGAGAGCTCTTATTGTGGGAAAAATCCGAAGAAAATCAACACGAAATTGCCAGTAATTTCCTCATTTTGGAGTGAGAAATAGGGTTTATGGCATGAGAGAGAGGGAAAAAGAGTGAGACTCACTTCAAAAGAGTGAGAGTTGGCAACACTGCTTAAAGCTGTCCATGTTTAGCTTACCTTTATTATATGGATTTAATCCGATGTGCAGTGATCCAAAGAAAATGTCCATTATCCACAGTCCAAATATCTGCTGTGACAGAGACATGATCCAGTCCCTCAAATTCCTTTTGGAGATCAAAATCCATTTTTGAATAATCTTCATCAAGGTAGCAAGTAAATGTGTTTTAGCTTCAGTGGCTCACAGTCTTCTTCTTCTTCTCTTGGTTACTGGCAGATAGCAAACAACTGAAAGGTGCATACTGCCACCTACTGTACAAGAGAGTGTAACATTATGTCATCTGAGCCCGACCCCTAAAGTCTATGATTTAATCCTGTGTTATTTAAAAAATAGAAAAGAGCCCTTCTCGTGATTCTTAGTGCCTCTCCATCTCCGTCTGTTCCCAGAATCCCAGTTAAATCCCATTCCCTACCGGCCTCTAGAACTTAATTTTTCATTCTCTCCCTTTCATTTTCATACTTGTGACAGTGTAATAAGATGTGCTCGACATTTTCTTTTCTCCACATTCTCTACATTTGTCACTTTCGCTTTTCCCCATGGTGAATAAAGTGCCGTTTAAACCTATATGATCCAGTCTGAGTCTTGCCATAATGATGTCTTCCCTCCCGTTTGTTGTTTTATAATTCTTTTTTGCAATAGATTTTTGTATTTTGTAATACGATCTACCTTTATGATCTTCCCATCTTTTTTTTTCCATAGCTCAGTTCCTTTTTTCTTGATTACTGCTTTCCCTTCACCTTTTCCAAGAGACAATGGTATAGTTATTTCTTTCCCTAGTGCACTTTCAGCTAATTTGCTTGCACAGTCATTCCCTTTCAACTCTTCCGGTCTGACCTCCTCCACCCACTGCAAACCAATAATTATTGCCACCATCTCTGTTGTAAACATGGATGTATTGTTGGAGAGTCTTTTTGAGATGGTCACTTTAAACTCTGGAATGCATACTCCAACTCCAACAGAGCCCTCTTTGTTCTTTGAACCATCAGTATAGAGCTGTAAGTAGTTATTGTGGTGATCCGCGCTGTGTGTGCCTTGCCCTAATTATCTTTCACAGCTGCGGGCACACCCGCTTGCCCTCATCAAGCACCCTTTATAAGGAACGCTGCCCAGAAGGCAGCACAGAGACGTCTTCACTTTCTCCCAGGAAATACTCCTCCTTAGAGTCTTCCTCCACCTCGCACTGCTTAGAGAATTCATCTCTACTCATCTGCCTCTCGTCACACGGGAGTTCCATCTCCCCAATGCTATGTGAGCCTGCTTTGTGCTGTTATCTGCACCTGCCTTTCTTCCCCTTGTTCCCTGTGCACAGGTGGACCACCCTCCAGGTGGACCTTCCCCTCGCACATTGGTGAGCTGGAGCACACGTCACGCATCCTTCACCGGAGTTGCACTGTAATTATTCTGCACCTGCACTACGGCATCACAACGGGACGCTGGACCGGTATTGGGAAATCATCTCTTCGGAGCTGGATTAACTCTTCGCTGCCATAAGACTAAAATCTCTACTAATATCAGTACCTGCCAGCCTGTGTCTAATTCCCCTGTCTCTGCTGTCGTTCCAGGGTTGCCAGATCTGTCCTGTCATTCACGTTCCTGCTTCCACTACACAACACGCACACACCTCACTTTCATTCAATAAAAGATCGTTGTCACTAAGCCTGAGTCTGTTTTTGGGTGTTTCTGGAAATCATGTCAGAGTAATTGTTCCTGAGATAAATGCTTGTTTTAACGACAAGTCGGCCAGCCAGCTGGCCAGCACAGCTATTGACGCCGCCGAGGACACAGTCCAAAGACGGATAATTTTTTCACACATAGGGAGTTGTTCAGAGCTCCTTATAAGAACTCCTGATACAAAGATATACAGTGATGATATAGAGTGAAGTACGTGGCGGTAATGCACCTGTAAGGTGGTTGCCAACCACCAATCAAATCTAAAAGAAGAAGAACTTCACACATATGCCAATCTTTTTTCCTCATTAGCAGACTAATGTCTACTTCTTTTCCTGGAAACAGCCAAGGGGGAACATTACTCATTGAAGTGGTGTTAGCAATATCAATAGTGTGTAGACCATACATTCTGGCTTTTCTTTCAATTGTCCACCCAAACCCATGTCCCTGGAAGTTCGAATATTCCCAGCAGTCTTGTAGTGTTGTTTTTGAAATATTTGCTTCCTCACTTCCTTTCAGCTTGACCCAGTATGATAATGTGAGTTTATCTCTTCTCAAATCCAGTGGCATTTCTCCTGCTTCTATTAAAACTGCACTGTTTGGTGTTGTTTTGACTGCTCCAATGCACAGGCAAAGCGCTCTGTGCTACATTCTATTTTTTCCAGAGTCATCTTTGCTGCTGCTCCATAAATCATGGATCCATAGTCTATTGTCGATCTCATTAGTGCTCTGTAAATGTCAGTTAATGCCTGTTTATCTGCACTCCATTTGTGTCCAGCTCCAGCTTTTATGAGATTAATGACTTTTTTGCACTTTGTCTCCAAATTTTCAACATGAACTCTCCATGTGAATGCACTATCAAACCACTATCCCAGATATTTGAACTCACTCACTTTCTCTATTGTTTGATTATATAATGTTAATGGTTCTGTACCAGTTCTGTGTTTCTTTATGAAAAACATATAGCAGGTTTTACTGTTTGAAAATTTAAATCCCCACTCATATGACCACTTTTCCACTGCTTCCCTGATGTTTTTGAACACAAATTTCTCATATATGGCTCCATCATCTGCATATAGTGCTGTTTTGATAGATCCCTCTTGATCATCACTTCACTCTATAAATACAGTACAAGAAATCTCTGTCAGTTTGTGTGTGTCTGTGTGTCACGATCATAGCACATCATAGGATGGCCTATGATGTCTGCATGATGTCCTATGATGATCCTATGATATCAGGCAACAGAGGACTCCGATGCTGTCATATAGACAATAGGACAATGCCGTCATTATAGACAATAGGACTGGCTACCTATGATGTAGGCAGGATGTCCTAGGATGGCTGCCTTGATGTCTTTATGATGTCATATTGACCACACTCACCAAAGAAGAGCTACTCATCACCAGATTATGAATAGGACGCAGTACTTTACGGTTGTCTGATCGGCCGCACCTTGGACACAGTCCAAGGACGGATAATTTTTTCACACATAAGTTGTTCAGAGCTCCTTATACAAAGATATAGAGTAATGATAATTAAGTCAGTGGCAGTAATGCACCTGTAAGCTGGTCGCCAACCGCCAATCATCATCATCACTCTTCATCATCACTCTATAATAGAAAGAAATCTCTGTGTGTCTGTCTGTGTGTGTGTGTGTGTGTGTCACACTTCATAGGACATCATAGGATGGCCTATGATCTCTGCCTGAACGTCATAGGACGTCCTATGGTCTCAGGCATCATAGGACACAAATGTGTCTTTATGATGTCACATAGACCATATGTCTTTTGATGTCACATAGACCATGTGTCTGTGTCATGTGTCTTTTGATGTCACATAAACCATAGGACGTCCATGAACTGGAATTACGACGCACCTATCCCTCAACCAGTGGTCTCAACGAAGAAGAAGAAGAAGAAGAAGATCAGGAAAGATGCCATGAAGATGAAACACCTGAGGTTCCAGCAGTACATCGTACCCGTCTGAGACAGGAGGACATCCTTCACCAGCATAGGGTACGACAGACTTTAAAGCACGTTTATAGGACATCATAGGACGGCCTATGATCTCTGCCTCATCATCATAGGACGTCCTATGAACTCAGGCATCATAGGACAACTCGCGATGCCTACATGATGGCAAATGTGTAACCTTGACGAATGCCAGTCTACACTACAAATGTGTAAAATGCTGAGCAAAGCGCTGATTTTCTCTGGGTGCTCCAGTTTCTTGGTTTCTACGGGCATGCATGGGCCTTCCTGAACAGGGTCGAAAGCCACTTTTTCAGGATCATGCCCATGAACTGGAATTACAACGCACCTATCCCTCAACCAGTGGTCTGAATGAAGAAGAAGACCCACCAGATGGAGAGCAATAGAATGAGGAGAACTGCTGCACGTCAGAAAGGATGCCGTGAACTTGAAACACCTCAGGTTCGACCAGTACGCCGTGGGCATGACTGTGAACAACACAGCCGTCTGAGACGGGAGGAGACCCTTCAGCAACGGGCATGCAGAAATACTTGCTTATACTTGGTTTCTACGGGCATGGACGGGTATGCACGGGTATGTACTAGTCAAATCTAAAAGAAGAAGAAGAAGAAGAACCACACCCATTCGAAGCCTCCGGGTGCTCTGGTTTCTTGGTTTCTATGGGCATGCACGAGTCTTCCTGAACAGGGTCAAAAGCCACTTTTTGCTCAGATCTATTTTCATGATCCTGTCCATGAACTGAAATGACAACGCACCTATCCCTCAACCAGTGGTCTGAATGAAGAAGAAGACCCACCAGATGTAGACCAATAGAATGAGGAGAACTGCTGCACGTCAGAAAGGATGCTGTGAACTTGAAACACCTCAGGTTCGACCAGTACGCCGTGGGCATGACTGTGAACAACACAGCTGTCTGGGACAGGAGGAGACCCTTCAGCAATGGGCATGCAGAAATACTTGCTTATACTTGGTTTCTACAGGCATGGATGGGTATGCACGGGTATGTACTAGTCAAATCTAAAAGAAGAAGAAGAAGAACCACACCCATTTGAAGCCTCCAGGTGCTCCGGTTTCTTGGTTTCTACGGGCATGCACGAGTCTTCCTGAACAGGGTCGAAAGCCACTTTTTGCTCAGATCTATTTTCATGATCCTGTCCATGAACTGAAATTACAGTGCACCTATCCCTCAACCAGTGGTCTGAACGAAGAAGAAAGACGACCCACCAGATAGACAGCAATAGAATGAGGAGAACTGCTGCACGTCAGAAAAGATGCCGTGAAGATGTAACACCTCAGGTTCGACTAGTACGCCACAGGCATGACTGTGAACAACACAGCCGTCTGAGACAGGAGGAGACCCTTCAGCAATGGGCATGCAGAAATACTTGCTTATACTTGGTTTCTATGGGCATGGACGGGTATGCACGGGAAATCTCAGTTTGTGTGTGTGTCTGTGTGTCATGATCATAGCACAACATAGGATGGCCTATGATGTGTGCATGACGTCCTATGATGATCCTATGATAACAGGCAACACAGGACTCGCGATGCAGTCATATAGACAATAGGACGATGCTGTCATATAGACAATAGGACTGCCTACCTATGATGTAGGCATGATGTCCTAGGTCATATACTGTACACCGTCACTCACCAAAGAAGAGATACTCATCACCCAATTATGAGTGGGCTGGTTGGCTGGCTGGCTGGCACAGCTATTGACGCCGCTGAGGACACAGTCCAAGGATGGATAATTTTTTCACACATAAGGAGTTGTTCAGAACTCCTTATAAGAACTCCTTATACAAAGATATAGAGTGATGATAAGTCAGTGGCGGCAATGCACCTGTAAGCTGGTTGCCAACCGCCAATCAAATTTAAAAGAAGAAGAAGAAGCACTTTAAACCACACCCATTCAAAGCCTCCGGGTGCTCCGGTTTCTTGGTTTCTACGGGCATGCATGAGTCTTCCTGAACAGTCGAAAGCCACTTTTTGCTCAGATCTATTTTCATGATCCTGTCCAGGAACTGGAATTACAACACACCTATCCCTCAACCAATGGTCTGAACGAAGAAGAAGAAGGAGAAGAAGAAGATCCACCAGATGGAAAGCAATAGAGTGAGGAGAACTGCTGCACGTCAGAAAAGATGCTGTGAAGATGAAACACCTCAGGCTCGACCAGTACGCCGCAGGCATGACTGTGAACAACACAGACATCTGAGACAGGAGAAGACCCTTCAGCAACTGCCATGCAGAAATACTTGCTTATACTTGGTTTCTACAGGCATGGATGGGTATGCACGGGTATGTACTAGTCTGTCTGATGGAAAGTGACTGTAATCATGTCTTCAGTCTGTGACGACGTATCTGGCAATCAGTCGGTTTAATTCTTGTTGGGTCACAAACTGTCCAGATGCATACCTGTGCTTGAAATCCAGTCGTGGCTGTTGAGACAAGAGTATTTCCCCTTTACATCCAGCTATTGCTGTTAAGATAGCGTAGATCCACTAACACGGTGTTAGTTGTTAGCATAGCTAGCCATTACTTAGCACTAGCTTTGTCAGAGCTTATTACCGTTTTCAGGCACTTCTGAAGATTGCAGTAGGTCTCAACCGGCACTTAGTGTGCAACCCACCAACATGCTTTTGACTTTAACTGTGACAAAGGAAAAATAATCTGTTTTTTTCCACAAAAACAAATCAGTTTCATCTTTTCCTCCACTCAGTAGTGAAGAGTCAGGCTCTTTGCAACAGGTCACATCAACTGATGGCTCATCTCTTTTTCTTCTTTTAGATTTGATTGGCGGTTGGCAACCAGCTTACAGGTGCATTACCACCACTGACTTGATTATCATCACTCTATATCCCTGTATAAGGAGTTCTGAACAACTCCCTATGTGTGAAAAAATTATCCATCCTTGGACTGTGTCCTCGCCAGAGCAGTTCAACTATACATCTCAGCTACAGTAGGGTCAGTTTATATATTCATTTATTTGCGCTAAAAATATCTGTCCATATTAATAAAAGGAGTAATGAGTAACACATCTGATCAAATTTCAGCAACTGTAACACATTACTGAATTTTTAAACAGTAATTTCGTTACACAACATGTTACTACAAAAGTAGTGGTGTTACAGTAATGCGTTACAAAGTAACGCAAAGAACAAAGTTACAAAGTAACGCGTTACTCCCAACATTGTTCGTTATTCACACCAACAAAGTTTGGTAAGGATATAGCAACCAGCGTCTGTCTGATTGTCTGCAGTTGTAACCTGAGAACCACAGGGCCTAGGATCACCACTTGCTACAAGTCTCTTTTCACTTTGTCACATTTGAGTAAATTATGTTGTTAGCATTAGTACTGTGATCACTAACGTTACCTCTGGACCTGACCTAGATATGAAGTTTGAAGTTTAATGTTTATTTGAAAGGGACATCACATACTAATGAACATTAATACAAATGTAAGTATGCCAGATTTAGCAATATTGCTAATTTGCATCTGTAGTCCCCCGGTGGGTCACAAAGGCTTACAAAGGGCTTACAAAGTAAAAGATCAATGTTATATACAGTAATTCCATATTTATAGGCATTATGTTATTGCTATTAGCACTACGATCACAGAAGTTGGAACACAGGTTGACCTTGAAACCCTCACCTGTACCTATGGCTTTGGGGTCTAAAGGTCAAACTCGCATCATCCACAGTCTAACTCCTGAACAAATGAAGCTAAGGTGACCAAACGTGGTACACAGGTTCGCCTTGTGACTACCACATGTGCCTGTGTTTTTGGAGTCTAGGTGAAGGACACAAGGTCAACTTGTTTTGGTCACCCTCATTTCTTTTGTTGTGGAGTTAGACTGTGGATGATGTTCTGACCTTGACCTCTGAACTTCAGCCAGTGCAGATATACAGTATATCTTCTGAAAGTTGAAAAAGAAACGGGGGAGCTACTCAAAGCTGTTCGAGAATGTAGAGGACAGGCGTGGGTCTGCATCTCTGTTGAATGCAATTCTTAATTGACTTTGTCCCGATTATACTTTTTACATTTGGTTTAACCACTTTGAATCGTTTCGATATGGCCATAACTTAAAAGGCCAGTTTTGCTGGGTTGTATCCTGTTTAATTTTCCTTACTTTGAATACGGGCATTTTTTTTTTACCTCTTTACAAGCCTGTATATTAGACTCTTGCTTTGCATTACATTTGATTTTTGGGTGAAGTCTCAAGGAGAAAAAAACACTTTGTGAAGTAAAGTGATGTCTTCTCCTTGATTTAATGCTAATCCTTTTTGATACTGATTCGGGAAGGGCTGATGATACTACTGACAGATGACCCATATGATAAATGTGATTTTCATTTAACATCAACATTTTATTTCAGGACAACTGATTTTATGGTGACTTGGTTTTAACAACTAAAGTGCACTTAGACACACGTAAGTTCTTAATCTATCACTTAATAAGGCTGGAGCGAGTATGACCAGATATATTTTGCTCTTCAGGAATGTTGGTGTGTTGGGACAGGTGAGGCGTGTGTGCATGTAGCTGTCAGGCTGATATGATTCAGACACGTAACAAGAACATTTACATGTGCGCTCCTGCTCCTTGCCTCGCCCTTTCTGCGTAATCGAACTCCTTCCTGTAACCAGGGTGATGCTCGGGAAAACAAAAGCCAATCAAGCATGACAGAAAATCAAATTGGGCATTACCTCCCACTTGTGCTGCTCCTTCGGCTCCTTCTCCATCCCTGTCTCCTCCCCCTCGTTCTCTCTCTCCACCTCCATGGAGACGAGCTGCTCTTCCTCTGTCCCGTCTTTGCACTTCACCTCCTCGATCTCTTTGTTGCTCTTGGCCGGGTCACTCCCAGGCGTTTCCTCCTGCTCTTGTATGACATTCTGAGTTGTGGCATTCAGGGGCACCAGCATCTCCATCTCTTCTTCTCCTTCTCTTTTTGCTCCTTCATCCACAGGTTCAGCTTCCCAGCGGTAGCTGACTGGGGCAGTTTCAGTCTTGACCAGAGAGACCGGTGTTATTGGTTTGACTGAAAAGTCATCAAACTCAACCTCCAGCAGAGGCTTTTTGACAGAGAAGTCATCGTAAACAACATCGATCAGAGTGGGGGAAAATGGCGCGGGTGCTACATCCCGAGAGTTGAAACTGATTAGGTTTTGCCCATCCTCAACCGCCATGTGCTCTTTTCCTTTTCTCTCATTCTCTAGTCCTAGTTTTTCTTTGGGTTCCTCTGCTTGCCTTCTCTCCAGCTCTTCTTTTTGTTCTCTCTCAATCTGCCTCCTTATCTCCTCTTGCCTCCTCTCCTCCTCTCTCTGTCGCTCCATTTGCCTCATCCTCTCCTTCTCTCTCTCCTCCTCTTGCATTCTGTTCTCGAGCTCCCTTCTTTTTCTCTCAATCTCCTCCTCCTGCCTCAATCTCTCCCTCATCTTTTCCCTTTCTAACTCCATCTCCTGTCTCAGTCTCTCTCTCATCTCCTCCTCCTCCTGCCTCAGTCTTTCCCTTAACCTCTCCTCCTCCAGCTTCATGCATCTCTCCATCTCATCCTTCCTCAATCTCT